>OU538801.1:8750000-10000000 GCA_912999815.1 Campaea margaritaria
TAATTTCATCATACAATATAAACACTCGTATTCCTATTCTACCAATGAAGATGTTCTAAATGATGTTGGATAATTTATCAATGGCCACCACGAATAGAACAAACAACTGGGCCCTCGGTCCCAATCACCTATCTCCTCGCCAAATTGTCTATAAGCTTATCTATCAACCACACGCTCAAATCTCTACCAATCGGAAGAGGCCGTCATATCTCACGACATTAAGGAGCCAACTTCAGGAAACTGGCGCCGACTTCACCAACTTACGCCTGGTTTATTGGCCAAACTGCGACACTCCATTAGGATTAGTTCCAGAGCCTACGGTAATCATTACTGTAGAGTTTAAATCACAGTTTACATCGCGGTTATCACTTGGTTATTGATTCAAAGTATCATTTTATGCGATTGCTTGTTCAGCAACATCTGGTCCTTTTTGGAATAATCAATTTTATCAACGGGAAATCAAATGTAGTTTTACGTAGACTACAGAATACAAGGACTTATACAAGTCAAACATTAAAACTCACTTGAGAAAATAAATTATTAAAATGAGCCCAATCACAATTAATATACGTTCCGTTACCTACAATCCGTCTTTATCAATAGACCACCGTGCTCATCATAGTATTGTATCTTCATTGGAATAGGCACGTAAATACGTTTCAATCCAATTAAATGACAGAAACTGGGTCAAAAATGACTTAGATTTGACCTTACTAACCCTTCTTTAGTCGTATGCTCAGAGCTGAACATCGTGGTAAACCCGACGAATCTTTTACTTAATTATCTGGCGCCACCTCTGGCGGTCCTTGGCATATCCAAACAAACAGTCAATTAAAAAAAAAGCTTGTTAAATTAGTCTATCTTTTGTCAACAACTAACCCCCTAAACCTCTACTTCGTTTAAACGCCGTGAACGATGTTATCAAAGGCGATGGACTTACCACAGGAAGCAGGAAAGATTGGGCGAAGTACAGTCAGCAAAAACACTTCTCCACATCTCGAGATTGAAATCGCCGCGCGAAAAACCGTTACAAATAAGTTTGCACGGAAAGAAAAGAAAAGAAAGAAGCTGAATGATTAAACATTTCTAATTTATGTCAAATTACTATTCTACTGAAGTAAGTCTCTTTTCTACGCAAAACTTGAAGTTTAAGCTCTTAAACAGCGAATATCGCCTTCATAGCTTGAATTAAAAATAAAAAAACTGTAGCGATTTAAGTATAGGTACGACATTTAGAACGTAATGTTTTTTCATGTGTTTACGTTTATCGTTAAAGTTTTTAAGAGCATAGTATATTTTATTGCCTAATATGGCTACTAAACGCTAAGGTGGTTCTATTTATAACTAGAATGTAATTTAATAGGTAAATATTATCTATAAACAGTAATGCCGTATAACCATATCTATAAACCATGTAAAAAAAGTTTTTTTTTCACTTCATTTGGATGGAGTGATGGGCTTAACAGTCAAGTTGCAGCGCGCGCTGTTATATACGTTATTTATATAGGAATTCGTGGGATATTTGTTTGTCCCGCGTCGAGTTGATAATCTGAGGACTATATTAATTAAGTAACTTTTGTTGCTGACTGTACAATGGATTAAGCATGAAAGCGGACTCAGGCAATAGTGGGGATTAACACTTGGTTGCAGGAAACTTTTCTTTATTTGCCAACGTTTTATCCAGTTTTTTTATTTGTTACTAAAGCAAAGATAACAAGGGTTGGCAATGATGGTGATATACACTCAGTCTAGTATAGTCCAAATTTATAAAAAACGAAATAGTTGTATTTTTCCAATTCGTGTTGCCTTTTCACAAACTCAAAATGAAATTGATGCCGAAAATTCATTTATAAAATCAAACGACAGAAATCGATATCGAATGATTCAATTAAGAAAATCAACGCTATACGAGTATTCCACACAAAAATCGTCGATATCAAAGACCGTACTGTTGCCCCTCGATAATAATTCACTCTAATATCAATGGGATAAGTCACGCGTGGGGCATCGTGGCGCTGGCGCACCGGGCGACAGGGCGCCGCGGGATCTGCGGGGCGCCAGCCGCGCCCGTCCACCTGCCGGCTTTAATCTGAATATAAATTATCCATAATTAAAGTGGACTCGGACATGGGCAGAATAAATGCGGCCACTTGAAACAAAGCCTTGAGGTTTGGTCCAAGTTATAGGACTAAAATTGTAATTGTACTGATAGAGTTAGTCAATTGGAATAAAAGCTGACAAAGTAACGATTTAATATGATTCATTCATTTCATTAAAAAAGTTTCTTCTGTACTTATCGAGGATCATCCGTGCGCGAATGAGTGAGCATTGCCAACGTGAAACTTATTTTGTTTGGCGCAAGACATAGAAAAAGTTCTAAGCTGATGGCCAGCTTCCAATAAAAGAGGATCAACAGTAGACGAAAAAGTTAAACTTGTTGTGAAGCAGAGCAGAAAATAGTCCCTTTATTTGAAGGAGACTTCTGCCCATGTACTAAGAAAAAATAATACAGGAAGCCAATAACTTGCACCGGCAATATTTCGCTGAGCCCTTGTAATGCGAGCTCAAACGGTGCCAT
Source organism: Campaea margaritaria (assembly GCA_912999815.1). NCBI lineage: Eukaryota > Metazoa > Arthropoda > Insecta > Lepidoptera > Geometridae > Campaea > Campaea margaritaria. Next base: position 8,752,579 of record OU538801.1, read on the forward strand.
ATTTTTTCCGGCAGCTTTTGTGGGTAATGGTACTAAATTCGCCGAAACGTGTCGCCTCTGAAAGGCTTTTGATAGTGCTGATAGTAACTACCCGTGGTAGGGGACTTCGGGGATCTTAACCCGTTTGAAATAAAGACTATTATTGGACGAAGATTGGATGAATAAGATTTTAGAGAATAGCGACTGTGAATGAGGAAAAAATTTAAATGTAATAAGTCATAAATATACTGAGAAAAAAAACCGTTTAAGCATATTGCGTTTAGAGTTTGATCAACTGCTGTCATAGAGAAATCTCGTTACAGGAGTACCGACAGAGAGTCTGTGTTATTTGACCCATGGTAGGGGTACATGTATTTACCACCATAGAGATACTATGCGAACACTTTTAAATATTTCAGCCGGTGAGATCTATCGACTTTGTACTGTACGAAGTCATCGATACCACTTCAGCGTGCAAACATGGTTTAAACTTGAAAGTTTTAACATATTTTGTGACACGTTACAATGTGGCGCTTTGATCTATTCTATAGGGTGTCCTTAAGGGGACTGGGGGTGTAAGTCCCCCTAGGGAGAGGAGTGAACGCCAAACCTTTGCATACCTCTTTGGATTTTTATCATTTCTTACCAGTTCTTCCGGGTCGTCTCTTTTTATTTTTTTAGCGTATTTCATCTGCAACCAGTATAGGAGTATAATTTGTAGTTACATAGGTTTTAAAAAAATATGTCGCACACTAGACATGTTGCCTTTACTTACCTTTTTTTTTACATTTTACCTGACCTTTCGAAATTACGTTATTTGACTTTGGAGTGCTACGCGCTTCCAGCGGACAATAAACGCGTACATTGTAACCTTATCGGGAATTTAGTTTGATTTTCCATCTTGTTTCCAAGCCATTGAATAAGTACCCACTGCACCCGCGTTACGAAAGCTTCCAAAAAAGCATCTCAACGAGCAGTGGACGCATGTTTCGTGATTACAATGTAGTAGTTATTCTTAAAAAAATCAAATCATTTACTGCAAGTAGAAAAAAAAAATGCACTTTCAGTAGTCAAACACTTAAGTCTTACACAGAAAAAAATCCTAACTAATTATAAATGCGAAAGTGAGTTTGTTTGTTCGTTTGTTAAGCTTTAACCACTGAACCGATTTTAAAATTTCTTTCACCAATGGAAAGCTACATTATCAGCGATTACCATAGTCTGTGTTTTATCCCCGTGTTCCCACAGAAAAGGGAACTACGCGGATGAAAACACAAGGCACAGCTAGTAAAAAATAAATTATAAAAATATGATCTACTGAATTTGCTTCCCAGCTTGTTAACAACGCAACGCGCGTCCTAGCCACTTACTCATCTTCTATTTTCCTTCATTCGATTGACGTGGAAGCTCTAATCCTTATACCCCAAGCTCCAAGCTGCAACCCATTACCGCGTGTCGTGAACCGATTGTCATTATAACTTGGCCTATAATCGGATTAGGACTCGACTCCATCGCACCCAATCAAAACTTGGCGTCGCGATGCCTACGTGACGGATGTATCGCGAGATTGATGGTAATGCTGGAAGGAATAGGAATATTTTTATGGGTGTTTGTTTTCAGAATATAAATATGCCAAATATATTTTTTTTATTTCACTGAGTGACAAGAGGATCATGTCGTTCACCTGATGGTAAGCGCAACGCCTGCCCATAACAGCGACATTGCCACCGAGAATTTCACATTGCATAATCCTGCGCGGCACTGCACTACGCTCGTCACCCTGAGACATCGGTTAAAGGTGTTATTGTTGTGCCATCTATGTTTGCAACTCAAAAAAAACAACCAAACGAAGCACTTCTGTCTGTTTTGTTTATGGCTTAGTCTGGGAGCCAGTAGGCGCTCAAAGGAACTACTAAGACACGACTGAAATATTTATGTTGAATAGCAAAATGTATGATTGCTTTTAAAAAACGACTTGCTAACATTATGTCAATCTATACATTTGAAATAAAAATGTTTATTGTATTTAAAAATAAAGTACTAATTAAAAACGTGAACATTTTTATAGTTTTTTTCAGTTTTGAAATTATCTCTTTAGTGTCAATTCATAAATTTTTAAAGGCGTAACCTATTACAGTGCCAGGTGAAGCAGCGGCTCTTAGTCTAAAATATAAATTTTCCGGCAACAATATGTCGTTTAATGGCGCACCGCGGCGCTGCTGTATCATTTTTCATAGCCACGTTTTTTACGTTCATTAATTTACACGTACGTTCGATATTCAACACCTGCCTTTTTGTTAATTTTCGAATATTTTTCTTTATTTGTGGAAAATTGTTGGGTTTGTAAATGTTTGTGGAAAGAATGTTTACAATAACAGATTCGAAATACTTATATTTGTTGTGATATTTGGTTGAAAAGAGACAAAAGATTGCGTATTTTTTTCTTATTTCACACTAGCTGTGCCGGCGACTTCGTTTGAGCATACAAATGCTTAATAATACATAATACTTCGACTGAACCCTGCAAAATATCAAAATGGAAAATACCTACATGAATACTGAAGTTGAAATTCCTGTTTTTATCCCAAAAATGGCCGTTGAAATTCGTTGAGCCGTTTCGGATCCTATTAGAGACAAACTTTCAGACAGACAGACATGCAATAATTCTAAAAACGGTCATTTCTGATGTAGGAATCGTATAAAAAGTAGAATAGAATCGAATAGAAAACTCTTTATTGTACACCACAAAAAAAACACAGTACAGAAAAATTACAATAGGTAAACAAGGGTAGTACAATGGGCGGTCTTATCGCTGAAAGCGATTTCTTCCAGGTGACTTTTGGATGGACATGAAAAACATTTTTCAATAGAAGTGTGGGTGGTTTATGTTACTTTGGTATTTAGTTTAAAATCACAGACGACACTTAATTTTATCATTGGTATAAATGCAGTTCAAAACAATATGACGGACCATTTAACTAAAATCATAACTACCTTTAATAACAATAAATAATTCAATATTAGTCAGGCAAAAGCCAGAGGGCTAGGGTGTCCGTAATTGACTCTTTTCGTATCCAAGGCCCGAAGCCAATACACGCAGAAACTCCCGGAGTTACCTGATACTTTGTTGTTTACCCATAGAAGAGGCGGCGAACCCCGTTCATTACATAACGAAAGAAAATTATATTACTCCCTATCTATTCGCATTTCATAAATCACAGGCACCTTATGTAGTGGGAAGCCTCTTCTGCAAGTCATCGCCCGGGGAAGTACCACCAGATATTCGTCTTTGCCAGATATTCGTCCACAAACACACAAACTTTCGCATTTATAATATTAGTGAGATTATAGGTAATACAGAAAGTAATAGGATAATATCTACCCAACATCCTAGGACTCCGTGACAGCCCCTGTACTTGAAAAGGGCCCGAATTATCATTCCGAATTCGTCGCGGGCCACACATGTGCGCATTATTACTTCTCTAAACCCCACCTGTCAGATTGGCGGATCACAAGCCCGGTCCCTCAGGAAGGCCGTAAAATTGCGAAGGGACAACCCTGGCTGCGGTCCGAGCGGCATGTTAAATAAAACACAAGTTAAGAGGTAATTTTTAGGGTTGGCAATACTTTTATATATTGTTTACTTTGAAAATTTATGTGATTGGTTTCACGGATGATATAGGTGTTTGTGGAGCTCATAGAAGGTTTTGTTTGTTACAAAGAGGGGGACAGAGTTAAAATTTGAATTGTATACTTTCGGTTTCGTTATTTTGATTAGATGATAACGTTTATTGAGATAGCAGCGAATTTTCCATTTTAATTTTGATCAGCCAATCAGGCGTTCTATATATTGTGTAAACGAAAAAAAATAGCATCATTACAGTGACAAACCAAGGTCATAATATAAAAAACAAAGACTCTTAGACAAAGAATTATGTTGTTTTTTTATTTCACTTAGTGACCAGCCGATCAAGTTGTTCCCCTTATGGTAAGCGCTACCCCTGCCCACAACAGTTACAGCACCACTCAGAACTTAAATTGCATAATCCTGCGCGGCACTGCACTGCGCTCATCACTCTGAGACATCGGATCTAAAGTCTCATAATGCCTAGTAATTTCGCTGGAAACAGTGCCATACAAACCGGAACACAGTAATGTTTGCATGTTTGCAAACTACCGCTTGGTGGTTGAATATATGTCAAAAGTGTGGTACTTCCCCAGGCGGTCTCTTGCAGTAGAGCCGCAGACGAGACGGGTAGCAAAAAGCGAGCCGCCATACCTACCTACTTTATTAATAAATGTATCGCCACCTTTTAATTTGCTGTCAACGTGCTAAAGGTTTGTGATTAAAAAAAGTATCAAAGTTAATATAATAATATAATATAACAACTTTTTGGCGGGCCGTCATATAACTTTTCACTTTGGAAGTTTCCACTCCACCCAAAAGTTTTATGAATTGTCTAGCGCACAATGCAGTTGGATGTTCAATGTCTAACTTCACCGAGGACTAGAAGCGAATGTTATTTTTACAAACTCTTATTTAGCTTTACGGTTCCACCCGCGTGAACTTATATCCCGCAAGAACCTCTTATATTTACGGCGCAAAAAGTATGCTATGATCAATTCCAGGAAGTTTCTACATACTAAATATTATCAAAATCCGTCCAGCTCTTAAGGTGTGAAGAGAGGACAAACGCACAAACACAAAAGCTTTCGCATTTATAATAGAATAGAATAGAAAACTCTTTATGGTAAATTGGAAGTGATTTTATGGAAAGCGATTCTTCCAGACAAACTTTGGATGGACAGGAAAAAGCATTTTTCGATATTGGCATTTTTCATTTCGATTTTTTTTTCGATGGCGTACTTATGTTATTTAATCAATGTGATTAATTATTTGTGTTTTTAATTAATCTGATTATGTAGCAATTAAAATTAAGAACATGTTGGATTATAAAATGTATTCTAACATTTTATACTAGGTATTTTCTGTTTGGTTCTAATATTAGGTTATTTTGATCATCCCATGCTAATTTTATAAAAACTTATCTGGAAAAATATTTATATATTTTTCAGTAACAAAATCATTTTGATATTTGTTCACAATCCTAATAAAATCCAAAGGGATCAGAGCAGTGATCAAGAACCTAAGAAAATAGAAGTTAGATAAGGTACAGTCTATTTTCCTCCTATTTAAGGTCCCAAGAAGCCGTGGTATAAATCTGCCGGAGCGTTTATCGGCCAAGCGCCCGACCACCCCTTAAATGCTTATTTATTGAAAGACACTGTCTTCGGAGTATTTTCCACGGGGATCAGAGTGTCGCCGCTACGTCTACTTTATTGGTCTACAGTCATTTGGACCTAATGAAAGTTAAGGCCGTCGCAATGGTAGAAATAAGATGTTTGCTAGTAATTTAATGGGCACCAACGACATGATTTCATAAGTTCGGTGCGGATTTTCAAATCAAATTAAATCACAGCATTCAACCGAATTTGTTGAAATTTTGCGATCACCAAAGTGAAGTCTCGAAAGGCACAGACATGGACGGGTGACCAGTTTAGTGGGATAATAGCTGCTGATAACAGTTGTAAAGTCCAGTCGGAGGCCCTAGGGCGGCCTAACTTATCCTGACACCAGATGGCAGCAGTCTAACACTACCTTATTCGATAGCAGTGAAAGTGTTAAGTCTCTAACTTTAAGTCCGTGTGCACATGTACATAAACAAGCTATTAAGTCAGAGCCATGACGCATGAGCTGTAGGTACATGACGTGTTTGTAGCTTCGGCTTATGTTGACTAATTTCACGTCACGAAGCGAACTATTTTCACGTCTGTTCATCCATTCCGTTGAATATTATGTTTCCATATTTTACAGCTCAATGGCGCGATGACTTGAATTTCACCGAGCGGTTTCGCTATTTCGTGTCATGAATAAAATTACAAATATCGTAGTAAAATTTGGAACTTTTTGCTTGATACAACAGAACAAACCGTTCTATATCCCGTCGCGCTACAATAATCGTGTGAATTTTTTAGTTTTCTGTGTGATAATCGAGGATATAATATTATCTTAAATTACAGATCCATTTTTTTCGGGTCCCACAAAAGTGTTTTAATTCACAGAGACCACATCGTATGCACGTTATAATAAAAAATATTTTTATGTATTTATCATTTAAATTAAACCACAGATCGTAGGCAAATCATTTTCATTAGCTGTAGTGATAAGCTCTGATACGACATACATCTTGTCTTCGTGAAAAGTATCAGTGTCACAGTCACTTACCTTCAAATACGGTCAGGGTTGCCACAGCTGACACGGCGTCTCCCACGCCGTTCTCGGCCACGCACTCGTAGGTAGCGTCGTCTCGCTGCGCCCGCACCGGCTCGATCCTGAGCACGGCACCATTAGCGCCGGGCCCGGCGGTCGCATCCATGCCTGACACTTGGTATCGGGACTGCACGCCTGTGAAGGAAAGAAACGGGTTACGATAATTCTCTGCACTAAACACCTAATCAAATGGGTTCATCGAATCATGCCATTGATATTGGATTTAATTCATTGAACAACGAAAATTTGGTCAATATTGATTTACATATATGTCTACCAAAATCACGGGATGGCGTAGAAAAAAATATACGCAAAACACTTTTAACCAAAAATATGAAATAAAACCGCCATTTATTTCTACTTCCACAGCCTCTAACGAATTCCAGGGGCGTCAACATCTGTATTCCCCATAGTAACTCTGTGTAAAAGTTATTCGGATTCACGAGGTCACGTGCCGTCTCCGTGCCACTGTGACGATTTAGGACTGTGGCAACCCTGGAAATCCTGGAGTGTGTAGCAACCCTGGAACGTAATGCAGGGATCTCGCGTCGTGTGAATGCGCTTTGATTGTTTTAGTCGCGGTTGGTGGGGAATCGTTAAATACAGAACTACCAAGCTGTTCTGTGGAACGTGTGAGCGAAAACATTTTGAACTTCCTAGTGCAATCAGGTTATCGAAGTAGAAACATCAGCAGCTCAGTTGAATTCTATAGATTTGGACGCAATACTTGCTCAGTTGATTTTGTTTGGAGATGACTTCGTAGAGTTTGAAACCAATTAATCGTACCGAAATGGAAATGGCTTGTGGTAAAGGAAGACGTCGACATAAAGCCTAAGTGGTAGGACAATTCGGTGTCCGCCTGGCCAGCCAGCACCCTTAGGCAGAAACTGACGCTAAGAACCTTTCAGGGTGATCCTGCTGTAGTATTTGAGAGCCTTATTATTAATTTACGATTAATTATTAAGTAATATAGTAGTAATTAAGATAAGAATGAAGAAGTATGCAAGATGATGAGTAAAAGTGGAATTGATATTCTTTGTGTGAGTGAGACTAGGCGGAAAGGATGTGACACCACCACGCATGGACCCTACACAGCCTATTGGTCTGGAGTTCCGGAGACCAGTAGAGGGTGTCAGTGAGTTGGAGTTCTGCTGGGATCGTCGCACGTGGAAAGATATAGTCTCTGCCTATTCCAACGGGAAAAAGGCATGACTGAATGTATTAATTTATTTACAGAACGCATAAATCATGAACGAAATAATATGTTGACATTAAACTACAGTAAAAATGAAGCTTAGTTAGTTCCACTGGGGTAGTGTAACAAACCACACTACCGGTGGGGAAAATGTTCTTGTTGTTTTCTTCTTTGGATTATGACAGCGGGAAAATAATAGGACGATTATGGTCTACTTAAGCATTGTCATGAAACAATTTTCCCTTTAATTTCCGTAAGTGCTTCACAACTTCATTCACGGAAGCGTCAATTAATTATCTTAACAACAAAGACATCGCGTCATTCGCTCTTGTACTACGAAAAAGCGCTTCAAGCGGAAACTGGGGAACATCATTATTAATGCCAGCTCTTGCGGTGTATCCTTGCACTTTGCATTTTTGCCGCAAATTGAACTGGAGTAACATACTGGGAACGACTCCTGGCTCTTATGTGAAGGGTGTAGAGTCTGAATCGCTTTGTTCGTAGAGTAAGTTTACCGTGGTGGTGAAGTTGTTAGAATATGGGTCGGTGGCGGCGCGACATAGTTAGATCGCCGCTGTTGGTAAGTGCCAAGAAAATGTATTTCACAACAAGTGAGAATAATCGCTGTCGCTGTCTCTCTGAGCGCAGTTTTTAAGTCGTAATGGGGTTTTCTGTGATTGTGGTCGTTCAAGAAATGGCTACAAATGCGTACTAAGTCTGTCTATTGATTATGCGGCTTTTATGTTCGAATTTGTACTGTTTTTATGAGCAGACATTATATTGGCAAATACGATTTAAAACTTGACAACGCTTTTTATCTTTATTCAAATTCAAATCTCAAATTATTTATTGCAATTAGGCAAAAATAATGCAGTTTTACAAGTTAAACAATTAAGTTTCCCCCTCACTTTCGTGAGGAGGGTAAGGCCTTAATCCACCACGGGGCCCCGGTCGGGATTGGTGGATAATATATCGACCTCTGAAATAATTCTCGGGTGTGGGTTTCCTCACGATGTTTTCCTTTACCGAAAAGCGAGTGATAATTACGTACATATGCTTTTACAAGAACGCATTAGTACGTGCCCGCACTGGCATTTGAACTCATGGCCTTTTCCTTGGAAGGCAGATGTTCTCCCACTAGGCTGCCATCGCTTTATTTTCACTTTGATGTACCACATAACATGTATATCGATTGAGCTTACAATTAACATGTCTCATAATATGATATTAGAAAGTGATTACAGTAAAATATAATCTATTATATTCTAAAAACATGAGTAGAAGTGGTATATCACGAGCAATAGAATATTTTAGCTAGAATTTTATCTGTACCGACGCTTTTATCTAAATATTAAACTGTCACACCTGCATGGCACTACAGACTTGACAAAATACCAAATCTGAAATATTTTTTCGGTGCGCGGCAAATAAATGAATCGCCATAAAAAAATATCGTAAAAATCCGTGACAATCACTTTTGGAGACTAACACGTTGGGATACAGGTGGTTTTCGCGTGAGATTTGTGGTGTAAAGTAAACAAAAGGAGTTTCGTTGGAGTTGTAAAATATATGAGTGTCATGAAGCCATATGAGATACACGTGGGGCGAATACTGTACGGGATGGTGAGAGATTGCAGTTGATGGGCGTGAGTGAAAACGTGGTGATTGGACGCGATCATACTCGATTTAAAACGGGAAATTCCTTCCGATCAGGAATATTCCTGACCAAAGGAACACCCTTGTCATCAATATTGCCATACTGCCAAATTAACGCAATTATTAAACAAGAAATTAAGGGATAAGTAACCGACTTTTTAACATTAGATAAATTAAAGTTTAAAATTAAACTATTTATGCCGCTTTATTGTTTTCTTTACATATAGTGCCCTCTAAAGTAATACCTTATAATGTTTATTTGATCAATCTAACTGTCTGTAATAGGCAATATAATAATTTAAATTTAATAATAGGAAATATTGAAAAGCTGCTATTTAACCAATGTCTAATCTAACCGTTCTTAGAATTTTTGTCTGTCTGTATGGAAGTTTGTTCCGAATAGGGTCCAACAGATTTTAATAACATTTGGTAAACATAAGCTTTGAATTGAATACAGGATACTTTCAATCTCGTAAATTAACGGTTCATGTGGGATAATACTCAACGGGGAAAAGCCGCATGGCTCAGCTAGTATATGAGTAGCTAGTATTTTGTTTCTGGTGTACAATAAAGAGTTTTCTATTCTATTCTATTCTATTCTAGTAGTTTAAATAAATGCCCATTCAAAGTCCTACAGCCTCAGATGAAATGTGGAACATCACACGCGACGCGAGTGAAGAAACATTTTTTATTACATTTTACTTGAATTATTGTTATTGTCTATTTCGGTAGTTTGACACATCCGTGCGTGACCTTTTATAGTGTTTGACAGTTTCCAAATAAAGTTTTATGAGAGTGAGTTATATCCTGTACGCCTCTTCGCTATGACGACGGCGCCATTGATATTTATTGGATATTTCAAGGACTGTTCATCCCTCATGCGTTTAAATAACAAGCTTATTTATAGAACATCATTATAATGGATTATAAAAACAATTTAGCTCCAGGCAGAGGACTGGCGGGAGGTTGCGCAGCACAGACCGAAGTCGGCCAGGACTAATGTTGCACCATCCTAGTTAGTTAAAAAAAAGTTATAAAAACAGTTAAAAAATTTAAAAAAAAAATGACATATAGCTAAATAGAAAGGAAGGAAGTTTGAAACAGCAAGTCACAATAACAATCACGAAAGGCCAAGAAAGCACAATAACTCTTAGCTCTACTATCCCAGTAGTCAACTATGACATCATCAATCTCCGAATCATACGCCGACCGAAAACAATTTTCGCATCACCAAAGCTCCAAGCGGGACAATTTTCACATCACTCAAACGTGCGGGACGATGTTCGCTCTGCTCGAATGTGCGATCGGGACAATTTCTCACCGAGTCCCAGTAAAGTGTGTAATGTACCACCGCCAGAAATCGCGTCGCGGCGTGTCGCCCACTGGATTGACAATCACGGATCGCGTCAACGCGTCCCTCCATGACAGATTGCCAACCCTACGCTCCTAGGGCGCATTTTAGGGATAACTCGCTTTCACGAAGGATAAAAGAATTTGTTGTTATATTTCTGAGTTAAAGCTGTGTTAATCTAGGTAGCACGTTAGTCACAATAAAACACAAAAGGGTCTTGACAGACAGACGGACATCAAAGTGATCTTATAAGGGCTTCTTTTCATTTTGAGGTACGGAACCCTAAAAATTGTAAAGCAAACATTAAAGTTTGGTATGTTCAAATGGTGCTCGTAGGTTTTTATACTTACCTACTGAGTATATAAAAAGGGTTTTGCAACTAAAGAAAAGACTGAACGAGTCAAAAAACGGTAAATTACTAACCACAAGAACGTGAGTAAATAACCGGAACAAATTTGCGAGACGTGATTTTTTACGTTTTCCAGGTCATGGAAACATTTAGAGAGTTATTTACCAGTTTTAACAAGAAGTAGATGATATACCGAACCCGCTTTTTAATAAACATCTACCAACATAAAACATTCGAAGCCTTGACTTTATTTTATTTTATAAGAGAAGTCAAAGACAAATAGTTTGTTCGATAAGTCTCATAGAACATGAAATGAGATATGGTAATAGCCACCATTACTCTTTTATGGTGGATAGGTCTCGATGATTGACTGTTACATTTTTCATGGAGAGGCGATGAAAGTGTTTACAGGGTGTTTTTGGTAGGGTCATCACCTTCTGACCTTCTTGTATTATTGGTCGCTTTGGAGTTCAAAGTTATATAAAGCAATTATGCCACCACTGTGAGAAGTTACGATGTTTACTATTTATTATGTATGCTAAAGACAAACAATTTCTTTAGACTGTGGTAACTGTATCTGTGAAGAAAAATGTTTTCATTACTTATTGTGGCCTTGGCTCAAAAATAACTTCAAAAATTGGCGAAAAACTTTACTTATTTTCAGCCAAATATTTTCATTAATTTATTTTTTCATTGATTCACTTAATCATATCTTTTAACACATTACGCGTTCTTAGACAAGTTTCAAGACAATTTCGCCATTGCAACCCGAGCCGGCCGTTGTAGTCGAGTCATTCAACGTACAAGTATGTGGATACTGCGAGCATGATATAATAAAAATATTTATTATCTATTCCTGTTTAATATCAATTTACAATAACGTTTGTCTCTGTCAACACGGGGGTACATTTTCGGGTACCGCTTTTTCGCCCCGCTATGCCCGGCTTTTTGTCCCATTGCACACCTTATGCGGGTCATTATTAGCATGCGATTTATATATTTACGCACTGTAGGCTTTACATTTCAATCGCGAATAAACGCGAGTTGCAGCGCCCTGTTTTTGGGTGAATTTGTGTTTTCGTAGAGCGCAATGTGAACGATTTGCAGCGATCGTCGGATTCCGATAACCGTTCTGCGGCATCCAGATGTATCATACAATAGCAATTTAGAAGTAATGCAGCTAAATTCAATTACAGAGATGTATCGATCAAAAGTAATATATTTTCTTTGATGTTGTGTCGAACAATTTCTAATTTTAAAATTGCGGCGCTGTGATTGCTTTTCTACTTTGTTCATTTATGCAATTCCTAGGCATAAAAAGTTCAGATCTAGGCTCTAAAATGTATTTTTTATTGCTAGACATACCAAAGATAAATAACGGTTTCTAAACCGATCCCCTCAACCTTTTCAAATTCACTGTCCCATGTATAGACATGGTATGACTCACAGCGTTACCTAGTTCCGGAGCTGGAAATAAAACCTGCAAACAGTGAGCGCAAATGACCCGAACGTACGAAGTCACAGGAAGTCGATAGAATAAAATAGAAGGTACTTACTAGAGACTCGTTTTCCGTTCTTCCTCCACTGTATATTCGGTATGGGGTCGCCTCGGGCCGCGCAGAAAAACGCTGCTATTCCGTTGGCACGCACCTGCAGGTTCCTGGGCCGGATGGTGATCTCGGGCGGATCTGAACACAAACAAACAACACTCGTCAGTATCCTGCGGCAAGGTTCACTTTCACATGGAAGAAATAGGATGCAAATAACCTTGTGGAACCGACAAGTATACTCTCTTGATTGCGTCAGTCTTTTAGATCGCACATGAATGGAAAAGGTTTCTAAGGAAGTCATTTGCTAATAGTAAGGTAATTTAACGAGATCCCAAACGCTAGTAAGGGGAAAACTTCTGAATAAGTGGTCGTTCAATGAATAACAAGCGGGCCAATGATTTGCATAGTCCATGATAGATAGGTAATCTAATAAAAAACTAATCCCTCCATCCGAAATGCAAATGTCCCGTGTCCCTTGGCCGGAGGCTGTAACTAATCCGGACAGCTGGACAGAGTTACAGATATGAATTATGTATTTGTGGAGACCGCCATCGGTCCAGTTTTACGAGCTCCAGGCCACTTGTTACCGTCCTCGCTCCATTCCTATCCAGTTTTCGACTATGAATAAATTAAGAACATCTCAAAGAGTCCGCGGGAGCGCGTTACGTAACCTTAACCAGTCACGTGAATTTAACTTCTTAACCCCCAAACTCCGCGAAAGTTAGCCCGAAGTTGCCCGTGACATACGAACAGAATTCGCCAGAATTGTTTTCCACCAAATTACACAGCCAGAGGACGCTGGCTGGAGCGCGGTACATTTTCATTACGCCGGGCGAGATTAATGGCATTATCTTGTGGAAAAATGCGCGTTCAGCAACGAAACAATTATGTGTACGAAACGTGAATTCTGAACTTTCTAGCCGGGCGGCAAACGAACCGGAACGAAAATATCTAAAGGGAGCCATCTCGAAGAGACATTGGGCCCACGCCGCGGGAGCGTTTGATTCCTGAACTAGAAAATGAAATCCCATTTAGCTCTGTACGGAGAGAGGTCGCCGTCCCTCGGGTGGCGATCCGTCGATCGATGTCACATTAATAAACGAATTCGAGTACCGTATTTTTCGAGGATGTCACACAGGAGTTAAAATATTCATGGAGTGGACGCCGTCGAGGTCGCGGCCAGATTAGAGATATCTGAAAAAAGGTGTATTGAGTTTGATATAACGCGAAACAATTCGTATTGAACGGGGCTCCCGGGCGAATCGGAGTCCGTATACGTGAAATTGCGGCTGCCCGCGTGAAATAATAAATACGCCATCTAAATTCCGATATCGGAGAACTTAATGACTACCCCGCTCGCTGTCCAATTACAGGGAAATGATAGCCGTCTCGCTAACTGCGCGAATTGTCAGGATTCAAATATTTGCTTTTGAATCGGCGAACGGTTGGGAAGGTGACAGATATGTTGGGTTATGTTTATTCCCAGCTGGAGAGGTGAATGGTCACGTTTTATGTGCGCGGATTGAAGCGGGTTCGGGACGTGCCAGCGGACGCATTCAAATAAAAAGCTGAAAAAGCGGCATTTTATTCTCGCGCGGCGTTCTTGCCTCGCAGGGTCAAATTACGGAGAGTCTAGACGCCGTATATGAAAAAGCTAAATTAAAACGATCTCTCATTTTGAATGCGACTCTATTTTGTAACTCAATCATTTTCGAGGTTTATTTATTTATTTTAGAATATCGTATAATAATAAAAATAGCGTCATCATCCCTCATTTCACTGGGTACTGTTTTCAGTGAAATTACTGGGGATAAGAGAGTTTGGAACTGATGTCTCAGGGTGACGAGCGCAGTGCAGTGCCGCGCAAGATTATGCGATGCCAAGGTCTGGGTGGTACTGTAATTATTAGAGATGTGAGTGGCGCTTAACATCAGGTGCATGACTTGTTCGTCCCGTAAATCAGACACATAAAAAAAATCATCATTGCCTTAATTCTAGGACTGGAAATAATTTAAAATTAATTCTAATAAAGGAAAACAAATAGAATATACGTCTTATATTTTTCATTAGGGAAAATTTTGATTACTGTCATGTCTTTAGTGACACTCGTAAGATGAAGACGAACCGATTGACGTAAGAATCATCAAAATCGGCCCACGCGTTTAATCTCCAGAACGTCAGATAGGAACAAACATACACAGTCTGATAAACACGACACCTTCCTTTGTGTAGCGCAGTCGGGTAATAAAAAAAGCCAATGGGGGCATTAAATTTCACGGTACCGGCGTATTAATAAAACGAACTTTTATATTTTTATTCCGTTTTATCGCTATTTGCACAACACTGTGAGTGAAAAGCTGTTAGCTATTTTACATTGTGCCGCTCAATTTTAGTTCGGGACTTTTTAAATCTCGTTTCATTTTTGCGGTTGGTGGTTTTCGGGTTTACTATGTTGCCTGTGTCGGGGTTTGGCTGCAATCGGATGCGGCTTTGGAACAACCTGTATCGAGATAATGGTACTCTTGGACTTTGACGATATGAAACATATAGATGGGTATTTTTTTTGTGGGTTTTTTCATTAGATGCAGTACCGACCGATGCATTAAGTAAATTTTTGATCTTATCCATCTAAATGTTTTCTGAGAGCGATAGCTGTTTATAAATAATGCCGCCCATTGTACCTTAACTTATGAGATCTTTTTTACTTTTAACTTGTATGTCTTGGAGTGCAATAAAGAGTTGTTATCTTATATTCTGCATTCACTCACAACGCTTCAATGTAAGCGTCGTGAGTGACATTAAAATGCAATTTTACCTACAAAGGCGAGATAAAATTGTCTATTCACAGCGGCTTCCACTAGCTCCACTGCCACAAGTAAGAATTTAAAAAAAAATACCACAATACTGCAAGAAGGTTTGTGACAATTCATTTAAAAAACTACAATCAAAATAATAAAAACTACAATGGCCACTGATACAGCAAATACAAAAAAAAAAAACAATATCTGAAGATATCAAATATAAGGTATTTCAAGACGAAAAACTAAACGATAGATAGCTATCGTTTCTCATTAATAATCAAGTCGATTTATAGAAAAAAAAGCAATATATAAGATACCGATCTGAAACAAAATAGAACAAAACAAACTGAAACTTGCATGTCTTTCATACACCATAAAAGTAAAACTTGCCAGTGCAAAGCTAACGATTGCGCAAAAACAATACAACAAAGGGCAATATTTCGTTCAATTAACGACGAGTATTCATTACTCAGCGATGCGGGATCGTTTCGCTATCGAATCGCAGTGGACTTGATTTCCGACACTTCGAAAAAGTGGCCGGATTTACCGGAATATAATTCCAAAAATATATATCTATATTTACTTTTTTTCATAAAATAAATGATAATAAGAAGTGGGTATCCTACTAAAAATAGGCAAATAGTCATAATCGTAGTAATTATCTACTTTTTTACAAGAGGGCAGTGTGCAAAAAATTATCAAAATAAATAATCGTAATCGGAACTCAAAAGTCATATCATTTATTGCAAGTCAACCAATTGTATACGGCACATTTCTAGCATATGCCAAGGACGAAAATTCCGAGCTTTTAAATTTTCGGCCCGGTCAAGATTAGCCGAATATCCGGCTAAATCAAAACCTACCACATTTCTTTTACCAGTCAGATGAGAGATTGTGCGAGGTTGCATCGATGTTGCTCGTTAGCAAAAATATGAACGAATAAAAGTGAAACTCCTAGTATTTTCAATGTAATGTAAATTTTCAATACTATTGAATAAAGTTTCTACAATAGAAACCGAATAATAGAAACCAAAAACTGGAGAACATCGCATTCCTTTTTAATATAATAAGGAGACAAAACCAAGACTGTCTCAGAGAAAAGTGGCGCCGCGTATCGGTACGTGACAGGATTGAAACCATAAAGCATTAAAACAAAAGCTGTCAGGACCTATATTCAGACGAACAAATATAATTATTATATTTTACAACATTATTTAACAACCGTAACGTCAGCCCCGTAACTGTTTTCATTTTTATAGGAATATTATTACATCGGATGATCGAGTTACGCCCGTTGGATTAAATTTTATTGTCCAGGGCGCATTTCATTACTTCGTCCAATACGGTTAATCGAAATGTGCATACGGCTTTTTCAGCGTATACCGAGGAACGGTGTACAGGCAATTTATGACAATAATCTGGACATATCCGCCCATAGCCGGTTTTGCGAGTAAATAGAAGTGGATTGCAGTTTAAACAGTATAATATTTATTACTTCACCGTGCAATTAATTTGGTTTGTTAATAACCGGATATTCTGAGCTAATCCTTGAAAATTAAATGGGATGTGCGTTTACGATTGCATGGAACGGATGCTAAATTTGGACATACATAATTATTAGAATTTCATTAAGTACGAATTCGATTTTCTAAATGCATTTGATAATATTTTTGTCTACGTTAAATTACCTTACAGTTCAAATGAATGTTTTGGGATTGGTGTTATTAGCAAAGCGATCTTTGGATTTCGACGAGTATATCTCCGTGGTCCTGAAACAGATAAACCCATTAGTCAAACTTACGTGTCAGATATCGTATATAAATACTGGCAGAGTCGTTGAGTGGCGGAATAGCAGCCGGTATCGGCGGAACCACCGGAGGATACGCTCCACTAACAGGCGGCCGTATATTAGTATCAGGGACTTTCTTTTCCACGAGAGGCGGGAATTTGAAATGCGACTCGTCTATGACGTGGGGCACGTTGTCCACGGCGTGAGGAATGCCGTCGATGTAATGAGGTATTCCGTCGATGACGTGTGGCGGCGAGTCGATCACGTGCGGCGGTCCGTATTGTCTTCCGCCGTATACGTGGGGCGTGGCATCAGTTTCCGGCCTTCTGTAACCGTATACGTGTGGAGTTGCGTCTGTTTCCGGCCTTCTCCGGCCGTATACGTGTGGAGTCAGGTCAGTTTCAGGTCGCCTTCCGTACACGTGAGGTTCTCGGTCTAGCTCGTACGGATCGCCATTTTCATCATCTTCATCCTCGTCTTCATCATCGTCATCTGACGATCCGTTTGTTCGGTGTGGTGGTGTGACAACAGTTGTTTTTTCTATTGGCGGTTTCTCTTCGGTAGGTGGTTGTTCTTTCGGTTTTTCTTCTTGTGGTGCGTACGGTGATACGTTTTCTGTGGCTATTGTTGTATTCGGCTCGATTTCTTCTAAGTCTTCCAAGTCTTCGTCTGTTACAGAAGGATTGGTTTTGGATACGCGAGCGGTTGTCGTATTTTCGTTTACAATTTCAACGTTACAACGTTACTATACAGTTATGTTACTATATTATATACTTATAGTAATCTATAATCTAGGCATGTATGTTAGACCCACAGAAAAAGGCATATTCGTTTAAGGTGGCACGTTTCGCATACGGCGAGAAATATAAATTTCAAACAGTTTTTTTGTTTTCAGGGCTAGACCGTTCAACTAATCAAACCGAAAACGTAAATCGCGACAATCATACATCACTGTTTACGCTATTTTGTAGAGATATTTAACAATTATATGCACTAGATTGCTCAAATAAGCAAATTAACTGTTAAACGGATGATTCCAGTATTTCTTCACCCACGACTATTTGAGTAATCAGGTGTATATTAATGTGTAAAATATTTCTACAAAATAACGTGAAAAATAATCTAGGAATATCGTGAATTTCAGTATTGTTGAAAAAAGTTACCCAGTTCAGCTCCAAAAACGTTCCACCTTAATAAAAACAAATAAGTGGAAACTTACACGTGCGATTTATAAATACGATTTAGAAGTATTTTCGATACTCGTCCCGCATTTTACCCCATTGTGCCCGATACAACAGAAAGGTGAAACGTCTCAACTTCGGAAACAGCACAGTTCCGGAACTATAAATCTTCCATTGTTATTATCGAGAAAAAAGCTCTCGGCCGATATCTCGATACCGGCATCGATGCAATAAATAAACATCGCAACATCGATAAAGCTCCGGACACACCTAAACTACCAACACGATTGTAGCGAAAACGAACAACGTAAAACCATTCCGATACCTGATAACGTGGTTTTTATTGTATGGAAACCTAGATGGATTCAAGTGTACCTCTAGTGTTTAATAAAAAAACGCAATAGTGGAGCCATTTTATATTATTAGCTAGCCGCCATCTTTGAATTACATATTAAAATAATCAACTCTATTGTCATCCCGTGCCAACAATCTAGGTTCATCATCATCATCATCAACCCATTACGTCCCACTGCTGGGCACTGGTCTCTCCTCACTTTCGTGAGGAGGGTTAAGCCATAATCCACCACGGGGGCCCAGTCCGGATTGGTGGATAACATACCTACCTCCGAAATAATTCTCGGGTAGGTATGTGGGTTTCCTCACGATGTTTTCCTTCACCGAAAAGCGTGTGACAATTACGTACATATGTTTTACAAAAACACATTGGTGCAGGCACACACGTGACTGGGATTTGAACTCACGACCTTCTGATTGGAAGGCGGACGTTCTCCCACTAGGCTACCACCTACTAGGTTAAAAACCAGCTATTCAGCACATGTTAATAATATATAACCCAGCAGTGGGTGGATGCAAACTGAATAGATACATAGATAGATAATTATGTATAACCGATTTGCATCTACATTTATAATCCGAACCGCGAAGGAACGGAACACCTTACCAGCGTCTATGTTTCCCGAAAACTGTATTCTGAGGGTCTTCAAGTCGAGAGTGAATAGGTTTCTTCTGGGCAAGCAGGTGAGTTTACGGTCAATTGATTGCCTATTCCGCAATAAAAAAAAGTATACGAATGTATTCCGCCGTAAGTACAAGATACCTTTGTAGCCCAGTGGGGTGGTTGCTTAGCTGCTTAGGTCTGTCCAGCGCTTCGCTACATCGATTATTGAACGATTTATATCTCGGCACTGTCTGACGTATATAGTGCGACCATTATTCAAAGCTTTTGTGAGATGCGATAAAAATGCTTTAATGGTAGAGCCTTTATGTTTGCATTGGGTTACTTGAAGTGTATTGTAAGTAACGCGGTGGTTGGAGTGTTTTCTTTTTGTATTAAGTAAATAGCGATCTTTGTCTTCTGTTTATAGAGATGGAATGGTTTTTTAAAGATTTGATTGTCAGGAGGGAAGGGCGTGGTATTCTCATGTCAAAATACGATTCGTTACTGAGCCCGGCTTTCAGCCAACTTACTGAAGATTACAGACATCAGCATGATCATCATCAAACCATATCGTACCACTGCTGAGCACGTGTCACACCTAACTTTCGTGAGGAGGGTTAGGCCTCAATCCACCCTAGGGCCCGGTCCGAATAGGTGAATAACATGCTTATCTCTAAAATAATTTTCAGTTAGGTATATGGGACTGTCGGATCTACGTGGATTTGAACTCATGACCTTCGCTTTGGAAGGCAGACGTTCTTCCACTAGGGTACCACTGCTGTATAGTCAGTGTCAACTCTTACGTGACGGTCGAGCGTAACATAAAAGTGTGAAGATTGCTATAAAATTTCTCCCATACTTCGATAAAAAAGTTCCACTCGCAAACAAGCAGTTCCACTTCAACCAAACCGCGAGGTGCGATTCTTTCTGTATTTTAAACCGCTTCTTTGAATACGAGGTAAGGTTAACGTCAGTAAAAGCATTAAATTCTCAGCCGCAGCCCTCCATTATTAAATGGCGTTATTTAACACCGCAAAAGCTTATAAGAGCCACTTACAATTTCCCCATCTCCGCTAATGAATGGCGCGGACAAAAAAGGTTAAAAATACAGCGCACAATGGACACAAAACAAAGAGAAATCTCAAAGGCGATGGCGTTGTAAAAAAATAAGATTTTTTAAATGTTCGCGCGGATTGTAACAAGCGCTCGGCTTTTAACCTAACGATGGAAGTAATATTGGAAATCATAACAATGGAGTTAGTTTAAGCTCAAGAAGTTCAACATTTCATATCGTATTTCGAAATCTATACGTAGCACAATGTAATTATATATCAGTGTTTATAATAATATGGAAACCTAAAAAGTCTGTCCATTGCCGCCTCCAAATTGTTATTTATGGAGAGTTTGATTTCGAGGGATTTATATGTAAATATCTGCGCCCTGCGGTTTCACCCGCATAATTCAAGTTTTCACGCAATAACTCTATTAAAAGCAATATATTTTCCCCGTTTTTGCCACATTCTTCATTGATGCTTCGCTCCTATTGGTCGTAACGTGATGTTGTATAACCTATAACCTTCCTCGATAAATGGACTATTCAACACAAAAACAATTGTTCAATTCGGACCAGTAGTTCCTGAGATCCTAGCGTTCAAACAAACAAACAAACAAACTCTTCAGCTTTATATATTAGTATAGATAAATATTATTACAGACACATACCAGACGAACACCATTTTCGTCATTGGTATATTCTTGTTCAGTAGATAACCATTTTTTTTTTAATAGAAGCTGTGCGCTGCAATGCCATAATACAGTAAAAAAAATGTTGATCCGATCGCTACCAATTAACAGGATCACCCGCTGGGATCGACTGGAAACTGCTGGAAAATTTTATCAAAATCGGTCCAGCTACTTTGGAGTACATATATTTGTCGTAGTATTGTGTTAGTTATTGTATGATGTACGTAGTAGATAGATATCTACATATTATTCGGGTTTTTGACTTATCTGACTTATTAAGCCTAATGTACTGTACGATTAACTTGTTGTTAACTTTTCTTCATAAATTATCGGTAGGTTATCCATAGCAAAAAAAAGTATTTTCAATTCAACCTGTTTTTTAAATGTATTTGAAGCTACATTCCCGTCGAATCGTTTTATTTTTCGCTCAACACTTTATAAGTTCGTTTGATCTTAGCCATCCATTGAAAGATTCCGGATATTCTACGGAATATTTCGTTAAAACTGATCTCAAATGACGAAAACAAACGCTTTGGAAAAGCGAAATGACCTTGAAAGGTCTTTGAAAAATCGACTGGCATTTTATAAAACCCAACACACTGGTAGACTACTGATAATGTGTGTGTTCTTGCGCGTCGTGTGTTGTGTGAGTGTGTGTTTGTATGTATTGACACCAGTTGTTAAGGTAAAGCAGTGTCCGCTGCGCGTCTTATGGCCTCCACACTATACAACAAATTTACATTTTTGTATTTTTTTTAGGAATATTTGATGTTTTCTAAGTTATCAAAAATGGAAATGTTTTATGTGTGCGTAGGCCAAAACACGCACAAGGGACACGGCTTAAGAAAACATTAGCAAAACTAAACCGTAGCGACAGCGAATGGAAATACATTCAGGCAATAAAAATGATATATATTACAACATATCATTACAGGATATTGAGTCGAATATGAAGCGTGTTTAATGGCCCCAAAGGAAGACTCTATTAGTTCCTGCTATACGGTGGATTTATGGCCCAATCTCTCGTATAAAATACGTGGCGCTGAAAATACGATAGAGTTACATTGTTAACTGTGTTATAGTAACTGAGGTGGAAGGGCGGAGAACCTGTTCAAGAATAATGATTAATATAAAAATTTTAAACAGGGAATTGATATTTTTAGACCAACTTACATACTGGGCATATGAGATTTATAGCCGATATCTCAGGGCGACGAGCACAGTGAAGTGCCGCGCAGAATTAAGCTATGTAAAGTTCTGGGTGGCACTGTAACTGCTATGGGCAAGCGTAGCGCTTACCATCAGGTTAGCGACTTGCTCGTCTCGTCACCCAGTCAAATAAAAAACATAGTTGTTATTTGGGTTGTGTCTTAGTTGTGTTCAATGTTTGTAGAGCATTGCTTTACATGTGCTTTCGAATCAGAAAGAACAAGACAATTATCATTGTATTATATACCTTACGCTAATTTGACACATCCGATATAATTTTTTTTATTTTTCTTCACCTACTCGATATAATATATCCTTATCTATGTTTTTCTATTTCATATTGTATTAATTAGTCTATTATAACGTTATATATTTAGTTGTATTATAATAAAATATTCCATCACTAAATATCTTTTAAATTTATTTTTCTCTGCTATTTTGTTTTGCCACACCGCCACCATTTTAGTTACATCTCCAGGATGACTGGTTGAAAATGCTACTTAGCATTAGGTACTCCTTGTACTCTATTTGTGTGCTAAAAATAAATAAATAAATACATATACATATTGTTAAATATCTGTACCTATATGAAATTGTAAAGAATGATCTATTATGGTCGCAAATTCCATTATAATTACCGATCTAACATAAAAACGAAAACTTGAAATTTAAATTGCCCGCCATAAGCGAAACGTTTTACCTATACTGCTTTTTCTGAGATACCTTTTCTCTGTTCTTTTCCAATAAAATATTTATCACTGAATCTCTCCATATAGACAGACAACAGAACACATTACGCTAGCGATAGCGAAGAACGGCTGCGTGATTACGTAAAATGACTTAGCAACAGCAAAGCGATAGAAATCCTTCATAAAACATTTACTAGGAATCATATTACAGATACTGATCACATGCCTAATGCCCCACACCTGTAACAAATTGCACTTTGGATAACGACTAAAGTTCTACGAACAACAACACTGTAATAACAGATGGAAGATAAATGAACGGAATATAATTATATTCTATGTATGGAATTTAACATATTTTAACTTAGCAATGGTACATTGTATTCTTTCCGAATAAAATAATATAAATAACAGATAATAGATGGAAACAAATTAATGCAGTTTTTGTCGTTTGACAGCCAAGATTCCAAGATTTACGTCTATCGCAAGTCTGTCGTGAGATTCGTAATAAGGCAACGGTTCATATTAATGTGCGCTATTAACCGCGGAACGCTCGGTAAATTCCCGGGAGCGGTAGAAAACCGATTTATTCAAGTATCGAGCGGCGCGGGCGGATGAGAAATCGCTCTCGCGTGCGCTTCTGACGCCGGCGCGTTGCTGTGATCACTGCCATAGCACGTAACGATTAATCAAGGAAAGAAATCGTGCGTTTCATGTGTTAAAGATTTTGCGTGTTCGTTAAGGTAGATTTTCGTGGGTGATGCGTATAACGCGCGTGACAAATGAGCGAAATAAAAAAAATAAAATTATTTGACTGAGTGATTAGACGAGCAAGTGGTTCACCTGATGGTAAGCGCTACGAGTGCCCATGACAGTCACAGCACCACCCAGCACACCGCATTGCATAATCCTGCGCGGCACTACACTGCGGTCGTCACCCTAAGACATCGGCTCTAAAGTCTCATATGCCCGACATTTTCGCTGGAAACAATGCCCTTCAAACCGGAACACAGTAATGTTTGCACACTACTACTTGGCGGACGAGTATCTGGCAAAGGTGTGGTGGTACTTCCCCAGGCGGTCTCTTGCAGAAGAGGCCTTCCACTACTAAACGGCACTCGGAATGCACACTCGGAATGGATGGCATCGGAAGCGGCGACGTATATTTAAAATCACGCGCGCATCTGTGGTTTATACACATTATTTATGTACCTAAATACTATATATATTTTATTATAATTATATGTGTAGTACATTATAAATATATGTATATTATTATTTTTTATTATTTATTAAGTATAGTGTGTTTGTATATTATTAAAACATAAGTATTAAATGTATTGTGTTTATTAAATACTGTAAGTACGCCACCCACCCTACTATCAAAAATGTTTTTACTGTCCATCCAAAGGTTGTCTGGAAGAAATCGCTTTTAGCGATAGGACCGCCCATTGTACTACCCTTGTTTACCTATTGTAATTCTTCTGTACTGTGTTTCTTTTTGTTTCTGGTGTACAATAAAGAGTTTTCTATTCTATTCTATTCTATCTGCCTAAACCGGTCACTGCTCGGGCTGCATAGAGACAATACAATTAACTTAAACGTATTTTCAGTTCAAATAATGTATGACATTTTTAAAGTCACACAAACCCTTTAACAATTTAAACTGTTCAAAATGTGAGAACCATTTTTAATAGACTTTCCCACGCTTATCATAAAATACGACGTCAAATAAGCTGTCAGTTATCCCCAAAATAATGGAGCCATCAAAACAAAACCATTTAATTTTATAGGTAAGAGAGGACAAAACGTTCATTAATAGGATTAAATTAAATTTAATAGTTAATCTACAGTTTACGTTGGCAATATCGGCTATGATTAAAACTGTGGCCCGAACTTTTGGAATAAACTATTGTTATTCCAGAGCAAGTAATGTTTTGAATTATATATTAAAATTATTTGTTTTAAAAATGTAATAAAATATATTTATCATAATGATACTTTAAGTCACTTTGGATAAAATGAATCTATATTTTGCCAAACAATGGGACAATGAAGTACTATTTTCAGGGCCACAGTTCACGCTACTCCAGGAGACAGGACTCGTTGTTTTAATTGGCATTTATTGTCGAAATAAATAATGATTATTATTAATACAAGCTCACTGTAATCGTAATCATGGTCAAGTCACATTTCACTGTGATAAAGTGTGACACTTCAAGACTTTTGGCAAAGCTATTTCAAGTATTTTCCCTTCATTACTTCCCTTAGTTAGAGACATTCCTTGTCAAATGACGTCACACAAATGTATTAACCCTGTGCAGTTCTTCACGCGATTTCATTCGTGTTTATACCTCGTAAACCTGCGGCGAGATGCGTGTAAACTTGGTTTGGTTTAGATAGTTTTTATGTTATCGTGGAAACTGCGGTTTAAACTTTAAACCGCACAATGGGTTAAGTTTTTATGCTGAAATGTTTTCGCACTCAGGAAGATATGTATAAACATGTATTAAAAAAAATTACACTCCGTTTCGAATGTCATTTGTTTTCATACAAACGAATATGCCTTTTGTCTTAAAAACTATAAATACACGTATACATTTTATCATAATTATATACTTAAATGCTTGTCTATAAAAACACACCTTATAATATCCACATTAAGAAATAAAATACAATGAGAAAGCTTATGTAAATGTTGTACATTATGAACTTATGCTAACTTAAAGTTAAAATTAAGAACCAACGAAGTATCGACATCATGATCGCATAATACAAGATTAGACGTATAAGTGGAGCCTGTGTACTGGAGGTATAATAAATATGAAAGGTTTCGAAACAGCATGTTTGTAATATACATACCTACATGGCATAAAACAGTCGGTCTTAAAAAAATACCTAATCAATATGATCGGTACGCACGGCTATAAATTAACAGTAGTAAAAAGGCGTTGGTCTATAAAAATATTATACGCTTTTTATTTTTGCGCGGATAAATAAATCATAAAATAAACCGCTTATGTATTCAAGTGACACCTCCAAGTGTAAAGACGTAAACAATAAAACATTTATGTAAAGAGTAACGCACAACCTGTTTTGGCTATATGCGCGAGTGAAATGCGGACACGGAAACTGTACAGCAATATAATGTGTACAAAGGAATATTTTTCGTAAGAAATAAGGGCAAGTAATTGTACATAAGCGGTTGCAGCCTAGTGGGAGAACGTCCGCCTTCCAATCAGAAGGTAGTGAGTTCAAATCCCAGTGCAGGCGCGTACCAATGTGTTTCTGTAAAACATATGTACGTAATTATCACTCGCTTTTCGGTGAAGGAAAACATCGTGAGGAAACCCACATACCTACCCGAGAATTATTTCCGAGGTAGGTATGTGATCCAGCAATCCGGACTGGGCCCTCGTGGTGGATTATGGCCTTACCCTCCTCACGAAAGTGAGGAGAGACCCGTGCCCAGCAGTGGGACGTTATGGGTTGATGATGATGATGATGAATTGTACATAATTAATCCTGCAATGATATTTAGTCTGTGAAAACGGTATGACGATCACTCATTTTCTATACCCTATTAGGTTGTTTATTTTTTCAAATGTGATAGCTGAAATGGTAATCATTGACTTTTGAATTGAATCAAACATCTTTATAATAAGAGAGACATATATTCACACAGTCGTAAAAAAGGCAAACACGCGACTACGAGCTACACCTTATCGTGTGGCAGACCTAACGACACGAGAGGTGTTAACACGAAATATTTAACAGCGTCTGTTCGTTTGATAAATGAAGCTAAGATAAACGGGAAACGAAGGTAGGCCCTGCCTTGGGGTTAACACGTTCACTGCTGAAAACACACGTCTGAGTTTTTATAATTTTACTTCAAGCGAAAACACGCCTGGCGTGCGAACACGCACTGCTATATTGACGATTTTATCACACGCCCACACTGCTGATTGAGTTTAGTTACGACACAACGCCAGTAAACAGTAAACACACACGTTTATTTATTTATTTATTTATTTATTTATTCAATTGAAACGGCCGCAGCCAATTATAACAATCGATTACACAAAACACGGTAGAATACAGATAACACAAAATACACATTCAAAGATTCACTCTCACTCTCTTTCACAAAAACGCAAGCATTCTGACAGTATATCTGACCATCCATCCGCATACACATCACAGCCTGGATTGGCGTCCAGGAGAGCGTTGAGTGCGTTGTGTGAAGATTCGCAACAGAGCCTCAAAGTCCAGATTTTCAAGTCCAGAGCTCTGTCCAGATGTCTATCTTCTTAGCCACGAGTTCTATTAATCGATAACAACTAGTACCGACAGGTAATAGTGGTGCAAATCGACCTTGTCTCTTTTTGAATTGAATATTTCACACCACATTCCCATTGCACAATGAATACTGGGTCGACTCGCACTGCGTTGCCGTGGTGCAAATCGCCCAAAGCCCAGCTTAAAGTCTTCTTTGAATCACGGAACGATGGAATATATTTATACAAAAGCATTTTCACACTCCCATAGAGTTGCAAGTTGCAAATAAAAAATAGCCGTATGTACTTCCCACGATCCAGACTCTATGAATACACTTACGGCAGAATACCGGCATGACAAGATTCTCTGCTTACCATAAACAATATTACTTGAAAATTCTCCGGCGGAGTACAGTCGCCGCCGTAAATGTGTTACCTGCCGTTGCTTGCTTGCAGTGCATTAGCGGAATTACCTCCGTATTCGACGGTTATTCCCCACATTTAGCCGGTATAAGGAAAATTTTTGGTTTATTTATAAACGTGGTTGTATTTGTGATTCTATTTTTGGCGTAGTTAGAGATTGCGACATGGTCTAAATTTTGGGTGTTCCAACTAAAATTAAATAAAATTTAGCGGATCTTAAACTATCGCTGTCCTTTTCAAAAGGTAACAAAAAAGAGCTATAATTTTATAGCTGTCTAAAATTATCGAAATATTTTAATATTGGTAAACTTATTATATTATCTGAAAAGTTATTTACCAGCTTCAAGACTGCTTTTGTACCTATTTATTTTAGGAGTCCGTCGTTTTTATTGCGGTTGATTAAAATAATGCTAGATACTTCTAAAAATAAGCTCTGACCTTTTGGCTAAATATAAACCACTCCAATATACCAGAATCCAAAGTAAGCAAAATATTCTCACAAAAAAGCTTAACCTCAAAATAAAACGATAGAAAATGTGGAATAATATTCTGTCAAGTCAGTTGAAGTTACTTTTTAGCATCTTGTTTTTTTTTAAATCAATACACAAAGTTTAGACACGACACGACCGCACTCAACGAGTTGCAGCTGCAGACTGACAGTCAACAAGGCGCACGCTCGCCTTTCCACTAAAATTAGCAACTATCCACAGTAATTAATATTTCCAGGCGAAGTTCCATACAAGACACCAATGCAAAACTAGCTAATGCTTAAGAAGGGCCAGACAAAGCATTTAACAAGCATCAAAAACAGCGTGGCAACAACGCTTCGGGTGTAGAGCCGCGCCAGTGAGGCGGGTAGGCAGGTATTATTCTGTTTGTCGTTATATGACATAAAAACTCTATGATGTAATAAGCAGAATTACTGGGCATATGAAACTTTCGAGCCGATGCCTCAGAGTGACGAACGCGGTGCAGTGCCGCGTAGGCTTATGAAATGCAAAGTTCTTGGTGGCACTGCAACTGTTATGGGCAGGCGTAGCGCTTACCATCACCTAAACGACTTGCTCGTCTCATCGCCCAGTCATATAAAAAAAATAGGTATAAAAAACCATGCACTTTTGTTCCTCACTGTACTTTCCTTGCTCGGTATCTCCATACACACATGTCATACGGGGATAATCAGATTTGCATACAGCGGAACCAGAGTAAAGTCACGCGGTTTTCCGAGTCTCTAGGACATAAACAGATTTCAAACTAAGGCAATAAAATACAGTAGATGCTGTGTTATGTAGCGTAATATACATAAAGAATATAAAATAGCAAAGAATAGAATGGAATAGAATTGAATACTCTTTATTGAACTCTCTTCTCTTTACTCTTTTTCTTATTTTTAAAAAAAACTGCATTGAACTAGGGAAACTTGTAGCAATCGAGCTTTTTTAGAGCCACGTTATATTATATTTACGGAATATTTTGACGTCAATACACTTACTTTTAAAATAGTAATGTTTAGAACAAAAAAAAATCAAATGAATTTACTTCAAAAAAACCACTCAACCAATTAATACAATAATTAATATATAAAGGTCTACTTTGTAAATAAAAAAAACAATCTACTAAATCAGCTCCAGCTTCGATTACGTATTATGTACAACTATATAAAAAGGGCAAATTGAGAACGTCCCCATAAAAAAATAGATTAAAAATCGAAGACAAACAAAATGTTGCCTGCAAATTAAAAATTTAAAAGTTCAAAACCACAGGATAACCACAACAGTACAGCCAGTAGGTATATTTCGCATAATTAGGTAGCACACACAATATTCTCCACCCGCACCTGATGCCGCAAGGTGTTTACCCGACAATCTAATTATGGCAAAACGTGTGGGGACCATAAATCATGCTTCATCATCCTCGAAAGATGAAGATGCTTTTTTCTTCCCACGGAGGAAATTAACTGGAAAGGGATTGACGACTTGGGGGGATTTGGTGACTTGTTATCGCGAAGAAGCTTACGAGATGTGAAAATTCCTATAAGTACAATGGAAGCACGATAATTTGACACGTCTCGTATTTTTTATACCTTAAATAAAAGTAGTTACGCAACGTGTGTGTTTACTAGGACTATCGTTATGTCGTAACTAAACTCAATCAGCTGAGCGAGCGCACACAACTGTTGTGATAAAATTGTCAACACAGCAGCGCTGGTTCGTTCGCTTGCCGTAAAATTACAAAAAACACAAACGAGTGTGTTTTTAGCAGCTTAAAGCCCACACAGGCGCATCAATCAATAATAACGAAAAAAGGCGGCGTGCTGTCTTTTGATGTGCGTCCGCATATTACCGCAGCTGTGTGTTAGAACGTACGTGTCCCACAAAATGCACTAAAAGCAGATATCGCTAACGCCTGCGTACTATCGACGGGTAATGTCACACCTATTTGGCATGGACTTCATAATTGAGTCAGCTCCCAAGAATTGGCATCCTTGAACGTCGCTCAAGATCGACTTAAACAGGAAGCCCCCACTACAACAAAAGCCTTTGAACTAGCGATACTATCGGCACCATTGAATGGCGATCGAAGTCAACGTATTCAGACTAACTCGACTATTCGATGTACGTACATTCCTGGGCATATAATAGGACGTAATATTCTATGCTGTACTAGTGATGCAGTGATATAGCCAACTGGCACAAGTCACTGGAGCTATTTGGGGTTACCTAGAACGCCTTTAGACGACCATAATGGGTAATGTATGCCCCACTTAATTAGTGTACCTATAGCAATATCGGCATCATTTTATTGCTATAGTTCAAAATATTTTGAGTTAATTGATAGAATCGGGCGTTGCTTTGCAGAAATTAATATCCTAAATAATCAAAGACTTGTGGGGTGTTACCACTTACTTATTCTTGTTCCATGCAAACGGCCTAGATTGGCACTAATCACTCATAAAATTCAAACGTGACGTGACGTCACTCAAAAATAGACTGAAGAGAATGAGAGAGAAAAAGAATGACATGGAGCTATATAAACCCCCATAAATGCAAACAAATTGTAACGATCTCTTTGGATAAATTGTCTCTGGTCGACTTATGAATAATGCTTAGCGATATTGGTGGTGACAGTTAGCAGGGCAGTTCAGTTTAAAGCCTTAAACTGGATGGATTTAACTATTCGCGGTGAGGCCCTAAGCCAGTTTTTTAATAAAGCCGTCATATTTCTGTCACACTTGCAGCAGTCAGAATTAAAACATTACCCCATGCTTTCAACCGGCTACCATAATGGATACGCCAAAAGCAACAAATGCAAACACATTATGGACTGTACCGTAGTTAAAAAGGTTTTATCGAACGCAATTACTGTCGACAATAAAACGACGCTACGGTACACGGAAAAAGTTAAAAAGGTACGACTATGGTGGACAGTATTGAAGCTCCGAACAAAATCATTCATCGAAAATAAGAGTTGTTTATGCTAGTATTCAAATAAAGTGTCTGCAGTACATAAAGACATTTGTACGTAAAATGCAGAAATATATAAACCAATTTCGAGATGTGATAATTTGGTCACTGAAAACTGAATGGCATTTGGTAATGATATTCGAAAGCGAATTTACTACGACTTAATAACGGCGTATGTAATCTTGTTAGAGTGTTATTGGAAAAGGTGTTCAAAAGCTAGCGATGACGTATCAAATTCTAGTTGAACTGTTTTTGAACGAAGACATCAAATGCTGCTATTGGAAAACCAGATAAACAAAACCAGGAAGCCACTGTTCATAATCTCATCATACTTCTATCCTGCCAGCAACTTAGCCCGATCTTCAGTTATCTAAGCACTGCCCAATCGGACTGATACGGTCCGAAGCAAGCGCGGCGCAAGCCTATTAATATTCAGCGAATGGCGACCTCTTCTAATGAAATTACCACAACAAAGGACCAGTTCGGTGCAAGGGATTGTTGTGCAAATATAAACATCGAATCTGACGATAACGGCGGCACGCAGTCGGGAAGAATTTAAATTACGTCGTTGTTCACGGTCTGCTGTTACTCTTTGACGGGATGTTGTTAAGCATTTTTGTCTCTAACTCTTTCCACTGTTAGGTAAATTTGTTGACACAACGCGAACTGATACTCTTCTTTTTGACAGGCTTTGATTAGCTTCATTCATCTGTGTGTGCATGAATTAATGCATGAAATTAGATCTTTGAATCGAATTTTACTCATGTTATTTAAGCCTTCTCTGACAAACACCAACACTAAAGGTCGGCACTACTTCATTGGTCAAATATCGGACAGTCTCATAAGTAAAGTTGCTGGACAATAGGGCCTTTGCATATTTTACGTAAACAAAGAACCAAACTAAACAAAGCAAACAGGAGCTTAAATAAGAAAAGAAAGCTAAATGAGGCTCTGAAGACTGATTCCTAGAATATAATACAAACACACTTCTCCCATATTTCGAGCCGAATGAAGTGAACGCTAATGACATACCTACTCAATGAGATTTGAATGAAAACCAAATTTATTTTCCCAAGAAAAATGTTCAGCCATCAAGAGCGCTTACCGAACTTCCGTGGTGCTCAAGGCCTCTCAGTTTGAACAACAAAGAGGTCCAATAAGCAAATTGAAAGAATAAACGATTGGAGACAATCGACTCAGTCACCGGCGACGTTATAGTCAATTTGGAAAATATGCCCTCGAGCGGACTCGAGGTTCACCTTCACGCTCCAACTTGAAATTACTGTGGAATATGGACGACGCCAGTACGAGGGCCATCCACGCGGAAGTACTGCCATGTTTACTAGTCTTGTGTCAATATATTTTGAGAACCAAGAATAGATGTCAGTACATACGAGGGTGAATCAAAAAATTCTTGGAATCAATATTAAAAAATGCAAAGATTTAAATAATAATATTTTATTTTTCTACATAATCTCCCTCCAATGCAATGCATTTAGAATAACGCGTTTCTAACTTCCTTATTCCTTGTGAAAAAAAATTATTTTCTTGACTCTCGAAAAAGTCCTCTACGGCAGCTATAACCGCGTCATTATCGTGAAATTTTGTTCCACGAATTTCCTCTTTTAATTTTGGAAATAAGTGAAAATCACTTGGGGCTAAGTCCGGAGAATATGGTGGGTGGTCAAGGAGATTGAAGCCAGCACAGCGGATTGCGTTGAGCGCAACTTCCGATCGATGAGCAGGAGCGTTATCTTGAAGGAACAACACGCCCAACGACAGTTTTCCACGACGTTTTTCTTTAATCGCTTCACGCACTTTCGGGATTAAATTTGCATAATAGGGTCCAGTAATCGTCTGGCCTTTTGGCATGTAATCAATAAAAAGGATTCCTTCACTATCCCAGAACACAGAGGCCATAACTTTGCCAGCGGTAGGAGCAACTCGAAATTTCTTAATGGATGGAGAGGATGGTCGTTTCCAAGACATGCTTTGTCTTTTAGTTTCAGGATCAAAATGGTGGACCCACGTTTCATCCATGGTGACAAGACGACGGCAAAAATTATCTGAATCACGCTGGAACATTTCGAGATTACGCTTGGAAATTTCCAAACGTCGCTTTTTGTTTTCGTCGGTTAACATTCGTGGCACCCATCTTGCAGACACTTTTTTGAACCCCAGTGAATCAATTAAAATGGATTGAACGCTACCAAAAGATATCTTTAGGATCTCAGCTATATGTTTTATAGTCATTCTTCTGTCTTCCAAAACCAGATTCTCAACCTTTTTGACATTTTCTTCTGTAACGGAGGTTGAAGGCCGCCCAGAACGCGGGTCATCTTTACAGCTTGATCTACCTCTTTTAAATTCAGCCACCCAGTACGCAACCGTAGAATAGGGTACAGCATCACCCCCTAATGTCTGCTGAATGTCCAAAAAAATTTCCTTCGTAGACATTTTTTTCAAACTGAGATATTTTATCACCGCACGTAACTCAGTTTTATCCATAATTTTGACTTTTTAGCAACTCGTTGCACAAAAAAATTTATTACATGCGAACGAACTGACAAAAACAAGTGACAGTCTGCATAAATATAGTGTGATAGACACTCTTTAATTTGAATATCGAACTTGATCCAAAAAGGTTTCATATATATGCACTTCTAAGAACTTTTTGATTCACCCTCGTAGATTGTTTTACGACGGCTCTAAACACGAACAAACGTGCAAATAGGTACTGGTTTAGTTATTTAGAAAACAGGGCATGTATATAGCATGTATGTATATAGTAGTGAGAAGCCTGGGGAAATAGCAGCAGTGTTCAAACATTACTGTGTTCCGGTTTGAAGGGCACTGTTTCCATAAAAAATACTGGGTATATGGGACTTAAGAGCCAATGTCTCAGGGTGACGAGCGCAGTGCAGTGCCGGGCAGGATTATGCAATGCAAGGTTCTGGGTGGTGCTGTAACTGTTATAGGCAGGCGTAGCGCTTACCATCACGTAAACGCCTTGCTCGTCTCGTCACACAGTCAAATAAAAAGGAAAGGCAACAACAGCAGATGTACTAAACCAACTTAGCATATTATCGTGAATTTTTTTAGACAACTCAATTTTTTTATACAAACGCGTAACATTATTGTGAAATGCAATGTTAATAATTGTCAAGAAAATAAACTCCCCGTGCAATATATTCTTTCAAAATGAAAAGTGGCTTAGGCACTCATTACCATTCTGAAAGGAACGGTCCAATATCTTCACCTCAAATTATATTTAGACAACCCGGAATACCTGCCTTCACACATTTTTACCGGTTATTTGGCTCGAGCCGTTACTTGGCTACTTTAGAGCTTCACCTACAAGCAATTTCGTCGGCAACACAGTAATTTTTCTAAATGTTAGCCGTTTTAATATCAGGGTTGCCAGCTTTGATATACGGTCGTACCATTGTCGGCCAAAACCCGTGGAATTAAAACCCTGAGATAATTTACTTGTTGAATTTATGCCGGAGTTACATTAGGCCATCTGGCCGGCAGTATTTTGTACTGATTGCGAGTGATATAGTCTCATTAGGGCCACTTTTTCCCGAGATTGTGGGGATGTTTTTATGGATGAGTTTGGGGAATTGGGGAGGTTTTCTTCTATTTTTGTGGTGGTGAGTGAGCGATAAACTGTGATGAATTTGCGAGAGTGCAGATAGCAATTTCAAGTATGCATCTCGCAGTTCAAATTGCTTTTTAACACATGTTGTAAAGCTTTTACGTTATGAAAATAAATTAACTTAATTTAATGTGTGTATTTATACGGTCAATAATTTAAGTATTATAACACAAATTAATTTTATAACGTAACATGTGCCAGTGAAATTGAAATGTGGATAATGCTATTAACCACAAAAACCTCAATGTATCGGTCAAAATGTCCCAAGAATTTAAGAATTAATTTAATTATCAAGCGGCATAAAATAAGGTACTAAAAATTATCGCTAATTATAGCCAACTGCGATGCGTGAGGTTGTGAGTTCGACTCCCGCGCATGGCATGTGAACCTCATGTATATAATTAAGTCTGGGTATTTGTGGGATCATGGTCTTCATAGTTCCTAATTCCCTCGATACAGGGAATCCTAGTGACACAAACCTGCCATTTTCACGCTTTTCACCATTCCGAAATAATATGACCGATATAAAGTGACCGATGACGTCATTGTTTCATTCACGACTATCAACCGCTTCATGGAATTACGTAATAAGGGTTTATTCGATAACACTGGCTGGTGATAAATAATTACCCAAAAAAAGTTTTTTAAAGTTTTGGTTTCGCAGTATTGTTGCATTCAGCCAGTGTAAAATTTAATGAAAATTTATCGAAGACAAAACAAAAGATTTCACATCTAAGCGACGTGTGTAGGGTTAAATAAAGTCAGAATGTCGAGCCCATGTCAGACAGACAGTCGCCTAATTTATGTCGCAGTCAACGTCACGATTCAGCAAAGTGGTGGAAAATGTGAGATTGAATTCATCTAACGAATTGGAATTGTTAATACGCCGTCGCCGATATCCTATGACACCCGCGTATCGACTAAGATCATTCATCAGATCATATTTTTTATTTCTCTATATAGAAGTTTTAAACTTTCGCGAACGGAATTCATGTTTAGGTTTTAAGTTTTTATTTGATTTTTTGAGTTCAATAGCAAACTAATTTCAGTTTCTAAAGTAATAGGTCACTAATATTAGTATATACACAAATACATAAAATTAGCATTGGTGTACATATAAATATCCCTTTTCAGAACAATACCATAGTAATTTCAGTCCTTTTTTAGAAACTCTGACGTACAATTTTTTTTATTGATTTGACTGTGTGACGAGACGAGCAAGTCATAACAGTTGCCCATAACAGTCACAGTGCCAACCAAAACATTGCATTGCATAATCCTGCGCGGCACTGCACTGCGCTCGTCACCCTGAGACATCGGCTCCAAAGTCACATATTCCCAGTAATTTCTCTCTCGTCTCATATGTCAAATAAAAAAAATATCCTGTTTCAAAACATAACTGATACTTCAGTCTTTTTTAGAAACACCCACAATACAAACATAACTCTCAATACGTGTATTAAAACCGTGGCATATACTACGCGATACCCCCAACAAGGTTAAGTGGCCTGGCATTTCTCAAAAACACTCCATAAATATTGCGCCTAACTTCCCGCTTTTTCCCCGATATCATTTTACAAATTCAATCCCTAATTTTCGATCAGGGCGCTCCCCGCCCGATCCCCTAAATTGATCTCCAAGCTATTATATTCACACTTATTACGCCAACTTCGAAAAGATTGAACGGAAAAAGGTGGAATTCGTTGTCTTTCCGATTACAATAAGAAAAGGTTCGCGATTTATATCGTTCGGAGACATTTTAATATCGTCCGACGATATTTTCGCAAAAAAGCATAATCGAATCAAGACACCCTTTTGTTGGGGCGATAAATAAAAAACGGGGCCGTAAATAACTCGCGGGTCTCTATTCGCAACGTCTAATGAGTTAGAAGCAGTGTAAACATAGCGGTAGCTTAATTTCACCTTTTGAGTTGTCTTTAAAAAGGTGAAGGTTCTTACATTGCAGAACATTATATAAAAAAAATATGATGCGGTCCGATGGCCAGCGTGACTAACATATCACACAATTTTTAAATTAAAAATGAAACATCGATAGTGCCGGGCTGAAAAGGATAAGAACTGGTGGGAACTTTATATAATCCAAACGAATATTTAAATTTAATCTTCGTACATATTCTCGAGTTCTTAAAAACAAGAGAAACCCGGTAGTACTGTAGGTCTTGGGTCTCATAGTTTCCCTAGGTCCCCTAGTTTCGTCTCATGATACCCTAGTGGCAAGCAAAACAAATGAGACGCGGCATCGATGCCTTTTTCATACAAAGTGTATCAGAGTTATAGCACTGCATTGCTTTGACCTGTCTTTAGCCAATGCCATCAACCCAAGAAAATGGATGTACAAACCACACCATAGCCAAAAAAGAACAAAAAAAAGAAGGTGCCTATTGGTACCATACACTTTTAATATGTTTAAATTACTTCAGTGCAGCTATTAGTAACTGTTGCGCTCTTTGGATTAGGTCTAACATTATATGCGTCCATAGAATTCAAAACGAATTGAGTTGTCTTACTGGATGGATTGGTCGCTGTAAGAAAAGAAAAGTGACTCAGAACTGAAACGGCCTCCTACAATAAACCATTTGTATTCAAACGGTGGAACAGCCGGCCGCATTTTAATTTACTTACTCGAATTAAAATTGCGCGTGATTCGAATTCGATCCTTTTACTCCGATACTTTACTTTTATCGTTGATTGAAGACGTTTCCTTGTTATTATTAAGGGTGGCTATCCACTTGGAATTCAATTGAGTTCGTTTTGTGAACGAGTTTCAGGTCCAAGGTGACGACTACACGAGATAGTTAATTAAGGAGGCCGCAGCCGCAGGAAGAAGCCCCAAACGTACTTAAATTTAGATTTATTATAGATAAAATATTACATGGCTAAATACTAACCTAGAGTGTGTACGTTCGGTCCGAAGTAAGGTACCGAAGTCACATATAATTATGTGGAGTAAAATATAGTGGGCCGTTGGACTCCTTTTGCTGAGTCCGCGACTAGCAACCAAAGACCGTCGCGATTGCGCGCTCTATGCAGGTGACGTCATAGTTAACAAGCTAGCATAGAGTAAAAACTTTTTTGTTTGTTTTTATTTGGCTTCGCACGATTATTGCATTTAGTCAGTGTCAAGTATAACAATTAGCGAGTTTTAGATAATTTTAAAGTCAACTGTCAAATACCATTCAGTTGTCTAGTGAATACAAATACAACATCTTCATATTTTCGGTTTCTCACTAAAATTCAGCTTAAGGTGGAACGTTTCGCTTATGGCGGGAAATTTAATTTCATAAACATATAAAACACCGTCCCATCTTTTTTGATGCTTCTCCCCGTGCATGGTTGTCTGGAAAAGACCGCCCATTGAAACACTAATTGTTAAATTTGAGTGGTTTTAGTTTTTAAGTTTCCTTTGTTCTGTGGTGTTTCAATAAAGAGTTTATCTATCTAAAAAAAAACAAAGCAATAAAGTAAAGTCTTCAAGTGAAAAAAAGAATATGAATTGACTTGACTTGTGAAGTGTAACAAAGTGTTTTAATAAAACATTTTGTATACTTTTATATTCTCTTTTGGGAGTCTCTAGCTAATGGCTGCCTTCATCTTATTGTCTTCAAGTAGCCCAATCGAGCAGGTCATTCGCCT
Organism: Campaea margaritaria; assembly: GCA_912999815.1. Classification (NCBI taxonomy): domain Eukaryota; kingdom Metazoa; phylum Arthropoda; class Insecta; order Lepidoptera; family Geometridae; genus Campaea; species Campaea margaritaria. The sequence continues at coordinate 8,790,836 of OU538801.1, forward strand.
GATGGTAAACACCACAACACAGTTCAATAAATATTATAAGTAAAAACATTAACATAAAACGTTTCGCCTATGGCGGGAAAATTAAATTTCAACAGTTTATTTTTGGAGCACTTTGGACTTCAGTTTAACGGTTAATTAATTGGCTCATTTGAGAAATCTGGTGCACTTGTGGCAAATATTTACATCTCTACAGAATATCGTCAAGAATTATCTATAATTGTCATTATGATTTAAATTAGTTAGTCGGAAAAAAAAAATAGAATTTCCAGTCATAAGCGAAAAGTGCAACCTTAATTCCTTTATTTCTAATCAAACCGGAAGAGTCTTACTACGAAAGCTTTCCTACAGGGTCGCCCTATGTATAGTATTGTATAGTCGATATTTTTCCTTATCTACAGTGTCTCTCGCCAGTAAAAGAAGGTATGTTTATATCTTGCCGTAAACGTTCGCGCATGCCGCTACCCTATTGGGCACCGTTTGGTTTTACGGTAGTCTTTTTGTATGTCACACCTGGGACCCTGAATTTGGGTGTTGTGGTGGATCCTATTGAAGCTGGGTTTTTGTACTGTAAATTTAATAAAATAAATTGTTTACATTTTCATGGAAACACTTTAAAAAATGTTTTTTTAAAATAATGAAACGGAAAATTCCGAACGACTCGAAGAAAGTGCAAACGCGGAATGAAGGAAGGTCTGAGATTCAGCTTTGGAAACAATATAAGGTGATGATAATGACTCACAAAATGGCATACCATTATAAAACCGTATAAAAGAGAACGATTGAAATAACCGTATAAGCTATACACAAACAGCAAAAAGCTTCAGGCATTTGTCACAATGATGAATAAGTCCTACCTAGTAAATATTAGAAACCGTATAAATAGGCCATGCAAAATAATCCGTATAAAATCACCGTGTTAAATTTTCAAAAGCAACAAACTATTCTCAGGCAGTTTCAACACAGGCGAATGACTCTTTACAAAATAGTAAATATTAGAAACCGTATAAATAGACTACAGAAAATAATCCGTATAGAATAACCGTATCACTTTTACACAAAACCAGCGAAAAGCTTCAGACGGCCCCACACGGTAATGAAGTATCCTTGCGCACGGTTCGGTGGTTTTCTTTACATTTGCCTCAGTGTTGCCAGCAATACGGACAATTTTAAAAGAAAACATTTGCAACAGAGATACTTTGTTTTGATTTACTTCCCTTTTGTTTGGAAATATATTGTACTGAATTGAAGCGAGAGGATTTCTGGAATTGTTGGTAGAGAATTGATAGGTTTACGGAGTTTTTATTTTCTAGTCTATTTTTGCTGTTGTTTTTAATGACAAGATTTTGTTGCGTAAGGAATACTTAGTAGTAATACGTAGTAATATTTTTTTTGGAATAGTTAATTAAAAAAAAAACTTTATTTACAACAATGATGTTTTCATCCTTAATTCAAAATTTATATTCTTAAATCTAAAAACCTACTTGCTTTTATCACAAGAAAATAAACTTGAATACAGTTCAGACTTCAAAATTATACACGTTTTTGCCAATGCTTACCAAATGCATTAAGAACTGTGAGTTATTTTTGAGTGGATACCCTTTTTAGGATTTGTAAAGTACACCTACATCTGACAAGATATTGAAGAAAATGACAACAAGTGTTATAAACTAAACGAGGAGTAAACACATAATAAAACACCAAATAAATATCCCATCACTTAAGCCATCGCATTTTTATGATTAATAAATAGACAAAAGAAATACGAGTTCATACAACATCCCCCATGGGTTTTCCCGCCGTTTCCCGACATCAATCTTTCACGTCAGCCCCCGTTTCAGACGTTGGCAAAATACTTATTACCGTTTATTAGGCGAGTACCTACCTACGTACCTGCAATCTCTTTCTACGGTTGCTAGTTAAGCAGAAAAAAAAAACAATTTTGAATTTGGAACGTCAGCGTGCTCTTTTTTTACAGATTACCAGGGGCCGTGGTAAAATTAAAGTTTGGGCGTGTTTAAAGATGGAACGTGATTTATTATTGCAAGAGAGAAAGCCCTGTTTAGAAAAAGAGGTTATATCTATACAATACAATTACTTACTCTTACCAATTATTATCGATTCTATTTGGTTCATTCAAATTTTAGACTATTACCTATCAGATAGTTCAAAATTGTTTTAACTTTCTGTTTCGATAGTTATTTCCTATAATAGCGGATAATGCATTCCAAATGGAAAATACAGAATTGAAGATTCAAATACAGATGCATTTGTAATAGAGTTATTGCAGCAAGCGCACAGTAAATCGTGGCCTCCTTTTTTATTAGGTTAGGTTAGAAAGGGATAGATGTGGTGCCGGAACGGGGAATATATTTCTATTAGTGAGGCTGGGAAGGCGAAATTGTATTTGCGGTTGTTTATGAAAAGCTTTATTTAAGCCGACTATTAGTTATTCAGTTTCTAGCTCTATCAATAATTATCATTACAAAAGTAAGTAGATAACACTTTATTGTACATTTATACATACACATTACATTAATTAGCAACAGTTTGGGTACCTTATTTCTTTTTTTTCTTCTCTATGTGTATGTGGGAATGGGCAGGTCATTTGGCGAGAAGGGAAGACGGCAGATGGACTAGGGCAGTGACAGAATGGTGGCCAAGAAATGGTCGGAGATTGAGAGGCAGACCACCCGCCCGATGGTCAGACGATATCACGAAGGTTGCAGGAAGGCAGTGGATTCGTCTGGCGCAGGACCGAAGAGAATGGCGTGCACATGAGGAGGCCTATACCCAACAGTGGGTCGATGTGGGTTGAAATAGAGAGATAGAGATGTGTATGAGACTAAAGTGTTTGACTTGTACAAGTGCTTTTTTTTTCACTGAGTGACAAGACCAGAATGTCCTTCACCTGATGGTAAGCGCTACGCCTGCCTATAACAGTCACAACACCACCCTGAACCCTGCATTGCATAATCCTGGGCGGCGCTGCGCTGCGCTCGTCACTCGTCGAGTATAAATTTTATCCAAATTCCACGTAGAGTTCTTTCCCACTTTCTAAAACGTAGAAATGTCTGTACTTACTTATCTTATAAGTTTAGTATCAAAACAAACTGTCCTGGACAAAAGCTTCCGCCATAATCCTTCACAGACAATTAGAGAAACCAACACTAATTTCCAGCCTTAGAAAGTGAAAAATGCGAGTTCTACCGCCATTTTGGTCGTGCGCAATGCTCGTGTTCAAGATAAAAGTAATTTAAATTAGGACATAAAACACGCCAAGGAATTGTCAGTTGAGAATGGACCGTTCATTTCAGAACAGTAAGTCCGTTTGTTTAAGACTAGAAATACCGTTCATTTCAGAACAGTAAGTCCGTTCAAGTCCGTTTGTTTAAGACTAGAAATACCGTTCGTTTAAGAAGTTAGCGTTTCAGAACAAAAAAGCCGAATGAAAAAGGATGATTGTTTTCTTTTATTTGCGTTTTACCTAAGTTTTACTAAAGCAAAAGGAATCCATACTAGATTTGCAAATTGTCATTAGTTGTTCACTTACCATCCACAAACCTTTCAAGCAATAACATAATTTAGTAGCAAATAGACAACCTGACCAATCTATCTCGTGGGTCATACTTGAAATAATAAAAACCATGGTAAGTTTTCTGTTTCACTCACTCTCCTGCACGATACTTTAAATTTTATTTCATGTAAATTATAGAAACATACCTACATGCAGTCATAGCTTTCTCCCGTTGGGATAGGCAGAGACTACATCGTTCCACGTGCCACGATCCCAGCGGAAAGCAGTACACCAACTCCCTGACACCCTCTACTGGTTTCTGGAACTCCAGACCAATAGGCTGATATTTTACAATTTTTTTTTTTAATATTTTTTTTTGTACGCTGTAACATAATAACATAACGCTTTAGAAGAAGTAGGTACTATTTTGCTATTAGATGGTCATAGTCCCGACAAATTGCAGAAGTTAAGAAAAAGAAAGCAGTACGCAAACTCCCTGACACCCTCTACTGGTATGTAAATTAAATGTGAATGAGAGAACTGTGAGACAGCTGCCTTTAATCTTCCTTCTATAGCTAGTTTTTTTCATAATTCTAAAGGTTTTACCATTCCACAATGGTTGACACATCGACATAAAAGAAGAGGGCGCAATTTCACAAGTCCTTTATAGAGCTCTTCCTTATAAGGATTTATTCACTGGTTCCCAGAGCATCGAGATTCATCCGTTGATTAAAAATTTCTCGAATAAACGCAAATTAATTACAGTCCAAGTTTGGAGCAAAGTTTTCTTTTTCGAGTCGAACGTAAACTTGGGGAGTAAATGTTGACAATTGGTCGTCGAATCTTCACAGGAAATTCATTTGATAAGACGTATTCTTGCTCTCGAGTCTGTTGAAATTCAGAGAAACTGTTGTGATGACGTTAAGGGTCTAATATAAATATTCAAAAGTATTTTCTATGTTCCGGTTTGCAGGGCACTGTTTCCAGCGAAATTACTGGGCATGTGAGACTTTAGAGACGATGTCTCAGGGTGACGAGCGCAGTGCCGCGTAGGATTATGCAATGCAGAGTTCTGGGTGGTGGTCTGAAAAATAATGTAAATTGCCATAGAGTTCTTGAATAGGTTTTGAATAGTACCAGTTTAGCCATTGCCCAGAATCGTTGGCGATTGAAGCTGATAACTGGCAAAGGTGTACATACATTTGCAAGCAAGTTTAAGTTTCTGTACCCGTTGCACTTCCTATTTAATATTCTGTGGTAGTACGGCTAACAATCGCTAAATTTCGTGTCTCCTAATCTCCATATCGTTTACCCATCAATAGGCGCCAAACAAATGACAAATGGATTAAAACAAATCATTCAGGATCCATTACCGGTTTTGACCTTTTTGTCACGGCAGCCATTAGTGAAATGAAAGCAATGGATCAGGGTCAAGTTTATTAGTTGGCATAATGTTGATTAGAATTGGATTTGTTGTGTATTTGACAGGGGAAAGTGAAATAAAGCAGGGGTTCCGACTTTTGAATGGCTAAACAACAGTTTGCTAGAATCCATTTACATTTTTCAGGTTAATCGTTAACTAAACGAATGTTTCATTTTGGTAAACAAGAGCCTTAAAAGCTTTTGTGAATTGGAACATAATTATAATAAAGAGTTTGAAATACAAACACAAAAAATATGACTTTTCAAAACTGCAAAAGTCCCTACCTGATTCATAAGACACGACAATCTTCACAATATTAAATAAAACGTTGAAATAACCAATGTTTTTAAATACTTTTATCGAATACTGGCCTAATTTGGATTGATTGACAATTTGGATGAGACGTTATCATAGAAAAGAAACTACAATTAAAATTATTAACACATATACTGAAATAAAGTACCTAATAATGAAATTCAAAACAAAACTCACTAGAAAAAGTGATCCAGAGAAGTCATTATTATTCAGAGTCCGCCTTGGGCGTCATTTCAACTGAATTTTATAATACGATAGCAACGTTCTTAAATACACGCCTATTATTCAAATAATTACTTTGAAATTACTTTGCGAAATAATTAAAAGTCGTGTTAAGTCGAGTCTGCCCCTTAGCAGTAAGAAAAGTGCGTTTTAAAAATAACTAGAAACGATAAAGTTCTTGTAGTGGTAGGCCTCTTTTGCAAGAGTCCGCCTGGGGAACCTTTGCCAAACATTGTGTTCCGGTTTGAAGGGCAAAGTTACCAGCGAAATTACTGGGTTTATGAGATTTTAGACTAATGTCTCAGGGTGACGAGCGCAGTGCAGTGCCGCGTAAGATTATGTAATGCGGAATTGTAAGTGGCACTGCTCCTTTATGGGCAGTCGTGGCGTTCACTATCGGGTGAACGTCTTACTCGCCTCTTTACTCAGTAACATGATATAAAAGACACGTTGACGGCTACACGTTCATTTAGTTCATTCATTACAGCCCCTGTCTCTTCTCCAATGATGACAAAAAAAATACAGTCGAATTGAGAACCTTCTCCTTTTTAAACGACTTCAAAAAAGGAGGAGGTTATCGATTCATCTTTCGATTGGGTGAACCGATTTTTAAGTTTCTTTTTTTATAAGTCGGTTAAAAAAGGCACCGGTGATAAATCAAAGAATAATATAACTAGACTGAAAGGAGCTTTTAGATAATTTTCGTAGAAATTTCGCCATATTTCTACAACAGAAATTGTAGAGTGTTCGATTCTTCGAGATCCCCTCTTGTCGCTTAGTTTTTTTATTCAAGTTTTTCTTGATACCCTCACAAAAAAAGCTGTCGAACTTCGCTGGGAACTTTTAATGTGTAAAGAAGGTCCTTCTCGTATTGTTCGATACTTACAAGTACTTTGAAATAAGGACTCGTTGACGCTCTTTGTCTATTTTTTATTGATCGTAGTCTGAAAGCCCCCGAAGATGTGGTTGAGGACTTTAGTTTTTGTGAGATTCATAACATACCTAAGTATTTGATGTGTATTCTGTGGTATTATAAAAAAACACAGTTCATACAGTTTTATTCATGAGTATGTCATTTACAGTGGCACGCCCACTCGACGCCTTTTTCATAAAAAAAAATATGAAAGTGGCGCAGTGCAACACTGGTAGCAGCGATGTCCTTATGGTATACCAAAAACAAGCCCGTTCGATTATGCCTAAGCTAAGGTATAAGACAGATGAATGCAGCTGCGGCGTGCGGCGTGCAGCGCGGCGCTGTCACTCTGATACATTTTGTATCTAAAAGGCATCAAGTGACGAACTGTAGGGCGTTGCATGTCGGCTGCAGCTCGCGCCTCTCCAGTGTGGCTTGCCACTTAGTCAGTAAATTCCCTTGGGTTTTGGATAGATAATGATAATTTAATGACAAAAAATAACAACACAATACCACTTACACATTCAAACTGACTATCGATTACGTCAAAAGTACGCTATGTAACCTGTGTTTATCCACATACGTACATCATATTCGGTAAATATATATCTAAATGAGTTCTCAAAGTTTTAACTATCCAAATTACTTTAGTTAATACGACGTACCCTTAATAACTCAAAAAGCACTCAACCAAATAACACCACCTCAAAAATTAATACACTTTTAATTGCCACAAAAAATGAAGGTAACGCAAGGGACTTTATTTATGCTTTTACAATGTCAACCTGCTGAGTGCCCACATCAAGGATTAGTCTAACGAACACAACTTTGCTCAAGGAAAAGCCGAATAACTTGAATATATCGGTGCCTACTTCTTAAGAATCAAGGTCGGTTAAAAACGGTATAAATGGTATAATATCGCATCTATTAGTTAAAGTACATATTCATTAGATCTATTAGTTAAAGTACATATTCAAAGTAGATATTCATTAATTTTGGCTCGTTCTGTACTTCGTTCCACAACCCTATCGTTATAATGGGAAGAAACAGTGAATTTAATAATTTTTTTAAATCTAATAAAGACTACCGTATCTCAATATATCATCATAATCTACCATTTAGATACCGTAAAAAATAGAATTTTCAGTCCTCGTTTGATTGTGCTATAATTGAAGTCAAAACTTGAATAGCTGTTATTTAGGTGCCACAGTTACAGGCTACACGAGTAGGTGAACTTTCCAGCATTTTTAATAAGTACCTACTCGAGAAAGTCATACTTTGAGGTTATAGCATAGTTGAAACAAAAAAGTAAGTTATCTTCATAAACCGGTACCACACCGGTATTATTCTGGCGCCTATACCTGTGCCATTCATAATAATAGTTTTCGTTTAGTACCTTTCTAGCTATGGATAACTTTCTTTTCTCTATCATAGTATTTCTTATCTTTGTTATAGTACGCATATTTTAGTCTCTCTTTCAGGGGTTTTATCAAGCAAGATTTAAAAGGGCGTTAATGTGGTTTGATGTTAAAACTGGGGCTAAACATTAAAAGGTATGAGTCGAAAATATCTATTTAACGAGAGCAGATTAATGCAAATGGCTAGCCTAAGAGACTTAATTTGATACCATGCCGAAAAAGGTTTATGTTTTGTCAAGAATAAAATAATTTTAAAAAGCATTACGAATTTATTCCTTTGATGTTTAGTGACGGTGTTTTTTAAATTGTCAACATTTCCATAGCGACGCAATCTAAGATTTCATTTACTTCTGAAATTACAAAAATAATCACAGTCTATTTCCTTTAAAGGTTTATAAAACGCTAATGTAAACAAAAAGCAACATCTCCAAGTAAAGGAAGAAAAACAAAGGGTACTGTACAAATATCCGGTTGAATTAAACTAGAGAACGCGAGCGACACAAATTTTAAGTTCGTACCGCTTTAAGTTGACTGTGTTCCAAAGTCAACGTAAAGCGGTACAAACTTCACGCCGACCATAGTTAAAGTATGAAAGTTGCAACGTTTACCTGACACAAATTATACAGGCATCGCAAGAATCTTGACAGTTCCGAGGAAAACTAGTAACTCAATAGAAATATCTATTAGTAGCCAACGCAAAAACATTATTCTGAGGATTTCTTTTGTGTTTCATATCGATCAATGTTTATATTTTCATGGGTCTGGTTTTAAACACCCTTTTATGTCAAACATCTCATAAAAACACGACACTAGAATATGCGTTTACGGTTATAGTTGTAGCAAAGATATATATTTAATGTAAAATTTCTTTACACACGCTTTACTTGGGAAGTAAGCTGGTGCATGCGTTACAAAAAATGTGATCCGGCGAGGCGAACGGAGGTTGAGACGGATATATAAGTTAGTGAAGATAGAAAGAGAGAGTTACGTTTGGTATATTTTTTAAATATCTAGCAACTACGAAATTTTATTTTGAAATGATTTTTAAATATAATTTGTTAATTGATATTTTACTTCTAATAAGTGTACCAGCACATATTTAGTTTTTTGAAGTAAAACTTTTTTACACACGCTTGACTTGGAGAGTAAGCAAGTGAATGCGTTACGAAAAATGTGATCGGGCAAGGCGAACGGAAGTTGAGAGATAAATAAAAAAAGGCCAAAAGAAGTTTTACTTCAGCCGTGTGGGCTAAAGCGGACTCGTTTTTTAATTTAAGAACGTTCCTTCTCCGAATTTATGTAATAAGCGGGAGTAATGTTCAAACCTCAGTGGAGTACCTCGAATTCCACTTGTGTCTTGAAATAACTCCATTTATAGTAGTGTTTAAAATTAGTCGCCTTCCAAGTTGTCACTGCTAGAGTAATATAAGACTGGCAGTGCACAAATCAGGGCCTGTGTTGCCAGTGCTGAAATAAAATACACTTAACTACAGCTGTATAAATCAGGGTGGAATTTTCGGTGCAAATGAAATGTTTGTGAGGCCGAGATTTATGTTTGTTTCGCAAAACTTGCGTTTCGCAAAGTACTCACGTGTGAATTAGTAGTACACAACTGTAGACTTTTAATATTAGTATAGATATAGTAGGAAAAATGTTTTCGAAGTAAAACTTGACTTGGGGAGTAAGCTGATGAATGCGTTACGAAAAATGTGATCGGGCGAGGCGAACGAAGATTGAGCGGAGATATATGTTAGTGAAGATAGAAAGGGAGAGCTAAGTTTCATTTTTTTTAAATATCCCTTAAGAAAATTTTTGTTGAAATTTTTTTAAAGTTTTTTTTTAAATAATTTTTTAGTTGAAGTTTTACTTGGTCAAGCACACATTTTTTTTTTGAAGTCATCTTTACCAAAAACTTTTATGGAGAATTTAACCCTAGCGTATTATCTACCTACATTTATATCAGATGGAAAAATATACTATAATGTGTAATTTTCAACTTAATTCAGAGGGGTTATTTAAATAGGCAGTTAGAATTTGAATACTTTTCAAAATGAATAAAAAAAATTGTTATAAAATCCTAACTAATATTTATAAATGCGAATGTGATATTGTTTGTTGGTCACGCTTATACGCCTAAACCACTAAACCGATTTTAAAAATTCTTTCATTAATGGAAAGCTACATTATCAGCGAGTAACATAGGATATAGGATAGAACGCGACTTACACGGGTGAAACCGCGGGACGCAGCTAGTTCATAATAAAGTTGAGCTTCAAAAGTTATGCCTGTACTTCGCAAAATATCCGTAAATATCCGTCTCTCCTTCACTATGGGTGGTTGACTGGTAGAAAATGCTCTTAGCGTTAAGTCCGCCATTTGTACTAGTTAGTTAATCTGTGCAATAAAGTATTAAATAAATAAATAAATAAATATCAGTAATTTGGATAGATAACCAATACAATAACCACCGTTTGTAAAACTATCATTAAACCACCGTGCCAATTCATTATCATCATCATCATCAAAAACCGAAAGACGTCCCCTGCTAAACATAGGCAGTGCAAACTAAAATCCCCCAAAACGTAATAACGGAAGACTTCCGAAATGGTTATTCGCAGTGGTCCTTTCTAGAACAATCCCCGCCTTTATTCCCCCATCGCGGGCACACAGCTCCCCAAATGAAAGGTAAACTAATTCCGTAAATGGGACTGTGAACGGACACTTGACGTTTAATTAATAAACTGTCATCTTTTATTTTTAGATCTTTCTAGGCTTTCGGAATGCTGAACGATTCACATCTGTGGTTCTTGAATTTTTCAAAGTGACTTGGATATGTTAAACTTATGTAACTTTTAGAGTTTTAACATTTTTTAGGTTACATTTGTTTCTGTTACCCGTTTTTCTTTTGTGCATTATTTCATTTTAAGCGTACCTTTATTTTTATTTTTTATTTAATTAGTCCTCTGTTTGCTGTTGAATCGTGTTGTGCTGCAAATCGCTTCAAAGACGGCCGACTCTGACAGTTTTGTATTAATACTGTCATAATCAATTTTGTCAGATATTTGAAACAAAAGCGCGAAAACTCGAGGCCTTGATGTAACTAAGCGGCACCACAATCGTCTTAAGGTGGTTCGTTTCTGTTATGGCAGGAAATTTAAAAATCAAATAGTTTTTTCGTTTTTAGAGGTACACCGGGTGACATAAACGAGACTGTATTTCGCGCCAACCGTGAATCGCTTTTTTCGTTTTTATGTTGAAATATTTAGCACTAATGGACTGTATCGTAACAGAAACGAACTACCTTAATAGAAGATTATAACAAACAAACAAACAACAACGGTTTCACAAAAAGAAACAGTATCTATAAGTAAATATACATGAGAGCTTATAATATTTAAGCAAGGATTGTATACGGTACGAAAGCTGGCGTCCACATAAATGTAGATATCCATTGCACCCACACCTTCCGGGAGTACCATTTTTGAGGGTTATTTTCTGGTTCGGTATGGGAGCCCACATTTGTTCCAGAGTTTATGTCGGGGTTCAAATGAAGAGCTTGTAAATGGATTTTGGTGGTATGAAGTAATAGAAGTATCGATGCTACGAAAATTGGGAGGAATTCTATATCTACCACTATGACTATTAAGGTCAGAATTCTATGACAAAATAGTTTCAATTCCATGTGTTTGCTGTTGTTTTCCTTCTAAGTTTTGCATATTGATACATCATCATCATCAACCCATAGCGTCCCACTGCTGATCACGGGTCTCCCCTCATTTTCGTGAGGAGGGTTAGGCCATAATCCACCACGGGGGCCCAGTCCGGATTGGTGGATAACCTACCTCTGAAATAATTCTCGGGTAGGTATGTGGGATTCCTCACGATGTTTTTTTCACCGAAATGCAAGTGTGATAATTACGTACATATGTTTTACAGAAACACATTGGTACATGCCTGCACTGGGATTTGAACTCACGATCTTCTGATTGGAAGGCGGACGTTGTGCCACTAGGCTACCACCGCTTATCACCGATACATAGATGAAAAATAAATATAACGATAACCTGAAGGCACACAAATAGAGGGCATACCCAGCCTTAACACTTGACTATTGAGCCGATTTTCTTCGAAGTCGAAAACACAACAATTGTGTTTTCAGCAGTGAACGTTATAGTTGTACAGGTAACTACGATGTAATTTTTTTTGATTTAGTTACATTAGTTCATAAGCATTTTTTTCCTCTATTACTTTTACCTAGGAGTGAAAACATTCGTTGTTTTAACAGCAGTTATTTAACTCAATAAAAGCTGGTAGAACCGTCTAATAGGTGTAGCTTATCTATGTGATATATAGCTATGAACGCGTTTCAGTACTAAGTTCTGTCGCAGTATAGATGGCGACAGTACGGACTTTTCGTTATTCGAAAAACAGTTTTACTCACAACGAAAAATTCAAGACGAGTCTAATTCATGAGCTCAAGAGTTTATTGTATAGCATTATTTTTTTCCTGATAAGTTTTTTAAACACACTTTTTGGTACTTCAATCTGAAGATAAGAAAACATTTATTCTGTCTACACGGCAATACAGACGTACACTTATAAAAAGCAAGACATAATATAGCACACAACGAAAACTACTACCGTTAGTCACTAATGACTTTCGTTGTTTACCTTCAGACCTTTCTGAAGTGAAGACTGCATGCAGTTTTGCTCCTAAAAACTCTGCTATTTAATCTGCGGCTGTAAGTATAACTTCTAGCTGTAGGCTATTTTACCCATACTGTTGATACAATGTATGGGACGGTTAGTCTACGGGGTGGCATCGCAGATTTGTTATCAGCTTTGCTACTTTGCAGGAATGGGGATGGTCATATAAAGGTTTTGAAGTATTCTTCTATGGGTGAATTTTGCCCTGGATAGTGCGTTTAGAAGCAGCGATGATCGATGGGTTTCTAATACTATGTTTCTAGTGATCAATCGCAACATGTAGAAAGAGATGGAGGAGACCTTAGCCCAACAGCGGGATGGTATAGGTTAGGATAATAAAAAACTTATACTTTAATCTTTATGTTTAGGAGACAAGTGTTTGACTCGTAGAAGTCTTTTATTATTGCCTACTTACAATAACTGATTTGAATTTTGAGTTTTTTGCGTACAATGATTTTTTTTTATTATAATATTGTATGAAATAAACCAAAAAGCGAGTGATAATGACGTAACATATGTACATATGTTTATCACATAGTCACATTGGTACGTTCAAATCCCAGAGCGGGATCCGGGATTTGAACTGGCGAACCTCGCCTTGGAAGGCGGATGTTCTTTTACTAGTCTATCACAACTGTATTCTCGGGTTATTCCACTGGTTGTCTTAACGTGATAGCGTGATTGAGCGTAAGAATATAATTCCTGTTTCATACTCGAGAACAGTTCAGAAAGTATGTGAATTATACAAAGTTTTTTCTTTGAAATAAAAAATTGAATCAACATAAGCATATTGAGAGATATCTCGCGCATGTAGCAAAATATACCTGTGTGCCAACATAAAACCTTAGGCTTTATTTTGTACAACGGAAATCCCGCGTCCCTCTTACTAAAATATGCAAAATAAGCTTGAAAGAATCCTCCACGCTTATGAAAAAATGAAAAGACCGATTCTAAGAAAATAAAGACGACTGGATAATTCCACGCATAAAGACCGTCACACACGTAGGTACCTAATGAGAAATTGCGAATAATGTTCATAGTCACTAACTCGACTTTAGGAGAACTGAAATTGCAAGTTTTTGTTTTGGTAAACGCTATTTCCTATCCGGGAATCGAATCCTCAATGGATTCGAAAGAAAGAATATATAACTTCAACTTAGTAACGCATCAATCGATAGTGTTTCCAGCAAATTTTTGTCTAAACCACTTGAATATATTTGATCTGAGTTTGGGTGTTTGTGGGACCATGGTCCTCGTAATTCTTGATTCCGCAGATACAGGGAAATCCTTAAGGTTAAGGAGCTTTGTTTGTGATTGTGATGTAAAGAAGCGGTGCTAACCTAGTGGGAGAACGTCTACCTTCCAAGGAGAAAGTTCAAATCCCAGTGCGGGCACGCACCAATGTGTTTCGTGTAAACCATTATGGACGTAATTATCACTCGCTTTTCAGTGAAGGAAAACATCGTGGGGAAACCTACATACCTACCCGAGAATTATTTCGGAAGCCGGTATGCTATTTATCAATCCACACCGGGCCCCCGTGGTGGATTATAGCCTAATCCTCACGAAAGTGAGAGGAGACCCGTGCTCAGCAGTGGGACGATATAGGTTGATGATGAAGCGATGTAATAGCAGAGTATGTGACGCCCTTAAGGGCAAGCGTACATTAACCGGCCGTAAGATACAACTCAGAATTTTATTTCAATTACGAGAAACGACTTAAGGCGAGCAAATTCAAATGGGAAACGAAGAGATGTACTCATATGCGTAATCCGAGTTTTTTTCCGGATTTAATCAGATTGGTAACGAGTCGCGAATCGGGTTGTCAGAATACGCAGCTGAGTAGATTTGGGAGTTGATAAGGAAGCGAGCTGGTAGATTATCATCAACAAATTGAATGAACTAACTGCCAAAGCGAATAGATGCCTACATACACACAGTCACGCCTTTCTCCCATTGGGATAGGCAGAGACTATTTTACTTTCCTCATGCCACAATCCCAGCGGAAAGCAGGACACCAACTCTCTGACACCCTCTACTGGTTTCTGGAACTCCAGACCAACAAGCTGTAAATACGCTGTGTTAGAAAAAAAAACGTATTGCCAGTCTAGTTAAAGTCTAGTCCATATTGCAAATAAAAATATATGTGATCCGTGGTGCGTTTATTGTCTAGCCATGGGTGCGACTCTCCGTGTTTTCCCATACAACAAACACAACAGTTGTGTTTTGCCGAACTCGCGGCAAGTTATGAAAACACGACAGTTGTGTTTTCAGTACTGAACGTGTCAATGAATGCAGGCATTGCACAAGTTTCTGGTAAACACGCCATTCTTCCCCACAACGTGTGACAGTGACGAAACGTGTCATAAATCGGCTAACGAGAAATCGTGCGCCAATTAGTCAGCAGGCGTTAAAGTTTACAGTTTTCTTTTACCTACCCATAGAGTCCATTACCCACCCCTTTATCTTCATTAAGGTGCACCGGTTAATCTAAAAAACCTTTTACCTGGCGTCAAAGCTGAGAGAATAATAAATAAACGTTACGAGCCGGCCGTAGGTCGAAGGCCTCTTTTCGTCTCGGGACAGGAGACGTTCCCTTTCGGGTACCAATTATGTGTTACCGATTTGGTTGGGTACCCTATTTTTGTACGTTTTCCCCTTCTTTATTTGCGAGTTTGAGGGGACGGTACTGATGGTTTTAAATTAGTGATAGGTTTTTTTTAATACTTTAGCACACAAATAAAATGTGACTTCAAGGTAGAATAGAATAGAATAGAAAAACTCTTTATTGTACACCAGAAACAAAAATAAACACAGTACAGAAGAATTACAATAGGTAAACAAGGGTAGTACAATAGGCGGTCTTATCGCTGAAAGCGATTTCTTCCAGACAACCTTTGGATGGACAGTAAAAAACATTTTTTGATAGTAGGGTGGATAGTAGGTATTCTCTAACAGTGCCGGATTGGAGTTTTCATCTTTATTATGTGAATGAGAGTTGGGTATATACTAAAAACTCGTTTAGTAGAAAAAGTATACAGTAATATGTATGTACTTACTTATTACATAGGTAACACACTAATTGGGTTTAATAACTATAATTAAAGTCCTTAAGTGAATTATTCTATGTCTCGGTAATAAAGAAAACACGGTTCAATGTAACCTAGTTCGAAGTTTTAGGTGTATAAGATAGAATGCCCATAAAAATCTTTTCGAAATGAGTTCAGTAGCTTTTACCCGATATCTTAGCAAAGTTAGTACGGAGACCCAACAAACTTAGCATATTACTCCTCTATTAGAAGTCATAGATCATAGACAACGCGCTATGAAATAGTGCTCATAATAATAGTGGAGCTAGAAACTAGAGATGGACATGGATATTGAGTTTCGGATGTTCCGGACATTACTAGAAGCTTTTATTTAATATTCTGTATTGCACATTAGTACGAGTATCTTTAGTTCAAATGTTGCAAGCAAATTTTGTTTCGGTTTGCGCTGTTCCATATTTACTGTTGAAATTTTGCATGTCCGTTATTTTTCGGTGGCAATACTATACCATAGTGATTTCTAGATCGTTAGATAAGTTTGATTTAATCTTAGGTGAAACTTAATAACCGTTTCAGTACTCTGCCGTAAGCAAACGATATATGGAAGTATCTGTAACTTTGGCTTAGGATTTTGAAGTGGATTTCTTTATTTTTCTACGGATATCCGGTTTTTATAATAGGACATTGATATCAGTGACATCTCTAATAATGGTGGGCTAGATACTAGACAAGCAGAACCGTAGTATAGCGTCTGTTTACTTTATGAGAGAACTTAGTTCCAATTTAATATAATTGCTGGCAGCTTACATATTATTTGTTAGTACTTTAGTTGATACTAAATTTTCTAAGCTGTGCTGCAGATTATTCTCTATACTCATTATAAAACCAATGCTTGTTGCTGTGGTAAGATTTAATAGAAGAGAATAGAATAGAAAACTCTTTATGGTATACCAGAAAAAAAAAAAAACCATAGTACAGAAAAATTACAATAGGTAAACAAGGGTAGTACAATGGGCGGTCTTATTGCTGAAAGTGATTTCTTTCAGACAACCTTCGATTAACTATTAGGGTAGACTTATATTTTGACTAGCTAATATTATGCTAGTGATTCCGTTAGGCCATTTACGCCACAATTTTCAGATATGACACTTAAAATTCAGAACTAAATAATGCACGAAAAAATAATAGTTAAATTTTAGTATTGGTGTTAAGAACAAGGAACGACGTAGACGTTACTTAGCTAAATAACGTGTTAAATAAGCTTTTGTTCAATTATATAATTAATAGAAAATGTACACTTGGGCTTTTCGCACCATGGTACGTACGTTTGTGATGCGAAACTCCCCAGTACTAACATACTCATACAGGAGCTAATGTATTATAGATAAGTACTTTTGGTTCAAATATTCAACAGAAATAACAACAGAAATATTTAACATGTATTTTAAACGGGAAAAATGCAAAATATCTACGCCAAAATGAGAAAGAGCCGGTGTCACCGCAAATCTCGAGGCTAGATTTTCACATACCTACCTGAATACAAATACCTAACCCGAAATCCGCAAATAACTACACCCGAATATAGGTACAGTTAGCATAAAAGATCCTTATCATGCTCAAACTTATAATTTACTATTTTACGAAAAGTTTTAGCGCGTTCGACATCATTATCATCAACCCATATCCGCCCACTGTTGTGCACGGGTCCGCTCTCACATTGGAGAGGAGGATTAGACCATAAACCACCACGAGGGCCCGGTTTGGATTGGTGGATGACATACCCTTGTAATAATTCTCGGGAATATGGATTTCTTACACCGAAAAGCAAGTTATAATAATTTAGTGAGTTAAGTATGATAAAATTGAAAGTGTTGACACTGTTTTGCTGCTATTGCTGTAAATCCTTCTAACGTTCATGGTTTTAGGCATGAAGAGCATGACACTGGATAGCGTTTCGTTTATTTT
Source organism: Campaea margaritaria (assembly GCA_912999815.1). NCBI lineage: Eukaryota > Metazoa > Arthropoda > Insecta > Lepidoptera > Geometridae > Campaea > Campaea margaritaria. The sequence goes on from OU538801.1 coordinate 8,808,360, forward strand.
CGGGCTTCACAGTTGCAATGCTCAAGGGATTTGTCTATGAAGCTCCATTTGGTCAAGTTATGCCTACAGCGGCCGATCTAGGTCCAAAAACAATTGAAAGATTTCTATATTAGCTACAGCAGGTCGTGACCCAGTTAGTAGCACTTTAGTTATAAGGCACGAATCGTTTAGTATGCCACAGTCTGTGTCTCTCATAAGCGGGGGGTCGTTTTTGAGAGCTTTTGACATACATACAAACAGTCACACCTTTCTCCCGTTGAGATAGGCAGATACTACATCTTTCCACACCACCACGCATGGACCCTACACAGCCTATTGGTCTGGAGTTCAATAGCTAGAAAAAAAACCTTCACGACCGTATTTTGTTTTATCCCGACGGTAAGTACTGACTTCGGTCATCCGTAGCTATGAAAACGTGCGTGCATTTTTTTTATTTGACTTAGTGACGAGACGAGCAAGTCGTTACCCTGTTTGCCCATAACAGTTACAGTGCCAGCCGAAGCTTTGCATTGCATTATCATGCGCGGCACTGCACTGCGCTCGTCACCCTGATTCGTCGGTTTTCATAGCGATAGCTGCGGACGACCGATGTTAGTACTGACCGTCAGGATAAGACTAAATCTCCAAAATCTCGTTTCGTTGCTGACTGTACGAACCGTCGCCCACATCTCAGGTGGCCACGGTACCTCTATTAAGGCCATAAGCCTAATTACTGGTTCCAAAACGGCCTTAGAGGTCTCGGGACTCGTTAGAGCTCCGAAAGGCCGATACGGGGTCGCTTGGGACTCGGTAGGAATTTTCAATTGGTCGTCGAGCGTGAATAGTAGTGAATAGATGTTGAGATTTATATTTTTTTTTAACCTTCAAAGCAGTTTGTTTGGATTTGTGTCTTTGTTTGTCTACACCAAAGAGTTCGGATTAAATAAAATAGAATAGAAAATACTTATTTGTACACCTGTTCAGAAATACACAAGGTACAGAAGGAATTGAGTAGAGTAGAGAGAAGGAATAGAGGACAGTAGGTAAATTAGAAGAACTAAACCTTTGGTTCTTTTTGTATCCTTGTTCTTTTTGTATCTCTTATTCTTTTTGTATCTATTCTGAAAAGTTGTCATGTTTTCGGAATAGAAAGTAGATTAACATAATATTCTTGTCTTTGGAACGAGATAACACTATATTCCATGAAAAACAATAACAGATATTTTCGACCGACTTTTTATCTATTTTATCAAATGATTAAAAGACTAAACATAAAATGAATATGGTACTATAATAAAAAATAATCAACTAAATCCGTTGGAGATATAAGGTTAAGTAACTCAAACTCAAACTCAAATCATTTATTGTAAATAGGCAAAATATTCACTTTTACACGTCAAAAAAAAATATCTTACATAAGTACATAAGTATAGAAATACAAAAAAAATAAGTAAAAATATTATGATCTACGAAACTAATGATTATTATCTAATTATGGTTAACATAACACACCATTCAATAATCATGCCCAGAAATTATTCAATAATTTATACTATAAACCTTATCTCGAAAATGTGTCCCAGTCTTATGTATAAATACAATAAAACAATAATAACAATAAACTATTAAATTCCAATCCCACATGTACCTACGCGACGGGACTACGGGATATTAATTAGTGGAATGGCGATTACAGGGAATTAATTGAGTAATCCAATATGAGTTTAACGACGGCCCACGGTAACTGATCGAAAGCAGCCGAGAGCACCGCGGGATTTCGATTGTTTTTCCCGGAGTCCGCGTTATGACGTTAATTAATATTTAATTTCGATTTTCCGTTAAATCCCGGATTAATTTGATGTCGGTGTTTTTGCAAAACCCATTTGTCCCGTTAGAGTCGAGATGCCGTTTTGGCGACTCTATATTGTATATTTTTTTTATTATATATCTACAAGTGGTTTTCATGAATAATCTCGAATGAAATAGAATAGAATAATGGCAGATTAAATACGGTCTTAGTTAGTAGCAGCCCAGGTTGTTCGCTCAAAGGATTAGCAAGCTGGAGTGGCAGTGGGCCGGTCACATCTCTAGAGGAACTGACAACCGATGGGAGACGAGTTTTGGAGTGGAGACCGCGTTTGGGCAGACGTAGTGTAGGACGCCCGCCGGCAGGTTGAGTGACGACTGGATGAGATGGACTGGACCTGGATGAGGAGAGCCGAAGATTGGGCTCAGTGGCGTTCATTAGGAGAGGGTTTCGTCCAGCTGTTATTTGTAAGTTGTGTGTGAGTGTGAAGCTCCGACGTTTTGTCGGAATAGTCACCGGTCACTGCCCATTAAACAAACACCTATTTACTATAGGTGTCACAGACAGCCTCCATGCAACCCCTGCACAGGGGTGTGCAGGGGTTGCATGGAGGCAGATGAAACAGTCACGCACGTGCTCCTGTAGTGCGAAAGCGTGGCACCCCAGAGCTCGAAGTTCCTGGGAGCACCAGGAACCCTGCGGGAAGCCTGCAGTGTGATTCACAAGCTGCTGGACTTCCTGGAGGACATCGGGTGGTTGGAGTAGCAGCAGCCGGCCCGCTCACGCAAAAAGGGCCGATTGACGGCCTAATTGCGGAAAAGAGCTCGCTCACCAAGTACCAAGGAAGTAAATAGTAAGTTGTTAGTTCATTTTGGTGTTGTGCAGTCAGCGCCTGTCCTTGTGAGATCGTCGTCCTTATATTTTCCGATTTCTGTCCTATTTGGGTGTCTATTATGAAATATCTAATTTGGGAGTGTCCGTAGAGTAAGTTGGTAAAGACCCGACTTCGAAGCATGACTTTGCAGGCATGATTTCCGTAAAGGTCATATATTTGCGTATGCCACAGTTAGGTATAAATTTGATCAACGGCACAGTTAGTATTTGCTCTGAAACTGGGTGTTAATGGAACCGAGGTTTCCAATTCTCTGGAGATAGAGTTTGAGTTAAGAGCCAGGATATATGTGGTTATATGATCGTGAGTATCGCGTTTTCTGATGGCTGTCATTTGACACGGAATAGATGGAATATCGTTTTTCAGAATAGACGATACAAGTAATTATATCACGGCAGCTCGTTATTAATTTCATAACCGTCAAGTTCAATAAAACACTCACGGTTTTACTTGGGAAAAGAAAATGAAGAACTCGGTTAGTAAATTGTACCTGTATAAAAAATATCGAAAGTATTTCCTGGTACTAATATTTACAGAAGCTTCTTAGAATTCCAGTTATTAAATCCGAAAGCAAACTCCGGGTTTCATTAAGAATTTATACGGCATCGATCGAAGTAGGTCTTGCTAAATCAAATTTACTAAGAGCTTCTGAAGAAAGTATTTTCTTTTCATAAATATTGGTGATATTTTTGTAACTTTAAGTATTTACTTTTTTGTTTTGAGATAGCTTTGAATAAGGTCAGTAAAAAAAGAACATCTAGTACAATCGTTATTTTGAAAGTTCTGGGAGGCCCAGCACTAGTTAGGTGTAGGGTGTGGGTACAGCTGAATTCTTGCCACAGACGACGTTTTAGGTGCAAAGTACTGTCGAACAACGTAGTAACGGCGAAAGTTGAATAAAATCACACAACCTGAGTTTACTTCTGAGATTACTTTCCTAGTCAATAGCTTACAATTGACTGCCTATTACTAAATATTTTCTACGTGTAAAGCTAACAAAGTTATAGCAATAAAAGGGCCCAATCACTTCTTATCCAATACATAGGTATACAAAGATAAAGTCCAAGGACTAAGTAAAGTTATATCTGAACTGTTTAGGTATATCAATTAAGTATAGCACGATGTAGATAGGCACACTCTGTTCTGTCACTTTGGAACTACATAGTAACACACGCGACACACGCTCAGTATACCACACAGAAGAAGAACAACCCTTATTCTCCAAGGATAGAGATGAAAGTTTGATTTAAAGTAACCCGGGGTCTAGGAAATCTGAATTCTTAGAAGAAAGTGCGGTATTCCGGTGAGATTCAGCGTTCGACGGTTTAAAAGCTTGGTCCTCAAGTGGGAAACGTATTTTATACTTGCTTTATAAATAATAGAGCAGTGAATAGGGCGTAGAAAATTGTAATGAAAGAGTTTGAATGAATTAGAGCGTTTTTATCCAACCCTCACCTGGTTAAGCAGGTAGTTTAAATTTTTAGCTTCCTATAGGTACAGGAATTATTTTTTGACACGTTCATTGCTGAACCTTTTCACTTTTATTGGCTCTTTTGCAGATCTTAACACGTGAGTTTACTGTTTACTAACATAGTATTGTGTCGTAACTAAGCTCAATCAGCTGTGCGGGCGCACACAACTGGTGTGATAAAATTGACAATACAGTAGTGCAGGTTCGCGCGCCAGGCGTGTTTTCGCTTGCCGTAAAATTATAAAAACATAGACGTGTGTGTTTTCAGCAGTGAGAGTAGTGTTAATAAAAAAACATCAAGATTTTTTAAGTATAACTTCTTTACGCGCGCTTGACTTGGGGAGTAAGCTGGTGAATGCGTTACGAAAAATGTGACCGGGCGAGGCGAATGGAAGTTGAGAGGTAAATTAGGTTAATAAGGTTAAAAGGTAGGTGGTATGTGGTAGGTGGCAGGTGCGAACACACGTTTTATTTCTATCTTTCTCTCATAGCCAGTTACATAGATGGAGCTAAAGAAGTTTTACTTCTGTCGTGTGGTTTAAAGCGCACTCGTTTTTTTTCACTTAAAGTATCAAATTCACTCATACTAATGTCTCGTCACTAGGTATTAAACAAGTCTGGGATCAAAATCCTCTATGACCTAAGGACATGGTATTAAGATATTCATATTGAAACACAAGTTCAGAGGATTCGAGTGTGTATTCTTTGCAAATAGACGTGCAGTGCATTGAATTCGATTCCTTTCAGTTGTGAATTGAAATCGTGTGTGTGCGGAATACAATATGAATATTGATTGTATCTTGTGTATCTTTTATCTCTTCTTGTACCTGGGGCCTTACCATGAACAGTTAAATCCATCCATTTTAAGGCCTTAAGCTGAACTGCCCTGCTAACTGTCACCACCAATATCTCTCAGCGTCCATAGGTCGACTAGAGACATTTATCCAAAGAGATCGGAACAATTTGTTTGAATTTATGGAAGATTGTATAGCTTCATCTCATTCTCTGCAGTCTATTTTTGAGGGACGTCACGTCACGTTTGTCATTTATGAGTGTGTGTGTCAGTTTAAGGCCTTAAAATGAACTGCATGGAATAAGGATAAGTAAGTGGTGATCCCCCTGTAAGTAAATATGTTCAGTTCATATCCTACTATTATAAATGCGAAAGTTTGTGAGTATAGTTTGTGTTTGTTACTCTGTCACACAAAAACGGATTTGGATGAAATTTGGAACACAGATAGTTTATAACCTGGATACTTTTTATCCCGTAAAAAAATACGTTTCCTGTGGGATAGTTCTCAACGCGCTAGTATTAGTATAATTTAAAAATTACTTATTTGTATCAATGAACACAAAAAATATAAAGTAATAAATAAACAATTGGAAAATTGTAACAAAAGGCCCCAAAATCTGCATATTGGTTATTAATCTATTCATTTCGATTAATTACACGGCCGTGGCCAATTCTTAAAATTGATAAAAAAGTCATACATAATATAATAAGTCAGATATAAAAAAAAATACGACAGAAACAAAAAGTTTAGAATGACAATTATTATTATGAAATAAAGTCAGAATACTGTTGAGATTGGATTTTTTGTGAAAATTACATTATGTAGGTGTTTTTGGGGCCATGAGCCTCGTAGTTCTTGATTCCATAGATACGGGAAATTCTAGGTACGTGATTGTGATCAGTTATTCCATTTTCTTTTTTAAAGATTGTCAAAATTATGATTTCCACGTTCTGGGTAAACTAGTCTTTACCAGGGCTTTCAATGAAATATCGCCCCTGTCTCCATATATTCTTCAGATGCCGCAACGCAAGTCATTGGTGAAAGTCGATTGAATTGAAACCAATCGCTCCAGAATTGAGTATTGACTTCAACGTATTTATCTGGGTGAGGAACCAAGGACTATGTTTTTGCCGCCACAGCGAAACGTATTTTAAATTTAGGAAGCCTTTAGGTTTCGCTTGCTTTGGTGTATCGGTTCTATATTAGATTTTATTTTCAACGAAACAGAGCGACGAGGAAGACGAATTTCTACAGAAGATTTATTCTAAATCTATGGTTTATCTATAAAATCTAAACATAGGTCAGAGTTGTTTGTTTTGCTTTTGTTAGAAAAAAAAATTGTTTATAATTAATGTAACCTTTTTTTTTTGTATACTTAGTTATTAATTATATCCAAAGTCAAGTTTGATTATTTTTCAAGGTTTATTTTAGGCTGGCTGCAAACCGCAATTTTCTAGTCTTTAAAATACTTTGACATTGGGTACATTTATTAAATCAAATGTATTCAGGCTTTGTTTTTTTCACAATCAGCGACTTTTCACGCTGACTGTTACAGGTACTCGTATGTGCATAAAAAGTAAAATCACATTACCCATACGTAATTATAAACAAAGTGAAATACAATTAAAGCGAATTCAAATAATGCCTCAAGTACACATTAATGCAATTTCCTAGTAAACTAAATAATTCAGATGTCTCTAGCTAGAGCGGAGATAGTGATAGGGTTCCCACGATACAGTTAAGAAACTTGAGCCATCGTACATGTGGAGTTATACGGTGTCTTGTCCCACGGCAAGGTGTCTGTGACACTTGGTTGGCTAATAGTAAGCGAAGAAATTAGACTCAAAAGTAGAGTGCTGGTTTAAGGCACGGAGTTTACTGCATTGACAAAATGTCTCTACCGAAGCATGCCAACCCTAAGTAGAGGTAGAGTCAGCAAATAAACATTTATTTAGATTCGGTCTCGGCATAGCGCTGATATCGACTTGTCGAGGACTTAGAGTTATGAATTATTTACAAGAAAAGCACACGACGTTTGAAACATATAAACTTCACATGGCACTGTTAAAAAAATATCAACGCGTAGCGAAACTAATTAATTTCCAGTACAAGTGACACTACCTCATATCAGCCTACAAAACGAATTAATTATTCGGATTTGTTTAATGGCCACCGATATAAACTGCCAAAATTATTAGGCATCTCCCTCGATATCAATTAACAGTATCTGCAAATAATTTTAACGATTACTCGTCGATTTTCGCACTAATAGCGGTATCGAGCCATCGAACCGATTCAATATTTACCCAGGCTTCGGTTCAGCGATGTAAATAATACTATTGTTGCCGATTTACCAGCGTTTGTGATAAATGGGAAATGGGATCTCAAGTTATTTATTCAAGGGTCATAAATCAGATCGACACATGCAGGCGCGGGCTAGATATAGTAAAGGATAGCAAGCGAAGGACAGAAACGGGACGAAAGAAAACAAACTTACTTTTTTACGCGTGAGAGCGTTACAGTATAACGAAGCAGTAGTCCATCTGCATGGAGCGGATACGATTGTGCTGTGTGATTTGTGTTTTTGTGTTTATGTTGGTTTTATGTGTGAGCTGTGATTGTGATGTTTCGTTCTAGTTTTAGAGATTTCTCTGTTGTATATTGTTTCATTAAATAGTTACAAACTACCGATCTAAATACCGTCCCTCGAGAGACTCTTCGCGATATTAAAGAAGACTGACGGAGAATGATATAAGTAACTTTCAGATCAAGAATGATAAATGTTACAAAACGTAATGCTAAGCAAATGAAAGAAAATACATATACACAGAACATAAGAAAAATATAGGACCAACATAATATGAGTTTAGTATCGTTCTAAACGCCGCTATGTCATAATTCTGGACACACATTTTATTAAAAAAAACTCAACTAAAAATTAGTGAAGATTGTTTAGTAAAACGAAATTAAATGATAATAAAGTGCTCAGCACTAGCTAAACCAAGTAATCTGTATCGACCGCAGGCATAAAGTTGGTTTACTGTAGACTGAGGGCATTTCAACCGAATGCCCCCACTGCATACTTTCACTGTGACATTACATCTTCCCGGGTGCAAACTTACGTGAAAGCTAAGAAAGATGACTCTCTCATATAATATAAACTGGGGATGATATATCGGCCGTGTGTAAGCGGAGACAATTTTCCGCGTTATTTATTGGTATGGTGCTGTATCGGGACCTTTTGTGCGGCATCTGTAGCTGTACGCGTCCCGGGCGGGTTCCAGTATCAATAACTGACGCAAACGAGGTAAAAGTCGTCCATTGGTCAGCTGGAACTTCGTTCCCCGGGACCGCCGCTGTCAATAAAACTTCTAAACTAATTTTACCTTGGGACTATCTTGTATCTTTTTATAAAGCTTCAGTTTTATTGTGCGGACGCGATGGTAGATGCAGAGATCGATTTACAAAGTACTCGGTCACGAGAAACAGGATGATGGTTAGCTAACTGCTAAAGTAAGGCACTTTAGATTATGGTGTTACACTAGTATTTACAATAAGCCTCACATACTCCACATTATGTTATACCGATCGATATTCCAATTAACTCAATGAAACGGACGTCTATCGCTGTCTAATTCAATTAAGGCAGTAAATAGGTTATTATTTGTACAGAATTTAGGGGTACTTAAAGGTCGAAATAAACAGTCGCACACTTATGCCGCCATTACCGAGCTTCATTTTCAAAATAGGTATCGTATCGTCCTCCTCTTTTACAGGTTCACGGTGTCGTAACAAACACCGACCAAATCCTCTTGAAACCGCTGGAATCGGTTGAAAAATATGCTGCCGCATAATCCTCGGTCTCTGCTACAAAGTAAATCGAGAATTTAGCGCGGCGGCCGCGGATTAGTCGATGAAAAGTTCCGAGAGCCTGTGGTAAAGTTTTGATGTTGGAAAAATAAAACCACTTATAGATTCCCAGCATTCTACGTTTATGTACATAGGTTCCTGGGGCGCAACGGCAGCCGTAGCTTAGTGAAGAGCCACGACGGACCTTGCAATAAATAATCGAGTTGAATCAAAATGGTCACAAAGAACTAATACTTAAGTGCGGGGATACATCTCGTCGTATAGACTGTTAAGCTTACAGATATTTCAAGACACTTTCCTAATGTAAAATGGTTTAACCTGTTTAGAAGTGAGTGAGAAGCGGCTAAGTAAACAAATTTAAAACACTGCCCCTCGAGAGCTGTCACCTGTAATTTCAGTTGTTTAACAAGTTTTAAAAGGAAACGGATAGGCAAGCAGCGGAAACAGCCGTCAGCGGTGAGTAGCTGGAGTAAGCAGAGTTGGCATTTACTTGATATTTCTATAACCCTAATTGGTTGGTATAAATACCAGCTTTATCCGTATTACTTATTCTAAAACAGCAGAGACTAAAAAATGTTTTTTTTCGTGAAAAAGACTGATATAATATCATAAAATGAAAATAGAAACAGTGACCAATAGGTGCAAAAATAGTTTTTAATAATTAAATTCACTTAAGAAATGATAATTGCAATTCACAATTACTTCATTTGCGGCTTAATTTGCAAATTGTTATTAAGAAATTATATATGCATATGGGATTAACATCACCTTTGTTATTTTTATCACAAGAGTATGCATAGTTTTAAATTAAAATTTCATTTTTATTAAAAGTGCTCGCATTTAGCCAAATACTCGGACTCACGACTCATGAGCAATTGCATCCGCAGTTAAGTTCTTTGTGTGTGATTTATTTAACCGTACCTATTTAATGTAATATATCGCAAGTTATTATCCCCGTAAATCTAGAACAATGGAATCTCATATTTAATTCATAATGAATATAATAAAGTGAATAAAATCGGAGACTAGGAAGGTGACTTAAGCTTGAGCTTGGTTTCGTGTCGCGAAAGAAAATCTGATTTGTATATCTGGCACTGTATCTACGTATCTGGCATGTACCCGACATGTGGAATGTGATATTTTGGAGTGAAGACGGGAATTTTAAATATTTTCATATATGAAGGTACTATAGAATAGATTAGAAAACGATTTATTGTGCTGTACACCAAAAAAAAAAAAATACAGTACAGAAAATTACAATAGGTAAACAAGGGTACTCGCTGTCACTCGCTTTTCGGTGAAGGAAAACATCGTGAAGAAACTAACATACCTACCCAAGAATTATTTCGGAGGTAGGTATGTTATCCACCAATCCGGACCGCGCCCCCGTGCTGGATTATGGCCTAACCCTCCTCACGAAAGTGAGTAGAGACCCGTGCCCAGCAGTGGGACGTTATGGGATGAAACAAGGGTACACACACAGTACAGAAAATTACAATAGGTAAACAAGGGTAGTACAATGGGCGGTCTTATTACGGAAGGCGATTTCTTCCAGTTTTTTTAATACACATTTGAACGAAAACACTTGTATATTAAAATTAAAAAAAAATTATAATAAAAAACAATAGTAGACCGAGAATTAAAGTGTAACACAGATAATACAGCAAACATTTTTTGTAACCCCAGTATGAACGGTCAGAATTAACGAACACTTTTTCTACTGCTAATTAAAAGATATAAAACCCTGCCGCATAAAAACTTCTTTAGCATCGAAAATGAAGTAAACAAAATTATAACTTTCGAGATGGCTGGCAGTCGTTGAAAAATTGAAAGTTAGTTCGTCTACATGCTCATCTTGAGAACAGCCTGCTGAAGTTTATGACAATGAACCAAATATTATATTTATATTAACAATTTTTTTTTTTCAATTTTGAAATTTTTTGCACGAGGAAACTTTTTAAGCAATTATTTCCTCGTTTAGTCGATGCCACTGGTGACAAGAGGGCTGGCTCATTTGTCGCACCGAGAATAGCTATTGCTATTCAACGTGGAAATGCAGCCAGTGTGCTTGGCACCATGCCTCATGGAAACCCTCTTTTGTTAGATTTTTAATTTTTAGTTAGTATTCTACTTAATTATTGTTATTTAAGTTGTGTCAAAAATAAAACGATATTTTATTGGAAAAAAAAAATTGATGAATTTATAATTAATCAATTTTTTTTTCCGTTACTATGTTGTTTTGAGTTCTCGATATTTCAGCACTATCGAACAAAACAACAAAACAAAACAAAAATAACAAAAGATTGGAATCAGATCATTGGATCATTGGATTGGAGTCATACGTTCTGCTAGAGCGTAATACTATGTCTTATATAAGAGTAGTTACTATGTACCTTTCGTCTTTCTACTGTTCCAGGTTACTCTAGTTGCCACCTTTTTTTGTATATTATTAAGTGACCAGGAGAGCAACTCCTTTACCCGATGGTAAGCGCCACGCCCGCTCATAACAGCTACAGTGTCACCAGGAACCCTACATTACATCTGAACGCAGTAACATTTCTTCAGATCACTATCCATCTATCTTTAGAAGGAACTGTAACCACCTTACACGATTTCGCTGGTTCAAATTACAATAAAGCATTAGTTGTTAAGCTCAATGACTCTAATCCGTTGGGTTCCAATGGACTTCACAGCCCGTTTCCACGGCCAAAAATAAAATCCATGAGATAATCCGGCAACCGCGCGCAGTCATTCCGTTTGGGGTATAGCAGTTTCACCACAAGCGAGCCAGGGTTTATTATCTCCCTAACCGTTTGGCACATGATACTGGTACACCATGAGGTGCCATGGGTTTACGGCGTGAGGTAATATAAGCCATATAAGTGAGTCGCAGCCGCGCCGCATCGTAAGTATGCCGCAACGTGAGGTGAAACTTTAAGCGAATATTGAGCCTTCTTTTCTGGACAAGATAAATGTTTCTAAGATAAAAGAAAAGGTTGATTAAGTATAGTATGAAAAACACGTTTATTTTCTTGCAGGGTTCAAGCGCGCCATATCCTAACTAATGTTAAAAATGCGAATGTGAGTTTGTTTGTTACGCTTTCACGCCTAAACCACTGTACCGATTTCAAAAATTCTTTCATGAATGGAAAGCTACATTATTAGCGAGTAACATAGACTATAATATACTATATCCCCCCGTATACTCAAACGGGAGCTACGCGGGTGAAACCGCGGGGCACAGCTAGGATCAAATATTACTTGGAAGTAAATAACATTTGTTGACGCATTGCAGTATGGCGTAGAAACCACCATTTCGTTTTGCTATTCAATTTAGGTTCGTGTAGCTCATTATTAGTACTCGTAAAGCATTATTCTACGTCTTCTGTATGTACATGTCTTGTTTCGTTAACTCATAAACATAATGCATTACGTATTTATAAGTTCTGTGGTGTTTTATTTTTGACCCCTGTTCAGTAATATAATTATATTACCATCAATTAAGTTGATATTAATAACAAACCGAGTTGCGATTCAATGATCTTCTGCTTTATAAATGTTGATAGCTCATTTCCCTCTTTTAGTGGTGGAATTTTGGGATAAAAAGTACTCTATGTGACAACTGCAAATATATTCCATTTTGGTACCAAATTTAATTAAAATCTGTTCAGTCGTTTTACCATTATTAAGTAACAAGTATACAAATAAATATTAAACCTTTCATAGTTATTGATCAATCATCATCAACGACCCATAACGTGCCACTGCTGAGCACGGGTCTCCCCTCACTTTCGTGAGGAGGGTTAGGCCATAATCCACCATGGGGGGCCCGATCCGGATGGTGGATAACATTTTTTTCCTTCACCGAAAAAAGAGTGATAATTACGTAGATATGTTTTTTACATAAACAGATTGGTACGTGGCAGCATTGGGATTTGAACTCACGACCTTCTCCTTGGAAAGCAAACGTTTTCCCACTAAGCTACCACCATTTTTATTATATTAGTAGAATAGTCAGATACTAAAGGGTTGATATGGGAAAAGCCACTGGCTTCTGAATCACAGTATACACACACACAGTCACACAAAGTACACAGTGTCAGTATCACAGTTCAGCAGTCTATGGATTCAAAACGAAGCTATAAGATTACTTTAAGTCAGTAAATAAATTTGTATTTATCAAAGTTATTTGAGACACAATGAACACGGTTCTATAGCAGTTATATGCAATGGCATATTTCATTATCTCGATAGGAAATAAACTTCATTACCTGCATTGTAAATATGAGTTCACGTCTCCTAACACGCGACGCAAAGCATTGCTAGAAATTAGGGATGCGATGGTGATATCGAAAATTAATAATAATATCGATTATTATTGATTAAAAGTGACTTAACACTTTGACTGCTGAGCCGTTTTGCTTGTCTAGCCACGGGTGCGGCTCTGCACGCGCCTTAGTGTTTTCCCATACAACAAACACAACAGTTGTGCTTTGCCGTACTCGTGGCAAGTTATGAAAAACACGACAGTTGTGTTTTCAGCAGTGAACGTGTTAATATTGTAGGTTGAAAAAAGCGTCGTGGTATTCCTGGTAAAAATAACCTTTAATTATCATATTTTCATCGTTGACTATCAATGCCTGGAATGTATATCAAGATAATTCGATTAAAACATCGATAAAACTATACCCAGTTTGAATGTGATTCGATATAAAACATTGATGAACACAACCGTTTTGAAAATAATAATTCAAAAGAACATCGATACAACAGCAGGTTTGAAAATAATTCGATAAAAATATCGATAACACCACATCACTACTCATGGCGGAATCATAAGTAGTGTGAATCATACTCCACAGGGAAGCTAAGGCGGTGTTACATCAACGCGAGTTATGAATTCCGGAGTGGCGTGAAATACGGCGGGAATCGCGGCCCGCATCGTTCGAATCCCGGGACGTGGGAAAATTCCCTGATCATTGTAGGGGTTCCCGATCATTGTCCGGGATTTTTGGAGTATGGAATTGATTGAAAGGTTTTAAGATGGGATTCATTGAATATCCCGTTTATTCGCACCACATCATTTATTGTCCTGTTTCCAATTGAATGTACCTTATTAGGTCCTAATAACTCGTAGTTTAGAATGTAACAACATGGAACCGTGCTTTTATAAGGGTAAGACACATAATGCAGTACCTATTGCTCCAATGCTAAAATTCAAGCAAAAAATATACACAATCTGAACATTTATATATACTTTTGTAAACATCGACGACTGTAAAGTATCGTTCCCAAACAACTTTTCACACAGACATCAAATTACATTATTCAGAAACATTTTATACTTTAGGAGCTTATGCAAAACATCTATAAACGTTAAAAATATTGCTTCAAAGCAAACGTTGGCAGGCTAAACGCTCTCTTAATGTATTCGCGAAGTTATTTTATGAACTGCCTATAAAAATATAACGATGGGGCAGTAAATGTTCAAATTTTGCGTCTCCATCGACGTATAAGGACTTGAGGTGATCGCACACTCGCCGGAGCCGAACGCGCCGAAGTCTTTTCGACCTCGCACACCTTATGTTTTTATTTATTTTTTTGACTGAGTAACGAGACGTTCATCTGATGATAAGCGCTATGCCTGCTCATAACAGTTCTTGCGAGGCACTGCACTGCGCTCGTCATCCTGAGACATTGGTTCTAAAGTCTCATATGCCAAGTAATTTCTCTCATACGCCTGACTCCCGCGCATCATGCGCATCGCTTCTGATGATATAAACACCAATCTCCTGGAATTTGCATGCATTACGAATTATTTCGGCGATTAGTCGCGTTCGACTCTGATATACATAAATTGTAAGGTTTCATTATATTTCGTACAGAGAATGCTATAATTCGATTCTTTCGTCGCCTTTCGGCGTTCGGCTCCGGCATGTGCACGATCACCTCAAAGGACTTACTTGGGACGAATGCCGGTCGGGGGCTTATTTTAATACTATGAACTCATTTTTTGGACCATTACCGGTCGTGCCGGGACGAGAGGCGAGTACCAACGATGGTATAATCTGGTTGTTTTATTAAACTTGTAACTTTATTTTGGCTTTTCATAATCTTTTCGGCTGTTAATGAGATAAAGGGATTAGCGAGTTTTGATATCGTTTATGCGTAGGATGGAGAGGAAGACGCTGTTTTTGGATCATAATGGGGAATGCTGCTTTTATGTTGCGACTTTATGGAGAAATTGACTTTTAGCACGGGTGCTTAAAGGTGCCTGGAGATAGACTTTTAATGGCTATATCTTGCATCTTTAGGTATGAAAATTAATTATTGGCCAAGAATAAAATAAGATCGTAAAATAGAGTTAAGTGTGACTTATCTTTGTTTAAGGTTTTGATAGATATTTTTAAAAAGATAATAGCATAATTTGAGGTCACAAACACTAGTCCTTCTATCCTTGAGCTTATCAAGATCAAAATACAGTAAATTATAATATTATACTTGCAACGCAAAACAAACTAAAACACCCTTAATAAATTCGCATTTATAGCAAGACCGGAAGACATACTTTCATTCATAACAAAGTGGCTCTAAATTTATTTCACGTCCTTCAAGTGATTTTCCTAGCTCTAAAATAAGTCTCAAGAGGGTGTTTCATATGAATAATGGCTATAAACAGAATAAACAGCGCTCTAAACTGACAAATAGTATTTCTTAAGGTAAATATTTCGTATACAGTCAGTTACGGCTGACAACTGCGTCGTATAAATCGCCAGGACTGGCCATTCGTCCCCGGAACGAATAAAAAGGAAAATTTTATTATTGGTCTCGCTTTCTATGCGAGATTTTATGTGCGGGCCCGCGTCTGTATGAACAGATTCCTTGCCCCGCAAACACTCGTAAATCCCGATTCTCTCATCCACTCAATACTTTAATAAAAAAAAGGATACAACCCAAACACCACTGTTTGCGGTCGATATGATTTATTTCAATAAAGTCTTCATTCCGCGATTTGGTATGCGCGACCGTTTCACGTTTGTTCTCTAAATGTGAGTTGTTCTTCACGAAAATATTGCGTAGTTCGGCCGATGCCAGGTTTTATATTCTTTTTATTTCTGTACATCAATATTGAAAAGGGTCGTAGGGGTAATTGTAGGCAAAAGGACCGACTCATTTGGCGCCGTTCACAGAAATTGTTTGTATTTTATTTTTTATTAAAAAAGCTTAAGCTAAGCCCGTTCGGGATATTACAATACGTTTTATTACGGGGCAATTGAACGTAATGCCCCCAGTTCAACGTCGTTAACCGTGAGCAGGGGCGGCCGGTGCTGGCCGAAAGTGTTTTTGAACTGAATTATCGTTAAATGAGCTCACATAGCATCAATTCGCGTCACTTTGTGCTTTTATAAAACAAAGATGCGAATTAATGGCTCTCATTCGGGAAGGTCCATTGTGAAAGCCGGCCCCATGGGTGTACCCTTCCATTTCCGAGAATTGGACGTCCATCGCGACCGACTTAGCGTGATCTCCTGCGCATCCCGCAAATAATATTGATACGGACTAACGAGGGGCGGCCGGTGCAAGTACCGGAGCTCTCATTCGGCTGGATGTGTAACAACAAACGGAATGGATACGGGCTCGTTTATTAGATTCGTCGCTTTCTTTCTTACCTTTGACTGAGAGGTTTGTATTGTCTTTTGAGGAGGCTGTACGGTTTGACGCCTTCTTAACGTTCCGCCGAAAAGGAAAAAGAATGCCTTATAATAGGATATCGTATATTTTACGCTTGAGATCAAATTTCCGCGTTTTATCGTGTGAGATATATTAGATGTACGCCGAGCGTGGACCGAACCAACCAACGAGCGAAATTATATTTGTTGTACAAACATACACATACTTTGAAGACGTGAAGTGATACCGAGTTTTAATAAAGCAAAATTAGAGCGTATAAAAATAATAAAAAAAGATCCGGTACGTTTCGGGGAATACCTTTTTTCGTACTTACGCCGTGGGGCTATAAAAAATTCTAATATAAAAACGGAGAAAATGAAGTCAACTTACGAATGCCAACCGCGACAGGAACATATGTTTGCCATATATCAATAGTGGTTTTACTCAGTTTTACGATTTAACATAAAATATTACAATCGCTCGTAAAATGTGCAAATTTCCACAAAATGTGTGTTTAACCTAATATTTGACTTGCGCTTAAATGTTTATTTTATGCTGGTTGTGTGATTAGGTTTTAATGTAACATTGCACACGACCAAATTTATTTTCTTTTACATTGGATCAAGTAGAGAACCAAGTATTTTAGTCACATTCCGTCAAATAGCATAAATAAAAACAACAAATATCGTCGATTTTAGATTGGAGATGGAAAAATATTCAAACATTTTCATAAATTTTATCACTATTAAGAGGTTGAAATTAAATAATTTGGCGGATGCGTTTGCCTGCTATTTGTCCCATCTTTTTAGAGATGGAAGTATAGATGAACCAACTGTCGGATCCGTTTTCGGTTAATTCGAAATTCGGCAGTTTTTTAAATTTTTATCGATCTCAAGCATCGAGACCGAATCTATTACTGCTGAACTTCGGATTCGGTCGAATTTAACACTGGCGAATTTCGTAGGCTGAATAATGTTCGAAGGCGTCAAGTCAATACGCTTAGATAAGAGGTCTAGAGGTCTACATATGTTTTACAAGAAACATATTGAACTTGAAGATTTTCAGACTATAGTTTTCGGGAAACATAGACGCTAGTAAGGTGTTTCATTCCTTCACTGTTCAAATTATAAATGTGAATGCAAATCGCTTCGTGCGGATCGGACGAATGTAAACCTTATTACGGATGCCGTGTTTCCGCACGTCTTGTTGTGCGATGGTGGAAAGGAGACGGAGGAATCGAGTTGTGCAACCTTTTAATATCTAATTAATTTCTAAGAGCATTAATGTAAACCGAAATAGTCAACAAGTGTTGACAAATGTGACGGCGTTTGGACTTGTGCGAAAAGTTGCCGAAGACAATCAACTCCAACCATTTCAATTACTGGTCTCATAATGTTGGTGGGTATTTTAACTTGTAGTATTTTAAACTGGATAACTTTCTCTCTCAAATAATGTCATAAATACAGAAGGGGTAAAGGAGGTACCCCAAAGCATCCACAATATCGCCTTGAGCTCACGAAGTTACTTAAAACTTTCTCACTTTTTCTCCAACGATTTTGACAGATGTCTTTTCCTTTGGGAAAAAGGTCATTCCACTTTGGAACTAATTCAATAAAGCCTACATTTTTCGAGAAGTTTAGTCTACTGGGAAGAGCAGCCTTTAGCTTGAAGACTACGAGAATATTCAATTGAAAAACGCCCTGGTGGATGAAAATTAAAAATCAGGAAAGTTTTTACGACTAGTAAGGCTGCGTTTTAGCACCGAAGACTTCCTTTCGTTATGAATTCCATAGCTCCGCGCAACGGACGGCACTTTAAATCGACGATCACAGTTTATTGATAGATAGCAACTGTTAAGCTCTACCACGCATGGACCCTACACAGCCTATTGGTCTAGAGTTCCAGAAACCTGTAGAGGGAGTTGGTGTACTGCTTTCCATTGAAATCGTAGTATGTGGAATGAAGTAGTCTCTGCCTATACCAACGGGAGAAAGACGTGACTGTATTGATCTGATGTAAGCTACGTAAGAAGTCCGGGGCGGCCCGACAGACTTCGAGCTTTTTTTTACTATAAAATTAATTATTTTTCCACTTTTTAGTTAAGCTTGCTATTGAAGCGAATGTTTTAGTTTCTTTTTAATCTACAATTCATTTTCTATAATTTTTTTTTAGTATGGTTTGTGTTTTTTTTATTTTTTTATTGCATTGTCCTAGTTTCTCAATACGTGTGCAAATATTCGGACAACTTGAAGGTGGTGAAATTTACGTTCAAAAATTCCGTTACATAGATATAGGCGAAGCTAAGAGCGTGTTAAAAATAGAGATTTGAGCTTGGCATTTACTAGATCTCTAGCTATCACACAAGCTAGAAATCTTTTCAGGTAAAACCTCAACACTTAGACCTAGCAAATGCGAATAAGAACAAAAACACCTTTTCATTTTGCGAAACCAGCAATACGACGCAGGTCCTTCTAGTAAACCTTTTAGGCAGTAATGGATGATCTTTCAAAAACAAAAAGGAAAGTCAAATGGATGTAAAAGTTGATTTTAGGTATCAGTATAAAGTGCCTAATGGATTTGAAAGGGGATCCCAAGGGTAGGGAGCATCTCTAACGCGAATTGATTGGCTGGGAAAGATGTTGACCGCTAATCCTTGGTTACCTTACTGTTTTATAGGCTTTGATAATAAATGAATTTGTTAGGACAAGGCATTTTGATACAAAGGAGGAAGGATGAAAGGAGCGAAAGGAGGCCGGAGTAGGGCTGCAAATTATGTTTGATTAGGATGCTGCAATCTAATAGACTACTTATTATTTTATACCAACTTTTAAGTTTCTAATTAGAAAATAGGCTGGACGACGATCTAAGAGTTGCAGCTTCGCTGTTTCCAATTTAAAATGTAGCTCTTTGAATTTTTTTTTCAGTGTTCTGACTAATAAAGTGTGTGTTCTATTGTAATTCTTCTGTACTGTGTTTATTTTTGTTTCTGGTGTACAATGAAGAGTTTTTCTATTCTATTCTATTCTATAAAGACTACAGATGTATGAACATGATTATGCATTATTTCTGATGAAATGTTTTATTGTATGTCTGCACTTTTTCGTAGTATGTTCACAAAAAATAATTTAACTCTTGAAATCATTTTCCCACAGACTTAGCTGCGCCCCGCGGTTTCACCCGCGTAGTTCCTGTTCCCGCGAGAATATGGGGATATTTATTAAAGCTGGGAAATTAACAGTTTTAACTGACACACATATAGTGTTTGTCAACCCCTTAAGTGCAACACAACGTCAGCCAGTTTACCAACATAAGCACCACACCTCACCACAGTTAAATTTCAGTAGACAATCTACATTGTTTGCTGCAATTTTACTGTGGATGGACGTAACTCACTCGGACGAATGTGTAAGGAAAAAACAGAGGTTTTTCACTTTTTAGCCGTAAATTGTACGGAACAGTCCACACTTTCTGTTTTTCACAAGCCAGTTTAATCGTTGGCGTGAATTAAGTTTTAGTATTATATTAAATTGGATTTCGGGGAAATTGTAATAACCTTATAATTAGAAATGGTATTAAAACTTGCGTAGGTAGATATTAATTAGTATTAATTAGATTACGAGTATTAATTAAGATTATTTTAATATTATATTCATTTTACACGTTTTTAGCGACTTTGTCTTGATTATTCATGATATTTGGTTGACTAAATATTTTTAGACTTTATTAATTGCTTTCTACTATCATGAAATTATACTGTTTTATTTCTAATGCAAAAAAGTTAACGAAGACCTCAAAGAGAACTAAAACGGTTAGGGTCATAACTAAAAAGATACAGTTTCGTTTCTTTATTTGACGTTGCAGGTACGTAAATAATTGACTTTTTAACATTTATATACCAACACATTTTCTTTCTCGGTTCCATCAAATTTCATGCTTTCGAATTGTATGGTGTATGTTAATATCTATAATAACGGGGCACCTTTAGTAATTGATTCTTTAAATGTCGCATTGCGTGACACTGTATTTACTGTGGCATTGACATTATAGCGTGTATTTGCTCGCCAACTTAAATTAAAAAATATGGCAGGTATAACTTACAAGCCTTTTGTTTCTAATACTAAATTATGGCAGGCATAACATTTAGAACTTGACTACTAGTTTAAGTCATAAACGTACAAGTATTTTGAATGTTTGACTTGAGTATTCTTTTTGTTTCGGAATTATTCAAATATTGGTCTGTTTTTTTCTTTTATTACCGCATGCTGAGTGAATAGCGGCATACTACTTGAATACGATCGAATTAAGATCGTAATCGATACGTTATTAAAGTATAGGTAAGCTTCGAGTAAAAATTACGACGTATGAATTGATTTTATAGGAACAATAGCTTTCTTTTTTGCACAAAAATAATAATACTCTAAAATTTTATATTCAGAATCTTACATATATACTTCTATATTTTGCAATAAACGAAACAAAGAACGAAAAATCCCAGCTGCAAAAATAACAGCGCACCTATTCTGGAAAGTCGATCGAGCCCGCCTCTATAATCGATCGTTAGCCGGCCCATAACACAATACGAAGTTCGATTCTGACAAAAAGAAAGTCTACAACGTTCGATTTCCCTACTGGCCGTAGCACGCCGGACGACCATTCGTTTTTATGGCCAACCGTAAAGGGCAATGAGAACCGAAAAATCGGATCGAACTATATGTTAATTTGATTCGCTCGAGATTTGAGCTGTATGCGCTGTTGTAAGCGTTTTATTCGTTTTTACAAGCTTTTATAACTTCATGAATGTTTGGGTCAAATGTTGTCACGGGCCTTTTTCTGCGTGATAACTTTGTTATTTTACATATTGCCGAGTCAAGTTATCTTGTAATTTTCGAATGTCTATGGTAATTTTACATTTTGGTCTGCAACCTTTTCTTCTTCTTTCACTATTTGCTGAATTGGTTTTAAGATGAAACGATGAGGTAACTGACGAGCGAATAGTGATTTCTGAACTTATCAAGTCCCAAGCGTACCTACTAGCATTCTTATTAGGGAAGCTGGGAAAAATAATTCCCAGAGTCCCCACTGGTGGGCCCGTTGGCAATATACCCATTTCTGCGTAAATCTCCCGGATAGATTTATAAAATATTTATTTATTTACAGCTATTGATTTACAAATGAATATCGAAATCATGGCTGGTAATTGCATCTCGAAACTAGTTTGCTTCAGAATATTGTGATTGAAAAATGAAACTGGTGGTGTGACTGAAGATTACTGGCGAAAAAAGTCACGGATCCTATGACCTCATTGTGCACTAGATGAGTATGATGCGCGCGATGTGGTCACGAACCACATTGGACGATTAGGGAAACACTTTTCTGCACAAAGGAAATAAATGATGTGATAGTTGACTGGTTACCTTTTTAATAGTTCCTTGACTCATTTTAGTTTAAATGGTTGAAAGAAAGAAAGAAAGAAAGAAAAAACATTTATTCTGACACAACTGCACACAACAGCGAACAACGTACTTATTTAGAGACAAGACAAGGAAATGAAAACACACGATGAACATATTAGTGTACGCAGATAGCCGGCGCGCAGTGATGTCAGACAAGGCCTGAGCTCAGCATAATGTTGTGGTCAAACCACAACGCTGATCCACCAACGTTGGTTGGATGTTTAGATCAAATCTTACATGTAAATATTTTGCCCATTTGAGTAAATTTTACATGTCTGTCAAGTTCTATGCGAACGTGTGCGAATATGCCCATTTTTGTCTTACTTAACATGAATTCGTTTCGTGAAAGTTCAAGAAGTTTTAAATACAATTATTATGAGTAGAAACTTTTTGTACGATAAAAGTATTTATAGGGGGCGATGTAACCCCTAAAAGCTCTATCATCAATGTCAGAGCGTTCTTCAGACGAAAATAAATATGTTAAGAATCCAGCTGCGGACCACTATCTAATAATTTCAAAGCACGTTCTAGTTATGAATATTTTTTTGCGCGTGCCACATTTGTTTTAGTTCTTATAAGAATATCTTAGAGGATAGAAACTAGACAATTTTCTCTAGTAATATTTGATAAGAAAATATTTTTTTGTTATAAAATATATTACTTCAAAGAAGATTTTATGAAATACGTACTGAACTTTTATGAAATCCGTATTGCTAGCTAAACAAATTGAGTATATAAACACCATCAATCTACTGTTGTTGGTCTACTTGTCATCAGATCGGCTTGCTGTCCTCATAATATGAATACCATCAGAATTACTGTTATGGGCAGGCGTAGCCCTTACCATCAGTTGAACGACATGCTCGTCTCGTCACTCATTAAAAAGAAAACATAACACGCATACGAAATTTCCATTCAATTGAAAAACGAAAACTGTATAAAAAAATCTAGTAAACACTTTTTGTCCACCAATCCGGACTTGGCCCCCGTGGTGGAATATGGCCTAACCCTCCTCACGAAAGTGAGGAGAGACCCGTGCCCAGCAGTGGGACGTTATGGGTTGATGATGAAACACTTTTTGTAGTTGAATTAAATTGGATGCGTTCCATAGATACTGTGATATACAAATAAATGTAGGCACACAATCGACAGTGGCGCCTCTCCTCATTCCCAATCTGTCATTCAGAGCGGGCGGTCGTCTCTCTTGAGCGTGTGCCTACTTACTGATAATCTGGTTGTTTTACTTTAAACCTAAGCCCTAGATTAGTGAACACCACAGATACGTCATATTCAGAGTCTTGCATTATTGTGCAATCCCCCACTCTATGTATAGACATGAAGACAAAGAACACCTATACACACTCAATACAATATAGGTACAATTCTGCACTCGCCTCAATTCTCAAATAGATCGAACCCACTCTGTTTAAGTATTCCGTAACCCCAATGAAGGATGGCTCCCACGACCAGCTCCATAGTAACCGGGACAATTAGACCCTCATTTGTACGCTAGTGGGAAACAACCGGGATAAAACTGGCATACAGTTGGGTTACAACTGGGACGACGCGGCGCGTGCTGTTTGCCGTAAACAGAACTTGAGTGATTTGGGGTTAATTTTATTGGGTAGAGTTTAAATTTTAAGGCAGGGTTGAATTTGTTAAACGATTGTTGGGATTTTTGTTAAAATAGAATGGTAAATTTTAATTATTACCAACGACGCACTAATTGAAATGAAAATAGTTTATTCTATGAAAATTCTCTGAATACGGCGCAGTCAAATCAGGTTCTTACGAGTAAAAAAAAAGCATTAAACCCGCTAGATTCATATTTGTATACCTACTCTTTGCCCGGAATAGCAAATTGACTGGTTTCGAAAAGAGTTCTGTTTCGTACTGAAACAGATTTCTTTTCTTTTTATTTTGAGTGTTTTCGAACGTAACTACACAAAGACTATTCCGCTTAATATTTTGTGTTGGTACGAGATTATTATGGCCCACGACTTTGGGTGGACCAACCGGAAGTCAGTCGTCCTTCAAATGCGCGTGCGAGCACTTGTCGCGTCGCGGTGTTTTGAGCTTTCACCGGTAGCTCCATTTCGTGGACGCCATTCCCATCCTCGGAGACGAGCTCCAGGATTAAGTGTAGTGTGGATTGCCTGATCACACCTCTATCCCGGAGGAAGGTGATACGGGATCAGAAGAAACCGCCCCATCGGCGTCCTATGGATATATCTCTGTGCACCATCATCCCCCATCTAACCCGAAGACAGCGCTGATTACACACCCGAGAGGCCATCGACGGATTTCCCAAGTAAGTTCGTAGGCCATAATATCTCCCCGTAACATTTTTGATCCGTTCGAGCCGGATCTGCGGATTTTCTTTGCTGTAGTCACGTTGTCCAAATCCCGTTATTAGTGCATATTTTCCCATTTTTGGAAACCATCCGAGTATATTTTAGTGTTTGTCGTAGCGGCGTTACGCGTCCCGACAATATTTCCCAGTTTTTCATCTTGATTTTGCCGATTTTTTATTTTTTGTGTGCGACATTACGTGTCCATTAAAAATGGCGGAACAAGATATTTTCGAAAGAGAAGTTATACTTGACGACGTCAAACGTACTTTAGAGTTTTACGAACTCAATGAACAGCAATTTAAAGCGCGAGCAAAAGATATTCTTTCTATTCAGAGAAAATTCCTTAAATTGCAAACTAAAATTGAGAAGTCACAAATGAAATTGTCAACATTTGACCGAGAGGAACAGTTACGTATTCGAACTCAATTCAATGATATTTATTACGCAATTGTTAGCCATGTCGAAGTTCTGAAGAAAAACGATGAGGAGTGTAGGCGCATGAGTCGAGTTTCCTTTAACAATACAATACAACCGACTCACGGGGGTTGTAGTAGTAGGTTACCGAATCTTCCGTTGCCGTCATTCGGGGGAGAATTGACCGATTGGCCACCATTTTATGACCTATTTCGCTCCATGGTTGATAATAATGACGCCTACACAGATAGCGAGAAGTTTAGGTATCTCCTTCTTACCTTGAAAAACGAGCCCTATAACTTAATAAAATCGATACCTATCACGGACGAAAATTATACCGTCGCGTTAGATATTTTAATTTCAAGATATGAGAACAAACGAGTCATAGCTTCTCAACATATTGATCGTATTCTGGATATTCAATCCTGTGCCGAGAAATCAAATCAAAGTGTGCGTAATTTGTTGAATATTTACCATGAGAATATAAAAGCGTTACAAGTAATGCATTTTCCTACAAATCAGTGGAGTTTTTTGTTGTTGAATATTTTACTACGTAAAATACCTACTTCCATTCGGATGCGATTCGAGTTAACATTGCATAAACCATCCGATGTACCCAACGTCGACTTGTTAATCGAGTTTTTAGAACGAGAATTAACCGCCAGCGAAATAGTTGAATCTGGCAGTAGAAATATTCAAAATGTAGGTAGTCAGAGGAAAGAGTACGTCGCTCCAACGTTCCGTCGAGCGTTGGCTGCCGGCGTGGCCAGCCGCACTTCGACTCAGGGTGCGAGCGATTCTCAACCTTCTGTCAATACGAGCAAGAATCAGAAATGTGTATGTTGCGATGCTCAACATCCATTAAGAAAATGTAATAAGTTTTTGAATTTGTCACCAAGCAATAGGTATGCGTTTATCAAAAATAAAGATGTTTGTTTCAATTGTTTAGGCAAAGGTCATAACGTTTCTCAATGCAAGTCGAGTTTTGTTTGTCGTTCGTGTGAAAAACGTCATCATACATTGATTCACTTTACTTCTGAAGGTGATACTAGCCGTGCGAGTGAGAGAAGTGTTTCTTTACCGCTCACGGAGGAACGGGAAGAGAACATTCCGAGCACCTGTACTCAGCACGCTATGTCCGCGAGTCAAGCGACACAAATTAATTGCGCGTCGTCCAATGCTCCTTTTAGCACGACAAATACTGTGTTGCTTTCGACCGCACTCATCGATGTATGTGTAGGTAATGAAAAGCGTTCGACTGTCCGGTGTCTTATCGATACGGGAAGCCAGGCTTCGTTCATGACGGAATCGTGCGCACAGCGGCTAGGTATAAAGCGTTGTTATGCGAATGTACCTGTTTACGGGATAGGTGACACCAAACTGGTACGACCAATGGGAAAGATTTCGTGTTGCATAACTCCGAGAAATGAACTTCAACCTTCTATACCGATTGAAGTTTTAGTATTGCCGAAACTTATTCCTAAAATGCCTAGTGTACCACTGCCTCATATGGGGTGGGCACACATTCAAAATTTAAATTTAGCCGATCCTTTGTTTCACACTCCACAGCCGGTGGAGATGTTGTTAGGTGCAGATGTACTATCTCACATAATTTTAGGAAACGTAATAACGGGTTCGCCCGGTTCGCCGATCGCTATGAACAGCGTTTTCGGTTATTTGTTGTTGGGAAAAATAGCGTTCAACTCTCCGACTCCATCCTCAGTTCAAGCTTGTTTTAGCTCATTATCCGATGACGGCGACTTGAAACGATTCTGGGAACTGGAGTCAGTGCCTGAGGTGAAGGCACTCATCCCCGAGGAACGGCTATGTGAATCCATATTTGAACGCTCACACTATCGTGACGTCACGGGACGATACACAGTAGCTTTACCACGTAAACCTGATGCTACGCCCCTAGGTAAATCACGAGATATTGTCCTCGCTCGGTTCCATAAATTAGAGCAACGTTTACAACGGAACCCGAGTCTTAAAATTGAGTCTCACGCGTGCTTGCAGGACTACATTAAACAAATGTATAGAAATATACTAGTACAAGAATCTGATAGGGACTTGCAACGCATTCTGTGGCGTACGTCGCCCGATGAACCCCTCCGTGATTATCGTCTGCGGACGGTAACGTTTGGTGTGAGCACTTCCCCTTACTTAGCTCTTCGTACCATTAAGCAATTGGCTTGTGACGAAGCATCTAATTTTCCCCTAGCGGCAAAGGTTTTAACCGACCAAGTGTTCGTCGACGATGTGGTCGCGGGCGCGAGCGATGAATCACACGCTCTGGTATTACAAGAGCAATTGTTAGGTATTTGCAAATCACTTGGGTTTGAACTACGTAAATGGCACAGTAACTCGCCGGCGATACTCGCCGCGGTTCAGGCGCCAGAGGTTCATGGTGAGCGGCGGGAAGAGGTGCCCTTTGCTCCCATGGAACATGACCATCAAACCAAAATAAGAGACTCAAGGGGACTTTTACCCTCCACATTCTTACAGAACGACATGTGGTTTCACGGCCCAGCATGGCTCCGTGAGGATCCTACTGCGTGGCCAGTATTTAAAAGTATCCCTAGCACCGGTGAGGAGAAACGTAATCAACCGGCCGCGTCTGCATCAGCTACGCTGATCGACGATGTTGAGGTCATAAACCAGTTTTCAACCTTGAGTAAACTATTGAGAATTACTTCTTATATTTTTCGCTTTTACTATATTCTTAAATCGCGCGTCAACAAGGAAAAGAGTTCCTATCCTAGTTACATCACAGTCCACGAGTATAAACTCACGCTTAATCGTTTCATTTATCTAGTGCAACACCAAGTGTTTCATAAAGATTTTGAAAACATTTCACAGGGTAAACCGCCCTCAAACCAATTGAGACGTCTTAATCCGTTTATCGATGATTCGAGTTTTTTGCGAGTCTCCGGACGTCTACATAAATCCCTTTTGTCGTACGAGTCAAAACATCAACTAATTTTACCCAAAAAACACCCTCTTACGATTTTAATAATTGACGATGCCCATATTACGCATCTTCATGCGGGCACTCAAGCCGTTCAATATTTACCTTTACAAAAATATGCGATTTTATCTAGCCGAGATATAATACGTAAACAAATCTTTCGTTGTGTGCGCCGCTTCCGTGTGCGTCCGGTACGTCTACAGCCTGCGATGGCGCCGCTCCCAGCGGTCCGGCTGCGACCCGAGCGCCCATTCATGAAAACAGCTGTTGATTACGCGGGCCCGTTTTACATGCGAGCTAATAGGGTTCGTAATGCTAAAATCATCAAATGTTATGTCGCCGTGTTCGTGTGTATGAGTGTGAAGGCTATACACTTGGAGCTCGTATCGGAGCTATCTACTGAGGCGTTCTTAGCAGCCCTGCGCCGATTTACATCGCGCAGAGGTTTGTGCAGCGACATTTACTCTGATTGCGGAAAGAACTTCCAGGGTTGTCATAACTATTTGAGAGATTCGTACGAGTTTAAAAAAAATGACTCTGTTCAATGTGCTTTGAATTATCAAACCTTGAAACAGGGCAAATGGTATAAGGACCGCGGTGCTCCTATCTGTGTAGGCGACATTGTTGTGGTATGCGACGATAATCTTCCACCACTCCAATGGAAACTTGCTCGTGTTCATACACTCCATCCGGGTTGTGACTTTGCAAACGGGCAAGAGTCTATTCAAACGAGCGATCGTAAAAATTTGTAAACTGCCTTTAGAATGATTATTGTTTACGAATTCGTAAAATTAGTTCCTAAGTTTTAATTACCTATACTAGTTGTTTACAACAACCTTAGATCAAGTTTAAGTTTATATATTGAATAACTTTCTGTTCATTGAGTTTTCGTGTTAAAAGAACTTACAGTCTTTTAAGGTGAGCGGCATGTTTCGTACTGAAACAGATTTCTTTTCTTTTTATTTTGAGTGTTTTCGAACGTAACTACACAAAGACTATTCCGCTTAATATTTTGTGTTGGTATGAGATTATTATGGCCCACGACTTTGGGTGGGCCAACCGGAAGTCAGTCGTCCTTCAAATGCGCGTGCGAGCACTTGTCGCGTCGCGGTGTTTTGAGCTTTCACCGGTAGCTCCATTTCGTGGACGCCATTCCCATCCTCGGAGACGAGCTCCAGGATTAAGTGTAGTGTGGATTGCCTGATCACACCTCTATCCCGGAGGAAGGTGATACGGGATCAGAAGAAACCGCCCCATCGGCGTCCTATGGATATATCTCTGTGCACCATCATCCCCCATCTAACCCGAAGACAGCGCTGATTACACACCCGAGAGGCCATCGACGGATTTCCCAAGTAAGTTCGTAGGCCATAATATCTCCCCGTAACAAGTTCATATGTAATAGAATCAGCGTATTCTACGAAACTCCGGCCAGACCCATAAATATCACTGAAAATATTTGAAAACTGACATTAGGCATGCCTTCGTGAACAAGTATGAGAAAAAATATGACCAATATAAACTTAACTAATCAAAAAAGCCAACAAATCACTGCAAACAAATATTATTCTGCTATATGATTTTCGTTGCAGTCATTGGTCTCTTTAAAACAGTGGTATTCTGAAGAGTGGGCTGGTTCGTAGATCATATACGCAGAACATTTTGGTGTTCACTCGACTATAACGAGTTCATATTTGGATCAGTATTTGAATAGCGGCCGAGCGTTACCAATCCATAATAACACAATATGTTACGTTACGAACCGAATGGCGCTACTTATTTACATAAAATTTGGGCGTAGATTGGGCGGCACGAATTCCTAAGTGGGATTCGCTATTTAAGAATTGGGTCGACTCAATCATGAGAATCAATTGGGAAAACGAACAGTTTGAAATCACATAAAACTATTTAAAAATAAGTAAGCAGTAAGTTATTTATAAGTTTTATTTCTTATATAACTGAACGTGTACAATGAAGTATTTTCTATTCTATTCTATTCCAAAACACTAATTAATGGAATCAAGCGTTTCTTCGCGGAAATCTATATTCAAAGATGAAGTGTTATAAAAATATGTATCAGCTTAGGTGGAATCAGACCGACACATTTTAAATCATATTTCTTAATTTAAAAAAATGTTTTTATAACTTATCTATTTTTCCTTTTATCCGCGCACGAAGATAACCATTTTTTTAAATGTTAATGCTTCTATTATAATATCATCGACATTTATTTACATTCAATTATATTCAATAATATATTTACAGAAGCTAAATCATTTAGGAGACTTTAGGAGCGAATGGATATTTAATATTTATATTGAGAGAAGTATGGGTATTAGAGTTTAATTAGGAATTCATAATTATTATTAACAGTTTAAATAGCTTTAATTTCTTTGGCTCTTTTGCGAATCTTCACACGTGTGTTTACTGGCGTTGCGGCCTAACTAAACTCAACCAGCTGTGCGGGCGCACACAGCTGGTGTGATAATATTGTCAATACAGCAGTGCGGGTTCGCACGCCATGCGTTTTTACGCTTGCCGTAAAATTATAAAAACACAGACGTGTGTGTTTTCATCAATGAACGTGTCAATGCCTTAGTCGATTCTTCATCAAAACCATTGCCGGTCTTGTCAACTACATGCCTATATAAAAAAAAACTGTTTTTTTTTAAATATAATACTATTTTATAAAGAAAAATAGTGTTCAAATTATACATCGGTAGTTATACAACATTTTTAAAAAGGCAATTTTATATCCTAACAAGTTTCTAATTATCCTAATTAGAACTTACCTAATAATAATCTTGACTCTGCGTGTCACTAATCCCTTATAAACTAACATACGCTTATGTATCACATTTAACTATAAGTTAATTGATAATAATTCGACCACATCCAATAATCGATTTAGACAATCGCATTGTGCTTGTATACCCTAATACAGTATGCGTCGTTGAATCGATTAATGCAGAGTTAATGGAATAGAGCGAAGGGCAAAGCTGAGCTTCTATTTGCATATTAGAAAACTCGAGACTAAATCGATTTAGTTATCGTTAGAAGGTAGACGGCTGGAATCGGGTATAGGCTTAAGAAATACAGCTACAGCTTTAGAACCGATGTCTCAGGGTGACGAGAGCAATGCAGTGCCGCGCAGTATTATGCAATGAAAAGTTTTGGGTGGCACTGTAACTGTTATGGGCAGGCGTAGCGCTTACTATCAGGAGAACGACTTGTTCTACTCGTCATTCAGTCAATTAAAAAAAATACAGCTTCTATGGCGTCAGTTATTGATTCAGCGACTGGTTGCTAGTTCGATTCCCGCGCAGGGCAAATTTTATGTGAGCTACAAGTATTAGATCTATCTGGATGCTTGTGCTTCTAGATTCATCATCATGCTTCTGGATGCTTCTGGATCCTAATTAGGGGTAAAATCTATGTATGTGTCGTGACAAACGTTAGTTACCTAACTGAAAAAAGGCTATTTAACTAACAATTACAACAATGGTCTAAAGGTACTAGGTACTAAGGTACAATTTAGTGGACCGAGACGATTCGGATCACTTTTTACGATAAGAGCTGTTTTCTAGGAAACGTCTCCCAAACTGACCCGTGAAGTAATTAGATCATTCTCGGCGCGTCTAACAGCGCTGATTAGTTTCATTTAATTAGCCGCAGAGTTTGAATTACGAACGAATTTCTTATTTATGATCAGTTCCGATGTCTCAGGTTGACGAGCGCAGTGCAGTGCCATAATGGATAGTTGGCACTGTAGTTGTTATGGACAGGCGTGGCGCATATCATCAGGTGAATGACTTGCTCGTCTCTAAAGAACTAGTAATTAGTTAGGCTGTGGTGTAGTTCGTTCAATCTTTTTTTACATACAAATGAAGTCTTCCCTTGACACGTCTTCGCAATCAACGACCGCAAAACCAACAAACGAGCGTTACTAATGTTCCCGTTATTAAACGGGGGTACGGTCGGCATCAGAAATAGCTGAACATGTCCATATCTTACATTTCCTATTCTGGGAACAAGCAAATATATTTTACTTAGGGCCATTCAAACATTACTTAAGCATTTCACAATATATTTTCATCATCATCACATACAGCTCATTCACACACTGCAGGGCATAAGCCTCGTCCCTCTTACGCCATTCATCCCGACTTCGAGTCGATCTGGTCCATATATCTTATTTAATATGAAAACACATAACATTAAAAAACTAATTACTCCTAATTACTCCTCTCCGTGCATGGTTGTCTGGAAGAGATCGCTCTGAGCGATAAGACCGCCCATTGTGACACTAATTGTAAAATTTGTTTTGTTCTAGTTTTTAAGTTTTCTTTGTTCTGTGGTGTTTCAATAAAGAGTTTATCTATCTATCTATCTAAAAAAAAATTTACAAAAATTTCAATGTTAAGTGTAGAGATTTTTGTGTAGTGTGTAGACCAAAAGATGAGCAGGAGACACGGCTTTACAGGCACAAAATGACTATAGACAAATGGGTTGGTATGAAATGAAATTTCATTTATACTAGCGAGTTGTCTTCTGTTTTGTTCGCGCTTCTGTTTTGCATTTCATACGTCATTTATATGTGTGCTGTTAAAGCTTTTATTTGGAGTGTATCTGAGGCCGACTGTACAATAAAAAACCGGAGACAATACACGGAAGTAACAGGGATGGATAATTGTTTTCTTGATTAATTCAGAATAGACTTCCTGCGAGCCGCCTGTTTGTACAAGATATAGATGTAGCGGTACTCGTATAATTAAAACCATTGCTGTTCCGGGAATGAGATTGAAGATTTGCGTTTTTACAGGCTGTTCTTTAACACACTGTGTTAGTTTGTATGTTTGATTAGGTCGAAATTTGCAAGTCAATTTTAACACATATTTTAATTAGTCAATTATAAAAGTTTTCTTGGAAAAATATAATCACAATTATGATTAGTTTGATAATGCGATTGGTTCAGTGGTTTTGCGCTAAGTAAACAAATGGACAGACAGACGGAGACTTTTCAAAAATCCCTGCTTATATTATAAATGCGAAAGTAACTCTGTCTGTCTGTTGCTCTTTCACGCCTAAACTACTGAACCGATTGAAATGAAATTTGGTACAGAGATAGTCTAGAGCCTAGGAAAGGACATAGGGAACATTTTATCGCGAAAAAAATATTATAAGGGTTTGAAATAGGGGGTGAAAGTTTGTATGGAAGTTTCGTCATTTTTAAAGATAGAAGCTTCATATTTATTTTTTAGGCTTATGATTAGATATATATAAATATGACATTCTACGCGGGTGAAACCGCGGGGCGCAGCTAGTTGTATATATACTTGCTTAAAAATTATTTTCAATGTAGAGCATTTTTACTGCTTTATTATGAATATTATGAGTATAGATGTTATTGTTCACACCCTGGACATATCTGTAACATAAAGTAAACTAGTAAATAAGTCATCGTTCAAAAAATGTTTCCCGTTCTATGTATGCGTTCTGAATGTATACCAATCAAATTTTATTTTCGAGTGTATTCGCTAGTCTAGTCTCGGCTTTAATAAAGTTAAAAGCAGATATCTGTTTAAACATTTTTCCTCCATCGTTTATTGCGATTGGATTTGACTTTAGTAAAAAAGTAAATTTATTTTGGTTTTCGTCAGTGTGGATTTTATATATTTTTTTTAAATGTTGTTTTTATTCTGTGTTACCTTTGATAATGAACGTCTGTCTTGTTTTGTTTCATCTTTGTTCATTTTTTTAATCTTCTTCCCATTGCTTAGTTCTAGGCTTCCTTTGTTTTATTTTGCGTTTCCGTTATTTTATCGCGCGTTTCCTTTGTTTTATCCTTCATCACCTTTGAATTATCCTACATTTATTTTGTTACATTCTGCATACCTTTTGTTTTATCCTGCATTTCTTTTGTTATACTCTGTATTTCTTTTCTTTTATGTTGCATTTCTTGTGTTTTATCCTAGGAGTTTCCTTATTCTTTAGACAAAAAATAGCGGCTTAAAATGGTCAGAACCAATGTTCATGAAATTTATATCGAGTGAAGTTACTACAAATGAGACTCGCCGAGGGAGTGTGAAACTTTCTCACGGTCAGGTACAGGGCTGAACTATGCTGAGGTAGTATTAATGTTCAACGGTTTTATGACCCGTAGCATTTTTAGTGCGAGATACGGACTCAGGGCGCAGAAGGGGCAAAACAAATACCCATTTCAATCGCGCTATTGAGACATTATGTATGGATCTGCTCTAAGCACAGCGATCTTGATATTTGTGTACAAACTCTTTGGTAATATTTACAAATGATGTCCTTTAATGTATTAGTTCTTAGTTACTTATAATAACGGTGTCGCTTTATAAATATTTGTTTAGGCACTGTAAATTGAAATGAACAAATAGTTCTTATGCAACACCTAATTTACGATATTATTATATCGACTGTTGCGAAGTCATAACATAACTAATGTTCGCCCCTCGCCTTATTACGTATCTGTAGTGGGTGTGTACCCTAACAAAGTTTTCTGTTGTGATAGCTGTAGGTAAAGCTTACCTGTAGCAACGTATTTAATCGGTTAAAGTTGTAACTTTTCTGTGGTTGGAAACCTTAGATAAATATGGGTTGAGTTGTATGGAGGGCTTGCCTAGCTACTTTTGAAATAGCGAACTTTGCCCGCGACTTCGTCCGCTCAGACTACAGTGTCTGACAATAAAAAAGTCTCCTATCTCCCTTCTTCAGGGGTGAAAACCGGTGAAAGGGGAGGCAATAGACAAAGAGACAGACAGAGTTGATAAGTTCTATGATAAGTAGTCGCCAGGAGGCGCTTGAGCAGTTTGATTCTATTAAAAGAAATGAAAATCTTAACAAAAAAAATAACAAACAAGCAAGAATTGAAAGCAATCTTTAAGTTAATATGTCAGAAGCCCGTGTGACATGACGAAGTCTGATTTCCGAGTGCCATTTATGACCCGTGAGTAGGCGTGAACACACTGAAATCTTCACACGTGTAATGACGCATAAAATGTAACACCAACCAAAAGATCCATCATAGTAATGTCTCGGAATCTATTTTCCCATATTTGAGCCCAGTGCCCGGATGGTCTGGTTGTGATGGATGTAGACAGAGGTGGGAACTAGACTTGACATGACGCGTGATAAAATACAATGATTGTAAGCGACACGAACCTCTTTAGGATAACAAACCTTTTTTGATTAGAAAAACCTTTTTAGTTTTAAAGACTTTATTTTTGAAATAAGAAAAAAGAAGAAAAAAAGGCCTCAGATAAAACAAACGCGTTTTTTTTTTGCTAGTTATTGATAACAGCAACAGGTAGACGCTTGAACTATTCACAGAATATGAAGTTATATTATTCACTTTAAAAATAAATATTTAAATTAAAATAAATCTAATATTTAAGGGTATTATAGTTGAGCGGTAACTGTTGCGCTTTGCAATCTAACGACATTGGGATCGATCTGTATCCGTAATTTTGACAAAGTCCGTTCTGGGCTGAACTGATTGTAATAGAACATTGTAACTTTGTGCATTGTACACATAACTTAACTAATTTGTAACCGACCACAATATAATGCCTTTCAGAACTCATGGCTGACATCATAAAAGTACATATGCGAATTCATAAAATGCGGGTACTCTGATAGCCTATAAATTATTGATTAAAGACGCATGCGTACAAAACAAAACACGACCGCAAAACACATGAATGTCTAACGCTAATACGGCTAAACATTGACAGGTCATTCTTCGCCTTATAAATTGATACGTCAAGGAAGGGCGGCCCAATCTCGGCCCGGGCCACATCTATCAAGGCCCGGGCTAATGATTGATGAGTATCGACTGGACGATGCCGAAAAGCGGGTTCGGGTCTTGTGCTACGGGATTGGTTAGGAGCGAGGCGATGCTGTAATTGTTATTTTTGATAATGGAGATGATTTTGACGATGAATATCTTTGCCATCACTGTTGTTTGATAGTGTCTGAATGTCAGAGTTAGTTAGCGTGGCTAAACCACGGTTCTCAATCAATAACAACTAAGACGACGACAGTTTAACGAGCCCTCCCAGGTATAGAGCCATGAAATCCACACGTGACTTATGGAATTAGGTCATTAGCCGAGGTATTAAGTCTCGTGTCGTGGGGTAGCATAGCGCGTAAGTTACCACCATCGTGACGTCGACTTGAGGACAGACTGAATATGACATTACCGACTTCATATAAAACACGTAACAAAAGAAATCTTTGAGTAGTAACGATAAAACTTGACACTGATTAACTGCACAAATAGTGCAAAGCCATAATTTAAAAAAGCAACGTCATCGCTTACCATTACCTACACAGCGGACGTATCGCTTTGACATATCGCCACCGCATATCATCACCGACGCGGGACATCGTTTATATCCGGTTTGATTTGTGATTTTCTCCACGGCGGGTGATGGACGCGAAAATCCACGTTCGCAGTAACGTTACCCGAAGACGCTTTAGTAACGCGATCTAATAAAGCTCCCGCAAAAAATACGCTGATGTTTTATCGGGGGATTACGTGGTGGCGTGTAGACCCGTGTAGGTGTATAGGATACATTAGTAGGAGACGCCTTCCAAATTGTCGAGTCGGTACATTGGCGGTACGCGACGGTGCGACAGAGAGACGCTGAGTCATATCGGCAACGCTTCTTTATAAATAGAAGAGCTAACGTTCATTGACAGTAGCTTGTTTTTGTCTGATTCGCTAGTTGCTTGCAAATGTTTTATTTTTTTAGCTTTTGTGAAAACTAAGTACCAGGCAAAGTGCGTATTCTCCATGTTTCCGGTATGAATCGAAAAGTTTTTATTACAGGACATGAAATAATGTTCGTTGAGAGTCGTTTAACTCGTATAGGGCGATCAGAAGTTTTTAGACCAATCGTTAAAGATGGACAGAACAAGAGTTATTTTTTTGGAACCTTAAAAACCTAGTAAAACAGAAAACATTCTTGTGAAAGATTCTTTTAGAGCGTTTAAAACCATGCACCTTTAACAGGTTCACTGATGAAAACACAAACGTTTGTGTTTTTTAAAACGTTAAGCGACTGCGGGAAAACACACCTGTTGTGTTAGCGCAGTTTACGTGCCGGCTGTGCGGCGAAAGACACACGTGTGTTTCACGCAGCGCTACTACAGTGCGGCTCATACAGTCGGCACGCAAGTGCTGGAAAACACACACGATTCATAACAGTGCCCTAATGTAAAAACCGATTCAGCAGTCAACGCGTTAAAACTTACCGTGCCAACATTTCACGTCAAAATCACTACAATTTGGTAGGTGTTTCGTACTGAAACAGATTTCTTTTCTTTTTGTTTTGAGTGTTTTCGAACGTAACTACACAAAGACTATTCCGCTTAATATTTTGTGTTGGTACGAGATTATTATGGCCCACGACTTTGGGTTGGCCAACCGGAAGTCAGTCGTCCTTCAAATGCGCGTGCGAGCACTTGTCGCGTCGCGGTGTTTTGAGCTTTCACCGGTAGCTCCATTTCGTGGACGCCATTCCCATCCTCGGAGACGAGCTCCAGGATTAAGTGTAGTGTGGATTGCCTGATCACACCTCTATCCCGGAGGAAGGTGATACGGGATCAGAAGAAACCGCCCCATCGGCGTCCTATGGATATATCTCTGTGCACCATCATCCCCCATCTAACCCGAAGACAACGCTGATTACACACCCGAGAGGCCATCGACGGATTTCCCAAGTAAGTTCGTAGGCCATAATATCTCCCCGTAACATTTTTGATCCGTTCGAGCCGGATCTGCGGATTTTCTTTGCTGTAGTCACGTTGTCCAAATCCCGTTATTAGTGCATATTTTCCCATTTTTGGAAACCATCCGAGTATATTTTAGTGTTTGTCGTAGCGGCGTTACGCGTCCCGACAATATTTCCCAATTTTTCATCTTGATTTTGCCGATTTTTGATTTTTTGTGTGCGACATTACGTGTCCATTAAAAATGGCGGAACAAGATATTTTCGAAAGAGAAGTTATACTTGACGAAGTCAAACGTACTTTAGAGTTTTACGAACTCAATGAACAGCAATTTAAAGCGCGAGCAAAAGATATTCATTCTATTCAGAGAAAATTCCTTAAATTGCAAACTAAAATTGAGAAGTCACAAATGAAATTGTCGACATTTGACCGAGAGGAACAGTTACGTATTCGAACTCAATTCAATGATATTTATTATGCAATTGTTAGCCATGTCGAAGTTCTGAAGAAAAACGACGAGGAGTGTAGGCGCATGAGTCGAGTTTCCTTTAACAATACAATACAACCGACTCACGGGGGTTGTAGTAGTAGGTTACCGAATCTTCCGTTGCCGTCATTCGGGGGAGAATTGACCGATTGGCCACCATTTTATGACCTATTTCGCTCCATGGTTGATAATAATGACGCCTACACAGATAACGAGAAGTTTAGGTATCTCCTTCTTACCTTGAAAAACGAGCCCTATAACTTAATAAAATCGATACCTATCACGGACGAAAATTATACCGTCGCGTTAGATATTTTAATTTCAAGATATGAGAACAAACGAGTCATAGCTTCTCAACATATTGATCGTATTCTGGATATTCAATCCTGTGCCGAGAAATCAAATCAAAGTGTGCGTAATTTGCTGAATATTTACCATGAGAATATAAAAGCGTTACAAGTAATGCATTTTCCTACAAATCAGTGGAGTTTTTTGTTGTTGAATATTTTACTACGTAAAATACCTACTTCCATTCGTATGCGATTCGAGTTAACATTGCATAAACCATCCGATGTACCCAACGTCGACTTGTTAATCGAGTTTTTAGAACGAGAATTAACCGCCAGCGAAATAGTTGAATCTGGCAGTAGAAATATTCAAAATGTAGGTAGTCAGAGGAAAGAGTACGTCGCTCCAACGTTCCGTCGAGCGTTGGCTGCCGGCGTGGCCAGCCACACTTCGACTCAGGGTGCGAGCGATTCTCAACCTTCTGTCAATACGAGCAAGAATCAGAAATGTGTATGTTGCGATGCTCAACATCCATTAAGAAAATGTAATAAGTTTTTGAATTTGTCACCAAGCAATAGGTATGCGTTTATCAAAAATAAAGATGTTTGTTTCAATTGTTTAGGCAAAGGTCATAACGTTTCTCAATGCAAGTCGAGTTTTGTTTGTCGTTCGTGTGAAAAACGTCATCATACATTGATTCACTTTACTTCTGAAGGTGATACTAGCCGTGCGAGTGAGAGAAGTGTTTCTTTACCGCTCACGGAGGAACGGGAAGAGAACATTCCGAGCACCTGTACTCAGCACGCTATGTCCGCGAGTCAAGCGACACAAATTAATTGCGCGTCGTTCAATGCTCCTTTTGGCACGACAAATACTGTGCTGCTTTCGACCGCACTCGTCGATGTATGTGTAGGTAATGAAAAGCGTTCGACTGTCCGGTGTCTTATCGATACGGGAAGCCAGGCTTCGTTCATGACGGAATCGTGCGCACAGCGGCTAGGTATAAAGCGTTGTTATGCGAATGTACCTGTTTACGGGATAGGTGACACCAAACCGGTACGACCAATGGGAAAGATTTCGTGTTGCATAACTCCGAGAAATGAACTTCAACCTTCTATACCGATTGAAGTTTTAGTATTGCCGAAACTTATTCCTAAAATGCCTAGTGTACCACTGCCTCGTATGGGGTGGGCACACATTCAAAATTTAAATTTAGCCGATCCTTTGTTTCACACTCCACAGCCGGTGGAGATGTTGTTAGGTGCAGATGTACTATCTCACATAATTTTAGGAAACGTAATAACGGGTTCGCCCGGTTCGCCGATCGCTATGAACAGCGTTTTCGGTTATTTGTTGTTGGGAAAAATAGCGTTCAACTCTTCGACTCCATCCTCAGTTCAAGCTTGTTTTAGCTCATTATCCGATGACGGCGACTT
The DNA here is from genome assembly GCA_912999815.1 of Campaea margaritaria. NCBI lineage: Eukaryota > Metazoa > Arthropoda > Insecta > Lepidoptera > Geometridae > Campaea > Campaea margaritaria. The sequence continues at coordinate 8,848,009 of OU538801.1, forward strand.
GAAACGATTCTGGGAACTGGAGTCAGTGCCTGAGGTGAAGGCACTCACCCCCGAGGAACGTCTATGTGAATCCATATTTGAACGCTCACACTATCGTGACGTCACGGGACGATACACAGTAGCTTTACCACGTAAACCTGATGCTACGCCCCTAGGTGAATCACGAGATATTGTCCTCGCTCGGTTCCATAAATTAGAGCAACGTTTACAACGGAACCCGAGTCTTAAAATTGAGTCTCACGCGTGCTTGCAGGACTATATTAAACAAATGTATAGAAATATACTAGTACAAGAATCTGATAGGGACTTGCAACGCTTTCTGTGGCGTACTGTTATACCTTCCCCTAGTTAGTGTTATTGCTTACTAAATGACTATTCAGCCCCTTCTAAATCTAATGAGTATGATGTAGTGCAGTGGGGGCTCAGTCTCTTCCCATCTTCCGTCACGTAAGGGCTGCTTAAGGACAGTATTATAAATTCCACTAATTCATTCATTAAACTTCTATAAACTTTCATTAAAATATATTCATTTAAATTTAAAATGTTTTCGGGTTTTTTTTAAAACCCCAAATATCCCGAACCGGATAACATTAATGGTGGCAGCGTAAAGGGATCAGTCAGGTCCCCTGGTCCGTCTCCGTACTCTAAAACTAGCTTTGGACCTCATAAAATTCAAAATCAGTGAAGTTTAAGTGAAAACAAAAGTGCCTTATAAAATAAATCCAACTGTGTCCTGTGAATATAAAAAATCTCTGCGCCCTGAACGGAGAATCTCTGTATCCTGAAGAAAAGTCGCCGTATCCTGAAATAAACTTTTCTTCTTCGCTGTATCCTGCATCATTCATTCTCCAAGGGAAGAGGCTCATCCATCATCGCGACGTCACCTGGTTCTACACGTGCAGTAAGAGGCTCCAATCACCCCCGATAGTTGTGATTGTAGCCCATCCAGCACCGAGCTCCGTGTTCCAGACCCCGGATTATAACCTTGGTAATCAAGGTTACGCCGAGTCGTCGCGTCATCGTCGCCAAAGAATGCAGCTTATCGCGGCCGCCTACGCGTTCTGTCTCCTGTGAGTCTTTGGTCATTGTTTTAGTTCGTTAGGGCTATCACTTTCAAATTCAATTTATTCTACTGAATTTTAATTGTTATTTCCTCTGTGTCTTATATTAATTCAATCGAAAATGTCGAAAGAGGCGATTGAAGTAGTGTCCTTGACCGTAACAAACCAAGAAACGGCCGCTAAAAAAGCTCCTTCAAGGTCCGTTAGTCAAGAACCGCCTATAACTGTGGAATTAAATATCCTTACACAGTTCATAAAGAAATTTGATGGTAACCGAGAACAATTAAATCCATTCATAATTAATTGCAAAAATGCACTTGATTTAGCCGCCCCATGGCAAAAAGATATCCTGTTTAAGCTAATTTTGAGTAAATTAGAAGGCAAAGCTCAAGTCGCGTGTGCTATTAAAGAACTTGAGAACTGGAATCAATTAGAGGAATTCCTCAAAACCCAATTTGGTGAGAAAAAACATTACGCGCATTTGCTTTCTGAATTACAAGAATGTAAACAATCGCATAACGAAACGGCCAATCAGTTTTCTCTGAGAGTTGAGACGTGTTTAGCCAGATTAATCTCTGAGGTTAATATATCAATTCCGACTAAACGTAAAATGGAACTGAGTGGTCGAGTCGCAGCCATGGAGGACCTTGCCCTTCATACTTTTGTCACAGGGCTTAATCCTAAGATTGCAACCATTGTGAGATGTCGTAATCCCGAAAATCTTAATACTGCCGTAAATTTCGCCGTTGCGGAAGAGAAAATTTCAGACAGCATGTCAAAGAGAATGACGTCGTCTTCATCAAATAACGATCTTAATCGCAATCGAATTCCTCAACCACGTCCTGATGCCAAAAATTTTAATAGCGGAAGTAAATTGTTTTGCCGCTACTGTAAAACCGTTGGTCACGTGATCGAAAACTGCCGCAAACGCGAGTACAATAATAACCGATTCCGAAACACTGACCAACAACAACCATCTGGTTCAGGCTTTAAGCCTCAGCAAAAACAATTCTCACGAGTTCACTTCATTTCCGACACGTCAGATGACGAGCCCCAAGATAACGAAGGTCATGATGAAGTAGATTATGATTCAAAAAACGAATAAATGTCTCGTCCCGGTGTCGTGCGGGACTTCGCTTTTCTGAATCCGACACCTTTGCTTCAAAATCATGTATTTCTAAATCCAAGTTGACTCCGTTACATGGTAGTCATAACCTTGATTCAGTGAACTATAAATCGCGAGCATCGTTACAAGATTGCAAGCCTAAATTTACTAAATCCGTCTCTGAATCAATGCTTAAACGCGAGCAGCAATGCTATATTGATCTGCCACAATCGCGAAATTCAAAATCGTTTTCTATATCCGTGCAGCAACGTAATAATGTTTACCTGCCACAATCGAAAGCTTCTAAATCCGTGCAGCAACGTCATAATGTTGATCTGCCACTATCAAAAGCTTCTAAACCGATTTCTAAATCCGAGCAGCAACGTTATAACGTTGATCTGCCACAATCGAAAGCTTCTAAATCCGTGCAGCAACGTCATAATGTTGATCTGCCACATTCAAAAGCTTCTAAATCGATTTCTAAATCCGTGCAGCAACGTCAGAACGTTGACCTGCCACAACTAAAAGCTTCTAAATTCGAGCAGCAACATCGTAATGTTGATCTGCCACATTCAAAAGCTTCTACATCGATTTCTAAATCCGTGCAGCAACGTCAGAACGTTGACCTGCCACAACAGAAAGCTTCTAAATCCGAGCAGCAACATCGTAATGTTGATCTGCCACAGTCAAAAGCTTCTAAATCGATTTCAAAATCCGAGCAGCAACGTCATAACGTTGATCTGCCGCAATCGAAAGTTACTAAAGTGATTTCCAGATCCCAGCAGCAACGGCACAATGTTGACCTGCAGCAGTCAAAAACCTGTGAATTAATCGCTAAAACCAAGCAACCACGTAATCAGGTGGATATGCCAAAATCGAAAGAAACTAGCCGTATTAGGTTAGAAAAATCTAACTCTAATGTCTTCGAAATCACGAATGATCCTGCAAAAATGCTATTACCACATGTCTTAGTTGATTCCTCTGTCTCTGACATTCCATTATCCTTGCTAGTCGATTCAGGATCATCTGTCAGCCTTATAAAACGATCTTGTATGCAAAATCGTCCTAAACTTATAAAAGAAGTTATCCATCTAAAAGGTATTGACTCTTTAGAAGAATCCGTCCAAACGTTGGGCCATTTTCAATTAAATATGTGTCTCCCAAAATCCAACGTGTCTCACAAATTTCATGTGATTGACAAAATACACCTCCCCTATGATGGAATCATAGGTACGGACCTGCTAAATGCCTATAGTTGTAACATTGATTACAATGACAACGTACTTCGTCTTGCAAAGGCATGTCTAAAACTCTATTTCTGTGATCCTACGTATATCATACCCGCTAGAACCGAAACTATTATCGAATGTTCCGTTCAAAATCCAGATATAAAAGAAGGTCTCGTACTCGATCAAAGTCCGTCCGCCGATTTATTGATCGCAAATTGTTTTGTTCGAGTCAAAGAAAACAATAGAATAAATATATCCGTGATCAATACTTCCGAGAATCCTATGACGTTAAAATCTGCGTTAAATTTAAAACTTACCTCTGTTGATCCCTCTGTATTCAAGGAAACTCCTCAGACTCCGTATCCCGTAAACAATGTAAATTCTATTATCCCAAAGGATACTTTCAAACGTACGGATGAAGTACTCAACCAGCTACGTGTTTCTCATCTGAACACTGAAGAGAAAGAAGCTCTCTATCAGGTGTGCTCTGACTTCTCTGATATTTTTCATCTACCCGGAGAATATCTTACTTGTACTAATGCTCTGAAACACGAGATAAAAACTACTACTGACGTTCCTATTCATACAAAATCATACCGATTTCCTGAAATTCATAAGAAAGAGGTTAAAAATCAAATTGAACAAATGTTAGATCAAAATATTATTGAACCTTCTGATTCTCCATGGTCATCCCCCATATGGGTAGTGCCCAAAAAGCGCGATGCCTCAAATATCCAAAAATGGAGAGTCGTAATAGATTATCGAAAATTAAACGATGTCACTATCGGTGATACTTACCCTCTTCCTCAAATCGCAGAAATCTTAGATCAGCTGGGAAACAGCAAATACTTCTCGACCTTGGACCTAGCTTCCGGGTTTCATCAAATTCGTCTAAATGAAGCTGACAAATCCAAAACAGCCTTCAATGTCCCTGAGGGACACTTCCAGTTCACGCGGATGCCATTCGGGCTGAAAAATGCCCCTTCAACCTTTCAGAGGCTGATGAATACGGCTCTATCCGGTCTCCAAGGCGTCCGTTGCTACGTATATTTAGACGATGTTGTCTGTTATGGTCATGATCTGATCTCCCAAATAGATAGCCTAGTGGCTATCTTCGAAAAACTGCGTAAATTCAATTTAAAACTACAACCCGATAAATGTGAATTTCTCCGACGTGAAGTTGGCTATCTCGGACATGTAATCACAGAAGAAGGTGTAAAGCCTAATCCAGAAAAAATAAAAGCAGTTACTCAATTTCCAATCCCAAAAACGCCGAAAGATATTAAATCCTTTCTTGGACTTGTATCTTATTATCGCCGTTTTATTCCTGACTTCTCCAAAATCGCGAAACCTCTTACGAATCTTTTGAAAAAGGATACTCCTTTCAATTGGGAAAATCAGCAGCAACTAGCATTTGATAGTCTAAAACACAAATTGACTACTGCTCCTCTTCTTATTTACCCTGATTTTACCCAACCATTCGTACTTACCTGCGATGCCTCAAATTACGCCATAGGCGCTGTGCTTTCTCAAGGCACCGTCGGTAAAGACAAACCAATTGCTTATGCATCACGAACACTTAATAAAAGTGAATGTAACTACAGCACAACCGAAAAGGAGTTGTTAGCCGTCATATTCGGCTGTAAGACTTTCCGCCCTTACCTTTACGGTAACAAATTTCAAATTATCTCTGATCATCGACCACTTAAATGGTTATTTAATCACAAAGACCCAAGTAGTAAACTCCAAAGATGGAGATTAAAACTTGAAGAATACGACTATGAAATCCTATACCGGAAAGGAAAGCTTAATAATGCCGCTGATGCCCTTTCCCGATTTCCAGTTAATCCAGTCTTACCAGACACTCTCGAAGAGCCTTTAATCGATCTTGGTCCTTTAGATCTTAGTCCCTACGACGACAACCTTGGTGTTGATTTCAGCCCACTTAATCCTCCTACTCCTAATCTAACTGAGGAAAATCAAGTTAATTTGCCCGAATCCGCTCCAATCTTAGAAAACAATCATGATGATAATGGCATTCTACCCGATGTTACTGCTATTCCTTCTCCAATCTCTGAAACTCTTAATAACCATGACTATTCCTCATATTTAAAAGAAATAACTAAACCTAATAATTATAATACCAACGTGATAGAACACAACGAAGCCTTACTGAAGACTTCCTGCAAAACGATTATTATCCCGACATCGGTAGACTTAGATGAAGGCGATCCTTATATTCCAGAAGTGTTGTCAAACTTAGAGAACACCGAAGAATTTTTAAACGTTGAAAGAGAACTCTATTCATTCCAAAAACAGAATATAAAGAACAAAATCGTATTCTTAGCCTTTACCAAAGTTCATCATTTTGATGAGAGTTCTTACCAGGACATCTTCAAAACCTTAAAACTAATCAGGAATGAACTGTTAGTAATGCAGGACTCCAATGAAATTGCAATATCCGACTTTAAAAGTCCTTTCGAAAAACTTTCATTCATAAAGATTTACAATATGTTAAACTACCTTTTCCACAATACTCAAATAACTGTTAATATTTACCATAATAACATTATTTACCCGACCTTAAGTGAAATCAAGAAGATATTGCACGAAAATCATGACATACCTATTGCAGGGCACTTAGGTTCGACTAGAATGTTAAAACGAATCCAAGAACGATTTTATTGGAAGGGTATGAGAACCGAAATAGAGAATTACGTCAAAAATTGCACTCTTTGCCAGCAAAACAAAGCCCTTAGGAAAACCAACAAAGCGCCAATGCAAATTACTACTACGTCTACAAGCCCTTTCCAACGTGTAGCCATGGATATTGTTGGACCTTTACCGGAATCCGGTACAGCCAAGATAAAATATATATTAACCCTCCAAGATGATTTGACGAAATATTCAGTAGCTTATCCAATCCGATCTGTCACAGCGGAAGAAACCATGGAATGCCTCGTACATTTCATATCACTGTACGCTATTCCAAAAACCATATTAACCGATCAAGGCAGCAATTTCACAGCTGACCTCTTTAAAAGAACTTGTGACTTTTTAAAAATTAAACAGCTATGGTGTTCTCCTTATCACCCTCAGACACAAGGCGCACTTGAGCGCAGCCACTCCACTTTAAAGGAATACCTTAAGTCTTTCGTTGATTCTAATCAAGAAAATTGGCCTAGATACGTATATACCGCAATGCTTACATATAATACAAGCGTCCATTCCACGACCAACTTCAGTCCTTATGAGCTTCTGTTTGGTCATAAACCATTCCTCCCCGATTCTATTTTTGAAGAAACTCTAGATCCTACTTACCCTGACTATCTGAAAATGTTAAGTCATCGTCTTAAACTTTCCCGTGAAAAAGCAATCGAAAATATAAACAATTCAAAAGAAAAGTCTAAGACCCGTTATGATACCCATACTCGTCGCGTCCGATACAAAGTTGGCGATTTCGTCTATTTAAAAAACCATCTCCGGCTCAGAAAAGCCTTATCACCTATTTGGAAAGGCCCCTATAAAATTGTAAAAGTGAACAATAATAATACAGTATCCTTACTAATAAACAGACGACACATAAATCACCACTTCGACGAGATAAAACTTGCTAATCATAATGATCCACCTTGAAAATCATTATTTAAATAAAATAATATCATAAAATAAATTACATTATAGTAAATATAATAAAAAGTATTAAGAAAAAGAAATAACATTAAATTTTATTTGTTTATTTCAGCGCTATTGCTGGAGCAAGCCCAAACTTTCTCCAACCAATCCAGAACGGATCCGGATTATATTCCGAGTATGTGGGAAACATGAAAATTAGAGATGGGAACCTAAACATCGTAATTCCCATTGATATCTCTCATATTAAACCACATATTAATAACATTAACTTAGTTTTAGGCACTTATAAGTTTTTATGCCGGCAAATAGATATTTTAGAGCATTCTGAATGCTACAACATGGTAGAACCTTTGTCGGTTCGATATCAGGACCTTGTCAGGGAATTCGATTCGATTTCTCATTTAATTGACGATAGAACCAGACGATCAGCTTGGATCGGTGCAGGCGGCTCTATCTTGAAAACCGTTTTCGGAACTTTAGATGAAGATGATGCCATGAAATATGACAAGGTCATGAACTCTTTGCAAAATAATGAGAAAAAACTAGCTTCTCTCATTAAACAAAATATTCTGATTACGTCTTCAACTTTATCTAGCTATAATCAAACCATTCATAAGATAAACATGAATGAAGCTAATCTAAATTTGGCTATCGACGAACTCTCTGCAAACCTGAAGAATGTGACTTTCATTTCAAATAAATTACTAATTAACCACAAAATGGACAGCATCCTTAATCGTCTTGAAACTGCAATTCTAGTAATTTCATTTCAATTAGAAGACATAACAAATGCTGTGTTACTCAGTAGTAAAAACATTATACACCCTTCAGTGATAACACCTATGCAGTTATACAGAGAACTCGCCGACAACCACCTACATCTGTCCACAAGTGTCAGATTGCCGGTAGCTTTAGAATTAAATAATATGTTTATTATTTTAAGTATGTCTAGAATAATTTCTTTTTATAATAATGGTAAGATAGTGTTTGTAGTTAAGGTACCGCTGGTAAATCCGGAAGAATATTCTGTATACCGGAATTTACCCTTACCCATTCCGCATGATAGTGTAAAACCAAACACTTATAGCCTCATCATACCTAGCAGTGCGTTTATAGCAATGACCAAAGACAAGACCCGTTATTGTATGTTAAATAAATTAGACAAGTGTGAAAGTGCCAACCCTGAAAGTTATATTTGTGACGTACCTAGTGTGTTATCGTCTACTGAGAATCCCACCTGTGAAAGTGAACTGATAACGCGTGTGGTTAGGTCCCTACCAGTGCAGTGTGAAACTAAAACAATATTTGGACACGTAAACATTTGGAATGCTATGCGCCAAAATAAATGGATTTATGTTCAATCAGAACCTATAAAATTAACAATAGATTGTGAAAACTCTAAAGTTTATACTCTTAATATTCTGGGCACCGGAATACTTACCTTACCTATCTATTGTTCAGCTTATAGTAAAAGTACTAGATTGATCCCTAAATTTGATTATGATAATGTTAGCCTTACGATTATGAACACAGATTTTAATCTTATAAATGAATCTTGTTGTAATCTGTCTAAGATAAGAAAGATAACGTCGAATGTGTCTCCTATTAAATTAGAAAATATTAATTTGGAAAATTTAAATTCAAATGAGAAATTAATAAAAAATTTAATAGATAGTACGGATGAAATTATAAATGAAGATTCGTTTCTAAACAAATATGGGACACATTATGCGATTAATACTGTAACCTTTATTATAATTTTGATTTTTCTATTTTTAGCTTATAAGTTATATAAACATGTCAAGTCCGGCAGCAGTCTCGAAATAGTACAACCTATTAGACAAAACTCCCGCCGACCTTCGGAGTCACAATCTGAACTTAGCGCCCCTATTTCCTCACCTCGTCTTCGAGTGATTTCCTAAATTCATTAATATAATAATTTCAAATATTTTTCTTTTATTAGTTCCCTAAATCTTAAGAATAGTTAAAATAAGTAAAAAATTAAATAAATAAAATAAAATTAAAACACTTAATTACTTAAATAAATAACTCAATAAATCTAAATAAATAAATAAATATTAATTGCACTCTGACCTTTTATATTCTAAACATAAACTTCAGCTTCTCATCTAAACCCTGAAGTTTAGTCTTCTGCGGGGGGTTGTTATACCTTCCCCTAGTTAGTGTTATTGCTTACTAAATGACTATTCAGCCCCTTCTAAATCTAATGAGTATGATGTAGTGCAGTGGGGGCTCAGTCTCTTCCCATCTTCCGTCACGTAAGGGCTGCTTAAGGACAGTATTATAAATTCCACTAATTCATTCATTAAACTTCTATAAACTTTCATTAAAATATATTCATTTAAATTTAAAATGTTTTCGGGTTTTTTTTAAAACCCCAAATATCCCGAACCGGATAACAGTACGTCGCCCGATGAACCCCTCCGTGATTATCGTCTGCGGACGGTAACGTTTGGTGTGAGCACTTCCCCTTACTTAGCTCTTCGTACCATTAAGCAATTGGCTTGTGACGAAGCATCTAATTTTCCCCTAGCGACAAAGGTTTTAACCGACCAAGTGTTCGTCGACGATGTGGTCGCGGGCGCGAGCGATGAATCACACGCTCTGGTATTACAACAGCAATTGTTAGGTATTTGCAAATCACTTGGGTTTGAACTACGTAAATGGCACAGTAACTCGCCGGCGATACTCGCCGCGGTTCAGGCGCCAGAGGTTCATGGTGAGCGGCGGGAAGAGGTGCCCTTTGCTCCCATGGAACATGACCATCAAACCAAAATAAGGGACTCAAGGGGACTTTTACCCTCCACATTCTTACAGAACGACATGTGGTTTCACGGCCCAGCATGGCTCCGTGAGGATCCTACTGCGTGGCCAGTATTTAAAAGTATCCCTAGCACTGGTGAGGAGAAACGTAATCCACCGGTCGCGTCTGCATCAGCTACGCTGATCGACGATGTTGAGGTCATAAACCAGTTTTCCACCTTGAGTAAACTATTGAGAAATACTTCTTATATTTTTCGCTTTTACTATATTCTTAAATCGCGCGTCAACAAGGAAAAGAGTTCCTATCTTAGTTACATCACAGTCCACGAGTATAAACTCACGTTTAATCGTTTCATTTATTTAGTGCAACACCAAGTGTTTCATAAAGATTTTGAAAACATTTCACAGGGTATACCGCCCTCAAACCAATTGAGACGTCTTAATCCGTTTATCGATGATTCGAGTTTTTTGCGAGTCTCCGGACGTCTACATAAATCCCTTTTGTCGTACGAGTCAAAACATCAATTAATTTTACCCAAAAAACACCCTCTTACGATTGTAATAATTGACGATGCCCATATTACGCATCTTCATGCGGGCACTCAAGCCGTTCAATATTTACCTTTACAAAAATATGCGATTTTATCTAGCCGAGATATAATACGTAAACAAATCTTTCGTTGTATGCGCTGCTTCCGTGTGCGTCCGGTACGTCTACAGCCTGCGATGGCGCCGCTCCCAGCGGTCCGGCTGCGACCCGAGCGCCCATTCATGAAAACAGCTGTTGATTACGCGGGCCCGTTTTACATGCGAGCTAATAGGGTTCGTAATGCTAAAATCATCAAATGTTATGTCGCCGTGTTCGTGTGTATTAGTGTGAAGGCTATACACTTGGAGCTCGTATCGGAGCTATCTACTGAGGCGTTCTTAGCAGCCCTGCGCCGATTTACATCGCGCAGAGGTTTGTGCAGCGACATTTACTCTGATTGCGGAAAGAACTTCCAGGGTTGTCATAACTATTTGAGAGATTCGTACGAGTTTTTAAAAAATGACTCTGTTCAATGTGCTTTGAATTATCAAACCTTGAAACAGGGCAAATGGTATAAGGACCGCGGTGCTCCTATCTGTGTAGGCGACATTGTTGTGGTATGCGACGATAATCTTCCACCACTCCAATGGAAACTTGCTCGTGTTCATACACTCCATCCGGGTTGTGACTTTGCAAACGGGCAAGAGTCTATTCAAACGAGCGATCGTAAAAATTTGTAAACTGCCTTTAGAATGATTATTGTTTACGAATTAGTAAAATTAGTTCCTAAGTTTTAATTACCTATACTAGTTGTTTACAACAACCTTAGATCAAGTTTAAGTTTATAGATTGAATAACTTTCTGTTCATTGAGTTTTCGTGTTAAAAGAACTTACAGTCTTTTAAGGTGAGCGGCATGTTTCGTACTGAAACAGATTTCTTTTCTTTTTGTTTTGAGTGTTTTCGAACGTAACTACACAAAGACTATTTCGCTTAATATTTTGTGTTGGTACGAGATTATTATGGCCCACGACTTTGGGTTGGCCAACCGGAAGTCAGTCGTCCTTCAAATGCGCGTGCGAGCACTTGTCGCGTCGCGGTGTTTTGAGCTTTCACCGGTAGCTCCATTTCGTGGACGCCATTCCCATCCTCGGAGACGAGCTCCAGGATTAAGTGTAGTGTGGATTGCCTGATCACACCTCTATCCCGGAGGAAGGTGATACGGGATCAGAAGAAACCGCCCCATCGGCGTCCTATGGATATATCTCTGTGCACCATCATCCCCCATCTAACCCGAAGACAACGCTGATTACACACCCGAGAGGCCATCGACGGATTTCCCAAGTAAGTTCGTAGGCCATAATATCTCCCCGTAACAGTAGGTCTTGCGCTGTATGATTTGATCGGAAGCCAATAATTTACTTACCTACAAGAACCAACAAGGGCTACCTGGAAACGTCGAGGTTAATCAAAATGATACAGGCTCCCCAATTTCTAAGCATTGATTCTAAGAAAACACGCTTAAGTTTCGTGGTGTGTCCGTGGCCAACCGAGAAATTAAGCTAAAATGAAATGCAAATTACGAGAATTTATTATTATCCCAGAGGTCGAAAAAAGGAAAATCTCGGAGAAATACAGGATGTGATTAATAAGAAGAGCTCCGTAATAATGGTTGCTATAGAGATGTCGAAAATGAGGGTAGCTACGTGTCTCGGAATTAAAATGCCCGTCTTAAAACTGAAAGTCGAGATATTAAGATTAATCTTAAGACTGAAGGTAGAAAAAGTAATTTATGTTTTGGTTAGGTATTATAATATAGGGTTGAACGTTTTTCAGCACAAGCTATAAGCAACCAGTTTATATTAGGTACAAACATTTCATTTTTGAAGTGAAACTTTTTTATCGACGTATGGGAGAAATTTTATAGGAATCGTCACACTTTTCTGTTACGTGCAACCGTTGCCTGAGAGTTGACACTTTGACCTGCAGGTTTATCGAAAGAAATTTGAAACAAGACAAAGAGTTCGGGAGTAAATTTCATCTTATATGTTAGTATACAAAAGTTTAAAAAGGTTTCGTATTGACAACTCTTCTCAGTTTGACCACAGACTTTAACCATAATCAAAAGAGTATTTCATGAAAGTTTCTTCTACTTTTATAATGCCTCGACATAGAACGATAACGGTTCGGCATCAGAGACAAATAAGAAGAAATAGTTTCACTTCTTACGTGTGTACACTATTACACACGTCCTTTTTTATTTGTAGTGGGAGGCCTCTTCTGCAAGAGGCCGCTTGCCATATAATCATCCGCCAACCAGTAGTGTGCTAACATTACTGTGTTCCGGTTTGAAGGGCACTGTTTCCAACTAAATTACTGGGCATATGAGACTTTAGAGCCGATGTCTCAGGGTGACGAGTGCAATGCAGTGCCGCGCAGGATTATGCAATGCAAAGTTCTGGGTGGCACTGCATCTGTTATGGGCAGGCGTAGCGATTATGGTTAGGTAAACAATTTGCTCGTCTCGTCACTTAGTCAAATAATTAAAAAAAGCTCGGTAAATATCCTGTTTTACATGTTAATAATAAAGACAGGAAAATAATGCATTCAAAAACAAAAGAAGAGGAACAAACAACAAACAAAAACGAACACACCGAAAAACACAATGGTTTCGTATAGTAAATGAAAAACAAACTGAGCTGTGTACAGTGAATGTTTGGAATCGTATTGTACAAATAAAACAGACGTATTTCCAAACCATAAAGACATCAATGTCTTTGAAGGAATTTAGGCCCCAGCTTTCTGTTTGTTTTAGATTCATTAAATCATAAGTAAAACCACAGAGCAGGAAACAAACCTCACATTATTAAAACATTACAACAAATTCGGATCATAGCTAGTTTCCTTTCCGTTGACATCCCCGTATTTTGCGAAACAACCGAATTGGCCGCAAGCCAGCCATGCGAAACTTCGTGAAAATATCACGAATAATTTATAATTTGTTGCAGTCTATAAAGTTGCGAAATAATTTCACGAAACATGCTTCCGAGAACTGCATTTGCGGATTTAGGTTAAGCAAATGATCAAGCGTTAGTAAAAATACCACTCGCTTTTCGGTGAAGAAAAAAATCGTGAGGAAACCCACATACCTACCCGAGAATTAATTTCAGAGGTATGTATTTTGTCCACTAATCCGGACCGGACCACCGTGGTGAATTAAGGCCTAATCCTTGTCACGAAAATGAAGAGAGACTCGTGCTCAGCAGTGGGCCGATATGAGTTGATGGTGATGAAAAATGAGCGTTTTTTGGCATAGTTTGGCTATTTTACTATACGAAATAATAATATACGAAAGATTATTTTCTGAGTCGAATTGGCTGTGAATCTATTAGAACCACCCAGAGGACCAGATATAAGAAAGTTAATTTTTCCAGAACTGCGGATCGATGGTAACAACCCAACAGTGTGGTACATACTGCAACTGTTATGAGTAGGCACGGCAGTTACCACCAGGCGAAATACCTGATAGTCTTTTTACTTCATCATAATATAACTTACATACATATATTATACAGTCTTTCGTGCACAAAATAAAAATCTAAAAAAATAAAATACAAAAGCTCACAGCCTGCACAAATCACAAAGCATTTAGAAATAAAAAAAACATTTCCAACCAACCTCACTAAAGCATATTCAAAAAGTCCGATTGCCATATTACGAATGAAAAAGTACAATACATTGAATACGAAGAGAGAGAACAAAACAGTTGGAATGCGGTCTATAAAACGTTGAAAAATTGCCAGAAAAACTAAAGGTCTCGTATAATGTCTCCGGAATACTGTGCAACCGCTCATAACTTTATATTGGACGCAGGTTTTGTCAAAGGGTTCTATTTAATTCCGGTATAGGGGCCAAGGACGGTCAACTTTTTAGGGTTTGGGAACATTGGTTTCCAATACCGAGAATTTTTTTTTCTTTTTCAGCCTGCGATATGGAGCTAAATATAAAATCGCATAAAGTATCAAAATATTTTTCACTTTATTGTAAAATATTTGTTCAATAATTATGATAAAAATATTCACTGCAGAGAACTTAGAAAACAACATATAAAGCTAATTCTGATTCATTTTTAAATAACGACATAAATGTAAAAAAATAACAATTTTTTTACTTTTCGCCTTGTCAGTTATTTCTGTCTCGAATTACGTTTTCCTCTATCGAATATTGCAACTGAATTATTGAGTAAAAAATTGGACATTTCATTGATTTGCAATTTGTTTTCGATATTTAATATCGTTACTTTAACGATTGTCGCTTTTTTTCATATTCGACATTGATCGGTTTTTTTTCTAAAAAGAGTTATATAATATCAATTCGTATATAAAACTCATCCCTATGAATATAAATTACAAAAATAAGGTTATATTTTGCAAAACCCAGAAAAATAAAACAATAACTCAAGCGCCTAATCCTGCCAACATAAGCGGCGAAATTATTTTTATTTTACAACAGGGGTGACAACACACAAGAACAAATAAGGGCGCAAGGCGACAAGGGTCTTGTCTTATTTCTTACAGCAGTAATAGGTTGAGAGCAGTCAAAGCTAAAAAAGGAACAAACAGAACCGACGGGGAAGGCAATGCGCAAAAAGGGCATCATTAAGGAGACCGGGATCCTTGCATTGCTTTATGGCAGAAGGCATTATACCCACTGAATCCGATTTTTTCTACAAAGCGGCTTTATAACGCTAAATTGCAACAAAACGCGTTAATGCGGCTGTTGCTTACATTTTTTTTACCATATTTTCGTTTATTATCATATGTATTATGGTCCAGTTTAATATTATTTGTAGTGGCCTGAATCAAAATATTTAATAATCAAAAATTCACAAGCAGTCTATTTTTCATTTGACTGAGCGGTGAGACGAGCAAATCGTTCGCCTGACGGTAAACGCTACGCCTGCCCATAACAGCTACAGCACCACCCACAACTTTGCATCGCATAATCCTGCGCGGCACTGCACTGCGCTCGTCACCCCGAGACATCGGCTCTAAGGTCTCTTCCTTCCCCAGGCGGTCTCTTGCAGAAGACTCTAGGAACTAGAAGGAACAGGAGCGATTGTCAGATAGCATCACACTCAATTAGAAGTAAAGTTGTTAGTTTATCTTTTGGAACAATTACTTATTCTGTGGTATAACCAAAGTACGTGCATTTTAAATGGTAAAGGTTAAAAAAGATGAGGATCGTATCGGAAGCAGTGAGTTACGAACATCAAATGTAAAGCTAACAACCGATAGCTTTGTTGGCGTTAAAATATGGACTCGAATTATTGTAGCTCGTTGCATGGCGTTGAATTTTTTCTTTTCTGAAGTGGACACTACTCTTTGTAGTTAAAAAATACTTTAACAGAAGAGAGACGAGAAGGCGAGCAAGAGCTAGAAGCGAACGCAACAAATTGCAATAAAGGTTTTGAAATAAAAAGTAAACCAGGTTTTGTATTTACCTACATCGAAATGTATACCTAACTCGTCAAGAATTGTTGACTATAATCAAATATCAAACTGAGGTTTAAGATTTAGCAAAACTGATCATACCCGGTACAGTCATCGACAAAAACAACTGGGCATATCCAGAATTAAAATTGCCTATTCTATGGTAAATTAAAGTATTTTTCGTACATAAAACCAAATTAGAAGTCCAAACTTCAAAATAAGTATAGAAAATTTTGTAGCTGAATATCCAACTTCAGAACCTATGTCGTAACTAAGTTACTATGGGGTGGATGTGGTTCTAACTTAAATTATATCACCGACGAGGAACCTTTAGTAATAGACTGTGACGTTTTGATATAAGTATAGGTAACTCAGGTAGTTTGTAGCTTTCTCATAGAAATTATATTATCGGTCACATTTGTCTGCAGGGTTCATCACTTCAACAGTAGTCAACATCCACCGAAGAAGCCTTAACCCAATGTTTTGTTTGTCCCACCGCATTACAAAATATTTGAATGTTAAACAGAAGCGAGTTAAGGAGGCCGTAACAAGCGTGTAAATACAGTTTATTATTTTCTAATTTGAAGAGCCTGTAATATTACTGGACTTTTAAGATTTAAATATGTATTGATGGCGAAATGAATTACCGCACGCAAACTTGTGAATGGTAAGCACATTAAAAGTGACATACCTACTTACTTATTTCAGTACCTGCGAGAGGGATAACGCACATAATAAACATGCATCTTTAAAACCGGAATTATTTTTAAACTAGACGGGTAACGTTTAACATGAAACTTGACGTAACCAGTTCTAATATAAGCTATTCATAAAGTGTTCTATGAATATTATAGGATAGCGTCGACATTAATATAAAGCGTGGAGCACGCAACCCCATTGTTACCAGTTTCAAAGAAGCATGTGTACTTGAACTTTACTATATGGGAGAACTGGCCACTTAAAAGGCTAGTAGAGGTATAAAAAAAGGCTAGGGGAGGCCATGAGTGAAAAGATCATAAGTTAAAATGGCACAATGTGCATGTAGCACCATGGCCACAAAGAAAAAAAAAGACAACTTGTCTGACAGTTATAATATGTGGCTTGGGACTATTTGTGCATTCGGCCAGAATCAAGTTTTATTATTCAAGAGATAAATGATGCAATGAATATGTCGAGTTTCAATCAACGTCATGGTTCTGTAAAATGTACTGAAACTATTGAACAGTCTTGGAGAGAACAGGAAATTACACGTTTTTGCATTTGCTGGATTTGCATAAACCGTAACGAAAACGTTATGACCAGGGACGTTTTAACATCTGTGGTCACAGACAGAGGAAAAAAAACCAAACGTCATTTTCGGTTTCCCGCCAAATTATTTTAAAGACAAAAAACGATTTCAATAAAAACACTTCGACAGAAATCGTTAAAGCCATCTGAACATATTTTTTCAGGGAAATCTACGTACAATTTTGCCTCAAAGTTTGCATCTCAAGAGAATAGATACCATTATTTTTGACAAGTCCCTAATGTTGGCAAATTCCACCAACTTTTTCACTGTAACTTTCACCTACTAACTAATTCATCTTGCGGTTGCCAAATTCAACCAATCTACCACTCCGAGACATTTTCACCTGTTGTGAAGTTTTACTACTCTCTTTACAAGCGATCGTAATACTAAAGTGGTATCCTGCATGTGTAATAAGGTAATGGATGTCTGTCTGTCTGAGAAAAGGTTTTTATGGACCCGCGGTAGTTTCGTTGAGTTGAGAATAAAAGTCAGCGGATATGAGCGATGCATCATACACCAAGCCTTGTTTCAAGCACTCATTCAAGGTCCGTTAAGTGTAAAATGGAAAAAAAAGGTAAACAGATTTTCAAGCTATTATGCGAAAACGCCTTAAAAAGTGAAATTCAACCAAACCAACCTGAGACCAACCACTAATACGCTGTCAGATTCAAAAACAATTCAAATAACGAGTCACGATCATACACACAGCTCCTGACCCCTCACTAGGATTCCCCGCATCTAAAGAATCATGAACCACGGAGAAGCACCCGAGAGAAAACATCTGTGGTTCACACAAATGTATTTTTTTTTATATGACTGAGTAAAGACGAGCAAATCGTTCAGCTGATGGTAAGCGCCACGCCTGCCCATAGCAGTTACAGTAACACCCAGAACATTGCATTGTATAATCTTGCGCGGCGCTGCACTGCGCTCGTCACCCTAAGACATCAGTTCTAAGGTCTCAAAATTATTATAGGTATTTGCCTTGAACCTGCAACCTCTCGCTTCCCAGCCGGATATTTCCGAAGCACTGGTAGAGTCAATGGAGTTTTCCTTTTCCTGTGCGAGACTCAGGCATGAGTCACCACTTGAAAGGGAAATATCCTTTTTCTAATTCAAACCATAATTAGGTTATAATCATTAGTTTCGTAGATCATAATATTTTGACTTATTTTTTTTAACTTCTATACTTATGTATAAGATTTTTTTTTTTTTTTTGACGTGTAAAAGTGCAATATTTTGCCTGTTTACAATAAATGATTTGAGTTTGAGTTTGAAGGCCTTCACAACAAAGAGATAAGTGAACTATTATATCTAAAAAGATTCCCTTCAGATCTAGATCTTCGCTCACTGAGTCGTTCGAGTTCGACACAAGACTTTCTGCTGAGGAGGTCGGTGTGGTCGGTAACTGACACAATATTTCACTACTTGAACTGTTATTTCAAAGCAAGTACACTCGCATGCTTCTACACTATTCTAGTCTACACCAACTGCTGTAAGACATGTTTATTGCAAGCTAGAAGGTTTATGTAGCCGTTAAGGCTATGAATGATGCCGTGTCTGATAAAGGATTATTACCGAGATGCTTTCTCTGGAGCTGTTTTCTCATTATTTTTGCATACGTTATATGAGCTTGGGGCAGAATTTTATGCTGTCGTTCGTGTTTGCTTTGCTTACACTCGTGCACGTTAACGAACACTTAATGGTTAATGTTCCTCTCGAGTCTTCTTAACACCTAATTCGCTGTTCAGTGACGTCAAAACGTAGAGTACCCAACACACAGACAGCAAACATAGAAGCCGCTACGTGTATCCATACTACAGTTTAATTTGCCATGTTCACAACACTATACTCTGTAATTAACTAACGCTCCTCGTAAATAAATACTGGTAACTCAGGATATACCAGTGAAATTACTGGGCATAATGAGACTTAAGGGCCGATCTCTCAGGGTGACGAGCGCAGTGCAGTGCCACGCAGGATTATGCTATGCAAAGTTCTGGGTGGCCCTGTGACTGTTATGGGCAGGCGTCATACCGTCACTCAGTTCTAATAAAATTAAAATATACGAGTAATAAAGGCACTAGACGAAAAATATTCTTAAGTGGATCTTTTGAAAAATTGTAACTGATTGCCCTCACTAGAAGGAAGGTTGTGTTTGTCTCCTTCATCCTAGGAAGAAATACGTATCAAAATTCCTTTTTATTTACGTTATAATTATGATAACCAGAAACCAGTAGAGGAGGTCAGGGAGTTGGTATACTGCTTTCCGCTGGAATCGTAGCTTGTGGAAAGATGTAGTCTCTGCCTATCCCAACGGAAGTAAGGCGGGACTGTATACATGTGTGTGTAATTATGATTATGAACAGCAATCAATGGACTTGCCTCATAATACGTCTTTAACCCCAGGGGCAGAATACTACGGAAAGATTATTTTGCTAACGGTACATTCTAATGGAAAATGAAGTTAACTTAGCAGCATGTTCACCGACTCTTGTCCTCGACTGCAGCTTCGGAACAAAGGAAACTTCACGCCAGCACAGCTGTAAAAAGCGGCCGAACTTCGCCGACATATCAAAATTACGCATAATCACGTACTGGTTGCGTAAATCATCTAACAACGCGCCGTTATCAACGCCGCTTGTAATTTTATCGCTCGTAAAGGAATATTGCGCTCCCCGCCTTAAGCACTTCCGTATGCCAGTGTCATAATTTAAGGGTGGGCACCGTTTGCGGCGAGCTGAACGGACTGGACTGGGTTCTTGCTCTACTTCGGCGGACGACTGCTCACGAAGGGGTTTAGTGGATTCGATTCCCACACGTCCGGCACTAACAACTAACTAACTCTGCAGGGAGCGACGACTTTTTGCGAAAAAAAAAAGTTTTAAGTGTACGAAGTAGCACCTAGCGGCTTCCCCTGCGTATAAATGGAAAAAATTACTGGTTTAAAAATATTATGTTATTATATCTTAATTATGTTCAGCTGTTAGGAACTTTATCATTTAGGTGTTTATTAAAATAATACGTTATGTGTGAAAAATATCTTGTTCTATGATTTTCTTTCTTTCTTTCTTTACATGCAACAACAATTTCAACTCAGTTGAACAACGGGAACCGAGTGAAAATTGTTGGTGAAATTTGATCTAAGCAGACATCCATACATACCCATACATTTTAAAGTACTGACAAAGTAAATAAAATAAAATGTCTAAGATTATAGGGGAGATACGGTTTTACCACAGGGCACACGGTTTTGACCGTGGACTCTGTGGACAGAAGCCCTGGTGCGAGTCGCAGGGAGCCGCTGGATGAGAACAGCTAGCAACCGCTCGTTGTGGCGTTTTATGCGGGAGGCCTATGTTCAGCAGTGGACGTCTTCCAGCTGATGATGATGAAGATGACACGGTTTTCACGATTTTAACTTTTTGTCTATTTAAAGCAAAATTTAGAAGCCAATGCAATACTTTTACAATGTTATTTAGCTTTTCAATAACTTGGAAACGGCTCACTTCATAATTAATTAACAAATTACTGGTTAAAGTTTGTGAAAGTAATTAAACAGTGATACTTCTAAAATTATTTGTTATTAGAACTGATAAGTATATTTCTCGAAATGGACACGAAATGGTTCCAAACTTTAAGTTCAGTAAAGATAATTTAGTAAGTCTAGAAGAGAATAATTCTATATCTATAATCGACAGTTACATATTTTCTCATATATATTTTTTAATTTTTAATAATAACGAAAGACCAGTTGGTTTTTCGTTATTATTAAAAATTATTGTCTTATAATGAATTGAATAGAATGTTTGCTAATAACAGGAAAAGGTGACTTAAATGTCATAAAACGTATTTCAAATTAATTTTACTTTCGCTCCAGGCATAATAAGTTCAAAAATAACAGTTTTATATTTACATTTCATGGACTACAATTACAACTCACTAATGGTTCATTCCAATTCCACCAATTCACAATAGCAATCTAAAACACACAGTACATCGCAAACAGAAGGGCAAAAACAGCAAATAAACTTGCTATCGAACTCGACGATTCTTTGCCGCGATACCGCAAAAGACAAATATTAGACGAGGCACTTTATGGCCAGTAATCGGCCAGAGCTATCGACGGAGGTAAATTATGCTGTACAGTTTTACTACTGCCATTTTTAACCTGTGTACTTTTACGATGCCGCAATACTGTTTGATTACGGCAATTTTTTAACTGTGTAACGACGCACTTACTCATTTTAATTGGATATGTCAATATAGTTGAGTTGTTTTGTTCTTATTACTTTAATGGCTTTTAGATTTTTTTATAACTGTTATTATGTTTTATTTTGTAAAATAATTTAGGTACTGTAAAATCGCTACACTACTTTGGTTACTGGATTGGTAAACTAATTATGGAATTACTCGTGTTACTGTGGTTGAACAAAAATTAAAGAATATATTAAGATAATAAAGGGTGGCATTATATCATGTTCCTAGCTTTATTTATCCCACTAATGTGAAGTCAGTGCATCATGGTACCTTTTTCCTTTAACCTTGTCAGCCTTCATTTCAGTATTCACTCTTTCTTTTACATAATTTTGTAATATTTCGTAGAATCCATTCACATTTTTGCTACTGCTTTTTCTACGTTTATACAGTAATTTATATTACTTTCCTCATTAGAGGCTACGCAATTATATATTTCTTTACAACTGCGCCTGTTATTAAATTTAAAAAAAAGGTTGGTGTCAATAAAGGGAGACAGTAAACAAAAATAAAATTTAGGTAACGGCGCATAAAAATATGCGAATATCAAGTTTAAAAACATCTCTATTAAATATTCCCGGGGTCATACGCAATGGGTCCACAAAAATACGGGGTCGACTGACGCCGGCTTCACAAATACTGGGGTCAAATAATTATTTTATAATTAAAGCTGTAGCACACCTGCTCCCGGTTTGAAGAGGGACTAACATAAAATGTCACGGGTAGATTTTTTTTTACTAAGGAATACACTGTGTAGTAACCAGGTAGTACTTAAGCTCCCGCGTTTTTATTGCTTTTGTGCCTATGTAAGTTGAGAAACGGGCGTCAATAGCACAAAAAAAAACGAACATAATATCCATTTCATTTACGTGTTTGTCGGTTTAATGTCACTTTAGTAGGAGCTAGGCGGGTGCTTGTTGGCCCATGGTCCTTGCAGTTTCTGATTCCCTAGACACAGGAAATTCTAGTTAGGATCTATGTATGTGATCGTGACGCGTTATTGATTTATATTAATTAAGCCAATAATTACTTATTTTGCCACTCGCAAACTATTTTTACAATAATCCTGTGCACGACGACGCCATAAACTTACTATATAATATAGTACTACTAGTATAAAAAACTACTTTACAAAGTCCACAAATTCAATCACAAGCGGCTTGTGGAAAGATCATGTACTGTCTATTACTTTGTAAAGATGTATTTCGACGAAATAGGACAACGGGCCAAAATGGGCGCAACGAAACGGTCGGGGTAGAAATATCACATTTGCATAGATTCATCGTGATGGAGAATTTATGCGGGGCCTCCAATAACAGTAGGAAAATTTACTTCTTGTTTGACTGAACATGCTTCAGTTAGTCTGTAAATATAAACATAAGGGGATCTCTAATAAACAAAAAAAATGCACTCGTATTTTGCAGACAGAAGCTGATGAAATTCAATATTAACTAATCAAATCCCGATTCGGCCAAACTATTTAGTGCAAACCGCATTGAATTAGAAATGAGTATACTTTAATACCAGAGCAACAATTTCCAATTCAAACTCAAGGTCATATCCAAAAAATAAAAGCGAATCTATAGAACTGCGATTCTTTTTTATAACTTTATGTACTGTGTTATTTTGCGATCCACCATACACGTTTACAAATCTCGTCAAAATATTGTATCAAAAAATAAATCCACGAGACAACGATCAAATATCCCATCAATCCGTAAATCGGGAGTACATTTCCCCAGTCAAAGAATTTAATTTGAAAGCGAATCTTCAACAGCGCGGGGCTATAGGAAATGCCAATACAAAATTAATGCTCCTCCCGGTGAAGTCACGCGTACTGGTATTTCCCTAATCTCCCCTCCCTCGTAAAAATAATGAAGCCTTATAAAAGAACGTGTGTGATAAAAAAAGAATGTGGAACACGGTATGTTTTAGTGATTCCGTAGAAAAAAATATTTGCTTCTATTATAACAGGAACATGTTTATTCGCAGAGGAAACCGTTTTGTGTTCTAGTTAACTGAACGGAGTACTACTGTTTATTCGGCGCTGAAGGCTCGGTTTTAGAGCCTTCTGGAATATCGCATAACCTGATTAAAGACATTTTTTATTAATCATATGGTAATGGTAAACGAATTCAATAGGTAATTGTGTCTATACTAAAAAGGTGAAATGAAAAAGTTTCCGATTGCGATTTACATCAGTGGTCCGGTCGTTCATCTGATGTCAAGCACCTGTTTATAATTTTTTTGTTTGTTTCCTTTTTTTGTGTGCTTGGAACCTCGGATACAGATCAATATACTTTTAAGAATATTCTATTAAGAATATACTTTTAAGAAGATTCTAGCGTAATTACTAGGAATAAGAGACTTTAGAACCGATCTCTCAGGGTCTAATATCCTAACCTAACTTTACGATGTGTAGGTGAATGTGTTTGTGTACTCTGTAAGTAAACAGAACACATAAATAATTACACGGACTGCGCACACGGGACAGCCAGAGTTATTAGCCAGAACACGTCTAGGCTACCTTAAATACCTAGGTATTACTAGGCGCTAGCACCACAGGCGTATCTAATAAGCGCCTAAACCTAACTAAACCATAGCGTTGAATTACAACCGGTACTTACATTGCTTTTAGACCAAAATTAACTGACGTTAAATTAAATTAACGTTATAAAAAGCACAATTGTGTGTAGTTTCAGCATCGAAAACTACGTACAGTAGCTGCGTCTTTTCCGCCTAGCTAGATAATCTTGTAATTATGTTACAATATCTAAACTGAATTCCATCTCAGGGATACATCAAAAGTAAAATAGTTTAAGAAAGACACGCATCCCGCATCTAATTTTTCCCGCCGAGGTCAACTTAAAACACTTTTCCAGAGGTCAAACAAGTGGTAACTAAGTTACGAGCAACTTATCGTGCCTGTCCCTCAGTAGATAGTCTGAATATTGCTGAACAACTGTAAATAAGGCATTGCTTTTTATGAGTCGACCATTAAACCTCAGTATCATATAAAAATGTATATAAAAACTTTGGGCAGGGTTGAATAGGAACCAAGTTCATTGGCCAACGTCTGTGTTCATTGCTATAAATTAAATTTTCAAGAAAATGATAAGTTTTTTTAATAGAGTTACAATGCCGCAATGCAGCCATGTTAGTTAAACTGTCAACTGAAATTGGAATGCAGATTTTAATTTTGACACAATTAAATATTATGCGTAAACTAGCAGCGCCCGGTGGTTTCACCCGCGTTAACTATTATTCCACAGGAACCGTCAATTTTTAGGGGATTAAAAGTACCCTATTTTCTACTCCAGGACCTACAGTTGCTATATAAGTGCAAAATTTCATTAAAATCCATTTCGGCGTAAAGAGAGGACAGACACATTAACATTTATAATATTGATAAGAATTAGTGAGATTATTAAGAAAAAATAATATCTATTAGTAAAATTAGCTAATGTTTTGAGAATATTTGTCAATTGTATTAAAAAAAAATACATCGCGTGACAGAGATGCCGTGTCAAGTTTAACAAGTGGGTGCCTTTTGACTTCCCATATTATTGTTTGGCAGGGAGTTTCTTGCAGCGTACTGGCAATTTTGTAGAGGACGTGCTGTTTTTTTTTTACATATCTGGTTTGAGTTAGTCGGTTCGTTCCTGGGTTTGAGTTATTGCGTGGCTTTTATTGTTTACAGGCTTAGTTAAAATATAGACGGGAAGAGTATAGGTATTGGAGTTCCGAAGCTTACAAAGGCCAATTCGATCCCCGGGGATAGACCTACTACATGCTACCATCAGCCCGTACAATGATAATACAATCACAATCACAATGTTTTGTTCTAGTTTTTTAAGTTTTCTTTGTTCTGTGGCGTTTCATCAGCTACAGAGATTATTCTTCATCTATCTATCTATCTAATGATTGCGATTGGGTGAAGTTACGGGTTCGATTCCCGCACAGGACTAATATTTTGTATGACGCACAAGTGTTTGCTCTGAGTCCGGATGTTTGTGGACCATGGTTCTCGTAGTTCATCAGTGCCTACATGAACATGGGACATGAATGACGTAAGAAAGTAATATTGATGCGTTATTATTAAAAAAAATACCAACCTTGTACTCACGGATGGGCTTAAATTTAGTGAACATTGAATTTACTAACCTACGTATTGTGTCATCGTAGTAGATAATTGTATATTTTTTACGCATTCATCTAACTATAAAAACCGGATCAAAAGCCATCCAACCAGTGGAATGAGGAAATAAAAATACAGCAAAACTATCTTCGTCGAATGAATATTCAAACTCAGGCCCTACATATGACCCCATTCCATATCTCCAGTGAAACGGCGACAATAGCGGTATAAAAAGGAACTTAGGGCGCCGAAGTTCCCCTAATCCCCACCGGAAAGGGTCCCTAAAGTATGGCCCGGTACGGCCAAAGTTCGATTCGACCCGAAAATTGACCGGCATAAATGACCGGGGACCAAAAGACCCCAAGTGGTAATAACGGTCAAACGATATCTGCGACTTAATAAAAATCCCGCGTGGGTGATTGAAACACCCTGGGACATTACTGACCCGTTTTATTGATGCACGATTTGTAGATTTTTTATTTTGGGAAAAAATGTTCTTGACGTCTGCTTGGTCGGGGCAATGTGTCAAATGATATGGTTACTACTGGCTTTTGTTTATTTTACGATGTGGTTGACGGTTGTAAACACGCTACAATGGGAATGGCTCTCAAGGACTGGTGTCGGAACTCCCCCAAAAGGGGCTTACTGACAGTTTTTGGCTCAAGGCCGTCAGATAGTTATAACTGTCGCATGAAGTATAATTCGCCAGCCAATCTAAGCTTGTTGATTTTTTTATACAACTGTGAATGGCGAAAACCGCCTGTCATTTGTCTGAAGGTGGGCGCTACGCATGCCTATATGCATTAGTGTGACTCAAAACTTTTAGATCCCACTACAAAGCGCTGTAGCAAGGCAATACATTTCGGAACCGATGATATTTATACTCTCGAAGCCAAACATTTTATGATCAGCTATGCGGTACTAGAACTATATTTCAGCGGTTCTGCAGTCTGACATTGCAGTATACTGTATACTGCAATGTCAGATTGTATACCGTATACCGTCAGATTGTATTCTGTATACATCAAGCACAAAGGTTCGAATTTTGCAATTGATACTTTGTATTCGTTACGGAACATATTTCACCATTTGCATATGAATATAACAATACAGCTCGTGATATTTTCAATTTTTTCTTTTATCGTGTATAGACTTTGACTATTTCTTGGTTGATGAGTTTTAACTCATCAATTCTGAGTGTCACATTTAGGTGACGGAGCTTTGCGATTTTTCACATGCAGTTTAATATATTTTAAAAATAAATATATTATAAAATGTCGATACTAAGTAGAGTTTATGATTTAATGACAATACTGGCACCCTTAAAAAAATTTTGATTTTTTTTTTATATATATTTTGTCTTCACAATCACTATAATTAGTATTCTTTGTTTTGTGGTGTTTCAATAAAGAGTTTATCTATCTATCTATATAACTAGCACAAAAATTATATATTTTTGGCATAAACGGTAGCTTGGGAATTAAAGAGTTAATATTTATGGAACATATTTATAGGAAGTACACGCATTTCCAGGTTCCTTTTAACAATGCGGACACGTAACTGTGAGATTCATAACCTACAAGTACCAAAATAACGTTCATATTAGCGTGCGCTGTAACTCTTATGACAAGCGCGACCCCAGACACGCCGAAAAGGATAATACTAATAAAAATAATGATACGACAACAATCCAGAAAATAAAGGCCAACCGTGGCATTACTTTTTCAAGGCTCCGTCATTTTCAATATTTGAATTACTACGTCTGAAAGTACAACCGCTTGCGTCAGTCTTGCCTTCAAACCAGCGGCTATCATTCCAAATTGGACGTTACTGTCATTTGGCAGACCTAATAACACACACACGATACACACACACACAAACATACGATACACGATCACGGTCTCTACGAGATATCCGATAACAATGCACGGTTAATTACGGAATTTGACTATATGCTGTTTTGATTTCCAGCAGGTGGTCGGCATTTGTTTAAAACACAACGTATGATTGAAAAAATACCGGTTCATGATGTTATTAAAACTGTCATGTGTGAGTAATGGAATTGTTAATTTTGTGATTCGTTTTATGGGGGAGGGTGGGGTGCTTTTTATAGGATGTAATAACGAGTAACTACATAGGGGAGGTGGAAGCATGAATAAAATTTAAAAGTAAAGTGGCGTGTTGCGTTTTGGTTCCTGAAGGTTTTCGAATCTTTATAGGCTGAAAGAAAAGTAGATATACTGTGAAGATGAAGTATAGCTGCTCAGTTTGTAGGATGGTTTTAGAATCAGAGATCGCTTTTTAATATAAATAAATAACGCGTCAAGGTCACGTTATACAGATCCCGGCCCTTAACTAGGATTTCCTGTATCTAGGGAATCAGGAACTGCAACTATCGGTGGTTTACCCAAATATTGGCCTTGCGCGGGAATCAAACCTGCAACCTTACGCTTCATAGCCGACTTATCAGCTAATTACGCCACGGAGGCTGTTCATTTAGAATAGAATAGAAAACTCTTGAGTTTACACCAAAAAATAAACACAGTACAGAAAATTTACAACCTGTCTTTCATTTAGTAGTAATTACGTCCAATAATATAATATTTACCTACAATTATGTATAAAACTATAAAGACCAGCCCTCAATTTCAACACTCGATTTTATTTACAAAAATCATGTTGTAAAGGCAGTGCATGCGATAAACGAGATGAAAAATAAAAAAATAGGCATGAGTTAATTAATCGGTTTAAAAACTACATAAATAATCGAGATAAAAACAGAATCTGAGCCAAGTGGGACGCAGTTTACCAAGTGGGACGCAGTTTACCGTATATTTGCCAAAAGGCATAATGTAGACAAGAATTTCAGTAGATATGGTGTTTTTAGTAACACTCGCGAACGTAACTTACGTAGGTACACAATAATAAGTTTGAAACTATTTTCATTCATGCTTATAATAGGTATTTTTTGGCTATATTAACTAAAAAATACACACAACAGTCGGACCACTTATAAACCTTTATAGGCTTTGGTTTTACTAGCTCCACCCCGCGGTTACACCGGCCTTATCATACAACCATTATAAAAGTAAATGAAAATATTTTTTTTTAACTCAAATTTATTAGGAATCCGTCATTCATTCTTGTTTTTATTTTTTTATTTGTTAGAGTAACGAGACGTGCAAGTCGTTCACCTGATGGTAAGCGCGACGCCTGTCCATAAGAGTTACAGTGCCACCTAGAACTTTGCATTGCATAATCTTCCGCGTCACTGCACTGCGCTCGTCACCCTGAGACTTCGGCTCTAAAGTTTCACATGCCTAGTAATTTCGCCGGAAAAAATATTTCCATCCCTATCACTAAAGCTATTAAATTCAAAAAGATTCCAATTTAGATTTCCGTTTATAACCATTCAAAATTGAGCATGTAACATCTCACCTACCTAGAAGTCTAAGCGGTACCTACATTCGGCCTCTAGCACTCAAGTCTACGAGCTAACCCACTTATCTCAAAACAAAAGCTCTTAAATGCATGTCGTGTGTACAAACAACCCGGCGAAACTCTTAAACGGCCAGATAAGAACGCTTTCAGGCCTCCCCTCCCTACCAAGTTCCATTAACTTTGGCAAGCAAAGGCAGCGCCTTAACTATGCATGTATCGTGTGTACATCTCTTTTCATCGTCACTGGCCACGGCTCACACTAGTTAACGTTCTGCCTCAGCGTAAAAGGAGTTTCTAAGGTAACGACACTCTTTGGAGGCGCGAATTCGATCTCTTTAAAGTTCGCCTTTTGATTTTAAATGTTGGTGCTGGCCAGAGAAACGAAAAAAGTACAAAGAATGTACAAAGAGGTTAAAATTCGTTATGGATAGTTCCTAATTTTTTTTCTACGCTTCGAGTTGCTAAGTTGGAGTTTAGGCGGGAAACCGAAAATGTGACGTTGTTTTTGTATTTTTTTTCTCAAAACCCAAAAGCTCCAACGTAGTTTCAGGAACGCACCCACCACTTAACGGACTCATGATTTTGAATAGATTAGGTACCTACCTACTGACTGGGACTTGACATTTTTACTATGAACTACGGAAAATCGAAATCACTAAAAAAAAGGTATACTTAAGTCTGGTCTAATTAACAAGTCGAGTGTTGGCAAAACGAAAAAAAAAGTAGGTTGTGAGAACAGGCTGCGGTGCAGGTGCCTGGCGTAAGCGTAATTGGCGATCTGGATCAAATACGATCACATGGACAAGTTTCGAACTTACGACCATACTTATATACGTTCTATTTGAGCGACTGGAGTTCCAATTTCATTTTACAGCAATAAATTCTAGGTGAAATTTCATTTAAGGCACACAAAAGACTCAAAATTGACCATTGGCCAATATTGTACAGTAACTCGACCCACCTTCGAAACAGCGAATATAAAATTAAACCATCCATCAAAGCGGTCAAAGAGTAAATAAAGCTTTGTGTAGGTAAAATTACGATTAGCATCACAAAGGGCCGTTCAGAGAGGGTCATTTTCTAACCCTATCTTCGTCCATTAGTTAGTGGCAGGTTAATAAGGTTCTTTGTGCGCTAGCTTTTACAATTTCGCTATGAATGTGGCTTATCTCTGGGCTTGTTTACCCTCTCTTACACTCGCATCAAAGGTTGTCCCGTCGGTAGACAATTTTTGCAGCGTTAGTTAGTTATTATGGACAAGATAGCACCTCTGTAGAGATAATCTTTGTTGAAATTGGGTTGGGGGCAATTTAATAAGCGTTGCAGTTTCGTTGATGGGATTTTACAAAGTATGAGAATACGTTTTTCGTTGTTTCAAAGTTGATGTTAAAATTTAGTTCAGTTTATAAATGCGGCGTACCGCTGTTTTTTTTTCTTTTACGCTAGCGGCAAAAGCCATGCTATCAGTCGGTTGGTAGACATTTTTTGTAGTTGGTTTTGGAGGCGAAAACGCTTCTGTAGAATAGTCTTTGGCCATATTTCGGTGCAATTTGCACATAAGCTAGTAAAGAGTGATGGAGTTTCCTAGATGAGTTTTTGGAAGGTATAGTAAGTAACTCCTTACATTGTTTTAAATAAACTTTGCATTTTATGATAGAATCAGACGTTATTTTCCGGAGATTTATATAATAAGATGAAATATATAAATCTAATATATGAATAAATATAACGCTACATAATAACTATCATTTTATCTATTTAAATATAATGACACGAAATATTTTTTAAGGCTAAAAGAACTGTACAATTTGCCTTCCGTTTGAAAAAATATTTTAGTAAAAATAATACCTAGGGTATTATTTTTAACCCGCTTCAAAAGTTATCTAGTCAAACTCTAATTTTTAGAAAGGATTTTATTTCAAATTCCTATTTAATTTCGCAAGAGTTTAATAGATTAAAAAAAAACGTTCTAGGGTTAAGCAAGCACGCCAATTTATTTTATAAAATGTCTTAACTGGAAGCTGCTGTAATGCATCAAATTGTCAATAAAGAATTTAAGAGAGTTCTTTACCCGAAATTTTTATAAAGGTACTTACCATAACAATGTCATTAACAAAATAAACGTACTGAAAATAATGTTCCGCGTCCCTCGGCACTTAAAGGGAAGTATGTTTGGATAATCGATCCCGAACAGAGACATAATAGTAACTTATCGAGAAAATTTCGTCTCTCAAAATTCGGTAGAGCTTTTCAATAGTCGATTTAGGGGTGAAATGGAAAATTAATGGCACGGAAGTGAAATTCTTCGAGTAAACGTAGACAATAGACTTAGACGGTCGATTTAGAGCTTAACTGAAGACATTTTGGGACCATTACTAAAGGCGCAAACGGCGGGTTGAGTGTTCAAAATTTTATGGCCCCACAAAAAGAACTTTTGTCGTCCCACGAAGCCCCAACGCTTTGCTGGAGTCGCATACAAAGTTACAGTTTAAAGCTCAGCCGTTTGTACTGTCCATTGTGGTTTTTGATATATATATTTTTTTATAATTACTAGCTGTGCCCTGCCACGCTTCGCTGTGGCACATTCGCAAATTCGCTGATATGTCACTGATGAAAAAAATAGATAAAAACAATCCTTGATGCGGATTACATATCATGCTAAAATTTCAGCTCAATCGGTGCCGAACTTTTTGAGTGTTTGAACCGTACACAAACCAACATAACATTTTTATATATATATATAGATATACCTAGTTTATATACGTCCTCGATCAACATGGTCACCGAAAAATTCATCGTATTATTTTTAAAACGAGTTGATTATAATATAAGACATAATTACTTTTCAATTTATTCTTAACGTCTCCCCTATTTTAAAACCCAGAGCTATCTCAGAGAAGACAAACCGCGAAGTAGTAAGCAATAGTTCACACTGCAGTGTGGTCACGTTGCGATCACAATGGGCGAGCGATCCGACGCGAAACGTTATTAAACTAAACAGCAAAGTTCGGCGATGCAGAAACTTCCCATTACAAAAGACCGAAAGAAAATCTCTTATCAGAAACGATTATTGGGTCGGGATTAATATCTAACCGTGCGCCGTGCAGATAGCGGCCGGAAGATGGGATTTTGCACGATAAAACCTTTGTGGTCCCCCAGACTCTTTTGTTTTTTATTGGTTATCGGTTATTGGTGTGTACACAGCTTTACTGTTTATATTGAATCGGGGGAATGTTTTGATTTTATTTTGTGCAGCCACAAAGAAAATTTCGTGCGCTTTTATAAGGGATCTATACGGATATTTATGGTAATTAAATTTGTCACGATACTGATTGAACATAATTTATTAACAGTTTCTTTGCGGTTAGTTAACGGATGTTGCGCAACAAGCTTTATGAAAATAACACTTGCGTTTTAAATTATTAATTTTCGATTTTAATATTTTGCAAGCTTGTTTTTTTTTTATATGAAATAATGATGCAACTGACAAAGTGGTTGGTGTCCTCAATGTGATTATTATCTACACTTCTAAACTATAGTTTGTTTGTGACTTTGTACCTTTGTAGAAGCTAATCTCCGAAGCTAGAATACAATATAATACACCAGAATAAAATAGAATATATATTGTACACCAGTTCTGAAATACACAAGGTTAATAAGTAATAGAACTACTGATTCGATATGGATTTTTTTCATTAATACGAAGCTTCACTATCCCCGAGTGCTATAGGTTATATTTAGGGAAAACCCAGAGTTCCTGTGGGAAAGCGGGAATTACGCGGGGGCAGCTAGTCAATAGAAAAATATAAGATCAACGCCTTTTATAACGTAGGTATAACGTAGGCTTTTATAAAGGAGGTTTATTACGGTTAGTATATTTTTAAACCAAACAGTTGAAACACCAAATAGACGCTAGCTGGGAAAAAAAACTGGGTGTGCTTTAGATCACACAACTGAAGTAAAACTTGAGATGGAGAGAAAGAAAATGAGTATTCGCACCTCTTTCTCTTGCCCCTACAGTAATATACATAACGTAACTCTCTCTGTTTCTATCTTCGCTCACTTATATCTCCCTTTGAACTTCCGTTAGCCCCGCCCGATCACACTTTTCGTAACGCTCTCGTCACGCATTCACCAGCTTACGCCCCAAGTCAAGCGCGCATAATGAAGTTTTACTTAAAAAAAGCGTGGCCACGCCAACAGCCAACCTGACTAACCGTATTAGATGTATCACACCAAAACGTCATTTAAATGGCGGTAAATAAATCACAACATCTGAAAATCCTCGTTTAATATCCGTAAGTACAGACACCTGAGCAAATTCCAAACGTATGAAAGTTGAACCATTGCGATGCGAAGTCACTTCGCACTTCACAGAATCAATATCCAAGAAAATATTCCATTTCAATGGAAATTCAATTCTGCACGTTTCATCAGTCAACTCAATATTATTAATGATCGCCTTGGGAACTTGGAGTTCCGTAAGTAGGCGCTTGCAAGCGTTTTGTTACATAATGTCTTCGAATAAACTACGTAGATTAGAAAGAGTTATTTACATTTCCCTTGAACACATGCGATTCCGAATACTTTGTAAAAGGTTTTTTCACTTCAATTTCTTAGGGCCCATGTGAATGAACACACACAGCCACGTCTTTTTCCCGTTGGGGTAGGCAGAGACTACATCTTTCCACATGCTACGATCCTGACACCTCTTTCGCTTCTTCCACTTTCATGAGTCCCTTTATACATGATTTTTTGATGTTTTATCTCTAGGTAAAAGTACATCTACCTCCTAACAGATAGTGCGCGCGAAACACGGGAGTAAGGCCCACTAAGCATATACAAACCCGTGTCCCATTAGCTCTATCTGTTTGTTCTGTGAAACTGTGCCTACAATGATCAATATCATAGGGCAAAAATATCGTATACCTACTTTTTTTTATATTTTAGAGTGGCAAATAAGCTGATGACCCGCATGGTGGTAAACGGTTACCGTCCCCTATGCACACCTGCAACACTCGGGGCGTTGTCGATGCGTTGTCTACTCTATGGAGCTCTTTTCAACCTTCAAACGAAACGGTAGCTCCACATTAGTAGTAGTGGGAGGCCTCTTCTGGAATAGACCGCCTGGGAAAGTACCACACCTTTTCCAGATATTCATCCGCCAAGCAGTACTGTGCAAACATTACTGTGTTCCGAGTCGAAGGGCATTGTTTCCAGCGAAATTACTGGGCACATGAGACTTTAGAGCCGATTTCTCAGGGTGCAGCGCAGTGCAGTGCCGCGAAGGATTATGCAATGCAGGGTTCTGGGTGGTGTTGTGACTGTTATGGGCAGGCGTAGGTCTTACCATTAGGTGAACGACTTGGTCGTGTCGTCAATCAGTCCAAATAAACATTCTGCAGGTGTGAGGCAGAAAACACTGCGAAGAGCGGATAGTGCGGGACTTACAAAAATCCACTATATCCTCCTCAACATGTTAAACGTGAGAGGTTGAGCTATATGCAGGTGAGCTTTCCGGCGATGTCAAGATATACGGTGGTAAGATCTGGATGGAGGAACGAGCTTTTACAGTTCTTCAGAAGAATCTTTATTCGTACTCTTACGGACCTCTTTATTTTAATGATGACTCTTACTTAATGTATTATGGCTTAGTATTATATTAATAGTTTCGTTTCAGGAGTAGCGGACGTTAGAGCCAAGACTGCCAGGCTCAAGTGGGATTGGGCAGGTCACGTCAGCAGAATGCACCCGGATAGATGTGCTAGAATTGCAACAGACTGGGGATTTGTAGACAGTCGAAGACGTCGAGGTCGTCCTCGGAGACGGTGGCGCGACGACTTCGACTCTTTTGAAAATGATTGGAAGGAACTAGCCCGATCAAGGAAGGAAGGATCGAGAAAAGTGGAAAGAATCGGGGGAGACCTTTGCCCAGTAGTGTTTCAATAAAGAGTTTATCTATCTATAAATACAAATAATATATAGATAGATAGATAAACTCTTTATTGAAACACGACAGAACAAAGAAAACTTAAAACTAGAACAAAACAAATTTTACAATTAGTGTCACAATGGGCGGTCTTATCGCTCAGAGCGATCTCTTCCAGACAACCATGCACGGAGAGGAGTAATAATCTACTTGAATAC
This sequence comes from Campaea margaritaria, assembly GCA_912999815.1. NCBI lineage: Eukaryota > Metazoa > Arthropoda > Insecta > Lepidoptera > Geometridae > Campaea > Campaea margaritaria. The sequence continues at coordinate 8,883,115 of OU538801.1, forward strand.
TCAGACAAAATCCTGAACTTGAGAAGGACTCAGTATATACATAGACAATTTCTCGACAAATTAATATGAGTAACTTTCCGCCCGTTCGCGCAGGCCTCATCAAAATCGATAAGGGAATCGTATTCACAACAATAACTTGTTATCTACTTCGTTGTTATCTTTCATTCATATTCATAAGGCGAGAATATACTGAGTGGGGCCGCGAACCGATTAGTCTGGTGGAGGCATTAGATTCAATGCCTTATGATAAATGTCTAAGATTTATGATCATGTGTTCTGGGTTTAAAATAGGGAAAACTTAATTGGTAGGTACATTTAACAGATACAGCACATCAGTCACTCCCACACTCATACACGTAGGTACAGTTTGTTATTCTTATGAACATAAACTGTATTACTATTTATTAATTATGAAATCCCTTTTCAAAGTATAGAATAGAATAGAATAGAAAACTATTTATTGTACACCAGAAACAAAAATAAACACAGTACAGATAAATTACAATAGGTAAACAAGGGTAGTACAATGGGCGGTCTTATCGCTGAAAGTGATTTCTTTCAGACATTCTTTCATTACAATTCTTCATTATTATGTAGCATAGAATCTGAAGTTCCAAACGGCATGAGTAGAGTAATTATTGTAAAAAATCTGTGTAAAAATTGACAACGAGTTTATTATTGTTAAAGACACACACACTATGTTGGTGTTTATAGGTAAAGGTATTAAAAAGAAAAGTTATTATGTTATAAAAAAAATAACACTCTGACTGTTAAAAAAACACTTTTGTATTTTTTAAAACGTTACGGCATGCGGAAACACGCTTAACATGCGAACCCGCATTGTTGTATTGTCAATTTTATCACAACAGTTGTGTGCGCCCGCACAGCTGATTGCGTTTAGTTTCAATACAACGCTGTAAACAGTAAATAAACACGTGTAAAAATTAGCAAAATAGTAAAAAAAGCCGGTGCTGTACCGGTTTATCTTTTTGTCAACATGTTAAGTTCGACATATTACTATCTGTTAAAAATCCATCGTGGAAATAGCGTCAGAGGTACCTACCATTCTACCTTTACCCAGTAAGAAAGCAACGTACACTTTGAATGCAAATCTGTACAAATTCTCACTTCCAAACAATCTCACAGCTATTTCCTTCCCAAATAGCTTAATTGTCTGACCGCCTCAACAGAACTTCACTGTGCATTCAGAAACATGCTGAATTCGCACCTAATGAAAAGCGGTTCACGCTGGTATAAGCCGGTACAATCCGGTATAGCATAAGCCGGTACAATCCGGTATAGCGATACAATCTGCACGTCACGTGTTCTGGAGAGATAATCTAAATGCTAATAGATTTTCGACCAATACCGGGGAAGTTTTGTGTATGAATGCAGTGATTGGGGTAAATGAAATGATGTGGATGACGAGTTGTGTTAGATTTTTAATGATTAATTAGAAATTACTAAACCAATTATATGAAATTTATCAGTAAAGCGTAATGTGTAAACGTTGCTGTGTTTCGGTTCGAAGGGTACCGCTTCCAGCGAAATTTCTGGGCATATGAGACTTTAGAAGCAATATCTCAGGATGACGAGTGCAGTGCAATATACAAAATAAAATTCTGGCCTAATTATTAAATTTAAAAAAAAATGATTATATGGGATCACCTGGAGTATCCTTCAGTTAAAAAAGGAATCACAGAAACCGGTTGTATAACTTTAGAGAAATCTATGTTCATACAAATAAAAAGAAAACATGGAACTTCTCTTTTCGAAGTTGATAAAAAACATGTTGAAATAATGAAAACCGGTAGACAAGTCCCCGCGTCACGTGTCTCAGTGATATAATCTAAATGCTAATTCGTCTACGTCACGAGTCACGATACTGGGAGTTCCGCCTTACTTTGATTTTACCTTGTATCGGTCCCCTTTGAATATCGGGATGTGTAAGGATAATATTTCGAATTCTTGGAAGATCTGGCGTGCTTTACGTGGCTTAACTAAAGCAACAAGTATTGAGTAAAGGGGGTATAGTATGAATACTTTGTGATACTTTTACTAAGACTTGTATTAAATCTAATATGCTAGTAGTAGGACATCGGAGAGGGGTATATCATATTTTTTTATGTTATATTAAATGTGTTTATGTTACATGTTATGTTATATGAGTTGGCATTGATTATGCATTATGGCAGTGTATGTAATGATATCATTTTTTTATCACGAAAGTTAGTGTTTATTTGTTTGTTTGTCCTCTCTTCATGCTGCAACCGAAACCGCGGGGCCCTGCTAGTAGTGTACTAGCAGTATATCTGCGTAACAAAAAGAATTGCGTAGTTATATGATTCTGGTATTCAAGAATTTTATTTAATACTAGATTGAAACAGTGTAAAAACTATATTATAAGGCTGTGCTAATTAATAAGCTACGTCGGATTGCTCAGGGATATAAAAAATGAGATCAGACATTATTTTGTTTTCAGCTCTGCCTTGGATGTGTGTGGGATACCTCTTGCCACAGAATATGGTAAATAGTGTCTCAGGTTCCAGAACTTTTTTTTCGGATAGTTCGGATTCGGATAGAGTAACATGACAAGCTAGTCGTTGTGTGTGTGTGTGTGTATGTGTAGTATTCTATAATAACCTTGCCTATCACGTTGCAGACATAAAACCGCGACTGAAATTGGATATTCGGAACGCCACTGATCGTAGGAGTTACGGTAATCCGTACTTTTATCTACGGTTAAGACTTTTCTTATAAGTTCAAGGTCTGGAACATTCTACATGATCTAGAACAATTTTATCGCTCGCAGAAAGATTTGCTGCGATAAATATCATTGCCTACTTATTTTAGGAAAAAGGTAAAGAAAAAACTTTAATTTTAACACGACTGTAGGTACACAATAACAAAACACACTTAAAACAATATCAGTCGGATAAAAATGGATAATAAGCACTTAGAAAGCATTAGGTTCAACGGATCAGCCTTGAAATTTAAGTGATGGAAAGTGCATAAAGTTGGGAAAAAATTCTTCAGCTACCTATCTGTTTGCTCATGTCGTTTTATGAAGTTCTTTAAGAAGCACTAGTGAAAAACTTTCACAAAACTTGTTTAACAAAAGTGGTACAAAAGATAAGAGTAGGTTAGACAAAGTGAGGTCCCTCGGCAGAATTGAATTTGTAGCCAAGCCCGATAAGTCTTTGTATGGCTGAATTTTATCATCCCTCCCATCCAAACGTTGACATAAAAACTCAAATAAAGGTTGCAGGAATGAGCCCTCGTATTTTTCTTTATACTATCGGATCGACAACGTATATTTCAAACAGTAAGGGCAAACTGTCTATTGTTTTTTTGGAATTGGAAAACGTACGAAAAGAGCGTGGTTTATATAAAGGCTTGAAAGTACCACCAAGTTGGGCATTGGGTCAAATAAATGTTTAGCCAAGTTTCAAGTGAAAAAAAAACAAGCATGTACCATCACAAATATTTACTGTAGCAATTAATATTTTAGCTCTATGAATGACATTTATAAGAAATCTCTCATTCCATCGCTTGCATCTCGAGAAGCTTGAAATGATACATTAGTTAAATAAAACGTGAAATAGAACGAATTTAATATAGTTGTCTTGCCATTTGTATAAATTCGGTCATTAAAAATGACAACAAAATTTACCAGTATAAAAGTTACAGTTATTAATTTAATTTAACTAATTTTAGATAGTGATCGCAAATTGTCAACCAAATTAAAGTACAATTTAGACTAGTTTCTAAAACAAATACTGTCATTTTATTTAACTTAAAACGGCTGCAAAAGTGTCCATACTACATGTAAATTTTTTAGACGCATCCCCGATATGTCAAGCCGAGTCTATCGATTGTTTCACCACCAGCACTCGTCTATTTTACATGATGACAATATGACGGGCTTTTTTCACGCTATCCCCCTGTGCGTATTAAAATGCAAATCAGACCATCACGATTTTTCTCAGGTTTGCTCTTTTCCTACACCTACCTACGTGGCTCCCGTGACTACTGCGATGTGAGAACATTCCAGTAGCGTCTATATAGATCTCAGACCGTGGGCTCTATAGTCTCTACAGGCCGAGTTACACATCATTAGTTAAGTGACAAGTTAACTTGCGAAACTGGACGAGTTAAGTCCTTATCACCGTTTAAACAGGTGTTTTGAAGTCAAACTTTTTTATCGACGTATGGGAGACATTTTTTAACAATGGTCACACTTTTCTGTTACGCTCTACCGTCACGTAAGAGTTGACACTACGACATGAAGGTTTTTTGAAAGAAGTTTAAAATAAGACAAAGAGTTCGGTAATATGATATCATGATACCAATGAGAAGGAATAGTTTCACTTCTTATGTATGTACACTGTAACACACACCCTTTTTTTTAACAGGCATTACTGGTATTGAACATGCAGTGGACTTTTGGAAGCTTAGAATTTAAATTGACAGTTTTTTGATATGATTATCTACTAAAGAATAAAGGCAACTCAAATACTACTGTTTACACAAAATTCTTAATCGAAAAATAATGTACCGGCCACCAGATAGCGGCAGAACGGCTGGAAGGGTAAAAAACGCGCAATTTCGCGCGCTGTTGTATCATTTGGTTCATTAATTGCCGTCATAAGTTCGACGTCGGGCTTTATCGCCAACGCAGCCGCCTCCCGCTTATGCAAATGATACGCACCGCCTGCCGGTAATGTCCACATTATAACAATTTAAGAAGTAAAACAACAATAAGTGTGTCCAATAACTTCAAAGGGGAGGGTCGCGGCGGCTATCTATGGAGGAAGCTTCGTGGTAAGCCATGTTAGGATTGCAGTGTCGAGATAACCATACGGCAAGGTTGGCATTGTAAGGCTTCTGGCGGTGGTGAGAACTCGCAAGCTTGGCGGAATGGATTTTGAGGGCATATCAGTAGCAACTCCTCAGTAACATCTAACTCAAGGACTTTTAATGGAAACCGAAAACGTGAAGCTGTTAATTTTGTATTTTCAACTTACTTTGTAAACTTTTCTACAACTTCCTACCCCTACCTTCCCCTACCCTTGCTTCCTTTCCCTACTATCGAAAAATGTTTTTTACTGTCCATCCAAAGGTTGTCTGGAAGAAATCGCTTTCAGCGATAAGACCGCCCATTGTACCACCCTTGTTTACTTATTGTAATTCTTCTGTACTGTGTTTATTTTTGTTTCTGATGTACAATAAAGAGTTTTTCTATTCTATTCTATTCTATTCTTCCAGGAGTTTTGGGAAGAGCAAGATATTACACGTTTTGCTAATGCCTATGTGATTTAAAAAATTGCTGTCATTTTTTTTACTGTTTGTCTATTTGTCTTTGCTACGGGCCCATCAATGCGTTCCAGAGCATTTTCCCGCAACGAGAGACGTTTTGGCAAGAGTCATAATTATCATCGTCGGATGATTATGACTCTTTCCGTAACGTCTGTCGTTTTACGATTAGCGATTACGCGATCACAACACTACGGTGACTCAACCTGGAGTGGACATCAGCACAGATGGACGGTGCGTCGAAATTTACACACTTAACCCTATAGCTTCACCCTTCCCCATTAGATTTAACCGATTCTAAGGCGGAGTACACACAAACCCTGACTTCATTTTCGAGTACAACATGTTATGTTGATACTTTTACGACGTTCCCCAAGCAATGAAGACCTTTCATAAAGCAGATACGTGTGTGTTTTGTGAAAACCGGCTTTAAAAGCTTAGCGGGCTGCACTACGCATATTAAGTAGTCGCAAATCTGTCTTTTTGGTGTGGTGTTGCCAGATGTAAATTCCGAAATGCTACTAAAATGCATAAGTTACACAGGTACTCTTATTGTGCTTCTCAAAATGTATGCTACATTTATCTTTAAGCAAAGAAATCCCATTTTTTTAATTCATAATTACCTAAATACTCACGGTAAAAAAGCCAATTCGAACATCAATTTTGAAGTTGGTTAAAATAGGTTAATTCCATTTTGGTTTTAAAAATTTGATGATTTTTAAAAATTGCTGTTAATTTAGAGATTAACATTGTGATCAAAGCCTTTGAGGGTCTGTAATTTCCAACGTTTGATAAGAAACATTGAGAGAAACAAGATCATGGACATTATTTACAAACCACGAAAAGGACTTAGAATTTGTCGTTGCATAATATAAAAAAAAACTAATGTGTGCTGGAACTCATAGTAGAAGTTAAACTTCAACTAAAAAAATTATATAAAAAAAATATTTAAAAAATTGATCAAAGATATTTAAAAAAATAAAAGAAACATAACTCTCTCTCTTTCTATCTCCACTAACTTATACCTCCCTCTCAACTTCCGTTCGCCTCGCCTAGTCACATTTTTCGTAACGCATTCACCAGCTTACTCCCCAAGTCAAGCGTGCGTAAAGAAGCTTTACTTCAATAAACCACCTACATTCCCTCATAAATGCAAACACGGCAATCTGGCAACACCGTAACCCAAAATTGTAGAAAACAACAGTTTATACTAAAGTCGTTTTATTTCTCCAAAACCATTTTTACGTCTCATTTTCATGGAACGGGACATAATTATGCGGAAAGGTACTCGGTGGGATGTGATTTTTGCTCTCAGTTTTATGTTAATGCAAGTGTGCCCACCCCTTTATGTTAATCAGTGAATATGAGAAATGTTACACCACGTTTATGTAGTCAAAGGTCTGTTTGTCTGTCTGCTAGGTTTGTTAGCTTTGTTATTATATCTTTGTAACGCGGTTGTACATTTTAATCTACAATTATAAAACACTAGTTGCGTCCTGCGGTTTCACTCGCGGCTACTATTGTCCCGCAGGAACCGTTAATTATTATGGGACAATATTTATCATATGTTCTAGTTCAGGATATTATTTATTTATTGAAATACTTTTATTTATTTGTAAATAATTACATACAAGTTATAAAATCATCAAAAATAAAATTAAAAATGATTAAAATATAAAACTTTCACACACTCTTCTCACAGAACTCCACGCATTTAGACAATACTACCTTCCATTCATCCGCAAACACATTATTTAATGATTATTTCTTTTAGCAGGACAAAGGCTTCCCTCTTCCCCTCTTCTCGCCTACCGCAGGCAAAACTATAAACGAAGTTATAGCTCTAAAACCACTCCAATCGCACACAGGGTTTTTTAAATCCAACATAATTACTAAAACCTGAAATGATTGGTGTAATAGCTTTTTGGTAAACCACGTTCAATCACCAAAACGTTCATCTTTAATTACACAACGTATACGACTAAAAAAATGTGAAATAAAACGGTAAAACGATCACGCGACAATAGTCACCGATTCCGTGAAATTCCGAGGAAATAAGCCTCCAAGAGGGTAGTGTGGGTTAAACTCGGTCAATACATCAGTGAACCATCACGTATGTGTGAGTTTTAGAGATAGAAACTGGATATTCAACAGTTGGTTATGAGTTTAGATATTAGTTGTTTTTTTTTTTTAGTGAATAAATAGGTTCGCGTTTGACCATTATCTCAGCTGATGTTAAGTGAAAATGCGGTCTACGATGGTTGTAACTATCGAAACAGACTCCGGCAAGGAGTTCCACTCTTTAGCGGTACGTACAATGAATCTGGTGATTTTAAATTATTGTTAGTTTTTTTTTACTTTAGATATTTAGTTACTATTGCGCCAAGTTCACGTGTTAAGTAAAATCTGGCACAAAAATGCAAATGCGTGTTCACAAGCGTAAACAATTATTTGTTTACATTGGTAGTTTTTGTAATATTAAACTAGATGGCGCTTCTCAACGAGCGCCACTTTCCAACATCGCGGTGACAAGTTTCGCAGGCTTTAGTATCACATTCAAATGCTGTGTTTAGTAAACAGATTATTATTTACCTTGCTGTTGAGTATTCCGCTTAAAAACTTACTGGTATAATATCACGTACTTCATGGACTCATAATTTTCATTGAACGAATTCAAATCTATGTCAATTTTATATGACACCCAGCGATTTTTTGGTTTTACATTAATAAAGCATATTACACTAACATAAAGGTGAAATCGACCTCTAGTCGACATATTGATCAATGTATAATACAGTAGACAGATACGTGAGTATTAAGTCTCCATTCCTCGAGGCACAGCCGTCAGAAACATTTTTCCATCGGCACACATTTCCATTCCAGTACGTTGTTCCTCTTTGCCGTCATATTATATTCAATTCTGCGGTGAGTAATTACAGTGTGACCTCACTACGATTATTACGTTTTAAATGTCGTTACATCGTGGTTCTTTTACATTTTTCCGTTGATAAATCTTAGGTTACCATGCGATATGTTTGGACACTCATTTGTCGGCGTCAATTTGGTTTTAACACGGACAAGGCGGATTTAGAAATAGCTCTAGTAAATTATGACACTATTTTGACATAAGCCGGTGACTGGTGTGTAATTATAATGCACACACCATAGCACTCTTCACCCGCCTTTAAACGCTTCTCTATCGTTAGCGTATGATACAAATTGAATGCTCATCTAATTGTAGTAGAGACGTCTTACGGAAACAAATGACTGTCCAAATGTTAAGAAAAATAAAAAGGGACTCACCACTGGCGGCGTCGACTTGACAATTGAGGTTGAGGATGCAGGCAAACAGAAGAAACACGACGATAGTGCGGTGGAGCGCGGTACGCCGCTCTCGCATCTTACCGGCGCCGGGCCGCGCCTGCGCCAAAAACCACGTGACAACGCACACCACGCACCGCGGACCACATTACCGCGCAACACGCGCGCTCCACAAAATGGCGGACCACCACAAAATGGTGGATCCAAATACGGCGTCGACTCCAAAATGGCGGCTTATTGCTGATACTCCAACTTTACTTACGATATCTTACACACTACACATCACAACCGAGTTTTGCCACTTAATTAAATTACATTAAAGACTTTAATTAATCTAGTATTAAATTAATTGATACTTGTATATCACAAAAATACGACAACCGCTTCGATGATCAAAAATTTTCAAAATTTCAAAAGTTAGGTAAACACGTAGACAACGATTAAGGAATAAATTTGTATTAACTATATTTACAATATAATTATGTCTATTCTAATCTAAGTAGGTATTTCTTTGGATTTAGAGAGAGTTAGGCTTGGGATTCACTGCGCGATAGCATTTTAGGAAGCACAGTTCGGGCGTTGTTGCGAGCTATCAAGTTCATCCATATTCCATTGTTATTCGGCACAGTTTGTCTATTCTCAACTGAATTCTTTCCGAACACTGCACTCGCAAGTTCGCCCGGCTTCACGATAGACACTAAAGTTCTTCTCAATCAAACACATTTTTTATTGTTTATCGTCAAAGTCATCTGCTTCTGCTTTCCGCGAACCTAGAACAACACCACGACATAGTTATACACTGGCATGACCACGCATCATGCCAATGAACAACATTGAAACGGATTTGGAATGCGCATTAATCGTAAAACTCACTTATTTATTATAAATTACTCTTATTCAGATATTTATGGAATCTCTACAGACTTCCTCCTCTGAGATCGGACCTATACAAATTAATCTATCCGTATTTTAATTTGTTTAAATGACGACACAAATTGTAAAACTTTCAGGGACCACTCAGGATTGAGTGGTGGTAACCACCACGCAGGTACAATTAACCTGAGAAGGTCAAAGCTAATTCACGTGAGTCCATCCAGACTCATGTTTGGGCGACCACTAGGTAACTGGAGAAACCACTGCCTGTTTCTTTTCCATTAGACGTAAGTGAAAGTGGGGACATAAATCCTAGTCCTTCCCTTTGAAACCGATAAGTAATATTACCTAAAAATATAACAAAAGATCGGAAGGGTCTCGGCGATACAGAGACGCACAAAGACATTGAGGTACCTGACCTAATGGTAGAAACAAAACATTTCGCGAATTGAGATTCAGGATAATGTTGATTGACGGCTACCAATAATTTGAAAGAGCAAAGAAATATCAAAGAGCGGAAAGATACCCCTAAATAGGAAGAAAAGTGACCTATAAATGGAAAGCGAGTTTACTGGAGCATAATGATTTTCATCAAAACGAAACAACCCTGCAAATGAATTCAATCAAAAAGTGCAAACCCATTGAAAAAAAGTAAGCTTTTACTATTTTGCCTCATCACCAATTAAAGACGTGGAAGCTATATCGGAAGATAGAAATCTTTACATTCTATAAAAACCTAACTGATGTAATAAAAAAAAACATACTAGACGATTGATCTCTTTAAAATCTTCAAAATTACTACTACAGTAACTTTAAAAGAACATGGAAAATGTGGACATTATACTGATAAAAATATTCAGAACTGCTGTAATACGAAAGTCTCGAATTCAATAACTGAGACTCTCCCCGTAGACAGAGATAGACATAGCAGCCGCTAAATATTCAGGGATGAGTGAGAGAGACAAAGTGCGGCAGTTTGCACAACTTATAACTCCAATAAGGTGGGTCCAGGTGTGACCGTTGCTGTTGGAAATAAAGCTATTTGCATGGAGTCCGGAATAGATTCCGGATATGTAACTCACATTTATTATACGGGATATATCTGAAATTCAATTGTGGATGTTCACGGTGTTATTAAAACGTTGTGTAAGTTCTGTTGGCTCTGAAAATACGCTTCGAACTTGCGAGAAATAATTTCATTAGGTATTATAAATGGCGGCCTGACTGTTTATCTACCTATCGGTCCGGTTCGGGTGAATGAGTTTTGTTTGATGAGTGGTTTTGTATTTCTGTGTAAGTTTGATACCGAGTTGTTACAATAGTAAATTAGTTCCGAATAATATTACAAACATAACTTTGGCGAAATTGAGAAATAAGTTTGTTTTGTCGTAAGGTATTTTTATACATGACTAATCTGAATTTCATCCGATATTTTCAGGTTTCGTTTTTTTGGAGATGAAATATCGATAAAATGGGAGTTCGTACAAATAAGTTTAATTCTTGTGTAATTTGTGTAGACTTGTATAAATTATAAATATCACCATGTTCCCGTCACATTTTAGATCATATTATGTAAAATTGAATTATTTTAAAAAGATAAAGTAATAAGTAATTATCGATTCTTATATCGTCGGCATTTCAAGCAAAAATCTAAGCAATCGTTGCTCGTCTCGTTACTCAGTCAAATAAAAAAAAAAAAGTAATTCTATTGCATGACAGCTTAATTTTAATGCTGTTTGCAGCAATTCCACGCGAACACACGTCTTCGACAAAATACCGAGAAACTAGCACTCAATAGGCTAGGAGCCAACATTGTGAACGGCGATGTTATTTGATTACATTTTGATAATGACGATTGATAGGGTTTTACGTAGTCTACAGAATTGAAATCAACCTATTTTTGGTAGGTTGTTGTAATTTTCTCAATTTCAACCAGAATTAAAGTTATATTTAGATATACTTGAAATATTATCGATGTTCTCATCACTGTGATAATAAAGAAGTATTTCCAGTAATTATAGGCTGCTAAATGTATTTTTTTTTTGTTGCAATATTACTCAACTTTGCTTGACTCAAATTTCAGCCAATCCTGTTTCCTAAATCATGACAATAATCAATTGTATCTAAAATTATAGGTATATTGATATATAATTTAAATTGAATACGTATATATATTGAAGATAATATATAATAGTGATATAATAGACATTTAATAGTGAAGTAAAGTTGCACCGAGGTAAAAGCCATATTATGTCACATATATTTTATGTTATGAGACTAAGAAACTAAAACGATAGAGCGATCGTCCAAGAGACATTAAAACGATCGCTTATGAAGTGGTTCGAGTTTTCCCGTCGCAGGCTCTCCGCCCTTAACTGCAATAACCATCTATCATAACGCGGAAAAGAAACGTTTAATCACGTCCTGATCTTAATTAACTCACTAACGTTCTTATTTGAAAACTTCTAGTCTTATCAGCGACGAGGTTTTTAATTTTAATAACATTTACACTCTTTTCTTTATGTATATATTTTTTTCTATAACTCTTGATGGGATGTAATGGCAAAATAAGAAAGGGGGAAACGGCAGCTCTCATCAAGTAAATCGTTACGGCATATTTAAAAAAAAACATATTCCCATATTCACTCGAATATTATTCGGGTTCAAAGCGAAATGAATGAATGAAAACATACAAAAGATTTGGAGTTTGCTATTGTACTCTCGTATTACATTATATATCGTAGATTAAAGGATTTATGTTGACAGAACACAAATACGTATTCCCCGTGAATTATTTATCCACAGACCACATAAAGCTAAAAACGTGGACGGTGAACCGCAAAAAGTGCGTTCCGTAAATACGTGCCTGATGAGTGCACGACATGAGCTAGCAGTCCGCACTTTTTACCTCAAACAAAGCAACATGGAAGTAAGGACTTTTAATTATAATATTTTTTGTAGAGAATTAATTAAAGCGCTTCACAGCTACTAACATGAGTGAGGGTATGTGAGGCAACATTGTTCTGCGTAGTTCTTACGTATAAATAACTAACTAAGCAATACAACCGTTTTCATAGTAACATATATGCAAGATTATAGTGAGAATTGATATCGTAAGTGTATTTTTTTTTTATGTGTGACGAGACGACCAAGTCTTTCACATAACAGTTACAGCCACCCATAACTTTATAATGCATAATCTTGTGCGGCACTGCATTGCGCACCCTGAGACATCGGCTCTAAAGTGTCCAAATTTATTAAAAAAAGTCTCAGAATGGGTGTCAAAGTATTACGTTTTGTAAGATGAAAAATAATCGATTAACACACATGAAGAATGCAAAATAATAAAGTAATTTTATTACTCAAGATCTCATAAGACAAGCGAGACTCCTATGGTAATTTCCTAACAAAATACTAAATGTAAAAATAAAAAATATATGTTCGTCATTTACTACCAATTCAGTACTGTGTCCCAGTCAGTGGAATAAATTGATGACGCAACGCGATCACTGGGGAGCCTATTGATTTAACTCTGTCAGTTCAATGGTGCTGATTTGATCGCGTGGTTAGCACTTTTATGACGTTTTAACATTGTCACTTGACTGATCAATTGTACGCGTGAACGTAAATTGAGGTAACGGTAAAGTGACCAATTAGAGCGAGGACATACTTTCAAGTGAAACCTAGTTATAATTAAAGCCCAGAATAATAATTTGCGATCTGAATTAAAGCTGGAAACGGAGAAACTTTTCGCAATTTCCAAAACACACGCTTAGTAAAGTGTAAAGTTTAAAAACTTAACAAGTAACAAACATAAACCAACTGGAGCAAATCAGCTCTCTTTTCGTTTGAACTAGAGTAAGAAAAAGAGTAATCCAAAGCGAAATAATTACTGGACAAATTAAAAAATAGAAGCGGAATTCCAGAGCCGTTCCTAGTGGCGCGGATTCGAAACTCTTTCAACTTTTTTACACGTTTTTGTGTTTGAAAGTCACTTGTTTCGCAAAATAGTGTAAAACTATTCGCCGTGTGCTGGGGAATTCGAATATTTTCACGATTACGACCCTATTTTGTTACATCGAAAACTTTTAAATTATTATTTTTGTAAACTCACGAATAAACGTGAAATAATGTGCCCAGTTTTTATACAGGTTTTACATTTTATGTTGCGTTGTAATGTTTGGTATTTTGGCTAATATTCGGTGTTATCTCTTGGACTATAATGAATTTTCACTAACAAAATAGCTATCGAGGTTGCCCTCTTGGCCACAATATGACAGGAAAATATTAATACCCTTTACAGATTATATGATATCCCTTCATTATAAACACTGTTAATAATGCCCTTGCAAATAAGGAGAAAAACTATCATTGAGGTCGAGAATTAACGCACATATTACATAGAGATTAAACGCGAGCGCCACAAATAAAATTTTATAACTGCGTATAAAACTTTAGTGTTTCTCGATAAGAGCAGTTTTCAGCGGCGAACACAATACGCGGAGCGTTACGTTATGTGACTTGTGAAAACAGTTGCCCGTTATTTTTTTATAGAACTCCGTATCTGTTAAATTTCGCGAAGGACAGCACAGCTCGATCGGTCGCCAAGGAATACTTCTTTATTAAACTAATCCTTGTTTTATAAACTTGACTATGGTGTGAGAAGAGTACGTTAAGTTATTTGGCTGGTGCAAACAGTTGATCGTTAAATTTAACAAGCTTCTTTTGGAAGAGACTTGGGTGTGAAAACCGATTTGAGATTTTAATGTAAAAGAAATCTTATGTAGATTACAGGTAAAATTTTCGCCATTACTAAGTAATATAAAAATGATCCCTGAAAAATGCAGTTCCTTCGGGAACACAAGAATTATGTGAATAAAAAACCAAAAGGGCGTAGCTTGCTATTGATATTTTCGTTAATTTCCTGTCAACAAAACGCAGAGTTCAGTAAGTGCAATAAAACGTAACAACCAACCAACGCTATGAAAATTCAATATCCGCCCAAGCCGTCGAGAAATGCAACAACAATGAATCTCCGATTTATTCCTCTGATTTTATTCTATGAAATGCATTTATTCGGAATCGTATTGAATTATTGTGTAGGCGAATGGGGGGGCTTTGTGGTTTATTCATCTCTCAATGTAGGTATCTTATAATGTAGGTGGATAAAATAACATCTCACTAATATCATAAACCACCAACTAACTAATACTATCACACTAATATTATAATGACAGTGGAGGGCGTCAGAGAATTGGTGTACTGCTTTCCGCTGGGATCGTAGCATGTGGAAAGATGTAGTCTCTGCCTATCCTAACGGGGAAAAGCCGTGAGTGTTTGTATTTATGTGTAATATTCTAAATGTGAACGTTTGTGTATTTGTCCTCTTTTCATGCCCCAACGGCTTATAGAACTTTAATAAAACTTAGAATACAGATAATAGAACATAGCATACTTTTTAAGCCGTAAAAATTTACGGTTCTTTTAGGATAACAATAACCTATAAAAAAGGATGACAGCTCGACGTTAAATACGAAAGTGAAGTATAGGAATTAGGAATGGCATGCTATGTGACGCAAACTTGCTTTACAGAAAGATAAACAAGCAGTAAAAAAAGGAAACCTACTTTCTGTGCAAATTGAATTAGGCAGTGTTTACTGATTATATTGCCTGGCGTCATCAGTTTTATTGCAATATCGATCAGTATAACATGACATGTGTTGATGAGCGTTGTGCGTACGTTAAGACCGGTATATTTTGAGTGCTTCACTTTCGCATTTGGCGAGCACTGTCCTTTTTTATAGCTTCATGACGCGTATATTGGAGATCGGACCAAAGGATACGATGAGATTCGTTTTCCGATTTTTCTCAATCTTGACCATAATCTTTTTCGTACATTACTCAGTATTTTGGGAGCATAAGCTGCTCATTAGCTTCATTGTGAATAGGTTTGGACGAATTCCAGAAGATTAGTCTCAGTAACAAGTAGGTATTATACCTACTTCATTCGTAAGGAGGATTCGTTTGATGTTTCCGTAAATCCAGGCTTTGCCAAGTTCATTTTTGGGTAGAACAGTTCAACTGTGTAAACCCAAATCTAATTAGTCTTGTCAGAATAATTGGTGCCTCATCTGTTTGCTCGACTTGATAATTTAGAGATAATCCAGAAACAGCTAAGTGAAAATCGTTGTATGGGCTTTATCATAAAATCCTATCCTACTATCCTACTAATATTATAAATGCGAAAGTTTGTGAGAATGGATGGATGTTTGTTTTTCTTTCACGCAAAAACTACTGAACGGATTCGAATGAAATTCGGAACACGTATAGTTTATTACCAGGATTGAGTAATAGGGTACTTCTTATCGCGATAGTATGTTCCCGTGGGACAAACCGGGAACTACGCGGGTGAAACCGCGGGGCGCAGCTAGTATAAAATAAACGTGTTAAATAAATTACCTGTGAAAATTGGTTAAGAAGCTATACCTGTACTGTGAAACTTTTCAAAAACAAAAGGGAAGAGAGCAAGTTTATTCGCCGTAATTCAACCGCTGTTTTCCACGAATTCTTGAAAACCCCACAGGGCCAAATCGTACATTAAAATAAAATAATCCTTCAATTTAATTCACGGAGCAAATTAATTATTTTCAATTCAACAGCGAATATTGAAGACGCTCCCGATCCGGAACCTAACACCGAAGCTCTACGAATCAACTATTCCATCCGAATGTAAATTTGTTCGGCTCGCTTAGTTCGCTCATCTCCCTCACCCCGCTCCAGTGGGCTCATGTTAATCAGTAAACACAATGATTAATTAAGTCAGGATCTTTGTCATTAAAATGAGGAGAGTTCTCGCGGAGACAGAGGTAAGACGACGAAGTTGGTATTGCGTTACCATATTATTTGATGTCAATGTTTTGCGAGATGACGGCGAACTCGTAAATTAAAATCATTGAATTCAATTACTTTGGAGGAAGTTAAGGAAAACGCAGATCAGTTGAATGGATGTTTACAATCATCAGTCAGATGCTCAGGTAAGTGATAAACGTAACAACGCCACACGACCGAGCAAAACATCGTGTGTATACATAGAGAGGTACTGCATAAGTAATCACGTAGGTCAGTCGGCGATGAGAGATAGGCCACGCAAACTGACATCTGTTAATTGATATTTTCGCACTGAATCGCGTCGCTTCGATTCGCATCGCGTCGCGTCGTTGCTCAAGGAAAATAGGTAAGACGAAGGGTAAAAATATCTATCGACACGATGCATTAGTATTTTCAAAGCCGTAGACGCATGTTCAAATGTTGGTTTGTGGCCGTGTTTGTATGTGACGGAAATCCTTATTCATAAATAATCATCGTTAAATCAGGTGGTTTTACGAACACGAGTCGTGGTTTTAGTACACATCCTTCAAGTTCTACTGTTTATCAACGTCGAACCTTTTAAATCTTAGAACCATAGAAAACAGTGATCAAGGTTTGTACAAGTGTTATGAGTTTGTCTTTAAAATTGATGAGGCTATATTTTTGAGAGGTAATTTATCGCCACTATAAGCTGGGTAAATTCACGTCGACTTAGAACAGTGATCATCGAGTTTTTTTCTTTCAATTCATACAATAGCCGTTTACTACACAGAGATACTGACATACAGAAGGTATGGGGATGCGTTTGATAAATGAGATTTCCAAAGACTTTCTTGGATTGTCCCTTCAAACTCGTCAAGAGTTCTTAGAGTTTACTTACGTAAATCATTGCCCTGTCGTTTATTAGTAGTAGATTGGCTCAGTTGTACAAAGGTGTGTAACTGGTCTGTTGTTATATTGCGTCTACTGTAAACCAATTTAACTTTGCTTGTTTACATGTCAGTTTTTCCCTTACACGTTTATAGGTTGGCAGCTTAAATTGTTAATAATTGGTTACCTTTAATAGGTAAGTAGATTGCTTAGTTAAATTGTAAAAATATATTCAGTTACATAATTAAGTTTTTTATTTGCTAACTAGTGTTAAAATTTTAATGTATTATAAGTATAGAATATTGTGAGTTATGGTGGCCCATTTTTCAACTAATTTGAACAACACAAGCGAATTCTCCAAGTAAAACTATTTAAGTTATCTCGGAGCACTTTGTTTTGTCGAGGTGTCTGAAACATTTAGTAAAGTGGTTCTTTTTAGAAGTAGCTACTTCCCTTAGAAGTAGAAAAGCTATAAACAAGTTGTATGTGGTTGTATCAAGCCGCTCTGGGCACGTTAGCACCTCTGATGGTAAGTTCTGAGCCATTAGGCTTAATGTTACAGCGAACGTCTAATGTTAACGGGTAGAGATTTCTCCAAGTTGTGAGAACATTAGCCTCTCGACTTCTAGTTTTGATTGTAACATAACAAAGTCTACATGCGAATGGGCTATCTAGAACTTTTTTAATGGAATAATCAAATATATTGATAATTAGTTTTACGTGTTTTTTATTTTATTTGATTTGGTGACGAGACGAGAAAGTCGTTCACCTGATGGTAAGCGCTACGCCTGCCCATAACAGTCACAGCACCACCCAGAACACTGCGCGGCACTGCACTGCGATCGTCACCCTGAGACATTGGCTCTAAATTCTCATATGCCCAGTAATTACGCTGGAAACAATGCGCTTCAAACCGGAACACAGTAATGCTAGCACACCGTTGCTTGGCGGATGAATATCTGGCAAAGGTGTGGTACTTCCCCAGACGGTCTCATGCAGAAGAGGCTTATCTATCTAAACAAACTTAAATCTGAAGAAGGGTCCACCCACTGGCAAGAAAATTGAGCCCAAGCTACAACTGCTAATTACCATCCAAATAAAAACGAATCCAAAAAGATTCTGCAGAATTTTTGATTACCTCTCAATTTCTTCAACTGATATGGGAAACGTTTAAAGACCGGATTCGTTCCCGGGAAACAGCTTCTTGGAGTGTTAAAATTTGGCTCTGTTCCACCGGCGGACTCGGTGTTATGGCTAGATATTAGTAATGAGCCTGCAAGGAGCCTGCGGCCGGAATTTCATTTACTACACCTGAGTTACCGCGTTGGAAATTCATGATAGAGGTGCATTTGCCTTTGCTATAGCAACCTATTTACCTAGTTATAATTATAAATAGGTACTAAATTTCATCCTTGGTTGAGGGCTGCGCGTGTGTGTGTGTGTGCCACTTTATTATTACACACGCATCTATAAAAATGCTGAAGTAAACCTGTACAGCAAAAGCCTTTTATAAACGAAAACTGCATAACGATAATTTCCCACCTTCCCATGCGCATCCAAACCAAAGTAAAGCCCAAACGACCAATTTTCATTCAAAACTCGGTAGTCCACATTAACTATGCAAGTTAGTCGCCCCAGGCGGCCGTATGTTTAATAAACTTTGTCGAAATATAGAGGGCGTGGGCGTAGTCAGTCAGGGGGGAAAAGGTCAGCCTACTGCGTTTCAACTGAACATATTGTGACATAACTAACCGAACCTCTATCCGCAAGAAATAAAAAAACTTATTAAATATATACATATATAAATATAATTTCAAATTCTTATCGCTCACAGATCGCTATGAGCGATAAGACTGCCCATTATGACACTAATTTGTAAATTTTGTTTTGTCCAAGTTTTAAAATTTTGTTCTTTGGTGTTTTAATTAAAAATTTATCTATCTATTGTATTATTGAAGTAAAACTTCTTTATGCGCGCTTAACTTCGGGAGTAAGCTGGTGAATTCGAGGCGAACGGAAGTTGAAAAGGAGATATATTTTAGTGAAGATAGAAAGAGAGAGAGTTACGTTTCGTATATTTTTTTAATTTCTTTTATGATATTTTTTTAAATATTTTTTTTATTTTTAGTTGACGTTTTATTTCTACTATGTGTCTCAGCATTAATTCATTTTTAATTTATTTAGTCTTACTTTCTCATTTTGGTAGGTACTCACACCTCTATCGTCGTTGTCAGATATGGACAACCAGGAACCACAATTCGTCCTATTATTTCAGACTTCCCCCAACTGACCCCAATCCTCGCTACGTCCCTGCTTTGTAGAAATATACCGTGTGAAGAATGGCTTTAAGCTCACGTATTGGAAGGAAGTTAGACAATTTGTCTCCAAACGGTTGGAAGTTAGAAATCCTGTGTTGGTGAACAATATGTGGGATGTTCGTGAACCTGCATCCATAGTAAAAACAGAAAAAACGTAACCTTTATGCTCCATTCGTTCGTTGTTTTTTTGTTTTGCTGTGTTCCGGTTTGAAGGACACTGTTTCCAGCGAAATTACTGGGCATATGAGACTTTAGAGCGGATGTATAAGGGTAACGAGCGCAGTGCAGTGCCGCGCAAATTTATGCAATGCAAAGTTCTAGGTGATACTGTAACTGTTATGGGCAGGCGTAACGCTTATCATCAAGCGAACGACTTGCTCGTCTCATCACTAAGGCAAATAAAAAAAAAGTTCTAAGTGACACTGTAGCTTTTCTAGACAGGCGTGGGCGCTTACCACCAGGTAAGCGACTTGCTCATCTCGTTATGTAGTAACTTTTTTTATTGATTTATAGCTTACTAGCTGTACCCTGCCACGCTTCGCTGTGACACATTAGCACATTCGCTGATATGTCACCGATGAAAAAAATAGATAAAAACAATCCTTGATGCAGATTATATATCATGCTAAAATTTCAGCTCGATCGGTGCAGAACTTTTTGAGTTTTTGAAGCGTACACAAACCAACACAACATTTTTATATATATAGATTTATAGGATAGTATGTAACCACTGTTTCACCTGGTGTTAAACAACGGTGCGGTTGGTGATAACACGCACGTTGGCTTAAACAGACAATTTACCGCTCCTGTGGTTTGTTTGTGTTTTGTCAACTGTGACAGAGTTCTAAAGCATGTCTACACTTCTGGTAATAGTCGAGTAATTTTCTCTGAGGACCCAAGCTCTACCGCTTCCCAACCTCTTCGTGCACCAACTACTGCATTCGAGGCAACTCAAGCTTAATATAACCTTGTTCTCGTCTCTTGCTAATCTAACTCTCGGTTCTCGAAATGCCATGGCAAGAAACTTTCAAGAGCATCCCTTGCTATTAACATTACAATCATAGTAAGGACGTTGTTGCATTTTTAGAGTTCCGTACCCAAAGGGTAAAACGGGACCCTATTACTAAGACTTCGCTGTCTGTCTGTCTGTCCGTCTGTCACCAGGCTTCTCATGAACCGTGATAGTTAGACAGTTGAAATTTTGACAGATTATGTATTTCTGTTGCCGCTATAACAACAAATACTAAAAAAAATATAAAATAAATATTCAAGGTGGCTCCCATACAACAAACGTGATTTTTTTTTATCATTTTTGCTCGATATTGAGAACGGCAATGTGTAGACGCTTTATTGAATATTTAATTATTAACGCGAACTATTCACTGAATATTTAATTATATAGTCTCTTTAATAATAAATAATGAAATTAAAATAAAACTAACATTTAATATTCCTATACAACAAAGTACGGAACCCTTCATGCGCGAGTCCGACTCGCACTTAGACTTTTTTTTTTAGTAATTGCATACACGGATTTATAGGTCGATTTAATGCAAAAATAGACCACAGCCGAGTCTACCGCCGAATGTAACGATCATAACTTAGAAACAATTATAGAAACCAGACTGGACCAGTCCCCCCAGGCAGCACCCGTACACAAGTATGACTTGCGTACGTACTGCCCTTACTAAAGTTACAGCAAAAGTGCTGCGAACCGAGATTCGCAATTAGGGAATAGGGTCACACGCGGCGCACGTTAAATTCCACCTGCGTCTCTATTAAAATGCTTTTTGTTTCTCCAATTAATTCAAGCAAAAAGGCTTAAAATTTCACCTGTAATTCAATTATAGTTTGCGTAGTTTTGTTTGCTAAAGCCGCCTGTATCAGTTTTTGCTGAATAAGGGACTGGGTCGTATGTTTTGTAGTAATTGCTTTTTGCTATGTTGCTCTGTTTGTATTAAGTTTGGCCTTTACTGGTTGTTTATGTGTTTATCGATTGAACGCGGTTGGCTGGGAATCTTTTTGAAATTTTGGAAATATATACAATTTTTATTACTATTTTCGTATTATACGTCATACGAGACGATGTTGTCGAAGGAGTCATACACGCAAAGTTTAGAATGCTGCTGGAATACCCGTAAAGGGTTATTCTGCTTGAGGTTTAGTGGCTATAGGCGAATAACTTACCGCTAACGTAACAATCAAGGTTATTTTATTTACTTCATCAGTTTTTAAAGTTTGTTCATATTATTATGAGTAAGGCTGATGCCATGAAATTGCAGTCATAAATGGGAAGTCAGCCCTCTAATGGATGCTTAGCGGTTCAAGTGGATCTAGTAGTAGTTGTCTGAATTGCCAGAAATTTCAGAGCGTATTGGAATAAGGCCCAAAATCTCATTCTCTGTAACTTCTCACTCGTATTATGTACATAAATTACAGAAGCGGTGGTACAATAGGTTACTTCTTGCCGGGAACTCGTTACATTCGTAACTAGCTGTTATCGGAGCGCGTACAGACAAACTAACGAACATGGCCAGGCACGTATGTAAGTAAATCATTGCGCAAACATGCCTGCAGCACGTATTGGTCTGCGCAGTTTTTGATTTATGCCGCGGATTAGAGAGCTGTTTAATTTGGCCGAGGCGTGTTTGCTTTCGTTCGGAATTAGATAACGGAACTCAGGTGGTTTATTATTGGCGGGGATATGCGCTGTAATCGCACAAGTTTTCGGACGGAAAGCTTATTGGTGGTTACTGGGGATCATATATACCGGTATATATGAGCAGGTGTGTATATATTGTGGTACATATACTCCTGTAAAACGGTATACACTACGTAGTTCAGGAGCAAATAGATTAAAAACGAAGCAGTTTTTTCTGTTCATCCAAAGGTTTTCTGGAAGAAATCGCTTTCAGCGATAAGACTACCGATTGTACCAATCTAATATAAATAAGTAAACAAGCTTATCGGTGAGTAAAAACTTGTGCTATTATCCAACATTTTGCCAATGAAATGTAACCAAATATCGAGAGTTTTCCTTTTTAACCGACTTCAAAAAAGGAGGAGGTTCTCAATTCGACTGTTTTTTTTTTATCGAATCAACTCATGGTCGACAGAGCCGCATTCTAGGCAAAGCTACTGCATCAAAGCTCATCATGCTATCGAATCAGCGCACTATTACCTCATACTTACATTATAAATCACGCATGAAAACGTAAACTGTCATATCATATAACTTTTCCTTACTACGACGAAAATGCAAACGCGCACGTAAATATCCAATGAAAAACTTCAAACGATCACCATATGAAAACGATACACACATACAATTTACAGGAAAGCATTACCCTACTTTTCCAAGCGCCGTCGTGTAAAAGTCGCATAAACTTGAAGGCGAATTACGCAAACGTTCTACGAAGTTCAATTCATTCTTAATTGAAGTCTTTAACTGGCTATAAGGAATTCGGAGCGGAAATTTTATCACCTAAGAATTCCTTCATAAAATCGGTGATCTTCTAAATTAATAGGTGCGATAATTCCTCTTGAGCTTTTGGCAACGGATGGGATCTTAGTATTAAGATTGAAACGATCTTGGCCGAGCATTCTTTGGCAGGAGACGCCATTATTCGTTACGGGGAACATACATTAGACATACATCCAGTACAGTCGACGACAAAAACCGCTGTCCTATTTTTTAATTTAACTTTACGCATGCCAAATACTTTTTTTTTTATTAACGAACAGGTTTTTCTTTGAACTCTATCTCACCTGATATTAAGTGACCATGCGGTCTACGATGGTGCCCGCTTACCTAGAATTAACCTATTCTATTCACTCCTGACTAATGTAATCGTGGCGCATCGCTCTACGTCTGGTTGTTCGTACTGTTATACTATATCTGTGTACCTTTTGTATTTGAGAACTGGTGTAAAATAAAGCATTTTCTATTTTATTTAATGACACGGTTTGAAAAAGTCATGAGAATTTTATTAAGCTCAGTAAAATCCACCGAAATAAAGAGACGAGTTGTGTTTGTAAGGAGTGTACCCGAACACTTTTTGAAAGACTCCTGTAGGTGTTTACCTAGTTAAAAGTAACATTATCCTAGATTAATTTAATTTAAATAAAGATGTTTTACAAAATCACAGCATAGATTTTAAAAAACTAAAAATAAATTGCAAATTACAAAACACGTGTCAAAAATTTTGTACCCACATAATTATATTCCCTGTCGAGTTTTCAAACTCCTGTAACTCATGTGGTAATATAAACAGAAGCGTGTGGTACAAAACAATATTAAAAGTTATACATTCAGAAAAGTTCCAATAACTTCCCATCGCAAAGTTGGGAAGGTAGTGGCAAGCCAGGATCTAAATGTATCACATATAAAAATTAAAATAGCAAATAACTAAAGCTATCTGTCTTGTCTACTCTATTTATTAATAAAGCAGAAGAGGTATACGATAAAAAGGCATATTTAGAGAAATGTGATATTTATGATTGAAACGTCTTGTGTATGTCTATTTGTGGGTAGATGCACTAGCAGAGGCCAACGGATTATGAAAAAAAACTGGCTTCTAATATAGATAAAAAAAATACGACCATAAACAAACTAACGGATGACAGCTACTTTGAAATATCAAGAAAATCGTCCAAAGACAAACTTAAAGTTACAAGAGAAAAAAAGGAAAAGTCAATATAAACACTGAAGACATCAATGGAATACAAGAAGCAAGAGACAAAACCAACAAAAAACTCACGAACGACCCATAAAGAGAATCCGAACCTCCAATAATAAAAACAAACTCGACCGAAGAAACAACTGTTAAAGATACGTAACAGAAATGTAAATAAAGGACGGTGACTACGTAGAGTGTTCAACAGAAACATATTACCAAAGTTGGGTATCTACAATTCAAATGGTGAACAAAAACGTACAGGATACGGAGTCCTCCCAGGTCGCGCCGATAAATTCAAGAGCTATCGAAACTCCGGAGTCGGCAATACAACTTCGCCTGGGACGCCCTGGGCACAGACCGAGAAAAATGTCAGACGCCACAGAGTAGCCTATGTGATCAATTGTTAAATAAAGTCCAGCTGGACAATTGGACACCGTTGCAGAGTAAGTCTATGAGTTAAATTGTTTAATAAAGTTCTGCTGGACATCAGTTGTAGATTATGACCGCCTGGGGAAGTACTTTGCCAGATATTCATCCGTCAGATCGTGTTCCGGTTTGAAGGGCGCGAAATTTCTAGGCATTTGAGACTTTAGAACCAATGTCGCAGGGTGAGGACCGCAGTGCAGTTCCGCAACAGATTCTGGGTGGCACTGTAGCTGTTATGGGCAGGCTCGACGCTTACCATAATGTGAATGACTTGCTCGACTCGTAACATAGTCACATAAAATAAAAATAAAACATAAAAGGTTCAAACTTCAAACTAACATAGTCACTAACATAAGGGGTAGATCGATAGGTCTGGCCGTACCCACTCGCAATATCACCAGTTTACTCGTGATAATAAAGCCTGCAATGTTCAAATAAACACTTGGCTTAATGCATAAAACATGGGCAGACAATATATAAAAAAACAAGACAATGATATAACATATCCACATTACAACCCATTGATACATTGTAAGAAGAAGCAGTAAGTTTATTTTCCAAAGAACTCCATAAAGGATATAAAAATATACCACACGCATGACAGCTTCCTCCTGAAGCCGTCATTACCGACACTGCGGAAAGGAATGGACAAGGGTCAGTAATTAGAAACACATGGCCAATACGTTCCAGATGGAGTAAAGCCCTTATGAAGCAAGTGGGCATCCACCCTTAGAAATTAGCCAAAGCTGCGGTTAATGTTTCACGCCACCCGAAAAGGTCACATAATTGTGGAAATAAAATCTTTGGTCAGAATATTATTCTTTGATGAATAAATATTATTTAAATTCGGGAAGTTGGTGAAGCATTTATTGCTATCTTCTGTGTATGGTCAGATGCCATGGGCCCAAACCAAATATACTGGATATTCGTACTAGTACTTATAGACTTACTACCGGTTCCAACGCAAACACCCACTCCCTAAAGATCGCGGTAAGGATATTGTCAACTCGGGATGTAAAACAAATCGCTATAATAAATACAAAACTTTGTCAATTTACGTCGCGCTCACCGACGCGGCGACGACGCGAAAATTATAAACTGTAATTAAATTAAAACATAAGTTACGGACTTTAAAAGAAATTGCGATTCGTGCTTTGCGAGCTCTGTCACGGGGACTTGAAGAGGATTTAATTAGAGATCCTTACATCGTAGTTGGTGAATGCAGAAGTAAAGTAGTCTACTCTAGGTGACTTTCAAGCCTTGAAAGCATCTGCACAGTTGTCTATGTAGTACCTACAAGTTAAAGCAACATTTTCACTGCAATAAAAATGCTATATTAACATACTGCTGAAATATTCTCATAAACGCGTTTGCAGCCAGGCGAATAGCAAATGCTAGTATCTCTTCATTCATATATCTTCAGTATAAATCCAAGATCCTAACTAGGTTGACTTTCATCGAAGGATCTTATTAATTCAATTTGGGACTTTGTTATAATGGCCTTAATTATTCACGATTGAGAAAGCTTTTAGAGTTATACGAAGTTTGTATGAGGCTTCTAATGAAAACGTAGAATGCTCGGCTAATGTGTTAAGGTCCGAGACGGGTCTTCAGTTAGAATTTGTTTGACATGTTTAGATAATCATGATGAATGAAAAAGGGTGTTTTCATCGCGGTTTGTTAACAATGTTATGTGCTTTGTCATCGTGATCCTGGTATTAATTAGCGATCCCTTCGGGTGAATTGTTAAGATTTTGTTTGACCGTGCCTGGCCCGCATTGTCTTTCAGCGTCAGATCTTCGATTCATTTATCTTTCAAAGAGATGTTCCTCTTATTTTACAAATTAAATAAAATCTTCATTTCTCGTTTAATAATAGCGTGTTGAGGAAAACGTTTATTCGGAGAAAACTTTATTTTTAAATAGGTTGATTGTAACACAATAAATTGCTGATGCCTGTACTTTTTAAGTCCTCGTTTGTTGTTGTGAACGAAAATAGAGCCTATTGTACGCATAGGTATGGAGCGAAGATAAATCGTGGAAGTGTGTTTATTTTTAGAGGCTCTTTATTAACTAAATGAAAACTCAAGGTCCAAATGAAAATGGTACGCTCAGCCTCAAAAGTAGCTGAACGTGTTCGTTCATCATCATCATCAGTCTTTACCGGTCCACTGCTGGACATAGGCCTATTCTTACTTAAAATTATTTTCAGTCATGACATTTCAGTAAAATTTTCAGTAAGAAATCGTTTGCCCACCTGGCAGGGTAGTTTTCCTACTGACTTCTTCGATCTTTTCTGATACAAGTCATATATTATCGAACTGTTGTCGTTTCGTTTGGCCAAGTATCATGCCAAATCGCTAGTAAAGTCATGTGTTACGTCTTCCTACGTTTAAACACTTATGTTTGACGTCGGATCTTTACGTAATCTTTATGGTCTATAATATTTTCGTTTTTCTATTCTATAAAAAAGAAAAAATTCGCGTGCGAAAAACATGTCAGTTACATGTTGAGCTGCTTTTGCAATTACATCTTACTGTTTACATACTAGTTTATTTACTTAGGAGATACATTATTGCCTAACAACAGCTAATTTCGAATTAGGAACAAGCAAACATTGGCCACCAACTTGCCAACTGCTTTGTAGTAGCAAACACCTCATCAATGTCCCAAATCAGCTGTTTGTCTAGCATGTTTGCAGCTCAGATCTCTGTTTGCATAGCACAGAGGTTGTCACGTATAACCCAATCTGCTAATGCACTACGACGAATACGTATGCGACTTTACGACCATACGAAACCAGTCGCCAATGTTTACCAGCATAAAATCAGATTGCTACTTCTACACCGGCAATAACAATCCTCTGAACATAACGCGCTTCTTTATCGTTGTTTTGACGTCGTTAAAGCTAAACGCAAGCGAAATCACCGTTCAACTTTCCGGAATTTGCTTAAGAATACGCCACGAAAATTCTGTAAGGTTGGCATTCTTTACCGTCTCTCGAACGCGTTCTAGCTACGTAACGAATAGTTTAGCTTTCGTATAAAGAGTCAATGTAATTAAAACTTGGGATTACTTAAGTTTTAATTGGATCTGTGAGAAAGACTGAGCCGATGTGTTAAAAGCCACTTTACCTTCACCCTGTTCCTATATTTTAAGTAAATACAAAGACGTCGCGAAGTGGTATTATGAGCGCCAATGTAAACAGTGAACATAAAATCGTGCGAGTTCGGCGACGTGGATAGCTTCACGGCTTTCAATTCAGTGCACGTACTGCCAGTAATAGGGCTGTCCAAAAACTATATAGATAGGAAATAATATTAAAAAGTGCGCTAGTATCTGGCAGTATTCGACGCCCGCGGGCGCGCAAGCCAATAATTGATATTTGCCATTTGAATTCTGGTGGTGTTTCGAACTGCGGTGTTTTGGGTGGTGGGAGCTGCCCCCCAGTTAAGGACCGTTCACAAGGAGCGATTCAATCGACCTCAGACTGTGTATCTTATAGCAGTGACGTGGGAGCAAATGTTTGCTATTGTGTGAGCCCGGTACCCAGTGGGACATTTTAGTCCGGAGCGTGTTTGTCGGGAGTATTTATTGAGTGGTAACCTACTTAATTCTGGAGTTGATTAGAGGAAAGGTGTTGACTGGGGTGAGGTAAAAGCTCTGTTGTGTAAGATACGTAACGTACAATCGATACGTGCTTCTTGTTTGATGTTTAATGCAGCGGAATGATCGGATTTAACTTCCAAACGAATAAGTTGTCTGTCTATATCAAATAACAAATGTAAATAGTACGTAATGTTGCGCAATTTATTGAATCAAGAGTAAAGTAGAAACGCCACTCCTTAAATCTTTATTTATCTCGATTTACAAAACGAAACCAGCGAATGATTTTCACTTCAGCACTGGAATAAATTTAATCAGTTCGTGTCCCAGCGCATAGGGTTGCTCTAAGTTTCCATTCGATTATCACACGTTGTTCGCCTCTCGATGCGGCGATGTGTTTGGAATAGCATCGAGATTGGAGCCGGGATCCGTAACTAGTACACAGCAGTACGTGCTAGGTAGTGATAGTTAGATGTGGAGGTTCTAAAGCTGGTAAGTATTACATATTTAGACTATGCGCTTGTAGTGTCCGTGGTTAGGCGACGCCACCAATCGGTATGCTTTTACATTCATAACGCATTATGAAAATACTTGCTGCGCCCAGCGGTTTCACACGCATTGAGTCTTCTCCCACGGAAACTGTTAATTTTTACGGGATAAAAATTATCCTATGTATTAATCCAGGTAATAAACTATGTGTGTGCTAAATTTAATCCAAATCCGTTCATTAGGTTTTGCGTGAAAGAGCAACAAACATCCATCCATCCTCAAACTTTTGCATTTATAATATTAGAAACTAGAGTAGGTATGTTTACAAGCGTGACAGAAACTTATTGTGTCGTTTATTGCTAGCGTTGAGAAATACAGTTTGACCTTAATTTTTTAATTTGAAGTCGAGTCGGGTGTATCGACGATCCGAATAGTTGTTGAATGCGATATCTATATTGTTAGTTCTACTTGATACCTAATGACTTGTTCCAATAAAATGGTGTGACAAAAATATTTATCGCAAATACCAACTCGCGTACAAATTCAATGTTACCGCGATACCATCGGTAATTTCGCCGTGATTCAGCGATTTTTCTACCGATATAAACCGGGTTTAATTAAATAAGAACCGTTATTAAACTTACATTAAGCTCGGACTACACCTGGGCGACCGGTGCGACTGCGCCGAGAAGCTTCTAAATTGGAATACCTTGTTTTCCTGAGCGATTATAGTGCGATCGTGTCGTAATAATTATCATATATGTATTTAGGGACATTGCGGCAAACTGTATTGTGGAAAAAACATAATATATTGTAGTTAATAGAATCAGGCGTTACGTTGCGGAAACCCATAATCTAAAAGAAAATGTAGGCGGAATTAAAACTATATTTAATTATTTTTTTATAATATATTTTCGAGATATTAACACTGTGTGCAGTTAAAAGACATTTAGCAACACAAATACAGTACAGTGTGCAAGCTCACTCACGTAGATTCAATAACTAGCCTTAGGTCACTGTAATAATTTCTCCCACTTTGCAGTCGCAGTCGTCGCTTCAGTATGTACATATCTTTACTCGCTTGTCTGCAACCTAGTTTGTAACATGGTCAGAACGAAGGGTTAACTTCACAAGCCATTTCAAACCTTATTTCGAGGACGTTACAGTTTACGAGCTCTCACGAAGAGATCACGATCTCAAAGTAGGTATATGTAATGTTAAGGGGTATTTAATAGCCCACTCGGAGTTATCAGCCCTGAGGTAACTGGTGTAATTACTGTACCTGAAGTACAATCTGATAGGCTGGAGTTCACAGCTGATCCATGGTTTCTTTGAAATATTATAGTTAACCTTAGTTTAACCATAGTTCCTGTTTAAAAGGCACTGTTTTTAGCGAAATTACTGAGCATAATTACTTTTTTTTTTATTTAAAAAAAAAGTCCACTGCTGGTGAACCCCAGCCTTAATATTTTAGAGACCTACAGGTGATCGATTAGAGACAGCTCTGAGCTAAAAAGCTAAGATGACAAAATGATTCAAAATGAGATTTGGCCTCCGATGTCTTGCGCCAACTCCTGCAAGTCCTCCGTCTGGAGCTCGCGCGAGTTTTTCCCTACTTTATCTATACAGCAGTTCCTGGAATCACTCGTTCGTCCCAAGTACACACCATTCACAGCAGCTTTCTACTTGACCGTGCCAGCTAAGCTTAAGGGCTTCTATCTCACCGATAATATTTCCTAATCAGAAACTTTAGCTGTATTCGCGGCGTATTTTCCAAGCACTGGTAGAGTTAATGAGTTTTCTTTACCTGTGCGAGATTCAGCCATGAGTCACCGCTTGAAAGGGAAATGTCCTTTTTCAAACTCAATCCAAGATCAGTTAATCATTAGTTTAGTAGATCATATTTGACTTATTTTTCTCTATGTATGTTTATCAGACTTAAGCCCTTGACTTGTATAAGTCCATTATGTCTGCCTACTTGCAACAAGTTATTTGAGTTTTGATTTTTGTACATTTATTAGTGTGGTTTTGATATTTCGTTGTTCCGTATTTCGCTCGTAAACTTTTGACAATATTGGATTTTTTAAATATGGCGTACTCTCGGCAACCATAGTTCCTTTATGGAAATCTATAAGACTTGATAATGCCGGAATTACTAAAAATAAAGAAAGAAGAAAGAAAATAAAGAAAGGTGCTAAGTGCTTAGACAACACGTTCACAGCAATACAACACAACACTCGCAGATTTAATGTGTGTAATTAGTAATTACACCGTCACGCGTAATTACATACTGTCACGCGTAACTACAAAAAGTGCCCACATTTCACACAAACACTGCTAATTAGGGAATCTCTAGGGCAAACTGTTTGTTCACAGCTCACTGTATATATAGTTCAGTAAACAAATGCGGTTGGTTCGTTAACGATACTTTAATCAGTGAAGTTTTAAAAAGTTTCACACAATATAATTACAATGTGACCGACAGGTTTGATTAACCCTTTGCATGTCTTAATAAATTGATTTTTATATAGTGGTAGATTGAAAACTCTTTTATTGACATCAAGATGTATTGGCAGAAAAGTCTTAATTGAACACCAAAATAAACAAAATGCAGAAAAATAACAGTAGGTAAACATAGTGTAGTACGATGAACGGTCTTATAGTTTTAAGCGATTTCTTCCAGATAAAAAAAAACAACATTTTTTTTAAAGTATAGTTTTTTGCATAAACACAGAAAACCTTACTACCTTAAAACCTTAATAATGCTACACTATTACTTCTTACTACTTGATTTTCCTGAGGTACTAGTGTATATAATAATTTAACACATAACTAAAAGACAGAGGGGTAGATTTAAATTTCAACTGTGGCCTGCAAGACAGTAGGTAAAGTTTTCAATAAGATACTTTAATCTTGATAGATTAACGGAAAACGGACAACAGTAATGTTCGTACTAGTTCAGTCATGCAAACTAGTACGAACAGTGCCGTTTTAAAATACAAAAGAAACTATAATAGCCTCTATGAAGTGTAATTTTCTACCGGAAAATCAACCGTTTAGCATATTTTGGTACCCCTTTTCCGGAACTTCAGAGCCTTTAGTTTCAGAAACATTACAAAAGTGGTTTATATTCATAAGGCACTATTTATAACGGGGTCCGTCGGGTTGGTTCCGTGTTTAAAATAGTGAAACCATAAAAATTTTAAGCCACACAAAAGAATGTTTTTCAGTACGTATAATATAGCAAAAATAATTAATAGTAAGTGTTGCAAGCGCCACTTTAAAAAAGCGCTTGCAACAGTGCATTAATAACTTAAACAGTTTGTTAATACCAACCCACTTACTACTTAAAGGCAGACGTATCGATCTACCACCAATCTCTCAAGCTTTTCACAGTCGTCACCAGTACCATGTTCCTTTAAAACCTGGATAAAGACGTTAGTGCTGTAATTTCCTGACCCACATAAAGTTATCACCAGATTTCACGAGCGACCAACAATCCTCATTCACTTTTCCACTACAGGCTTCCGTCACAAACTAATTTGCAATACAATGCGACACAGAATCCCGCGACCGCACTCAACTTCCCTTAATACGCGTCGATGTACAGCGTTAATTTAACTTCGCTCGCAAACGGCTCGAAACGCGGCAACTTTCATTCCTTACGCTCATTTATTAGCGGAACTATTTCCGCGAATAAACAGAACTAAGTATCAGAACTCGTGGAAATAGCTAAAAGCTAAATGCCTACAGGATTTCATCATCATCATCATCAGCCCACACTCGTCCACTGCTGGACGTAGGCCTCTCCCAATGAACGCCACTGAGCCCGATCTTCGGCTTTCCTCATCCGGTCCTTACCAGCCGTCTTCCGCAAGTCGTCACTCTACCAGCGGCGTCCTACACTACGTTTGCCTTAACGCGGTCTTCACTCTAGAACTCGTCTACCCCATCGGTTGTCGGTTCTTCTAGAGATGTGACCGGCCCATTGCCACTTCAGCTTGCTAATCCTTTGAGCTATGTCGGTTACCTTGGTTCTCTGTCGGATCAAATCATTACGGATCCTGTCCTTCAGAGAATTTACAAAATACGCTTCTAAGCCCGTATTATAGCATTTCCTGCTAGCTGTAACACATAGCCCCACTTTTCACCCTTAAACTTGACATGACAACCGTGTTACTCAAAGAGTTTCTAAAAGCAAAACTGGGTTTAACAAGCGGGCGAAAGTGTATTAAATTTCTGAATATTTCGCCTTTCAAACTAATTAATTAGTTGCTTAACTCCAAGGCGAGTGCTAGCGATGATCTAAGCAATATCCAAGTTTGAACTTGCCTCGGAGCCGAACCTGGGAGTTTGGCCAAATCTGTTGCTTCTGATAACTTGCTTATGTTTTTGCTTTAACCTACACCTTACACTTTCTAAAACCTTGGAACATCATGTAAGTGTAGCTTAAACGATTGGTATATGAAACGGCCTTGGAGTATAGACAGAACCGTAGTGGTGAAGAATGGCGATCGATTCAAAATGAAGAAATAAACAGTCTGTCGTGTTGCCCATTTTTTACGGTAGATTAAAAAAAAAAACTTTTTATTAATACATTTAAATTGCGAATTGGAAACTACACGTAGCTAGCATTTTTTAAATGTGCAATAGAGCTATTTATCTTCCAAGTACTTAGTATACTTATTTGTTTTAAATGCTGTTTTATTTTGACGTTTAAAAAAGAACTGTTTTCGGCACCAGAACGAACCCCATTTGAATATTTCACATTCACCTCATGGGTATCACTTCAATACTAAAACATCTCGGCCAAAAGCATAAAACGTTAGGAACAGAATACTTAGAGACAGAGTTGGCAAAGCAATTCACTGTCCCGACTCCCGAGTGCCGTAGATACGCGACATCCGAACTTGTAGCAGTATAACCTGTTTGCAACTTTAATAAAAATACAGATGCCATAATTTTCTGAGGCAAAACCCCCAATCCGGCAAGCGCGATCGACCGCTTGTAATCAAAAATCTCGAACAAGTCGCGGAAGTTTTTTAGAGGCTCATGAATAACTTATGGGGTGCGACACGCCTCACTTGTTATGTTCGAAAACTTTTTTTATTTTCTTCTCCATTAAAAAGGCGCGCCGGCTGACGATTTAGCGACGGAACTGATGAATAATTAGGGCGTATTTCTTGCCCGTCACTGTGCTAATGAATATTAGAGCAGGGTGAAGAAAAATCGAAACGAAATCTGCGGTTGTTCGCCCGGAAGGAGCTCCGTTAATTACGCCCTTGAAGATAAATAAGTCACTGCGCGCAAATTTGTCCATCCATCGTGTTTTTGTTTCTACCAAGGAGTTTGTTATTGGCTCATTTTTTGTTAGAGTGAATTATATGAGTCGTTTGTGTGGGTGAATACGGTTCGAATAGTCCATTTTGTGGCACTTTGTGGGCTGGAAGGGGCTTTAGTGGAATAAACAATGCTTTTTACGGTCACACGGAATAAAAGATTTGCTGGTAAATGACCTCTGGACTAAGAGGTCTTGGAACAAAGAAATGTTATGAAGGTAAAATTTATAATAATATTATCCCTGCATGGGTAAAACTAGCTGGACTACATCAGAAATACTATAGTTCTAACAAAGTTCTAGTTTATTTTCTAGGTTTAGCTAGCTATGTCTTGTCTAGACCTATTAAATACTTATAGAATGCTAAATATCATTTCAAGATGAAGTTTTTTTAAATGTCTATTGTAGCTACTTATACTTTAAGAAATATCGTTTGAACACTAATTAAATAAAATCATTGACTGGCATCAATCAATCCAAACATAAATACGTACATAAAATAAAAAATATAAATATTCAGAAATCAATCACTGACAAGTCAAAGCCCTTGCAATTTTTTGGACATAAATATCAGCAAAATATTATTCGAGATGACTGAATACAATGCGCCAGCAATACCAACGTCAATCCATCCAAAACCAAGCACTTACAAAAATTCACTTGCTTCAATCCACTAACCTAACAATGCTCAGTACAAATCTTTCGAGAACTCAACACATTCATGTTTGTTAAGGGGACGAGAATACAAAAGTGCTATTGATACGGGCCCCTCACAAAAGGGGTCCAACATGGGGTCACCCTGTACTTACTGACTCGGAAACATGCTATGGGGCTCGAAAAAAGGTACCATTATGAGAGAGAAGGCGGTAGAAATTAATGAGGTTTTGTACGATTTTTTTAATAATACGAAAATATTATATTATGCTCATTTCTAATCTATATATAAAAAAATGTTATGTTGGTTTGTGTACGCTTCAAAAACTCAAAAAACTGAAATTTTAGCATAATATATAATCCGCATCAAGGATTGTTTTTATCTATTTTTTTCATCAGCGATATATCAGCGAATGTGCGAATGTGCCACAGCGAAGCGTGGCAGGGTACAGCTAGTAATATAATAATATAGTATTATAAATAAATGAAATATATTGGACCCTAACTTAGGGTCCAATGCTAAAAAAATATTAAATTACGAAAGCATTTCATCGAATTCTATGAAATTGGTAAAAAATACAGTCAGAAGCAATTAAAACTATTCACTTGGTGATAATTAATGTCTGCTTTTTATAAAGTCGGTCCAGCGCGTAATTACCTGCGTGTTGTTTTTCATCGTAATTTTTGATCGATTTTCTACGTCCGTTCTTAATAACAACCTGACCTATTGGACGTCGACTTATCAAAGTTGTTAAGACAAGCCCATTTTGTGGCGAGAGCCCGATTCAAAGAGAGCCCTCGCTTTGAAATCGAAGATCGCTAAGATACTTACTGAATGAACTCTTCAGCGTTGTTTGAAACATTGTAATTTAACATAGGAAATGTTTCTGGTTTAGGCTCGCGTCTCAGATTACTTCATAGTTCTTGCCAATTCTCAGAATAACTTTTATTTGGGTCAACTTGACTGTTTTGGTGAAACCTTAAAAGTCAATGTTGACCCAATTTCTATTGTTCAATTGAGTTAAAAATAAATAAGTCATAGAATTAAATTAAATAAATTTGATCCTAAATAGATAACTTAAAAGCTGAAGTACAAGGATTTGAACATCAGATTCAAATAATTGAACAATTAATTGAATAAAATCAAAGAAGCTATTCGAAATAGGATTTTAAAAGTTTATTGCTAAAGTGAAAGTTGTTGAAAATTTCAATACTTTAAAGTTACTGGACGGCACAAAAATATCAGCTGATACAGTACCTATTCAAAATATGTCTACAAGACGTACATTTTGTTATAAAAACATCCATTGTAAAGTTTCAACATCTACATCCGATAAAATTCTAAAGTTGTGTTCGCAGACGTACATAGGATTCGTCGTGAAATTTAAAATAAGCAGCAAAATGATATTTGCAAAAGTTTCTTACTGAAAAATTGAGTCCGCACTCACAATCTACCACATAAGTATACAAACCAACTCCCAGCGCACACTTATGCAATTGCATCGATTCCAGACATCGAAACTAGGGATGAGAAAACAATTTGACAAGGACTTGGGATTTTTATTTAAAAACTAGCTACGCCCCGCGGTCTTACCCACGCAGATCCCGTTCCTGTGGGCATACGGAAAAAAATATAACCTATAGCCTTCCTCGATAAATGGACTATTAAACACAAAAAAGAATTGTTCAATTCGAATCAGTAGTTCCTAAGATTGCTGCGTTCAAACAAACACACTCTTCAGCTTTATATATTAGTTTAGATTAGATATTGGTGGTAACCAAGCATGCGGTCCGCGTGATATTATGTGGTCACTGCCGCCTATGGACAGCCGCAATGCCAGGGGCATTGCCGGTGTTTTACCGGATCTTGCTTAATTGACCACTTTGATGAAATTAATTTGTCGGTCAGATTACAGGCGGGTTCCGACGTGATTGATCTGTAGTATGTACCCAACGGAATCTTGTTCTAATTTCGGCCCTGCAAAACGAATTATTTGAAGACTTGGATATCTTAACTCACTAAAACGGTCAACGCAGACATCAACTGAAAATTCAAAGGAATAGCTCGACGGACTATGGAACACCATAGCAGTGAGGATCAATCATTAATTTTAGACCATAATCGGTGAAATATATTCACCTACAAATCAAACCATCACAAAAAAGCAAAACAACTCCCAGTGTCATTCCATGAGATGAAAAGTATTTCAGAAAATAATATGATTTCTTCTACAAAAACATTCGTGATCAATTAGCTTTAGTAAGGAAAACTGGATCAATGATCTTACTTGATCCTTGGTCAGAAATTAAAATTTAGTTATGAAAACCGGATCAGATTTGATCCATAAAACTGGATCCGGCCAAGGCTTCAACCGCATCCCTACACAAACTATTTGAGAAATACCCGAAGCGTTCTGGAAAAATCCATTGCGCCGCTGGAACATCATTTGGGATTGGCTTAGCTCACTTTAAACCTTTCCTGCACTCAGCGGCCCGGACGTGCTGAGGTAGGACGGGGACACGCGAGGAAATGCTGCAACTTACGACTTGCTGCAATGTTGGATTGTGAGGAAGTTGCAGATTGTTATCGCACTCGATTTGAGGCAGACAGTGGTCTGTTGATGTAGGACCTGCAATTGATGTGTAATAAGGATGCAAATGCACACATTCACTATTTCAGTGGTACTAACTGGTTGTTCGTTCAACTTCTTCTTATCTTCTTCGTTTCTTTTTGTTAAAGACATTTGTTTTAGTTTTCTTTGTTCTGTGGTGTTTCAATACAGAGTTTATCTATCTATCTATCTATCTATCATCAAATACAGTAATACAAAATGCAGTAGTAATAGTAATATACAACATAATTATATAAGGTACTAGGAAATGTATTAAACTTTATTTAAACAACCATGGGTGAACTTATGGCTCAAGTGATCTCTTCCACTGGAAGAGTAATCTTTGGATGAACTGATAAAACTTAACATAGGAGTTTTGGATTTTTGGTTTTAATAAATATGTATGAATAGTGTATAGGTATTTCATTAAAAAAACACTTTAGTATCGGGTTATTTTATTAAAAACACTTAAGATGATAGTCTAAAACTAACTTAAAATAAAACCTACACTAGTTTAACAAACCGCTACCAGTTAGCAATGTTCGCAAAAGGCCTACAGCATTGCCACGTTGCTTGGCAATGCACTAAGCATTGCAAATATAGTTTGGGCAAAAGAGAAGTCAACCTTTTGGTCACGTGTTTCTCCGAACACTCGCTCAGATAGGTATTTTTTTAAAATGTTATGGGCCACTGGTCCCCGCGGCCCTAGTGTCTCGACCCTACAAGGATCAAATAGGTACCCACTATAGATGGTACTATAGTTTCGCCTATGTATATAGGTGGTTCTTTCAGTTCGCTTTACAATTTTTACCTTAAGTATCTAAAATACCCTGTAATTACTCGTATATTTCTTTCTAACTACGAAATTTTTTGAGCCGATTCCGTCAAATAAGTACCCAAGTAAACCGACCTTAATTATACCAATTTGATCCCTGTTTCTTCTAAAACCCACGTCGTTAATTGAACTCTGTGATAGGTACCTATGTTGTACTCATTAATAAGAGGTAATTAATTAGCTAATTGCCCAATTGAGTGCGGCGTAATTAATTTTGTCAGAGCTCCGATGGTTTCCGAATAATTTGTTTATTTAATAAGTATTTTGTAGGCTGTATTCGAAACGTTAGGCTTAGGTGAATATTTATCTTTTTTTAAGGCGTAATTGTATTATTAGAACAGAATAGAATAGAATAGAAAATAATTTATTGTAAATCAGTCCAGAAGTGTTCAGTTCAGTTTATTCTAAACTGAGCATTGAGTAGAGCATTGGTTCAGATTGTGATCACTTCTGATATTGTTATAAACTCGAATGTCCCAATTCCGGATAAATATGAATTGATGTTCCACAGCAGTTTACTGCTGTATTATAAGTTTATAACATAGATAAATTTGTTCAAAGTACACAAAAGAAACATGAAAACAAGAGACGTCCCTCCGGTGTTGCCATATAGGAAGGGCGGCATAAAATTCATTTGATAAACGACATACTTCTCGAAACATCAAAAAACCGTCCTCATTGAAACTCGACACATCATTACAGGACGTCTTGGTCCCTTTGAACTCGATAATTCTCGAAAACATCGATATGAAGCGATATCGATATCTGGATGACATCCGATACGATGCAAATGTATCGAAACGTGAGATCTGCGTGCTGATAAACGCTCGCGATATCGGAAATGGCTATACATTATTATTGATTAATATTTATATCGATACGTAGCGGGCCACATTTTATTCATCCACAACAGCAAACTGCGATGCTTGCCGATATTATTGCCATCATTAGATCAAGGGCCGCTTCCTTCTGGGATGGGTTGGGAACACAAAGAATGGTATACTGCGGAGTTCGTGTGACTACTTGGGAAGCCCAATATTTAAGGCCTGGGCACCGGACCGCCATAATACCACCATAACCACCATAATACTCCATATAGTACACAAGTAAATGTAGTATGTTTTACCGCTTTATCAGTGCTTATTATTTGAATTTGTTTGTATTTCATTTTGTTTGGTTTCTATTATATATTTTTTTGGTTCAATGGACATTTTTACACCTCTATTTTTTAATTTTTTTATTTTAGATATTTGTATGTGTATAATTGTATAAGTTTGAGTTAGCTCCGAAACGGCAGAACGGATGTTGAATCATTTAGAATTCTTTTGATTTCCTTGCCCTGTTTACAAGAGGCTCCAATGGTCGGAATGTTTACTTTCTATCAAAGGAAAACTTAGTAAAGAAATATGTTCAGAAAAGTTTCTGAACAATTCTAATTCTTGAATATTATTCTTATCTGTTTTGTAATATTAAACGAAATGAAACACAATTTATGATTTTATATATGCGTCACAGTGAAGGACAATTTTGTTAGGAAATATTCATGCCAATGAACTACAAAATTTAATAGCATATGTAACATAACTCCCATGTTAATAACACAGCCTAATAAATCCTCCACTCTTTATACGGCGTTCATAGTAACGAGCTAGCTAAATTCGCGTTCGACCCTTATCATAACCTTTACTAATGTTAAAGTTCCAAAACTCCAGACTTAATAATAATAACCATACTCTTTTTCTGTGACAATTTACGAGTCCCAATGGTGGGAAGATATGGTCTAGATTTTAAAGAGTCGATGTTGACCTTTGCGGATCTCACGCGGCACTGTACTTGCCGCCGCTGCGGGCGCATTCGGATATTAGACACTAGCTAAAGACACAAACAGTAAAGGAAATATATAAAAGGAAAATAAAAATAACAAGCATACTTTGTCGATAATGAATCATCATTATTTAATCAAACAAACTACGAGTATGTAACGACGGTTCCAAGCTTCGACCTTCCTCGAAGTCATTATTGGAGACTCACAAACGAATAACGATCAAAAAGTAGAGCTTTCAATGCTAACCCTTCATTAGTAGCGTGGTCTTTTTACTCCATTTGAAAGGCCCGTTCTTGAGACGGATCTAATTTGTTTCTTTTCAAGCACGGCCCCGTTCGTTTCCTAGCTGATTGCGGGTTATTCGCTCATCTTACCGTATTACCCTTGTCTGCAATTTGTTTGCGTAGACATTCGTGTATTTGTGGGATTTTGACGATGTTCGCGCCACTTACATTGGCACTCATAATACCTTCCTACCTTCCTATTCCTATCATTTCTTGGCGACTATCTCTGTCGCTCATATCGTGGTATCCACGAGAAAACTGCTTGCCGCCGCAAGTAGTCTGCGATCGACCCTCGTCCTTCGCGGCTGCCGCTCTCGCCGAATCCAAAGTACTGGATCTGCTGCTCCTCTGTGGTGGTCCACGTGAATTCGACGCGAAAATATAAACAAAACCCGCTATAAACCCGCCGCGTAAACGCTCCTTGCCGACACGCACCAACCGCCTAAAATACAGTCCACTACATCGAACGTCATAACATCCTGAAGGAACAAGCAGCTTGGAGACGGACCCGAACCGAGGTGATTGCAGTTGCATGGAGACCAGGTTAGTCGCTAAGTTCCTTTGTACTACTCTTCTACCAGCCATCCTTCCCCCGCCATTGGAGGCGCGCTCAGCCTATACAGCTTAGCTGCCGCGCTAACATATTGTTGGTCCTCCGCCGCCGGATCTTCTCTGGTCCTCCCGCTATTCTCTGGCCCCTCTTAGGCCTCATATAGTCCTCTTTATAACCGCCCGCAATTTTATATTGGTATTTTTACCAACGATAATTTCCTATAATTATCGTGTTCCCGCCCGCAATTACAGTTCAGATAGTACCCTGTACTATCCTACTACGCTCTTATATACTTATTTCGTGTATTCCGCATTCCTAAATAGTAAAAATAACGATTTTTCCGTAATTCTTAATTTTTATTAAAAAGTGAAGGTATTCCTAACGACCACCCGTGCGTCTCCACGTGGGTATTCAATACGCCGCGCGCGCGGCAGGTAAATGCTGTAGGCAGTTGCAGTAAATTAGGAATTTCATACTTTATCTAGTTTTTTATACTTTGTTAAGATGGCTATGGCTACTCGTTCAAAAGACAAAGATAGTGAAGTATACGAGGACGCAAAAGCGCTCGATACGTTACAGGTCGAACGTTTGACCTTGATAGGTAAACGTGACATTATATTTTCTCGCTTACAAGATATTTTTAACCGATCTTTAAAGGCTTTCACTGATGATACTGAGAAAGATTTATTTCTATGTGGAATGATCTCGTTAGACCGCTTACGCTCCGATTTCAATGAAATTGTGAACAAATTAAATGTCACCGAGTTGACTCTCAACGCTTCGTACACGGTAAACTACCAATCTATAAACGTCTTCGAAGATATGTTTTGCCGTTGTCAGTTTGTTTATAATAAACTTAACCCGCCTTTAAAAACCGCTGATTTCAATGTTGCCCCGCAACGTAAATCCATCAGAATTCCTGAACTCGATTTGATGGTCTTCAATGGAGATCCGATGACCTGGAGGATATTTTATGAGTCATTCAAACGCACGATTCACGAAAATCCCGATCTCACTGATCACGAACGCGTCCAATATTTAATTAATAAATTGTCAGGCCGGGCCCTTGCAGTTTGTTCTGGTATCGTACCTAACGGTGATAATTATCCGATCATATGGCAGACGCTCGTCGATAAGTATAACGACAAACGTAACCTAGCCTCCGCTTATCTTGATCAAATGCTTGATTTTAAATCTTTTAACACCGCGACGAATAAAAACTTAGAATTATTCCTAGATAAATTCTGCACGGCTGTGTCAAGTTTGAAGTCTCTCAAGCTCGATAACGTGTCTGATTTTATTTTACTATCGCTCGCTTTGAAGAAAATAGATTCAAGTACTGCACGGTCGTTTGAAATGCACATGCGAGGTAAATCTATGCCTACATACAATGAACTTTTAAAATTCATCCGCGAACAAAGCAAAATATTGGAACGCACTACGACCGATTCTCTTAGCCGCAGTGATAACAGGCCGGGTACTGCAAGGTCTACGCAGTCTTTTGCAGCATCATGCGTCACTCACTGTCCGCTTTGCAAACAAGCCGATCACGCTAACTTATATAGATGCCCTGCATTTGATAAGCTTTCTATCGACGACAGGTACACTTTTGTAAAACAAAGCAAAGGTTGCACTAATTGTCTAAGCACTACGCATATAAATACTGCTTGCAATTCTAAATTTAATTGCCGTTATTGTGGATGTAAACATCATTCTATGTTATGCCGCAAAGTATCATCTTCCCGTGAAGACAATCGCCCGTACCCTAGCGCTCCGTCACAGGCGCACGCGCCGCCTCCGCGCGCGCGAACTGGCAACTTCTCCGCCGCCGGGGATCACATGCCGCCTTCGGCATCGCCGCCGCCCGTCGCGGGCTCCGCTAGCGCTCAGCTGACGAACTTACCTACAACTGCTTATCAGTCATCACAACAACAGGTGTCGCTGTGTAATATACGCCCCGCTTCGCAGCCTAATGACACTACTTGTTTACTGGGAACCGTACAAGTTTATGCTACGGATTTAAATGGTCGCCGCCATGTAGTACGCGCCTTAATTGATTCGGCTTCCCAAAGTAACTTTTTAACTTCAAAATGTTGCGCTAAATTAAATTTAAAATGCAATAAGGTGACGAACACCGTTGTTAAAGGGATAGGTTCCGCATCTAACCCAATCAAGGGAGCAGTTTCTGCTACTTTATCTTCCCGCCTAAATGATAATTTTATTGCAATTGACGCCTATGTTATCGACCGCATAACAGACAATTTACCGGCAGTGAAAATTGACGTATCCTGCCTTTCATACCTGAACTGCCTGCCTCTGGCAGACGACAGTTTCGCTTCGCCTTCCGAGATCGACATACTTATAGGCGCGCCGCTCTTTTCTGAAATATTGCTATCAGGCCGCGCCGCTGGTCCGCCTGGTACTCCAACCGCTTTTGAAACCATTTTTGGTTTTATCGTAATCGGGACCGCTCCCGTTACTCCCGCTCATGTTACTCCCGCTCATGTTACGCCCGCTCATATTGGAACCGTTGTTTCTATCACTGACCCCTTGGTTGAAGATAGATGCCGCTCTCATATTTCCCTCTGTACCTTTACGGAAGGACCACGTTTAGATAATCTTGTCCAACGCTTCTGGCAGCTTGAAGAGGTGCAATGCACGCCGACTTTGAGCCCAGACGCTATAGAATGTGAACGCATTTTTACAAATAACGTTTCCCGCGATCCTACGGGACGCTATTCTGTAGCGTTGCCTTTCTCCCGCGATCCCGCGACCTCTCTGGGTAATTCTTACCCTATCGCTAAAAAACGCTTCATGTATCTCGAACGTAAGCTTGCCGCGACACCTGCTCTGCGCTTAGAGTACGATGCTATAATCAAAGAGTACATTCAGAAGGGTTACATTTCACTGATCGACAATGATAGTCCTTTTACTGGATATTACGTGCCACACCACGCCATTGCGAGACTACAAAAAACAACAACTCGATGGCGTATGGTGATGGACGCCGGTGCTGAAACTGACTCAGGCCTCTCCTTGAATCAAGTT
The DNA here is from genome assembly GCA_912999815.1 of Campaea margaritaria. Classification (NCBI taxonomy): domain Eukaryota; kingdom Metazoa; phylum Arthropoda; class Insecta; order Lepidoptera; family Geometridae; genus Campaea; species Campaea margaritaria. Next base: position 8,927,028 of record OU538801.1, read on the forward strand.
TTATATACCGGGGATAATTTTCAAAACGATCTTTTTACAATCCTCTTGGATTTCCGCCACTACCCAATCGCTTTTACATCCGATATTAAACAGATGTACCTACAAATTTTGATAAATAAGGACCACCGCAAATATCAAAAACTCCTGTATCGATTCGATCCCGTTTTTCCGCTTGATACCTACCAATTCAACCGCGTTTGTTTTGGTCTACGTAGCAGTCCGTTCCTTGCGATGCGAGTGTTGCGACAGCTGTGCGCCGCCGACGGTGCCCGCTTCCCACTCGCAGCATCTCTTATCAGCGACAACACATACATGGACGACGTGTGCTACTCCATGCCTACTCTGTCTGCTTGTTTACAACTCAGAGACGATCTCCGCGAGTTGCTCAAGGCCGGGGGCTTCGATCTCGTCAAATGGGCTATTAACTCACCCGCGCTCCTTGACTCCCTTCCCGTCTCTGCGTTAACGGAATGCGTTAAAAATGCGAAAAATGCGTTAACGGATCTTTTAAATTCCGACGAATATAATAAGTCTATCTCAGATGAGTTATCAGCTAATCGCATACACTGGAAATTCAATCCACCGCGAAGTCCTCACTTCGGGGGGAATTATGAAATATATGTGAAAGCGTTTAAAAGTCATCTTCATAAGACGATCGGTTCACAGTTACTCACGTATGAGGAAATGTTAACCGTACTCACACAGATAGAATGCGTTATCAATTCTCGTCCTGTAACGTTATTGAGCGAAGATCCGTCTGAGCCGACCGCGCTGAGTGCTTCACATTTCTTAATGACCGCACCGCTGAAGCATTTGCCCGCTTGCACGGTTCCCGATGAACCTGGACACTTATTGAAACGGTACGCTTTATTGGATCAAATGGTACAATCATTTTCCAAACGGTGGAAGTTGGAATATCTTCACTTACTTCAATCTAGAGGAAAATGGAATACACCTTCGAATCCCATTACAATAGGTTCTATTGTTCTTATTATCACTGATAATATTCCCCCGCTATCCTGGCCTCTCGGCGTCGTCGTGGCCACTCATGTCGGCGGCGATGGCATCTGTCGAGTAGCGTCAGTAAAAACGGCGACCGGCGTCTACCAGAGACCCGTCGTCCGTTTATGTATCTTACCTACCCAATAATTTAACCCCTTGCTCCCCGGTCAACCGCTATGTTATATTTAACCCGTTGACCGCTTTAGAGTTTAACTCTTATTTTTATTTTTTTTATTTCCCGCTTTCTTTTAAAAACCAATGGTTTTTAGGCCGGGGGCAAATGTTCGCGCCACTTACATTGGCACTCATAATACCTTCCTACCTTCCTATTCCTATCATTTCTTGGCGACTATCTCTGTCGCTCATATCGTGGTATCCACGAGAAAACTGCTTGCCGCCGCAAGTAGTCTGCGATCGACCCTCGTCCTTCGCGGCTGCCGCTCTCGCCGAATCCAAAGTACTGGATCTGCTGCTCCTCTGTGGTGGTCCACGTGAATTCGACGCGAAAATATAAACAAAACCCGCTATAAACCCGCCGCGTAAACGCTCCTTGCCGACACGCACCAACCGCCTAAAATACAGTCCACTACATCGAACGTCATAACATCCTGAAGGAACAAGCAGCTTGGAGACGGACCCGAACCGAGGTGATTGCAGTTGCATGGAGACCAGGTTAGTCGCTAAGTTCCTTTGTACTACTCTTCTACCAGCCATCCTTCCCCCGCCATTGGAGGCGCGCTCAGCCTATACAGCTTAGCTGCCGCGCTAACAGACGATTTCCTTTCGCTCGCATTTTTGTTCATCCTATCTCGTTTGAAACAATTTGGGACGGTCACACGTTCGTAATCTCGTTCTCGTTTGTCGGCTTAAGGTATCATTAAAACGCAAAGCGATTAAACTGCCTGTGGGCTCGTAGACGTAGTATGATGTCAACTGTAGCGGAATATAGGGGGTAACCGTGGGTTAGTTTATTTATTTATTTTAACCTATTTTTTTCATTGTTTTGGCAGTGTAAGCCGATGGAATGTTTTATCACGGATATTTAGACGAGACGAACAACAGGTTGAAGATCAACATGTGGAAATCTTATGTGTCGGCCCGAAGACTTCAAATAACACTTTTTTATTTCACTGAGTGACGAGAAAAGCAGCTTGTTCACCTGATGGTAAGCGCTACGCCTGCCCATAACAGCTACAGGGCCACCTAGAACTTTGCATAATCCTGCGCGGCGCTACACTGCGCTCGTCACCCTGAGACAGCTCTAAAGTCTCATATGCCCAGTAACTTCGCTGGAAACGGTGCCCTTCAAACTGGAATACAGTAATGCTTGCACACCGCTGCTTGGCGGATGAATATCTAGCTTAGGTGTGGTACTTCCCCAGGTGGTCTCTTGCATAAGAGACCTCCCACTACAAAAATGCCAATGCCATTGTTTCTTGCACAGGATGATAAGAAAATTCTGTTTGTTGCGTATTTGTATAGATGCGGTAACGTTCACTGGTGTGTGTGACTCAAATCCAGCTTCACTTAAACTTCGAAACGGAGTATTTACCATGCATATGTTATGAGTTCTCGATATTTCGGCACTATTGCGAGCGCTTTTCTTTTATCATAGACCGCTACGGTTTAAAAATGCATAGCTTGAAACGGGAATATTATTTTCCTCTTATCTCAGGAACGTAGGGTTAGCACGGGATAAGGCATCTTGTTCTCATTTACGTAGTAACCGAGCTGTACACCGGATAGAAATTTGCAACCATGCTTTGCACGGAGCGATGCAAATTTTAGCGCTTAGTTCCGAATATAATATGAGTTGCGGGATCTAAATTTTCTTTGCGCTCTGTAAACTTTTTTTTGACCACGTCAAAAGCGCCTGGTACTCAAATAGCCGCGAGAAGTAAATTACACATTTAATAAATATTTAATCTAATCTAAATTTAATTTCGGTTTCTATATTTAGTATGAATGTTTAGCGTGAACTTTGAATTTTCCGTACTGCTAGAACTTGAGTTTTTTAACATTTGAGAATGAATACCTAGCTCCTGTCAAGTTAACCACTGATTACCCAAATACTAGATATTGTTAGCACGTAGTAGGTAACAAGCGGCCCTTATAATTATGTAGGTTAGTACAGTCAACGATAAAGTCGATGCGCATTTTCAAACGTTCAGTTTGGTATTCTATGCAAAATTGAAGATTTTGCGTACAGCTAAATTAGAAGTTAGGAAATGTTCAGGGAGTTTTGCCGTTGACTGTACCAACTGCACATCGTTCAAATTGGATACCCAATTATGTGATTCTTGCATCATTGGCTTGGCACTGAGTTTAGTACTGACTACTAAGGGACCAAGTCCAGACTAAGTACCATATCGTTACGGTGCGCTAAGCGCCTGTTCCCAACTTGGTATTAAGTTTTAATTACATGACCTAGATTTCTCAGTCAAATTCGCTGGTATGTTAACTTAAGCTTCCGATTTGAGTGAACGATGAACTTTAAAACGATATGGTAATCAACTAATTTGGACCTGAATAACGTTTTAGGCGTAATGATTTAGAATCCTAGTTAACACTTTGACTGCTGAGCCGATTTTCTTGTCTAGCCACGGTTACGGATCTGCACACACCGTTGTGTTTTCCCGTACCGCTAACACAACAGTTGTTTCACCGTACTCGCGGCAAGTTATAAAAAACACAACAGTTGTGTTTTCAGCAGTGAAAAAATCAATATTTATACTGTCTTTGTAACGTAGACCTAAAGTCGGCTTTAATGTAAACAGTCCGATAGTCGTTCCCTAAAAAGGTTTATAAATCAACAAAGAACAAAAAATCACTTAGCAATTTTAAACTCTGATTCACTTAACTGCCACTCCTAGAATAAACAACAAAAATCTAATTGAACACGCGATACTGAGCAAAGAAATTATGTAAATCGAGACACCATTAGGGTTTCTCGAAATCTTTTTAAAGACATTATTCAGTCAAAAAATCGGGGAACGGGTCGCGACCCTAATTTTGTGTTAATTATTTAAGCCAGTCAGACCGAACTCTTCAGAGGAACACCCCTGAAATCAATTAGCCTCAGCACACAGGACCCAGAACAATTTATGTGTGTATACAACTGATTATGTGTGTGCAGAAGTGATTGTGTCCAAACTGTTGACACATTACCGATTTTACAGGTTGCAGAGTTTTGTACGCCGCCGCCGGTGCCGTAGCAAACACTTTTTGTGCATCGGTATCAAAATGGATGCAGTTTTTGAACTGCCGCGCATTGCGACGTGGATTTATGGAAAACTAACGCGATACTGATGAAGGGAATTTTTAATATTTGGTTTTAGTTTTCAATCATATCTCTACTCATACACAGGTTAAGTTTAAAGGACGGAATGAAATGAATAAGAATTAAGAACGTCATGGAAATGTGAATAGAAATAGCTTTACTTCTTCGCTTTCTATCAGACGAGATCTCATCAAAGCCCATTTACACATCAAATAACGTATGGTACTTTGAAAAAAGGGCACCTATTTTATCTAAATTCTAATCGACGTTTAGATTCCGTCACGAGCCAAGCAATTGATTCCCCGCTCCGTGCAACTGGACGTGCTAATGTGTCCACAGAGCCGATAGCTATACATCACCGCGCCCGTATCGGATCGCGTGCTTAACTCGCGTGAAGTGTCCAAGATCGACGGCAATCGAACGTGAAATAGATAAGATACGAAGGATTTTACGTCTGGCTTTCCATCGTGGTGGCAGTGGGCAAATTTATTTTTTAAGTCTTTTATGAAGCAATAATTTGGGGTTTCTCCAAAGAGCAATACAATGTTAGCGCTGTCTGCTGTCAACCTGTTATGTCATCATCATCAACCCATAACGTCCCACTGCTGGGCACGGGTCTCTCCTCACTTTCGTGAGGAGGGTTAGGCCATAATCCACCACGGGGGCCCGTCCGGATTGGTGGATAACATACCTACCTCCGAAATAATTCTCGGGTAGGTATGTGGGTTTCCTCACGATGTTTTCCTTCACCGAAAAGTGAGTGATAATTACGTACATATGTTTTACAGAAACACATTGGTACGTGCCTGCACTGGGATTTGAACTCACGACCTTCTGATTGGAAAGCGGACGTTCTCCCACTAGGCTACCACCGCTCTGTTTAATAGATAGCAATACACAGAATAAACTTTAGGCCTATCTTTAAAAAAACGACTGACAAAAATTGGTTTAAAACCATAACAAATACGCAAAAAAATGCAAGCTAATTTAGATCCTCGCCCGTTTTTAAATTAGGTTTAAAAGACAGTGCATAGTGCATCCATCTAAATATTCATATCAACTTAAATTTATAAAACTAGCGCAAAGGAACATTAACTTTAATGCACCATAAACGGCAACCGAGCAGATGAACTCAAAGAGTAAATTACTTCATACGTGCCGGCTAAGCGGAGGCGCTAGGCGCAACTTATCTCTAATTCCTGGATAGGTGAACGTAGCTTGTGGTACAATGTACTACAGTAATACATTTCTATACGAACGGACACACGCACACACTGACAAAAGTTCTAGTTTACAGAGTATAGCCCGTTTGTCGGAACTTTGCCGAAGACTAGCAAATGGATTTCAAAATCTGAATTTCGTCGATACAAACCGTTTACGAAAGAGCGCGACAGCAAATTTCAAAAGTATCATATGTTAGAATCCAAAGTATATTCTGTTATAGTATCAAATTTTGTTAGAAGCCGTCACCAGTTTTGGCGTGATGGAATAACATATATCAAAAGTTTCGCATTTATTACCCTAGTAGGAAGAATTTAGACTATTTTCTATTCCGAAAAATTAAAACCTTAGTTTTCTCGTTTGCTATTGAGTATTCTGTGGCTCCACGAGAAAAATATAGTTCAGTCACAGGTAAAGGTATCTATCTGTAAGCGATTAAGTTTGTTCCGGTTCCAGTGTTCCGTTTCGAAGGGCATTGTTTCCAGCGAAATTACTGGATATTTGAGACTTTAGAACCGATGTCACAGTTCATCGATGGGATCATGCAATGCAAAGCCCTGGGTGGCACTGTAACTGTTATGGGCAGGCGTAGCGATTGACATCAGGTGAACAACTTACTAGTCTCGTAACTCAGTCAAATAAAAAAAAAGTGTTATATTTTAACTAAGCTAGTATGGCTTGTGGGAAACGGCTGGCAGAGATTGGATGATGAAAGCCGAAGATAGGGCTCAGTGGCGTTCCCTAGGAGAGGTGGAGAGGTCTAAGTCAAGCAGTGGACGAATCCAGGCTGATGAGTTTTGCTCATACTTGTATCTTACAATGTGTCGAGTAGCGTTCAGATTCAGATCTGTTTAGAAACTGTCTAGTGTAAGTTTTAAAGTTGTTAGCGAACAGTGATGTTAAGTTTCTTTGATAGGCGGAATTCGTAACGAGGACTCACGAGAGAGGTTTGCAGAGGGATGTCTAGACAAAATCATACCGTTGGTGGATACGCTTTGGGGATAAAAAAAATAAGAGCGTTGGTTGATTTTGATTAAGGGTACCTATTTGTTTAAGGATATGAGTAAGTACGACATTATATACTTTACATTTTATCGCTCTCGTAGTTTTGACTAAATTAAAAAAATAAATAGATTAAATAATTATTTGAGCAATAAGGGGTTGGGTAGCTAGACTGTTCCCATCGCAGTAGGTATAGAAGCTAATCCTGTCAAACAATGGTTGAAACTTCGATGTGATAAAAGAGGATACCTACCAAAATATTATGAACCAAAAAACATACTTCCAACATTACCAAAAACAGCAATACAGTTGATACACAATAGCAGGCCGTCAACAATACTGGTACGTTACAAATCCTTCAAGTCATACAAGACCATGAAAAGCATATTCGGCCGGCATCCGAGCGAAAATAATACTATCTGTTTCGGAAGTTACCGATCGGTCCATCTCGTCAATAATTCAAATCTACGGCGGGTCCAGAAGATCAAAAGAAGTGAGCTCAAAAAACTATAAAAGTAGAGTTGTGAGGCCATCCCACAGAGTGTTATTGAACCAGATTTATTGGGGATAACGTGGACTAATCCTGGTTATAGCCGGGGTTTAAAGCGATAGAGCTGGCCTTGCTCCGGGCTGGGAGCTAAGCACGAAGGATGCGATGGAGACATGATCTTCTGCTTTTAGGATCCGGTGGATGCGGCTATTTTTAATTTAGCACTTTCACTGTTGAACCGATTTTCGTGTCTAGTCACGGGTGCGGCTCTGCACACTCCACAGTGTTTTCCCATACAACAAACACAACAGTCGTGTTTGCCCGCACCCGTGGTAAGTTGTGAAAAACACGACAGTTGTGTTTTCACATCAGTGTGTTCTGTTCAGTTTCAATATATAACTCATCAAAAGAAATCAATCTGTAACTCAAAGGCTTTACCTTTGAGAGATTTTATAACTCACTTTCCTAAAGTATATTTATTTCCAGAGACAATCTTAAAAATAGATCGGATTAATGGTTTTATTGGAACTGCATAAGTATGATAGGTTTCTAACCGATAAACCGATTGGAAGTGGTTTTGCTTACAAAAATACAAGCTATATACAGTAGAATCTTAACATTTTATTAACACAGTTCTAAGACTTCGTGCCTTGAACGAGGTTTTGCGACCACCAAACACCATCAATCAAACCGACCTTATTTGTTCATCAACAGGTTTCCAAGTCCCTTACAAAGTCAAAAGTTTCAAAACAAAGTTGTACCTACGTATACGCACATCATGCTCTTAAAGGGCCCTTGGCCCATCAAGGAGAGGTAGAGGCCAGATGGGTGACTATATAAAACAGATTACAGGCATTTTGGCCGTTACGTTATGGATACGGCCCCAATACCTAATGGCCGGAGAAGGTTCAATGCAGGGCCATTGATGTCTCACTGAAGCAGACCGGCCCATCGCTCCGCCTTGTTTTTCCATAGATATTGAGCAAGTTAGTTGAATTTCGGAAAGGAAATAGACCAGATGCTAGATCCAAACTGCGACCTTGGGGGGGCCGTTCTAATTTCAATCCAATTAATTCAAGTCAATAACAGCCGTAACACGAATAGCCCGGCAGTTTTTTTTAACAGTTCAGTGTGAGACAAGCGCGAGCGTACGAGTACGTTGAGTCGATCAAATCGAGGACGTTTTAAGGAAAGGCCAAGTCAAAAGTACCTATAACCGGGGAGCATGTATGAAGGGACTCATGAAAGTGGAAGAAGCGAAAGAAGTGTGTCAGGATCGTAGCATGGGGAAATATGTAGTCTGCTTACTTAAGGCTGAAAGGTGTAGTTGAAAGCGAGACGAGCACGACGTTCGCTCGATGGTAAGCGACATGCATGCCCAAAACAGCTGCAGTACCACTTAGAATACAAGGACACTATGGTTTGGCGATTGAATACCTTGTAAAGGCAGTGCAGCTTGGACTGATTTTTTGTGTTTTTTTTTTCTAGCTGTCTGAAGAGTCTAGCTGTGAGAATCAAGAAAATATATATGACGTCCTTCGTTTCAAAACGTGACAACTAAGGCCGTGTATGGTATATACGAAAAACCGCCGTCCGATCTCCTCGTTACTCCTCACCATGCATGGTGTCTGAAAAAAAATCGCTCTGAGCGATAAACCGCCCCTTGTGACACTAATTGTTAAATTTGTTTTGTTCTAGTTAATAAGTTTTCTTTGTTCTGTTGTTTTTAATAAAGAATTCTATCTATCTATCTACAATTATAACGCTGCTCGGACTCTGCTAACTCATTCTCTTCGAAGGGAAAAGTGCTCGCAATGGCACTTTTATTTGCCAATCTATCCCCGCAGTTTGTCAAACCGATCTCGACACTAACTTCGCCTAACTCCATTGCTATTGTTAGCCATCGAACCGGTGTACTTGTCTCGACAGTAGAGTAACTTCATACAAGACTAGCAGCAACCAGCGGTTTCACCCGCGTTAACTCTTCTCCCACAGCAACCGATAATCTATTCCAGGTATCTTTAATAGTAAATATCAAGTATCTATATAGTTAATTTCATCAAATTTCTTCTGATGAGAGGACGAACACAAACGTATAAACACACAAACTTTCGCATTTATAATATGAGCGAGTAGTGAAATTAGTAACATTACTTCTCTCTGTAAGATTTTTTCGTTGTTATATGACGAAATAATTGGTACGAGATGAGCTGTTTTTATTTAAACATAGTGACCGGGTTACCCCACACGGTTAGATGTGACGTTTTTGGAATCATAATAATTGATTTATTAATTTATTAATTTATTAAATCGCTAGTCAGAGATGCCGCCTATGTACTATAAAGTATGTATTTTCATACGTTACTGCCTATGTAAAGTTTTAGTAATCAGTTTTCGAGAACTTTCATTTTTTCGTGTTGAATCAATACTGGATGAATAGAAATAATAATTAACACTTTGACTGCTGAGCCGATTTTCTTGTCTAGCCACGGTTACGGATCTGCACACACCGTTGGGATATTCCCGTATCGCTAACAAAACCAGTTGTGTTTTCCCGTACTCGCGGCAAGTTATAAAAAACACAACAGTTGTGTTTTCAGCAGTGAACGTGTTAAAGAGCTACTGGACTGATTTATAGAGAAGGAACACTCTTTCCATTCCACGTAAATCATAGAGTTATGGTACATTACAGAATTGAATTAGTCACCAAACATCTAAACAAACCAAACATCTGCCATCCCACATAAGTTAACCGAAACGCAAACCGACGAAAAAACAAAGTTAAAAGTTAAAAAGACCCGTTTACCAGCCCCTATGCCGTATCTACAGCGCAACGTGCCCCTTCTAATTGACGATATCAACATCTACCTATCGCATCCGATAGCGGGTGTGTAATTCTTTATTGTTAGTCTACGGTTTGTGGGTCGTCGCTTGCATAGAGATTCTAAAGGGGAATTGAAAATGGGGTTAGATTGTAGAACTTTACAGACTGTGGGTTTTAGTGTTATATTTGGGGAAAGGCGATCAGGGGAGTAACCACGTACTTATTCTTATTCCACTGAACGGCCTAGATTGGCACGACACACTCATAAATGACCGGGAGAGAAAGAGAAAGAGATGGAGCTATATAAACTCCCATAAATGCAAAGAAATTGTTACGATCTCTTTGAATAAATGTCTCTGGTCGACTTATGAACGCTTAGCGATATTGGTGGTGACAATTAGCAGGGCAGTTCAGGTTAAGGCCATAAACTGGATGGATTGAACTGCTCGTGGTGAGGCCCCAGTATCCTGTTTTGAATAATGATATTTATATTCGGTACGACCTTTTACAATGAGATGTCACCTGGGCTGTTATACGCTAGACTCGTAACGCGCTCATTTTTAACTATAAAAATAGCGTGCGGGAAACTAGCGCCTTTTGAGAAGTTTTAAGGTTCAAAATAAGTTTAAAGCGAATTATGACATCACGCGTTTTGGCATGGCATCTCATGTGGCTTAGCGAATAAGGGCCCTGGGATTACACACCATCTCCAATACAATAACAAACAGTAAATCATCCAGAACTTGAATTGTAAAGCATTGCGCGATATTGCATTACGCTTGTCACTTCGAAAATGTTAGTTCAACAAGAATGAATTTGATAAAAAATAATGCGGACTTCAATTGGATAATAATAAATTAACAAACTTACAAAAAGAAGCCTTCTTTTTTGAAGTCTATCAAAAATCTCAATAACTATGTTAAAACACAGAAACGAAATTATAAAGTAACCAAGACTTAAATAAAACAACAAAGAACGTACTCCCCGCCCCGAAACGTCTTAATCCCATTTGAGACGGGGCAACTTAAACAAAACTTACAACCCGAAATACCACAGCACCCCAGCAAGGCAAGACCCAAACTAATCACGACACAAATATCTCTGTCAATCAAACCCCGGGGCGGGCGACAAACGGGGCATAAACACCGCACATAATTCGTACGCGAGTCACGTGCGATCATCCGTAACCAACAATGGGACAAAAGCAGTACCGACCCGGAAGGTTCAAGTTAGGAGCGATTAGAGCGAAAGGAAAGCGATCTGAGCGAGATAAATTTCGTTTTTCGAACTTTGCGTTGCATAATCTTGCAGAGCGAAATAAGTGTCGAAAGCGATTTTTTAAGCGAAGTAAAAAGGGAACTATAGTATAAATAGATTAAAATTTGAAATTTTAATCTTTCGAGCCGTTTAACAAATGTAATAAAAGGCCTAGAGGGTAAAAAAATAATTGTTTTGATTATCAAGAAATGTTCTCTCAAGGTTTATCTGATTTGTCTGGAAGAGATCGCATTTTAGCAATAGTCTTCTATACTCTAATATATTTTTGTACATAAATTGCAAATTAAATACTTTCAATTATAATATTTTCGCCCTGTATGCTAACTTTCCCTCCTCCTCCTCCTCACGAAAGTAATGTGGGACCCGTGCCCAGCAGTGGGACGTTATGGGTTGATGATTATGATGTTAACATTGCTATTATTCTATGAAAATTAGAAATAGTATATCCCTTTCATACTGAAGCGACGCGATTCATGGCACGAAAGAATGCTACACGTACCTACTGGAGTCCCAAGGTCCTAAGTTAACTTTAATTAAATTAATTGTTGTATATAATACGGCTCTAGATTTCCCGAGTGGCTGAGTTTTCTCTTAAGCAAATTGTGGCTGGCGTTACGAATACCGGATCTCCGCGAGGTTCACGGTGGAATTATTTAGTTTAATTATAATGAAGTTCACTGGTTTGTTGTTTTTTTTTATAAGCTAAATGCAAGTCAATAGGACGACATTATGTTGGCATAGTGTTCCTATTTAGTTTTTTCTTAAAATTGGGATTGCAGATTTAGTTAATAACCTTAGGTTTAACTTACTGTTAAAACGCTGAAACCTAACGCTAAGTCTAAGATATCGTACATACTTTTTCTAGCGTATTAGGGTTTAAGATATTTGAACACTTTTTAAAATATGAAGTCACAGTTTTAGCGGGATTCACTTAGTAAGTACCGTATTCCCGGGATTTGTTTATTTATTTTCCTTTATTTCTCAGTAAGACTTATGGGTGTAGTTATAGGGTACATTGTCGTATGATCAGACATTTGAACGCTCGTTCCTTACCACTTGCGCCCGCGCAAGGACAAACCTGGGTATTTTTCGACCGGCACGTCACGCTATTGTCACTGCACTATCGCTGCATTATCGTAATTGTCCTACATCCTCCGGGACTCAGATAACATTACGGACTACTGACTACCTAGGTTTGCGTCCGCCCATTAGTATAATGGACTGTACTACGGTTAATTAACAACGGCGACAACGTTAATTTATGCGTTCTCGGTTTGCGTTAACGTTTTGTAAACATTGAGAGGGCGAGGTTCGACTCACGCTCTTTGGGTTTCGTGAAATTATCCACGGGAGAAAGGGCGTACTTTCAAAATGTTATCGTTAACAAGCGTTGCTAAAAATCATATGGAATTCATAGTCAAGGGGCGAATAGTCCCGTAGATCCCCTAGAGTGAAATGTACCGTTGCGTAACAATCAATTGAAATTTTGCATTATCGATGAAAATTATCAACAATTGACTCCCGCTGTTAATTACTCAAGTGGTCAAGATTGGAACTGGAGCGCCGCCGTTTCAATAAATTTCATGACTGATTGCTATTGAACGTCATCATAATGATGCAAAATGAATGAGATGGTATGTGAAAATCAATCATACTCATAAATTATTTCAGCTAATGGCTGTTTACCCGCGACTTTGTTGAAGCCACCATTAACAGGTGTGTGATATTATCGGTAAATAATATCACGGTTTGATTTCGGTAATGCGTCCCGCTTCCTTTCCCACTACGGAAAAATATCGGAATATTTGATTAAAGTTTTTTTATTATAGAATAGGTGATAAACAAGCATGCGGCCCCATCTGCAACGCCAGGGGCATTGCCGGTGCATTGCCTACCCATATTAATAAGGACTCTTTTAACGTTTACTTTAGAATTCTGCATACTGTACATCTGAAGGAAAGAACTCACCTCACAACCTCAGTTACAAACCTTATAAGAATATGAGTAACTAAAATGTCGCTATATCTATATATATAAAAATGTTATGTTGGTTTGTGTACGCTTCAAAAACTCAAAAAGTTCTGCACCGATAGAGCTGAAATTTTAGCATGATATATAATCCGCATCAAGGATTGTTTTTATCTATTTTTTTCATCATTGACATATCAGCGAATGTGCGAATGTGCCACAGCGAAGCGTGGCAAGGTACAGCTATCTTTCTTATATATCCTTATGTTCTCTATTATACACATAGAGCATATTTACAGAGACAACAGAAATAAATTAAAAGTTTCTAATTATAATTAGTTACTGTTTATTTTCACGCTTGTTAGATTCATCGGATTATCTCAGGGATTCATAAAACTGTATATAGAAATACTGAGATTATAGAATAAGAGAAACTGTACAAGTAAATTACGACTCGAGCCGGCCACTCGACTATGGTAGCGCCACCTATCCTTAACGACTAGTCTTAAACGCTCACTGTATAGCGCTCATTCAACGGCTCTTATAAATTAAACCTCACGGTTTACGTAATAAAGTCTAGACATACAAGGTTATCTGATAACAGTGCGCCATACTGAACAATATCGCGCTGTGTAGGCATTAATGAGGGCGAATTTTATTCTACGATATATTCTTGTGAAAATGGAAGAAAGAAAAATACCGCATCCTACGTATTACGACTTTGTTTTAACTAATAGATTGTATTACAATTGCACATCTATCGGCATTATAGAATAGAATAGAAATAGAAAACTATTTATTGTACACCAGAAAAAAAATAAACACAGTACAGAAAAATTACAATAGGCAAACAAGGGTAGCACAATGGGCGATCTTATCGCTGAAAGCGATTTCTTCCAGACAACCTTTGGATGGACAGTAAAAACATTTTTCGATAGTAGAGCTTCGGTAGTAGTATCATTATTTCTAATTCGAAACGTAAATAAATGAGTAATGAAAATTCTGATCAGAATGTTTCCTTTAGGTCCGAATCTCGGTGGCTAATCAGTAGTTTGGTTTAGTAAGTAAAACAGGCATTGGCTCTCTGCCTATAGGCAGCCATATTGTAAGCTCGCGTTAGCGTGTTACACTTGAGCGAACTATTAATCGCTTGAATGGATAAACTGACATTTGATAGGTTCCCGAGGTGATATGGTGTGGATCTAACGTAAGTTCTTGGTACGTTCAGTTAGTATGCACTCTAGATAGTTCATATAGTAAACACTGCTTCGGTTATGTTATTACTTTTTCTGAGAAACTGGATTTATAATCTCAAAGTTGGAATGCGGGTTCGATAAAATGCAAGAGGGCCAGATATTACATGTATATATATTTTGACATGTCTAGATTGAAAGGGAGCAAGTTATAAGATATGGGCTCCATCAGTCTGCCATGACGGTCTCCGTGGCGTAAGTGGGTGATGAGCCGACGGCGAAGCCTGAGGTTGCGGGTTTGATTCCCGCACAGGTCAAAGATATGTGTGAGCCACATATATTTGCTCTGAGTCTGGGTGTTTGTAGGACAGTGGTCCTCGTAGTTCCTGAGTCCTTAGATACAGGAAATCCTAGTTAAGGGTCAGAATCTATGTATGTGATCATGAAGAAATCTAGAGCATGCGTTTGTGTGTGCGAGCAGTCGCACATTACTTTGTATCTCGATCTAGCGAACTACATATCTGTACGAGAGCAAAAGATGGAAGTACGGAAAGTGCAAAATCAGAAGGCCAACGATTACAAGCTATGGAAGCAGTCTCTACTAGCGTTCTGGATGCCATAGCTTTCGTAGTGCTATTAAAGTGTTCGTAACGTAGTCCCAAACAGTCGCATAAATAAACCAGCACAAGTGGTACAAACCACACTTACTCCGTTTGACTTTTCAATACGGCGATTTACCTTTAAATTTTCAACAGGTCCACAAAAATAGACATAAAACAACCGACCGTTTACTCCGACAATTCCACGTTCAGAAACGTGGACAATTTGGAGCGCGCGCTTCACCAACAACACAAAGAAACCTGTCTGGTTCTACGCGAAACCGTTTTCATGGCTCGTGGTGGTTTAACCGTATCTGTATACGGTAAAACCTTTCACCGTATATGTTTTCGTCGTTTTACCGTATACGGGTTATCCTGGGGCGCGGCAGCCTTGGGAGACAGGTGCGCTCGAGTTCAAGCCAAATCGTTAAGCTCGAACTGTTCGAAATAATAAGTAGTTTTACCATTTGAGTTGCGGAAAACGTTGCCGGCTATCCTATTGAAAGGCCGAATGAAGATAAATGGTGTAGTCGGCTTCGTAACGAGCCAAAGTCGACTGTTTTCAATTTGCCAGCTCTTGCTTCGAGTTAGATTTAGTGTAAATTCTCTGAAATATATTTTTATACAACTGGCGACTGTAGAGCAAAGGCCCGTGTGCACTGTAAGAGATTTATTCAGTCTGTAGAGCGATATCGTTTTCAATTTTTATAATGGCCGCTCAGAGTGCTTTTACTTGTACAAATGACTTTTCAGTTCGGATTATACGATGATTTATTTTTGTTACTGCTGTGTTTTCAATTCAGTGCATGATCATATCGCCAATTGCAGTTTTATTGTTTAAAGCGTAATATACGGTGCTATTTCGAAAATTACCAAATATATATACGGTAAATCAAGCCGACGTGACACGGAACAACAATAAAGCCGCAAAAAAAAAACTGCGCATAAACCAGAAGACAAATAACGTACTACCCCCAAAAGACCGCGGAGTCATTTCTCGTTACGGCCTTAAAAAACATTAGCATCGCGCAGCCTTAAATCTAACATATAATTTGAATAATTCATAATTCAAAACGTTATGTATACGCTCTTTTATTCAGTTCCGTGAGCTTCAATATACGGTTCAAAAACGGATGTCTCTAACGAGTCTTTTTAACATTACGTTTCTCTACGCAAGCGTACCGCCTAGCCGCAGTCCGTACGTACAGTCGATAACAAACTGTTTGATATCACAATGGACGGATGCCCGTGGGACTGACTTCTTTGTTCTGTGGCATTTTTAATGATAATAGAAATGTTCTTTTTATCACAAATAAGACTACCTATTAGGAATTAAAGACTCAGCTGCCTGCTGCTTTTGATGTTTAATTTTGTGTATACAAAATGTGTTCGTATTTCATGTCACAGCTTCATAGAAGTTGTGTGTTCAAGATGTGTTGAACAAATATAATATAGAGAGAGTTATTCTGTTAGAAATTGTACTTGACAGATGAAATTCAAGCGTCTGAGTAGACGCAATAAAATATATTCATTATTTTGAAGAAAAAAAAATATATATACCTAGATTAGGCGAAAGTGAAAAAGCACCGTTTTTTTTCGAACTATTGAGAGAGAGAGCTTAGGTGAAAAATATTGACCGGAAATTGCCACGTAAAACGTTCTTATGGCCTTTTAAAAAGCGCGTATTACATTAGTTTCACAAAAATTGCGTCTACATCTCGCCACCAAAATATTATTAAAGGAAAAATGAAGAAAAAAATCAACGCTAAGAACTATTTCCTCAAGTTATCTGTTCGATCTATTTTCGTTCGGAACGGAATTCTTGACACCAATATATTATTGCCGACCGCGACTTCGCAGCCTAAGTGCCTGTTTCCACTGTGCCGGATGTAAGACCGATAAATAATCGGACGGCTTTGATGGCCAGCGTTAATCATAACGAAAATCTAAGTACATAAGTAGCTAACCACGTGTAGTGTGTACATGTACGTGATTTATCCTTTTCAGCGATTCGCTATGTTCTAATGTTTCATTGCACCATGATATTAAGAATAGAGGTATCTTCTATTTAGAAGTATTGACGGACGATTTTTAACACGCTTACTTTCAGACGAGATGCGTGAAATCCTTACTTTCTTTTTTATTGATATTGATGGGAGGATGAATTTACAAACGTCTGTACTTATAGTGAATACAATTTTAATTCAGCTTTTTTGGTGCATCACAGAAACTAACGTCCGTCAAAACCGTCAGATTTTTATCGATCTCACATCAGCCGCAATGGAAACAGTCTCCGCGACTTCGCAGCCTAAGTCCGGCCCTTATTTATAGAGGTCGTGAATTTTAAAGGTCCAATCTGGGGGATTAATGAACTGTAAAAGATCTCGGTGAATTGAGTAATTTCTCCCTCGTCCAAGCTTTGAGTCCTTTTAAATGGGAAATGATAATGTCATCGATTCTTTTCACGTTGAGAGGTACTCCGTTATTTGCGTTACGCTTTGTGAAATGATTTTTAATGCGAAAAGGTCTGATTTTTGACAAAGGTTTCTGTGTCATTAAATGGAGTTGAATAAACGTTTATAAGTAACATTTTAGTGGACTATTTCGTTTCACTTTGAATATATTCTTGGAACTTGTGGCAAGGTTCTAGCTCACTCCACAGGCCCAAGACAGAAATACTTAGAGGTAGGTAATAACATCTGATTGAATACTTTTGTTAGATCGATTTGATTTCTTGAATATAACTTGATAAGGCTAAGATGGCTGCATTGCATGCTGATGCTGCATCTTCAGTATGTAAGTTTTTATGTTAATTTCTAAATCCATTTCATCAGAATTTTGGCCGCGATCATAAGATCCGGATAAGAGATCTGAAATATGTAGCGTACGTGTGACTAAAACATTATGTACTTTTACGCATATATATATATACCAAGCCAAACATTAATTTCAACGTCAAATAGATAACGGACCAAACATAAGCTCTAGGCACGATTGGCCGGCCCATAATCTCTATTATATTTACATTTAAATGAAACGCGTTTTAAACTTAGAATTCTCGGTCCCGGGTTAAAATGCCCGGTCTCCGGCAAATATATCTCGGCTCAGGCTATTTGCGTAGGACCGGCCTCTAGCCTCTGCAAATACGGAGGCAGCACTAGCGGGGACAGTAATAAGTATAGTGTTGGGACACTTTGTTACCGGGAGCGGAATTCCTGGTCATAACAACAAGTGTTTTCATCCGGGACCCGATTCTGTTTTGTTTTTAATTTGGTTTCACATTTTAAATCATTGTCGTTACCAGCCTCTTCAGTATTGATGGCCTCCATGGCCTATATTAGCGATGAGTAAGAGTGGCGAAGTGTATTGCAGGTTTGATTCCCGCATAGATCACATATTATTATTTGAGTCAACCACAGATAGTTGTCAGGGCGTGGTACCATGGTCTATAAGTTTCTGATTCATTAATACACGGAATCTTAGAGCTCCAGATGTACGTTTGTGACCATGACGAATAATTATTATTATGATTCGATTATAATAGCCTTGTATCACAAATGGTACAGCTATCTTTTACCTCCAATTTCAGTGTCACTATAAATATCTGTATCTATACTTGGAAGCAGTAAACGCGTCGGCTACATACATAACTAACGAAACTGAGGATTCAGAGCAGCCGCGAGTCGCCGCCGTCGTGGCAAGCGGAACTATTTGTTATATACCTCCAATGATGGCGTAATTCGTGTAATTTTATCGTAAAATATAACGGCTGGGAGTATTGGGATAGGGTCGCGGGGCGTGATAACGGTGGAGGGCACGCGACCGTAAATGGAGCGAGGAATGCGACACGCGAGCTCGTTTCTTTTCGTTCTTTTCATCTACGGGTCTTGAGCGACACCATTTTGTGTGGCGAAAAAAAGATTTGTTAGAACATGGGACAATGAGCTGGATTAAATTTGGACGAAGGAGGAAGAAAAGGAATTGATGCAGTTGGAAAATTTTAATTGGTTCTAAAATGTACAAAAAAAATATTATTCAGATAAATGAAGAAGGCACTCCTATTTTTACCGGTTTGACTGGTGGTTACCCAAATGCTTGAAGGAGACTTATATTTTTAATGAACATAATGTATGTCTTTTGCGCATTCTATGGCCAAAAGTCGAGATTTCACCTCGAGATATACATGAAGTGTCCAGAAACTGAATATGGCGGCTGTAATCTGCCACATTGGATTTCCAATTGTGTTAAAAAATACTACAACCTATACTATAAGGGTTTCATAATATTTACCCCCTTATTCATAAAAAGTTATGTGACGTTTCATAAAATCGCGCACTACAATTTTGTACTGCGCAGTACTAAGTGACGTTCGATAACTTTAAATAAATAAGGGGGTTAGGTTTTAAAAAGGGCTTATATTACACATTGCTTTGAGCCTAAAACCAGTTATAGGCCGGCGCGGCGGCCTCTCGACGAAAAGTCTGCGCTGAATTATTTATGCGACAAAACTAAATCGTATAAAATACAATTAAACATTTAAAAATAAACCGACTCTGAACAAAACTGAAACGGACAAGCTTAGATTCTCCGTTTAGCATGTGAAATGCAGTTGGAGGCAGCATCAAGAATTCCATTTTAATTACTAGTCCATTTTAACTATTGCATTTCACAAGTTAGATGAAGCATTAAAAGCTTTCTGCCTCAGTTTAGTGTTGTTTGTAGCTAATATATTTTTTATAATTTATTTTTTAAGTCTATTTACCGTTTCGTTGATACATGTATACAATAGTTGTACATCTACAAGCTTTTACAGATTAATTATAGGTAGTTCAAATAGCCCATTACCAGTTGACAGTGTACCCAACACGGTGGCGGCGTTCTATACAAATAGTTTATAGAAAAAAACTTGTAAGATAGATAGCTAGATAGATAAATTCTTTATTGAAACACTACAGAAAAAGAAAAGTTTAATACTAGAACAAACAACAAATAAAAAAAAACATCATCATCACCAGCCCACACTCGTCCACTGCTGGACGTAAGCCTCTCCCAATGAACGCCCAAAAATAAATTAAAAAATATATACATATATAAATAGCTAAATATATAAAGAAGATAACTCTTTAATGACACTAACATCTAAAAAAAAAACCAAAGCTTAATACTATAATTTAGCTTTGTATTTTACTAGATATCATTTAAGTAGGTATATAAGCAAGTCTAATGAACACAATAATATGATTGTAGTATATATATTTCTTATAAGCAAGAATCCTTAGGTTAAGTATAATAATATGTGGAAATATTATTGAGGCCTTGTATTGTGTGTTTTCCCCAACTTATTACGTCCATTTTTTCGTGAAAGTTTCAAGTATCTCCGAAGTTTATAAAGTGGGTAGCAGAAAATATTGAATTTCGGACTCCAAGCCCGGAAATGGATCCAAAATTAGATTCCGCGAGAACGTGAGCCTCGGAGTAAAATATCGAATTTCGGGATATACATTTGTAAATAATGACGAGTCAACTCTACCTGGCTGTGAACAATATAATATCTTTTACAGCAATATTAAACACATAAGAACAATCATAGAATATAGATTTGCTATATGAAAGTTTAATGTACCCACTATTTTAAATAAATACACCAATAATTTTATTTTTTACTAGCTGTGCCCCGCGGTTTCACCCGCGTAGTTCCTGTTCCTGGAGGAATATGGGGATAAAATATAGCCTATGTTACTCGCTGTCAATGTAGCTTTTCATTAGAGAAATATTTCTTTTAAATCGGTGCAGTGGTTAAGCCGAAACTTTACATATTCCTATACATACTTTCATCCCCTATATTTATTTTACCCCTCAAGGGTAAAGTTTTACAAACTTTGAATGCCAAATTTATTTATATCTAATCAAAAGCCTAAAAAATAAATTTCAAGCTTCTAGCTTCAAAAATGACGATACTTCCATACAAAGTTTCATCCCCTATTTCAAACCCTTACAATGCATTTTTTGCGATAAAAAGTAGCCCATGTCCTTCCCTAGGCTCTAGACTATTTCTGTACCAAATTTCATTTCAATCGGTTCAGTAGTTCAGGCGTGAAAGATCAACAGACAGAGTTACTTTCGCATTTATAATATAAAAAGTAAGGAAGTAAGGATTTCGGAGGTAGGTATGTTATCCACCAATCCGGACTGGGCCCCCGTGGTGGATTATAGCCTTACCCTCCTCAGGAAAGTGAGGAGAGACCCATGCCCAGCAGTGGGACGTTATGGGTTGATGATGATGATGATGATGATGAATTTTATATGGACTTCGTGATATTTATTCTACATACTTTAGTGACTTGTCAATGCAATAAAAAATCGAGGCATAATAACACATCCTTCGCGTTGATGGCGCCAGATATAAATCTATCATCACTATTCTATGTTATTGGAAATAGATAACAATTACTAAATAATTGATTGAGTCCAATGACAGCTTTTAACGGTTATTTTACTTCTTTAGCTCATTAATTGCTTTCTGGAACCAAAAATAACTGGCTAACTGCGTGTAAACTAACTATGGCATATCTTAACTAATTACACTATTTAAACTGTGTTTGCTATTTTCACTAGCATTAGCAATTACATATTTCTAGGCCTGACAGTTGAGAAATTAAGTCCCCGCTGTCTCATTTCATTCAACATTCGTTTTTTTAGTGTTTTAACTTGGTGTCTACCAAGAGTTTTCTATCTAAAGTGTACTTACACTTACTTAAGTGTAAGTGTGTAGTGTTAAGTTAACTATAAATTGTAGAGTAGAATTTCATTGACCCCTGGCCCCCTCGGAACTTCGACCTCCGTGGCGTAAGTGGGTGATGCGCTGTCTGCGAAGCGCGAGATTGCGGGTTTGATTGTCGCCACAGGGAAAATGTTTGTTTGAATAAAAAAAGAACTTCAATGTTTGCATCGAGTACACGCAAAAATTACTATAATAACGCTGTAAATACTTTTTCTACAAAATATTATTGTGGCCTGCATGATCGGCAACAAGGTATTTTCGCTGGGTATAGGTGTCTGTGGGACCATGGTCCTCATTGTTCCTGTATTCTAAGAAACATATTATCGTAGACTTACACAAGATCTATATTATTATATGGATCGTGATACGTAATTTTATTTCACTACCCGACTGGGTTAGGGGTATCATTTTTTATTAATCCAATCCAAATAAAACGACAATGAGATTGCTTGCCACGTCCATAAAGACCTCCACGTGCAGCCGTTGCCAGTTGCCGGAGTACTCAATAGATTACGTTCAAGTACATACGTTCAGTGCAAAATAAAGATTACAGCTGAAAACATCGATGCAGAGCGTTTTCAGAATTTACAGCTACAACCGTCGCGTGTTCAGCCACTATCGACCCGGCTTGTTGCCTTAAGTTTGCTTAATGTTTCGGAAATTTCAGCTCTAAATTCGTTTTACGTAGAGTTCATTGATATTTCAATATATAGGTTATTGACACTGATGTCGAGCTTGCGTTTCTCAGGTGGACGTGTTGCTGCAGAATTTGAAACCTTATGTTAGTTTGCACTATACGGTTGATATCAAATTCTTAATTGACAGGACTCATGCGTTTTTTAATCTATATATATAAAAATGTTATGTTGGTTTGTGTACGCTTCAAAAACTCAAAAAGTTCTGCACCGATCGAGCTGTAATTTTAGCATGATATATAATCCGCATCAAGGGTTGTTTTTATCTATTTTTTTCATCATTGACATATCAGCAAATGTGCGAATGTGCCACAGCGAAGCGTGGCGGGGTACAGCTAGTTATCCAATAAACACTACTATTTGCATTGGGGCAATGCCGTCAACAAGTGGGGTGAAGACCTAGAGTTACTAAGGAGCCTTTTTGACCTATAGTTTGTCCTACTGTTGTATCTAGTAATTAGTATGTAGTATGTAATTAGTAGTTGTTAATAATATGTAAATACAATTGTCCCTTTTTTAAGATTACAAGGTTGGGTTTTTTTTTTAATTTGGTCACTACTTACATGTTTTTTTTTATCACTTAGTAATGGACGAGCAAGTCATTAATGCAATAGTAAGCTCTACGCCTATAATACATATATATATATATATATATATACTTCGACCTCCGGGGCGTAAGTGGGTGATGCGCTGACTGCCAAGCGCGAGATTGCTGTATATATATATATATATATATATATATATATATATATATATATCCTATAATCACGAATACATCACGGAGTCGAAAGTATGTAAGGTCGAAGTACTAAACGAAATTTAAGGTATTGGGACGAAAGTATCTTCCAATGTGCAATATTCTATAAACTTGGATCTCAATTATTTAGATAGCAAGCTTTTATGAAGTTAATGTTTTGATGGTATTTATCTATCATCAAAAGCAGACATCAATGCAAAGCCATCTCAAATTTCAATCTGGAAGATAAACAAATTTTCCGATTTCCTCGTTTTTGATCAGAGACAGTGGAGCGATGCTCGCCATAGATTACCATTCTATAAGATGGATTTCAATTCAGCTGTCGTTGTCCTGTTTATGCTGATTAAAAACATTTTTTTCAGTAATTCTATTATATCATTAAACTTAGCAGAGAATCATGATTAATAAAACAATATAATATTTTTTTTTTGTAGTGTGAGGCATCTGCAAGAGATCGCCTCGAAGATCTAGATAGGCGGTTTGAAGGGCACTGTTTCCAGCGAAATTACTGGGCATATGAGACTTTAGAGCCGATGTCTCAGGGTGATGAGCGCAGTGCATTGCCGCGCAGCATTATGCGATGCAAAGTTCTGATTGGAACTGTATTTGTTATGGGCAGGCGTATCGCTCATCAATCGGGCAAACGACTTGCTCGTTTCGTAAAACATTCAAATAACAAAAGCCGTACCTCGCAGTTCACAGTATGCCCATCACTGACATACGCCATGGTATAGCAAGGCGTGACAACAAACATTTATACCTCGACATGCCCTTAACACTGAATTTCCCATCTCAAAGCTACTCATACATACATAGATTTACACCCGAATATAACATTAATAAATAATAAAACACGTTTCCTGATATGAAAGGTCTCTTGCGAGGGACGTGTACATATTTTAATGTTTACAGATAGTAAGGTCCTAACATCCGTGAAAACGCTACGGAAATACATTTTTCGGGGCTCATTCTGGTTTTATTCGAGATTTATTTGAGCGAACCAGTCGCTTATTCAGAAATAAGGTGGGTTGATGATGATAAAAATGACGATGATGATGATTATAATGGCGATATTAAAACCAATTAGTTGGATTTGACCAATTGTTGACGATGTGGTCAAACGTTGTGAACACGCTAAGCTAAGGCGGAAGGAATACAATTTATCATTTCTGATGTTTCGATCGAAAAGGTTGACCAAAATTGACTCGGCTATTATACTAAAAATAGATAGAATTTCTGCCTGACTCAGGTAAAAAACTGCCTAACTCAGGTCAAAGACTGACTAACTCTGGTAAAATACTGTATAACTCAGGTAAAATTTTGACAAAATTAGGTAAATGACTGCCTAACTCAGGTAAAAGTCAGGTCAAAGACTGTCTAACTCAGGTAAAAGTCAGGTCAAAGACTGCCTTACTCAGGTAAAAGTCGGGACAAAGACTGTCCAACTCAGGTAAAAAAACTCAATATATACAATCATTATATAAATAATTCAGGTGTCATATAAATAATTAAGGTGTCATATTGAAGTCATTAGAGCAACCCCCAAGGCAGATTCATTAACAATAGATTGATCCCGTCGTGTGAATCCCGAAATAAGATAGGGCGTCGTTACTGACACAATTAGTTCCAAGTGCCACAACTTAATGATATTCATTAACGTATTCCTTCTTTAATTACACCTGTAATGGCCACTTTGGTGAAATTCATTTTGAGCTTAATGACAGATTTTTATACATTTTAATTAATGATTCTAGGGAGTTGTCAAGTAGTTGATCTTAAAGCTATTTTAAGTCGACAAAGGTGAGAAGTCAGAGATCTTATTTATTTGAATGCGTTGTAAAGATAATTAAAAACCAAAAACTGCGAGGTTAATATCCTTAACATTATCTGAAACAATACGACAAACCTTTTCCTATCAGAAACCAATAAACTAATATCGCATCCAACGAAATACCTGTCAAAATAAAACAAATTTTGCCACTGTAAGCGCATTCCAAATCCGTTATAGAGCACAAACACATTTGAGTTGACATAAGCACGTCATATGCATTCTGCCATACAAAAATATTTACATCTTGTAACACTGTCACATCACTATCACTACGTAGCGATCGCTACGCTCGCGACGCTTACTGCGCCGTAGTGAAGCTACGCGGGCGCTCTACGCGACGAGTGTCGTAGCACTGAGGCGCGCGGAGAGGCTACGCTCGACCACAGTGTAAATAGACAGTGTAGAAGGTTTACACAAGCGGCCGAATTCGTTACACACACACACGCATACACCCTCGTGCTGAATTTTTATGAAGCTTTACGTTTATTAAGCATGAGTATTTTTAGAGTTTGCAGCTGTTAATATCCAGCGTAGGTGAAATAAGCTCTGCCTACTACTAATGCTTTAAAATATATTGAGCTTAAGAAAAAGTTTCTATATTCCCACAAAGAAATATTATAAGGACTTAAATAAACGTTTGTATTTTGAAAATCGTATTATTAACTTGGTCGGTAACTTAATACTAGTGTAAGTGTTTTGTTCAGTTATTTCGGAAAGCGTTACTACCCACCCTATAATAGGCAAACGACTTTATTAACTAATGACTGACGTCTACAGCGTACAACTAATAAATAATGGTGCCGATTTTGTTGTTACAATCTATTCTATATTTTGGTTTAGTTCTGTCGAATGATTGGTCGTCACTTTCAAACCTTATGAAAACGAAAGGAACGGCAATAACTTTAGACCTGTCAAATAAAGTTTTAGTTCAGTTTGTGCCAACATAATAGTTACAAATGTCTTATAAATCATTATTAGGTTTATTTAAAGTGAAACGGAATGACGAATGTACTAACTTAACGTTATTTTGTTTAACCCCAGTAACGTCATTTTGTCTTTTTAACCCCCTACGCAAAAACGACGGGATGTTATAAGTTTGATGTGTCTGTTTGATTGTTTGTTTGTTTGTTTGTGTCTGTGTCTGTGCGTGTGTTTGTGGCATCGTAGCTCCCGAACTGATGAACAGATTTAAAAAAATCTGAATCTGAATAAATATTTCAATAAAGGCGTGAGTTTGGCTACTGTTA
Organism: Campaea margaritaria; assembly: GCA_912999815.1. Taxonomy (NCBI): domain Eukaryota; kingdom Metazoa; phylum Arthropoda; class Insecta; order Lepidoptera; family Geometridae; genus Campaea; species Campaea margaritaria. Next base: position 8,953,196 of record OU538801.1, read on the forward strand.
TTTTTCATACTGACCGACCGCGCCACTCGCGCTTGTTTCAATTAACTGCGTTGTTGCCTACGGTCGTAGAGGCCGATTTTTGCAGCGCGCTTTTGATTTTTAAATGTGAATTTATTGCCAAATGTGTTTCATATGAGAAATATCCTTTATTAGACTGGTCATCAAATACAACAACTTTGTAACATTCACCATGATTCATAGTATTGTATGGGGAATTGTCTATTGAGGAGTGGCAGGACTCTTCTGCAAGAGACCGCAACAAGCCATATCGTCCAACTGCTGAGCACGGGTCTCCCTTCACTTTCGTGAGGAGGGTTAGGCCATAGTCCACCACGGGGGCCCGGTCCGGATTAGTGGATAGCATACCTACCTCCGAAATAAATTTCGGGTAGGTACGTAGGTTGCCTCACGATGTTTTCCTTCACCTAAAAGCGAGTGATAATTACGTGAATATGCTTTTTACATAAAATACATTGTTACCTGCCCGCACTGTGATTTGAACTCACGACCTACTGATACTGTATGTTCTGGAAATAACACTTCATACTTTCCATCCTCAGGTGATGCCACAGGGCGCAGCTAGTGAACAAACTAGATATTAGACATCGCATAAGAGAACTGGTGTATTTTTGGACACAATCTAGGCACGCTGTTAATTTTTACGAGTTAAAAAGTATCCAGATAAAAAACTATCTGTGTGCCAAATCACATTCAAATCCCTTGAGCCTTTTTTGCGAGATTTAGTAACAAACTTTCCCACTAATAGTAATAAGTAGTAAGTAGAATTACACAATATTGTCTCAGAAAATGGTCAAATCCTAATCTTTCGTAAGTCAAACACATGTTAACACGTTCACCGCTGAAAACACAACTGTGGTGTTAGCTGTATGGGAAAACACTACGGTGCGTGCAGAGCCGCACCCTGGCTAGACAAGAAAGTCGGCTCAGCTGTCAAAGTGTTAATCATCATCAACCCATAACGTCCCACTGCTGGGCACGGGTCTCTCCTCACTTTCGTGAGGAGGGTAAGGCCATAATCCACCACGGGGGCCCAGTTCGGATTGGTGGATAACATACCTACCTCCGAAATAATTCTCGGGTAGGTATGTGGGTTTCCTCACGATGTTTTCCTTCACCGAAAAGCGAGTGATAATTACGTACATATGTTTTACAGAAACACATTGGTACGTGCCTGAACTGGGATTTGAACTCACGACCTTCTGATTGGGAGGCGGACGTTCTCCCACTAGGCTACCACCGTTAATACAGAGCGTTTTTTTTCCTGGTAGTTTTATTAACCTTTTGAAGCAATGTCGTAATTTTATACATTACTTCTATTAGTACGCCAACGTTATCATAGGATTTATGAGCCTACTCAAACTGAATCCCTAGAAAAAATACGTCATGGCGGGTATTATAATATGTTTAGTTTTTTCTTTCTCCGAATCCGGTGAGAGTGACTAATTGCCTTGTTGGGGCCATGTGAATATAAATAACTATTCAAACAGTTAACCATACGCTAACAAGAAATGTTTCTTTTGCTGTCCATCCAAAGGCTGTCTGGAAGAAATCGCTTTAAACGATAATATCGCCCATTGTAATACCCTATGTTTATCTGCTGTTATTTCTTTGTACTGTATTTATTTTAAATGTACTATAAGGAGTATTCTATTCCGTTGCTAATTAATAAAATTCTTCCATAATTTAATCTGCGTTTTCTTTTTTAATTATTTAATTCTATTTCAACCCACATCAACCCACTGTTGGGTATAGGTCTCCTCAGGTGCACGCCATTCTTTTCGGTCCTGCACCCGACGAATCCACTGCTTTCCTGCAACCTTCGTGTTTATTGCCATCTCTTAAAGCTAACGTAAAATGATACTTAATTTACAATGCACTTAGCAAATTTATGGCAGAATTAAGAAATTAATTATTTATTTGTTTTGAATTTATGGCAGAATTACGCTAAATGATAATATTTTTAATCTTTATGTATTGCGTTTACGCAGCGCCCAATTTTGTCAACTATCGAATTGAATTGAGTATTCGCATAGATTTTTCAATGAGTTTTGTGGTAATTACAAGCGGAATCATGTATAAGCGGATAAAACAACTCAATTGTGAAACAGTACTGTTTATATTAATGATTTACAGAGGCAATATCAGTTACATCGCGGAGTTTTCCCGTTGTTTTTCTCATGGATTTTTCCCAAAAAAGCCGCTTTAGAAAAACAGATATAAGAGATGCCGAGACAAATAAGGCCAGCCGGCGAACCGAGCATTTTTCTCGCAAATCCGAATAAATATTAAAAGACTCGTTTCGTTTTTATAGCCTCTCATTATTATCGGGATTTTTATTAAATTAACAATGCGGAAGTCGCGGTGTCGGACGGCGGGGCGGGCGGCTTTGTTGTTTTACTAAATGTCAGTATTTGTTATTTTTACCCTACTGCCTAAAATTAAGGTTATTTTTTTATTTGACTAAGTGACGAGACGAGAATTTCGTTCACCAGATGGTAAGACTTTAGAACCGATGTCTCGGGTTGACGAGCGCGGTGCCGTGCCGCGCAAGATTATGCAATTCAAATTCTGGGTGGCATTGTAACTGTTATGAGCAGGCGTAGAGCTTATCATCAGGTGATCGACTTTCTCATCTCGTAACTGAGTCAAAGAAAACAAATAATTTTAAGGTAAACACAATCATGGAGAACAGCCTACTTCCCCACAATACATCATCATCATTTAGCTGCCTCAGCGTCCTAATTAATTCCGTGCAGGTGTTACCCCCCTCGCCCCTCGACGATGGCGTGATGGTATCTCGTGATTGAACGAGGAGCCTTAAAAATGGTTGATGCAGTCATTTGTTTATGAAATTGGAGGATTTGGCCCTATTTGGAAGCTGTTCTATGAAAACAGCGTTGTTTATTGACAGCTTCCGTGCCGTAGTGTGAGATTAGCCGACTGCAAAGCGCGAGGTTGCGGGTTCGATTGCCGCACAAGGCAAATATATGTGTGAACCATAAGTATTTGCCGTGTTGTTTGTGGACCCACGGTCCTCGTAGTTCCTCGTTCCGTAGATACAGGGAATTTCAGTTATGGTTCAGGATCTAAGTATGTGATTGTAACGCGTTATTTGTCATTTTGTCATATTTTATGGTAATACGATGTAAGAGCTCAATTTTTCAGTTTTGTTCCCATCAGAGACTGATTAATTTATAATTACCTAGCTGCGCCCTGCGGTTTCACCCGCATAATTCCAATTTTCCCGCAATAACTCTCTTAAAAGCTCTTAAAACATTCCTCATTGCTGCGCTGCTCCTATTGGTCGTAGCGTATGTTATATACCCCATAACCTTCCTCGATAAAATCTATTCAACACAAAAATAATTGTCCAATTCGGACCAGTAGTTCCTGATATCCTAGCGTTCAAACAAACAAACTTTTCAGCTTTATATATTAGTATAGATATAGATTATTTAGAATGCAAATCTTGATAATTATATAATAGCACAATTGTCCATGTAAAGACGAAGAATTATTCTAGAACCACACGATTTTTTTTAACGCGCCTCTTTGCCTTTTCCAACCGAAATGTTTAAAAAAATCGATTGATTGTTTCGAAATTCTCCACGTTCGTCCACCCGTTCCATAATCTATGGTCCTGTCATTACAATCATAATAAATTATTCAGATCAAATGAGAGAGGATAAGTGGGATAACCGGAACATAAATCAATTGATAGCAATATTGAACAATCAAGCAAGAGTTACCTAGAAAGGGACTTTGTTATTAATAAATCAGAACGGCACGGAATCGAGTGAACTCGTAAATTCATTGTACCTATTCGAAGCTATTACAAACATAACACACAGCCAATTATTGAAGAAAGAGGCCACTTCAAATCACCTAAGTTACTCATAATTTGTTTGCTAACATAACTCAAAAACATTTCAGAAATTTATTGCTGATGTTATCAAACCTAATTTCGGAGTTCGCGGCAACTACTTATCTAAATTATAACACTTGTTCAAACTATGAAAAATTACGAATAGATAAACAGAGGAGATACCGCGAAAACCCAACGGCACAAGCTTTTCGACCTCATAAACAAGAAACGAGCAATAAATATTATAATTTTTATTAGCGGAGATACGCTGTGATTCGCAAATACCTAACGAAAACGCGTAGTAAAAAACGGCGAAACTTGAAGTATAATTAAAAAAGTACATGTCAAGTCTACAGCCGGGCGATATCGGCTCCGAATATCTTAATGGCGTGTGCAGTCAGAGCTTGTTTGCTTCAACTATACGCCAGCACGCTTATTATGACTGCCGGGTTACACGCCTCAATCGAATAGGCACCTCTCTCCGACGACTCGCATCAAACTTTCATGATTTCAAACCTAGCCGGGTTTTACCTTCCGTGCTATGAACAATGCATGGAGTCAATCATGGACGCCGCGCCGGCCAGGTGGCTGTTTACTTCGATTTGCTGATCAATTATTGCTGTCCGATCTACCGTCCGTCTGAATTTACAGATTTTGAAATCGGAATGCGCATTTAATTTCCGTGTTTTTTTTTATTATTGCACTGTTAAATAGTCAGCCAGTATCATGCTAGCTGGTTCGTGAAAAATATTTCGTTATTTTTTCGAATCGCGCCGCGTCGCTTCTGTTTTTCACCTTTTATTGTCTGTTTGTATTAGCTGTGCAAATAAACGGGTGCGTTGAACGAAAACGAAACCAGAACACATAGTTATCGTACCTACATCAAAACAAAATCGATTATTTGTCTAATTAAACCGCGTTACGAGGGTACCGTAGATGACGCCGCTGATAATGCTCCGTATAATAAAAGAACAAGTTTTACAAGTCGTAACATTACGGCCCCTGCGAAAACCTAATTAAGATTTCGTCGGACTCCCATTCACGTACTTATTAAACAGATGGTAATCACCTTTGTGCGGAACCAAAATCTTCCTTTTGTCCGCGGGACCCCAACAAGGGACGATGATGAATGGGTTGTGGGGTATCAGTACTTGATTAAACGCGATGATAGGACGTGCATTTTGCGGAAATGTCAATTAGGACTGTTCCTATACACACAGCGTATAACACTAATTGCGCTACTCCACCCGCGACAGTGGATTTTAATCTGTTAATAGCAGTAATAGTTATCAAGAGGTACTATTTTGACAGAGACTTGAAACTCCGCCAAGCAGTAGTGTGCAAACATTACTGTGTTTCGGTTTGAAGGGCATTGTTTCCAGTGAAATTATTGGGCATATGAGACTAGCAAGTCGTTCACCTGATGGCAAGCGCTACGCCTGCCCGTAACAGTCACAGCATCACCCAGAACATTGCAGGCCTAGGCAGCACTTCACCTTCAGCCGCATCGTCACTTTCTATCAGGAGAAAGTGTTGTCATACGATCGCCTACAATGTAATAAAAAAAAAAGTTGTGATTGTACTCTATGTTGATAAAATGTTTTGAAAGAGCATGCCGTACTTAACGGACTTTTCATTTACATACCTAACGTCTCAGGTAAAAGTATTCCAACAGAAAGCTTTCAGATTTTCATTATAGCTTAGTAAATCGAGAAGAGTGCCTTAAGGCGGGTACACGCGAGACCTCTTAGCGGGAGTTTATTCGATATCTACTGCAAACAAGACGCTTGGCGTGCCAGCTTTACAATTTGACGGCTTGATGAGGTTGCTGCCAATCGCTGAGGTGATTTGATATCTCCATTTTCAGATGAATTCTAAGCTGAGTGCAATGTTAGTGGATAACTTACTTATAATACATCGATGTTTCCACCAATTTTAGGGCATCACGGTTGAAACGTTGTATTGAAAGAATACGGTGAAATTTGAAGAGAAAACTAAACAATGAACTCTATTGACTGAATAAAATCTTGCTACATAACTCTAAGAATACGGTGCTTAAAATATTAGTTAAATAGTTAAATATATTTATTTCCAAAGAAAGTACCTACAGGATGAGATAAAAAATATAATGATGGTCGTACTATAGAGTAGTGGGAGGCCTCTTTTGCAAGATACTGCCTGGGGAAGTTTATGATACTTTAGAGTCGATAGGGCGAGGAGCACAATGCAGTGCTGCGCAGGATTATGCAATGCAGGGTTCTGGGTGGTGCTGTGACTGTTATGAGCAGGCGTAGAGCTTACCATCAAGTGAACGACTTGCTCGTCTCGTCATTCAGGCAAATAAAAAAAAAAAAAATTATGGTAGGTACAACGAGTTTGTTAAACAAAATGGCAGTGATGCAGGCCCTTATTGTTGTCCTACTGCCTGGGCCTATTCAGGTGTGTATTTACATTTTGTTCATACGTTTTCTAGGACGTTGTCTCTCAATTAAAGCTGTACACACAACGGGGATTCTTAACTGCAGTTCCGCCAGTAAAATCTTCCTCCCAAGAATAGTATTAATTTAAATTTATAACAGAACGCAGTGTTTCCATCCATGCTTTGTTATGGCCGCGGTCGGAAGCTACTGAGCTTTATGCCCTAAGAAGTTATTGAGGAGAAGTACTGACTTCTCCTCAAACAAATAGGCATAAACTTCTGGGGCGTCAAGCTATTTGCGGTCGCAGCTTCAAACGTCAGCTGTTTTTAAGCCTCTTACTGCTAATTAGTAGACGTACACATCTATATATATAAAAATGTTATGTTGGTTTGTGTACGCTTCAAAAACTCAAAAAGTTCTGCACCGATCGAGGTGAAATCTAGCATGATATATAATCCGCATCAAGGATTGTTTTTATCTATTTTTTTCATCAGTGACATATCAGCGAATGTGCGAATGTGCCACAGCGAAACGTGGCAGGATACAGCTAGTTTTTTATAAATTGTATATTAGTAATTTTACGTAGAAGACGAAAACCTCCCCGAGTAACATTTTCCTGAATCAATACCTGTAATTTGTAATAGTAGGTATCATTAAAACATTTAAAAGACACTATCCACGTTAACATAATTTATTTATTAATTTATTTTGGGGGGTAAGCTGGTGTATGCGTTACGATAAATGTGACCGGGCGAGTCGAAAGGAATTTGAGAGGGAAATATGAGTTAGTAAAGATGGATAGAAAGGGAGAGAGAGAGACTTACGGTTCGTATATGTAGGGGCAAGAGAGAGAGAGAGAAGTGCGAGCACATATTTTCTTTCTCTCTTGCTCTCATAGCGTAGTTTTACTTCAGTCGTGTGGTTTAAAACACATTCTTTTGTTTTTTAGTTTTTGTATTGTAGTCGGTTCTAAGCACGTGTGCTTCATTTCAAACAATTCGAACGTCTGGAAGTTCGTGAAAATTTAATTAAAAGATTCCATTTCATTCATACCTTTATTATTTTCCATTATTATTATTTTTTTTTGGTCATGAGATATTTTGATGCACGCCTACACCCCTCTCTCCTTCACTATGGGTGGTTGACTGGTAGAAAATGCTCTTAGCGTTAAGTCCGCCATTTGTACTAGTCAGTTAATCTGTGCAATAAAGTATTAAATAAATAAATAAATACCTACATACAGGTGAAGCTAAAAGCGTACTAATTACGTCCAAGCGCACCCTGAGCAAGTGGGCAGCTAAGGGTATCCGCCCACCGCGTTGTTTCAACTGCAGATGAGCAGTTTGATATATATAGCATATCATTGTTATTTTTCTGTAATGTTTTTATTTTTGTTTCTGGTGTACAATTAAGAGTTTTCTATTCTATTCTATTCTATTCCAGACAAAGATTTTATGGATTGCAATTAGAAACCTTATCCTCACTATGAAGATTTCAAATGTGTGCCCTGTGCCCACCTAGCTACTTCTTACCGGACCGGCTAGCTGGCTAGCTAGCTCGGACCGGTCTGTTAGTTTGTTTTTCAAATGGAACCGTCGATTTAAATGCGCCGCGCTGTCCCGTTGGTAATGTTTGTCAACCCGGAGAAGTCATTATCAGTCATTATATTTAAAAAAAAACCTTTTTTGTAGCTCACCCTCATGAAATTCTGCGATTATTGTTCCTGATTTTATCGGCATGCGTTCATATTACACGACTATATTATACTAATATGCTACATAAAATTCCACAAACAGTTTATAGAATATGATTCGGTTTCGCTGCGTCCCGCGTCTTCCCCATAACTTGGCCCGAATCGATGCCTCTGCAATGATCGCGTCCCGTGAAGAATGGTTGATTCGTGCCATTGGTGGTGTTCTGTTTCAATTTCATTTTATATAAGGTTTTTTTTTTATTTCAGAATGGTAAGCATTTGAACGGTCGACGGTAGAACATACTTGCCTAGAAGATTCACTCTAGTCTTTTAGACTTCCAGTTTATAGTTATCGGGGAACAAAGGCGCGGTACAGGAAGGAAGGAGATGTTGTTTTTTGTAGACAGTCTGAAATCGCTTATTGGATCAAAGAGTTACTTTTGTCAAAGAGGTAGCAATGTCATGACGTCACGATACTCTCAAATATGTAACATATTCCACGTACTCACCAGTTACCGCGTAACACGATCCGCGGCTGATGCCTTTAAACCCACCCTCGGCCGAGGGCAAAAAGCCAACGCTTATCGAATAAATGTTATCTGAGGTGTGAATATTCTATTGTTCTTTGAACAGGGCTGCCACTTGTTCCCTATTGCCTTTGTTTATACATTACGTAGATACGTCCGTTGGATGTGGAATTAAGTCGTTCGTTGATACATGATGGCCTCCCCAACCAATGCAAATGGGTGAAATAAGAGCTGTATAGCGTATCTTTTTGCAGCTTATGGCTGTAACAAGAAGTGGCATAGCTTGGTATAGACCTCTTTTGCCACGATTGGGCCTGCAGGGAGGCCTAGATTTTTGGCAGCCTAAAATCCTAATAGAGTCCTTTAAGAGTGTTTATGAGGTGCATGACGTAAGTAAATTTTTTCCACTACGAGACATTTACACAGACCTATTCCATGCTGGCCCGTTCGCCTGATTTCCTATAAAGTGCCGTTGAATTTGTTTCGATGCTTTACCTAAATTTAGTATTTTCTACTTCCCTGAACTGTGACTTGCCATGACACCTGTCTGTGAAGTTCGGAAATTCACCGAACCGCACTAAACTGCACACTAGATACGTAGTTAAGCGGCAGGCCGGAATGTTGGATACCATATGTCCTTAAAATAGACTTTATTTCAGACCATATTGATCTATAGATTTGTCAGTGTGATTCAGGTCCTGAACTTATTATAATAGTCTTGGTTAATGGACATGCCAGTTTCCATACGAAGTTTTCCTTCAGGATGGTATTGAATTCTGCCTTTTTTATTACGTTGACGATGAGATTAGAACCGGGTGTTACCATTCGGCCTCTATCATCAATATAGAATCATCATTATCAACCCATATCGTCCCACTGTTTAGTACGGGTCTCACCTCACTTTCGCAAGGAGGATTAGGCGTTCACTGCTAAAAAACACAACTGTTGTGTTTTTATAACCAGCTGCGAGTACGGGGAAACACAACGGTGTTTGCAGATCCGTAACCGTGGCTAGACAAGAAAATCGGCTTAGCAGTCAACGTGTTAATCCAACACGGGGCCTGATCCGGATTGGTGGATAACATACCTACCTTCGAAATAATTCTCGAGTGGTTACATGGTGGAATAGATACAGCAAAGTACTGTTTTAAATAACTCCAGTGCATTTCATCACTCTTTGAATGACGTCACTGAGAGTAACAGTATTTACAAAGGTTTTACGTATTGAATTAATAATCTACACATGCTACCAGCTACTCTATGAGACTTAGAATAGAGAATCACTTAAGAAGCATGTAGGCCGAGCAAGCATGACAATCCAAGCTTTGATATAGAGAAGCGTTGGTCCACGCTCATTTGTTACTGAATTTGATGTTTATCGTCATTTCCTGCAGAATTCCATCATTTTATCAGTATTGCCTACGTAAAACCATCATATTCCCCCAGCCCTATTCTAACAGCTTAGCAGTGTGCCGTGACGAATGCGATTTGCATATGAAACTGAGCTGAAACATCACTTCGGCACACGCCTCTAGTTGAGTTATGTTTCCTTGGTCTATGCCAAGCCGACATAACGCCTCTAGGTGGTTAAATGGTATATCACCCTGCGTTAGGGAAGTTTGTAGACAAAAATGGTTTTTGTGATCCTTTGGGTAGAGTTCATTTTACAATTTATTGAGAATTTTTCAACTACATTGTTATTGTTTTAGTAACAAGCACAAGTCTATTTAATGGTGTAGATCTGATGGAAAGCTTGCCGGGAATAATAAATATTTGAAGAATTTGTTTATAAATCATGTTCAAAAATATTTATCCATATGGGCCCACAAGGGGACGTACAAAAGTTAATTAACTCTATCAACGAATTTGGAATACATCGAGAACAACTGGCAAAAGCAGACGACAATTTTTTTCTAAGTAATTATGGCATATTCTTCAAAGCTGACCGCACTTGTATGTACAAAACTCGACCGCAAGCATTTCCGATTTCATTATCCAGTTCGGTTTATGAAACAAACACGAGCTTATGAAGTTTTCCAAAAACAACAGACTGATTTTCCGAGAAACAACAGACTGTTTTTCCGAGAAACAACAATCAAGTTTGACTGGGAACAATACAATGTATTTCTATTTTATAATGGCGCGTTTCAATGTAACTTACAAATTATGTGCTTGGAATTGGAACCAAGGAATTTTGCACGTCATTTCTATCTGCATACGGTAAGGTTAAGGGCGAATGAATTAAGCAGTTGTGACCTAGAGATAATGTGTTTTTACAACACGATAACATCGGTTTTCAATCCTCTCCAATCAAATAATTTATTTATTAATTCGGTGTTCCGGTTTCAAAGGCACTGTTTCCAGCGAAATCACTGGGCATATGAGACCAATGTCACAGGGTGACGAGCGCAGTGCCGTGCCGCACAAGATTTTGTAATGGAAAGTTTTTGGTGACACTGTAGCTGTCATGGCCTCCCATCAGATGAACGATTTGCTAGTCTTTTTACTTAGTAACTTAAAAAAAAAACATAATTTATTGGAGGATTTCCAATGCTCCTACTTAGAGTTAAGACAAAAAAATGAAGGCATATATGTCGAAATGTTTAAAATCAACAACGAAAAAAACAGCCAACATTTTATAATGGACGTCTCCATTTTAATATTGTGTTCAGTAAATTAAATTTTGATTGAGGTACGCGTACGGTAATATAGTTAAGGGTGCAAATTTAATGCTCCACTGCCCGTTAAGTGTTATTTAAGAAACAACTTCGAGCTAATGCACTAATAGTAAAACACTACCTTAAGGATGCGTTGCACTACGAGCGCTACTACGCTATAAAAGCTACGCGATATAGCTTCACTAAGCTAACACTACTTTATGACGGCAGGCGGTTGTAAATCAATATCGTCTTCGTTTTTGGGTCAAGGAAACTCATATTACGTCAGAAGTGGATATGAGCGTTACCATTATTACAACAATAGATTATTTATCAAATTGCTTCGTACATTCACGCTATTCAAATAATAGAATCGGTAGGTAAAAGTTACTTTGTAACTCTTATTTTCTCTCTTGTGTTATTTTTTATTATTCTCTTGTAATGAAGTTGGTTAAAAAGTATTAAATTTCATAATCATCTTCCACGGCTCATAATCACAGTCAACGCGGGAGCAGCTACGGAACACAACTAGTTGTCACCAAGTCCTCCTACTTGGTAAGTAAATTCATCATCATCATCAGCAACCCGTATTGGCTCACTGCTGACCACGGCTCTCCCCTCACTTTTGTGAGGTACATTGCGTGTTGCCAATTTACCTATTTTCGAATGCGCATTAAAATTCTAATATGTTTTTTTTTTTCTTTGACAGCTGATAATTTTTTTTTTTAAACTGACCATATTGTAATGTTGTGAGTTCAAATCCCAGTGCAGGCACGTACCAATGTGTTTCTGTAAAACATATGTACGTAATTATGACTCGCTTTTCGGTGAAGGAAAACATCGCGAGGAAACCCACATACCTACCCGAGAATTATTTCGGAGGTAGGTATGTTATCCACCAATCCGGACTGGGCCCCCGTGGTGGATTATGGCCTAACCCTCCTCACGATAGTGAGGAGAGACCCGTGCCCAGCAGTGGGACGTTATGGGTTGATGATGATGATGAAATTGGCAATACTGAGTAGATTATTCCATGTCTATATTTTATTAACTTTGTTCTACGTACAAGATGTAACACTAACTAGGTGTCGCATTCGATCCGCCATCACATCTTCACACTCCGTCAGTTTCCGCCAGTCATTGCACATAAATCAAATCTCCGATCGCTAATATCTTCATATCGACTCGGTGGAGGCGTGCCCTTAATCGCTTTCGTGCTTGCAAGTGTTAGGCTGAGTTTGCACCACGCGATTGGTGTCGTAAGGAAAGATTTATACGCAAGTTGCTGTTAATTTTTTAACGATAATTCGCAATTTTTAAACTCACGGTATTACTAATTAAACAATAGACGGTCAATACGCACGATTTTTTACCATAAAACATAAAATCTTTGTGGAAAAACAACTTTGATTATTTTTATGACCGGGAGATTTTGACAGGAAAGGCGGAAGGTAAGAGGCCAAGAGGTCTAAGCTCAAAAAGATGTTCCGATAAGGTGTCTGAACAGCTGGAGTCCAAGCTGAGTGCTGTTTCCACTGTACCAAGAACCGCTAGAGGTGGCACCAGATGGTGAGATCCCAGATCACCAGTATCCTAATGCTTAGCTGTGAGCACTCGACTAGATGACTAGGATATATCATTAGAAAATTAATTAGCCTAATTATGACGGATGCTCATTTAAAAAAAAATTACGTAAGCAATTCTACTAAAGTTCGAATAAAAAAAATCACTCAATTGAAACATTGCAGTTGCTTAAAAATTGCTAAACAAAAAACATAAAACGCATCATAAAATCGTACCATCTAAAACCCGCCTAAGAAGTTAGAAGTAAGGTTGGCACGTAACAGACTTCAATTTGGCCAAGGGCCTGTTCCACCGCCGTAAGTTAGTGGCCGCACTTGGCTCCGCTCGCACTCTTGCGGCTAGATAATGACATCGTAATTACGGGGACAGTGTGTTGTCAACTAACTTTTATGTAAGGTGTTCCTAATGGTCACGATGTAAGAAGAAAATAGAGTGCAGAGGAACACCTTAATAACTGTTTGGATGGAGCTCCGATTATTGCTTCAGTTAGATTGGGAAATAGTGGTACTAATTAAGGACCAGTTTTGATTTAATACGAAGTTCTGTTTTTCGGCTTGATAGCCTCCGTGGTGCAGTGGGTGATGAGCCAACTGCGAAATCCCACACAGGCAAAGATTGGTGTGAACCACAACTATGGGACTGGGTGTTTGTGGTCACGATCAGAATAGTTCCAGATTCCCTAGATACAGGAAGTCCAAGTTGGGGGTAAGGATGTACGTTGGGGCGTCATTACTTTAATTGTAGGTTTTTTTTTAATTTTTTCGAACTCTGTTCAAATTATTGAACATAAAACTCACCGTGACTAAAACCGCCACAAAGCATTGTTGAAATACAAGGCACTTAATTGAGAGTTAACATAATTACTGGGCATATGAGACTTTAGAGCCGATGTCTCAGAGTGACGAGCGCAGTGCAGTGCCGCGCAGGATTATGCAATGCAGTATTCTGGGTGGTGCTGTGACTGTTATGGGCAGGCGTAGCGCTTACCATCAGATGAACGACTAGCTCGTCCCGTCACACAGTCAAATAGAAAAAAAAAACTAATTGATGTACTTGCCAAACTCAACTGCACTGTACGGAATTAGAAGGCTAGTGACGAAAATACGTCGCAGCCTGCTTACTGCTTACTATAACCAGCCAGACAGTGAGCCATCAGAGAGTTCCAGGCGCAGCGTACATTAATACCTAATGAGCGGTAATGGAGCTCCGCTGGTAATATCGCGAGTAATGACCGATTTATAACCGCCTGTTTAGCGCTGTCGGTCGGTTAAAGTGCTGGTGAAATAGGTCGTGGTTAACGGGCGATTGGAGTGTGAATGCTTATTTATTGCTGTTTGGCATTATCTGTGCAGTGTCCCGGTTGTCTGGAAGATATTGCTTGTTGATGTGATTGCTGTTTGTAGTTATCTATCTATTTGAAACCAGCACGATGGCATCGGGCTGCAATGTCGCAGCGTTATTCTGATAACTAGCTGCGCCCCGCGGTTTCATCCGCATAATTCAAGTTTACCCGCAATAACTCTCTTAAAAGCAATATATTTTCCCCGTTTTTGCCACATTCTTCATTGATGCTCCGCTCCTATTGGTCGTAGCGTGATGTTATATAGCCTATAACCTTCCTCGATAAATGGACTATTCAACACAAAAATATTTTTTCAGTTTCAATTAGTAGTTCCTGAGATCCTAGCGTTCAAACAAACAAACTCTTCAGCTTTATATAATTCTGATAATGGGATGCGTGTCGCGTCCCACTTGTATCCCGGTGATCCTATCTCAACAGTGTGTAAGGTCGCGTGCGTCCTAACAAAAAATCGCAAAATGCTTGCGATATAATCAACCAATAATAACATGTCAAAAACGACCGCTACAAACACAACCCAGAGGACGATCCAGAAAATGCTGGAAAGTTTGTGTAGAGGATGACTTGAAGGGAATAGGCAAGACAATATCATGGAGAAAAGTGAAGACATCTGGTTAAGAAGTCTAAGACCCACATAAGGTAGTAGCGCCGCAGGAAGTAAGTAAAAGTTGCCAGTTTATTGGTTTTCGATAAGATACATTTCGGAGTGTGCAATGATGGAGTTGCACAACATGATTCCTCTATCTCTTTTCCACCATCAGCCAACAAGACGTACGGACATTCCTCCAATCCACTCGAAGCGATTCGCATCCGAATTTATAATCCGAACAGCGAAGGAATGGAACACCTTACCAGCGTCTTTGTTTCCCGGAAACTATAATCTGGAAGTCAAGTTCAAGTCGAGAGTGAATTGGTATGTTCTAGCAAGCAAGCTTCACTACTGACCGCGTCGACACTTACCACCAGGGGAGACTTCGGTCAAATATTGCCTAAAATGCAATAAAAAAATCGCTTGCATTTGTTACCTATATATATAAAAATATTATGTTGGTTTGTGTACGCTTCAAAAACTCAAAAAGTTCTGCACCGATCGAGCTGAAATTTTAGCATGATATATAATACGCATCAAGGATCAGTGACATATCAGAGAATGTGGGAATGTGCCACAGCGAAGCGTGGCAGGGCACAGCTAGTTGCTGTATAAATATAGATATCTGTTATTGTATCTCCAGATTCAGAAATCCTTAAGATAATTATAAGAAGTTCCAAAGATTACCTTCGACAAACTCACAAGCTTGTCGTATTTATTTAAATTATAGATTAATTATTATTATATCTTCAAATTTCATCTTTCACCTTTATTTCTTAAGGACGGACGACGTTCCGTCGACGACGTCGTGTGGCCATATAGATTGATATATACCTAGACTGGTCGATAAATTGACTAATACGTCTGTATCGAAACTTATCTGCCAACTGTATGTTACCGAAAGACCAAACCCCAATAAACAAACTGATTGAATATCTTCATTATGACTATAGACTATTAATTATGAACGGGAACGACTCCGAGCGAAGTTCCGAATCAATTAAACGCTGACTTATATCCGGTTACGGAGAGATACGGTTGGATCGGATGCGGTATTTTAAGGCTATTATTCAAAAATAGTTTCCAGTTGATTAAACGGGAATGCTAAAACGGGATAGTACTAATTATTTTTATTTGAATAGAAACAGATATACACATATCATTATGCTGAATTGCCTCAGAAGTAAAAAGCGTAAGCGGCAAATTTTTAAACTAAATCACATTGTTTAAAATTTGTAGTTGATTTAATTACTGTTGAAGCCTACTAAAATAAATTAAAAATATCTTTTTAATTCGTTAACTGAATCAGACGTTACTTTTCGGAAATCCAACTTCAAAGAGAAGAAGTGTAAATATTAATTTAGTTTAAGATAGGATTATTGATTACTCCTCTCCGTGCATGGTTGTCTGGAAGAGATCGCTCTGAGCGATAAGACCGCCCATTGTAACACTAATTGTAAAATTTGATTTTTGTTCTAGTTTTAAGTTTTCTTTGTTCTGTGGTGTTTCAATAAAGATTTTATCTATCTATCTATCTATTATTGAAAGAAGACCTAATCCCTAACCTCACCATTTTATAACTGTTCGAACGTCCAAACTTTGCATTTTGCTATTAATGAGAACGGATTAATATCATCATCATCAAAAACCCGTATCGTCCTACTCCTGAGGGTTAGGCCATAATCCACCACGGGGGCTCTGCCGGATTGGTGGATTACATACCTATGTCTGAAATAATTCTCGGGTAGGTAATGTGGGTTTCTTCACCATGTTTATCTTTCACCGAAAAGCGAGTGGGATTAATAAATGAAAACAATGTAAACTTCTTTTTTTCGGATTATATTTAATACAAACACTTCAATTCTACGTATTTTTCCATTATCACATAAACAAGTGTCAAAAGTAAACGTAACATAAATCCGGTGGTAATCCGCGACGGTAGTGAGTGTAAAGCCGGATTGGATGTGTCAACGTGTTGTTAGCGCCTATGCGTTGTTAGAAATGAAATATTATTTTATTTATTTTTTGTTATGTTCCGACAAAACTTTTGTCATGCCCCGCCAGATAAAATAACTCGGATAAATGAAAACTACAGAGAGTGAGTTAAGGGAATATAAAGCTGTGTTAGATACAATACTTAAATGTACGAAAAAATGTAATTCCGTATTAACAAGGAAGTTACAATACACAGGGATACGAGAATACATTCCAGACACATTTTTCAAAATTTCGTAAAGTCTTGAACATAGCCCTAAAGTCTCTGGGATTGGTGGTCAAATATCTAGTGTACCTAAAGAAAAAAGTGACTGATATTTTCACTTCAACTGCTAAGCCCATTTTGATGAAAATTTATACAGGGATCGTGCATAGGTCACTATAGAAAGAAAATGAGAATTGACAGTGCAGCCGTAGAACGCAGTTAGTTGCTTTTTATTTGGCACCACGTGACACGTGACACACGGTCCTTCGATCACGGATAAAGTAGAAATATTCTGATTGACCAAGTCCGTTTCGCTATGATTGTCCGCTTGCATATTATTTTAGTGTGCGTGAGCTCGGAAGTTCTGCCACGTTACACACACAGACATTTCTATCGTGAATAAAATATCATTAACCAATAAAATCGCACGTAATATACCAGATCCAATGGCGCCTGGATTCTAACGTGTCATCTAATGATATACTTATACTGAGTGCGGTTTGTCTGCTACAAACTTTCGCAGACGATTCCCGCAATTCGTTTCTCGTCTATTCATCGCATTGATTTCGTATCCGCCGCGAGCGCCCAAAGATCGGGCTATGAATTCAGCGAATGAAATATTGGTCCTGAAACTCGAGAGAAGGAAAGTTCGTAGAAGAACGGGGCTTTGTAATTTTCCTTGGTCCCAACATTACTAAGACGCAGTGCTACGTAGTACTCTATACAGTGCTACGCAACTCTACGCAGTGCAACGCAACACTATGTGGTGCTAGGAAATGTTCTACGTAGTGCGTCGTAGCATTACATTCCGTGATACGCAATTTTACGAAGTTCTATGCAATATTCTGTAACTCTGTACTCTGTCCGAGCCTATGCAATGCTACGTAGTATTCCATGCCGTGTTACGTAACTCTACGCAATGCTCTGCAACACTATGTAGTGCTACGTTTTATTCTACGCAGTACTTTGCAAAATCCTCCGAACGATGCGTCTATACTAGTTTTGCCTTTCATTATAGCGTTCTATACTATCGTTGTCAGGTTTTTCGTGTCCACTTCGGAATAAGATGTTAATTAAAAAAGCGAATGCCTAAGCTGTGATACAAGCAACATTAATCATTAAAATATATATTTACATAATTATACAGCTGTTAAATCTCTAACTTCACGGCCCAACACCGAGAGAAGTCGGGAGTGCCGGCACTAAGTCAATTACAGGCATCCGGCTTGTTGAGGACCAATTCACTGACTCCCAGGACTTTTTTCTTTTAGAGCAGGCATGAATCCTGATAGTTTGTTAGTTGTATCGTCTCTAATTACTTACTTTTTTCTTCCTGAATCGCTATCTAATTTTAGCTAGGTTTATATGCAATTTATTGTGTGTATATTGTAATAACTTATATAAAGTGTATATATAAGTAAATATATTGCTATAATTTTATATCGGTTAATATGGGATCTGGTCCCCGTGGTGGGTTATGGCCTAACCCTCCTCACGAAAGTGAGGGAAGACCCGTGCTCAGCAGTGGGACGATATGGGTGGATGATGATGATGATGATGATATGGGTATAACATGTTTCAAGCCTTTTCTTACTAGTCAATGCGTTTGCTTATTCAGTCATAGATATGGTGGTTTGAAATTTTCTTAGTTTTTGCGCTCATTTTCCACTTATTCCCAATTATACAAACAAAAAAAATACGCAGCTATGCAGTAGGAAAGAATATTTTTTTTTTTTTATTGATTTGATTGATTTTCATTTAGTGTTAGCAACGATTTTAAGCGAGATTAAGCAGTTTTGGATCCATCACTTCACTACGATCGAAAAATAAAAATTAATAGGTCATTTACCTTTATTACCTTATTTACCTTTATGTTTCTGATTTTCCACAACTGTGAGTAGTCAGAAACTAGAGAAACATGGAGTGAACACAAAAGCAAACATGGCACGCTTCGAGACCAAGTTGGTGGGAAAATATTTATAGTAGCAGAGTCTGGTCCTAATACAATTAAAACAGTATGGGTAATCGTATTTTTTTTAATTGACCCTTATGGTATTTTTCTTTATTAATAAAAAGGTCATCATTATTTATCATCATCACGAACCCATATTGTCCCACTGCTGAGCACGGGTCTCCCCTCACTTCCGTAGGGTAGACCATAAATCCGGATTGGTGGATAACGTACCTACCTCCGAAACGTGCTGTCATTATCTGACTGAGTGACGCAAAGGCAGGTATGTGTTTATTAGTCTATGTTTTTGTTTTTATCTGGCGATCTAGAGACGCGTGTGCCGATTTTGATGATTCTTAGTTTCCTCATTTGCGTTACTGTTAATTTATTGTAGTTTAACAAAATAAACCTAACAATTGGCGGGCTCGATTCAAGCCAGTTTTACAGGTACTTCTACATAGTTTTGTAGGTATTTAGGAGTTTGTTTTGTCGGTCGGGTCAAGATTGGTTCCGGCTCAATAAGATCTTTTACAGGGTCATTTGTCAGCTAGTTTTTTTACTTCTTCTTTCGTGTTCATCTTTCAACCTTAGCGCGATGGGTCTGTAAATAAATTCTAGGTGCAATTGACCCTGAAGGTCAAAAGTTTTTGAAGTAAAACTGCTTTACGCACGCTTGACTTGGAGAGTAAGCTGGTGAATGCGTTACGGAAAATGTGATCGCGCGAGGCGAACGAAAGTTGAGAGTGAGATATAAGTTAGTGAAGATAGAGAGAGAGACAGTTACGTATCGTATATTTTTTTAAATATCTTGAATGATATTTTGATAAATAATATTTTAGTTGAATTTTTACTTCTACTACGTTTTCCAGCACACATTACGTTTTTTTTAAGGTCACATACTTGTGTAATGTAGCCGTGTCTGCCTAAAAACTTGTGCACATAAACCTCTTTGGTACAAATACCTACCCTCTAAAGTTCCTACTTGATACTTGACACTACTTTAAACGGCATTGTTCTCGATTAACATTATGCCAGAGAGCGCTCTCGACAAAATATCATGTCGTGTAACTCGATCTTATTTAAAAGTCACAGTGAATTTAAAAAGACTAATCTTGTGCTTTCGGGTGATGCTCGTTGTTTTTTTTTATTGTTGTGGAAACTAGGATTTTTAGGATAGAAACAAAGTGTTGTAAATCTAAATTTATTTTAATATTTAACTAAAAATATCAGTAAATAGAATATGTAAAAGTTTAACTGTGGAAGCGTTGACGCTCTGAGCCTTTTAAAGGGGTCTTATGATTAACTACGCAAAGTTTAAGGCTGGTAAATTACAAGCGCAACCGACGTACGCACCGACGATCGGGCGAGCACTAAAACCGGCCTAAGTTAGTTTGATATTTTTTTAATTTACTGAGAAACGAGACGAGCAAGTCACAGCAATGCTGCGGCAGTGCGGTGTGCTTTTGACCCCTAAATCCGGTGAAGTTTTTAAAAGATCGACTAGACATTAACCGCAACTATTCTACCTAAAAAAAGCACAAGATTTTGCAACCAAAGTCTTGGCTGTCACAGAAGATCTAACTATTTCCATTAGGTTAAAGTCGGCTCTTCTCATCCCTTAGTTGTATAAAAATATTGATTCTATGGTTTCATAAAATCCTCACTAAAACCTCACTATATCCAGTGCCTCAACTTAGCTCGATCAAACAAACAGGCAGTGTCGCACTTTTAAATTATGAGAATGAAAGCAGTGTATTAACACACGGGGTGTTTATTATGCCCGGCGACGTGAAAAAAACGTGGAGCACCCCTTTTGTGACCACATTATTTTCGCTTCATGAAGCGTTTTTGAATTTTAGCATTATGCAAAGTTTTCGTGACCTTTTCCTTGCAAATGTATTCATTGTCGGACACATTCATTTTAGGTAAATGTAACTTTATATTCTGCCTGCATTCTGTCATTTTTATAAATTGTGACATAACTTTGAACAGAACTCTACCCCCATTTTCAATACGTGGTCAAAAATTGTAAATGACGCGTAGAGTAAACGGTGACATACTATGTAATTTTGCAATGGTAAGGACTTAACTCGTTTGTTTCGTAAGTTAACTTGCCACTTAACTAATGGATGAGTAAATCAGCGTTCAAGGTAGAATTGAAGAAGTAGCAAGCATAATACCAGTGGCCACAGTACCTAAAGGCTTAGCCGTCAGCTGCAGCAGAACAGCAGCTGTTTCATAATCTCCGATAGCACTCTATCACGGCTGTATATCTTTTCACCTCGACATTAACGCGATGGGCAGGTGCTTAAGTTGTCATTTCTCGCGTCGAGAACGTCCCGTGTAATCCACGTAATGCTTGGCAGGTACTAGGGGTCGAGGGTCTCAGGATTGAAGTGAGAATATCGACTGGGAGTGAGATCGGATCTACTTCGAGTCGGACCACGGATTGAGTTTGGAATGAGGAGATTCGGTTTTGAATTGGAGTGAGAATAAATGGTTTTCATACAGATGATGGAGAGAATTTTAGCTGTTAGAAGACTTAACTCGAAGTTTTAACTAGTTCCACTTTTCAGTTTGGTGCTCCAAACGCAATTCAGAAACTCTAATAACAACTGTACCAAGCCAATTTCTTTTCTGCCTGTTTTGGTATCTGCATCAGAAATAAGAGAATTGGGACCAAGAGTGGAATGGTCAAGGAGGTGAATATGCATTTTGGCTCGCAATGGACTAACGTCGTAAGTAAAATACTGTATTTTAGTTATCCTTCAGAAAGACTATGTCTTCGAAGCACATGTGCACATGGCAACATTGTTTGCACGCAATCAAGTTTACGTTCACGAGTACGCGTTACCTCCTGGCAACACGTTAACAACTAGTAGGGGCTAGCACCAGTGTTGCCAGCGTAAGACTCGCAGCCGACGAAAATAGGAAATTGCTCTCCGTAGTTAATGCTCGAGTGCAAGGCAGTACATTTAAACATAGTGTTTTACTATGCAACTTCATAATAAAAGTATTTTTAATTATATTTAGTTGTTTTCTGGAATATTGCATTCCATTTATTGCGATGTAACTTGGTTAGAACGAGAAGACATTTTAATAGGGATAGGTAATTGAGTTGCATAGATTATTGCGCTGGTGTAAGGAGCGATGTTCATTCATTCTTGTAAATAAATTTTACATAAATATTTAATTAGTTGATTAATTGTCAGATTGTTTTTTACTTCTACGCAGCAGCCGGTTCGGCTAATGAATTGAAGTACTGTAATATGGGCATTTTGTTGCAATATGAGTAATGCGCATGAGCTTAAAACATTAAAAAAAAAATTATTAACTATATTTTTCAATTACCTTGTTTTCAGTAAAAATGCAAAGCTATCATGTTAGCTATAATGGTTTTTACCTGCCATCCAAAGGTTGTCTGGAAGAAATCGCTTTCAGCGATAAGACCGCCCATTGTACTACCCTTGTTTACCTATTGTAATTTTTCTGTACTGTGTTTATTTTTGTTTCTGGTGTACAATAAAGAGTTTTCTATTCTATTCTATCTGAAAAAAGCGAGTATCCCATTTCATCAAAGGATATCGAAACAACTTCATCATCATCATCATCATCAACCCATGACGTCCCACTGCTGGGCACGGGTCTCTCCTCACTTTCGTGAGGAGGGTTAGGCCATATTCCACCACGGGGGCCAAGTACGGATTGGCGGATAACATACCTACCTCCGAAATAATTCTCGGGTAGGTATGTGGGTTTCCTCACGATGTTTTCCTTCACCGAAAAGCGAGTGATACGTACATATGTTTTTTACAGAAACACATTGGTACGTGCCCGCACTGGGATTTGAACTCACGACCTTCTGATTGGAAGGCGGACGATCTCCCACTAGGCTACCACAAAAACAATTAAACAACTTAAAAACAATTTATTCATAGTGCTATTTTAACCCAAATACAGACTATGCGCCATACCTAAAACTGTATTACTGCTTTTTAACCCAAATAAATCAATACGTAAAATAAAATAGTATATCATTTTATTCCTCTTCATGAGAATAAAGATGGGGGCACGATAGCAGTTGGATATAAGATAGAACCAACGATCACAAAATTACACGTCAATCCAATACGCAGCGGAGCGCACCGGCCCGGTCTCAACGGCTGGGATCGGTACACGATCCGGATAAAACAAGCGGCTATACAATCACTAGTGTGCGAAGAGAATTGTTGGAAAACGAAAATGTTTCAATAATCGATTTGTATACACCTAATAACATAAAGTCAGATTTCTAAATCAACAACAACAATTTGATATTCATTCGAACCAATATTGGCTCAACGCCATCTATCGAGATAGTTGGAACTATATATATTTTTATACTTAGTTAAATAGAAAGCTCTTTATTGACATCAAAATGTATAAAACACAGTATAAAACACAGTGAAAAAAAACATAACTTATATCATTGTCTTTTATGTCATTGAAAATGTTTGTTTGGGGGTGATGCAGTTTTTATGACGTATCTGTGCCTAGTGTAGGGTCTTTGGGTACGTCTTAAGACGTGTGCAATCTCGTTTGTTAACTTTTCATTTGATATTTGGTTGCCATGTAAAAAAATGAGTAAGCCGGCGACGGCTCATATACCTATATCTTGCCTTTCAGTCTCTGTTTCATACCGCTACGAGGGGGTTTTATATTTTTCTTTGAATCGTTAAGGGCGTAAGGGCGTTTGAACGTTTTGTTGGACTCTTATAATGTTGGGTTCAAAGAAGTTCGAGGAATTGATGTTTAACAATGAACATAGCAACAGCATTACACCATATTTTTTTAACGAATGCGAGTTGTTAGCCGTTGGAGTTGACAAAATGATAAACATTACTACCTCGCTTTTTGCTAACTCGGAAGTTACCCCCGATCGTAACAGTTTCTCAATAAGAAAACTAACAAAATCGGCGACTTTGACAGTGTTAACACGGTTCAATAGGCAACTGATTTGAGCTCTCATTGGTCAGCCATTACTCTGCGCTCGGCTCCGATATTGGCTTTTCACATATGCCCATTAATTTCGCTAGACATGAGTACAATGCATTTCAAACCAGAACAGATATTATATAAATTTGCATACTACTTCTTGGCGGTCGGACTCCCGTCGAGATTGTTTAGCTTCTCTAGTAATCCCTACATTTACTATTGACTGGACCCGGTATTCAGTTAACCCTGTTTGTGACTGCTACCCTTATCACTGGGCGGACATTAAGGTGGCTTCCCACTTATAATAGAGCTGTTAATTACTCAGTCAGCTGTAAAGGGCCCTGTACATTGTAAACGGTCAATCATGCCCGATGATCTGACGAAGGACGCAGATAGTCTTTTGTTCCGTTAAGGTCAGGTCGACTTTTGTTTCGTTAGGGTTTACTTCACTATAGGAAATTATATTGAGAGTAACTCTTATGCCGGCCAATCTTTTTGATCCAGTGCGTCTAATGTCATTTTCTAGACTACATCTCGCAGCAGGTAAAAACAACCGAGCATCTACAAAGCTGTTTGTCTTTTACCGGTTTGTTTGTCAAATGAGGTAGAGATGGTGGCACGGCGGTAACTTTTGCTCTTTGCAACCAACCATATCAGGTTCGATTTTTGGCCCTGCACTAATTAATGGCTATAATAAGCTAACACGTTCACAGCTGAAAACACAAATGTTGTGTTTATTATAACTTTACGCGGGTGCGGAAAAACACACCCGTTGTGATAGCGCAGCTTACGTGCCGGCTGTGCGAAATACAGACGTGTGTGTATAACGCGGCGCTACTACAGTGCGGCTCAGAAAGACGGCACGCTATTGCTGGAAAACACACAGGGTCCGTAACGGTGCCCAAATTTTAAAACCGGTTCAGCACTCCACATTTTAAGTACAGATTTCGACCGAGATCCGAACTACCTCATTGAACAAACAAACTTAGCCAATCAATTGGACTTTTTGGCGAGATTCAGCATAGTGAAAACGAGCTGAAGTGAATCCTTGCGCGTCTGTAATTGAATATTCCGGTCCCCCGTCCCTGATGCGATTCCAGCCGCAAAACCACTTTGTTGTCAGCAAATTAAAGCTTATTGTGCGACCTCTGTGTAAATGCTGCTTAATTTGGACTGGTTAACTTCGATCAGGTTAACCTACGCGTCAAAAACTGCATTAAAATATCAATGAATTTTGGTCGTTTAGCTTCATAAATCTCATATCACGTACATGGGTAGGTAAACGTAACAGCACCTGTAAAATATTATAATCCTCCTCGATACGGCGTGGTGGGGACCATTCAATCGATTCGCTTTGAATTTTCGACTTGCCTTGTGTATTTTAAATAAATAATTAACCCGCTACGTTGACATACATAAACCCAGCCCCTAACTAGAATTTCCTGTATCTGTGGAATCAAGAACTACGTAAATCATAATTATTGCTTCAAAATACCCAGTCTTATAGCAATTAGTTTTAGTTCATACAATTTTTTACCAGATGCGGGAATCGAACCCGCGACCCCACGCTTTGCAGTCGGCTCATCGCCCACATGCACCACGGCGACCGTCAAAATGATTTAAGATTTTTCTTAATAATAGCCAAATAGGCAAGCCTTTTTACCGCAATCTCATCTGAGGATACTCGATGATGCGGTCGACAATGGAGTAAGCTTACCTAGAAGATACATATTCACGATCTACTTGTTAAGTAACAGATTATAGTTATTATTCAGTTCGTAACTAACTAGAAATTAGAACGTTTAGTCCTTTCCAGTTATCAAAAACTGAAGATGCACCTGAATAGCTTCAATGATAACCTACATAAGTGATTTAAACAATTTAACTAATGTATTGCAATTGCCATTTACTAAGACCACATATTTAACCTTATTGCGCGATAATTTAGGTTTGAAATGGTGTTTTTTGATTTTCTATTTCCAATACAATTTTTACGTTATCTACTTCAACCTTATAACGTAAACCCGAAAGTTTAAAATGGCGTAACTCGATTTGTGATTCGTGAGTTTTCCCAGCCTATTTCCTTTGTAGTTACCGTGAGCTTTATGTGGTAAACTGTAGGGTTGAAAGTTGGTCGTGTTGTTGTAATTTTAATGTTGTTTTAGGGATCGATCGGGCCCGCCGCAGCTATTTCAGGCCCAGCCACCGGCGCAGGCTGCAGACAGAATCAATGTCAACCTTAATTGGGAGACACGGCAGGACATTTATGTCCTGGACGATCGATACAGGGTAGATCCGGTTTTGATTCGCACTGCAGTTTTGTTTGGTTGTAAGATTAACACGTTCACTGCTGAAAACACAGACGTTGTGTTTTTTGTAACATTACGCGGGTGCGGGAAGACGCACCTGTTGTGTTAGCGCAGCTCACGTGGTGGCTGTGAGGCGAAACAGACGTGTGTGTTTAACGCGGCGCTACTAAGTGCGGCTCACACAGACGGCACGCCATTGCTGGAAAACACACACAGTCCGTACCGTTGCCTAAATGTAAAAACCGGTTCAGCAGTCAATGTGTTAATTCGTAAATGGTAGAATGCGATAGGATTATGGAGTGTTTAATTTTATATTTAAATTTAGATGTAAAACTTCTTTACGCCTTGACTTGGAGATTAAACTGGTGAATGCGATACGGAAAGTGTGATCGGGCGAGGCGAATGGAAGTTGAGGAGGAGATAATAAGCTCGTGAAGATAGAAAGAGAGAGAGAGTTACGATTCAGGGAAAATGTTTGTGTGAACCACGGGTAGTTTTTCTTTACCATATAAAACGTATGTCCGTAATTATCACTCGCTTTTCGGTGAAGGAGAACATCGTGAGGAAAATACATGCCCGAGAATTATTTCGGAGACATGTGACCCACCAAACCAGACCGGGCCCACGTGGTGGAAACGGCCTAATCTTCTTTACTAGAGCGAAGAGAGAGCGACGCTCAGCAGTGAACGGATATAGGTTGGTTATTATCCTTGAAGTTCCTGGTTATTTAACCGACTTCAAAAAAGGAGCAGGTTCTCAATTCGATTGTATTTTTTTTAATGTTTGTTACCTCATAACTTTATCAGAGATTCGAATCCCATAGAAATGCAAGCGACGCAGAATAAAACTAGTCACATAATTCAGTTTCTACTCTGTGACATGGGGGATGCAGGATTCTGGCAATCTGCATTGTAGAACAATCGCATTCGCCTTTGTGCAGAAAGAGATGGTGATTACGAAGTATGCTCCACTCAGCATGTAAGGAAGGTACTAGCATTTATTCCGTGATGTAAGTTCAGTAAGGACATTTTCATTTAATCACTTTTTTCAAAAACGATAATATTTTGTTATCGGTTTTTTTTTCATATTGGGCTTTAAGTTTCATAATGGCAATTAACACGTTCACTGCTGAAAACACAACGGTTGTTTTTTTATAACTTGCCGCGAGTACGGGAAAACACAACGGTGTGTGCAGATCGGTATCCGTTGCAAGACAAGAAACAGAACAAGAAAATTATATCTTATCTTTTCGATTGTTATTCTGCGTTTCGTGCTCCATCGAAAAACCAACGCCAAGTCCATACTGTTTGCACTGTACTTGTTCACGTGGTTTCTTCGATCTTTGTCTTATGCATGAGATGTAACGTAGACAGTAAACTATGTAGCGCCGAAAGGTATACTGGGTAGCATAGATGTACCATGCACCTTTAACAAGATTTTTACGCAATGATATGTGCGAATTTAGACCATGCAATTTTTGTGTTAACCACAGGTAGTATTTGCTCTTAGTCTGGGTGTCTGTAGGACTGGTCCTGGTATTTCCTGATGCTTTAGATACAGGGGTGTCCATAAGCGGCGGTGACTACTTACGATCAGATGGGCCGCATGCTCGTTTGCCACTTACATATTTAAAAATAAAAATTATATTGATACCTCTTTTGTATTGTTTTCATAAGGTTTGAAAGTGACTGGATAAATTTGGGAGTCAAGTATTTTTTCTGGTCTTTATTTTTAGTCTCTTTAGACTAGCAAAAACGTAGGTACACTAAAAAACGTCTGACCTTCTATGCGCACGAATTAACAACAAAAGTAATTTGAAATTTCAAATGTTTGGGCACTAAATAATCTAATCCGTAGTCATAATGTATAAAAATAACTATTAATAATTAATAATTTTACAAATAAATGAAAATCGGCCCTAAGTTAGACAGATTTATGAAAATAGCCTACGAGGACCAAGTTCTTGATCGATCAAAAAGCTACGACTAAAGTTCTACAAAAGTCAAAAATACATCAAAATGTTCTCAAAGTTTAGCTATTCAAAACTAAGCAGACGCAATTCCACCTAATGGTACACTTTGAATGGTATTCACACCCGATATACAAAACAAATTCCAACAACAGGTTTATACAACGTCCAAATATCTGATAGCAAAGTTAAAGTACGACCATTAGTGTCTTTATCGGACAGAGAAAGACAATTTTATAACATAAATTAAGCTTTAAATAATTTTAGCGATATTTCTTTGTTAACATTTGCAATCAGTTAATTACTCAAAGGCTATAAATATTCAAACCACTGACTTTGCTCCACTGTTTCATTGTTTTATTAACTCTACTTATTTAGTCACAAACAAGTATTTGAACGTAAATTATGTTATTCGGCTAATGACGCGGTAACGGGGACCTTTAAACAGATAAAATAGTATTTTGGTAACAGCAATTAATTGTATAATTTTTTTTTATAAATAACTAGCTGTACCCACCCTGCCACGCTTCGCTGTGGCACATTCGCATATTCGCTGATATGTCACTGATGAAAAAAATATATAAAAACAATACTTGATGCGGATTATATATCATGCTAAAATTTCAGCTCGATTGGTGCAGAACTTTTTGAGTTTTTGAAACACAAACCAACATAACATTTATATATTTATAGATTATTTTTATTATCACTTGATTTTCGAAAGAAACATCGCGAGGAAACCCACTTGACCGAGAATGATTTGAGAAGTATGTGATCCACCGATCCAGACCGGGGCCCCTTGGTGGATATGGTGTCCTCCTCGTGAAAGTGAGGAAGAGAACGGTGCTCAGCAGTGGGCCGATATGGGTTGATGAGCTGTGTCCCGACTTTGTTATGTTACAGCTGGGTTGATAATGAATTGTTCTTTAGATAAATAGTATCAGCTGAACAGTTGCAAATTTTAGCATGAAATTAATTGATAGATCGATTGCTAATTAATGAGTTCTGTGCGAGTTTGATAGGACCGCTACTGATTTAAATATTATTTTGTCATAACAATGTTATTTATTAGCACAAGCCTGTGTTGTTGGAAAAATAATTATCTAGACCGGAAACTTCAGAAAAAAATTTACCTAAACAAATAACAGAAGGTAAACTCAACCTTTAAGCGTTTTGTTATTTTTAAAGCACAAAAACGTACAGTGTTTGTACTGTGTAGGCACTTGAAACGAGAAAACTCCGGGCTATCTCACATTATTGACCAAACGATCCGTAAACGCCGAACACTCGCTACTCTGTATTGTACCCGGTAAATTGTAGTGCTGTAAAGTCGCTAGATGTGGCGAGTAAATATTTAAGCTTAAGTTACTGTACTGTGTACTGACTAGTGTGTTCCTTTTTTATTTCCAATAGAGAAGCATTTGACCGCAGTCTCACCTGGTAAGTGACGACACCGCCGACAGTGGAGCATGCTTGCCTAGACGATATCTATTCACTCTAGCATATTATGTGAATGTGGATTGTATGTCTTGTTCGATGGTGGAAAGGAGATGGAGGAATTAAGTCATGCGACTGTGGGGTAATGTTTTTGATATACATCAGCTTTTCAGAATGGAGGTATATTTCTGATCGGAAACCACGCTCACTGGTCATCTAAAACTACGCTCGTCAATTCCAGCGTACCTACATCGAATTCCGCTCGAGTTGGTAATTTTTCAGCGCGGCGGCCGGGCGTTGGCACCTAATTTATGGGGTCCACGGCTACAGGGAAGGAAGCGGAATTACCATACGACGTCCGAGACCGGCAAAGAAACGGCAAAGTGCTTGCTTCCTAACGATACGGCGTGACGCATGGTGGTGCAGGGCGTACCTGCGATGTTGGCTAATAGGGCAGGAAGTAGATTGATTGCAAAAGCACTGCAGGTTCTTGAAAAGCTAGGCCTGGTATCCCATTTTCATAAAGAAATTAAATGCAATGCAGGCTTAAACGTTTTGCAAGACTTCACGGAAATGGCTGCAGGAATCTACTTGTTTTGATTAGATTTAATATTATTCTGCATAACTTTGAAACAATAAAACTGGTGAATTCAAAATATCCTGGCTGTTAGAAGAACAGGTGCGAAACAAAGCTTCCCGGATGCATAATTTACAATTTAATGCATCGAAAAGACTTTACAAAAGCAAGAAAATCCAACCCGGTGGAAAATTCTAATTACAACTACAGGCATAACTCCTCACAAAATACACAACTCGGTGTAACGTGGAGAAACGCGACGGACCACGTTACAATTTCAAGGAGTAATATTATTGCTCCCTAGCCACTGGTTCTGAATGCAATTGGCTCTCAGGAGCGCTCGTTGGAATCGCTCCACATGTCATCGACACAGGATAGTGATGTAAGATTTTTCAATGCTTGCCAAGAATTTTGTCGCTATGAAAACATGGTAAACGAAGTCATGTCCGACCTTCAGTTGTTTTTCTGGTAACTGTTGTTGTTTGAAGTATTCTGCGGTTTGAAGCACGTTGAAGGCAGCTCCAAAATCTTAACAAACATGTTATTTTTCCGAGTTATATCGCTACAAAAGTATAATAAAGCAACAAACGCGTTCTTCATTTTGCACGAAATTCCTCAAAAAAACCTCAAGTTCTTGAGCAACAAGCGCCAGAGAAGCCCGTAGACTTCATAAACATTGAATAAAAGGTATTCCGGAGCTTTCCTCTTTTAAACTATGAAATATTGCTCGTATAAAGCTCTTAGCGCACACTTTTTCTCCAAGTTTCTTAAAGTTTAGCGGTTGCGTTGGCACTTGGGGTTGTTTTTTGTTCGTTTATCATGAGCATCAATGTATGGTTCTTTTCAAGGTTTATAACGATCCGAGAACTTTTGTTGTGTGGGAGTTTTTCCTTTGTACGTCTCGTTTAACGACGTCCAGTATTTTTTTATCGATATTCCCTCAAAGTGTACTCCAAATGTCGACATAAATTAAAAGGTATTTTTACTGTCCCCAAAGTAAACCACAGCAGACCCACGCACGAACGACGAAAGGACTCTTTTTAGTACAAACGACAATATTATTTCAGTTAAAAATTTCACGCTTAACCGATCCGTTTCTCCGAAGCTGGGCATATTCAAATAAGATATTTTTCGCCGCATTTCCCAATCCGGTGATTCTTTTATGAACTCTATTTCTTATGATATAAGGGCGTGTTTTTCGGCTGTTGAAGTAACTTGGAAGAATATTTTGTTTCCTTAAGATAAGTCTGTGGTAGTGACTCAGGTGTTAAAAAGGTAAACTCTCCAAGGAATTCTCAATATTTATAGCATTTATTCATAACTTAAGGAAAAAATGAAGATAGACTATGGGATCCAGTTCTAAGAAATGTTTATGGTGGCGATGTTTTTCACGTTTTCTTTTTAAACTAATTTTACTTTACCACCTCACGACACTTTATTACGACGACTTTTTATTTGACACGTCTATAACGTGTAATTATGCAAAATGGTTGCCAGAACTGCTACATGTTTATGCTCTTACTGTGCTTAGAATCTCCTAAATTCATCTCAACAATGAGGCCAATTTAATTCAGTCGCCAAAGTATTTAATTATAGCAAACTATTCAAATTACGCACGTCCAAGCGATTGTTCTCAAGCGTACGGCGGAACAAAGCTCATACTTAAGCCGGAACGCGGCCATTAAGTAAACGTAGTGACAAATCTCGGTACCCGAACATTTATCCGGTAATAGCGGACAAGGCAAGCCTGTTTTTCTTTAGGATACATAGATTTATACATAGAAACACTAAGCCAGTGAGTATTTTTTTTAAAACCACAATAAGTGCTAACAAAATTTTACAGAACTCTTTTTCTCTTTACGGATTTTTTAATGAAACAGACTCTACTTGTACTATAAGAAGGATATTATGTGATAAATAGCTACTATGCCCCCGTTTGTCATAAATCAGTCAAATTTATTGAACGTTTCTCATATAACCATTACACAACAGTAGGTCCCTATTTACACATACCTACCCGAGAATTATTTCGGAGGTAGGTATGTTATCCACCAATCCGGACTGGGCCCCCGTGGTGGATTATAGCCTAACCCTCCTCACGAAAATGAGGAGAGACCCGTGCCCAGCAGTGGGACGTTATGGGTTGATGATGAGGTCCCTATTTACCCGCTAACTAATGGTAGCATCCCACTTCGAATGCCACGCGACTTGAGTCACTGCTCTCCAGGTTACCATTTTGAGACTAAGCCACTGGGTAATGTTTGTGCAGAAGCCAATAATGGTGGATGTCACTCCTAACATTTGACTCGGCAAACCAGCGCATTCCACTCACCCGACCGAGATTTAACTCCGGATCTTACAATGGAAGTTCAGTTTCACGTGATTTGAATTTCACATTTACGGTAACATAATATAGTAGGAAGTTGGGAACATAGAATTTAACGTGCTAAAGTCTTGTTTAAAGAGCAAGTTTCGACTTTAGCTTTACTTGATTTGTTTTTATTTTCGAAACAACAGAGATTTAAAAAATCACGACAAAAAAGGACGAAAAAAAAGGACTCCAATATTATAATGTTATCAATAGGTATTAAATTTTTTTTTTTTTTATAAATGATACAAAATGAAACTTAACCTATTTTGCTGCTATTTTGAAATTTCTCAGAAAATTACATTTAAACCAATAATAACGTAACAGAAAACTGAATAAGCCAATAACTGACTAACAAATTAGCAATTAGAAGGCGATCGGGCTGCGAATACATTCTGAGACAAAGGAATGTTTATCCGTTTATCTAAGGGTCCCAGCACAATAAGAGCCGTGTGACTGTGCAAATGAAGGGGCCTCGAAAGGACGCAGGCTAAGGCGTTTGTGAACTAATTTATTGTGGCCCAATTGAATCTTCATTTGACAACAATTGGGCAGCCTCTTTGTTTTGGAATAACTGTGGTTTGGTATTTCAAAGTTTCGCGTATTTGGGAATTCTAGTGATGATATTACATGTTTACAGGTCGATGTTGTTGTGTACCCGTAGTTGAAATTAGAATATCGTCGATGTGTGAAATTTTAATCTACTTTTCTAACAATCAAGTATTTTATTACGCATTTAAAGCAATTCGTCAACTGGCAGATCACTAATTTAAACAAATGAGAATTCCAAATCACCTAATCATTAAAAAAATATTAGTTACTTTCATTATTAGAGCTAGTTACAACCGACTTCAACTTGCTATAATCCCTAGAGAATATCCGTTATAGTAAATCTGTTTTAATCTCAAAGAAAGTTTTAGAGCCAAGTATTTTTAGCACAATTTTATTCTAGAGTGTCCATTATGAACGGAAGGGAACTCAATGCCTCTTTTGGGAGACATTATTGTACGTCCGCACCATGAATATGATTCACACTGAGGCAGCGCTCAGTTTTACTAACTTTTAATTAAAACTAGAAATAATTCTCGCAAAAATTCAACTGTAAAGTCGCTGGAGATCCCAAGACTATTTGACTTGCAGAAATACTTGGTTTTATTGTAAAAGCTAAGGAAAATTGACTGGAAAGCTCGAGTACGCTTCACGTTTTATTTTTTTAAAGATCTTACTTTTTAAAGTATTCTGTTGATTATAGCGTATTTAAAACTCAAGCGTGTACCTTCTCGTATAATGTTACATTTTTCATAGATTTTCAGGAGTCCTCGTAGTGTCTTGATTATTTTGTTAAATGTTTTTTTAATGTTACGAGATACGTTGTGGAAATAAAGTGTTTGATTTACTTAAATTCTTCTAACATCTTGACGCCATTCGCAGAAAGTGTACAATACAACTCCAAAAATACAAAAAGTAACTTTTCTTATCACGACTAAATCACATGGATATATTTGAGCGCGCTCACGAGATACAAAGAAAGAATGAAGGCCCATTAGTCACTTTCAATTCATCAATCTTCTGCCATCAGTGAGTAGATACACTCTAATCTGATTTTCTTAAATCGGACAACTTTTCTCTCTTTCATTTATTTCCATGATTAGTGTATGTACGCCGTCTTTTATTTTTTTTAGTTTTCTTATATACTGGTTTAGTTAATTTGTATTTTAGAGTCAACTTGGTACAGTTTACAGAATTATGCGTTCGTTACCTTGCGAAAATCCGTAACTGGATAATTATGTCCATTTCTATTAATTTTATTATCATATGAGTTACTGTACTTTTTATATCTTATTCCTATCTTTGATTCGTCTACATTTTTCGCAGAATTAAAGCTACATAAATATCTTTTTTCATATTTTATACAATTTTGATTAAATATTTTAGCCTCTTGGAGAACATCCGAGTACTTGAACACGGGTCATCATCATCAAAAGTCACAATCCTGTCAGTTTAGAAGTTCTAGCATTAATATATTGTTTTAAAATTAGATTTTTAAGTGCTTTCGTACAATCTTTTTCTAGGATCTGAACGTAGACGTGTTAAATTTTACTGTCATAAGGTATAATGTATGAACCATAGACTTAAAAGACAGATTTGTATATTTCTTGGAAAGGACTATCGATATATCGACGCTAGAAAGCGTAAACGCTGTAACCTTGAAACGCAAAATTGTTCACCAGAGCCAAAAAACTTTTTTTTTGTTGAAAAAAAATCATAACTAAATATCTACTCGACCTAAAAACGTAAATTTTGGATATTTGGTGTGTTTCATACAAAGCTACAATACTGCTACCTTGGTTATATCCTAAAGTTACGGCGTTTGTTTCCAAATATGTAAAAAAAGTATTTTCGGGTCGGTCAAAGGGTTACAGCGTTTACGCTTTCTAGCGTCGATATACACCAGCAAAAGAATTATTGACGCCTACAAACCAATAAACTCGATGAGATAACGCCTTCTATATAAAACGAATCCATTTATCATATTTAAAGTGGGATTCCACCTAGAGTCTAGACTGTCTAGGCATTTTTAATAAAAACACTGGGAATGGCACAGAGCACACACAGGAGAAAACCTGTGATACATACAACTAAAAGATACGCCAGTTTTCTTTAAAACCTCGATAAGACAACCTTTAAATGACAAGACCACTAAACTGGCCAAATTGTCATAGCAGATATTTATGAGTAAGGTACTGGGTTCAGTGGACTTGTATTGAAATGTGGCGTTAACGCATCTTCCTGTTTGACTCATCGAAGCAGAAGATAGGTATTCGTGAATAATGGTTCAATATGGGACGCACTCTTTTATAAAATGATTTGCTTTTGAATTGCAAACAAATCACATTGAGAAATCAATCATGGTAAGCCGATCGCAAAACTGAACTTACATATAAGTTTTCTCTGCGTATCTGTAAATATGATTGATGTTTGAATAGAAAGTTTATTTGGCAGTGTTTTGTAAACTCAGCGTAATTTTGTATATTAATAAAATATTTGTGAATTAGAATGTGCTTTAAGAAAAAAATATTTATGATCATAATTTTAAACCTTATTATAAATGTATTCATATCGTTTTTAAAGGATTTATATGAATACGTTGTTAAAGCGAAATGTTATATAAGTGCTTATTAGACCACCATTTCATGAACATTAATTTACTAAAACGTGGTTTCTGTATTCTAAAAAGTTAAATAAAATACTAGCCTAAACCATATCAAACAACGATTGTTCCAGAAAATAAAACCACAGTATTAAAAAAGTCTTTCCTAATCTAAACTAATGCGGGGTAAACCCTATAAAATAAATGTACCTTAAGCCTTCGGAGTTGCCAGCAACGGAATAATACCCCGTTTATGAGTAAGCGGAACCGGCTTTAATACAACTGGTTTAGGGCGAAGAAAAATCTAGAAATAATATAAGTATATTGTTATGAAATTTGCAATTTAAAATTCTTACAGAGTAGCATAGGAATTTTATTTACGAGTTATAATTTTTTTAATTTAGTTTTTCGGCTATTTGGAAGTAGTGTTCACCGAATATAGTAGTTTTATTTATTTGAATACTAGCAGCGCCTGCGGTTTCACCCGCGTTAACTATTACCCTACAGGAACCGTATATTTTACGGAATAAAATGTATCCTATGTTCTATTCCTAATATATGTATATACCAAGTTTCATTAAAATCCGTTCAGCCCTTTCGGCGTGAAGAGTGAACACAAAAACTTTCGCATTTATTATATAAGTTAGATCTGTATGAGTAATTTTATGTTTTTGAAATAGAGAATTTGTCTTTTGCTTTAAATAAAAAGTCGATGAAGCGATCCTCGAGTTATGAGACAATGGCGAAATTGTCTTTTATGCGAAAAAACGTGTAAAAACTCATTCAATAACATCAGTTTGAAAGAAACGCTGAGAGATAAGAAAGTTTCGTGTTCCGAAGCTTTAACTGAATAT
Source organism: Campaea margaritaria (assembly GCA_912999815.1). Lineage (NCBI taxonomy): Eukaryota > Metazoa > Arthropoda > Insecta > Lepidoptera > Geometridae > Campaea > Campaea margaritaria. The sequence goes on from OU538801.1 coordinate 8,989,702, forward strand.
AAACTTGTAACGTACATTCAAAAAGTTTTTAATGTCCGATCCGTACCCACTCATGTACTACTCATATCGTCTAACGCAAAATAAACCCAATTGGCTAATAATATTCTGACAGATAATATAATTAAATAATATGTACAATAAAATATCTTCTAAGCTTTATTACAAAAAAAAAAGCTTCTTTTATTTATCCCACAGAACTCGTAAATTTTTAAGGGATATAAGGTATCCTATATTATATTACAGGACCTAATGTATCTTAATTCTAAATGTCATCAAAACCCGTTCAGCCGTTTCGGAGTGAAGAGAACACAAACACACAAAGTTTCGCATTTCTAAAATAAGTGAGTTTTTTTTTTATTTTACTCTATCTCAGCTCTGTCAGACATAAAGCCAAAACGAAACGAAACTATATCACTGCACACACTAGCAAAATCCTACGCTAAAGTAAATACTTTTTAAAGACAGAAATAAAGGCCTGCAAAAAGAAAAACACTTTCTGGTGAGACTGAACAATAATTAAACAAGAGACCTCGAGTTACTCAAACACACGAACGGTAATGGTGTTGAGTGCATGTGTATACGAATTAAGGTAATTTATTTCACCGGGAATTGAGTTGAAATTAACGTTGCATTTTCCCCAAAAAAGGAAATTAAACTGAAGGTTTTTGGAAGAATGTAAAGGGAAAACGGAGGCACTGAGATTGAGTGATTAGAAACCCAATTTTAACGAGATTTTTCTATGTATAGGCAACCAGTTTTACGCCCACTGTGACGTAATTATAAGTGCAAAAGTGTGTGTTTGTGTTTTTCCTCTCTTCATGCCGAAATGGCTGAACGGATTTTGATGAAATCTGGTACAATGATACTTTAGGTCTTGGAATAGAATATTGGATAATTTTTATCAGACGATTCCGGTAGAATAATAGTTTCCGCGGGTAAAACTGCGGGGCGCTGCTAGTCGATGATAAATCGACTGTAAAAGAGGTTGCGGGTTCAACAAGCACAGGTCAAATAATAAAATCCTCAAAAAAAGATTCAGAGCTTAAACTTTTAACCTTGTATAGCTTTAATTCATTAAACTACTCAATAGAGCATGAGTATTAGATTAGCTTTAACGCATTGTTGATCAAACGATAGCAATCAGAGAATCTTAAAGTGATCTTGGCCTCAAATTCAACAATATTACTTTTTAAAGAACCGTTCAAAACGTCCGGACCTGAAAATCTAACATTTGATTGGAAGCTGACAAATTGTAGATAGATTGCTGCCAAAGAAGCTGCGAGAAATACTGGAGAAAGTATCAGCTGGACTATTACTTAAAAAAATCTAGACGAGGTTCCTGTATCACGCTTTTAAATGTACCTAAACATGTCTAGCTCCATTATAAGAATACAAGTTAATGTTTCTCAACGAAAACAAAATACATACAGCAAAATCCCAAGACCCCAGCATCAATATCTAAATTACTAATCAGCATATGGAAGGCGTCCCAGGCCGGGAGATCTCATACAAAAACAAATGCGAATAGACTAATGTATATTTAAAGGGTTATAAAATATAGTCGTAAAAGTCGTATCTGATATTCTGTCAAATATCGATATCGAAATTGGTGGGAACAGACGCGAATGGTGGCGGCACGTTTGGAATATTGCACTTGCTCGTGTGAATTTTAAGTTATTTTGGTTTTACTGGTTTTAATAAATAAGTGGTATTGGAAAGGAAGTGAAGAGTTTTATGTATTAGCTGCGTCCCCTGATTTCGCCCGCGCTGAATATTATAGCCTAGAAGTACCGTAATTTTACGGTTAAATAGTGTCCTACGTGTTATTCCAGGTTAGAAAGTTTTTATGTGATTACCAAAAGGCGTAGAACATTTGTGGCATGTCCATTCGCCGCCATTTTTTTTCGCTCCCTCAAAGATGACAAACTAACTATATATGGCATTTAATTATTTATTACTATTTTTTTTAGTTTAAGGCAAATAATTGTGCTAACAAGCTAAACTCAAAGTATTGTAGTACTTTTCACTTACTATTAATATCACATTTTTAATGTTTAACTAATTATTAGCGAGCAAATTATTCTTTTTAAAAAATATTAAGAATCTACTGGTGACAAAGTAAAGTAATTTACTTAATTATTCTGAGTCCATTTATTATATACTAGCTGCGCCCTGCGGTTTCACCCGCATAATTCAAGTTTAGCCGCAATAACTCTCTAAAAAGCTATATATTTTCCCCGTTTTGGCCACATTCCTCATTGCTGCTCAGCTCCTATTAGTCGTAGCGTGATGTTATATAGCCTATAACCTTCCTCGATAAATGGACTATTCAACACAAAAATAATTTTTCAATTCCAACCAGTAGTTCCTGAGATCCTAGCGTTCAAACAAACAAACTCTTCAGCTTTATATATTAGTATAGATTATCTGTTCTTATTATGGTGTATTCTATATTGTATTGTTAGTAAAGCTGCAATAAGCTTAAATACGTTTTTATTTTACAAGTTTTTTTTTTACTTATGAAAAACAAAACCTTTTTACGACATCACAAAACAATCAGCTAAGTGTGTCCCCTGTGTCTATACTTAGCTACTTCCCGTTCCGCTCCGCTAATACATTACGGTCATGTGCCCGCTATAGATCGGAGGCAGGTGTCCGATGAATGTTGTATTTACCCTAAACGGCTTCCACACGTGGCCCGTTAGCTAACATCATGGCTAGTGAATTTAAAGAGGCTTTACTAATATTTGGAGCTAACTTAGGACAGGCTGAATGGTAAAGTTAAATTTATTCTATAGCAAAAATCTTATCTTATGGAAAAAGTCCCGACGTTTTTGTGAAAAATTTAAGGTACGAAGAAAGCGTAATGTTTATTTCAATAAATATCACAACAAACACACTCAATGTCTCAATATTCGTATCAAATTGATTCTCTTCCACTCAAATAAGCGAGAAATAATCGTAACGCGTACAAAAGGGAAACAATTACAGGAGTAACCGGTATTGCTCGGAATGCTCAGCCAATAGAAGGGCCGCCGGCCCGTCGAATGGAATTTGAGACAGTACCTTAACTCGTCTTAATTCTACAACTTCTTTTATAATCATCAATCCAAAACCAGAGCTATAAAACATATTTTTATAAACACAGTTTTTCCTGCTAATAAATTGATGATGAAAATATTTTTATGGACTTTCTGTTGATACAACTCATTCAACAGAGGTCATTCATGAAGATTTGAAAAGGAATACTTTACTGTACTTAACCTAATAAATAGGCGCCGGTGACTCCATTTCATCAAGTGGGTTGGTAAGTTAGTACATACATACATAATAATTATGCACCAACAATCAGTTTGGCTAATTTTATTGGTGGCCCAAGTTTTTCTTTACTACGTATTTTTTTATGGGTTAATTACGTACACTTATACATATAGATCATACACGCATGTCACACCAACATCATCTCAATACATCGACATCGACAAAACTTCTACACTGCTTTACACTGCGCCAGAACAATCGAAGCAATAGAGAGGGGGGACGCAGGGGCTATCGGGTCGATCTTCATACAACGACTTGTTTTATTGGGAGAAGAGCTTTTTGAGCTAAGGGAGGCAAACGGCAGGAGTCACCCTTACGCAGTATACGTGCTTACAGTATTTAACTTCGGTCCATTTGAAAACTTCAATGAAATCTTACCATGATTGAGCATTAATCAAATTGGCGTATGTATTCAAGAAAGTTTAATTTTTGCTTTGCTATCATAAACTTTTCTAAGTAAGTAACTTATTCTAAAGTTAACTAAAAGGCGACACGAATATCTTAGTCTTCAATGTGTAAATACGCAATAAGGTTTAAAGAGGACTTATTCCGATATCAGTTCCTTAAAAAAAGTAAGTATTATATTCATTTTATCACAGGCAAACACTGACGTACCACATGCCTATTTATATGTATATAAGTGCACTTGTGTACGTGATGCAAACGGGATCGTTTTTACGAAGCTACAACACTGTTTTCAGCTATACTGCGTCCCGACCCTAGATCGGGTGTGGACAGGTGGAAATAAATGAGGGTGTAAATTGTAAGGGTAGTATTATCTGATAGTAATAGCATTTGAATAAAATAGACACAATAAGAATTATTGAGGCCTCTTTTACTATATGGGCGCATGTTTTAGGATAACAATATTACTTCGATATTCATTTGATCATACAAATGCCAAGCGCGACCGACGTACGCAACGTCGGTCGGTCGAGCACTAAAACCGGCCTAACAAGACTGATTGGCCGATGACAAAGGTTCGAGGGTGGTAATTGAAGGCGCAGTAATGTTTATCCCGGAGTACTTCAGTTCAAATCGATTCGATCCCTAATAGGAATTATTCAGCCTTTTTGGAGTGAAAAAGAGGTGAATTTAGCTAATGAGACAAGAAGGCGAAATTGAACTTTCCAGTTACTTCTTAGTAACTTTTCCTACTCCTCTCGAAGGTGAGGGGAGACACGTACCGATATGAGTTAATGCTGAATTTCCCTTCTTTTAACAGTGCGCTCACTGCTGAACACTATCTGGTGCCACTTCTGGCGGTCCAGCTGTTCGGACTTCTGATCGGACCTTGTTTTTGAACTTCGACCTTTACGCTAGGTAACTTACTTATATAAAACATCGTTTGTTCAGCATTTCATCTGGTGGTAAGTGACGATGAGATCAAAAGGGGTAAACATAGTAAGTCCAGAATGAAACTGGTTCTCAAGGGCTGCTAGCGGAGTACCTTCTCTAAAAGACAAGACGGTGGACTTACCGATGCTTGAGGCGATTGAAACTATGGCCAGACGGACATTACAGAAAGAGAAGAGTTACTGATTTATATCTGATCATTCTTTACTAAAGTGAAGTCTACCGCCTTGGTTGCCAAAATTCTCATAATGTTAGCGCCTATTTCATTTTTGACATGATCACTGGTTTCAGTAAGCAACAGTTATGACTGTTGGAACCAATTCTAGAGACAGTAGTGGCTAATTATATGCTGTGGAAATCACCATGATTATGTCAAATGGTTCTCTAGGCGTCAAAAGAAGCGTATTGAAACAGAAAACCAACTAAGGAAAACTTTTTAGATTTAAAGAGTTTTCCGCTCTCGGCTTAGTAGATTAGCTATCATTTCATAGAAACCTGTTGTGTTTACCGAATATATATAAAAATGTTATGTTAGTTTGTGTACGCTTGAAAAACTCAAAAAGTTCTGCACCGATCGAGCTGAAATTTTAGCATGATATATAATCCGCATCAAGAATTGTTTTTATCTATTTTTTTCATCAGTGACATATCAGCGATTGTGCGAATGTGCCACAGCGAGGCGTGGCAGGGTACAGCTAGTATGATATATAATATCTATGTGGGAGAAAAGATCCTCTGCCCTGTCGCAAGTATAGACCATATAAGTTGAAGACAGGTCACAAATCACAATAAGTTGCAATTACCAGAGTCTGCGGCGAGTCATAAATACTTCGCTTCTTATTAATTGCATAGTTGGAAAGACTAGACATACATACGTAATACTTAGGCGTAGTATAAACTGTAGAGTTTGAAACTTCTGAATACTTTTAATTATACGATTTAATTATACGACTCTTATTATGAAATTGTAATCGTAATCTATATATATATATATAAATGTTATGTTGGTTTGTGTACGCTTCAAAAACTCAAAAAGTTCTGCACCGATCGAGCTGAAATTTTAGCATGATATATAATCCGCATCAAGGATTGTTTTTATCTATTTTTTTCATCAGTGACATATCAGCGAATGTGCGAATGTGCCACAGCGAAGCGTGGCAGGATACAGCTAGTAAAGTATATATACCTACCGAGTAATAAGAAATAAAACATAACCCGTGCATCTGATTCAGAAAACTAAGCATGCTTTGTACCCGACTGCCCAAAGACGGATTTTGATTTTTGATAGTAGATGTTTGTTTTTTAATACAAGTATTATGTAAAATCGTTATTTGTCTAATCTATAAATAATGTTGAATGGACATGGACGTAGTTACACAATCACGACAACTACACACATACACAAGCAAACTATAGCTGACATAAATTCCGACATTTGTAATACTTTTACCTCTCACGAATTTTGAACTCCAGCAAGCCTGAGATTAGTCTCAAAAGAGACTAATCTCTTTTACAAACATCAACAATCTCAATAAACATCAAACAAGTCGACATCAACACTAGATAAACATAACACGTGCACTGTTTTGTCTGTTAATGGACGCCAAATAAAACACGATGCTCCACACAGGCGGAAAATGAGGGTAGGACGAGAATAAATTCACTTAATCTAATACAACGCGAGAGCAACTGTGAACACGTGGAAATTAAGGAATACCGGATGTCGCGGCGCCCGGGGAAAGCCGGCTTTAGGTAGTTTTCAGTATATAATTATGTTATTTTACTTGAGTTTTATGATAGGTGCTGCGTCACCTACCACTGAAGTTGTAACAAATTACCTGTCTAGATGGAAGGCTAATGAAAAGATCAACCACTACTATTTTTCTGTTTTACGTGTGTCTTTTTTGCGTTCCGATTGTACAAAAAAAAATATAAGACTTTGAAGGAAACATAACAAGTGAAATCTAAAAACAATCAGAAGTGATTATGATATTTCACAGAATATCATATTAAAATTTCGAGCTGAAAAATGAGAAACAGTCTGAAGACCCAGAGCGGAGCAGTTAGTCAACGGACACCAACTTAAAGATCGCAAATTAAACTCGACGGTGGCGCCAACCCTCGTGACATCTGTGGGCGTTGTCCGGAACTCCCCGACCCGGCGTCCCATTTCTTCTCCGCCCACTAATTTGCTCCTCGACAAACTTTCACAAGGAATGACCGAATTTGCGGGTAGTTGAAGTTCCGCCTTTGTTGCATTTTGTAACTTACACATTTCTTATAGTTGAGGTGCCTTCGAAACGGTTGGAGTTATTGGCATGGCTTACATATTTTGTGGAAGTTATTGAGGTGAGTGGAAGGTGAGAAATTGGTTGTTTTAGCGAATTTGTTCACAGTTCAGTGTGCTTAGAGTAAAATCGAGATTTAGATTTTTCCTTTTTTTCAAACATCTGAGTCACGAGATTAGAAGGCTTTTCAGCTGATGGAAAGTGACACTAGCTAGTTCGTAACAGTTGCTGTGCCATCTAGAACTTTGGATTTCGAAATGTCAAGAGGGAAGTGGCAAAACTGACTTTATATCAAGCCGATATTAAACCTAAAAAAAAGAAAATTAATTAACTTAGTTGTTTTACATTTACAGATATCATAATTTGCAAACTTCGCGGCAATTATCTTAATTCTGAATTGCGCTCTTGCTGAACTGTCCTGCAATTTTATTTCAGTTCAGGATGTAGAGAAGTGATCTTTTCGACAGACACTATTTAATTTGATTAAATGACTCAAATCCAAAAAAAAACTTCTCAAAATACGACCAATTATCAACTTTCACTGGTGTCCAAAAAACGCACCAGCTGCTTTGATCAGCCGTTCGTACCATTTAAAAGTGGAAAGATAATCAACGGACAGTGATAAAAACGTTCGTTCCGAGTAGTAAACGCCAGAACTGTTTTATATCGCAATTTTGTTAAACGGAACTGTATTTGGGAACCTATTGGACATTTTTAGAGTTTTGTGACGCAGTAGTGAACATCTGTGAAAGGACAGGACTGAATGCAGTGAGGAAACAATAGTAAAATAAAATCGACGCCGGAATAGAAAAATACACCAATCTAGCCTGACATGGGAGGTCTCTATGCACGTCTGTCTATCCGTTCGCAACGAGACGTGACCGGCGCGGAATTAACTCCGGCTAACCTCTATTTACATCAAAACGTAGCATCCTATAACCAACCTTATTCCCATGATATAAAATACAAGCGGATGCAAAGATAAGTTTGCAGGAAGTTGTGGTGCAAAGTTAACGGTGCAGCAGTTTCAGGCTAAAACAGGCTGTAAGTCGACGCGGTGAAGTTGCGGATAGTCGCAAAATAATTTGTTTTCGTACGCAACTAAAGCGTTGTCAAGAGGCATGAAAGCAGAAACGTCCTCGTCTTCAGGCCGCAGTGCTGTCCGGACACCAATTTGTCACTTAGATTTATGTTTTCCATTATTGGAGTACCGAATAACATGCTATTTCTAATTTATAACGTTTTTAAATTCGACCGTCTCGCGTGGTGGGTAGGAATGGTGTGTGTTTCTCTGACGTTTATTGCTGAAGTTGGAAAATCCCGGCAAAGATTACGTGATAGTTTCTAGGGTCCGGTATTATTGCTTTACTGTTTCTCGTGTTGTTTTATCCATAAACGATATTTCTACTTCGAATGCATTTGATAATTAATTTTTCGATTTCAAAGAATATCATTCTAATATCATAACAAATCATAAAACAAACAACAAACAAAAACATAAAACTAAAGGTAGGTATACTATAAAAATTGTGTCAATTTCGCAACAGATTACTAGCACCATTAATAAATTGTCAAAATCACTAGAACATAATTATTTACCTAGTTTTATTCAGTTTACGATATTTTCAGATATATTCTTATTATAGAATAATGTCAACAAACAGTGCACTCTCGTATAAAATCTGTGGAAACTTAAAAGACTTTCTCGAAATGCAATCGGAGGAGTTCCGGAATCCGACCGAATCCCACAGCATTTACGTGGAGCTATCAACGCTTGCGCTGCATTTGCACTTTGTTTTAAATATGGATTCTGAAGAGTGTTTTCTTTTGAAACTAAACTTGCGTGCTCTACTTTGGCTTGGACCCAAGTGGGCTCCAATCTTACAGTTGCTACACTTGTCATACTTTGGACTACCTGCTTATCTTCTGCTTGAAGTGTAATTTCATTTAGCTGATCTTCGGCATCAGCTATCGTTAAGGTTATTCTGACTTCAGATGCCACGGCTCGGAATAAGCATCTTGAGCCACGTTCGCAGATATTTAATCCTGTGGTGCTTGCTTTTAACTATGTCAGTACTAACATCTTAAGTTTATTCTTTATTTTGGTGCTGTTCAATTAATAAAATGTATACACATTTATTATTGTTCATAATAATAATTATTTATTTATTCTTTAGCACACAAATGTAGTATAAGGAGTACTTAATGCTAAGTAGCATTTTCTACCAGTCATCCTGGAGGTGTAACTGAAATGGTGGTGGTGTGTCAAAACGAGAGAGCAGAGAAAAGTATATTTAAAAGAAATTTAGTTAAGTAATATTTTATTATAATAGAACTAAATATAATATAATAGACGTATATTTTATTGTTATTATTGTTACAGTTTTAACACTTTGACTGCTGAGTCAATGTTCTTGTCCAGACACGAGTGCGGCTCTGCACACACCGTAGTATTTCCCCATACAGCTAACAGCACATTTGTTTTCAGCAGTGAACGTGTTAATGTCATGTTCTAGCATTTCAAACAATCTAAGCATCATAATTATCCTAGTCTTCTTTTCTTATGTGTATGAATTTTCCCACTGCTGGGACCCTGCAAATAGCCCAGGACAGATTGATGGATAACTTATCCAAGTAGCGTAAAATATCGAAATTGTAAAACGTTTAACCGTGAGCTTGTGTTAGTATTCCCGGCGTAAAATATTGTATTGGTAGAGTTTTTCTCTCTGCTCATCGTTTTTCTTCCGCAGCTGTGGATAACGTTTCTGCATTTTCACGCTTTTTCTAGTAAGGAGGTAATTTTACTAAAGTGTTTTGACGGGGACAAGAAAATTACTTATAAATTAGATATTTTCGAAGAGTTTGATGTAATCACTTCGCTCAGTACATTGCCGATTTAATCCGGTAAGAAAATGGTTAACAGAAGATAATAATATATATAAACTCTTAATTAAAACATCACAGAACAAAGAAAACATAAAAACTAGAACAAACTTATCAATTTGTGTCACATATGATCCCTAAGAGCAATCTCTTCCAGACGCGCATGCATGGAGAGGAATAACGCGATAGAATTTTGCTAAGAAAATCTGACATAAGCTAGCTTAGTCGCTACTAAAGCTTACTTAAGCTCCAATTCATCGAACTCATTGTTCTACTAGCAGTTACCCGCGTCTTCGTTTACGTTGTAATTTTTGTATATATACTCGTGTACTAGTAGTCAGTTTCCGACCAAATAGGCCTATACCGACGTAATACCTGCAAACAGTTCAAAATATATAGCTCGGTTTCTACTCATTGCATTTAAATGTAGGGTAAATATCGTTGCTTTATTCAGATTCCAAGCTACCAAGCAGTGAAAGCCGTATTGCAATCGGACCAGTATTTTTTACGTAATGCGAAAACAAACAATAAGACACCATTTCCAAAACTCACAAAAGTTTGGGGAGACCCGTGCTCAGCAGTGGGCCGATATGGGTTGATGAGGATAAAAATAAACTCTACTGAACAAGATGATGATCTTGTTCAGTAGAGTTTATTTTAAATCTAGATAGACTATTTCTTCTATGTATCTTTAATGTATGTTACTGCTTGGAACTTAAGAAACAACAATTACATAAAACTAAAACTAACCCCTAAAATCTAACAAAAGTGTTGGTCCGTGAGGCTGCCAAGAACTGGCTGCATTTCCACGTCGAATAGCAATAGCTTTTCTCTGTGCGAGAAGTGATCCAGCCGTCTTGTCGCCAGCGGCGTCGACCAACCGTTGATTTTTTTATTGCTATATTAAAAGCAGAGAAATCTCTAAGCACCTGCACCGCTAACCTATTTCTTACTGTTTAGTACCAAACTGGGTTCCTAATTTTTCAGATTATCAGCAGATAACGGATTCTCCACCCCTACCGTAACGATACCCGTATTTGTTTCCAACACACCTAGGGCGCTCGGTTTGTTTAAAATTCCGAAGACATTGTCGACAAGGAAATTCAATTTAGACGATGTATACGCTCGGGTAGAGTAGGTTTAATTTAAACAAAACCAGTAAAGTTCCTTGCTTAACGAGTTGGCGCGAGGCATCGGTCCCTTCTGTTGTGTTTCTAATCTATGCTTTAGAATGAATGGGCTACTGGTCGCGCATAGTGAGTACCTGCCTAGTTGTAGTGAAAAGGTAAGTCGGGAGAGGATCAATATCTATTGACGATGCAAAGGTTCTCGTACCTCACGCTGCCCGAAAACTTATTAGCTGTCATGACGGCTCCGTGGAGTTAATGGTGAGCCGGCTGCGAAGCGTGTGGCTGCTAGGTTGATTCCCGCACGGGGCAAAGATTTGTGTGTATCCTTTATTTTACACCAATAGAATATAGTATTAGCAGTGAAGCTGTAGCGTCGTATACTTGCATAGAAAGTCATATGTAATTGGATTCATTCATAAATGTACAGGGAATCTGCTGTTCAACTTCTCGGCTGCGCAGCCTCGGATCCTCTGTAAGTGCTACATGCGAGATATTAATCTTATCATTCCTAAGATTAACAAGAAGACGTATCACTTGTAAACTTGTGAGCCCCGTGAGTCCGTAAGTAGTAGGGATTCCCCGGTTCTGCCTCACCTCTTGAGTCAGAACCGTCTGTTTGAGTCAGAACCGCCTGTCCTAAAAAAAAAAAAAAGTAAATCGGCCACGCCCGATCGATCTGTGCTATCAGATTTTTGATATCTCTTACGGATCAAGAGATAGCTTTCAGGTTTCAGAAGCCCCAGTACCCCTAATTAAACCTAGTCTAATTGTCCTATTGTTCCTAATGACGGTTCAAGCTCAGCTACTACCTCAGTTGTTTGCTCAGTTTAATTACTATAATATTGCTAATTACGGTCACCTATTGTATTGCTGGTATTCACAAAGTTCAATAACAACACTTCTTTATTATTTCGTTACTCTTTATTTATCAATAAAATGAGACTTAAACATATTATAAAGCAATATATCATTGTACAATGTTTCCATATTGAACAATCTTATAAAATCAGACATTGTATTACCATTGTACTTGTAGTACAAATACAATAAGCAGTACTCGCCACATACCGAAGTCCAATCATTTTGTAACCTATACGTATTGAAATCCCATTGCCTTGAATTCTTCTTTAAAAATGTTTGGTGGTAGCCTTTTGGTGGGCGACCATACGAATCAAAATATTGTCCAAGACCGTTTATATCAATGTGTATGGCTACCCAGTGAGATCCCGGCTTTGTGTCTGGATCTAAATTGCTTATTATATATGTTGGATTCTGAGTGTATATTGGCAATCGATTTGCAGCATATACATTATATTGCAAGCTCGGATGAATTGTATTTAAATATTTCTGTAACTCTGTTGTATCCATAATGCATACAAAAAACACTTCTCTGTACAAATGATCAGATGCAAGTGTTAAATTGAAGGTAATAAATTGGTATTTCAAGTCGACGGGGGTCGTGTAATTAATGCAAGGTAAGTACATGTTATAAATCATATTTTATTCAAATAACATAGATAAACACTTTCACTTAACTACTATAGTCTACACACACATTACGGTTTTTATCAATTTCAATAACATTATCAAACTCCGCATACACAATACAGTTGATAGTTTGTGAAAGAGTTGATTCAAAACGAACTTCCAATCTTACGCTGCCATGTTTTATAAGATTCCAATGACCCGATGAGTTTGCTGATAAATCAGGTGTTAAGTCGAAAGCTAATAGACAATAACCTTGAGCATATCGTTCCCTAGATATCCCATTACCTTCGTTAAGAAAATGTATTCCCGTTCCTGAGAATAGTGTATGATAGGCTGAAGTGAAAATATTATTCTCGAATGATGGTTGTAAAGCTTTGGAAGGAATTTGCTGACCATCAATATATAAACAAAATGTATTCATGTCATAATTTTCAAAATTAAATGGATTTTTAGTGAGACTACCATTAAATGCTGCGTTATTAATAAATCCGACTATACATCTTTTAGGAACTTGTCCCAGAAAAATATTATCAAGTGTTTTTCCCTGAACTCCGGATGGTATTGTTAAAACTTTAACTTCAGCTCGCGTAATAGGATATTTAGCTGTAGTAGTGGCTAAAACTTTTTGATGTGCAAGTAAAACTGTTGGATTGATTCGTGCTCTACGAATAATAAGTGTTGCATCAGTAATACATACTTTAAATTTTAAATCATTTGAAGAAGCCATTAAATTAAAAGTTTCTCTAGACCGAACTAATTTAACAGACATTTCAACACCATTAATCAAAAACTTTTCTTGATTAAATATATCACCGTGTAAATGTCCAATCATTTCTATTTCTTTACTTTCAGATGTTAATTCTTGTCTTTTAGTGAAACCTTCATTTTTTTCATCGGTTGAATTCATTTTACCAGATGTATCTTCATACCAAAGAGCACAAGTTAGATGCGATGTTTTAGATGCAGGAGCATAATTCAACAATGTTTCTACGTAAGCACGGTAAGCGTATGTATTATTTGGTGGAGACACAAGTTTTTGATTCAAATAAACATCAAGCTGACTAAACAATGAATGTAACCAATTATTAACTGGAGCTACTATTGTTGATGCATTCACTTTTGTTGTATCTTGATTCAGTATCTTAGCTTTAATGTGGATTAAAGTGTGAGACAAATCCATGTAGTCATCACCAGTTCCAGGTACTTGAAATTCGATTGGTCCATCGTCAGCAAGAGATGAAATAGGCTTATAATGTATCCACATTCCATTTTCTATACTTGTTTGTGTAGATGGTAACGCAAATAAGTCTAATTCTGACTTAATGCATTCACAAGAATGACTGTGTAGAAACGACATGGTTGAATTTATTTAATTATTATTTTTAAGAAAATATATCGTTGATGTTATTACGTTTCAACTTTGATTTCTTGTTAGCTGCTTTCACCTTAGCAGCTAGCGGTGGAATGAATGAAGATAGATGTTTCTTCTTAGTTATATATCCTGACCCAGACATATTCAAGCGATCTATTTTATCATCAGCTTTTCTTTTCAAGTTTGTACTAGCTTCTTTTAACCTAGCCTTAATTGAATCTTCCATAGGACGAGCACTAACCATATCTGATAAAAGACCCACACCTGTATTTAAAGCCTCTTTTCCAATGGCTCGAGCTCCACTAGATAGTAATGGTAAAACAGATCTAAATAAGCCCCCTAGAAAGCTACCGATTCCGTGTCCACGTTGATATGGCGCTCCTCTATAGATGACTCCAATACCCGATCCAGCTTGATGCGAGTAATAATGTTCATAGGGGCAACTTATATTATCACGTTGAGAATACATTATAATTTTCTAAAGTGTAGTTTAATGGCCACGGTTCCAAACTGGAATGGTATTTTTTGACCAGTGCTTGATCTTATATCTATTTCAATTGTATCAAACTCTCTACGCATGATGTTCAAGTAGTGAGGCGGTGAGAAAACATGCATTTTATTAGCTCCATAAATATATTTTGCAGGATCCAAAGGTATTATTCTGAGGAGAGGGGTCATTACATCTCCAACAATCTGTGGTTCGATTATATCACAATAAACAAATAACTGAGATGGCAATCCTAAATGTAAGTTCGCTGGACACTTTCCAATACCTTTAGTTACAAGGTTTCTGTTGGGTTCAAATCCAAGTTGAAGACACAACTTAGGTGATAATGTAAATGATGTTATTGATTCATCCATAACAGAAACAGACACTAACTTGGATAACTCATCATAGCGAAACCTAACTTGCTCCTTAATATTATTTAATGCAGATAAAATATGGTTAATATTGTCATAGTTTGTGGCTGGTATGTGTGTTTTGTAGTACGTTAGCGATAGTTTTTCATCATGAGGCATCTTCATCCATTTACTAATGTAAATTACATTTTCATGATCTTGAACCGTAAACATTGTGCATGGATATTGGAATTCAACAACACCAACCAACCACGATCCTTCCAGTTTGATGGACTTTGGTAATTTAGTTGAAAAAAGAGTTGTTGTGTTTTCAGGAAAGTATACCATTGAACTATTACTAAGTAGGGTCAAATAAAAACTTTCTTTCATCATAATTCTTTTAGACTAGAAGCTAAAACCCAACTGTTAAATTTATCTGGATAACCTTTCCACTTCACTAACACTTGCTTTCTGTCACCAGAGTAACGGCTGCTAATTATTTTATCTATTTTAAAACTGGAAGTGGGGTTATAATCAATTTTTTGTAATTCTTTTTCATAAAAAGTACCCACTATTGGCTCATTTTGCAAATCTTTCAATGTATATACTACCCAAGGCGATCTATCTATTATCGAAGATACTATAAAAATTTCATCACTCCAATTAGATTCATAACCTTTTTGAAATACATGTTTAAATTTAGTAAGTCGCACATGATCACCAATGTGAAATTTTGGTACTTGGTTATATGAGGTTTGTATTAGACTACGATGATTCTTTTCATACAAATTATTCCAAACGATCATGATATTGTTTGAATTTACATCACAAGGACACATTTTAATGCTGGAATGGTAACTATGATTATATGCATGTACCAAGTTTTGTAAAATATCTATATATTTATACGTATTTTTATGAGTAAAATAACGCCACATTTTCATCTTGAGAGTCCTTTGAAATCTTTCTACAATGCTAGCTTTAATGTCGGGGTTATTTGTTGTATAATAGTTTATATTTTTACTCCTAAAGTATTTTTGTACATCCTTTGCAACAAATTCGGTCCCTTTATCCGATTGTATATGGGTTGGAGTAGTATCAGCTTCATTAAATATACTTTCAAAACATTTTTTTACAGTTTCAGAGTTTTTATTTTTCATTGGTCTTACATAGGCATATTTAGTAAACACATCAATAACGCAAAGGATATAATTATAACCATTATTATACTTAGAATACGTTCTCATGTCACTTAAATCAGCTTGCCAAAGTTCATTTAGATTAGATAAAATATATTTATTACGAGGGAATTTTCTGTGAACTGGTTTGTGGAGTGTATATGTTTCTTGAGCTTGCAACCATTTGTTGACTTCTGATTTGTTCATCTTACCTTTCATAGCTTTCGCTAATTTATCAATACTACTATAACCAGCAGGATGTGATGCATCATAATAAATTTTATTAATTTCTAGTAGGGAGTCCATTTTTCCCATTCAATTTTTTTCTTCAGTTTCTTTTGATACTTATCCGTGTTAGTTGGTGTAGTGTAGATTTCCTCATCAGCAGAGAGCTCCCCAAGATCTTTCATATATAGTTTACTTATATAATCACTTCTGCTTGGATTCCCAATGTAAGTTAGTGGTATTTTAATATCCTTCAATGCTTTAGCAAAGCTTACCCAACCTATTGGATCACTTTTTTTCAATGGTCTAAGTGAATCGTTTACCAAATCTATAATATTACTCCCAGGAATTTTTGTGTTATCTATAATAACTGTACCGTTGTTATCCCAATGGATTTTGTTTTTACTCAATGACATCAAATTTAGTAATAACTCACCTTTTTTTGCATATGTTTTAGGAATCAAACTTAGAATTTGTTTACTTGTGTATGGAGGACTACTTGTAGTTTCAATACTTTGTTGGACTTTATCTTCATTCGATGTCTGAGTTACGACTAAATCTTTATTATTCATGTCTTTAATTATATCAGAAACTTTAGTTATTTCAGTGTTCCCTGCAGTATCAATGTTGGAAGTAATTATTGGTAATTCAAAAGGTTGACGATCCTCTTCAGTAAAGTGTAGATATCTTTGTAATATTTGCAAGTATAAAATACATTTTTTTCTGTCATCCATAGTACTATTTAAAATATTTTGCATTTCAGCATCTAGCCTCGATGTAGGATTTTCATTTTTGTGTTGATTGTTGTTTTGATTCAATTTCTCTATTAAGCTTGGTTCAACGAGCAACATTCTTTTGGCATGTTCCATTTTAAACCAGTGAACTAACTAATCCACTCAGAATAGAACTTAATATGATTGGTAGAAATGCACCTCCTTTTTGAACAATTATTTTCTTTTTTATCTTAGTTGCCCCCTTGCACAACAACTTACGCAGTATAGTTTTAAATTTTTTAAGTTTATTCTTTTCTTTTTCTTTGAGTTGTATTTTACCTTGAAGAACGTTATGAATACACTCGCAAATGCATTGTATTTCTTCTTTATCACACGTTTTTAGCAGAGCTTGTCGGTATTTTGGTTTAAGTGTATGCAGTGCATTTAGGAAATCTTTATGCGTCTTGAGACTCCGATGCATTATTAGTAAATGATAGGAATTTGTTGATTCTTAGCATATTTAAAGCTTTTTGTAGGGATATATACTGTGCAATATCTATCCGAAGGAAATATATTCGTTTTGATTCGACACATGTCACTAGTACCTTGCTTAAGATCTATCATTATATATCCATGTGCCTCACTGGTAGCATCCCTGTATGCATCTTCAATAAATTTTGGATTTTCTGGTGATACTTGACGTGCTAAGTATCGAATCTGTGTTTTATCTCGTGGATTTTTGAAATATATAATATAGTTAGAATTCAAAGATATGTCTCTTTGACCTTTACCCTGATGAAATAAATTTTGTGTAATGTAGAATACACTTAAGTTTCTATGATGACTACCTTTGGTAAAAATATCAACAATTCGACCATCAGATTCTCTCATAAGATCATCTATAATTAGAAGGTTTGCATCCTTTCCATCAAACATGTTAAGATCTGGTATACCTTGACAATAGTTTACATTTGGTAAGTTGTACAAAGGTTGCATTTCATCGAAGCACCATGTAATTTGAGTAAAATTTCTACTACATATTTCTGTAATGTAACTAATAAAATTTGTTACAAATTTTGATTTTCCACAACCACTTGGACCTGCAACTATAGTGGTAAATGGATGAATAAATTGAAACATTATTTATTAAATACACGTGTAGATCTTTTAAGGGTATTGAAATAACTAAGTCATGTTGTTGAAAAATATGTTTTTATTTGTTCACAGTTTAATAAAATACAGCTAAAAATAAATTATTTACATAGGTACATAATTGTTAGGTATCTTCTCTTACAGAATAATCATTTTAATCTCACACACAGTAAAAAACTAAAGTAATACAATATACCTACTACAGTTATTGAAACTAATTTTATACATTAAAATTATAATCAAATTACAAAATGTATACATATACAAAAAAGAGTTTTTCTATTTTATTCTATTCTATTCTACAAGTAAACATTGTATTTAACATTATTTATTTATAAATTAAATGAATCGATAATTTTATATTTCAAACAATTGGACTACCTTAAACTATAATGACCCCACGCTAACGTGTCAACAAGATTTGGTAAAATACATCGTTTCGTGTCATTATAGGATAAACATATTTTATTAATTTTTTGAGTAAATATTGTATGTTTAATGGATTTAAATCTGTACATGCTACAAAATTTAACAGTTTCATTAACGAGAGATGACTTATAATCTTCAATATTCATTCTTTTTGTAACACATTTATTTACACCTTTCGCTTTGGCCGTCAATTTGTTTTCTACTTCAAATGCATACATTTTAGATCGAAGACCTACGAACTCTTTTAAAATTTTACCATTATTTTCATCTTTAAAGAAACCTAACTTTTTTTTGTTTATTTTAGGATAACCAAATATATTATCCGCAGGATAGTCTGATGTATCAAATCGTGTGAGAAGATCAGGTTTGATATCTTCATAAAAATTGTTCGTAAAGATTTCATAAATTAAACTGTCAGTATCAGTGTATAATATTTTTGTTTTATCGTTAAATTTTTTTAACATGTAATTGTAATGAAAATCATACATAAGAGTTTTTGATATATCTAATATACAAAATCCTAAATAGATAGGTTTATTATGAATCAATTTTATTTTTCGTAACTGTACTGCAACTAAGTTTTCAGAAAAAACTGATAAGCTGTGAAATTCTGGTTTGGCAATTAAGTCTTGGGCACCTAATATTTTACCTTTATTTTCCCAATGCGTTAATAATTTTACATTGACTCGTTTCTCAATGTTTTCCATTGTTTTACCAAAGACGGAGTTATTCATTAGTTTATAAAAATCTTTTTCAAAATCTGAAGTTGCCTTTGTTCTTAATTTCGTATTTAGATCAATGTATTTTTCTAACCAAGGGCTTTGTCGGAACTTTAAAATTCTGTGAATTTTAGTCAATTTCATACCCATTGATAAACATTGTTTGAGATTTTTATAATGAATTATGTATTTGATTTTATTCATAAGATTTGGAATTAGTTTTTTTTCTTTAGAAGTCCCTGCACATATGTTTTCCGGACACAGTGGTAAATCCGAGTGTAAATCGTGAAGTTCCGCTGGATACTCTAAATCGACTTCTAAAATAAAACCGAATTCGGATGTATCAGGCACATCAAAATTTGTATCTGGGCTGACCCATTCAAACCCACTTACCGGAAGATATTGAGACATAGCCCAACCGTACAGATTGTTGGCATCGAAATAAACAAGGTATGACTTCGGTTTGTTCTCATCAAAATCATCCAAGAATTCATTGTTTGCCTTTGCATATCGTTTGCTACATTGAGATACACCTCCTCTAATACCTGCTCTGATAAATGCCACTTGATCATAATCTGTTAATAACTCTAGTTCAATTTTAGTGTATTTTAACATAGCATCCCAACTAAGTCCTGGTGCTGTATAGTAGTGAGCAGGGTCTAAATCGTAAGTTGCAATACAGATATTTCTAAAGTTTTCAAACACATCAGCCAGCAACAAAACATCTGTTTTTAAGTACAAGTTAGAGTAATCCAACATATTGCAACAGTTAAAGTGATGCCAAACATCCTGAGCACGATTATAATCATCATCAGAAACATTCGAATCGATCAATGAATTATAAAACTGACATTGACTAGGGAGAGATGTTAGTTTTAAGCAGTCATAGGATGTCATAAACTCATAAGGGTATATGCCTTTTTTTCTAAGACGATTAAAATCTTCATCTTCAGGGAAACATCTTTTAAGTGTGTAAAATTGTTCATCTTTGAGATTATTAGCTAATTGATTAAGACTGCATGGCAAAAATTTAAAAGAATCAACAAATCTTAATTGAACTTTGTGATTGTTTATAGTTAATAGTTTTGAAAATGAAATGTATCTCTCTTTGTTTTGGGGAATTACTTCCACTTCCCCTTCAACAAAATTTAATGCATGGACAATGAAATGTGCATCGTAGTTACTGAGGTTATGTAGAAATACTGGAATGTGTCGTGGGGCTCGGAACTTTTCTACACAGACTTCGTGTGCGACACCTCTAAAGGTCCCCGTTTGCCAATCAAAATCGAGAACGTTATCTCCATTTACATTTGTTTCACAAATATAACATTTTGTAGAATTAGCAATTTTATTTTTATCTGCGATTGATAATGGTTTGGGACATTTTTGAAAACTATTTATTACACATATTTTTTTAAAATCATTGTATAGACGTTCCATAAATACTTGTGCACAGTTTGGTCCACTGTAAGTTTCGTATTTTGACAAGTTGTCATCATAGGAACATTTTATATAATATCCGAAACTATACACTTCGTGTTTATGAACATTGCTGGTATATGACTTAGACGGATCATTAGGACATGATTTTATTGAGTTTAGCAATGCTTCGAAATCAGCATATACAACAAATGGTATTTTTAACTTTTTTTGAAATCTATCAAACTTTATTTTATCGTTAGATACTGGTTGCCCAAACCAATTTTTGGTTGTTTTTTCATTACTTGGAAGTTCTGTACAAATGTGAGAACAATCATGTTCTTGATGGTTAGTCAACCTCTCTTCTGATGGAAAGTGTAATAAACAACCATCGCAGATATAAACTGCATGCTCTTGGTTTGAAATCTGTTTGCTAACTAGCCGCGATAAGTTTTTAATGTAGCAATAGTGGCTATTTGTTCCGTTTTGTATGTACATTAGATTTATATGATGGCTTTTGCGAGATTTCGTTAAAAACAATGGACCAACTACGCTATGTTTTTTTGTTTCTTTGTTAAATTCCAAGCCGAAAACATTTATACTAATATCATTTAATTTTTCAACTTTAGATATATCATTTAATTTGACTGGGAAAGATACACCATCAAACTTAAGTTTGCTAGAATGCTTACTATAAGATGATACGCGATCTGAGTTTTTACTGACTGGGTATAACCCTGAGAGCAATGCCCATTTAAAACATAAATTGTCTGCATTTTTAACATTGATTATAGCTTTTTTTAATTTTATATCATGAGGTAAATCAATATATGAAGTTCCTCGCAGGGGGTTAAATTTATTTACATTCATATCAATAGATTTGATTACACTAAGACTCCATCCACTATCTTTTTTCTCGAAAGCACTTACTTTGTTTGTTAAAGTGTCACATAAAGATGAAAAGAATATATTTAAGTCATCTCCTCGAAAAATTATGTAATTACATGTTTGAAAGTCAAATGAATTTGAAATATTTTTAGTTTGCTGTACAAAGTCAGCATTCAAAATGAAATTTACCTTAAAAACAGTATGCTGTTGAATAGCATCTTCAATTAAAACGAATAATTCATCCTTTATCGAATTCAAAAATAATTCAGGCGTTTCAAATACTACTTCAGATGTCGGATCGATTTTACTGTTAATTTTATATGTTATAATTCTTTCTCCAAAAGCAGACTCAACAACGGAAACATTTGGTAAAGATCTGTGTGATTGCCATACATTACTTTTGTGTGAATTACTTTTCAAATGATTGGCAAAATACCGCTTTTTAACTAAAACCTTGCACGTACTACAATTTACCTGATCAGTGAGTGGTGGAACTGTCAGTGATGACGTTGCAGTTGAAGTTGAATCTTCTTTTTCTTCAGTTCTAAATTTTTTTGATGTCACCATATCTGCTGCATCTTGTTTAATCCGATTTCTTTTGAGAGCTCCTCCAATATGTGTCGGTTGTCTATAATGAAATATAAAATTTATGTTATAAAATTTATACATATAGATAGGTAAGTAGATTATATTAATACTTTAGTAAAAAATCTAAATAACTTACTTCAAAGTTTTTTCAACATCAGCACAGATATTGAAAAGCTCATCATCGTAAAACGAACTATTCAACTCATTTTGTTCTATAGTTTCACAGAGATGGTACAGGTTCTTCTCATCATCTTCATTGAGTTGTATATTAAAGAAAGAACTGACACACACTTCACCACTTGGTTCCATTTTGCTTGATACTACTGTAGACGACTGCAAGGACTTGATGTTTCGAAATGATCACTGTTTGACTATTTATATTACTGCGACAGAAGGTGAATAATAAAGTAGGGTAATTAGTATAATAGATAATTATGAAAGTATGTTATTGAATAGTGACTGTGAACAATGGATATAATTATACTGATGCACTCTATTTGTTATTAAAAAAATACTTTTTACAGTTATCAGTTTTAGATATTTCTTTTGCAATTTTGTATACTAAATTTTTACTATCCATGTAGTTGCTATTTTCTGAATCTGTATAGTATTTTAATCTTATTTCGGCGTTTTTCCAATGTTCTGTTTGAGGTATTTTCACCAACTTTTTCAGATCATATATTTCTATTTTTATCAAATGAGTCGAACTATCATCTACGCTTGTAGATAAGCAAGTTGTGCCGCCCTCCTCGTGACCTTTTGAGACCGTTGATGATAGCTTCTTTTTCTTTATTTGTGGCGCTTCAAACAAATCATCTAAACTCTCCAGTGAGGTTCGGTTTCGCTTTCTTTTTGTTTGTTTGGATTTAAGTGACTCTTTAATTGTTAATTCATCGATCGTAGAATCTGACAATGGATAATAATATTGTTTATAAGTATTTTCCTCATTGATATCAATGGCATTCTTGAATGAGTTCTGGAACACATACATTGAAATATTATAAGAAACAATCAAAATAAGAATCACACAAACAATATATCAAATTAACACAAGGTACGGTTACAGAAATAACTATTTTGTAAACTGACTTACCTCCATTGTAGAGTAGTAGATTAGAAGGGTGGAATAACTAAACGCGACTAGACACTTCACTTATTGTTACTTTAAACCGTGGATGTTTATACATTTCGGAGTTTATATACCACTTGCATTCCGTTATCATAATTATTGTGTAACCATCATTAATCTAATTATCCAAATTATGTTAATGACGATCAAAGTCTCAAAGAATGTGGTCTTTGATAAAACAATTAAATTTAATGGCTTCTTCAAATGATTTAAAATTTAAAGTATGTATTACTGATGCAACACTTATTATTCGTAGAGCACGAATCAATCCAACAGTTTTACTTGCACATCAAAAAGTTTTAGCCACTACTACAGCTAAATATCCTATTACGCGAGCTGAAGTTAAAGTTTTAACAATACCATCCGGAGTTCAGGGAAAAACACTTGATAATATTTTTCTGGGACAAGTTCCTAAAAGATGTATAGTCGGATTTATTAATAACGCAGCATTTAATGGTAGTCTCACTAAAAATCCATTTAATTTTGAAAATTATGACATGAATACATTTTGTTTATATATTGATGGTCAGCAAATTCCTTCCAAAGCTTTACAACCATCATTCGAGAATAATATTTTCACTTCAGCCTATCATACACTATTCTCAGGAACGGGAATACATTTTCTTAACGAAGGTAATGGGATATCTAGGGAACGATATGCTCAAGGTTATTGTCTATTAGCTTTCGACTTAACACCTGATTTATCAGCAAACTCATCGGGTCATTGGAATCTTATAAAACATGGCAGCGTAAGATTGGAAGTTCGTTTTGAATCAACTCTTTCACAAACTATCAACTGTATTGTGTATGCGGAGTTTGATAATGTTATTGAAATTGATAAAAACCGTAATGTGTGTGTAGACTATAGTAGTTAAGTGAAAGTGTTTATCTATGTTATTTGAATAAAATATGATTTATAACATGTACTTACCTTGCATTAATTACACGACCCCCGTCGACTTGAAATACCAATTTATTACCTTCAATTTAACACTTGCATCTGATCATTTGTACAGAGAAGTGTTTTTTGTATGCATTATGGATACAACAGAGTTACAGAAATATTTAAATACAATTCATCCGAGCTTGCAATATAATGTATATGCTGCAAATCGATTGCCAATATACACTCAGAATCCAACATATATAATAAGCAATTTAGATCCAGACACAAAGCCGGGATCTCACTGGGTAGCCATACACATTGATATAAACGGTCTTGGACAATATTTTGATTCGTATGGTCGCCCACCAAAAGGCTACCACCAAACATTTTTAAAGAAGAATTCAAGGCAATGGGATTTCAATACGTATAGGTTACAAAATGATTGGACTTCGGTATGTGGCGAGTACTGCTTATTGTATTTGTACTACAAGTACAATGGTAATACAATGTCTGATTTTATAAGATTGTTCAATATGGAAACATTGTACAATGATATATTGCTTTATAATATGTTTAAGTCTCATTTTATTGATAAATAAAGAGTAACGAAATAATAAAGAAGTGTTGTTATTGAACTTTGTGAATACCAGCAATACAATAGGTGACCGTAATTAGCAATATTATAGTAATTAAACTGAGCAAACAACTGAGGTAGTAGCTGAGCTTGAACCGTCATTAGGAACAATAGGACAATTAGACTAGGTTTAATTAGGGGTACTGGGGCTTCTGAAACCTGAAAGCTATCTCTTGATCCGTAAGAGATATCAAAAATCTGATAGCACAGATCGATCGGGCGTGGCCGATTTACTTTTTTTTTTTTTTTTTTTTTTTTTTTTTTTTTTTTTTTTTAGGACAGGCGGTTCTGACTCAAACAGACGGTTCTGACTCAAGAGGTGAGGCAGAACCGGGGAATCCCTACTACTTCCGTATAGTCCGTAACAAGACTCCGTCAGGATGTGTTGAAGTAATTACAGGGTCCCAGGTGGCCGACTCGAAGGCAACTAGCCGGAATTATCTGCTCCAGGTTTTATGTGCCGAGCTAATGCGGCTGGAAGTGGCGAGTTGGAGATGGGTTGGTTAACGCTTTTGCCGCGTTTCTAATTAGCGATACATTTAAAATTAAAAAATAAAGAGGCATGTCTAACATGCTGGTACTTGGTTCTTCGAATTAGCGTTGTTTTTCCACCAATGCCACCAGCATGTTGGGTACGCTGCCTACTAGTGGTAGGACCTTGAGATTGGGCCATCTTTGAGCCTGTAATGGTTTGTAGGATGTCCAACTGTTATATGAACAGGTTAGTTATTAGCGAGGGTTGGCGTGTAAAATAGTAAATCTAGAGAATTTTAGAAACTAGACGAAGAGTCAATGAAGACCTACGAGGACTATGGCCACTTCCAACTGGTGTATAATAAAGAATTTCTATTCTATTCTAAGTCTCTCAATCGAACTTATTGAAAAGAGAAAACTTTTTAAGAATCTTAAACTAAAATAGTAAAAACATAACTAAATGAAAAAGAACATTGTTTAGTCTAAGTTTTAGCCGTAAATTAAAATAAATTGTACAGTAACTTTTGTTATCATAACAAAAACTTCTGCCAGGTTGGCTTTATTGAATTTCTCTTCACTAAAGACTTGGCAATGAGTTACAAAAGTATCGATACAGATAACAACTTAACTTCTCAACAATGTAACGTCTTACTGTCGTTTCCAGTATCTTTAACCCCCCAACTTTATGTGTTCCGTAAGTGGCTTCAGCCGGGGGGTTGTAAACAACCCCCGCTAAAGTTTAAACGTCAACCCTTGCGACTAGACGTCGCGAATTATTAGGGTATTTCTGACCCGACGTGTGACACTTGTTTTTTGGCATAAGATGTGCTTTGTTTGTTTCTAACAAGTGAGCAAACAAAATGGGGGTAGTGATAAACTGGGGGTTAGGAAAGCTTAAGATGTAATTAGGATTGCTTTGTGGTAAGTAATTGAATTTTAAGTTAATTCTTGGATGGAAGCATGCTTTTTGTATCTTCCAAGTTATCAAGACACGTTCACTGATGAAAACACACCCGTCTGTGTTTTTATAATTTTACGGCAAGCTAAAACACGCCTGGCGTGCGAACCCGCACTGTTGTATTGACAATTGTATCACATCAGTCACAACTGATTGAGTTTAGTTACGACACAACGCCAGTAAACAGTAAACACACACGTTGTGTGAAGATTCGCAAAACAGCCAAAAAAAATTTAACGGTTCAGCAGTGAATGAGTTAAACGTAGAGAAGGTACCTACTTAATTACTCGTACTTTCTTTACTGACTACCGTAACATATCGTCGACTATCAGTCCTATATTTCCTTTCGTTTACATCGTCATCATCATCATCAGCTGTCATCATCATGTTACTTGTGTATGGTGATGATTCCACATACTGCAGGACGTAAGCTTTCTCTCTCTACAATCCTTTCCGCTTTTTATAAGCAAAAGTAAGCTTACATAATTACCATCCAAGACCCCGTCATCAAAAATAAGCAAAGCAAAGACACCCCCCACTCGTTGCTTACGTAGTTCTTGAATGGAGGTGCCATTAAAAAAGGTGGAGATTGGTTCTGTACCACCAATCTTTACAAGCAATAAACTATACGGAATCCATTTCAACTTCAATTCATGATTGGCCTCTAACGTCTATAACTGATGATTTATTTTCCTCAAGGCGTCTAGTATTCTAGCTAAGTGCGTAGTTTTGCAATAAAGCAGTATGCTCAAATCGTAAAGTTCTGTTATTACTTAATCGTCCAGCTCGAGGCAATCTGTATAATAATGTTTAATAGAGGGCAATATGTACCGCTCACTGCTTTCCAGTATTTTAGTGGTTAATGTAAGTGGTTTGTGGTGGTTGCAATAGTAATGCAATTTGCTAAGTAGTTCGAGACAAACAGACGTTTCTTAGCCTCTGTGTCGCGTCACTTGGCGATGCGTCGACTCCGAAGCGTGGGTTGGTAGTTCGATTCCCACAATGGCAAATATTTGTCTGAACTACAGGTAGGTATTTGCTTTGAGTTTGGATGTTTCCGGGACCACGGCCTTCACAGTTCTTGAGTCTCTAGATACAAGGAATCCTACTTAGGGTTTAAGGTCTATGTATGGGATGGCGACGCGTT
Organism: Campaea margaritaria; assembly: GCA_912999815.1. NCBI lineage: Eukaryota > Metazoa > Arthropoda > Insecta > Lepidoptera > Geometridae > Campaea > Campaea margaritaria. The sequence continues at coordinate 9,016,919 of OU538801.1, forward strand.
AGTTATATATTTAGCGTTATAGATTCCTACCGCATTTTATATAACATATTTAGGAGTACATCTCCATTGCGAAAGGCATTCGCGGGGGGCATCTCTTTGCCCTTTGCAAAACGGGCGCGATGTAAATTGTTCCGAAGTTTGCGAAGGTTGCTTATTAAATTACCAACGATCGAGACGATTCTAGTGTCATGCTTACGGGGGTGTAAGATTCAAGAATTAAGCGGCCTCTAGACTTTGTAACTGAGTATTCTTGAGTAACGTAAGTGTTGTTGTAGTGTCGCTAGCAACATTAAGAGTGAATAGATTACGTCTAAGTAAGCGTGCACCTTCATACACAACACAAGTTTGAACCTATTTATTAACAAAAATAAAATTACTGGGTATATGAGACTTTAGTGCCGATGTCTCAGGGTGACGAGCGTAGTGCAGCACCGCGCAAGATTGTGCAATCCGGGGTTTTGGGTGGCACTGGAACTGTTATTAGCAAGCGTAGCGCTTACCATTTGGTGAACGACTTGCTCGTCTCTTCGCTCAGTCAAATAAAAGATGTCTAAAGCGTACTTCTAAGTTATTCATACTCGGAATAGAACTCGGGAAGAAACGGCAAGACGCCCAGTGGTACTACATTAGCTTCTATCCTATGACTTGGACCAGACCGTGAGATAAACCTTATGTCAGGACTTGTTTTCTTGATACATTTTCTTACTTTTTCTTTTGCGTGTATATCGTGGCACCCCTTTTTGAATTTGAATACATATTTACTTTTAATAAAGCGCTTTGGGATAATATCAACTGTCAGTCAACTGTGTGACTGGCAGTCACACTTTTTCACATCGTATAGGTATAATTCTCATTAAGAAATTTTAAAAAGTTATAGTCACGAGATCATTTAGTACAGCCTCTTAAAAGTTTTCACAAATATAATGTTAAATAAAATTGGTATGCTACGTATAAATATAATGATCATGCTTTTCAGCTCTCTCCAGCGCATTGGGAATTTGTGAAGAAAGAACGAGAAGGACTATAAGTTAAAATCTACGTCCAAATTTTTTCTCTCTTTTTATCCAAGAAGCGATACAATACTAATTCGCTACGACCCAGCAAAATCGGCCCAAGACTGGAAGCTCGACCTATTGCTTTCGTAGAGCGTCCTTTGAAATGTTTTTGCAAAATGCAATAATACCCACAACCGCTCTTTGTCTCAAAGGGGCCAGGAAATACTTTTCCCGCTTGTCTCGGACCACTTTGGAAACAATAAGTCCCGACTACTTCTATGATTATTCGATTACTGTGGCGGAACTTCCCTTTGAAGCGGGTCGAATTTATCCCGAATGACTTTATCGGAAATATAAATAGATTATGAGATAATAGATACTTTGTTAGAGGAACGTTTGTCATTGACTATTATGATATTTCTTCGGCAGTCTTCGAGCGTTTGTTTTTATTGAACGGAATAAGGCTGCGTATTCACTAGGGGACAGGTAGGGGACTCGGTAGGCGACAACTGCTGCGGGACATGCGTCGCATAAAGACAACGCGGCTGTAGTGGAAGCAATAGCCTCTATGTTTAAACCAAACCTTTTCCAACTATTTAAATTTTTTCTTAAGTTATAGGGTTTACTAGTAAAGAGTCAGGATATCGTCATACCGCGAGTACGGAAAAACACAACGGTTGTGTTAGCGCTACGGGAATACTCAACGGTATGTACAGATCCGTAGCCCTGGTAAGAAAATCGGCTCAGCAGTCAAACTACAGTTCCATCCAACACTAGTTGAATCACTGACATGAGAGGAGAAGCGCCTAGTCAAAGTTAGGCTTGAGTAAATTAAACTCTACTGTACACTATTTGACCACTTAGCTACTTTTACTTTTCAGATACTTATCAGATAATTACTTTCAGGTTAATAATAGTTACAATCCGACAAACGGCCAACCATCAGGGCTGCCACATGCGTTAATTACATAGGAATGCGGGCAATCAGCTGATAAACAGCAGGTTGTGGTAGGTACAGGCTTATAGTTCGGTGCAACGATCAGTAATTTTGGTTGTTGGTAGAACGATTATCTAAAAAAAATATTAAAATAAATATATATGTACGTAACGTAACTCTCTTTCTATCTTCACTAACTTATATCTCCCTCTCAACTTCCGTTCGTCTCGCCCAATCACACTTTTCGTAACGCTCTCGTTACGCATTCACCAGCTCACTCCCCAAGTCAAGCGTGCGTAAAGAAGTTTTACTTCAAAAATCAGAAACTTGAGAAATTCTCAAAAGAATATAACTTGTAAAAAAAATGTCTTCACATTTAATTTCGTTAAAACTCATTAAAAAAGTAAAGGCAGATACAGTTTTATGAATTTGGTCTGGATTCATTCATTACCTCTCGTGTGACAGGGTGTCTAACCTTGGGCTATAAATCAAGTTAGCCCACGCATCCGTGTGACAACAAATGTTAGTCAGCGGAACCTGCGTGCGGAAAAGGTTGGCCATCAACCCACCACGAGGCTAAATTTAAGAGTTAAGTTTCAATTTTTTTTTATTTTTATTTCCTTACAGTTTAGGTTGAATATGCGGACGGTCGAAAGATTAGTCGTATGTTTTGTCAAGAATCCTTCCAATTTAAAATCTATTGTGTCTGTTAATGAAATCTACGAGGAAAATAAGCACAGTGTTCAATAATATCATTGTTTTTAGGATGAACTCCAAATGTCGCTAGAATCTTTAAGGATAGTCGGATCAGAGAATCGTAAACCAAATCAGACGTATATTGCCTGGCTTAGCACACCACAATCAATCAACCAATAAAAAAAAATTACAATGGCGAAATGATTGCGCACCTCAAATAAAAGCACCGCTTAGCTAGCTAAATAAAGCTGACTCCACATTAGCGTATTGTACATACGTGGATATTTTGAACGTGGAATAAAAATTGAATATTCTGTAAATGGGTACACTCGTTACACATTAGCGGTCGGTGATGATCCGACACGGTCGGATTTGGGGCCATCCGGGAAATTGTCCGTCGGATGATCGATTGCACGGGAGGCCTTGTCGGAACGTGATCGGGACGGATTGCGGCCGCCATTTTTAACATATTGACATTTAATGAGTCGAATGTAGCCAATACATGTATCTCATGGAAGCAGTAAAGGCAGGGTTCAAATAGCTCTTGCCGAATTAGCGCTGCCGCGGCTGTCTGTCACAGGCTTAAATAGCTTAAAATTTACAATTCGTTATAGTTATGTACTAGTTATTATAGCAAGTGACAAAACCTTCCTGCTAATAATAATTGCACTGTATTCTTGGTGTAACAGCTAGCAACCTTTCGTTGTGGCGTTCTATGGGCGAAGCCAATGTTCAGCAGTGGACGTCTTCCGGCTGGTGATGATGATGATGATGATGATGATGATGATTCTAAGTGTTAGTATGTAGTAGTAGTTGGTGTTAGTAGTTAGGTTTCGAGAAAGAACTAATGGGAATTTTTACAGGCAAAGCTACCGAATAAAACCTCCACGCAGACTTCTCCACAAACAATCAACAACCCGAACAGGTGTAAATACCGTGAAGCGCAGATATACTTTATAGCACGTACCACATGCACCCCTCAATAAAAAAAGGAGGGGAAAACAAAACACAATCGAATGATTTAGCACTCGCGCTGAAGTGTATACTGTCCATTAATAAAACACACATTTCCAGAGAGGTCAATATAACCTACCTACCGAGGGGAGTCAATGAGTGAACACTGAAGTGTGACAAGCGAAATCCTTCACTCATTCAACGCGAAAGGATTTCGACGTGTTTTATTTGCGGTTTTAGTATCAGAACTTGAAATGTTGTTTTAAAAAATCAAGAATAGAATAGAATAGAATAGAAAAACTCTTTATTGTACACCAGAAACAAAAATAAACACAATACAGAAGAATTACAATAGGTAAACAAGGGTAGTAAAATGGGCGGTCTTATCGCTGAAAACGATTTCTTCCAGACAACCTTTGGATGGACAGTAAAAAACATTTTTCGATAGTAGGGTGGGTGGCGCGTACTTACAGTATTAACACACAAATACAAAATACAGACACAATACATTTAATACTTATGCTTATCAAGGACACAGATCACAAATTTTGATCTTCCAGCCAGATTCAAACTTGCAAAATACAGCAAAAGTTAAAAGAGTCCTTACTAAGGGTAGGCAACGCACCGGCAATGCACCTGGCGTTGCAAATGTCCATAGGCAGCGGTGACCTTTTATCATCGGGTGGGCCGCATGCTTGTTAGCCACATATTTTAGAAAAAAAAAAAATTACACCCAACTCAAATTATAGAGCAATTGAAATCAAAACGGAATGCCCCGAACAGTCCGTGTAAGTTATGCGACATTATGCTAAAATCATTCGCTGTTCGAAGGCACCAGGTCTAAGGCATGAGCCATTTATTCAACCAAATAGGGCTGTTAGCGATACGATTATCGGTTGCGGATGACGATTTTCGGTCCCGATTACGGATATAACGGACAATAGTTAAAGCTTAGATGCGTGATTGCGATTACGGATACAGCCAGTCCGAGCATTAGTGTCGGGAGATTATGTCCGTAACAAATACGGTGTCAGAACGGTTATGTTATGAATCTAGCTATTGTCCCCGGGACAATGGTCGTGTGTTTATGGAGCTACCCGTAGTTTGTGACCGTTCAAATTACCTTCTAACTTAAGGACGGTACTTGCAGAACTTATGACAATCCGTCTGTCTGAACAAACTAAATTTACATACGAGTCTATTTTTTTTTTCCAAAAAATTTCAATGGTTCACGCATGTTGAATGCCACAGCAGCTAAGTAAATCATCTTACACCCAAGCTACAATCCTCAACGTAGAATTTCTTACAATAAAATTAAATTAAATTTACATAATATAACTAAATAGTTCCAATAATTGTTCAACACTTTGATCCCTTAAATCTTTTCTAATTCCAATCTCCGCGGACTGTAAGCCCCCACCAATAAACGTTGAAAACTATCATTACCCGCCATTCAATTAACAAACCTATTTAAATCAAACGTTCCGAAGTTTTCGCTCTCTTTAATCCTATTTCCGGAATTTCAATTACGGATAATCCTTACCGCCACCCTAATCTAAAGGTACCTACGTACTACGGAACTCTATAGGGGCTGAACAAACACTGAGTGATTATAGCACGTGTAAGTTTGCTCGCTTAGTACGGTATATACTTGTAGGTTTGTTCAATAAGCGAGCAGTGGTTGTTAGCTTTACGTACTTCACGGCCATTGTAGATGTGATGAGTTGGCGCTTTAATTATGAATGGGCGCTCGCGTTACGGAGTTTTGGCTGTCGAGAAGTACCAGTGGTAGTAATTATTTCATAAGTGGTAAGTACCTACTGCAAATTGTATGAGCAGAGCTGTGACAATTTGTTAAATGGCGCAGGGTTTTTTTTTTACTCAGCTGGCACAAGGCTTTGCTGCACCTTTTTTTTTTTAATTTAACGGCCGGTGAATATTCGATTACTTCTTTTTTAAATGCTTTTTTTTTTAAATTTTTTCTGCTTAGAATCTTTTTTCTTTTTTTTTTAATAGCTAGGGAAAGAGACATAATGTATAATAATATCTAACCTAGATATTTAAAAAAGCCATACATACAGTCAAGTCTTTTCCCCTTGGGTTAAGCAGAGACTAAATCTTTCCACATGCTACGATCCTGACACACCTCTTTCGCTTCTTCCACTTTCATGAGTCCCTTCATACATGCTCGCCGGTTATAGGTACTTTTGACTTGGCCTTTCTTTAGTACATCCTCGATTTGATCGAGGTACGTTTGCCTTCGTCGAACCCCCGCCGGCCAATTCATACTAGATACATAAATCTTTTACGTCAATTTTCCTTCATCCATCCTTTCTTAGGCTAGGATAGGTTACAACAATTAAACTCAAAGATGCGTTATACGTTCAGCCTATTAGCTCACTATCCTATCCCATCATAATATTATATAGGATTGCGGTATGTGATCAACTAAAAATATAATTCATTTCTCTTGGCCTTTTAACACAATAACTATCAGGATAAAACTAATTGGATACCTAGTAGTTATTTATTAACGTTACATTGTATGTTTTCGAGATATGACATGAGATTTATACTCTACTAAGCCGAATAAATAAGTAATTAATTGATGTTTTAATAACTTACTCGGGTTGTTATCTAAATTATAATGTTGTAAAGCAAATGAGTATTCATTAAATTATAATATTAGCAAAATAGGAATCCCATCATTACGCACCATACCACCCTAAGCCATAGATATGACTCGTTGAAAAAAAAAAACGAATTTTAATCTGTTGAAAAAGGCGCGAAAGTCTATTCCGTTCGTAAATTAAAAGTAAGCATAGATACGAGATAGGAACCGCGCAATAATCCCCACAAATTGCCAGAATACCTCGATAGTTGCCAGTTCCGATAAATTGCCGAATTGCGGTGATAAATACTGGGCTTGGGTAAACAATATTTTTAGCGGTATATTTTGGTGACACGCTCTAAATGACGACCGGATAGTAAACATTTTTGTAATTTGTTTCCATTTATTTGGTGAACATTTTCCTTATTTTTGGAAGTCAGATTTGCAGACCGTGCCTATATTTATCTTATTAACTACTTACTAAGGTAATGTTTTATATTTATGAATATTTTCTTCAATTTTCGCCAACGTTTAAAATTAAAATAATAACGTAAGTAAGAAAGTACATTCAAAGCGTCACTTTAGAATGTGTTGCCATTACAATGACAGTATGTGTGTTTTAGTCATTCCAATTGTTTGTAATAAAAATAACAATTGTTGGTCACTGTTAGAATGAAACTTCTATAGTTTTTTTTTTACATATAAATTCTTAGATTGCTAATGTTTTTCTAATAGAAATTCCCCAACTGTTCTATTCCAGTCACAAAATTCCGAAAGCACTTACTGTTTTGTGCTTTAAGCGATATTTAAGTGAACGATAAATTTTCCGAATCGACTTAGCGAGTTCAGTTAAACTCTGTCACTTAGTTTTGACAAGTTGATTCACTTTAGTCCTTTTCTCTGTGACAAATTCTCCAAAAAGTTTTAACCGTAGATCAGTTTTAATTATTTATTTATTGGCCTAATATAGATATAATACGAAGTAACCATCCAAGAAGTACCACCTCGATTTTTATACTACCAGTGGTGACCTAGGTACTTACTTACTATTTAACCGACTTCAAAACAGGAGGAGGTTCTCAATTCAACTGTGTTTTTTTTTAGTTGATCTAATGTGTTTTATAACTTATAAAACTGGCAACACTACCACAAAAAAGGCGGTAAAATTGGCTTGAAACTGTGGCCAACTATCGAAAAATCTTGTTGCATGTTCACGCATCAATCTTCTAGGTGCTAAGACATACTTTAGCATGCACCATTAAATAAAAGAACAAAAAGGAAAAAAAACGCTTTTCAATTTCCTGGTTCCTGACCATCCGTGCGTTATCACTAAAGTACGGTGCGTAAACTGAAGCGGCAATAAATCGGTAAATTTTTCATTTTGTTGACTTAACACTGTTAACGACCGTTAAATTATACAATGACGGATATAATGTCCTCGTAATTTATATTTTTAAATTAATAATTCAAGTTAGAAAATGTTTTGTTAATAAATTCTGGGGGCTTGTGTTTACGGTGGCGGTAATTGATTGACATAGAAATCCAAGTTTCAACAATTTTCCCATTTTGGCCGTACAATAATTAACTTAATATAAAAAAAAAATTGTAAAACATATGTACGTATTATCAATCGCTTTTCGGTGAAGGAAAACATCGTGAGGAAACCCACATACCTACCCGAGAATTATTTCGGCGGTAGGTATGTTATCCACCAATCCGAACCGGGCCCCCGTGATGGATTATGGCCTAACCCTCGTCACGAACGTGAGGGGAGATCCGTGCTCAGCAGTGGGACGTTATGGGTTGATAATGAATAATTATTTAGAAATTTTCCATGATATCTTGTATAGCATGACATTTACGACCTTTGGCGTAACACAAGGAGCACTATCGCAAGAAACCTATTTGCTTAATATCAAAGACACGTCTAGACTATCACTAAGTGCGTAACAGTATTAACTACAACATTTTGCCAACATGAAAGCGGCCGACTTCACACATCTAAGTGAAAGGGCCTTTCATCCCGCCGCTGGAGGCTATTTGTCCCAGAGATAAGCTTTGCACCATTGTCAATGTGTCTGAGAGAAAAATATGTGGGTGATATGCGAAATGATGGAACACAAATATGCAGGGGTGTTTTTTGGGACAAGGCTTCAAGTTACAAGTAAATAGGTTACTTCTAGTTGCATCGTTGACCGCATCGTCCCTTAATATTTGGTGAGACAGTGGTCGAACGCGGACCCATTCAATAAAAAAACAGACATTAACAAATTTAGACCATTTTACAACTGAGAGACGAGTCAGTAAGCGTCACTCTTGTTTGTAACTATTATATACAAGAACAAGTGGAAATATAATTATAACTTTAAAGGATAGACATGCTGTCGCGGACTTTTTAGAACCTTTAATGGGGAACAAATTTTATTGCATAATTTTTGCGTAACTTTAACCGTTTACGCGCACGCAACAAAAGCTCTTAAAAGCAATATTTTTTTCCGTTTTTGCCACATTCTCCATTGATGATCTGCTCCTATTGGCCGTAGCGTGATGTTATATAGCCTATAACCATCCTTGAGAAATGGACTATTTAACACAAAAATAAATGTTTAATTCAAACTAGTAGTTCCTGAGATAAGCGCGTTCAACCTAACAAACAAACTTTTCCGATTTATTTATATTGGTATAGATATTGCAAAATTTTATAAGTAATCGGTGAAAATCGGTCACTTTGTGACCCGGTGAGATTCAAGAATTGACCCCTGAGCGTCAGAGTAGAGACCTTTATAACAATTTGCAGTCACGTCTACGCTTATGACAAAACAAACTGAGCATCCGTCGTTTGGAAAACGGGCCTCAACGCAAATACCCAATAATTTAATTGCATGTGAGAAGCACCTGCGATCAATATTCTAGGCTATACTGCAATATTCTGCAAGTTAGGTCTCATCACTTATAGCTAGCTCAAACAATAACTTTTTTCATGTCGCAACTCATAACAAGAAACAAAAGAAGACGATCGTCAAATATCGAGTAACATCTGTAGCCGACAGGCATTAGTCTCGAGAGCTCTCCTAAATTTATTGAGAACTAAATTTGATAGCCCTATCAATTCACTACAGCCGTTTGATCAGATGGCGTCGTTAAAACGTTATTGCATTTAGGTACAACGCTAATCAGACCTCCTAACTAATTGTTGTTATATACTGCTACATGATATATTTCTTGTCTAGTTACATTTGATATATGCTGATGAAATGTCTGACTAGATAACTAATTATACGTTCACAAGAAACGGCTTATGAATATACATGATTCACTATAGAATAATAACATTTGGGGAAACTTCTTGCAATAGGTTTAATTACTCCTACTATAAAGTAAAAAAATAACGTATTTCTTAGCAAATAATGTAGCAATGATATAATACGCTCTACATATCGTCCCACTGCTGAGCACGAGTCTTCCCTCACTTTCGTGAGGAGGGTTAAGCCATAATCCACCACAGGGACACGGTTCGGATTGATGGAAAAAAGACATGATCCCAAGTAAATAGTAAGACGAAATCCCATTTCATTTGTAGACAGATTAACTAGCGTGTGGTATATCATAGACATTAGGCAGTACAATGGGCGGTCATATCGTTTCAAGCGATGTATTCCAGATAATCTCATTAAGACTGTTTTCAATCAGTAACACAAGGATTAAAACACATAGTAAGTTATTTAAAAAGTCTTCAACTCATTCAGATAAAAACCAAGTATCACTCAACGCATAGATCGACAAACCTCGTCCTCAAATACCCGCGATCAATCAACGGGTCCAGCCCTAATCCCTCCCGATACCCGTCTCCAGTTACTGATTAAACATCCCTGTAGTAACCCGTTCCTGAAATAACACCCCGAGTCCTTGGAATTACAATTTTAAATCAGGTAGTTATGAAGTCGGCTCACGGTGTATATGCATGCCGTGTGAGTTTTCCGAGTCGCTATTTCCGCATCCGAAATCAACGAATTCAAATCGCTGAGCTAATAAATTCATAAATATTTGTCAGTTTTTGTCTGCAGTTCCGGATATTTTGTGTGTGTTGTTTAAATACATTAGAGTATAACTTTTTTTTAATGCTGCATAACGGCTCTATATATATTTGTTTTTTTTTTTTGGATCGTTGGATTTGGATTGGACGTTTTAAAGTTTTACAAAGTTTAATGTAATTGGACTGAAAACATACAGACAAAGGGTGGTTCTATTATATACATAGGTAGATATGAAAACAGAAACTCGTTTGATGAAGACGGGCGGAACGAAACGAAATTTGTTTTTGAAAGAAAACTCCACAACTTTGCTTGACGACAATGAATCTGGTTAAAAGATCGGAGACAACAAGTGAAGTGAGGCTCCTCGCCTCAATTTTACGCTGACTTGATTCAACAAACAAAATGTTCATCCATTTGACGAGTTACTGGGGATAACGTGAGAGAGAAATGGTTTTGCAGATAAACAATCCCCGGCAATTAATAACAAATACAGAACGAAGTCCATTTGCCGTTCTGTGGTTTGGCTTTGAGTGTAGTATCGTGTATTTACGTGCATACTGTATTAGTGTGTGTAATTTTTCAGCGACGATATATTATAGACAAAAACGCATTGAAGTGTATGTACACTTCACTACCAGTAGGCCCTACCATGACGTCTTATAGCGATTCAATTGAAGACCTAAACTGAACCGCGTCGCATAATCGTACCGTGACGTATTGTACGTAAACTGTATCCAGTTTAGGTTGAAAATGGCAGCAACATAAAAAATATGACGTCACGGTTTACGGTTTACGGACGATAAGGTTTCAGTTCATTTCAAACAGTGGATAATATTATAAAAAATATGAATGAGGCTTGGTACATTTTCATAATTATTATCATAGAATAGAAGACAAATTAATCTTCAGTTAAGAACGTCGCTCCCCTGAAGTTCTTTACCGAAACGGTTGAGTAGTTTCATAAGCTCTGGCTGAGACCGGGCCCGAGTTTAGATAATTTAATAAAATCAAAGACAGAAGTTGTGACAACCCTTATTATTAACTTTTAATGCGAATTTCATTGTGAGATGGCCGAGATCGTCTCGCGACCCCTTAACTTTAACTTGCCCATGTTTCTATAGAACTTTTCGGGTTGGCGAATTAATAAAATGTTTTATGAAAAGAACGTACCTCGTCATTGTTTTACATAAATTTATAAGTACAACACATAGCTTTATTGTATTCGCTTTCACTTTTAGATAAAATTGGTGGGTGTGTACTTGAGAGTTTCTTTCGAAGTGTAATCTTGTAATGAAAAAATAAGACTGTTTTTTTTTCTTTTTATACAAAGAATAATGAGTTATTCGTATTTAGAAAAGCTCACGTTTAACTTTTAAATTGAAGTCGACGATAGAACAAGTATTATTTAGAAATGGATAACTTTTTAAACGACTTCAAAAAATAAGGAGGTTATTAATTCATTTGTATTTTTTTTATTAATCTCGTCTTCAAGTAAAGACTCCCAAACTTATGATGTAGTGCGTGACTGTCTAGCTAAGCCTTTGGGCTTAATGAATGTTTTAATAAATACTTAAAAAATAAAAAACTCTCTCATATAATAAAGGCTGATGATATTGTAGCTATTTTTAAACCAAATATTATTAGCTTTTAGAGAATCTCATTCTTTGAGACATATAGCTTAGATTTCGTAACTTGATTATTAAATTTGAAGCGAAATGAAAATCTACTTACAACTCAAATAGTAGGTAAGTAATTCAAATCGTGAGTTAACCGCGCATTTTGAGTAGGAAGCAAATTTTTGTTTCTGAAGATTTAGGTTAAAAAATAATGCATTAGTAAGACAATAAAAAATCCATAAAATACCTAGATTTTATTTTAAAGATGGCGGTCAAACATATTCACTCCAGACCGAAAATATTTTAATGCTCATGTTTGAAACACTCTATACGAATATCAAATAATGCGACACCCTGCCTAAAGTCCCTCCTGACCCTTTAATTTATTACGACGAATTCACCTTACTACTGAAACTGTCATTATTTACGTCAAAAGCCAGACTAATTATAAATGAAACGGGTTCATAGCCCGAGACAACATCGTAGGCTTAAGACTTGCTCGTCAATTAAATAAACTAAAGCTTTAATTATTAACAGTTACTCAGCGAGTAGTATCAAGATACTTGGTTAAACATCTAGATAATAAAGACGTATCGTAAAGGGTGACAGTAAGGACTTTGCGGCCCTTCTACATTAGTTGAAGAAAAAAGTTAAATATTTTAACTCTATTCTCAGCGGAAACGGGGTCAAAATTGACTTACAAGATTCCACCCGAGCAAACATAACTACATTGCAAGTTAAATAAAGGCTTATTAAAAAAATAGCGGTGCGGAAGCGGAAGCGGCGGTAGCCTAGTGGGAGACTGTCCGCCTTCCAATCAGAAGGACGTGAGTTTAAATCCCAGCGCGGGCACGTACCAATGTGTTTCTGTAAAAACATGTACGAAATTATCACTCGCTTTTCGGTGAAGGAAAACATCGTGAGGAAACCCACATACCTACCCGAGAATTATTTCCGAGGTAAGTATGTTATCCACCAATCCGGACCTGGCCCCCGTGGTGGAATATGGCCTAACCCTCCTCAGGAAAGTGAGGAGAGACCCGTGCCCAGCAGTGGGACGTTATGGGTTGATGATGATGATGATGACAAAAATAGTTTCAGCTGAAAAGTAAGTTACACTCTTTGCATAGACATCGTGTAAGCGTTGGTGACATTAAATTAAAATTTAATAAAATATTGCTGCATTTGGTTCTTAGAGCGAGTCAACTTATTCTAGAAGAGCGCGATATCCCATACTGTTCCGGCAAGATATAGCATTTTGATATAGCCTAATGGATTACCCACGTTGAATTTCATAGACTCACGAGTTAAATAATTAATAGCACTGTTTCTGACTCTAAGTTAACTTTGTAAACGACTATTAAGATGCCTGTAAGCGGTCTGTTCAACTTTAGCAGATTAACAATATTGTGGTAGGATAGAGTACAATTAGAATTGTTTGTTCAGAATTAAGATTTAGTACAGTTACATAATTACCTACTTATATAAACAACTAGATGTACCCTGCCACACTTCGCTGTGGCACATTCGCACATTCGCTGGTATGTCACTGATGAAAAAAATAGATAAAAACAATCCTTGATGCGGATTATATATCCTGCTAAAATTTCAGCTCGATCAGTGCAGAACTTTTTGAGTTTTTGAAGCGTACACAAACCAACATAACTTTTTTATATATATAAAGATATAGAATATAGATAGATGAACTGAAATATTATATGTGTTTGTATGAATACCATTTTTAAAAACAAATTCTTTATATTCATCGATAAAATAAAAAATGAGCTAAAGAAGTTTTACTTCAGTCATGTGGTCTAAAGCGCACTCGTTTTTATTTTGTTAACAGAAGGTCACTTTGGATTTCAGAAATAATCTGATTAACCTAGAATACAGACAGATAAATACAGGACAAGTGTCGGTTTGTTAGAGCCACTCCTCGTTGTTTAGCATCGATTGCTCGCGAGCTGACAGACTGTTGATAGGTCGATTACTGTTTGACGTCTCACAGTTACGTGGATAACGCTAAATGTTACACTGTAAATCAGTCAGTTATAGAATAGAATACTGCTCTTTTTGCAGAGTTTAAGAACTTTCATGAAGGTACGAGGCCATAGATGGATTTCTAGATCGTGTGTCTATTCTATCAGTTTTATCGACATAAAGCCTATATGTTTTAACACTTTCACTGCTGAGCCGATTTGCTTGTCAAGCCACGGGTGCGGCTCTGTACACTCCAGTGTTTTCCCATTCAACAAACACAACAGTTGTGTTTTCCCGCACTCGAGGCAAGTTATGAAAAACACGACAGTTGTGTTTTCAGCACTGAACATGTTAAGAAAGCCTGATTGTTTTAATTTTTATAAAGAACAAATACTATTACGTTTTTTAAGAATTAAGTTCAGTTAACTCGACAGTAATTAAGTTAGTATAATATGCATCATGCGTCGTGAGTTAAAATCCTAGTGCGAGCACGTGCCAATGTGTTTCTTGTAAAAACATTTTTTTTTATACGTAACGATTACTCGCTTCTCGGTGAAAGAAAACATCGTGAGGAAACCCACATACTGGAGAATTTTTTCGGTAATTCATCAACTGGACCCCCGTCTCCTCACGAATTTGATGCGAGACCCGTGCTCAGCAGTGGGCCGATATGGATTGATGATGATCATGCTGATGAAGCATCAAGAACTAATTATGGTCGATCAAAGCCTACGTTTCTACAGTTCCTCATAAACAAATAAAACAATAATAAAGGCTTTCCCACAGCTATACACGAGTGACAGCATTAACTTATTAAGTCGTGCGTCGGGCGCGTAATCCCACAAAGTAATTTGTCGCCGCTAATTAGGGATCGATGATAAAGCCATGATTAGACACGACACTTGGGCTCCGACACTTGAGCCTGAGGGCAGGCGACGATCAATAGCATTTTTAAAATCTGTCATCTCTTTTTGACTCCTGCAAGAATTCGCCTGGGTTATGGGAACTCGTTTCAGCTTCTTTTTTCACCTGCAAGCAAATTTGTTCATTGGGAGGCGTGCTTACCCACATAGGATATCGTATTTTAAATAATCCTTAGCCGTAAGACTAATGTAATTTCAATATCTTAAAGTTTTTGATAATAAGTTATTATTTGATAATTTCGAAGTGGTAAGATCATAAATTTCCTACGAAATAATAAAAAAAATGTGTAGCGGAAATCCTGAATCGCGAAGACAGTACTAATTTCTGATAAAAAGCAAAACACCGGAGCGACCTGATTTACAAATTCAGAGCCTTCCCTCCCATCTCACATATGTAAAATTATGTCACGCCATCTGTTAAAATATTACAGCTCAGGTGTCAAATTAATTTCACGCGAGCTTTTGTACCTAAAAGCTGAAGGATTTATGTCATCGGCTCAGCAGGTCGCGCGCTGTCTCGTCCATCACCGAGATTGTGTAAATCACTGGGACAGGTGGAATATCGTTTATAAATTGATACAAAAATATGGTAACATTGAAAACTGCGTAGAATGACAGCAGTATGATGCATCTAGGTGGCATGCTATGTAATTAACGGTGGTAGTAACGTGGTAACTTGTGCGCTTTGCAGCGTTCGATTCCTGGCCTAATACCAATGACTAGTTCTCTTAAGTTAAGTGTGAATTTCCATTGGATTTTCGATTGGCACGTTAAGGTGTCGGTTAGTGGTTTCGAGTACCACTCACCCCCCTCCGTCACCCCCGGGACGCAGGGGACAGAGCGACGGCATTTCCCTATTAAAAAAAAAACTTGTGGAGCAGCCTGCAAACTCTGACACAAGAGGCCAGCACTACTTCTTTCGGCAAACAACAACTGCATAATAGTTGCACATAGTAGGTCCATTTAATTCCTACAACACCTAACACCAACCGTAAAAAAACAGTATAGAGCTTAGGATGGTCTCGTTGACTTATGTTTACGAAATGTATATAAGTAATGGGTCCTCAAAGGTTCATCCATTTATCAAACACCCATCTAAGGAGAATATTTCCTTTTACTTTATTATTTCCTATTCTGACCTTACTACACGAAAAAAACAAGGTACCTAGTCACTTCTGTGTCACACGCTCAGAGGCCCGTAAAAGCGGTAGTTTTCCTCACAAAAGCTGTTACCCGTATTATCACATAAACTAATACACGAATATGTCTGTCACCCACGCAGACATCACTAGGTTATGCCCAGTTTATGATCATACCTTTGACAAACGAAAATGAAAGATATGTCGCTCTAAATAAATCCGTCTAAAAATTAATCAACACGTTCAGTGCTGAACGCAACGGTGATGTTTTTCGTAACTTGCCGAGGGTGCGGGAACACACAACTGTTGTGTTTGTTGTATGGTAAAACACTATGGAGTGTGCAGAGGCGCACCTGTGGTTAGACAAGGAAATCGGCTCAGCAGTGAAAGTGTTACCATTTATAGCGTTGAATTAATCCATTCACTTGCATGCAGATCTGTTACTAAAATGACAGAAGTAATCCACACTTGCAGATCTGTCACCGAGGCAGTACCCTAACACGGTTATTGTTGAACGTTGTCAAAATGTTAACTAATTTCTTTAGAAGTATTTTCGTTCGTTTCTTTTACGCTTGTAATCCTAGGTCCATTGGACTTAATATAAATCTTACAGAGCATAGCCTGAATCACATCTTCGTGTTAGATTTATCAAGCGATCACATTCATTTTGTTATTCCATTACGTTTTTGTGAGTGCGTATACATATTCTAAAAGGCGCAAAAGGTATGACGAGCCACGATATTAAACGTAAACAATGCCTTCGGCCTTTTGCCTTTGTTTTACTATTAAAATTGCTTTTACTAGGCTGGCACTGGTTTTGTGTGACAAAAGGACTTACCTGTAACCAGATATTTGTTTTAATTTTAATCTTCGGGTCATTTTTTATTTGACTGAGTGACGAGACGAGCAAATCGTTCACCTGATGGTAAGCGTTACGCCTGCCCATAACAGTCACAGCACCACTCAGAACACTGCATTGCATAATCCTGCGCGGCACTGCACAGCGCTCGTCACCCTGACACATCGGCTCTAAAGTCTCATATGCCCAGTAATTTCGCTGGAAACAATGCCCTTTAAACCAGAACACAGTAATGTTTACAGACTAATGCTTGGCGGATGAATATCTGGCTAAGGTGTGGTACTTCCCCAGGTTAACGATTCGGATTCCAGCTATTTTCATCAACCACAATAAAGTACATATCTAAACATGACTATACAAGCAAACCAGGAAACATTCGTGTGCCAACAGGTCGCGGCGACGTCATCCATCTCTCCACAGCTTGACATAAAACCGGGACGCACCTAACTCGGAAATTGAGAATATCCGGACTGTAGCGCCACAGACTGCCGACTACGAAGAGATGATGAGTTCGATATCGATATGATGGCTTCGATTCGATATCGAGGCATCGATATGATGATATAGATACGTGCGCAACACTAGAGCTGTCTTTTTTTCCTAGATTGGCCTTGCGCTTTTGTTTGGCTTCTCACGATTGTGAATTAAGCCAGTGTCGAGTAAGTTGATTAGTCCCTCAGAATAATAAAAAGATAGATAGATAAATAAACTATTTATTGAAATACTCCAGAACAAAGAAAACTTAAATAAATCAAATTTAACAATTAGTGTCACAATGGGCTGAAACAGGCTATCGAACGAAGATTAAAGGCAACAGCTGTCACACAGCTCTCATATTCAGATTTAGTAATACAGCGTACACGAGAGTGAGTGAAACAGAAGACTTCCCATGGTTTTTATTATTTCAAGCATGGTCCACAAGATAGATTGGTCAGGTTGTTTTTAGGGGTTGTCTATTTGCTGCCAAATTAAGTATGTCATGCTTTGAAAGCTTTGTGGACTGTTTGGTGAACAACTAGTGACAAATTCCCAATTTAGTATGGTTTCCATTTATTCTAGTACAAATTCCTTGATTTATCCTTTCAGTTTTGTGCCCATTTGCTAAAAACTCGTGACCTTTCTGACAAACAGAGCAAAAAAAAATTTGCTCAACCGGAATAAAAAGTTTCAATCACAAAATTAATTCAAACGATTCATTAATGAATCCCTAATCGGCACAAACTCAATTTGAAATCAATCCGCAACTTTGAAGCCTTTGACACAGATATCCGATGATCAACAGGTAAAACTTGTGCCAAAAGAGAGCGACAATCTTTTCTTTTTCGGAAACAAAAGCGTGGCACTGGACTGGACCAGACTACCGGAATGGGACAACGGTGGGACATTTGACACTGACACAAAACAAGTGAACCTGCACGATGCCTGCACTAGTTTGGATTGAAGTTGGCCGTGGAAAACAAAAGAAAAACAAACGTTCGGAATTTAACTTTACTTTGTAGGAGCCCCTGACTGGCCCTCAAAGTTTTTAAATAAATACTGGCAACATATTAGTTTGTATTGTTTGTAGTAGGAGTTATAATTGCGCTTTTTAATTCCAGAATTTGACATTTTTTATTAATGGATTAATAAATTACGTTCTTACTTTTTGAAGTAAAACTTCTTTACGGACGCTTGACTTGGGGAGTAAGCGGGTGAATGCGTTACGAAAAATGTGACCGGGCGAGGAGAATGGAAGTTGATAGGTAAATTAGGTAAATATGGTTTAAAGGTAGGGCGTAGAGGGTAGGTGGTAGATGGCAGGTGACAGGTGACAGTTGACAGGTGACAAATGACAAATTTGAATGGTAAATGGTATATCGATAATTTAAAAAAAATAAAAACAGAGCTAAATTAGTTTTACTTCAGTCGAGTGGTCTAAAGCAAACTCGTTTTTTTTTGGTTAAATCGTTATAACCACAAACAGTTAAACCCCTTGTAGCTACTATTATAATACAATAAACAAAGAACAAAAGCAACCCTACCCTACCTTAAAAAACTAGACGCTCCTTTCACGAAGTAGGGCCTACTTCTATGCCCACCAAAAACTCTTTCTCACAAAAACGTTTAAACGCCGGACGTTTAAGCCAGAAACGCCAACGCGTGGTCATGCTTAGTCAAGCGTGTCCCATACAGTTCATTAATCAAAACTTGATTTATCACGAAAGGGTGTGTTCGCATTGTCTAAGCGGGCCCGGACCACCGGCGAAAAAAATGTGACGCGAACAAAAGTTCGGCCAAAAAGTATGAGGGACGAAATTTTTTTTGGTTTCAGTAAATGTCGTCTCGGCTACGTTAAAATGTCGTTTAAATTTGAGATTTAAAATAAGTGCCATAGGAACCATTTTGACTATCACACTAGTTTTTGTTTCACTTTAGGCATATTAAATGTAAACCCTGCCTTTTATTATTACTGAACGTTCATTAAATTGTTTTGCTACTAGATTTGGAAATCAATTTAAATTTACAGTAAAGAAAGAAAGAAAGGAAAAACATTAAAATTTTTTTTAATAATCACTTATGTTTCGGACTTACCGCAAAATCCTAAGAAACTTATTAGCTTATTTGTGTAATTATTGATATGTATGTTTTGATATTTTGACACTGATGTCAACTAACTCTGATCTCTACTTGTCCATCCAAAGATTGTCTGGCAGAAATCGCTTTAAGCGATAAGACCGCCCATTGTACTTATTATTAAGTTATGTTATTTTTCTCTGTGTTTTATACATCTTGACGTCAATAAAGTGTTATCTATCTATCTATCTATCTTACATCGGACAGTAACTGTAACCAAAATGTTCCACTTATAATGAAGATGTAAAGCTGTGTCTACATTTGGGACGTTCCCGCTGCGGTCCCGAGCCCTGTTTTGCGACCGCACCGACCGCAGCCATGTCCTGACATCCGCAACGCCCATTCCTAATAAAGTTTTTGTCGCTGCAAATCTCAGTGTTGTTTTTCTTGCGATTACTGTTTACTCTGCACTCGGGTTTATGTTATAACAGAAGCAAGCACCAAATGTTTTTGTAGTAGGTAGATGTGTACTTAGGCGCTGTTTCAGCGTTGATATACTTTTTTCTTCCGACATAAAGCAAAAAAATCTTTCACTCAAATTTGGGTAATAAAATGTACGTAGGCAAAGAGAAAGAAAAATAATTCTAGCCTAATTTCCGGAATCCCGGAACGAACACAGACGCAATCCCTAAAAAATACAAAAATGATTATGTCAGACCGTTTTTATACCTGTCTTTCAGTTGATGGGACACTTTCAAAGTAGATCGATCGTAAAATGGGATCCGGAGGGTCTTTACACAAATTCGTGTCAAAAATTAATTAAGTCCATCAAGCGCCGAATGGGCGTAGGTGCTAAAGCTATTAAGGTGTGTACTCCGCTTTAAATTGAGGGTACGTCCTGTCATGAAAATGTTAACGAACATGGTCTAAATAATATTATTATTATTATTTAATTTATTTAGTGTGAAGGACACAATAGAATGTAAAGCTACTGTGGTAGCAATGTGTAGGTTATCAAATCTAATTGAAATAGGAAAATTTTTGGACGTGTTTTAAGCCACATAGAAAATCCATAGTAATATTATGAGTCTACAAGACTACAACTTATAGCGCTGGAAACGGTGCCGAAATACCGACACATCATCCACACCATCGTCGTCATCATCAACTCATATCGGCCCACTGCCGAGCACGGGTCTCGCCTCAGTTTCGTGAGGAGGGTTAGGCGGTAATCCACCACGGGGCCCCGGTCCGGACAACGCAAATATTCGTGGTAAATATCCCGTGAAGATAGATTGCCCAAATAGATGTAGTAAAAGTATAATTCAAATTGCAATCAAAAAAATTGCATAAGCAAACGTTTGCTAACTCGCTATCCAAAATTTAACTTCCATACATTACGTAAACAAATTTGTTGTTTTACACCAGGTTTATCAATGTTTACCAGTTATAATTTAATAAAATGTTTTCAAATTTTTCCGGAACAAACAGCTATAAATTACCGACTCGTTTGCACCCGGCCTTATAAACTGAATTTGTTGTAAGGCTCGCAATAGTCCTGGGAAAAATCGCACGCGAAATATAGCTGTCTCATCAAAGTACTCCGTTTAAAATGAAACAGCGCGAAAGCCTACTCTTGAAATTATCGCAGATCTGCGACTAGCCTAAATACTTTTGTGAAAACATCCGGGACCTTTTTAATTAGATTTTTAATCATTTGAAAATGAAGTACGGGCCGCCGCTTGACATAGATTGATTAATGATTCAATTAGAATTTCATTTCCATTCAATTAATGATTAATCCTTACTGTGGAAATCAACTGAAATCTAATGGATGTAATTATTTCAATGACGTGATTATTTGAAGACCTCCAACCCGACAAATATCTAACTGCCTACAGCTTAGGTTAGTCCTTAATTTTTTATAAGTACGGAAAATTTCAAATTATCGTGGAGAACTATGAGATAAACTTTTTAACAAAACAAACTGCTATAAAGTAAGTTGGTAAGTATATTACGTTCCGTAGTAACTTCAAGACTTTTGTGACTATCATAATAGGTAGTAGAGTTTTTTTTAACATGACTTATCATAATATTACCTAGTTACCATCATAAATGAGATATGTGGAGTAGATATTATCCATGTTTTAAAACGACACCTATGAAATTTATATATTAACCACGGTCTTTCCCTTAGACTTAATTTTCTTATCAACTTCCTCCCCTAAAAGATTAAATATTAATAAGTAATTTTTAAGACGGGATGAGCTGTAAATAACGTGGTCCCCTTCTTAACTCCTATGGGGACATTTTATAACTTTGAAAGGAGGCCTCACAATTTTTCTTTTGTTGACGAAGTAGAACTAGCTTTTGTCCGGGACTTTTATTGAAGTAAATCTTCTTTACGCACGCTTGACTTGCGGAGAAAGCTGGTGAATGCGTTACGAATGCTGCTGATCGGGCGAGGCGAACAGAAGTCATAATTACAAAATAATATAATAAATAAATGATAGATGGTAAGTTATAAGGATGAGTAAAGGAGTACTAAGTAACGAGACGAATAAATCGTTCACCTGATGTTAAGCACTACGTTTACCCATAGCAGTTACAGCGGCACCCAGAACTTTGCATTGTATAATCTAGCGCGGCACTGCACTGCGCTCATCACCCTGAGATATCGGTTCAAAAGTCTCATATGCCCAGTAACATACTGGTTCACATCCAATAACTGAAGTGGAACGTCGGGTTCGGTCAGCAATTGGATATTTGGTAAGTTATGAATAAATTACATCGTAAGGAAGTTCTGGTAAACGAGTGATTAAGTTTTTTTTCTCACCCCAGAAACAAATTTGACTGAAGCAAATAAATTTGAATAATTTACGCTACATTATTAAGCTACTGTGATAATAGCAATATTGACAGCTATGAACATTCTTACTAAGGAAGTTTTACTAAAGTAAAATAAATTGTTTTGTTCACCAAACCGTCCACGAAGCTTTCATGGCATAATTAAGTAGCAAATAGGCAACCCAAACTGGTCAATCTATTTTATAGGCCATACTTAAAATAAAAAAAAAACCATGGGAAGTTTTCTGTTTCACTCACTCTCGTGTACGCTGCATGTAATGTGAAGAAGAGAGCTCTAAGACACCTGAATAATCTTCCTTTTATAGCTTGTTCTTATTCTTACATTCAAAAGCAATTTAACAAAACACAACGAAATAAATGAAAAATATTTCAAACACTATTTTCTATTCACTTTCCATTTCCTGTTTCATTATCACTG
Source organism: Campaea margaritaria (assembly GCA_912999815.1). Taxonomy (NCBI): domain Eukaryota; kingdom Metazoa; phylum Arthropoda; class Insecta; order Lepidoptera; family Geometridae; genus Campaea; species Campaea margaritaria. Next base: position 9,039,502 of record OU538801.1, read on the forward strand.
GACGTCGGCCAACACTGGAAATCCGCACGATTTCGCCGAGCGAATAAGGGGTCCTATTCGAGGCTTGGCGACAGCCACAATAACGCAATGCAAATAACAAACAATATGGGGTGGACAACTGAAAGCGATTATACAATTTAAATTATCGTACTCGTAACTTGTTAATTTCAATTGCAAAAACTTATTTAATAAAACATTTAAGTGCACAATGTCACTTCCCAAAATCTATCTCCATGGCAAGATTTATAACTAATGAGAATTAGGTAAATGTAAAATGATTGGTATAAAAGAGATTATCAATCAGATTTAATAATCAGCTTCAGAGATGTCCATGCAATCGGAAATCTCGAAAATATTTTCGTTAGAACCCAGATTTGAGATTCGGTCTCTTAAATTGTGCTGGATAAGAGTAGTGCTATTAAAGAGAGTGCGTTCGAAGGCCGTAATATCTACTCCGTATTAAGCCCTGTATACGTACACATTCTAAAAATCTAGCCTGTACGTTAAAAGTATCTAAAAGGTTTTGTACATCGATTCTAAAGAGTTGAAAGCTCCTAAAGCAACCTACCATCAAATATAATGTTTTCGAGAAATAAATTATAGTTTATTTCGTCTACCATGACGTCTGTTTTATAAAGAGTAGCTGATACCATTGTCACGAAACACAGAGGCTATTATTAGGTACTTGAATTTTAATACAATAGTTAATTATGTACAATAAATCATTTTCTTTTCTATGTTGATTCGTTTCTATTTTGGGCGCCATAAGGTAAATTGTATAGGTCATTTATGTTTCACTAGTTTGTAAAAAACAAACAATTTTAACGAAAATTCGTATACTTATGTATGTACCTAATAGAGCTCCTCGAAGTAGATTTATTACTACAAACTTTTATTTAACCTACAATGGGTTGATCGTGGGTTATACCTATATATAGTATGAAAGATTATTTTGTCGGAGTGTTTGGATTATTGTGAGAGAAATGAATGATTGTGTGAAATTGTGTAGTGTGTCTTACTATTATATGTAAATAATTAATGTAATTGGTTTAAACCGATTTAATTATATAAACAAAAAAAATTGTAGCAGCCATTTATAAAGATAGAAAGGAAACTTACAATACATAATAATAAATGGCGAACTTGCCATAAGTGCTGAAAGCTGATTTACAAACAAACCCCACAGGTGTTGTGACTGTCCAAATTCCTTGAAATATACACAACTATATGCCTTAAAGAAAAAATGACTTTTTCTATTCAAGCTCCCAAGCATGACTGTAAAGTCTGCATCCCGCGCAGAGGCACGTGCAAGCGCCAGTCTCGCAATATGAATAAGCGGCTACACGGATGGGCGCTCCCACATTAATCATTCCAAGATGGCTCTCCAACCGTTCCGTAGATTCTGTTACTTAGGATTAATACAGGATATTCTAATTTGATGGCCGCGACCGCTTCGTGGTAAATGAAACGTCGCCGTGGAATGGGAAGCTAGTCTTCATGGACGTAAGAGATTTAATTCACTTAGAGCGCTGAGAGTTCTGCTAAAATATTAGTAGAATGAAAAAAAGAACATTTATTCTGATATAACTGTACACAACAACAAACACTTATCGAAGATAATACGCAGATAGCCGGCACGCAGTGATGTCAGATAAGGCCTAAGTTCTGCATAATGCTGCGGTAAAAACAGTACGCTGATTATCAGCTCAGGCCTTTGGTGACGTACGGACTTTAGAAGGGATAAGACAAGACATTAAATTAGTATATTACTGTTGGATATTTGGAGTGCTACGGGAGTCGGGGACGCGACCAGTAACCGAGACTGCTAGATGGGCACTGATTTATTGCAATATAGAAATGGCGCGGGCGCAGCCGCGCGTACCTACTATAGGCATATCTATGGTTACACAATAACTATTATATATACGTAGAGAAGAGTCTTAGTCTAGAATTATTTCGGAGGTAGGTATGTTATCCACCAATCCGGACTTGGCCCCCGTGGTGGAATATGGTCTAACCCTCCTTACGAAAGTGGGGAGAGACCCGTGCCCAGCAGTGGGACGTTATGGGTTGATGATGATGAGAGAAGAGTCTTTGAGTCTTTGAAACAGATAAATGAAAACAGGCGATCCAATTCGTCCGTATACTGGGTCAAACTTGGGGAATGATAGCTCAAGACCATACAATTTAGTGCAATAACGAAGAGGCCTAGCGGTGGATCGAAAAAGGCTGATGATGATGATGAATCGAATAATTAGGTAGGTGGAAAGAGTCTAGGTAATAAAGATAACATAAAATAGTAGTACGTAGAAGTGTCGTTTCCCAAAATATTAAATGGTAGCGTTAAAATTTTAAAGCTTTACAATTTAAACCGTGGCTCGAGTAGGCAAGTGCTGGCCGACCATGAATCTTGTTTCCTTAAACCGAAGGAAATTGCTTGCTAAAAGTTAGCCGATTTATTGCGTGTTGTATGTCCGAGTACGGAATTACGGAGACGTTCGTGTTCCGCCGACTGAGGATTCTAAATGTTATTACATTTATTTGTTACTGGCTGCGCCCCGCGGTTCCACCGGCGTGTTTATCATCCCACGGGGACCGTTCACTGCTGAAAACACAACTGTCTTGTTTTTCATAACTTGACGCGGGTGCGCGAAAACAACTGTTGTGTATACCGTTAGGCGTGCCACTTTCTCATCTCATCAATATTTAAAAAAATCAACGAATGGTCACTTTACTCTATCCCACCGAATATTAACCAGGTCAGACAACTACACTAGGTAAGCACACTTTCAACGTTGCATGCACTCAATCCTTAATAATATACTCCAAGTACCTAGTTATAAGTAGCAAATTCCAATACAACAGTACTTAGAACTAAGTGCACAGTTCATTTCGCCAAGGTTTCTTGGCCTGAACAATTCAAATTGTTCCTATTTATTCGTTCTTGCTGCTTTGTGGGGGTTGGACAATGGACGGACATTTCTCAATATTAGCCGAGAGTGCTTTGTGGAGACAAACTAGGTAATTTGTGGATTTAGCGGTGGACGCTAATGGTGTGTTATTTCAGACGCTCAGGCGTGCTATTTTCATCTGAATAGGGATCAGTAAATTAATATGAGTGACCATTTGTGATGCCGTTTCTACCTGAAGTTATTGCCTAAGCTGTAACTAATCTGCAGGATACAAAATTGGGGGTGAACTTTCTCTTGTTTCCAAAGAGTTTAATTACAACATGAAATTTTCATGTTGTAGGTGTATAATTATCATATATCACGTAGTTGTTCGATATTTAATATCGAACAGCTACGTGTATATACTTGCGAACCTCTCCGCTTACACGCTACAGTGTTCGTAGCGTGTTGCTACGCTGCAAACAAGCGAGAACATGAAACGCTCTGAAAATACTACGCTACGAGATGCTACGAACACCGCAAAATCCATACTAATCTATACTAATATATAAAGCTGGAGAGTTTGTTTGTTTGTTTTAAGGCTACGATCTCAGGAACTACTGATTCGAATTGAACAATTCTTTTTGAGTTGAATAGTCCATTTATCGAGGAAGGTTATAGGCTATATAACATCACGCTACGATCAATAGGAGCGGCGCATCAATAAAGAATGGGACAAAAACGGGAAATAAATATTGCTATTAAGAGCTTTTGTGTTGCGGGCGCTGCGTAAACGGTTAAAGTTATGCAAAAATGTTGTACGACGAAATTGTTCCACATCAAAAATTCTAAAAAAAAATCCGCGAAAGCCTATGTCTATCTTTTAAAGTTAATCCACTATAATCTTTTATATCATAATCAAATTTGTTCGTATCACATCGTAATACTAAACCGCGGGGCGCTGCTAGTATGTGTATGCCAAGAACATGCAACGCTACGAAAATACTACGCTCCGAGACGCTACAAGATTCTCAAGCTACGATGTTCGTAGCATATTGCTACGTGGCAAATATATCTAGAACATACAACGCTATGAAAAAACTGCGCTGCGATACGCCACGGTCTGACATGCTGCCGGTGCGCATGCGCTGCGACTCTTCAATGTCCGTTATTTTGACCTTTAATTGAAGGAACAGGGGGTAACGTACTTATTCTTATTCCATGCAGTTCATTTTAAGGCCTTAAACTGAAGGGCCTAGATTGGCACCACACTCATAAATGACAAACGTGACGTGACGTCACTCAAAAATAGACTGAAGAGAATGAGAAAGAAAGAGAATGAGATGGAGCTATATTAACTCTCATAAATGCAAACAAATTGTAACGATATCTTTGGAAAAATGTCTCTGGACGACTTATGGACGTTTAGCGATATTGGTGGTGACAGTTAGCAGGGCAGTTCAGTTTAAGGCCTTAAACTGGGTGGATTTAACTGTTCGTAGTGAGGCCCCAGAACGCGTTTGCGCGTAGTTTGCGAGATGATTGCCGCCTTGACTCTTAAGTATTCTCGAAATTTCTTTGCGTATCGCGTATCTATCATTTAGCCCCCGAAACAAGATGGGTGTTATCAAGTTTGACTTATATCTATGTATCTGTTTACCTTTCTGTGGCAACGATGGGACCGATTTTGATTCAGTTGTTTTTATTTGAAAGGTGATTTGCATAAGAGTGTTCTTAGCTATGATTCATATATGGGATTTTTTTTATTACCGTCTAGCCTATATGATCATATTCATATAGGCCTATTCATAGCCTAGTCTTTCATATCATGGCATTTATATCTGGACGAGCGTTATCAGTTTATACTAATGTCACTTGATCTCAACAAGCTTAATGAAGCAATGCTAATTCAGTCCCTAATTTATACTGCACTAATTATGTACCTTGAGATTGCGGGATTTAATTATCTTGATCTAAGGCGATTATATAAGAGATAATTAGCTTATATCTTCTCTTTTATCTTATGTTATTATAAAGTATGTTTTGTTTCTATAACTTTCGTGCGGGAAAACACACCAGTTGCTTAGCGCAGTTCACGTGCTGACTGTGTGGCGAAACACAGACTTGTGTTCAACGCAGCGCTACTACAGTGCGGCTGACACAGATGGCACGCCAGTGCTGGAGAACACACACGTTTCGTAACTGTGCCCAAATGTAAAAACCAGTTCAGCAGTTAAGATATTATTCACAGGTAAGTTGACACAACTACCTAGACCTTATTTCACATTAGCATTGCCAGCACCATGAATAGCATTGCCGTATGTAACGCATATCTAGGTTCAAATTAATCACTTGCGTAGTCGATGTGGTTCACGGTAGGACGTAAACAGTGTTATCTGACAGCACAGCGACGGTAACTGTCTCAAGCTACCTGCGACGAATGTCGACGTATTATCACAGATGACATATTCGCTCATTGGCGACAATAACGTTTTATCTCTTCTTCTCTTCTTTATCTCTTAATGAGAGATTTACTATGTAGATATACGAATGGGCACTCCACCCCCAGGATCTGCTTCCCCGCAATCGGAGGACAATAGGGAGGCTGTTAATATTACATGCCCAAATGACCCACTAACGACACGGAAACGTAAAAAACGTAAACGGTCGTCGTAAAAAACGGTAAGTATATAAAAAAATACTTGTTCAAAATTCATAAAATCAACCGGTTCGCATTTCACCCGTCCGTCCGGGACGCTAGTGACGCAGCGGCAAACTGCCTGCAATGTTTGCATTGAAGTGTCCATTATCGTGATGAGGCGCGCCATTCACGTTACTACATAAAAATGTGTGCATCCTAGTGCATGTAGTTGTATGAGGCCTGGAGGGATGGTCGTAAAACAGTGCATGAGATCGTGCGATTTTACGACGCGCGATCTTACACACAGGTGCGTTATTTAACGCTAATAGGAAGTTAGAACTATTGGAAGTTCTAAACGCTTCAGCGCGGAAAGGACGCTGGACGCATTATAGGAAAAAAATCTGCCTAGAAACAAACGCGATCGATTAATATTAACTCCTTCATCGGTCGATATTATCGCCGCGTTTTAACAGACTTCAAAGCGGAGCTCTCCGTTGAGTTGTTATGTTTTTATGTTTCTTACCTCAGAACTCTGTCATTTATCAACAGATTTCGATTTTTGAATTTGAAAGGATATACCTTCAGATTGGTCCCATAGAAATTTCATCAAATTCAGTTTAGTTGTTTGGTAAATAAATCAGAAAAAATTGAACATATACGTCATATACGGAAGTCGGTGTTTTGATTCAAAGAATTATTTCGATATTGCATCCCGCGTCATCAACAACCCAGCCACATTCTCATTGTCCGATATTTCCAACGTGCCTACATACTATCGATGTACCGTCTTTAACCCAGAAACGCAAAATCCCGTGCTTTGTTACGCGTCCCAGCGAAATTAATCGCAGAAATCGCGAAATTAATGTGTAGAACGCACGCGTCCCAATACAAAATGTACCTCCTTAAAGCGAATATTGCAAAAACGGCTGCGATAGTATTACATATTATCGACCGATAAAACCGTGCCTGTGTGTAGTGTCAACTCAATTTGTACGAAACTTTGCAACTGGTTTCCATTGCAACAATGTTGTGAGTTAACCCGTCGGCAGTCCTCACTGGGAGCTTTTGTGTCGCTATTTAGACGACATGCTTTGTTTGGATAATTGAGTTAGGTCCACGTAGTTTTTATTAACGCCCTGATGACACTTGCGGCTTTGGCTCGCTTACGGTATCTGCTTTTGTAAGTGTAATTTTGTTTGTGATGTCATTAGAGTACCAGAACTACTGGAGTACTTGATGGATGGGATCTGGTCCGGTTACACAAGTTTGCGTATAAAACTTTTGACAAGTATAACTATATAAGTTTTTTTCTGTGGTACGGCATAAGTTGAAACGCTAACTATTTTTGGACATAGATAGATAAACTCTTTATACTTTTAACTTCTTTTTTTTTTACTCTTTTCTTTTTTTTATTCTCTTTTTGTCATAAGATAAGATAAGATAACAACTCTTTAAAACAATCTTTGTATTTCTTTTTTGTTGTTGTTTTGGTCATGTGTCAATCTAGATGTTTTCATAATACGTCTAGATTCGCAACAATGGTTCTAAAACTATCAGTAAAGATCTTGAAATGCTTGAAACTCTGTATAATATTACAGTAGTTGAATTAGAGTAGTTTTAATTATAGTTAAACGCTATCGTTGTCGCACCCTGTATATATAAAGCGAGCGTCTATTAACTTTAGTCCCGCGATCAGATCAGAGATGTACCTTCCTACGACGCACGGGCATGAATTCAGAGATAAACCTTCCTTTTAGTGCAAATAGCGAGTGAAATATTTTTCGATTTCAAATAAATTAACTTTTTTTTATCAGACGGTATTAGTATGAAATCGCAAAGTACTTATTGAGGTCTCAAGCGCGATTAAGCGAAAGTAAACAGCTATCTTCTCTCTAAGCCTTCTTTCGTTGCTCGCCCATCTCCCGTCTAGACTGATCAGACTAATAAGGCCGATCCTTAACTTTTATAACCTCAACTAAAGATAATCTGGTTTAATAAGTTGTTTGTGGAGTCTGCGTGAATCGCTTTCTATTTTTTATTTGTTTGCTTTTATTTATCTGTGGTACTTTACTAGAAAGTTAATTCTTATCTTTTTTTTCGTTTATGGATGGACGTGCTTAGGTCAAATGTTGGTATTCAGTCACAATAAATTACCAGTATAATATTGTTTTTTACGCGACCACGCCGACTCGTCACTAACGGTACTACGTAGATTTTGTGGTACGTCACTCAGTTTTTTTTTTAACTGTAATAGTCTTGATGCTAGGTATTCCGTCACCAAACTGCACGCGTATATGTTTTGCTTTATTTTCCTATTTTCTTACTATCGTATTTCAACAATACATCTAGACTTCACTTCACTAGTGATATAAAACTGCTCCTTTCTAACAACCATTCTAATCGTGTTTTGATCAATTCCCTCTTCAATGGAGCTCTATTGATAGCTGTTCAAAACTTAATTTATACTTTAATGACTATACATCACACTAAATAGAATTCCTTACCTAATAAAACAGTAGTACCGATCCGTTCAGATTAATGGCCCCATTGAGCTATTCATAGGGTTGGCACTGACATCTTTCGGGTTAAGAAAGAAATTGAGGGTAGTAAAACATATTGGGATATTTTCTGATGTAACTTCCTACTGCTTGAAGTTTTCATATGAAAACAGGTGGGATGATTCCAAAATCACCAGCAATGAACTTTTTACTGTTTCTGTTTACATTAATGTGACAGTTCTGTTCTGGCTTATAGAGCAGACGTTCTTTTTTCTTACAATATTTATTTTACTTTATTTTTCTACTGTTTTGAATTATTTTATTATTTTAACCTTTGACATTGCCTATTAAGATTATTTTATGTCTTACTAGTTTAAATGTTTTTGATGTGTAATGGTTTTATACCAATAAATGAGGTTTTGAGTATTCTGTCTTGTGATAAACCCACTTAAAATTGTCATTTTAGTCTCCGAGGTCTTGAAGCTTAAAGTAGAGCACCAGATCGGGACTTGTCCCATTTTATGAGGCGTTTGGCAGCCCTAACCCATTGGGATAATCCCAATCCAATTTCGATTCAAGAGAGCCCTACATTGAAGGGGCCCAATCAAAAATGATTATAAAGGGATGACAGATGCCTGTATAATTGATCAGATTCCACTTTTGCTCAAATTTAACGATTTAGAACGCAGTTTCTGTATGTTGGGATTACTTTAATTAGTTAAATATCCTATTGTCTTTGTTATATGTACATAAGTATATTAATCAAGTGCTTTGATTTAGTTCAACAAGGCATTTCGATAGTAGACACGAAAAAAAGTGTGTTCAGTTGTTCATCTATTGCAATGTCATATTGGGTCACAACCTAATATTTTAGTAGTAAAAATGGTATGATATATATTTTCTTAGACGTTACATAACAGTAGGCAGACCCAAAGTGTTTGACTAGTGGAAAATTTCGCCTAAAAGTGATATTTACAGGTAGTCTAGCTAGCCAATCCTATTATTACAAAGTTTGAACCAGAGATACAACGAACTGCTTTTTTAGTTACGAATCCATTCCCAAACTGCAAAAAAACATCAGCATAAACAGCGAAATAATACGACATCGAAAGCTGTCTCCTCGCGCGAGTAGGTAAATCAAAAAATTCCGCGCTCAAACAGAAATGAAATCGTAACGAGCACAGAGTGTAGTGTAGACTACATTGCGTGTCAACTGACACTTGAAGCTTACATTGCATTAATTAATTGGACGTTTCCTACAAAACTTTCAGCGTTAATTGCCTTTCCAGTCATTTTTCGAATATGACCTGCCTATCCAGTTGTCAGCACCTGGGTAGATTTGGCTTTATCTTTTGTAAAGTGTTGTCACTACATAGGTACATCCTAACTAATATTACAAATGCGAACGTGAGTTTGTTTGTTTGTTACGCTTTCATGTCTAAACCACTAAACCGTTTTATTTAATTTTTTCACCAATGGAATGCTACATTATCAGCGTGTGACATAGGACATATTTTTTCCCCGTATACCCACAAGAACGGGAACTACGCAGGTAAAACCGCGGGGTGCAGCTAGTACTGAATACCTACGGGTAATTTTTCTCTAAAAAGGTTTACAGACAGTTAGAGCAGTTAGAGCTGAATTTGTAGCATTAATTAATGCTATTATATTCTAGGTAAAGCATCGTGGTCATCCCCAACAGCACTGTTGTTGTAAAATAGTGTAATCACGAGTCAGGAGGACTTGCTATCTTTAGTCTAGCAGTTTATCGTAATTTGCTAAATAGAGTCAATTGGGAAATGCGACACGAGCAGCGAAATCTACTGTCCAAACAAACACCTGCGATTTGCTATTTCAGCGTCTTCAATTCAAATGGAAAGGTTTATCAACAACCAGTTGCTTCGTAGAATTTAGGAAAAGCAGTAAATGGGGTTTACCGCTCGTAAATACCTAGTACAAAAAAATGGCGAAATTCGGTTGTAAAACGACTATCAAATTTGCTTAAGCAACAAAACCTTTTTTGATTAAATAGGTAGACCTTTTTATTTAGTTGCTTTTAGTATGCAATATTTTTAAAATACGAGTAGGTACTTACTTAAATATAGGTACATAGGTGTTGGAGCTAATACATATTATTATAAATTGCGGACAGGTATTGGGTTTGAAATTATTTTTACCAAAAGTTTGACTTAGCGTTTAGGATTGGTTTTCCTGGTATATTGTCTTCGGAGTAATTTACAGTTATTATTAATTTATAGTTTATTAATGTTCTTTTTTTTTAGCAAAGTTCTTACGATGCTTCTACGCCACCGTAAATCAAATAGGTACGCGTCGGTATCGCACGGCCATCCAATCTGCATCGGGTGGGTGAAGATATTGAACGTACTCGTAAAATGTGAGGTACATACTCGCAACAAATCCAATCATAAAAAAAAATATCAAAATCCAAATTCTACCCTGACAGCTGTTTCTATTGCTGTAACTGTAGGCAGACATTGAGTTGCGTGTCTCTACTCAGTACTCTAAAAAAAAAATGCTTCTTTGCTTCTTTACGTTGCGTTTGACAATGGATCACTTGGAAAAGTGACACGGTAGCGCCTCGAAAACTAGAAACGTGAAATGTCATTCACAAGGGCAAGCGCGTAAAGCACATATAGTGTACGGAAACCCGCAGTCACGCTCACCACGGTGAGGCGCCAGGTGTCCCAACCAGCAAGCTGTCGACTCAGTTTTTCTGCGCAAAATACGAGTGGATGTGTCATCTATTACTGCTCATGTAAACAACGCCAGGAGAAATGCCGTATGAGATATGCCCGCTGTTTTGAAATAAAAGAACCGCGACGAAGCACTAGTTATGAAAGTCAGGTCAGAAACTTGGGGTAACGGACGTGCTAGAAATTGACTTAGATGAAAGGTTGCTTGTATTGTTTTTTTAATCTTTTATAGGCTAGTGTGTGTCTATCACACTTGGTATTAAATGTGGTCGGAAGTGATACACACGCTATGCCTAGGATGAGACTGGCTTTAGAGAAGTGCCTAAACATTTAGAATATAACGACAACGAAATAAGGTCACAAAAGAAACAATATGAACTCAAAGCAGGTGGTATTCACTTTATTTATACCTCGTTAAGTGTAAGTTCTTAAATAATTAAACTCGTTCGTACGTTATAATTTGACAAACTCCATAACGCTCCGGAACTTAGCATATTAATAGCGCACTTCCCGTTTAAATCGCTTTAGCACAATAAAAGGCTCAAACAATCTCACACGGCAAAATTTCCCGAATTAAGCATTAAACACTTCCATACTTTCACCCCTGCCTACGGGTCCCAAACGGTACGAAGCGTAAACGAAAACAATTTCTTTATTCAATCGCAAGCCTATGAAACAATATTTATTCACGTCCCGTGAGTCAGCCTGCCACATTTCCACCCTCGACTTGTTTAAGCCTGTTGAATTCCCCCAAGTTAACAATATTAATCGATTCTAAAGTTACACAACTTTTATATTTATTATTTATTGAGATAACTTCCGGTACCTAGCTAATTAGAAAGTAGATACAAGTATCTGGACACTGTTTTTATTAAAGCCCTTAAAGTAGAAACTTTTTAATATGCTCGAGGCGAGACTGTGGAAGGGTTTGCGAAAGAAGTTAAGTAGAATGGAGATTGAAATTTTTCGGAAGCCTCCTTTCTTATACTTGTAAATTAGTATAGCTAAGGTTGACTTGGACGTTTTAGATATCTTAAAGCAAATTTACTTACAAAAGGATTCCAGGTAAATTCATATAACAATTATTATCCATGACAAATATAGATGTACTTAGTACTCGCTTAGCTCAAATTATTAGAAGTCGTGAGTTTCGTTACTTTTGGGCAAGGCCATATAGTATTTAATCACGCTCACACAAAACAGAATATGAATACCACCCGTAGTAGAAATTTGTATAGCCATACGAAAGTAGAACTAATGACGTAAAATTATTTTAGTATTGGAGTCTCGAGGTCAAGTCAAGGCATAGTTTAAAAAATATAATTTGCTGTCGATATTGGTGAGGCTCTAAAGCGACTGAACACCAAACCAGCACCCGGTGGACGGTTATAATAAACTGCGCAAACTAAACACTGCTATCACAGCGTGTCGCCAACAAATTATCAAGTAAATAATTTAATTAAAACTTACGAGTCGACGACGCGCCGCCCGCCTGGATGGCGATAAATAAAATTATTACTCGAAACAACCAAACAAATGGAAAAAACTAACTGCACTGTACGCTTCAGTGCGGAATGGAACTGCAGTCTGTTTTTGTGGTCGCACCGAAGTCTGGTTACATTATTTGTAATTAAATACTCGAACCATCAGTGCAGTTTGTGCCGACGTTTGCGTTCGGCACTCATAATTTTAAACGGACATTTCCATAAGTTTGTTTGTACGCGACCACGACAGCAGTCGAACTCTGATTAAATCTCGTTCGTGCCTAACACTTCAACTGCCGCTGCTCTACATTCCAAAAGCATAATCACAAGCGCATCTGCTCCCGGCAATAGAAACCGAACCGGCTGCAATTTGGCAAAAAATAACCAGTTGTAGCTGCGAATGGGGGAGCAGAATCGTCTCAATTCTGTGCGGGGGCGCAATAAACAGCAATAACGCGGTAACTGGCGCATCGGAACCGCAGCGCCGAGACAACAGCTGGAAGCGACAAAAGGCGCAATTAATAGTAAACAAGCGTACAACGAGACCGGGCGGCGAGCAAAGTCTCGCGTCCATTAGCAGCCTGAGTAAAAAACGCTTTAAACCACCCCTCCCGCCACTTGCAAAACGACCAAACTATTTCACAGCAATCCCCGCAGCGCAAAGCGTTAACGTCGCTGATTTGACTTTATTTTTCCGCAACGTACACAAATCTAAAGCGAACCACACGAGCTTACGTAGTCTAACGCTTTTACTGTTGACTTTTTCATTTATTACGAGGTCTTTTTCACCCAATGGTAACTAAATAAACAGACAAAGTGTTGTCTCCATATAGAGGTTATCGATCGGTCTATCAATCTAAAAAAGTGGCTAGTCAAACTTTTTCAGGAGTGTTGACTCAACTTTTCCGCTCATCAATTTTAAAACAATTGCCTGTGGTGAATTTTGTGTTATAACCGGGCGCGTTTCAACGCATAGTTAAACCCCTTTTAGCCGTCTGCCACTGCATAATATAATTTTAAAAGCATCCTGCATTATAGCGTTTTATGTGGAGATAAAAGTGGTGTCTCGATAAGTATAAAATAAGAGTTAAGAGCCTGGAACCCTCACGGCCCGCACGCCAGACATTATTTATTCGTCGACTCTTGTGGTCTACCAGCAGCATAATTCTTCTCCGTGACTATCAATTTTTAATGGCCCCTAGGATATTATACACGGCCATATTTCTCGTATAATTTTATAAAGATAGCCATATATTGTGTTGTACTTACAAACACTTTCAAAACCTGTTGATAGTGTTTCTAAGTAAGTAGCTGTTTATTGTTGTGAACTCGGTTCTGTTGGTTAGTTAAATCATAAGTCAAGTTTAAAATGTTGTGGATTTATGTGTAGTTAAGGACCATAATTTAGTTTGATTTTGAATTATGATATCTAACAGACTGATAAAGTAGGGCCAGCTGACGTCAAAAGCCAGTAAGGTCCCGTGCCCACACTAAAACAGAACTAGAGTACAGTTTTATTGAAAAACGTACGGTGTTGCCATATCCAGCCATTTTTTACACTAAATGCAACATGCATCGTGCATTATAATTGTGGCCTATAAAATACTTGTAGTCTCGAAACTGGTTCTAACTTTTTCACTAGCTTAGATATGAGAAAGTCTGGCCATTCCGAGCTTTTAAACTGATTTATGCCTCTTTATAATTCGTCGTGTGAAATTCTTTTAAATCAAATAAAATGGCTTTTGGCGTAGCGTGCGCCACTCGAGAAAATTTATTATATTTAACTGACACTTTATAAAGTATAAAGCTACAGTGTTAAAATACGAGTAATAACCACTCCTTTTTCATCTTGATTAAACACGTTTTTGTAATAAATAGGGGAGGACATCAAATTTACCGGTACCGCAACGGTCGCCACTTAAGTATTTTAATCGCGTAGGTACGATTACCAGACAATATTATTAGTACATACTTAGTACCCAAGGACTTTCTATATAGGTTATCGCCTTACTTAATAAAATATTTAAACATAATGAATCTTTTAAAATAAGCAACCAAATAAAATATATAGAGCCGCGTGTCTACAAATAACCAATGAATATTGTAGTGCCTACTCAATTAAAAAATAATCATAGTTATATTTTTTTCAGGCAAGCTTTTATAAAATAAGTTTTCAGTACTGCAAGCTGATCAAAATTACCTGAAACACCATCTAGGGAATCTTTTTCTTGAAATATTTGACCTAAACATCCACCCGTCCGTAGTCCATTAGGAAGTCATAAAACATTCTAGACCACAGGGACCCCTTAACGTATTCACACATTGAATTACATAAAAGCTTGTAAAAAACGCGTACAGGGCAAGTAAAGGAGCTGTTGCGTGCCTATCATAATTTTCTAGATCACTTTATTTGTAAAATTGTCCATTACATAATGATAGTTTATTATCAGCGACGTAGATGAAACAGATATCAACGCCACTAATATAATAAGTGGTAATACGACAATGACACCGATAATATGGCGTTGTTGAGTTTGTATTTTTTACTTAACCTCGCTTTTCTTATACGTTTAGACTACTGACTACTTGATTGAATGTGTTTCGACATTTTTACCATTTAATAGCTACCTGACTGAATACGACTCGACATATTAAACTATAAAACTAGAAATTTAAAAAATTACATCCGATTACAGTTTCTTGGAAGCACTGGTACAGTTGATAGAGTTTCCTTTTCTTGTGCGAGATTCTAGCAAGAGTTACCACTAGAAAGGGAAATGTTGGTTTTCAAACTCAAACTATAATTAGTAATTCATTAGTTTAGTACTTAGACCATATTTGTATATGTGTATAAGAGACTTAAGTGTTCGACTTGTAAAAGTGCATTATTGTTGCCTACTTGCAATAAATAATTTGACTTATGAAATATAATACTTGACACTCGCTAAATGGACAACGCATACGGTGACGAAAATAAAAAAATAAAAATAGGACTGCGACAATGCTGTCATGAAAGTTAACTGGTCTGTTTAACAATGTGCTGGGTTAACTAACTGTAAATATGGATTGTGACTACCCATATCCCATGATGGAAGTGTATGGATTGTACTAAAAACTGTTTTAACTACATTGCGTGATTTGTGCGTTGTTTTTACTACTACAAGTACACTATAGTAGTGCATTATGACTTATACTCTAGTAGTAAAGCATCGTCGCTTCAGTTTTTTCATTATTTAAGATATTTGTATTACTGCCTAGTAAGTTAAACATTATGTAGGTACCTACCTACTGTTCGATATTGTCACGGTGGACTCGTTGACAGTTTCCCCAAATTCTTGTAATCAAAGGTGGTATTACTAGCAATATAAGAATAATAGTAAGTAATACATAATAGGTCTGTTTATTTCAAACAATAACGTAAACGAAAGTCAAAAACAAACGATAATAATAATAATACTACCAAAAAAAAGCATTGCATAATTTCTATAAAAAAAATACAAAATTATAAGGTGAAAATAATAAGCATATAAAAAAATTATATAGAAATACAAATATACAATACCTTTTAATGATTCGTACAACGTGCCCTCTAGCAGACTGTAGATAAAGCTATGCTGAGGCTCCCACGAGTGCAAACATTAATTCTCATGAACTGTCCTATCCCGGAAGCAACCGAAGCAGCCAAGATCAATAACCACCAAATAAACCTACATCACCACGACACGAGTGATACCCATTGCATCAAAAGACATTTTTGGCTCTGACAAGGGTCACCGGGCATCATTCTGTGCAATTTGCGAAAATAAAATATATAGGGGGTGGATACATCGATCAGGCGGGCTCACAAGGTTATTCCATTACCACGGGGTGGCCGCGGAATATGAAATGAGAACTGGCTGACCCTTACCCCTCATGTGGGAATCGATGGACTGCAGGGTAATTGGATGGTGGATATTTGGATTTGCTTGGGGTGTTCTAATTGATGACAGATTGGCACCTCTGCGATGGTTGACGGGTATGGATAATGTTTAGAAAAATAAAGCTGCGGAGCTGCCTAATCTTTATGTTTGTTTTTGAATTGATATCTTTTTAAGTGGTCGATATTTATCAAATAGACTATTGGAAGGTCTCCATGTTCCAATCGTACTTAGTTTTTTTTTTGTTGTTTTTAATAAATTTTTCAATTAATAGCATATAATCAAGTAATTTTAATCTGGTATGTATGTGACTTCAGTGTGACTTCATGCTATCGGTTGTATTCCTGTTTTAGCAACAGGGATCGAAATTTTCCGATACTCAGGAACGGCAACAGAAAAATTCGATCCTTTGCGTTCAAGTGAGTTCCTAAATCATGTATCGCTCTATTCATCCATCGCCCCAGGCACGAACGATGCATGGAGCCCCTATTGTTTATCTATTGTTCATACATTGTGCCTGCATTTCATCCTAGCTTTGAACGGATGGTCAAACATGTATTACTTCCCATCCTGCATATCGATCTTTGTAGATTTCTGGTGGGGTTTCAAAAGAAGCTTTTGAAGTAATAAAAGATTTTCTTACTTGATTGCAAATTGGAAAACCGTCCCGGACCTTCTAAACTCTTATTGATATGTTTACTTACCACTAATGTCCAGAATTCTTTATAAAACATTACCTCCAAACCGTCCGTTATCTTTAAGCGGCAAATGAGTACAAAAAGAGGGAATTAAATGCCAATTTTTCACATAAAACCAAGTAGGAGCGGTTTTCGCAGCGCAATTAGCCGAATAAATGGTAATTAAATCGGGGAAACATTACCGTCTGCCGTCGCAGTGGTGGGAGAATGGAGGCAATTCGGTGTTCTGTTGAAATGTTCTGCCGGGTCGGAGACACCGCGACGTACTACTTGATGCTTGCCAGGGCATTACGCCGTTATGCACAGATTGGATTATCTCGGACCTAATTTGCTTAACTAATGACCAATGCGAGATGTTGTCTGGCTTATGGTTATGAGAGCTCAGAAAGCAAATTTGAATAATATAATAAATACACACTAATATAGACACCTAGTTTACCTTACGTATTTCATCATGGTACCTGTCAAAGTCAAACCACTGCTAGATTCTTTATCATACATAATAATATAACATAACACGTATTGTATATTTATATGTTGTTAAAATTTTCTTACTGTTGCTATATTTATTATAAAATCCTTATATTTGTAATGATAAGTATGTATTTATGTATGTATTGATATTTGGACACAGATGTCAACCAACCCAATCCTATTCCTGCTTTCTATCTCGTCCATCCAAATGTTGACTGGTAGAGATTGCTTTAAGCTATAAGACCTATTATTTAGCTATGTTTTTTGCTTTATTTTGTACTTGTCAGTGTCAATAAAGAGTTACCTAGGTCAGGGTTCAGCTTGCGACTTAAATATTAAATATAAACAACGATACCTACCAAAATATCTAGACACTAATGTTAATTAAATATTAAGTAATGTGAAATGAAACCAGCACGAAGAAACACTTACTCGTCATCCAAAATAAACATACGAAAAGAAACGTAGCCAGAAAAATAAAAAGGGATATCGTAAGCCGACTAGAATCAAGCACTTATGGAAACGCTATAGAAAGCTATAGTTTCACAATAAAAGCCCTCTTATAAAAGCACATCAATAAGATACCGCCAATAAATACAGAGAACAAGACACAATACGCCTAACCGTTAACCCAACACGGCGTGTCTAAGTAAACATTATTGCTGTTTTTTGTCAAAGGGTTATTCAAAACCGCACTACCTTCGACATTTACGCGTCACTGATCTGAAGCAAACAGCTTCTCTATCTTCCTCTTGCCTTAACGAAATATAATACACTATCTCGCTCGAGAGCCATGTCCCGGCATCTTAACGAATCAATTCGGTTGGAGTAACCATAACCAGCGAGTCGTGTACAAATCTCACCGCACTAAGGTGGTTTTGAACGCTAATGTACTACATTAGGTTTATGAACGTGACTATTCTTGTTACGTTTACGTCACATTGATTCCGTTTAGTTGAGTAAAGCCTCAAAATTTAAAGGAGACCAACCACTTATTGGCACTCTAAGTACCTACACAATAAAGATTATTTTATTTCTTTTGTAAGGTTATTGACGGGTAAATCTTAGGTCCTCCATAAACGGCCCTCTCATCAGTTTCAAAAAGTATAACGAACCTCATCCTAAAATGGGCAACCTCTAAACGAAGTTTACATTTAGCTAATGCCTTAATTCCGGCAACGTTAATGGGCGCCGCTTTATCACTATCTTAGCTATCCGCAGTGGCCGTAAGCCCCGGATCAGTGGAGACGCAGGTGGCAGCTCTGTCCAGTTAAAACCGATCATTTTACTTTATGAATCGCCGAAATTAATGAAGGGTCTTAGGGTTAATATTGAGGTGGGTTTGATAAAACAGCGTGATGAATTTTTTACAGCCCCGGCGCAGCGGTATTGACTGAAAGCAAACGCAATTTTGCTTACATGTTAAGTATTTACAAGATTGAAGTGACAAGGCAGAGACGGCTTGAAAATAAATTACAAAAATAATATATACACAAATTAAATTCTTCATTCTGGATCACAGAATTCATCTTGATGGACAAGTCAATCAAAAAGCGTGTGCATATTTCAGTACCTCGAACGTAACTTTTGAATATTCAATGTGATGTGCGCAACAAATCTACAAAAATTGGCTTCGGACGGTTTTATCCTATGCCGATGCGATGCATCAATTCATTTTTGGCTTAGTCTGGCCAACGGCAACAGCAGGGTTAAAGTTTCTGTTGCTGCAGCAGTTTAAAATATATCGAATCGACATTTCCTCTTTTTACCTGATTCAAATTGAGTGCAGATGAAGCTGAAGACATAAGATATCTATTCATTTTTGTTATCCTTACTTAATTTATAGACATAAAATTCCTTTGGTTTTTTTTTTACCTACTTATTACTGTTATTTGCTACCAGAAATAAGAGACGCATCGGCAACAATGCATCCTACTGCAACAGTCTACACTGGCATTCCCATTATCCATTTTCACATCCCAAAAACTGTTTTGTTCGCATTATGAGGGGCCGGCGAGGCGTTGCCTTTGTGCGGGTAGATTGATAAATGCTCGGAAGCACTCCGCGCCTAATGAATGGGGTGTGGCACGCACGCCGCATGCCGCTGCAGTATCTGCAATCCTTGCTGCTCCAACCTAGCGTAAGGGTAACAGCATACCACATTTTAAAGCTACAATTTGTAACGATTCGTGGAAGTCAAGATTTCAGGCAGTATTTTGTGTTACCCTGACCGATAGTACTGACATCAGTTGCCCCAAGCTATCGCTATGAAAACAGTACGGGCGCGGTCAGTGCGTTGCTGAATGCATGGATAATACTAACAACGGAAAAAAGATTTGACGATCCAAAGTATGGCGATGACGTAGGCTTTGACCAAGATCTTTCCCATCAGAAGTGATGATATGGCCGAAAGTGTAGCCCGCTTGCCTTAAAGATAGTCATACTTTAATACTTCCCAAACTTTTATTTCACCAGGGATGTGTACTTGCCATGCGTTCCATTTCTTTGCGGTGCTGAAATAAACGAAGAAGCGTGACGCTTCGGCCTAACGGCGTTTACGCAGAAATTGCTTTAGACCAAAGCCAGCACTGTTACAGCCTGTGTGCCATTAGCCCAACTCTCACTTAGCCTAACGGGAACGATATTTACGGTCCCGAGCTACGCCCGCCGCAAACATCGATGCATTTGATGAAAGGGGCGGCAGCTACAGTGTTCTTGAATTTGATACATTTCGTAGTATTTCATATCGTCAATGGCATTGAGTTGTTTCGAGAAATTCAATGAATAACTTGAATTTCTTGTAAACTAATATCGAATAGCATCAAAAATATTTTTTTTAAATGTCAACACAAGGTACTAGTAAATAAGTATGGAATCATTTCTTCAAAATAATTGTGGATAGGTGCAGGGTATCTTCGGGATGTTTCACAAAGGACAGGAATCAAGGAGGTTCTGAAAAACAAAAAAATAATATTAGCGACAAAAATAAAGCCATAGTAGTATAAGGAAAAGGATCAGAAGCGATGGCAGCTATCACAATTGCCCTAATCCAACGGCTGGAGGGAAAAAAATAAAAAAAAAGTATTAGTCTTTGATTATCCCGGTATTATCGTTGAAACAATCATCATTGGCGGCATCCCCGATACCTCGAACATTTAAACGGATAGCAATTTCGCAAGAACACTTGTACCGCGCTCCCATTCCGCTCTGCCGGACAGCCGGGCGATTCATTTCCCTGATGGCCACCCATTACACCGGTCAAGATGGATGGATAACAGACCGGCAATTACACTATAAACACAACGACAATCGAATGTGTTCACTAATTGAAAAAGCCGCACACAGATCGATCCATTTGAGAGCACTATATGAAATGAAAGTCGCGGCTGTGCTATGGCGTGACATGACGCTTGCTGATATATTAACTCCATTGACTTTACGAGCGGTGGTGACGTTTATTAATCTAGTGGGTCACCTCAATACGCGTATATGAGTATATTAATCGAGTAGTTTACCCGGCGAACGCATTATGCAAACGAACCGACAAGCGGGGCGGGGTCGAGCTGACAACCTCAACTTTCAATTTGGTAGATCTGGTTTAGGTAATCATCATGACAGAGATTAATATGAAAGCAATTTGTAAGCACATTTAATAATAGGGACATATACTTTGTCAGCTTCAGGAAATTTAAAATATAAATAGGTATTACTGAGAACGGCGACATGAAAAAGGAGACGCGACAACAAAAAATGTTATTAAAATCTCAGGATTGAGCAAACTAAAACGATAATGGAGAAATAAGCGAGTCCGCGTCACTTGGCAAAGAATCCTAATCATAATAACTCAAGATCGTATCGCGGGTGGAAGGCGATGAACAAAAGGCGGTGGAGCAACAATGGCGCCCAACGCGGGGCGAGAGGCTCGCTAACAAATTACCAGCCCGCAGATAACTAAGCAATATTAAATCATAGTAATTTGTGGTTGCAAGACGCAGCCCCTTTTCCGACGAGTTATCTTTCTAGGCCCGAGAATGGCTTAGATATTTTTTCAACATTTTTCTTCTTTAGCTCTATGATAAGCCTCGGATAAAAGCGAAGTTATCCGCCGATCTACTTCCGCAATATAAACGCCGCCGTGCAAAATGAAAGGTAAAACAGTTAGAAGAAGAATTTAAATTATGGTGAAGCGTTACATCCAGCTGTAGTTGGCAAGTCGACGTGAAACTGCAATTTCGCCGCTCATAAAACAGGAAACCGGCGGAGTCGGGCGGTTTTCACTGCAATCGCATCTTTTCAGTCTGCTCCTTCCTCGGGTAGCGCATTAGCAATTCTAACCGTCGCAATAGTTGCTCGGAAATTGTAATATTTAGTCTTAATAAAGCCATTCGTAACGTGAATATCCGGAACAGGCGTGAGCGAGCGCCGGCGTCGTGCCGCGACGCGCCCGAGGCGGAGTCACCCTGTACCGACTGAATTTACGACAAAGCTTATTCACTGAAATGTGAGGTAGGTCTTTTCCATGAACACACTATTAAAGCTACATATAAAACGTATCTCACTAAGCTCCTCCGAATAGCGTGCTTTTATCCCAGTGAACATTTCCCGCTCACAAAGCCAGCGCAGACGGATGGATTCATTTAATGTTCGATTATTTTTGTTATGCGCAGAAAATTGATATTTTAATTAAAACAACGGACTGTATTGAAACGAGTGGTGTACAAAATTCTAACCGCTATAAATTTCGCGCTCGAACAATTCGAAAACGGTTTGCGGCTATTGTATGGTGCGACAACAGGATATAGTTTATTAATGAACCGATAGCGCGCAATATGAGCCACGAAACGGTCCATATAAATTTATGGAAAATAGGCCCGCGGACAATGGATACTGGCACCGGTGGGGCAGGGCTTCGCGCAATCTTTTAAAATATTTCAAAAGCGATATATTCCGTGCCAAAATGTGTTAATTTCGCACTTATGTAGCACGCCCGCTGCCGCCGGTGAAATTGACCGAAAAATGTAACGTCCAGTCCATACACGGCATTAAATTAAGCTTACATTCACAACCTTTGGACTCTGAAAGAATTTTAAAAATCATAACACGGGCATGTTTGTATAGTTATTATGTTACGGAACGACACGGCGTAATCATGGATTTATTGTAAGCGAACAATTTATTGTACAATTTGTTTTAGACACGAAAAAACGAAACGTTTTATAATGGTTTACGGTCCACACCTATAAGTTAATTTGGGACCATTACCGTAAACATTTCGAAAAAGAACGTAAATTATTTTTTAGTATTACGTCATGTCAAAAACCGACCCACCTAATTAATATAAATTAAAAGTAGGAACCTATAATAAATTCAACTTCTTGTATGCGACATCTAACGGAGGGTGAACGAAATACGTGTATTAAAGGTTCTCTCCAATACGGTTGAATATCGCTTTGATTCTATAGTACAAACTTGTAGGACGTTGAAACAGCGCCATCTACGAACAAGCGTAGAAAACATCGAGCCAGCTAACAAACCACCTGACGTACGACGCCATCTAGCTCATAGCTCCCAAACTAAAATACGCTTCCGCCAACTCCTGCTTCCCGTGACTAGGTACTTTCACGGACCCGATTCTTCCCACGGGACCTTGCGAAGTTGTCGCATTCACCCGCCAACAGATGGCGTTGTAATAAACATGGCAAAACTGGGTTGTGATGGCGTTGATAAATAATGTTTAATTTCATGTCTCAAATCAAAATCCATTATTTGCTAAGTACTTACGGGTGTGGTTTCTGTCTCCATCTTGGAGGTAGCTTCGCACCGGAACTTAGAATGTCTGAAACAGAAAAGAGGTTGAATAAGAAGACAAGTAATAACAATATGTTATCGCGCTTGGGCGAGTGTGGTCGATATCAATGCCAATGACCTTCGTTAAGAAATTCACAAGTCTGGGTTTCGTCTAGTGATACGCTTTTATCGCGATAGTCTAGGATTTTAGTCACGTAACCATGGAACATGATAATCTGGACAGCTTTATTCGCTAGTCCTCATTTCGGGGCCTCGACTTGTATGAGGCCTTCGGTGGATATCAAATCAATGTAGGCATGAGATAATATTACAGTTTCTAGTATATTGTATATTGGCATGTTAAAAAAAACTAGCAGCGCCATTGAAGAGTTATTTACAATTAAAATATGTTGTGGTTGCGATCCCTGTTTGTTGTTTGATCCAGCTATCGAATGGCATTCAAATATTTTGCAGAAAAAACTAGGCATGTTCTTTTTGTATATACGATCCCTTAGGTTCCTTTTAGTGAAAGATTTTCAGAATCGGATCGGTAATTCTTATACAGCTTCTTCTTTATCATATTAATGTAGACAAGCTGTATATGTTTAAATTAGAAATAAGCATACAAATAAATTGCCGCATGTATGACAAAGCTTCTACGGAAAGTAAAATTGGGAAATTTCGGATTTACTGAAAGAGCTTTTTCTATGGCATTTTAACATAAACATACTTATAGAATCTCAAATTTTGTTTTTTCGTGATCTTTACTTCATCTATTCCCAAGTGACATTGGCTGTTTTAACCTAAGAAATGCAGTTTTTGTGGGAAAACTGGAATAACGCGGGTAAAACAGCTAGTTTCACACAAAAATTTTTGGGTGGCACTGTAACTGTTATGGGCAGGCGCAGTGCTTACCATCAGGTGAACGACATGCTCGTCTGGTCACTCATTCAAATAAAAATAACCCCGAACTTCCTAAGACCTAGATGTAGCTAGCTTTATCTCACATTATATATCGCCTATGTATGGCCATCGTTGTTTTATTAAGGTCAATAGCTGCCGGCTATTTATAAAATGCCTGGAATAGCTTCGTAAATATTATAGTTAATTAAGATATTAATTTTTATTCGCGGTCTCGATAAATAAACAAGGTTATTTTCGTAGTCCCGGTGATAAGTTGATGGCCTATTTAGTTCTGATCATTCTACTAGAAATATTAAATTGACTGTCAACAGTTATTTTACTGGTCCAGTCACTGTCAGAACTAAATTATAATTAGACAAGCTTCAAAACCCATGACCGGTGTTTAGTACATAACACTTTGGACGCTGAAAATAAACACGTTTGTGTTTTTATAATTTTATGGCAAACGAAAACACGCCTGGCGTGCGAACCCGCACTGCAGTATTGTCAATTTTATCACAGCAGTTGTGTGCGCCCGCACAGCTGATTGAGTTTAGTTACAACACAACGCCAGTAAACAGTGCGATACGGTCATAATTCCCGTATCAAATACTCTACTTTTCACTTCGATTGCGAGAAAATAAAATAAATATGTACACAACAAAAAACACTAACAATATTTTATTAAATATATAAAAAAGTTTTTATAAGAAAATATTTGAAAAATGGAACATGTAAAAGCCGAGTGTTTACCACAGAAGAATTAATATAGTACCAGGTAATTTTTTACAAAGGGTTTGTAGGCTGTAAAACACCAGAAGCCCTAGGGTGTAACTAACACAATTTAGTCCCGCTACGCTGAGCTATAATGACACACTTTTCGAGCATGAGAATTGACAAATAAGTTTAAAGAGCTTTGACATCATGCGTTTCCAGCAAGGAATCTCATATGGTATAGCGCTTTCGGTTGCTTGAAACAGTCGCGTATATGGGTGCCCTAAACTGTATACCCACTCTAGAAACTTTTGTTGAGTTGATTCAATAAGTGCGTCCATAACCCTGGTAACAAAGCTATTAGCGGCATTTCCATCGGGGAAACACTGTAGGTACGCTATCTTTTTTTTTATTAAATAAGCTTGAGTGAACAAACTAAGTGGGCTTATTGCTTATAGAAGCAAAGCGCTACGGAGTAATATTTCTTCGAAGGCAAAGCGACATGAACACGACGCTTGGGATAACTTTTGTACCCTATACGTTTGCATGAATCACATTTTTCCGAAGCTGTACCTTTGCTGTCGCTTTAAGACGTTAGTAGCTAAAGTGAACAAAAAAATGTGTGAGTGTATTAAGTGTAAATAAAAATGTTTTCCAGCCAATCCATCCATCCTCACAAACTTTCACATTCAAATTATTAGGAAGTAGGATAAGTATGAAGTAATGCAAGTTTAAAGATTTAAGTAAATGTTTAACGCAGTCAATTTCAATTAGTGGCAACCCTAACAACAAGGTTATTAGTGGGAGGGCGGACATTCCATCAGGCGTGAACAATGTTACAGTGTATGTAGAAGAAGATTTCTTTGAAGAAGTGTCAGAAATAGGACATCTCATTGCATCAAAAATCTTGGCCCTTACGACCGATATCCAATCTGCTTTATGCTTACGCATTCACGTGTTTTAACTGAACAAGAAACATTGAACGTAGAAGATTTGATGTGGCAACCCTAGTAACAAGGTTATATTAGCGGGAAAGCGGAATTTCCATCAAGCGGGAACAATGTTACCGTGGAGAGGAAGTAGGCTCGCTTCCTGTATAAACTACGCGCCGACGACGCTAGGCTATGGGAAAATTACATTTGTAGCTCCATGAAGCTTTTACTGCCTTCGTGATTTGCTTACCTTTACCCTTGTTTCACGTGACTAGCTACAAGGTAACAATACTGGAGACATCCTGGAAAAAACTAACTTCATAGATTTTTTTTTTGACGTTAAAAAAAGACACTGTTTAAATTCTCTCGGGACCTGGTTCTGGGGTTCTCTTTGTCTCACACCACAGCCCTTTTCCAAGCAACGACAAAAGTATGAACAAGAATAAAAAGGTCGTACCTTCAATCATGGTAGTACTCTTATGTTTAGATGAACTGCAACTGCCTATATTCTTTTTTTTTAATCTTCAACGAACAGGGCGTCATTTAAGTTGCTGCTGCATTTCGAACGAAGCATAGTAGCTCGATTATCTATTCGCGTTCAGCGGATAGCGAGCCTTAATTAGCTCTCTAGTATATTGTGCACCAATTTGCAACGGTGTGCAGTGCAGTGTGCATTCGCGATAATTTTCATATGGTAACACTATGAGAAGACAACAACTTCTATACACAACAATAATAATACTACCTCAGTACTTTGAGAAGGTCGAATAGTAACAGTAATTTTAGGTCAAAAGAGGTGGTGCCGACCTCTGGTATCTCATTTTGGTAATGGCTTCTGACGTGGCTTAACGATTGCCATCAG
This sequence comes from Campaea margaritaria, assembly GCA_912999815.1. Classification (NCBI taxonomy): domain Eukaryota; kingdom Metazoa; phylum Arthropoda; class Insecta; order Lepidoptera; family Geometridae; genus Campaea; species Campaea margaritaria. The sequence goes on from OU538801.1 coordinate 9,066,017, forward strand.
TCGGCTTAACGTGCCCTCCGAAGCACGATTGAAAATCCCCACATACGTAACTTATATAATGAAATCGTCGGTGCGGTTACGAGGTTTCAAACCCGTTGTCATCGGATTACAAAGTGGACAATTTACAGTTCCGGAAAACGCTAGTGATTACTTTCCCAAATGCGGGCGCTCGTGGCCGTGACAATAAGACAAATAACTCGACTTTCATGAAAATCTACTGTCTAACTTTCAAAGACAAATGTCTGTTTGAAGATTACGCCGGAAAGTCAACGACAAAAGCCGCTGAACGTGTCCAAACTTTCAATTTACTATTCTATGTGAAATTTGAGTATTTTGCGTACGTAAACTTAAGTGAATGTTAGCACATTAATTACACAGTCAGTAAATCGCTGACTGTACCAGGGAGAATTACCCCCTGCTCATCTCCTGTCGTATTCCCGCAATCTAGTTCGAATGTCTTTAGTAAATCATTAAAACAAACATTGAAAATTAACTTATATTTTAGCCTAAATGTCTACGAGTCCAAACTCAAGCTTCCTTTGTGTAACTCCACCGAGTCCCGTTTCACCCAATTAGCATGTCGTATAAGTAGTAACCGGCCCACTAATGAGTTCATTGTCGCCTCCGATGAGGTGGTAGGTGCAGGTGTTTTACTTAGAAGTTACATCGTAGGAATAGTATGTAAAGCTGTTTGAAACCACCAAATTGTACAGAGGAGCTTAAACTTGCGGCAACACTTTGGTGACAGAGCACTTTGGTGTCTCTTCTCAGCAATCTTTATTCAGCTGGATTCACTCACTTATGACAAAAACTGGCATTATCGAAAAAAAAAGTAAACTGAATACCGCTATATTCAGAAACCATCAATTCGAGAAGAACCGCAAGAAACAGGATGTACTGTCTGCCTGGCCAGCTACCATCCTCAAGAAAAAGTAGGTCACCAGGTTCCTATACCTCATCTCTTCACTTCGCCTAAATTCGAATGTAAATTACAATACTCTAGCTAGTCTGTAGTAGTGTCTTAGTTGAACTAGAAAAGCGAGTGCCTTAGTACTAAGAATTATGCCTAATGTAAACTGGCTTTAAAGTATCGGATATGCCCATGGATAAAATAATAAGGTTTACACCGCACAGTCCCGTATTGTTCAATTAGCATATCATGTAAGTAGGTAACTAATTAGCTAATTAATGAGTTCATTGTCGCCTCTAATGAGCTGTTAGTCGCAGGTGTAACAAGTATTACTTAAGGTTTACCAATTACAATAGTGAATAGAATGGGAAGGAAGGTGTCGTCGATTTCTACTTCCGAAATTGGTACTAGTTTTCTTTGATGCTTTACGATCACATTAAGATTCTGACCCTTAACTATGATTCCAATCAAGGGATCCTATCTAGGGATTCAAGAACTAGGAGGACTCAAGGCAAATACCTGTGGTTCACACACACACACACTAATTTCATTAAATTAGTGTTTGTGTGTGTGAACCACATCACTCACACAATGGTGTGAGTTATGAACTTATAGGTAAAACGCATGGATGGCTTTAGGAAAGACCTTTATTATACTCTGAGGACTAAAATGATGGTCACCCCACAGCACAACTGTAAGTCTACACCTGCGGGAATAACTTTAACATTGCAGTTCCTGATTGATTTAAATTAACATCCTTGATGGAGAACGTGCCAAGGTTTTCAATGTCAAGCGAATTGTTGCCCAAATTACTTCCTCATAAGACTTATTTACGAATTGTGCAAAATGTTGTTATCTTATATCTTATATCTTTAAATGAGCAATTCTTGTATATATATAATTGGAATCTCGGAATCGGCTCCAACGATTTTCATGAAATTTAGTATATAGGGGGTTTCGGGGGCGATAAATCGATCTAGCTAGGAATCATTTTTAGAAAATGTCATAAAAAAAAAACCGAGCAAAGCTCGGTCATCCAGGTACTGTTACATTAACTAAGGTATTAGGTATGTTTGCAGGTTGACAGTAGTTGTTACCTCCGTGTAGAACTGACAAACTGTCAAATGGCAACCAAGCCATTGCTACAAATGCGGCGACTTTGTACATTACATTAACTTATTTCTTACATGTGTGAATCTAAAAAGATACACAAATGTTTTTGACAGTGTGTATCGTAAATGAGCGTAAATGATACACATGGCGCTGAGGGCGTTAAGTAGGTAAATATCGCGATATACTATTAATAAAAGATAATTCACCGCCCAATATCCTTACGAGTATCACACAAATATGTAAGATTCATCAAAGAACACAGATGATAGCATCTATTCTGGCTTACCTCATTCTTTCACCCTTCTTATAAACACACATACCGACGTATTGACAAAACATTCGTGAAATCATCAAGGGACGCAATTGAGCACGTTGGTATACCTATCATTTTCACGACTAATAAAAATATCGCATCATTATACTTAGAAGAGAACAACTGGATAACGTTCTAAACAAGTATTTTCCTTCAAAAGAGTTCACCCGACCGACGCTCACAGTTACCGCAACAAACTTAGTGCCGCAACCAAATGTAACAACTCAAACTCGACATTCAACAGACAATGGCACAAACAGTTCACTAACTAGGGTGAAAATGGTGATCATAACCTAAAGATATAACTTTGTCGTATCAAGAATAATTAACTATTATGTGAAGTTTGAACATGTGAAACAATGTCATAGACTAAGACACGGGAATGTGATTAAGAATTTCGGAAAGCAAGGACTGTTCGATGAGTAATACTTATTCGGAAATGGTTATGGTGACTCAATACAAGATGGAATATCAAGATTCATCATAAATATTTAGAATCTGCTTCAAGAAACCACGTCGCAATAAGAATACATAATTCTTCTTAATTTTTGTAAAGGATTGTACGAAATTCTACAACGCAAAGGGTCCATGTCCGTAAATGATCAAAAGCTGGGTAGCATTCAGTTGAGTCAGATCACACAACTGCGTTCTGCTGTCCCAAATAGGAATGTATCTTCCAATAATAGAACAGTTTTATCTTATCTTCCTGCTACTTATTGGCACTATACAATTCAAATAGGATATTAGTCCAGTTATTCTCTGATCATACTCAACGTACCTATTACAGCACTTACCCATTATTAACAACCCTAGATCTTCCTATTTCCAGATTCTTGGAGCCATGATAACTGACATGAGAAGCTGTTCAATTCCAAATCCTATTTATGAATAATGATCCTTTTATAACCATCATAGGGATAAATCCAGAAAATAAACTAGAGCAGCATAGCCTGATGGCGGCCGCCATGTTTAATTTTCTGTGACGTCATTGTGAGAACAGTGAGATAGAGTAGAAAATAACTAGAATGGGTGCATGCGACAAATAATAATAGTTCACTCAATTCGAAGCGTCGCATAGCGAGTTACTTTGACGTTTCGCGACCCGGCAACAAATAAGGGTTGGCATCCTCGAGATTTCTAATTGCTTCTATAGTGGCATACAGCGCCAAGAGGGCTAAAATTAACCTGAGAAATAATTCACATCTGTTACCGGTCTCACTAAGAAGTGAAAAAGCAAATCGTTTAAGTATAAGTAAGCAAAACTAAAAACGATACTATCAAAATTGGTCCAAAGTAAGGAAAATGATGGCAGTAAGAACATAAACACATCTCAACTCCATTAAAAATTCTTCTGATACTCGGGTAAAATTGCTATTTCCTTTCTAATAAATGCATGGATGTGTGGTTTTCGGCTCCAAACTTTGTGCAAGGGTTTGAAACTTTGAACTCCCCAAAACCACACCCTACGAAGGGCCGGCTCTTTATTCCTTACAACCTTCTTTAATGTGAAGCAGGTTTTGAGTAATGAAATCAGGCAGTGGCTGCCTGGCTGAAGTTTTTGATGGTTGATTGCATTTGATCGGTGTTGGGATACTTTGGGTCTCAGAAATATCGGTCCGGACGAGGCTCGCTAAGTGATTCGTAATGCGCTTAAATCGACCAGAAATGTTTGTGGATTTAAAACGGGATAACTGGACTGGATATTTGGGACTGAAGGTTTTGCGAGTGGCATTTCTTGCTTTATTTGCGAGATGATGTTTATATTTGAGAAATAAAAACTGTGAAACCATTTGGTAGTTTTTTTTTTTACTGTTACTCGGAAAACTAACTTCAGAAGAATAGCGTTTCAAAGCCAAAATGTTGACAGAAAGAAAGCTTTTAGCCCTGTATAATACCTGTATAATACCTCGTACCTGAGATAAGCCCATACTAGGACTACGACTTAACGTTTGTTTGACATAATTATCAACCTGTCCTCTCATTTACATTGAAGCGAAATAAATTATTTGATTTGATTTGAACGAAAGTCATACTTTACACAACCCAACGTTCATAAATGTTCCAGCTCCGTTGTTTTCCTCCTTTGCACAGTGTAGAAGATTAAGTAAACTACTAAGTAATTACCCTTGGCAAGGATAAATGAATAAATTGCCCGGTGTAACTGAACTTGTTCTTGCTGGAACAGAGTTATCGCAAGAGTGGGTTAATTCATTAAAGTCAGAGCCACCTGCCTACTTACAGAGATCTCTTATCGGGAACCTTAATTACGTAATTGAATTTGTTTTCTTTGGGCGTTAGATTTATATGCCAAGATGTGTTTCGGGTGCAGTTGTTGTAAATAAATCATAATATTATAAATGGTGGAGCTTTTTTGTCAGTATTGTTTATTCTCATATCTTTTCTGGACCATTTTGAAAAGTGTTAAAAAATGTTTTCATAGACATACTCACTCATACGTCTGTGCAAATCAACATCTGAGTTGCGATATTATAAGATAGGCTCTGGTTAGGTAGAGTAGGTGCCTACAATTTTCTTAATCTCATTCTTATTGTAGTAAGTATTATTTAATCTGTGATTTTGTAATGGTTAACAAGTTGATTTATTGATATCGTACTTTTCCATGCCCCGTCTAAAAAATCGATGCGTAAGGTCAGTGAGTGCCGTCATTAGGGCGAGACCTCTGTCTTCTATTCTTATTAATCTTTTTTATCGCAAATTACATATCCTCTCTCGGTCTACTACTGATATTACAGAACCAGGACAATATGATATACTAGCAGCTGATAATTATCTATTAGAACTGCTTTGAAACCCAATATCACACCGGCAACTAAGTAATTTAGTCTCACTCTGGTTTTTATCTAGGTACTCTATCTTGACAAAGACAAGGCTGATACTGGTCGGGATAGCTTGTCGATTATCGATATGAAATTGGAAATATCGATACGCCTGTAGTTGGCATCGGCGACCTAATAAACAAGTTAGCTTATTTTCCGGCCGTTGTGGTTAGGAATCGAGGTATCGGTATCGAGTATCAATTGTATCGAGTACTTAAAGCTACAAGTACTAACTCCTTGAAAAAGTCGTCGTGTTTAGATTGATCTCTGTCATTTGTGGCGATACAAAATTTGGATTTCACTCAGATGCCCTTGAATTTTGTGATTCTTGGACATGCCGATTTACTAACAAAATTGGTGAAAGTGAGTTATGTTCCCGCGTGGTTTTGCGTGGGCGCTTAGAAAGCACCGACCTAATTATCATATCGGGCGGGTATCACATCGCAGTTCAAAGTATCGAATAAACGATATCAAATGGCAGTTAATAGGCCTAAGGTAGGTCTGACCATTTCTGTTTATTATGTACGTTGGTTCAATTTCGGTACAGGGTATTAATTATTATATTAATGTGGTAATATAAATAATTTCATTTTTGAAATAGGGAGTTTGCGCTATTTATTTTAAATTTATTGGTTAGGGTGTAAGCATGACGGGTCTAGGTACATAGGTTAAGTCGCAGTATTTGCAATTCATCTGACTAAATATTTTTCATCTTTATGATATCGAAAGAATTGTTTGGTTTGAAGACTGAAAACGAATCTTTCGATTCGAAAGTAGTTACGTATAGTGTACGTAAAGTACCAAGAGTATAGTCCGAACCAGACCAGGTTAGTATATTTCATTAATGTACCGATAGCTTCCAACTAGGGTGACCTAAATAAAGGCTTTAATAGCCTTCAAGCCTCGAGTCCTACTTGCAATGCAATGCAATCTTGAAAAGGCTTCCCTTAGGAATTTCAATAATCTGACCCCGATATATGTAGTACACACCTATTGTATAATCTGTCATTCCCTAGAGGTTTACATATCATATTTGTAGGGTTATTACCTCATACCTTGGCTGTAATATCACAGAAGTCGATCGAAATCCCGAATCATATCAGCTCGAAAATATAACGTAAACCCTCATAAACCTTATAATATCACTCCTTGATGTATGATGATAAGTGTGAGGTCCTGAAACTAAACAACTTAACCCATGAACATGTTCCTCCTTAACATGTTCACTGCTGAAAACACAACTGTCGTATTTTTCATAACTTGCCACGAGTACGGCAAAACACAACTGTTGTGTTTGTTATATGGGAAAACACTATGGCGCGTGCAGAGCCGCGCCCATAGCAAGACAAGCAAAACGTCTCAGCAGTCAAAGTGTTAAGGCATCAAAATATACATAGTTCTAACTAGTTCAAATCACATTTTCTATTTCTCCAGAGCTTTAGGGAAAAACAAACGTAAATTACCGCTGAAACTTCCAAAGAGGAAAACCTCAAATTTTTCAGACTAAATTAGAACAACTCAGTAGCACAATAGGCCCCTGATAATACCTACAGAAAGCTAAGCAGCATCCACACTATATTAAACAGACGAGGCTTCCGTGCCGTAATGAAGTCCACGTCATAGCCAGACGGCGGATCGCAGTCAAATGAGACGGGCATTGTTTATGTTAACCTCATTAAACGTAGGCGGGCTTATTAACTCTTTCAGCGTGTAGTTTTGAGGGTAGCTTGGTAAAAATGTGGTTGGATCACGCGTGGGTGGAGATCGTAAGATCTTTATGGCGTATATAAATATATAAGTACTAATTACTGAAACTGATTAGGTAGTTGGTGGAACTCTATAGTGATGTCAATATCGAAAGTACACATAATTATCAGAGCGGAAAATTGTGTGGAAGAAAATATCAGTAGTTTTGTACAAATAAGGGTTATATCCTCTGTCTCTCTCTCTCAAATAAAAAGTGTACAATATATCCTAGAAGTTGAAGGAAATAGACTGAAAATGATGATGGTTATGATGATGAATCGTCTATCATCATTATCCTACGATCGTCCACTGTTGGACACGGGCCTCTCTAAGTAACGTTTAACATACACATTATCGTGAGCTCAAACGTATGGGTTCCCGACATACCTACACCTACCCAAATTGATATTTTCAGGGCTGGACTCCATAAAAGCAGACGCAAAATTCGTAGACTAAATAGAGATAATTCCATCTTAACACCTGACCTCTTTACTACTGAATAGAAATGGCGGAGAAGGCGAGCGATCGAGACAGAAACTTTAAAGATTAAGTGAATTGGAAACGTACCTACAGTAATGAAGTTAGGAATATCTCCAGAACGCGGCTCAGTGAACAAGAAATATTAAAACCGTGCATAGATGCACAATATTATGAACTACTGAAATTATTTTTTTGGTTCATGGGATATCTTCATCCAGGGTCAATGTAGGAAGCACTACGAACAACGATATTATATTGTTTACTGCTGCGTTAATAAACAGTGAGAGATTAATAAATAATAGGTTCATCCATCATGCATCATAGAAACAACATAGGTACCTACCTATGTTGTTTCTAGTATATTACATAGTCACCATTAAAGAAGCTGTACGCGGAAATCATCATTCTTTTCAATATGTAAAGTCCACTATAGTCTTAACGAATTCTTTGATAATGTCTAACTTAGAACTATGTCTCTAATAATTGTTAAAAAAATATATATTGTACATCCGAAATGGATATAGACTGTTGCTACATAAATAATTTTAAGATCCTTATACACACAGTTTTATACAATAAAATTTATTCTTATTCTTATTCTTATTCTAACATCCATATTATCATTAATTTCCTCAACACTGGTCATCTGTACCTATTACTATTTTGCCGAGTCTCTTTTAGTTTATGATCTACAGTTTTTGAAATATCAAGAACACAAGGTGTCAGAATTATCAACGGTTCCAATAGCTTGGATAAGTGCGTAAGCGCGGTGTTGCGGTATCTTATCGGGTGGGCAATCAAATCAGTGTCGTTGCCCTCATCTCGTGAATTCTCGTGTTATCTCGTTTGGGCGGAGCACTATGCTGTAGCCATAGGAATAAGTAACGATTTAGTAAATCGAGTACTAGAATTTTGGCATAAGATATATTTCTACAAGCATATTACTTACAGTATTAGTAGAGTCAAGGACGCTTTATACAGGCTGTAATAAGATATATATAACAGTGTTTTTGTTACGCCCTTTATATTATGGATGGGTTAACTGTGTTTAGGTCAAATATTGCAAGTTAATTTAGAATTCGTTTTCGTTGTTCAATTAAGTTGACATTTTGCACGTCTATCAAGTTTAGACGACAATATATTGGTGACATCACGAACTGATTAAAGAGACGGAAGGTAGGGCACGGAAATCCTCATTGACTTACAGTTGATTAATAGTTTTTGTAATCATTTTGATCTGTTTGCAATACCGATACGCATAACTGCTACGTATTTCACAAAAGCGTGTCTGTTTTTTTTTTACTACTGTCGTGGAAGAAATGTTATACTACGTAATTTTGTTTCGATCTGCCTTGGAACAAATTCAAGACACGTCTAATTGGGTGCTATCGGAGTCGATAGCACCATTTTAGACCGAGACATCAATTAACTTTATAACCACTGTACATAACTATGCTATCGTTTTCAGACATTGCTTGCTTGTACAATGACACAATTGCCCTTGCATGCCGCGCTGTAATTGATAAATCCAGTTATTAAAAGAAACCTTAACCTCAGGTCATACTAGCGTGGCGATTGACCTACTGTAAGTCGTCACCTTTAAATCACAAGGTGGGTTCTTAACACGTTCACTCCTGATAACACGTCTCGTGTTTTTATAATTTTACGGCAAGCGAAAACACGCTTGACGTGCGAACCCGCACTACTGAATTGTCAATTTTATCACATCAGTTGTGTGCGCCCGCACAGCTGACTGAGTTTGGTTACGACACAACGCCAAACAAAAACTTACGTTGTGTGAAGATTCGCAAAAGAGCCAAAAAAAAAGTAAAACGGTTCAGCAGTGAACGTGTTAATTTGAAACCAATTTTCTTGGTACTATGATGGGACCTAAATTGGAACTAGTTTTTGTATTACGCCACTTGCGGATACTATTGTCATGCATTTCGAAAATCACTGCTATATTAGGTACAAACATTTTTAGTGATTTTGTTTTTTGTGATATACGCCTTTAAACTGCCGAATCAATTTAGTTCCTATTTTGCAAAAGAGTATGCGATGGAGTCATAACTAAACTTGATTACGTCTAATATGTTTTATGTAAAAGCGAGTTAGTTCAAATGAACCCCTTAAGACTAGTCCCTCTTATAATATAAAGAAAAATAAAATGTAAAACAATTCTGAAACCTATTCACGATACTGGCACAGAGTAAGGACTAATACTGTCATTATGGAAGCTAGGCAACCACTAAAATTTTATTACCTACGTGAGCCGATACAATGCTATTATACTATGTACTCTTGCAGTCATAACAAGCAATTTAAAATAAAATCGCGAGTGTTATTTTATAAGCGGTTACGAAACTGTTTACAAACACCAGAGCTGATTGCATTTCGAGGTCGAGAGTTATTAAACCATCTACGAAAAAAATATCTTTGGCTAAGTTATGTCAGCGTAGGAAGATTTACTCGTAAGTACTAGAAACACACCGTGCTTTAAAGGTTATTGATTGTGAGTTTCCATCGTCCCACAGCTGAGCACGGGTCTCAATCATCTAACTTTTTAAAGGAGGATCAGGCCAGGTCCATCACCCTTTTTTGCTATTCCTCTTTCCATTTTCCTCCAGAACGAAATCTTGAGCGCAGCTCTTGTCTGTGCCAGCGTTCCCAATATTTAGCCAATGCTTTGACTTCCCTTTACGACATGACATTTGTCTTCTCCGTTATCTGATCAGTGAATGTCCTTCTAGGTCTGCCTCTTTCTCTATGACCTTTCCTTCTATGATAGATAGACAGAGAAATATGTAACTATTTATTGACACCAAATCTAGTCCACTCTATAGTTTTTATGAAATTGACAAATCGAAAAAGGCCAATGTTTCTCATTTCTATTGTCGCTAGTATGTTCAGCTTGTACAGGGGCCGAAATGATACCTTTTAGCTGATTTTAATCTGGTCTCGAGGGGATGCCGATACGTATAGAAGTTTTAATGGTGAAACAGAGTTTGATTTATGGGCTTTGTTCGATTTTAGGCCCATATTCTTTTTTATATTGAATATGCTTACAGTTTGATCACTATCTCACTTGTACTATCAAGTGGTGGTGTGGCTTTTCTCAATTGCAGTGTAATCATTGTGTATCACTACGAGAAACTAAGCTCGGGGATTTTCTGATCTCTGGCACATTTTGAATACAAATGACACCCTACCCTGGACATGAAAGTTAAGGATACAATAGGAAAGCATCTCTATGACGAAAACAATAATAATCGACATATTTTTAGAATAAAACGTTATCTATACCTAGGTTAATAATATTGATTTTAAGTTAGCGTTTATTTTAGGATGTAAAGGTTCAAAACTGTTAGCTTTATAAAGCTCCTATTTTTATTTCTATTGAGGGGTGACAGTAAATAAGGACTTATAACACCTACGCCAATTTCTCGAATTGGCCTTTATTCATTCGGAAACTCGGTAGGTACCTAAACGTATTTGGCGCCAGGAATATGGCGATAGGGTTATCGGCATTCTTGTTAGCTATGTTTACAAGGGACCCGGTAGAGGTATTTTAGCGATGTTACTGGATTTCCTTTAGATATTTCTTCGAGTGAAAATGGAAGCTACTTTATGAGTTTAAATGTATTGTTTGAGAGGATTTGTACTGTGCTAAGAAAAAAAGGTTATATAGAGATTAAAATGAAAAATGAGGCCCTGTAGTTTCTTGGTACTATCTTTTCTAACGGGCATATTTCCGAAGCACTCACTGATGGAGTGGTGGTGATAGAGGAGTGTTTTCTTTTCCGTGCGAAGTTCAGTTCTGAAGCAACAAAAAACTAAAAATTGTCTTCCTTTTTAAAATTAAAAGTATATAGGTAGATATTTAGTCTGATATTAATTCAATCGGGCACTTGGTCGCTTAGTTAGAATAGTTTCATAAAACATCTGGTCCAACAACGTCACTGCTGAAAACACACACGTCTGTGTTTTTATAATTATACGGCAAGCGAAAACACGCCTGGCGTGTGAATCCGCACTACTGTATTGTAAATTTTTATCACACTAGTTGTTTGCGCCCGCACTGCTGATAGAGTTTAGTTACGATGCAACACCAGTAAAAAGTAAACACACACGTTGTGTGAAGTAGTAGTAGTATGGTATAATAGTACGCGAGGTCTCCTAGACGGCCAATGCACGTGATGGTAAACGTATTCAATTTGACATAAGTAGCTCATACTAACAACGTCAAATGAAGACATTTACCATTACTATTTGCATCCACGCTCAGACAGACCAGCTTCTTAGGGCTGAGCAGCGCACGCTAATCGTTCAATTAGGCAATTCTATAAAATCCACAAAAAGGACAATGCCAAGACCAGGCTAAGTATTTTTTTCAACTTGGAGGTCACTTGCGTAAACACTTAATTAGAGGAAAAAGTGCTTTCATAACAAGCTTATTAAATGTTATTTCTTCGCGAGGACGTCTCGTGAAAAGGAAAACTTAAAGCTGTTTTTAATTAAGTCGTTTTTATAAGACTTTACGGTTTTAGTGAGTGGAAATAATAAGGTTTTTGATTGCGTAAATGGCACTAAGTTATGGTAATGGTTTGAGAGACAATATTTGACTTTGTAAGATTTAAAAGGTTAATGAAATTAAAAGTACTTATTATTCTGTGGTGTTTCAATAAAAAGGTTTATCTATCTAGTCCACTCATACATCTATATCGGGCATGGTCAGTCAGAATAGCCTCTTCTAGTCATTATTGGTTGAAAAATTGACTATTTGACATAATAGAAGGACCATGGTCCTGCAACATTTTGAACTCAATGTTAGATATGGAAGCTGATAATTTTACTTTGGTATCCAATCCAAATTTTTGCCTCAAAGGGAATCGATTCGCACTCTCCATGTTACAAATCGTCATTCATTACAATTAACAATCGTACAATGGGAGCCGTCCCACGTGCCTACTTGGTAGTTCATATAATTAGCTTCACGAAAACCTAGTTATAGAATGGAAAGAGTGACTCATACTTATTGAATGTTATTAGTTATTACGCATCAATTACACAACTAATGATACTATTTTATTTCCTTAATGTTATGTAAATTGAGTTAGGTATTTGTCATAATAGCTTATCAGTTAAGGTCATTGTATTCTGTGGACGGCTATTGTTTACAAGCAGTTATCAAACATTAATTAATTGAATGTTTATTGGAGAAATGGTACAAAATGCATCTTAAATCATCAGTAAATATTATCGTGTAGATATTAAGGGGTCCTTTCCATGGGTCCGTGATTTGGTTTCCAGTCAGATCCACAGTTTTTTGCTTAGGCTTTTTTATGCAATTCTCAAGGATGTTCAAGAGATAGACAGTCAAGTCAATATGAAAAACGTTTTTAAGATTTTCTTGATTACTTTCTATCGGTGGATCGTACAGTGCAGTGCGGTGGAGTGCGCGCCCTTAACACGTTTAGTGCTAAAACACAACTGTGGTGTTTTTCATAACTTGCCGCGAGTGCGGGAAAACACACCGGTTGTGTTTGTTGTATGGGAAAACACTATAGAGTGTGCAGAGCCGCATCCGTGGACTAGAAAATCGGCTCAGCTTTGAAAGTGTTAAGACATAAGGAGGGCTCATCTCATGGTCGTCAAGAACAACTGTGTTTTAGAGCTAACATATTTATACCAGAAGTAACATTGTATGGTTCAAATGATGCTTCTTGTATAAATATGGATGATACAATTTGTATCATACATAGGTACAATATTTAAGGACTATGATTACTGCTTTTTTTCTATCAAAATTCTGGCAAATAAACAATTTTTTATTCTGTTTTGTATTCATAACTAGTGACCCGCCCGGTTTCGCTCTGGTTGCAGAGCATATAAATAACCCACTTGCAAAAGTCCCAAAGTCCACTTAGGGACTTTTTAACCATCAACGTGTAGAATACGACAAAATTAAATAACGTTTTTTTTTCTTTCTTCTTTTATATAAGTAATTAAGAGATTTTTATTGTGTGGTTTAGGAGGATTTAGCGGATAAACAGACAGACAAACAGAAAGCTATTTTGTCATAATATATTTTCTTCTTCTTAAAGAAAAGAAAAGAAAGTTTCTTTTAGTAAAGAAGAAGAATAATTGGGCTAGTTACAAAATGATGCAAAACAAAGCACTTACAAATAATATAGGTGTGTATGTATTTACATAATATTGTTATGTATGACTAATAATGTCAATTAATGTCAGACAGAAGATAATGTTTTAAACTAACTATTATTAGTGGTTTCCGGTGATAATACTAATCTCCGGAAACAGGATAACATAAAAAATCTCCCGCAATGTTTCAATGTTTACACTGATAATACTTATCTATAACAATAATAATATTGTACTGTCTGTGTGTGATTACAAAACAAATGGCAAAAATTAAGGGAAATTTTTTATACCTACATCAGCTTCAAAAATAAAATTAATCAAAATGACACTCAATTACGTTCAAAGTTCATAATGAATTTCAAACTAAATAAAATACAATTTTATTTAACTGGATTCATAATGTCTATTATTGCTCGACCGAAGCTTGTGTCAGGATGGACTTAGTTAAATGTAAAATTATTACAAGAAAATTGGATCAATATGCTTGGCCTGTAATAACAAGAATATTACATCAAAATAAAATAGGCCGGTAGGTACCTAGGTTCCCATAGATTGGTACAAATAATTTTATTAGCTCCTAGGTACTGTACATAAATCACAATATAATAACAGTAAAACAAATGTAGCAGCAATATTGGTAAACTAACTCAAATAACAATTGTACCGATTAATTTGGCCCACATTTTGTCTATCTGAGAGACAACATTCACTTTGCTATAAATTAATAATCAAAAAATTATTCCGATTGACTCCATTCATGGTGTAACAAACTCTTTTATAAAAGCTTTTAACTGGCCATGAATTTAAAAATGAATTTGTTCCAATTTTAAGACTTCATAAACATAGGGATTAAAAATTAAATAACACACACTGTATGAGCATTATACCTTATTCTAATTTAAAATTTTTCTCATCCGTCTCACATTTTTTGCGACAATGGGAACAAGGAAATTTATTTTTATTCTTCTTTTTTATAAACAGCCAGCTATAAACTCATTAACACAGATGTCCTGTGATTCACAGGACGGTATGATAACCATGTGTGCAATTCGTAAACAAGACTGTGGTAGGTACAAACGGGCCTTTTTACTTTTAGATAGCAATCTTGGAGTGTTTATTTTTTTATGTCAGACTTTTTGTTAGAATGTTGTTTGAGATTTTAAATCTGTTTGAGGGAAGTAGGTAGTTACTGTACTGTACTGTTTAGGTTAGTTATTTGAAATTTAAAGTTAGAACTTTTACTTTCTAAATGTTTTTAGATAGATACTGAAATGGTAAGTATTTGTTGTCAACGTTATTATAGCAACAGATTTGATACAATTTAACTTTAGTCAAACACACAGTTTAGTTGACACAGTTTTTTTTTTTTTATGATAGTGAAGAAAACTAATAAACAAGGTATGAAAATTAAAACATCTGACCAACTGACCTGATGAAACCAACTGATCACTTTAACTTGTCACTTTTAACTGAAAGTTCTATTTTGCACTTTGTGTGTAGCGTTATTTCCGAGTAAGGTTTTAAACTAACTTGAAACGCTACTAGTATTCAGGTGTAGTATCACAAAAATTCGCGAAAAGTTATCATCTGGCGATAACCTACGACAGAAACCAGTCAATCGACTGCTATTTATCTTTACGTCTCTGTAACTGTGTTATTTCTCCAGAGAAAAACCACAATGAACAGTCGTAATGTGTAAAAAGCCTCGGAGCAGCATCAGCATTCAAAGCTAACCCTAAGCTGGCCGTCTAAACTTTATATGGCCCTAGATCAGGTGAGAAACATAAAATAATACATACCCTTAGATGTACTCTGAAGATTTAAAGTTATCCAAAAGTCCAGCGGTGCAAAACATTATCACAAAAATAACACACAATTCACAGTTTCCACTAACACATATTTATTAATATATTGTTCATTCCACACCCGCGCAAAATAATATAAATCAGTTCTGTATTGACATAAACACAAACTGAGCGTCCGCCATATGCAGGTACGTTCCGAACATATGCCGCGATCAAATAATTCTCCTAGACAACAAATAAAATGTTGTTATTTTGGATACTTGTGGTTTAATCTCACATCATTTTATAAATTTCTTGCAATAATTCCGAGTCTTACATGTAAAAAGCGACTAGAACTTTTTTTGTCACAGAAAATTTATAAAGACGGGTACAAAACCCAACATTCAGTGCCTGGTAGATTATGGCCCAAATTGTTATCTCTGTATTCAGAACGCACGTCTATCTACAGGCAACTTCACCTCAGAGCGGAAACACACGAACTTCACAGCTCTCCAATCCCGACGAGCTTTGATTTCGATTTACGGAAGAGTGTAGATGCATGAAGGAAAGAGAGGGATGGAATTATTGTACTTGTAGTGGTAGTCAACGGCCTTTGGGAACTATGGAATAAACTGTGTGCTATAGTAACTTACTGCTTAATACACTGTGGCAATTTTCTCGTAGCTTTTCGAGCTTTTATAGTAACCTCTGACCACTTGTCAATATAGTGGTCAAAAGATGTCATAACGTAATTTCGCCTTATTACTATAATAAATGGGTGACATTAAGCCGGTGACCCAATTTAGGATTAATTAAACAGCATCTGAGACAATTAAGTTTCTTAACTTTATAGGTAGGTACCGGTCTACGTTGTAGACGGGATGCAGAGATACCTAAATATCCACCTTTCCCTAGGCCTGTCATATTATAATACAGGGAGCGTCCAAATTAAAAAAAAAATGTCTGAGTGTGACGAGCGTAGTGCAGAGCCGTGGACAATTTCGCAATGCAAAGCTAGTAGTACCTAGTGGGTGATACAGTAACTGATAGGCGCACGCTTACCATCAGGTGACTGACCTGCTTTGTCTCTTTATTCTGTCGAATCTAACCTTGTGTCTTCTCATCACAATGACGGTCGGCTAGGTACTTACCTACCTACAAATGAAAATAAAACAACAATTAATAGCTCTAATTCTGAGCCCCTGAGCCCTTTCCGCATTTGCAGCCAATAAAACACAGATGGTGCGCCGATCAAGCCGGCATCATCCGGTGTTATGGCTATTTCATCTGATTTAGTTTCATGGTTTTGATTTTTATTAGAATAGAGTATTGTTTCTGGACCTTTTTCAAGCCAGATGATTAGAAACTGCTTTTGAAAACCTAAAGAAGGTTGTGTAATGGTATCTTACCCATAACACCGCTGCGGCTCTACCCGATGTTCAGCCGCCACGCAGCAGTGTGCAAATATTACTGTGTTCTTGTTTAAAGCTTGAAGTGTTGTGTAGCACCAGCCAACAAAATTACAGGTTAGGTAAGTAGTATAATTATGAAACTTGCCAATTTCATAGTGCAAGGTCACACTACGATAAACTTACGCCGCAGGCTATGCCTGAAATACATCAAGCCATAATTACGTCGCGTGTGTTTTTTTTTAATATTTTGTCGTACTGTCAAACGATGTTGGCATTATGTACTTAAATTTGGCATGGTGTAACGTTATCACGCTACACTTAGCTCATCAGCATTCATCACCGTAAGTGCAGTTCAGAGACGCGCAACTCCGTAAGATTACCAAGCATTCGTCTAGTTCCGTGTAACTCTGTAGAATTAAAATAAACGAACAAATGAACACCTATATGAAAGATTTGTTCTTTTTTTTTCGTTTTGGCTCCGCACCATTCGTGCATTGAGCCCATAAGAAAGTTTATTTTTTTCTAACATGATGCTTGACATCGGTCGAGTTCTGCTGACAATACAATTTACGGTGCAGCGCGAATTGCACTCGATTCCATGGGGTGTGCGTTATTGTGTTAACAGTTTAGCAGCCCCCTTGGGAAATAACGCTACATCCTCGGACGGAGCGGTGTTACTTCCAGAGTTCCCTGTACTGTCGCATGTCCTGGTTTAATATACTTCCTTATACTATTACAAGAAGCCGTCTTGTATCAAATCATCATAGAGCCTAGAAGTTTTTATTGTAGAGCCTCTACACGCGAGCGTCGCTTCTTACGTAGGACCTAGAGGTTATTAATAGGTTCATCGATCAATAAAGTATAATTATTTAAAATAGGGAGTTGGAGATATAAAGAAAGAAAAGTCAAAGTCACAAATCTTCCGTCACATGGGCCCCAATAAACTTAAGAAGTTCACTAAGAAAATACAATGCCGGCCCTTGATTTAAGTAAGGATTAGTTAGTTACTAAGTAATTTATCTAATTCTCATCTGTGATTAGTCTGTTTATCGATTTCGCTAAATTAAGCTACACTATTTGCCTCACGGCTGAGTCTACCATCCAGCTCCAATCGCCTACCGTCACATTCAATATTCATACTAAAAACAAAACAAAACAAAAAGTTCCATGCTCAATTTTACCTACTTGCTCGTCTCCAGCTAAAAGCGGCGCCACGTCATGTTTCGCTACGAACATAAAGGTTGCATATGAGGGTAGGTGGCAAGCTATGAAGCAGACAGGAGCGATTGTCCCCAGGCGAGAGGGCGCGGCACCGACTCACTGTTCATAATTGCATTTGAAGCCCCCTCCTGCCAATATAGCGCTGCACTCGCCGAACCATGGTGTCGTTTTACGTTTATTTATTGAAGATTTATTGCCACGTTTTATAGACTGGCTGACATATAATTATAATATAAGAAAGGTTATGAATAATTGACGCGCGTTTTGATTTAGAAACGACCGTTTTGATAATAAAATTAACAGTAGCACTTTAATTTGTGAACAGGCCATATATATATGCCATATATGTATATATTCATGTCGTTTGAGTTTGCCTATAAAACGTTATTATTATGCATTGTACACTTTTAGGTTTTACCAAAATTTTTACACAAAGAGTTTATTACACAAAAGGCTATCAGACTGGCTGGATGGAATTCAATCAAAAACTTAGATTAACCACAGAGGTCGAGCACCTACCGCGGTGACCTTAGGCGTTCACAATCGGCATATAAAGGGATATTATTGATTTAAAACTTGGTTCGACTGCATTTCGTCTAAGGAGTAACAGTGCCGTAACAGTTATAATCCGTGTATATCCGTAAAGGCGGTAACTACTGAGTATATTTTGGGGGACTTGAGCCCCTTAGCCCCCTGGATCTACTACTAAATGTAGGCACAGTAAACTCTACTATGGTCACAGAATAGGTAAGGCATGGTGTAGGTGTCTATTTCAGCGTGCATTCCACTTTATGCAACAAGCGTGTGTGACAAATGGAGCGTGGTCTCAGATAACTATTCACTTTGTTGAATAAACGATTCATGGTGACGCTGATGAATTATATATCGTAGCATTTTGTGTCTGTGGTTTTACAAGACGCTTTTCATATTTCAGGCAAATGTGCTATGTGCGAATCTTTATAATGAAGAAGTGAAAAAAAAGTCTACAAAATATTAAGGAATTTTTATTGGCACCTTCTACTTACTTAAAATAAGCTACAGAAAATATTTTTTTTAACGTAATCATTTTTAAATTATTTTAGATATCCCAGATGGTAAAAAAACAAAAAAAAAATAACAAAAAAAAACAATATAATCAAAAACAGCCTCCTGTCAGTGATTACTTAATTTTTTATTGCAGTATAGGCATCCATTTGACCGCACTCTTACCTGATGGTAAGTGACGACATGCTTGCCTAGAAGACACCTACCTATTCACTATCGACTGAAAGACTTCCAGATTATTATTATCGCGAAACAAAGACGCTGGTAAGGAGTTCCATTTCTTCGCTGTTCGAGTTAAAAATGTGGATACAAATTGTTTTGTGCGAATATTTTCAAGAACTATTCTTCAAATCTGTGCCAATATACTGTACTATAACTGCAGCAGAGTAAATATCCAACATTGCTATCGTCCCGAACGGTTACTCAGTAAAAACATCAAAGGAAACTCGCCTGAACAAAACAGAACTCTGAAATTCTTCGCTTCCTACGTGAATCCGAATTGCAAGAACGTGTGCGTTAAAACAAACGTCCAACTGTAAAACAATGGAGATAATTTTACGAGTCGTTGTGCGACCTCAATAATCTTAATTACTAAATTTTACGGCACTAAGCGAGTCGTTAAACAATTACAGCACCTTACATAACACTCCATGTTTCCATTTCTTGTAGGGGAACCAACCGTGGCAGATTTTACAGGTCTAAGGGAAACTTGAGCTGGTGCTGAAAGCAATAAATTTAGGTATTTTAGGTTTATGTTTATATTTTAACATATTATGTATATTATAATACATAAAAGAAACTACAACATTAACTCTAGTTTTTTCAACCTACAATATTAACACGTTCACTGCTGAAAACACAACGGTCGTGTTTTGCATTACTTGCCACGAGTACGGCAAAACACAACTGTTGTGTTTGTTGTATGAGAAAACACTATGGCGCGTGCTGAGCCGCACCCGTGGCTAGACAAGCAAAACGGCTCAGCAGTCAAAGTGTTAAAGGCTGCATGGTATGGTAGAAATGGATATACTCATAAAATGTATTCTTTGTTCTATTCCAGGACTAATCTAATACAAAACAAAACAAAAATACAAAATTTCAGTACAACAATACAAAATTTCATCAAAATCCGTTCAGGCGTTCCGGCGCGAAGACAGGATAAACGCACAAACTTTCACATTTATATTATTAGTGATATTCTGGCTTGTCATCTACACGAAGTTGTGTAAAAATATGTCCTTCTAAATTTTATCTGAATGGTGACTCCAATTTCACAGTCAACTTATTTGCATTTCCCAGGCACAAAGAGAATGGCGGAGACGCTCGGCTGCGGAAAAATCGCGGATAATGCGAGGAAAGTAGGTCATGTCCACTGGATACGAGATCATAGCCTCAAATGGCGCTGCATCGGTTACGGGTATTTAGCACAAACTTTTAAAAAAATAACGTTACGGAATTCCTTTAAAGCGTACTAACATAAAGGGAATCGTTTACATCCCACAGGTTTTATTCTGTAAGCTTTTTTTTTTATTCTGTTGCTAAGTTTTGTTTCTCTGAAATAAACCAATCCGGACCGGGCCTCCGTGGTGGATTGATGCCTCATTCTCTTCACGAAAGTGAATGGAGACCCGTGCTCAGCAGTCGGCATATATGAGTTGACGATGATGATCATGATAATTATTAATTCGTGAATATTTAAATACAATAAAATTAAGATTTAGATGAAAGAAGCATTATATATTATGTTACTTTTTAAATTAAAAAGTTAATCTCAGACTTCAAATTCAAAGTGAACAATTCCTACGTGATTTACTTCTACGAACACTATGTTCACAGTTACAAAACTCCTTCAATGTTCTACAAAATGACAAACCGCGTAACATTTTCGTAGTTTCTCCACAAACGTCCCGGTCCTCCAACTGGTTTCCTTCTACTGAATTGCTTTACTAAGTTCACAGATATCCGATCGGTAACCGAAACACTCGGCTTTACGCGCTAACGCGTCTAATCCGGTGATACCAATTATTGGATCAAATAAAGCACTTACCTAAACCACGATTCGGACAAATATAACGATTGTGGCTCTCAAAGTTTTAAGCTAATTAAAAATAAATGATAAATGATAAATGAATTTTTATTGCCAAAAAAGTTTGTGTTACAAATACAATTTACAATAAATACAATATAATTACAATAACAATAAAACAACAACAACAAAATACAATACAATTAATAAAACAAAATAAAAAATACAAACAATAAAAAAACAAAACAAATACAACAAAAACAAACAACAAAACAACAATACAAATTACAATTAATACATTTTTTTTTTTTTACAATTTTAGGCGATTTACTTCCAAATAAAGACTACAGCTTTGCAACTTCTTGTCAAAAATACGCTATACTTACTAACGGGGACTTGATACTAACGTACTTTCTAATCGAATAAAAATTAAAGAAAAATAAATTTCAGTCCATGTAAAGATTGTCTGGAAGAAATCGCTTCATTGTTACCTTTTGTTGTATTGTATTTTTTGGTGTACAATAAAGAGTTTCTATTCTATTCATCAACTATTTAAATAAAGAAATCTAAATGGACCCATCTATTCGGTGACCTTAACATATAGATTGGTTGAATCACTCGATTCTACAGTAGCTGTGATTGGCCAATTAAAAAGAAAATGTACGGTAATATAGTGGAACATTAGTTTTATTGTACCACTTTTGGAGGTAATCGGGCAATAATTATTGTACTATCAATTCTTCTATGGGAACAATAACGAAATTACCGTAACAATTAATTACTACAATAGTAGTTATATTCTGATTGATTATGGACAATACATATAAGTAGGTAACCTTATAATACATACACTGTTAGAGATTATCAATTCGGCTGTATTTTTTTTTAGATATACTAAAGATTTGATAAAGATAAACAACTGACGATTCACGGAATTATATATTTTCGTATTACAATAAATTAAATAAGTATTACATAGAACTTTTTGGAAAAACATTCGAAGAGTTCGAACCACGCAAACCGTTGGAATTAAAATGGCCGCTTAGATACGAAAATATGATATGACAGTGCCGTCGGTTTCCCGCGCTTTTCACAATACTTGTCCTGCGAGCGAAATGTCATATTTACAGGTCATAGTGAGGAGGTCCAATACTGAAAATATCCGATGACACGTTGACATTAAATAACTTAAATATTTATTTATGAGAAGAACGACATCCCCTTTAAAACAAAAAGGTTTTTTTTAATCATTAGAAGATAGGCATAATTAAATCCATGTGAAGCAATATTGCGTGAGTCTATTCAAAATATGTTCAAACCTATTCAAATGTATAGTGAAATAATCCGTAAACCGGTTGATTGAGCGTAACCACATTTGCGGAAAGTTGCGGATACCCACAACAATATACAAAGACCGCATTCACATGATTGTCGCTCGACAGTAATTGTGCAGTACACTATATTTACTTAACAGTAAGGATAGTATCGCAAGTTTCAACTGAGTTAAGAGACGAGCAGGTCGTTCGATTTATAGTTATGGCCACGTGACCTTAATATTAGACCCTAGAACTTAATGTTTTTCTCACGATTTCGCTCAGTATCTTATGTTTTATTAAGTTTAATTTTATTTGAAATCTATCAGAAATTGCGGCATGAAAAGGGAAGACGGATGCGGTCTATAACGGTGCAAACTTACTTAGAAGTAACCTATTCACTTGAAGACTCCCAGTTTCCGAATGCCATATTACCCACACATACTGTTCATTCTTATACTGCGAACCCGGAATGGCCGGCGCTGTGCACCGGAATTGATTCACGAGTATGATGCAGCGGCGTTCCCGAGTATGATGGCACATTGCGGATGCGTTTAGGTAGAGTGCTTTGAACGCAACTTGCTTCGTAAATACACTGGATGACTAGAATCTGGATGTTGCCTGATTTGCGGTTGGTCTTTTGCAGAGGTAGTTTGGGTAATGCTTCCAGCAACTAAGGTATATTAGGTCACTAAACAGGAATACTTATATACTTCTTGGATGTTTTTGTCAGTATTTTTGTACTTTAAATCTGAAAAACAGTAAGAAGGTTATGGAAGTTATTTTGATAGGGTTAAAAATAAGGCGTGTTATGCCGAAGTAGCAGATATCTACATTTTTTAAACGACTTCAAAAACGGAGGGGGTTATTTACAAGTACGTACAGCATGTTTCTATTTATGCATACATTATGTGTAATGTATTTACCTTAGTAATTTTACTTATAGTCAAAGTAAAAAATCTTTATTCGCATAAACCTCTCGAAACACCTTAACTGACTTTACCACCGGCTTCGGAATACATTATAACCAATCAAGAAAAAACAAAATAAGTTTTTTTGATTAAAATTGATTAATTATGCTTACGCAAGTGTCCTCATCTACAAACACAAGTAATTTTGAAAGCATACACAACATGACATCTATAATCCTTCACATGTGTCAAACTAAAAACTCGTATAGTTAAGGAACGCTGAACATAAGGCGTCTAAAATAAACTTCCGGCGACATATGACTCGCATAATCTGTTTTAAATTAAAATAGTCCTTAACGTAATGTATATAGAGCTAAAATGGAGCGTCCAAAGTGCGAGGTATTTAGGGTTGTCATCGCAATCTTATTAAGTTCAGAATGTCTGAGGCAGCTTTGCGAAAATGTTGGAAATGTTGAATACCTAACTAGGCAAGCTAAAAATGTTTTATTAAAGGTTACGTCCTAATTTAGGCTTCATGAAATTTCTCGAACAAACGTTCGAGATATTTAACAGGGGTTTTTGTCACTTCTGAATTATTTTTTACACCTACCAAGATTCTTAATGGCGTTTTTTCTCTTTTTCATTTATATACAGCTATGTAGCAGTTTAAAGTAGAATCTACTCACACTGTAGCATAGTTTGGCTGGATGTGATTTTAGCAAAAGCTCCAGTATCAAAAATAAACCTATTTCAGATAAGATGTAAGTACCTAGTCTTATTGCATAATCATTTATTTTTATACAGTTCAAGGAGCTGGATAAGGTTTAAGCTTCGATACATCAACTTGTTAAAGCGCGATGACCCTAGCCCTACATAGAGGGTGATGTGTCATGTCAAAAGTTGTATGATAAAACAGGATGTGCCGGCACTGCCGGGGCGGTGGAGGCTTTTAAGGAGTACCCTCGTGTTTACCCACTGTAGACTGTAACAATATTAACCATGCTGTATAGCTGTTCATTCGTTAACATTGGTTTGAAATATTAACCACATCATTATCAAGCAGACTTTTAATATCAGATTGAATACTGTTGCTTCAGAAGTACTGTCTCAAAAAAAACAATACCTATTAAACTGAAAAATACTAATGTAAAACTGAAGTGTTGGCTTCATTTACGATCCCCCTTAAACAACCTGAAAGCCTTTACTTTTTTCAGTCTTTTCAACGGATTACCCAATATATTTTTACTAGACACAGACGGGGGTCTTATTTGCGCACTTATTAGTACTAAAATATATTAAATATTAAATTTTGACTTTCCTCGGCGTGGTCGCGAGAAGACTGGAGAATGCAGATAACACCGTTGAGAGCGGCAGGTGTTGTTTCCAACTACCCCCGATCTTGCAAAACAACTGTCACGGTATACACACTCAAAGTATCCGAAGTCACATTCAAAGATAAATCGCGCCGCCAATATTTCCTAATTACTGGATTCCATGATTCCACCTTTATCCATCTTCCAATCAATTCTTCTTTCCGGTTTCTTCTAACCGATGTAATCGATTGATGAATATGTTGGATCGTTGGATCTTGTGAATTCTCAGTATCTATTCACAATTTTTCAAGCCTACTTACATAAATGTTCGATGAAATCCTTGTATTATAAGAATCGCTGCTCATTGATCTTGTAAGATAAAAATTGATGCTAACATTATATTGGATTCGAGCAGATCAAAATTCAAACTGTATTCGATTCTGCCCCACACGTATTATGAACATACTCGCTAAACTGCTAAACGAAAAACAATACCACATCCATAGACGAGTCTTGACGAGAAACCGAAAATGTGACGTTGATGTTTTGTAATTTTTTCTCAAACATGTGTTTCATTGTATGTAAATATGCTTTATTAATGAAATACTAATCTTTAAGTGTTCCATAACGTGCACAAGGTGAGCAAAATCATCCAAACCCAAAAAACGTGCCATTTCGTGTTCCCTCCAAAATTCCTTGGAAGTTTCAGTAAAGTACCTAGGATACTGATTTGTGACGGATGCTGAGCAAATGCATTAAAAACCTCTCAGCTCATCATCATCATCATCATCAACAACCCATATCGTCCCAGTGCTGAGCACGGGTCTCCCCTCACTTTCGTGAGGAGGGTTAGGCCACAATCCACCACGGGGGCCACGGCGGTTTGATTGGTCAGCAAAAAACCCTTCTTCAAAAAAAACCACCAACCTTTAGTGATGAAACCACGACGGGGACCTTAATAACATTGAATCGACAGACAATAACACCCTGAATCATTCCGGGAGTAAATTACATGTCAAATGTTCGGGGATCCAGAAATATTCCGGGATAATTTTCGTCCGCTTTCCGGTTGGGGCTTTTTACACTGTCAGACTGAGGCGACACGATATTACGGCAAAATACTATCAACAGTAATATGATGATTATGATACACCTTAGATTTAAATTTTCCCTAGAGGTGGAATAAAAAGGGTTTCATAATTATGTTCACTCTGAAACTTAAGACAATCATACAAATAGGTGTACGTTTTTAACGGATTTCTGACGTCAATCCGTATAGATATGTGTTCACCACTCTTTCTAGAATTAACTACAATTAATCCACTCATTTTGGACGCGCCAAGACTTCATTATTTCATTTCATTTTCACCTGGACCAGATCGGCTTAAAGCCGAGATTAATGGCGTAAGAGGGAGGAGGCTTATGCCCTGCAGTGGGTTGGATGAGCTGTCTATGATGATGATGATGAAGATTTAATTAATTCTGATTGAACTCTGATTGATTAAGATTAGCCTCATTGTTTGGGGTTGCGACTTATGAAGACGTCTAATCTTCGAATATGCCAATCTTCACAATTTGATCGTGCCCTCGTGGTTAATATTTTGTGGTCGCATGGTATTAACAACCTCTAGGCTCGAGGGTGGTGTTCGACCTCGTTGACAAGGATATCTAAATGTCATTATAAGTTCGAATGGCGCCCGCGGAATTTCGAACAGAACTGAAGGCTGGCGCCTACAGCTCGGAATTCCTGCTGTCAGTTACTTGTTAACGGCTGTGAACTCGAGATAGTTTGCCACTGTTACTGTAACTGGGTTACTAATAAATATGGCGTATATTATACAATACTATAACTGTGTTTGTATAGCAAACGTAGTAGTACCGTGCTTTAGAAGTCAGAGTTAGAGAAGATTTCCAAGAGTCTATCAATGCCTTTACACCCCCTACGCAAACAAACGAATGGAAATCAGTAGATACTTAACTTAATTAACTTATTTTAGGGGCGGGGAACCCTGAACCCTGTTGCGTTGGGTTTTGTTTGCTCGGTCACCTAGGTACCACTGCTCACCGTGTAAGCAAATTAAAACAACGCCCTGAGAGAGCAATATAATCAGGTATCACGGTCCCAAAGTTTCAACTCCATAAAGACACATGTACCTTCCCGCTTTCAACAGTACTGAATTACCGCCTTTTAGGGCTCTCTACTCATTAAGCCACCGCACCAGCCTTTAAGTTCCTGAAAGGAGTGAGCGAAAGAGTGTCTACGTAGGTTGTGTCCTATACACAAAGGCACTTCATGTTCTGAGAAATTAGAGTCACGAAATCAAGTCTTTTACCATCATCAAACTTAGACCACTTTATATGCTTAGTGCTATTGGCTACACAAGCCTGATGGATAATATAATTATAGCTCAAGTGGAAGGAACTGTTCCTTTATTCTCGAGGATATTACTTTAACCCAGGCAAAAGTACAGGAAAAATAATAATCATACAGACCCGAGGACCGGTTGGCAAAATGTAGGACAAGCTTTTTGTGAAGCTGCACACAAAAAAGAAAAGGAAGTACTATTTTAATCTCCTATAGCGGACCTCGCTTAATTTCGCAATGGGCTGGCAAAAAATGCTCCAAGTAATTCTCACTTGTACCGCGAAATTCTTATGAGTTTCCACGAGACCGAAAAACAGCGAATTTTGTTTTGTTTTAGGAGTTCCAAAAGTAAAATTATGACTGTTTCATATCATTTCGGAGATTCTGCCGTGTCATAGCTGAACCTCTTTGTTGCTTATTAGTGGTCACGTTACCAAAAAAATACAACAAACCATTTCAAACTTGGATCTTAAAATTTTTATATTTGTTTTATAGTTAAGATTTACTGCGTTTTCTTAGATAGATAAACTCTTTATTGAAACACCACAGAACAAAGAAAACTTAAAACTAGAACAAAACAAATTACCTAAATACAATTACTTATAGGTACTTCTTTGGGAAAGAGTTTGTTATTGTATGCGATCATTAAACGTTATTCAATTGTGATGATATTTTTGATAAATACTACTTCTATGATGTAATTAATAAAACTCATTACGTACACTTGTTAGTCAGAATATTTGTTTATAAAGTTCTAATTGAAGTTATCACACAGCATCATAACGTTAGCGATAGCAATGCGTCATGCACGTTGAAGAAATGTAGGCAGGTAATGTACCTAAATGGGGAAACAGAACAATATATGTTATGTATGATATGAAGGTTGTGCTTAACGCGGGCGTTGGCCAAAACATCTATTTATCTTGGCCTTAGTGTTTAGTCTGAGAAAAATGCATTTTGTCCGTGGAGAAGTTGCAGTAACCGTTCAAAGTCCAATTTATTCAAATTTATACGCTCCCTCGATCCTTCAACAGATATGAAGCAAGCCAGAAGAGTCAGCTCCTACTGAGCATCGATCAAAAACTACTTTAAGTTTTTCCTATTGGTTATTCTTTATTTATTTATTTATTTATTTATTTTTTAGCACACAAATGGATTACAAGGAGTACTAATGCTAAGTAGCATTTTCTACCAGTCATCCTGGAGGTCTAACTGAAATGGTGGTAGTGTGGCAAAACGAGAGAGCAGTGAAAAGTATATTTAAACGATATTTAGTGTTAGAGTATTTGTTGGCGTAGGTAAGTCTTGAAGAAATTAACTTTTCTTTATCCAGATGCGGTATCGGATAGTATGCTTTTAGAATATGATAGATTTTTTGATCTGGGTGTAAATACTAACGATATGAGATAATTTCTCTACTAGAGTGTTTAAGCCTAAACGGACTACACAAAGCGTGCTACCTATCCTTAGCAAATAATGAACAGTTACACCAGATAAAAATTCAAATACGTATCGAGGTAAAAGGAACCCTAAACACGCTAAGTAGATACATCAAATTCAGGAAAATCCATCGTTCCTCAAATTCTCCCGGAGTGAGCTTTCATCGAGCGTGCTCGGAGTAATTTGTAAATGGGTCGCGCAGCGATGATTTACCACCCTTGGGGTGCCTGTACACCAAACCGGAGCTAGGCAGCGAAGCGCCGATGTAGGAAACTTCACCAATGAGAGCGTTGCTCTATGACGCTATAGGATACAGTAGACGATCCCATTGGTGAACATCTTTTCAGAAAAGTACCGCTCGCAAACTAAATAAGTGGAAGCTTGACGCCAAATACGAAAGTGAAGCTCTCAAGATGTGCCCATCCACTCGTATCACGCACACACTCACATCGTGTTATGCTGATCAATATTTTCAATCAATTTAATAAAACGGTTGATGTGTGCTTAATTTGCGCAAAAGATAGTTTATTTTACAGCGTTTCCTCGAGAGGAAAATTTGTATCACATCAGAAATGCTCACACACACATGCAGCCGGTATTGCTCTGCTTCACTTTCGTATATGGTATCGTGAAGTCCTCATTCTTCTCCTATTTATAGGTTCATTCACTCTATTGCCTCGTACAGTTCTGGTGGACAGGCAGCCTCTAGCCGTGACGGAGTATCTTACCCCGTACCTTTGTGTTGAGGCAAGAGGTTTTTCGTCGAGATACGCCGCTGTGTTTTAAATAATTAAGGATTAAGGGCGTTGATTATGTTATTTTTTTTATGAACTGGTTTTTTTTTTTACTATGCTGCACTTGTTTAAAATTCCACGACATTCCTTTCATTCAGTTGGGTTTGTTAATTAGCCTATAATATGACTATAGTAGACCGGTGGGAATCGGATTAGGAGGTGAATTGGATTACTAATAAGAAATTCGGTCATATTCAAAATCCACAGGTAACTGGACGCGCCGAGAAGGATTACCTCACGGGTCAGTCTGGGCGACGCGTCCCAGAGAACCGCTCTTTACGTAAAAAGTATGCCGAATGGCTTCGATACGTGATCATGACGTTTGTTGTTTTGCAATGTACTGGTAGGTTCTAGCTCTATATTTTTACACATTTTCTTCGTCAGACTATAATAATTATATCTGTATAATTTTTAAGCATCGTGATCTTTTTCTTTTCACGAATCTATAGCATTTTTTATTTTACATACGCAAGAATTATTTCGGAGGTAGGTGTTATCCTTTCCACTAATCCAGACAGGGCCCCGTTGTGAATTAAGGTTTAATACACTTCAAGATAGTGAGGGGAGCTCGTGCTTAGCAGTGGGCCGACATGAGTTGAAGATGATGATGATGATGATGATAGCATTTACTAGCTCTCAGAAGGGATAGAAGTGTAACGTTTCTTCAAAGCCGTCTTCTAACAAACAATAGAATAGAATAGAATAGAAAAACTCTTTATTGTACATCAGAAACAAAAATAAACACAGTACAGAAGAATTACAATCGGTAAACAAGGGTGGTACAACAATGTTAAGTTATTAATAATTTTCTGACTAAATTCTACCCTGTTAATGTTAAGGCCGGTCCTCACACCACCACCGCTCAGGATGCAACGGGCCGTGCGTCCATAAATTGCCGTCGCTCATATATCGTGTGCCAAGCTGTGTACATAATTGGTTCTGGACTCTATGGTACGGCAACTTGCCACATTGTAAGATGCAGGGGTGGCAGTATAGATATCCTTTAGGTTTTCAACACAATTTCAGCTCTATTTTCGACTTTAAATTAAACTCACACCTTATTTTTTCAAGCATCGGAGAACCAGAGGGGAAATATCGACTTGATATGAATCAACTCAATTGTACAAAAAAATACTTGGAACAAGCGGAATTTGTTCAAAGTCATATTCTTCTATGTCCTTATTAATAAGAACCAACCCAGCAGAACGATGGCACTAATTACCAGACCACTACCAGTACCACGACCTCTAAAGCATTTGACAACCCTGTTCCAAGTCAACTTTCTTGACTAAGCACCAGTTGCCTTACTTTGTTGATTTTAGTTAGACGATTATGCATGGACATCATATTTTAGGCTCATAATACTCTATGATATAACTTTTTTTAATGAGTTTTGCTAAAACTGCCCAAAAAACTCCAAATTAGTTTGATACTGTTTTCTACCTCCTTGCTATTTAATTAATAGTAATTCATTATCACCGTATATTTATAGGCATCAGTGGTTTAAAATTTTGATATTTTAGCCATCTTTCGTGTATATTTGAAATACCTATGCTAGTCGCAAAGTCTGGATTCTGTGTCAGTTTCACTTATTTATTTTGTGTTATTTACTTAGTATCAGCCACAGACTATATAAGTATCGCCTAATTTTAACCGTGAATAAAAAATACGCACCACATATTTTCAGCTAAAACGATTTATATTTTCATTAGGTACCTAATAACATCAATCCACGATTAAACCAATCTAAAGCGACAAATATTTCGTTATCGCCGAAACTTTCCCAAATTATTTCAATAGTCAAAGATGAAACAAAGTTGGATTAATTCGGTAATTTCAGCAGGTGTTCGGGAACAACTTTGATGGACGTTATTATTTGTTTCCAAAGTTATAGCCTCAGCTGGATTGGATGTTTATTTAAACAAATCTGTTGAGGTTGCGGTGGTGAAAATTATTTTATGAGTAGCTGTACGATAAAATAGAAGCTGCGATAGCCTAGTGGGTGAGCAACCGCTTTCCAAGCAAAAGTTCAAGATCAAATCCCAGTGCGGACACATATCAATGTGCTTCTTGTGAAAGCCTAATTAATTAATTATCACTCGCTTTTTGGTGAAGGAAAACATTGTGAGTAAACCCAAGGAAATAATGGTTCTGGAGGTATATGATCTACCAATCCGGACTGGGGCCCCGTGGTGCATTGTGGTATAATCCTCCTTACGATGGGTATGGATTATATGACTGTAGGTTACGATGATGATGATAATTATGGGTTTTTACCCTATTGCCAGAAGAAAAGTTAATGCTTTTATCTATGCCCAAAAGCATGGTTCTGTTTTTCAGTACCTATTTGAATGTTTCTTTAGCGAATTCCATAGTCTAAACGGCTTGATGGATTTTGATAAATGACGTGTCATTGGATTCGTCTTAATCTAGAGCGAGAGTGACATAGAATATAATTTATGAATGAATAATAATTTATGAAGTGCCAAGGAAATTAATACAGCTGGTCTCTAAGCCTCAATTTATATGTTTAGCGTTTCATATTGAGTTTATTCTAACATGTGTGTAGTAATACTTTTGATATTTTTAAGATTGTAAAACTATGAGGAGTAATTCCATAGATATACTAGGTATGTCTTATCAATGGACGTTTCCCCTCATTCATAGTCTGAAAACTATAAAAAGATTTTTATTTTAAAATCACAAAGTAACAATATCAATGGTTTCTATTGTAAAAAAAAAATCGTACAGAAGTATCAAACCACTCAAAGATCTAAACATGACCTATATTTTCAAGAACTAAGCAATAAATCATGTTCAAAGCCTCATTCCTCTTGAGCATGATGCTCTTTCCTTTTCTAACGCTCCTAAATCCTGTATGTCTGTCTTTGTCTGCGTTCGGAGTCGATTAAGTGGTGGTTGACGGTAATAAGCCTGAATTCCAGGCACGTTGTGGGGCAGAATCCTGGCGTCCTCTGCTCTGGTCGATAAGACGAGCTATGTGTTTCGAAACGAAAAATTTTCCGTTACATTTTTTTGATAAGTTTTGGCCATATAGTTTATTCCAGTAGATAAACTTACTTTAGGTAAAGTTTACAACGAATCTCACCCTTTTCTAACAGAACCACTGTTCAACCGGAAACACCCGCCCTGACCGGAAAGAGTGAAGGAATAATGGTAAATTCTAAGGCTGGGCGAAATGACCTTTTTACTAATTTTGACAATGCTATAATATATGTTAATGTACAGTCGGTAGTATAGTGTTATTGTGTGTTTGAAATTGTCGTTCCTATGTTTGTCTATTTGTCTAGCCGTCAATTGAACACAGACGCTTCTGCGTGTAGCTACAACAGGCGTATCTTGCTAGTATTATAAATGCCTTATAATTATGTACTTATACTTGCCTTATACATATGTACTTGTCTTATATATACCTAGTATTATTACTTATTGTATCATTTTTCAGACAGTATATCACAGTGAAAAGAGGATTTATTAGGCTGTGAGAGTATAAAGGTTCAAAGCGAATCGCACCTCTTTTCCGAAGAATCGATCTCCAATAGCCGGTCGCATGACGTGCAAACTGCCATCACTGCTCAACCGGAAACAGCCGCGCTGACCGGAAACGTGGAGGAATAATGGAAATAACGCTAGATGCCCATTCGGAAAATGCCTGGACATTGTATTTGTTTCACTGATAATCATTTGAAAACTGTATGTCTATTACATTGTGAGGAAGCGTTCGAAGCTCTTCCTTTTTTTACCCGACTACGATGAAGCAAAAAAGAGGGTTATGATTTTAACCGATATGTAGATAGTATGGTATAATTAGTTTCTTACGATAAAGAGCCTGAGGATAAAAATATTTCTGCGGCCAAGCTTAAATAAGATGGTTACTAGTTCGAACAAACTGATTAATCAAAAGGGTACCTAAAACGAGCTTCGGCTTCACTTTCAATTATTATTACACACTGAAATTACATAGCTTGCTTAATAATGTATAAATAAAACTACATTGACCCGCAAAACAGATTGAGAACAAATGGCGCCTCTTTCACGCTTGACCAAATAAATAAGAAGCTTTACTATTTTATTTAATTAAGGAATTACCAGGCACGCACGATTTGTACCGATATAAAAACGGTTCCCCGACATGCCAGGGCACAAGTGAGAAGCGACTCTAGACGTCGGACTACTCACTTTGTCAAACAACCGTTTTATTTTGTACCTACTAATAAAAAAATATTCAGTTCGACACATGTTAGAATAGTTTGGTAAAGTTACTGAAGAAGGGCGCCATTTTGGAAAACATCAACAAAATGGCGTTTAATTTGACAGACGGCATCGGGCCTATGGCGTACCCTTTGAAAATGTAAGTTATGGTGATCTGTGGTAAAGCTCCGATAGTTCTGTTTTAATTCCGGTTATTTGGTTTTAAAAACTGGATACAGGGCTGCCAACTAAGGGCCTACGGAGCTTTTCATATGAAGCCTGTTCATGGCAAAAGTGTATAGACGATAGAAGTTTATTCATTTCAATTCGTTATTTTTATGAACCATTCCGCAAAACCCACGTTCCTCTTTTTCAAAAACAACAAAATAATTATAAATATTCTATTTATGATAAAAATGACGGTTACTAACGGTTGTGAAATTAATAAAAAGTTTGCGACCACTGCGTGGTGCTAACCATCAGGATAACGACTCGCTTGTCTCGTTACTTCGTAATATAAATTAAAAGAAAACGCGTAGGTTAAAATACTTTTTTTTTAATTATTGGTCCCCCATAAGTGGTGAGATTCACCAGCCTCGTCCATCCACCATATTTAAATGTTTCCGCAAACAGGAGGTGGATACGCGTTCGAAATGAAAATGAAAAAAGGTTTGCAAAGATCAACACACCCCATGAACACTATGCAAACCAATGCGAAAATGTGAAAACAAAATGGCTACCCACCTCCTGTCAACTTGAACCAGAAATTAACCACGCCAGAAAGAGCCGCCGTCCGTGAATATATTTGCCCAATACATTAACAACCACCTCATCTTCCCAGGGTGTCCAAAGAAGTAGTGGAGCACATGCTCGGCTGGAACATCCCCGAGGAGCACCAGGACCTCGTCCACGAGCACTGGCGGAACTTCCCAGCGGTGAACAAGTACTGGCACTACTGCCTGGCGCTCATCTACACCATGCTGATGGTCACCTCCTTCACTGGCAACGGCATCGTCATTTGGATATTTAGCACGTGAGTATATCTTATCCGTAGATAGTCTATTGTAAAGAATGTACTACTACTGTAAGATGGTAAAGAAACTGCTAGGCAATTCAGAATCGAATCGATTCGATTCGAATCATTGATTCAATCTATTCAAGACAATCGACCTGTGATTTCGATTCGATTTCGCCAGCTGTCGACGATGCGACGACATAATAATCGAATAATGACAAACCGAAT
Source organism: Campaea margaritaria (assembly GCA_912999815.1). Taxonomy (NCBI): domain Eukaryota; kingdom Metazoa; phylum Arthropoda; class Insecta; order Lepidoptera; family Geometridae; genus Campaea; species Campaea margaritaria. Next base: position 9,100,656 of record OU538801.1, read on the forward strand.
CGATCGACCACTAAGTTATCGAAAGGTTCTGAGTTACCTAGCAAACTTGCGATAAGTAGGGAACTAAATTTACGCTGTAAAAAATCATCAACAAAAAAAAAAGAAATTCGAGACTGTATTTGTGTATGCTACCGTCATTGTAGTACTATTGCACAGATGACGTTCTTTTAAAATAATTTAAAAAAATGGTTTATCGCCAATAATTATAAACATAAATAAAAAAAAACTGGTCAGTCGGACAGTCCGAAACAACCGTCATGTTATCGTGCAGCCAGAGATCTTATAGTATTCATAAGATCTTTGCGTGCAGAACCTCTACATCTGACGTACCGTGTTTGGGTCGCATCATGTCACGAGATGCAAAGAACAGAGCATGTTTTTTAGACTAACAACAGTACTCTAGATTATACTTTCATAAGGCTCCAAATAGAATATGGCATGGAAACTTAACCTTCGGTTCATGTGGAAGGACGACGTATCGTTTATTCGCAAAATGGAGGGAACTGCTCCGTATCTCAACCTCAAAAACTATGAACTGGGCTAGATATAGAAGCCATCAGTTTCGGTCGACATGACCCAAAAATTAATCTCACCCAGTAGTTCTACGATGACAAGCATCTCTTCACCATATTCTGTACCGTTGGCCTCGAAATCAAAATCATTAATAGTCTTTATTCCCATGAGCTACAAATTTGCACTCATGAAAGTTATCTGACTCTACCAGACCATCTGCGGCCTTCAGGCCGAATAGCCTTGTATTCCATTTAACTAATCAGCCGTATCATACTGATATTATATTTCCTCAAAGGACATGAAAGACGTAGGCCACAGTTGAAAGACAAATAAAATAGTAGATCCGACGCAAGTACACGGAAAACGTTTTCCAAAGAGAGCCGCGCGGTTAAAACTTTGCTCCTGACACTTCGTGAAATGTGAAATCCTCAAACGGAGAGAAGAATAGGGCCTCTTTTTATGAAAGCTGCGGTTTGACACAGAAAAACTATGCGTAGCAACGCTTCAATCATGAATAAGAGGTTTTTGGCGGGAAACCGAAAATGTGACATTGTTTTTTTTTGTATCTTTATCTTAAGCTTGTGTTTCTTGGGTGTTCTTTAACGTGTACGAGTGTAAAAAAAGAATACACAAACCCAAAAAACGTGCCATTTCGTGTTCTCGCCAAAACTCCCAAGAAGTATTAGTAAAGCACTCAATACTTTACTGAATCGTGACTGAGCACCTACTGGGTTGGACTTGATATTTTGACTATATTAACTACAGAAAATTGAAAAAACTATAACATTTCAATTACTTGGTACTGGCTAAATGCACTAACGATGCGAAGCAAAAACGCAAAAAAAAACCTGTCTAATGCATGGTACTCTCTCACCTACGTGAGAGCTATTAAGTGATCTGTAGGTACCTATGTAAATAAATTGTCCGAATTTGCTTAACAATTTGTGAAGCATTTTCTCAAATCAAAAGTACACCAAAATTTCCAATAATTATCAAGCAAATTTCGCTGTAATAAAACTGGTGCTAGTAATTGCAAGTTAATTTCGCAGTTGTTTGTCAAGGGTTTCTCAGCTCGGTGCTCTTAGCGGGGTCTTACTAAGAGTTTTCGATCAACTCTATAAACTTTCGAGTTTGGTTCGAGTTTGGAATATAATTGTATATAACAAACTGTGTACAATTTCATTTTAGAACTATATCGTCTTGGATAAAGTTTAATGAACGGATTTGTATGTGCACCTGAAAATTTATGTTAAAAGATGAAATGCATATAAAGTAATATTTTCTATAACTTTTTGAACTAGTTCAGAGATACTTGTGGAGAGTAGAGCAAGTTATAATTTTTATTTATATGCATTAGTGCATGCTGTTTAAATTTAAATCCTATCGTAACTGCTACAAAGTTTTTATTAAGTTTTACAGTGAAGCTTTGTATTTACAATACAATACAATAATTCTTTATTGAACACCATAAGGCCTAAGTAGACACAGTACAATAAACATTTAATAATCAGGTGGTACAATGATAGCCCTTATTCCTTAAAGCAATTTCTTTCAGGCAACCTTTGGTTGGGCAGTTTTTGGATGGATAGTATTTATTTATTTATTTAAATAATACTTTATTGCACAGATTAAATAGGTAGTACAAATGGCGGAGTTAACGCTAAGAGCATTTTCTATCAGTCTACCACCGTAGTAGTGAAGGAGAGAGGGCTTAGTAGGCGGGGGTGAAGGGGTGTTTATTTATTTATTTATTTATTCAATTGAAACGGCCGCAGCCAATTACTTAGTTACTTTTACGTTTAGTTTGTATCGTAAACCTATAGTACCAGCACTAGATCCTATCGCGCTGCGTTTGAACTTAATTAAATCAGAGCGGTGGCAGCCGCCACTTGATGTTCCTCAAAGACTTCCACGTCACCCCCACCCCCAGCCGAATTTGAGTCTGGAAGCATTAACTGTTCATTGTCATTATTTAAGAAGAAACATAATTTATTGGTAACGACAACGCTTCGAAACCTAGATAATTCTATAACAAAATATACCTACTTTAACACTTTCAATGCTGAGAACACAACTGTCGTGTTTTTCATAGCTTGCTGCGAATGCGGGGAAAACACAACTGTTGTGTTTGTTGTATGGGAAAAAACTATGGAGTGCCGCACCCGTGACTAGACAGGCAAATTGGCTCAGCAGTTAAAGTGTTAAATTTTTACTTACTGTACTGTATCTATTGCCTATCTATATTATGGCCTAACCCTCCTCACGAAAGTAAGGGGAGACCCGTGCTCAGCCCTGGAACGATGTGGGTTGATGATGCTGGTGATGAATTGGCTCGGTTCTTGAGGAAACCAACTCAGCAGTTCACAATTCGATGCTCGTGTCAGGCTATATTTGCAAAATAGAAGAAAATTTGTCACGAATTCCAATTTACGACGCTCTGGCAACAGTCTTCGAGAACCAGTCTCTTGGTTTCTAATGTACCACCTTCGATCGTGTCACTTGGCACCAGGTGAGATCATGATAAATCCCTAGCCTTTATGAAAAATTATAACGAAATCAAAATAAACGTCAAATCTTTCCACAATACTGAAATACTAGTCTTCACTCTCCACATGGCAACTACGTCATTTCCTATCGCCACAGATCCAATAACCACTTGCTATCGCAGATTATGCAGCTGCTTGATCGTGTTTACACAGTCTAATTCCACAGGCACTTCACTTAGAGGCTCTAAAAGTTTCTAACAATCTAATCCTTCCCCTACGTCCTTCGCTTCCTTACTCACCTTCTCTTTTTAATACATTCACTTAAAGGTCCTACTCCTTAACTCTATAAAATTCGTTCCGCAAACCGCGTCGAACACTCACACGTAACCTTATAAAATTCCAACTCGAGTTTAAAACTCCTAAGTTCATCGGGACATTGATTGTGTGACTTGTTCGCAAGTTCTTCGCGAGGGAATAAATTTACATGCTCCTATCTACAAACTGGGACGGGAAGGTTTGGAGTTACAAATGTGGAGCAACTACTAATAACTTGGTAAGAGTCGGCGGCTGCGCTCGTTTGCATAGTACGACTGAGGGTTCTAACCGATCTTGGACGGGGTCCTGGTACCGGCTAGGACCCAGATGACATACCTGGGTCTCATCCTGGACGGATGGTGGTCTTTTGGGGCCTACTTTTCCCATTTGGCCCCGAGAGTCACTGGAGCAGCAGCCGCATTGGGTTTGCTAAGTTGTATCAACTTCTGAAAATCTTTTTCCTAACACATTCCATATTTTTCTAGCTCCAAATCCCTGCGCAGTGCCAGCAATATGTTCGTGATCAACCTGGCAGTCTTTGACCTCATGATGATGCTGGAGATGCCACTGCTCATCATGAACTCCTTCTACCAGCGGATGGTGGGATACCAGCTCGGCTGTGACGTGTACGCCGTACTGGGTTCACTCTCCGGGATAGGCGGGGCTATCACCAATGCTGTGATTGCTTTTGATAGATACAAGTGAGTAAGGACTGCCTGGACTTATAACTTTTGCTGTGGGTTTTGTTTTTATTTTTCTTTTGCTGAGACCTATACTTTTTGGTGAAGGAAAAACATCATCAGGACATCATCAACCCGAGAATTATTTCTGAGGTAGGTATGTTATCCACCAATCCGGGCTGGACCCCCGTTGTGGATTATGACCTAACCATCCTCACGAAAGTGAGACCCATGGGAGACCCATGCTCAGCAGTGGGACGATATGCAATCAGCAATATGCTTCAGCAATCAGTTCATTTCAATCACTACCATACATCTAGGCTAGGTATTAATTGAGTCGAACGTTTCTTCGACGTTTCTTGAAGAGCCAAAACCAAAACAGATTGATATATTTCTTCTTTTTTTGTCTTTCCCAGGACGATATCATGCCCACTCGACGGGCGGATAAACAAGGTACAAGCGAGCCTCCTCATAGCCTTTACATGGTTCTGGTCTCTGCCATTCACCATCCTTCCAGCACTCAGGATATGGGGAAAATTTGTTCCAGGTAAGGTAATTTTTTTTAAACCCCTTGCCGCTTTTTGCCCACACCCGTTTACAAACTCCTAAAAATTGTATGAGGAGGAGGTATATACCGTGGATTCAAATAAGACGTACAAAGTGGCCCTGAATCTCTTTAATAAACTTGAAGAGCTAACTAAGTCAATAAACACATTATCAAGTCACTTATCATACTAAGCGGGTGCTTAAAATGAGAAATGTTAGTCGAAATGAAGACATAAATCACCACGGAGCCTCAAAATTACTTCAAAGCGGTTTCATAAAAATGTCGCCGAGAACATTTTTATTACGGCCAGCAAGCTGTTGAATAACATTTTTAAAGATGTTACCTGATAGGTAGGTAGGTAAGTGAAAAGACAAATTTCCACGATCTAATTACATTTGGAGATTATTAATTGGGCAAGTTCTCTCATCGATTATATTACTTCAGTTACCGATTTCACGAAAACTGTCCGGTCTAGAATATACTCGTAAATGTAGTAGTGACGTCACTTGACGTGTACAGACAGATAATGGTGTCTGTGTTGGCGTTGCGACTGAGATATTCCGAGCTCATGCACACTAAAGCAATCTGCATGTTTACACGTAACAACACCCATGGCATAGCGGTCTTACTGATATAAAATATACTAGGCGAGCCCTGCGGTTTCACCCGCGTTAAATATTTTCCCACAAGAACCGTAATTTTTATGGGATAAAAAGTAGGTGTACTCCATGTTCAAAGGCCCAAAGTACCTATATAGGTACTAAATTTTATCAAAATCCGTTTAGCCGTTTCGGCGTGAAGAGAGGACAAATGCACAAACGACTGTATAATTTTAGTGAGATTAGTAAGTTTTACCTACTAAACAATTAACCTGTATTAACTCAATGAATGCTTCGGTCGAAGTCTACCTTCCAACAGCAGCAACTACCGTTCCCAATTAACCAAATGATTAACTACCAACTGAAGCAATTGTATGACAAATGATAATCATCCGCCCTACGGATTAGTGCTTTGTCTTCGTGAATGGACAGTAATTGCATGATTAATCGACTCGCAGTCATTATTAATGATGGTAATTTTATTACAGCTGTAAATAATATTGAATTGAATAATGATTCGGTATGAATTGGGGACAAATCATCATGCGTTAACATAAAACCGTTTTAAGTAAACAGTTTTAAGTAGAATTCATACTTTTGATATTGACACGGCGGTAGGGGTATTTATTCCAAGATTATTCTCAACGGAGAATATAAATGTTTGGAATTCAGAAGTGATGTCAAATTTTACAGCTCAAGTTTAATCTTTCGCCCTCAAAGAAAATTGTGCAAAAAATTTCGACTTCCGTAGTTCTTGGTCAAATATTAATGCTGCAAAGCCCAAGAAGTTGACCACAAAAGGAAAAGAGACGAAAAGAGGCGTTCAATGCGGTCGATCATGACTTGCTCACTGCTATACTACGCCATCTCAACTTTTCTGCTATTTCGGCCAGCTGGTTTACTTCCTACCTAAAGGGACGCAGACAGGCGATCCGTGCTGGCCAATCACTCTCTGAATGGTGTGACTTGGAAGCTGGTGTCCCTCAGGGAGGAATATTATCCCCTCTTCTTTTTTCGCTTTTTATTAATATGCTCTCCCCTTACCTACACTGTCTTTATCATTTCTATGCTGATGACCTGCAACTTTACCGCCATACCTGCACTCAAAGTCTTGACGAGGCAGTGACCTCCCTCAATAATGATCTTAACCAACTACTGTCGTGGTCCAAACGTTTTGGTATCGAAGTGAACCCCAATAAGTGTCAAGCTATAATAATTGGTAGTCTGCGTCAACTGTGCAAAATAAACTATTCTGATCTAACCATACTTAAATATAATGGTAGCGTCATCCCCTTTTCCTCCACTGTTAAAGACCTTGGCTTACTAATAGACTCTAACCTCTCTTGGACTGCCCAACTCAGTGATGTTTCTAGGAAATTCTATGCATCCTTGCACTCTATAATCAGGTTTAAAAACTTTCTTCCTTGTAATACTAAAATTTCTCTTGTCAACACTCTCCTTCTTCCAATTATCGATTACGCTGACATTTGTTACCTAGATATTACTGAGGAGCATCTAAATAGATTGGAACGATTACTCAACACATGTATCCGCTTCATTTTTGGTCTTCGAAAAATTGACCATATATCTGAGTATCGATCTAAGCTAAAGTGGCTTAAAATCCGAGACAGGCGGAATGCCAGAATACTCTGTCTACTTTTCTCGATTTTAAATGACCCCAAATCACCTTCCTATTTAAAAGATTCGTTTACTTTTCTCTCCGACACCCATGAACGTACCCTGAGATCCACTAATGCCCTACTCCTCTGTACCCCTAAGCATTCGTCTTCCGTCCTAGACAACTCTTTTGGAGTCGTCGCAGTCAGATTGTGGAACGAACTTCCTCTAATAATTAAAAAAGCGCCATCCAAAGATATATTCAAGCGGCTCATCCGTAAACACTTTTTAAGAGATTTGTCATCTATTTAGCTATCACTTAAATTATATTATTATTTATTATATATATTATTATATTATATTATTTTATATTATATATATATTACTATATTATATTATTTTATATTTTATTATATTACATTCATGTTGTTTTTGTGTTAAGCTGTATTATTTTCCATTATTGTTTATTATTATTATTTTTAATTATTTTTTTTTCTTGATGAGATATTTTTGATGCACGCCTACACCGTCTCTCCTTCACTATGGGTGGTTGACTGGTAGAAAATGCTCTTAGCGTTAAGTCCGCCATTTGTACTAGTTAGTTAATCTGTGCAATAAAGTATTAAATAAATAAATAAATGTAAATTAAAATAGCACTAGCCAACTAACTTTCAGAAAAATCATCGTTCAACTTATGTTTGAGTCTAGAAATCGATTTATAAAAATCTACTCTCGGATATCGATAAACAAAAGATGCGAATAAACCTTAAGTGAGAATTTGACGAAGAGTTTTCTTTCTAGAGGGATTCCTTACGACTTGTTCGTTCGACTACTTCACCGACGACCAGGACACGAAGGTCTTCGTAGCCTGCATCTTCGTCTGGAGCTACGCCATCCCCATGTCTCTCATCTGCTACTTCTACTCGCAGCTGTTTGGGGCTGTAAGTTTCTTCTATCTTTATTGTTGTAATTTCTTCTTTCTTCCCTATTAAGAGATAGTTTAATATGATCTACGAACCAATGTCTTGTACTTTGCCCTTATTCCTATTTAATCTAAAAATAGCCCTTAATCCAAATCATTAATTAAGACGGGCCTCAAGAATGTTTACAAACTCTTCCACCTTATATGCATTTGAGAAGAACCGGCAAGAAAGTATATCTACCTTCTTGGTTTAACTTTTAACTGCTCGTTTGTCTAATTACCAGACCAGAAACAATTGATTTTTAATTGTTGTCTGACAGAATCTTTGAAAAAACAAATGAATGGTTATAATGCAAAGTTAAGCTTCTCTTGAAACTCAAATACCATCTTCAAAGACCATGTTTAATGATAGAAGTCTACATAATATCGGTGACTTGTTATAAGTAGTACGGCGACATAGATCTTGATAGATATTTCCCGTATTTCTTTTTGTCGTATTTCATGATTAGCTACGAATAATATTTCTTAGATAAATCCCCTATTGGTGCCTAGTAATGATATTATTTATTTGCGGCAAGATTAATCCCGGAATGAGGTCTGCCGGACAGGTTCTGAGATTTCCCATTTTTCGAACAACAAAGACCTACAGATTACTATAAAGATATTGTGAAATGAAAATATAGGTACAGAAAATATATATATAAGGGAAGACAATGGGTGCTAAGAACAAAGATTTGTATTGTATTGTCGTCGTCGTAGGGTTGGAAGATTGCTAACGTTGTTATCATAAAACGTTATAAGAATTAATTTAGTATCGCAGCGAGATTTTTCGCCAACCAACTAGCAGAATTAAACTTAATAGTACTGTTAGTAAAACTTGGATAAAGTATCAGAAGTATTGTATGCGTTTAATAATTTCTAAAAGACGCTAAGCGTATACTTAACAACCTATTTCTGGTGCCCAGCATAGAGTCTAGAGGAATTGGATGACGTCATAAGGCGCGTCGGATAAGATTTTCTTTGCTAAGTACAGCCCTGAGTCTATACATCAAAGGGCAAATACCTTTTGTTTTCAAACTCAAAGTATAGTTACTTAGTTTATGTTGCCTACTTCCTTAAATAAACGTACTTTTGATAGAGATTCCGTATCATAAACTCATTGGAAAGTTAGTTTATACTTTAGAGCGTACCTTTAAGGTAAAAACCACGTGTCTTAACTTGTGTGCGGTCTCTAAGTTGCTTGTTAATTAAGTGCTTGTTAATGCAGTGAAGGGGGACTACAAACGTGCAATGCTGCAAATTGCATTTATTGTAAAGATACCTAGGTATAATGTGAGTAAAGTATTTTCTTGCAAAATCCGTTCACAAAATTGTCAACATTGCCTCTGATATCCAAAAATATGAAATCGCAGGTCGACGTGAAATCTCAATGGTCGGGTGATTTCTCCGCTCGGCCGCGCTTACGAAAGTTTTCCATCTGGCAAACAATCGGCCAATATTCTCCGGTTCCTATTCAACCCGTATTCAACCCTCCGAGGGCGAAACGACCATAATAACAAGCTTGTACGGAGTGTTGATTAGTTTTATTCCTCTATGAGGGTTACATTATAGGGCTAGATTGACCGTAATGTGGATAGAGTGTGGGACTTGTTAAACACGAGGTGATTATAATACGCAATTACATGTTGAATTGATGAATATATTAGCCGGTAAAAGTAGAATCCACTGTAATTTGAGCACATTCTAGTCATAGTAGTTAGAGCAGGGAACTCACAGGTTTTAAAATGTAAGGAGAAAATTGTCTATCCTATGTTATAAATAGGCCCTGCAGATTTAGGGCCAGATCTAGATGTACGAGCTTCTATAGCAAAAGTCTACCGCACCTAACTCAAGTCATTACCGGCAATCGTGCCAAAATTCCAAATACCACCGAAGCATACAGAACATCAAACATCGATTCCCGCAAACGGAAAAAGAATCTCCGTTTACAATTTCGAATTCGGGAAAGTTCGAGAAGTTTCCGCAACGAAGGAAGTGCGAACTATAGATCAAAAAGCTCTGCAGAGGCGTCATTCTGAAAATTTGCGGATTTTTTGTATAAACTAGGATAGTAGGCAGTAGGACCTCATGAAAAAAATAAGTGACGGTGTAGCTGAAGCTGTAGCACGCTTGCCTCGAAAACGCTACAATAAATTAAAAATAACAACACATTCAAAGTTCGTTTACAATAAACATAGCAAGCTCTGTCAACACATACAGACATTAGTGAAACTTCACATAAATCTGATCAGACCAATCGGCACACCGACAGTATCAGTACAAACAAAACGCAAGCCAAACTCAAAGAACGTAATTTTATTACTTCAACCATCAAACGTGCCACATTTATACTTGCTTATTTGATCCAAAATAGACTCTTAATTCCCTAAAACAAAAGTTATATTTGAAGTTCTTATAATTGAGTGATTGGACAATTAATCCACAAAAAATAAATGCTTTGATGAAATGACACATAATTCCTACGTACATTTCGCCTCTGTCGGGCTGTAGGCATATCCGTCCTGGTGTGAATCGTCGAAACTTCGTCACCTTTCACAACGATTGGGATAAGCTCCTAATGGACGAGCTTTTTAAACCGAATTCTGAAGACACTCGGCCGTCGGCAGCGTCTCGGTCGCAATTATCAATTTGGACGACCCGTTCCGTGCGCTTTATTAAATTTCCGGACGAGTGAAATGGACTTGAGGTTTTTTCTTTGCAGCTGTAGAGTTTTGTTGTTGCTAACGAGCATTATAAAATCAATGTAATAGGGATTTCTTTGGGTTATTGTAATTTCAACAGAGCGTTATGCAATATTTGTGGTGGGGGGCCTCTTCTGTAAGAGACCGCCTGGGGTAGTACCTTTGCCAGATATTCATCCGCCAAGCAGTTGTGTGCAAACATTACTCTGTCCCGGTTTGAAGGCCATTGTTTCCAGTGAAATAACTGGGCACGTGAGACTTTAGAGCCGACGTCTCAAGGTGACAAGCGCAGTGCAGTGCCGCACAGGATTATGCAATCAGTGTTCTAGGTGGTGCTGTGCCTATTATGGGCAGGCTTAGCGCTTACCGTTAGATGAACGACTTGCTTGTCTCATCACTCAGTCAAATAAAACTAAAATCTATACTGCTTTATCGCTGGATTTGCAACCCGCTGGAGGACATCCATTCAGTTACCTGTTCTTCTGATCTGGGTTATTACAATTTTAATGGAAGTAACTATGCCTTATGCAATATTTATTCTGCGAGTTATGCAATCTGCATATCAATTTATTCCCGTTACGAGCTCATTAGTTTAGTTTCAGCCACCTTTGTTTGTTGTTGAGCGCAAATTTGTTGAAATTAATTTATTCTTTCTCCGTTTCTAACTGCATTATGCATCTTATGAACCCGCCTAGGGTGATTTGTTTCACTCTAAAACACCCCTTTTCCATTAAATACATGAACTTTCGAAAATAATCTATCGTGACAAATTATTAGCAGACTCTATAATAGATTCTAATAAATGAATTATAAGTAGAACAACAAATAATACTAACTGTCCAAAACTGTCCATAACAAACCTAATGTTCCGGTTTCCCATAACAGACGAATACCTCGAACTCTCCGGAATTCGTGCATGCGTTCAAACACAAATTACTAGTCGCTGGACTTGAAATTGAGCTGAGCTGCAGATCAGTTTGCATCTCACTTGAGCAAGAGCTTCGAATTGATCAGCTCGGTTCGAAGGCTTAATTTTTCTTATTCACGTAGTTTCACATTTGGATTTCGCGAGCTTCGGCTACAGCTACAAATGTGTTTGTCACCTTCGGTTAAATTACAGAGGACTATGTAGCTAAATCTGACGCAAAAAACTGCTTAACCGGTGTTTTTCGTCGATGTTAATATACATTACGTTGATACAGTTTGTCTTTTTTCAATGTAAAATAATTTGAATTTTGATATTTTAAGATCGATCAGCAGAACAGGTAACGGTCTTAATCAACCTCTATACAGGATTTATAAACAGAATTCTCAAACTGTAGTTCGGCATATGAACTGTGATTTAAACAATGCGCTGCATTTTTCAACCAGCTGTAAGTTTCACTACACCTCACTACTAACCGGATACGGAATCGCCTGGAAACTCCCGAACTTTGTTGTTCGGAGAAAATTGTAGCGAGATTTGTTTAAATTCCTCTTTATTTTTGTAGAACGAAATATAAATTACTTTTATCGAGCACCGGATTCCACCGCTTAGCCTTAAAGGATTCGTCGTTTAGGTTTTAAGAAGTTTGTAGAATTCCTTAAGAGACCGCAAGACTTTTAGTGCCAGTTAGTCTATAGTCTTCACCAGTCGTCACAAATAAAGTAATGTACGTACACACATAAATAGCTACTCAATTAAGAATTAAAAGAGTTTTGTTTGTTTTTTGCAAATATTTAAGAGAGGTATATCAACCTTCTTGTTACACATACATGTAGGTACATAAGCAATAAAAAAAACAAAGCACAGACAATGAATCAACGTTTCATTTTCAATTTAGATTCGAGTAAACGCGTCCAATTTCCGGTTAAGGAAAAAGAAAGGAAAACTCGGGACAGTCACAATTTTAATTATCACTTGTGTTAAATCACGAGGCGGGGATAGCGATTAAAGGAGGAAAATTAAAGGGCAATTTTCCCTTTTCGCCACTTTACGTATTTGGATTTTGGACCTTTAATGGGTGGGTCCTTAATGAGCGAAGTTGCTGATGATGACGTGTTTTGAATTAAAAAGTATTATCACAAATTTTTAATGTGAATGAATTATAACCTGGTTCTACTGGAAGTCTACAGAGGGCCTTATTTTGTTCTCTTAAAACTTAAATTGATAGTTAACCTCTGCAGTGTTAAAAAAATTATCGAATTATGTCGCTATGTCTAGGTACTTAATAAAGTCTTGACTTGATACCTATCTCGAAATGAAGAAACCTCGAGAGAACAATACGACGAAATAACGCTTCAGCTGCATTCGTTTGACCGCGGAACTGTAGCGAATTTCACTTTGTCGCAACCTCAATAGACAAAGAACTCTTCATCTAGATCTAGCTGCCACAAGAGCTACTCTTTGTCTAGACACACTTACTTGCTAACAGTGATTTATTAGGTATTTGTGATTGTAATACCAATCCGGACCGGTACCGTGGTGGATTAGGGCTTAATCTTCCTCACAAAAGTATTGCTTAGCGTGGGTCTCCCTCGTGCTAAGCACAGGGTTAATGTGGATTGATGATGATGATAATGATTGTAATACAGTTTTTTACAAGGAAGGGGTTCTAAATTCTTATTTCTTTATTCTGTGGTATCGACCAGTCTGTTGTTGTTTGTTAATCGTAAAAACTACTGAACTGATTGCGATGCTGTTTTCACAGTTTAGTAGGGAGCTTAGAATCTGTATTGAGGATGTGTATTGTGTAATGGGTATAAAAAAAAAACATACAAATACAAAATACAAATACTCGGTTGCAATAAAATACATTCCATTTAAATCCAACGACTAGAAACCAAACAATTAATAAAAAAAAACTGTTGCAGACTGTCATTAATATCGATATAAAATATTACTAGTTACTTTAATATTATAACAAGTCTACATAAAGCTACTAAGTCCCATCTCAGACTTTGCAAAAGTCATATCGTAGGAACATTCCGTACAGATTCCATAAGCATTAAATCTTCCATCGCCAAATATAGTGGCATCACTGGCATCCTACATTTATTTTTCGATGTTGCCACGGTATACGGAAAACGGTTGGCGGTAAGCCACCGAAATAATTTATCTCTGCAATGCCCGCGAATAGGTCCGAGCCGTCGATGAAATAAGCAACTGAAGATCACAATATATCAGTGCAAAACTACTAAAGGCTTTATACTGCACAGTACAATATTGTAGCATTCGCAGCAAGCCGAAATAGGAGTGGCTTTGTACTATACTGGGACTATACGTATGCGATGAAAAAGATGTTCAATAACTCGACATAGGCTACAGCAAACACATTGCACTCACGTATCTTGGACTGCTGCAAGCACTCTTTGAGCTTCCACCTTCGGTCGATCACCAGCCGGCTAGTTATATTGTTTATAGGGATACACTAAGGTCTTGTTTAACATACGCGAAAGTGAAGGAAGATTCACATTCCCACAGGAAGCAACCGATGCGATGAATCGCGCGCGGTGTTTACTTTCATACACTACTCGAGCTCCAGATTTAAGCTTTAGATTTAACATCGATATATTATTACTAAATGATAACTAAATGATATTGTAGTGCGCAATTTCACTAAACGTCACATTATAACTTTTTATTAATTATTATTAGGGGTTACATGTCATAATGTTATTATATTTATAAAATAACAAGAGCAAGTGCCCTATGTTTGTAGTCGATAAACAAATGACTACTATTGGAAGTCTCGGTTGTCTAGTCTAGAAGTTAACTTATCTATGTTCTAGCCCACGGATCGGTCCAAGCCGCAATTTCGACGGTTTATTGAAAACCGGCGAAAAGAAACCCGTGGAAATATTAAATATCCAATTGTGATGTTAAATGATTCCCTTTTGAAAGGCGTTTTAAATTTATTTTGCATATCAAAGAGCGTTTTGGGATTTCGAAGAACTTCGTGTAGGTATTTGTTACATGCCGCAGGCGTAGATAATTATGTAGGCACGCCCATAATGATAAGAAAATAATTCAAATTTTCCGAAAATAACACGAAATTGGATTGCATTTATTTAGAATACCCATCTCCACTAAGCTGAAAATATATCTATATATGCTTTCGTATTATTCTCTGCCCGTAAATAAATAAGGCTTACATTTAACTCGTTGTGCCAAGCACGTACCATTGTTATATGAATACTTAGTCCCTGTTGTACTCGGAAAACATCCGACAGAGAATGAACGTAAGTCAAAATCACTCAAAACTCATTTATTGTAAGTACAGAATATTATATAGGTAACACTTTTACATTTAGTCTCATGAACAAAGAAAAAAATGAAAACTTCATCATCATCATCATTAACCCACCAACCTATTCTGAACACCGGCACAGAATACTATTATATCCTGCACGGATCTCCCCTCACTTTCGTGAGGAGGTTTAACCCATAATCCACTAAGGAGCCCAGTCTGAATTGGTAAATCGAAAACTTAAATAAAATTACTTAATTCATAACCAAGTGACTGATTATTGATTGGGCTCAAAAGGGAAATTTCGTTTTCATGTGCCGACTCATAGTTGAAACCCACGGAAATGAAAAGACCAGGCTTTAGAAATTCATACGCACGTTAGAGAAGATACGACCTCATAGCACTAACGCCCTACGGGGATGTAACATTTTATTTTTTCTTCATATAATTATGTTCATTAAATATTTCCAGGTCCGTTTGCATGAGCGCATGCTGCAAGAGCAAGCCAAGAAGATGAACGTGAAGTCATTAACTGCCAACAAAGACGACGCCAGTAGAAGTGTCGAAATCCGCATCGCTAAAGTGGCTTTCACTATTTTCTTCCTGTTTATTTGCGCATGGACGCCTTACGCTTTCGTTGCTATGACAGGGGCCTTTGGCGACAGGTAGCTGTACCCCTTTCGAACTGTGTGGTAGTAAGAAAGCTACCATGACTTTCTGTCGAATTGGATTTATGTTTGAGCTTGGCGTTTGTGGAGACTCGGCACGGTATTTTATGAACGTGGATTGGAATCAGTAAGAACAAAGTTAAGCTTAGTTATGGTGTATTTAATTGAAAGAAGCAAACGATTTCTTTTTCGTTCGTTGTTTGTCACAATTTTCTTCACATTCATAAAATTACTACATTGGGGCCGGGATGTACATAGTTTAAAATTTTAATGGTTATTTTATTTGCACATGCAGTAGTTAAGTAATTGCTAGATTTTTGTAATTTTCGTATGTCATTCTATTTGGGACTTGTGCCTTTTTTTGCTAATGCCTATAAATACTTTAGGAATCTTTACCATCCTGAGGAAAAGCTTAAATATAATCCAAGACTGGCAACACTGTTGAGATTCCTCGAATATTGTATAATGAACCTATCAACTTTTTTGAATAGCTGCCAGACCGTGCCACGGTAATACACGGTTAAGCAAGCTTAATACCGCTAGGTAAATATGATATCATTATTTTTTACTACGTATAGTAAATTAATAGAAAAAAACATTGACGGGAAACCCAAATGAAGTAAGTACTTGGTGGTTTGGAAACAGAAGACATAATTACTAATAGAACACAGAACATACAGAATGGGTACTCTCCACCCCCAGCGGTACGCTTCCTTGCGCCTCTACCCGCAATCCGGAGGGAAATTGGGAGGTCAGTCAATATTATACGCCCAAGTGACAATAGACAATCGGGCTAGTACGAACCTTCATACTTGCGGATTGTCTTTTGTTTCGTTCGTGTAATATCTCTGAGTACTTACACACTTATTTGGCGCGTGTAGAAATGTCATTATACGTATGGAGTACCAGGGGTATGTTTTGGTTTATATTATACACTTTGTTTTGCCTTTACTTGCTAGAGGTAAAAATAATAAACTGTTACGTTGTCGTTGATAATTAAAGCTTTAACTCGAATGCATAAGTTTTGGCTACCAAAGGCAATTTATTCCACCCAAATATCGTTATTTTAAACAATGTTTGTGAGCCCTGGAATCGAATGCTATCCAATACGCAGAGACCAAAAGTTATTGAGCGATTTCCATAAAGCTCGCGGTGTGACTTGAAGTTTGCGGGCATGCCTCTATCTCTGTATTGCGAGGAATTTCTAACTCTTTGGAATTATTTCGGTTTCATTTCAAAAGTCAGTCTCGTTGCTTTAATATGTTTCACTTTATGACTACTAATATAAGTTTGGTGTCTACTATTTTACTTCCATTTACTAATAGCAGAAATATATTAGACATTTACTGGTACAACATTGAGAAAGAAAAAAATTACTTTGATATTCTTTCTTCTCCAAAGTGATACAACCGTTGCAGGCTCGTATATTGACAGAGGTAAAATCATATCAAATTATTTTAATGGGTTTGATAACTGAAAAGGTCAACACTAACTTAACCATCAACTCACCAACGTATTTAACGACGATTTTCTTTATTGAAAGCTCGGTCATACTCATTTTCATTTCATTAAGCATTAAGCAATTGCTGACTCTTACTTTTTTGTAAAAATTTAAACAAATGAATGCACATAAAGTTCCTTTTTTAAAACTAAAACAAAATAAGATCAGCCAGCGCTGCGGACAAGACCCGAGCCTTTGGGCTTTTATAACAAGGATAAAGACTTGTGGGTTAGTTTGCTAACAGGGCTAAAGATGGCTAGACGAGATATGAGCCGAGTGTAATAACAGACGAACTAATTCTACGACAGTAAAGCTTTGACATTACTCGGGTCAATAATCCGATTATACCATTGTTATAGAAGTATGTTAATCTTCAGTAGTGGTCGTATGACCCATAGCTGGGAAAAGCAATTAATGTGATATTTTGTCTGCTCTCTTTTTACTCCTACCAAGTAGTATAACATATTATTAGAATAATATGAGTAGGTACAGTATTGAGCAATTTCGGCGCTGCATTAATGACTTTCGATGCCATTGCTCAAATACGGTGAAAAAAAAAAGGGCCCGATGGCATGTGACATCCACCAACTCAAATACGAGCGAGATGGATCATTTCCGCTCTATATCTTGTCCATCCAAAGGTTTTCTGGCTAAGATCGCTTTAAGCGATTAGTCTTCCCATTACACTTATTGGCTTTGTATTTGTTAGTGTCAATGAAGAGTTATCTATCTATCATTGCGCATGGCTATTCACTCTCCTCTCTTTGAAAAAGGCATGCCTCATATTAATTCTAATGTTTCAGGTCTCTCCTAACCCCAGTAGCGACGATGGTGCCAGCCGTGTGCTGTAAGGTGGTCTCCTGCATAGATCCGTGGGTCTACGCCATTAACCATCCCAGATACAGGTCAGTTCTCTACCTGCAAATGCAATATTCAACAAAAAGCTATTTCTAGGTAACATAGAAAATTTTAAGTGTGCAGCTGCTCCACCACGTACTTTAGAGGCCAAACATACACTACCATAATCGTAGGTAGTCATTCTGTTGTTTCAAGGTTCGTCTTACACCCAATAATGCCAATTCTTCACACAGGGCGGAGCTCCAGAAGCGTTTACCCTGGCTGGGAGTCCGTGAGCAGGACCCTGAAACCGTCTCCACCACCACCAGCGTGGCCACCGCGCAGTCGGCGCAGTCAACCACCGTCGAAGCGTAGGAACTGCCGCGAGGATCTGATGCAATGGGTTAGGCATGGATGCATCAAGGACTTTGAATGGGCTGACAAAAAATTGCATTTGAAATCACTAACAGAGTTCACCTCTTTCGTAATCATTTTACAGAAGTACAAAATCTTCCCATCTTCAATAGAGCTGGATCTGTCAATAGGGATTAACTTTCTTGGATATAATACTCGTAGTATTTTTTCAGGTTTTTATAATTTAAGCAATCAGTAATAGTTATACTTACGCTGGTCAATATAGCAGGAACCAGGAGCATACGAAAGTAACAGAAAACAGTTAATTGGGTAACAAACAATTCTCTAAATAGATTAACAAAAATAAAAATTCTTAACTTATTGTTTAGACAATATGAATTGAATAATTTATTATATCGGATTTGAAATAAAATAACAATAGAAATTGTGCATCATACCATGTTGACAACTGAGCCGTATTTAATATAGTTACCCCCCTACCTAGCTATCCACGCAATCTCTAATTCCAACCAGCTGAACTATTCGGTGGAATCCAGATAATCCACCATTATCTACCTCTAAGCTTTCCACTTTGGCGCCGAGATTTCAGTTATTTGTTGTAAAACTTTATCAGAGAGCGAAAACAATTTCTGTAAAGGATTTCAGAATCTATTGTTCTGATTTAATATTAACGGCATGGTAGGTAACTTTTGCTTGTGTTAAGGCGTCTCGCTATTTTTGTAAGGTGGATATTACGATGATCACAGACAAAGATCAAACGTGTTGGTAAACAGCAAGCCACGTAGACAAAACAAACTAAATTCAGGAGCTAATGCGTAATTAAGACATTGTGTTATTGCCTAATATCGTTTTATGACTGCAAACACTGCTATTATCTTATATTTTTGTACCTAATTATTGCGTGATTAACATTATGTCATGACTAAGAAATAGCTTTAAAATCCAATAATACTTGATTTTTCCTAAAAAAATGCGAAGCAGGTATACCTACTTGTAAGTTATAGTTATTCTAAGTATCAATACTAGTAAGTATTACTCTTATCATTACTAGGTATCCAAGTACCGATACGCATTGCATCATTTCTAAAATCATTATGAATCTCGATGTTCTAAAGACGACTAATGCATGTGAAAAGGAGACCGATGGCGCTGAATACTTTTTTTAATAGAAGCATAAATAAAAAATGTACAAAAAAATATACGACCGAACCCGACGACTAAAGCTATTTTGTTAATGAGAATAAATATGCAGAAATGTATTCTTTGTTTTATTCATTTATTTAACTATACCTACTTACTAATTTAAGATTAATTGACAAAACTTAAATAACAAAATAAATAAAAGGAAAACTAACTAAAACTAAAAACTTAAAAATCTAACAAAAGAGGGTGTCCATGAGGCATGGTGAGTTAATGTTATAAGGAGGACTTAATTAAATGTTTCATAGTTTTTTAGACACAGACTTACATCAAAACTAAATGACATATTCGACAATAAACTAACTATTACATAATTGTAGGTAAGTATCCATAATAAACCCCTATTTGTGTAATTAAACGTAACACTGGTGGTCCCAACCCTATTCCTAGTGTCTATACATATTTTCCAACCAAAGCACAGTATAAAGACTGGAGGATTGGACTGACCAAAGCACACCCCGGACACTCCATACAAAAGCTAATTTGACAACTCACACATATAAACGACGACTAGTGCATTTAGCCAGTTAAAAATTTAAAAAAAATCAATGAGTAGTCTTAGTCAGTAGGTAGTCTAGTCAAAGTCACGATTCAGTATAGTAGTGGGTGCCTTACTCAAACTTCTTGAGAATTTTAGAGAGAACACGAAATGGCTCTTTTTTTGGGTTTTGTATCTTTTGCCTACACTTGTGGGTACACGTTAACGAACTATTAATAGACAATACTCCATCATTATTATAATATACTAGCTGTACTCTGCCACGCTTCGCTGTGGCACATTCGCACATTCGCTGATATGTCACTGATGAAAAAAATAGATAAAAACAATCCTTGATGCGGATTATATATCATGCTAAGATTTCAGCTCGATCGGTGCAGAACTTTTTAAGTTTTTAAGGCTATATAACATTTTTAAATATATAGATTTAATGAACAAACGAAGAAACACAATTATGAGAAAAAATACAAAAATAACAACGTTACATTTTCGGGTCCCCGCCATTATTCAAAATTACGTTTATACACGCGCCAAATACGTGTGTAAGTAGGTACTCTATAGATACTACGTGACTATTGTCTTCAGGACGTGTAATAATGACAGCCTGCCGATTGTCCTCCGAATTACGGGTAGAGGTGCGGTGAAGCGGATAGCAGGGGGTGGAGAGTGTCCATTCTGTATGTATAATGTGTCATCTATGACCAAAGACTGTATGGGGATGCCATAGCATGATGCCATGCTTATTGTAGGTAGGTACCTAGTTATCTACCTCTTATTATCTAGCTCTACATTGTTAGCACTAACAACTCAAGCACCCACTCGCCTAGTTAGTGTACTTACTAATGAAACCGCAAGCCGTCTCCGTCTCAGTACTGCGAGGAATTCATATCACATACCGCTGGCTTACCGCTGCTTGTCACACAAACTGTACAAAGCTTGTTTATACGGAGCCAGGGGCCTTTAATGAGTTACAACTGCCTATATACTTCAGGAAATGGAGCTTAGTATGAATGGATTTAGGTCAAAATATCGTCCAAGTAAATTTGGAGTCAGTTCTCATTGTTCAATGAGTTTCCCTTATGTTCATACCAAAACTTGTCAAGTTCCGATGACAATGGGTGTTAAGACGAGTGGACTGTATCTAGGGGTTGTTGAGGTTATGAAGAGGAAAATTGGTTGGAAAAAAACTCACCGGTGGTCGGCACTTAACTTCCTTTGGAGGCGTCGTTGGGGGCCCCCTTTTGCTAATTGTTGATGGTACACTGATGGTTATTCACTGATTATATTTTATTTCATGTTTTTGATGGAGCGACGCACCGTGTCGGTTCGTTAGAGTTTTGGAAGAGTGTCAAAGAATGAAAGGGATTGGTAGAGTGAATGTGTAGAAAGGACTGAACGTCCATAATGGGAACGAATGAAAGGGCGGGAAGGTTTTAATTTGGAATGGTTGAATAAGAGGCTTTAACATTTATCTTCCCCCCCGCTGGCGAATTGATGAGACAGAAAAGTCTAAAACACATTAAAATTTGTTCACAACCACCAATGCAAAAATCTTGACATATGATAATTGTTATAAAATGATGTCAAGTGTTATTATGATTTAATGATCTGTTTTGAAATGAACTTAATGAATAATTGCTATATTTTCACACACAAAAATAATAATAAAAATTAAAAAAAATTATGAAATGATGTCTACACAAACTAGTCATTATTTGGTAGAGGACACAACTTCACAAGAGGTCGATCGAAAACACCTTGTGCAGTCCTGACTGAGGCAGATCGAGGGATACCGTCACGCCCAGGATGTAGTTTAATTATTCTACCAAAATGCCATCGCAGTGGGTGAGTAGTTTCATTTTTTATGATAACGAGTTGATCAATGTTTACTGGAGGTGATGCTTTAGTCCATTTCAATCGCTGTGATAAAGTGGTAAGATACTCACTATGCCACCGAGACCAAAAGTCTTGGTGCATTTTTTGCAACAGTTGCCACCGTGTAAGTCTGTTCATGCTTATGTTGGAATAATCAAGAGATGGCACTGTTGTGAGAGGCGCTAATGTTAAGAAATGTCCTGGGGTTAAAACTGAAACATCTGAAGGATCTGAGCTAAGTGGACAGAGGGGCCTTGTGTTCAGGATTGACTCCACTTGAGTCAAAAGCGTGTTAAGTTCCTCATACGTTAGAATTTGTGTGCCAACAACGCGATACAAATGTGTTTTTACGGACTTAACACCCGCCTCCCAAAGTCCTCCGAAGTGAGGTGCTCCTGGTGGGTTGAATTTAAACTCAATACGCTCCGTTTCACACGCGGCGCGCATGAGGTCTATCAGTTGCGACTGTGCGCCCTTAAAATTCGAACCACAATCGCTGTGGATCACATTACACCGACCACGTCTTGCTACAAACCTGCGTAGGGCAGCTAAAAATGCTTCTGTTGATAGGTCAGAAGCAAGTTCTAAATGTACTGCTTTGGTAGCGAAGCACACAAATAAGCACAGATACGCCTTCACAGAACGCGTACCACGATAACGTTGAAAAGTTATGTTAAACGGTCCAGCGTAGTCACAACCTACAGACTGGAATGCTTTGATCTGAGTAACACGAGAACGTGGCAAATCTGCCATTTCAGGTTCAAAATTATGGGGCTTTACACGAAAACAACGGTAACAATTTGATAAAACTTGACGAATTGCTCGTCTTGGAGACAAAATCCAAAAATTTTGAAGTAGTAAGAACTGCATTGTTTGTAAACCAGGATGAAAATTTTCGTTGTGAGTACACTGAATGATAAGTTGTGTCAAACGATGCTTGCGAGGAAGCAAAGCTGGGTGTTTTGATTCGTAGCTAAGATCTGACTGAGAGAGCCTACCCCCCACCCGCAAAATGTGATTTTGATCCAAAAATGGGTTAAGTTTTCTGAATGATTTTTCAGGGGAACATCTGAACAAGATCCGCTGGAAATCACAATGTTCCTCTGCAACACTAATCTGCCTGTACATTTGCCGTACATCAGCAGTGAACATGATGGCATGGAGTCTAAAGCGTAAAAGAATGTTGGTAATATCGGCTTGAAGCTTGGGTCCTGTCAGAAGAGTGTCGTTCAATGAATGACCTTTGTTATCCTTGGCACTTGCGTCGTACACTACACGCAAGTCCCGGTCCGATTTTAAAACTGCGTGATGAGCAAGGTAATATGCAGTCGACGACTGACACTCGTTGGCAGGTACCCTCTCCATTTGCCCACTCGACAAATAATCCATGACATGTTGCTTATATTTTTCATGAAATGCCGGTTTTGCCAGGAGGCGCTTTTCCAGCTGCACGAAGCGACGAAGCGCAATTGGGTATGATTTTTCAAATGATGGTGGTGATTGATCACGAAAGGGCAAGTTAACGATGTATCGCCCAGCAACATCCCGTTTATGAGTTGATTGAAATATATCTTCACATTGAATATCTTCCACGGAGTGAGATTGCTTGTTATCTCCAGTAGGTATGTTGTCTAACTCCCAAAATTTCTGAACCGCAATGTCCAGGTTGGTGTCCACTGACACATGATTGATTGATAAAGGAGTGGGGAATGATGAATTTGTCAACGTTTTTCCCATAAGAATAAATCCAAATATTGTATTGATAGCCGTCGCAGCATGATGTCCACCGTCAATTTTTCCTGGTATTAAAATTTGTGGGAATATCTCACCACCAATGAGGATATCCACCGGACGAGAAGAATGGTAATTTTCATCAGCTAGTTTCAGATTTGCTAAGTGTTCAAAGTTTTGAACATTCACCGGATGGGTGGGCATGTTACCACAAATTTTGTATAAAGTCACTGCTTCCGTTGTGAATGTGGGTTCCACTTTTCCAACTGGTCTAATTTCCAGAAACACTTTGCTTGTAGAACATGCAGGAACCTCACCAATTCCAGACATAGGTGTTTGAGTCTTGTATTGGGACAAGCCTAAACGACGGGCACATGTTTTGGTAATAATGTGACTTTGACTTCCTGGGTCCAGCAGGATGCGCACCTTTTGGAAAGTACCTTGGCCATCCTTTACCTCCACCTCTGCAGTCGCAAGCATGACAAAATGACTACCTGATGATGAACCTGAAGACACATTTGACAATGATGTAACTGGAGTGATCACACCTTCCTTGACATTAGAGTAGGATGACGAAGATGTTTGATGGTAAGCAGCACTTGCTTGTTTATGTTGGGGGTTGACAGGACCACCAGTCTCTGTCCTCTTAGGAAAATGCAACAGACTGTTATGTCGCTGATTGCATGTCTTGCATGAGTGAGTTGAATTGCAATTTGTTGTTATATGATTGGAACGCAAACAATTGAAGCACAATTTGAATTGTTTCGTCACTTGAGACCTATCTTGTGGGGTCTTTGATAAGAAGTTTGGACATGAGTAAAGAGCATGGCTTTCTTTACACAAAACACATGATTGATTGTTTGATTGAACCAAAAGCATTGTTGGTGTTGACTTTGGTTGATTGGTTGAATTCACACGCTTGTTATGATAATTATTTTGTTGCTGAACTACTGATTTGTTATTCTCATTTGAGAATAATGAGCGTTCTAGTGCACGGCATCGGTCTAGTAAAAATGATTTTAATTCATTAAAGCTTGGGAAATCTTTGCCTGTGCTAGACAACTCAAAGGCTTCACGAGATGCTTTATCTAATTTTGTTAACAATGAATGAAATAACACAAAGTCCCATTCTGAAGTTGGTAATCCCAGTGAACTAAGCATCGCTATGTTTTCACCGTAGACATCAAGCAAGTTCCGCAAGCTCTGGGCTGAACCAGAAGGCATGGCCTTTAAATTATTAATTTGTTCCCAACACATGAATGCTAAATACCTTTTGTTGTTGTATCGATTCACTAAAGCTTCATAAGCGCTCATATAATTAGCCTCAGACACATGAAAAGCACGAATTATATTTATGGGTTCCCCGGACAATGTTGTGATTAGGTATTGAAACTTTTCTATGTTTGTTAAATCTGTTCGCTGATGAACAAGTGTGTTAAAGAGGTCAATGTACCCCGGAAAATCTTTGAACTCACCTGTGAATGTAGGTAATTTAATCGGTGGAAGTTTAGTCTTTGGCTTGGGTTGATGACACGGTTGAGAAGGAGAAGCGAACTCCACTTTTGATTCTTTCAAGTATTTACGTTTTGCTTCGAGTACTTCGAAATACATGTCATCAGCTTGCTCTTGGAACACGGACTGCCCTTGCAACTCTTTATCATCTACACCGGCCTTTTGTAATTCACAAACCAAATTGATGTGGGCATCGTTAAAGCCCTCCAAGATAATGTCTAAACGGGAACACCATGTCTCTAACCGCGTTATAAGTTTCGGTTCGGATTCACAATTACGTGCACACAAAAGTGCATCGCTGAGCCGCTTGTGCGACAGGCTGCGTTTCGACTCCCAATGCGCAATCACGGTCTCACTCATTTTGAAATTTGATAGTTGTTATCACTTTTAGCAGAAATTTTACGCCTAAACTTAACTTATTATCGCGCAAACTTTTATAAAACACACTTTACGAAAGTTTGATAGTTTTCAAACAGAAACGAACACGAAACTGTCACTTGTTTGTCAAAAGTCACAGCATAAACACTATGAGAATGACCGTATGAAATGATCGAACGAACATCGACGAATTTGATTCGGTTTGTTCGTATTGCCGGCACACAAACGCAATTTGTCGGCACACAAACAAACACAATCTTTGCTTGAGTTACTTAGGCGCTGTATGTTACACGTAAGTATTAACACAATTGTTTAATGATTTATCACGATAAGCTGTTATTATTAAGTGTCGCATGTTACACATAAAACAACGATTGAAATGATAATTAATGTTCAATTTCACAAAATTGAATACACGAACACAAATGTTTTGATTAAATGGACTCTCCCAATGACACGATATGAAGTTGGACTCACCCACAGAACGAACACAGGTCAATACTTCCAACCTACCTAAACTCCAGCGCGTGTGCGCAGATCGGTGAAATACAAAGTGTAGGTATTTTTACACCAACTTTTTGCAAAGTTCCTCACACAAAATGAATGACTGAGTTTGTTTGATGAATTAAACACAAAATATGATATGCGTTGTGATCGATATGTTGATATGATGCTAATAATTCGAATTATAGGTTTTGCAATTTGGTTGTTGTGTGCAAATATGGCGGCTTGATGACGCTAAAATTTTCACAAGTTGAAACGAGTTTACGATTTGAGCATAGGAAACCGATTCTAAGTCGAAATCCGGTTCGACGAGGACCAAAAATGATGTTAAGACGAGTGGACTGTATCTAGGGGTTGTTGAGGTTATGAAGAGGAAAATTGGTTGGAAAAAAACTCACCGGTGGTCGGCACTTAACTTCCTTTGGAGGCGTCGTTGGGGGCCCCCTTTTGCTAATTGTTGATGGTACACTGATGGTTATTCACTGATTATATTTTATTTCATGTTTTTGATGGAGCGACGCACCGTGTCGGTTCGTTAGAGTTTTGGAAGAGTGTCAAAGAATGAAAGGGATTGGTAGAGTGAATGTGTAGAAAGGACTGAACGTCCATAATGGGAACGAATGAAAGGGCGGGAAGGTTTTAATTTGGAATGGTTGAATAAGAGGCTTTAACATGGGTGCAGTTCTGGATATCGCGATATGATCTGATGATAGAGACGGAAGGAAGACTACGAAACTCTGCAGTGAACAGGCGTTGATTGATGGTGTTTAGGGTTCGCTGCCATTCCAGCCAGGCCATTTTAGTACCTAGTGGCCTCAGTATCATCATCATCATCGTCAGCCTATATTCGTCCACTGCTCGACGTAGGCCTCTCCTAGTGAACGCCACTGAGCTTGATCTTTGGCTTTCCTCCTCTAGTTTCTGCCAGCCGTGTTCAGCAAGTCGTCACTCCAGCTAGCTGGCGGGCGTTGCTTAACACCTTCAGTGCTGAAAACACAACTGTCGTGTTTTTCATAACTTGTCGCGAGTGCGGGAAAACACAACTGTTGTGTTAGTGGTACGGGAAAACACAATGGTGTGTGCAGATCCGTAACCGTGGCTAGACAAGAAAATCGGCTCAGCCGTTAAAGTGTTAACATGTTCACTGCTGAGACGATTTTCTTGTCAAGCCGCGGGTGCGGCTCTGCACACTCGATAGTGTTTTACCATACAATAAACACAACGGTTGTGTTTTCCCGCACTCGCGACAAGTTATGAAAAACACGACAGTTGTGTTTTCAGCACTGAAGGTGTTAAGCGCGGTCTCCACTGTAAACAAAACCTTCCTGCCTCATTCGTGACGATAGTAAAAGACCCTAAATAAATTTATCAATATAAACTTCAGATACCTACTTAAGCAAGAAATAAACAAAATGAGCCCCATGTCTGTACAACTTTGTTGACTTTTATTCAAAGCTAATAGACAGAAAATATAAAGGACGCGTAATGAGGCGCGTTGTGAAGGGGCTCAGCATTGAGCCCTTTATCGCGGGGCGGGCCGCCCTAATGAACAGTGAACGTCTCGGATACGGCGGTTTATGGCGGCGAGCTTTTACAGCGATGGCTTTCGATGAGCTTTCCTATGGCTGCTTCCAATCAACCGGATATAACTAGATGTTTACAGTTTTGTATTTTATTTAACGTCAGCGTAGACGGACGGAGTAGCGGCGAAGCGACTAATTTAGTTGACAATTAATCTGCTCACATGCAGCTGTACTAAATTGATAAGCGAAATAAAAGGAAGGAAGCATCGCGAAGTGCTTACTCGTCGTCACCCTTACAAATTTTCATAGGTAACTAAGTAACCTATTATACTAGATGAGCAACCTAGTTAGGATGGATTTCCTGAAAAAAACCGGTTGTACCTTGTACCTACCCCTCGAGGATCCTAGGGGAATTTCCGGAATACTCCAGGTAGACTACAAGTCTTGGAGCTTTCTAGCTTGCTCCCTTTTTTGATTCATTACTACTAAAACTGTGTCACTCTGTTATATCAAACAACCGAAGTCCCAGGGGAGTGTATCGTTAAAACCAGAGACAGCCTGAAAAAATCTAATGAAAATAAAACTCATTGTCATAATAAAAAAATGTTTTATTCAAATCCATAAACATACAGCGCTGCATCACTCAAAACATATATACAAGTAAAATGCTAAGTACAGGCGTGGATCGAGAAATGGAATGTAGTTTTCAAAATATCTTGGGTCAAATGTAAAAGTCATTTAAAAGTTCTCAGCAGACTTGATTTACACGCGAAATCGTATATTAGGTTATTATTTAGACGCCCGATGTCCAATAAACATTTATTCTGGGGGGTAATAGACCCCTTATTTTAATCATTAACTGGAAATGTTTGATTGGTTCTTGAACTTACAAGAAATGTAACCTTTACGGTGTTGCAAAACAACACTTACAAAATTATATGTAAAGCTGAAAATAATAACACAACAGAAAGTTCGCTTTATAGTTGGCGCGTTAGGAGTTCGGGCGAGAGGGCTGCCTCATGCCGAGTGACAAAATATGACAAAGTAGAACGCGCCCACAATCTTTTGAGACATTCTGAGATTTCCTATACGCGGACGACGGTGGCGGCCCACGTGGCCGTTTAGCGCGCTTTCATGAAGCAGACTTTCTGTAGTGCTATTATTTTGTGTGTAAAGCCTGTTACACATGATAGAAAATTACCTGTAAGAACCAGGAAAGTCAGAACTTTAGTGTTTTCATCAGGTAAGTGAGGATTTCGATATCATTAGAGTTCAGATTTGATCTTGGTTTTAGAAATTGAACATTAAGCGTATAACAATGATAATAATAACCCAATAAAATACATTGTCTAACATGATTTTATGTCCAGTATCCGCGAGAATGAAGTCAAATGTAATTTCTAACGGCACCATTACAATCTTCTAAAAGCGTTCAATGCAAGTCACGATTTAAAACTTTCTAGCCGATTCTAATTATTATTATTTATACTGAAAAATCAATCACTTACTTCTACAAAATTAAAAATAGAATTATTACTACCTTATTTACATATTGATCAATGATCACCTACATAAATGTCATTGAAAACTTTTAAAAATATCGTTTCCCGACTTCATCTAAACTTGTAACATTATTATTGCTCTATTTTTATTTGTATAATTTCCATCTCATAGTCTTTGCCTGAAGTCGTGATACAGAAGTGTCATATAATAATAATGCTTTATATTTTACAGGGGTGTTTATACTAATATAAAGAATAACAATAATTATAATTTATTTAAAAGACAAATATATTGCTCATTCTCCACATTGCCTGAACCACTTTTGTTTTATCTTTTTGGCTAGAGAAATTCGTTTTTGCCATATATAGATTATCATGAGTATTCATAGCCTCAGTGCTTTTAGGGTTAGGCCCAAGGTAGGACACAAGGAAACTGTATTTAGAAAATGAGAAACTATAAAACCGTGTATCCACTAGGCAACAATTGACGCGCACGCAACAACGCGCTACGTTGCCAGATGACGCGCGCTTGTTGGTCGTCCCCGTTCAAAGTTTACAATATAAGACAAAGCACGGAAAGAATGTAATTTAGAACTGAAAACTGTAGATTTTCAATTAAATTTTCAACTAATCATTTTTAATCATAATATGAATTATACAGAAAATAGGAGCGATCAATAAGCAACGTGACATGACTGTTAACAATGATCAGATATGGTCACTTGTCCAGACAACGTTAGTCAACAAACGTTGAGCGTTGTGACGCATTTATGTTGCGTAACATGGATATCAACATAATATGTTGCATTGTGGATACCAGGCTTAAAGTTAATGAACCCACAACACAGATATATAAAACTAACATAAAACACAGCGGAGTTCAGACGTCGGAGATTTTGATATGAATTCTGATAAGTCTACACTAAACACCCCCTTAAAACACCAAACACTAAAAACTATCTTAGATAAACTATATAATGAATATCATATTATAACATCTTATATAGCATGTCTTTATTTCACAACGTGTATCTGTATATATAAATGCAAATCTATACTACAGTCATCACTAAAATTGACAAAAACATTGATATAATATAATATCATGGTTTAATTTATTGTCGCTGGCGAATTTGGAACTAAACATTATTTTTATTACACAAATGTAATTGGTAGAAAATTTGCTTTCCTACACTGCGGGGGGGTGCGGGCTGGCCTCAGTGAAAATACGGGCTGTTTCAGCCGGGAATCGGATGGTCTCCTGAGGTTGTCGAGGGGTAGCAGTAATTATGTGTATAAAAATGCGGAAAAAGACTACGTACCAATCTAGCACCTCAAGGGGGTCCGTCTCCAGCTACTGTCCGTCCAAGTTATCACCCACAGTTCCGTTTTGCCGGCCGGCACACGTGAAATCACGTCACTGCACTATCGTTGCGGTTTGTTTACACAAGCGAGCGGGGGTGAGTTCGACAAACGAGATTCCTATTATAATAAATGCGGGGGATGAAAACACGACACGTTTAATGTTAAATTACGTCGTCGCGGAGCGGAGCATGTGCGATGCGGCGCGTGTGGATTTCGAACTGACCGTTGGAGTGAGTCAACACGATGCACTTCACTCTTCCGGCACAGATGCGTAAATTGATGCGTTTTGTCTATTAGCCACAGAATATACACATAAAAAGAGCCAGTAATAAACAACTTTATTTAGTAACAGAAGCGCATGGTGACGACTAAATAAAACCGCCAGACAGTTACCACAATAAGAAAAGTTCCAGTAACATTCCGTATTGTGAGTAACTAGCGCTATTTCAATTTGAAAACGGAAAGGTTTTTAATATTGAGATTGTAAAACGGTTGAAACTGTACTTATTTAAGTTTTTTGTTCCGCGAGCACTCGTGTGTGTTAGGCCTAATTGTTTGACAACTACCGTGGCGAAAGTGGGTGATGGGCCGGCGTCGATTCTCGCACACGGCAAAGATTTGTGTGATCGACAGACAGTTGCTCCGAGTCTGGGTATTTGTGGGACAAAAACTGTGGTCCTCGTAGTTCCTAATTCCCCAGATGCGGAAGATCCTAGTTAGTGGTCGGGATCTATGTGTGACCTGTTATTTATGGTCACCATCTTGATTGCTGGGTGAAATAATCGGCCCTTTGCCGTTTTACATTCTCAGCAATATACCTAAGTTATATATAATATAATATTGCTAATCTCGATATTGCATTAATCTCAATAACAAACTACATTCGATTACCTAACTTATCGAGGTTGAAAACAGTGCACTTGTCATACTTCGTACTCTTCGATTTTATTTTCGCTTTTGGTATCTAATAATGTGTTCATGATTAGAAAGGCAGTTATTACAGTAATTAATCTGCCTTTTTGTTGAGTGATTATATAATTATGCGAAAATTCAAAAAGAAAACCAAAAAGTACACCGCGTCATAATTACCAGTAGAGATTCAGAAACAAGGTTTCCAATTCACATATATTGTGAGAGGGAAATAAACTAAATGAGAATCTATTCTGATTTAAAGTGTTTCAAATATTAAAAAAAAAGTTAAATGCATAAAATATTAACATTACTCGTGTGGATACAATTAATCACTGGCACCAATTCTGTTGCCACAAACTAAATTAAGACTTCACTTGACAGTTCTAAAGTAATTGCCGTCCCTTTTGTTTTTTAAAGATCGAAAAGAGACAACAGATCATTTGAGAGGACTTAAGCAAAACTTGGACTTAACTTGACAGCTTTAAAGTTATTGCCCCATCCCTTTTGTTTTCATAAGATCGAAAAGAGACAACACATAATTTAATAGGATAAAAGTTAAATTAGAACTAATTTGGAGCAGAATTGGCACCAATATCTTACAACTCTGGGGCAATTCATAGAGAACTTAAATAATATGAGATATTAACTTTTGTAATTCAAGTAAGACAGATTTGAAAAGAACTTGACACGATTTCCTTTATACTTGTCAAAAACAAATGGATTATGAATTAATTCTTACTTTTCATGTACTTACAAGTACTTACTGAAACATTCCTGATCTATCTTAGATTGACTGTATTTTACACAAATTAGATTGACAGTTGGCATGCAGTCCGAATAAAATCCGTTTCTAAGCTTAAGTACCCTAAGACATTATGTATTATGTAATTATGACTTACATTTACTAGACATAAACGACACCTGCCGCATTCTCCCGTTTCCTCGTGACCATGGTCAATGGAAACGTTTTTGATCTTAAGCTATGCGCGAATTAGGTCCATTTTTGTCTAATAAATATTTATTCCATCCGTGGTTTAATAACTTCTATGCATATGACTTATTTACCAACTTTTAAGAAGCCGAAAGGGATTCGTAAGCGTTCCTTAACAATGACTTACAAAAGTGTCTCTTTCACAAACATAGTACAATAGAGTAGCACTCACGGTGACAGTGTGTGTGTGTGTGTGTGTGGTTGTACATTAAAAACCAATCAATGCGAACAACTTGATTTTTAGAAAACAAGTGTAAATACAGCTTATTGAGAGCAAAGAGTGCTTCAGCTATTGTCTGTGCATAGATTATCAAAGCTTTATAAATATAAAATAGTCTACAATTAATATTATATTAGCAGATCACATCTATAACAAAAGACAAAGACATTGGTAAAACAATATTATAGTATTGTTCGTCTATCCTCTGGGTGTGCTTTCTATCTGTTAGAGGATAGGTATATTGTGTAATCTGTGACGTTATAGTCCACCTCGTTTGCGATATTCTAGCGGCATTTGGGGGAGTTGTTAAGGGTAGTGCTTGTTAATTAAGTAAAAATTTTTACACACCCACTTCATTTTGAAAGAGTATCAGTTTTTTTTCCACAAAATCTTAACACGTTGAAAACTGAACCGGTTGTTACATTTGGGCACCGTTACGAACCGTGTGTATTTTCCAGTAACGCCGCGGCGGCTGGCGTGCCGTCTGTGTGAGCCGCACTCTAGTAGCGCCGCATTAAACATACACGTGTGTTTCGCCGCACAGCCGGCACGTATACTGCGCTAACACAACAGAGGTGTTTTCCCGCACTCGTGTAACGTTATAAAAAACACAAACATCTCTGGTTTCAGCAGTCAACGTGTTATTTTGTAGTTAAGCGAAACGGAACGTATTTTGAAACAACAATGAACGACCCGCATGCTGTTGATTCATTTTTTTTATACACGGAATATCGCACCTGAACTCGGACTGTAGACGCCAACAACGATATTTACGTTCTTTACGTTTCTCTATTTAGATTTTTACACAACTGAGTGACTAGACGAGCTGATCGTTTGCCTGATGGTAAGCGCATGCCCAATTGCAGTGCCACTAAAAACTTTTAACTACAAAGTCTTAAACGGCACTGCACTCGTCACCCCGAGGCATAGTTGTAGGTGATGTCAGTTGCCTGGATTCCAGATGCCTATGAAGACCGATGGTTCTGGCGGTTTATGCTCTGGAGCTTGCGCCGCCCCCACCACTCGTCGAAGTTGAAAGCTCTGAAGTTGGCGAGCTGACGCGGCGCGATCACTTCTTGGTAGTACCGCGCTTCTTGGCTGCCGCGCTCCAGTTCGCGAGTCACCTGGATACAAAATATGAGGAGTTACGTTTTGAACTGCAGAACACACACTACTTATAACAGAACACACACACTATCATCTGCACCAGAAGTATGAGGTTATGTGTATATAAAATTTGTAAGCACCCAAGTTATACTTTGGAAATCGATGTCTGAAATTATCATCTATGTTTCTACTGCTGTGACGCAGCTCGCAGGCCTTCTCTCAGAGATGGAGTACCCGAGGTACCATCAGGTAAACTCCACATACAATACAGCCCCTATGGCTCCTGAGAAGATCAGTTTCGAGCTTCAGTCACTTGTCAGTCACATATTTGTCTCAAGCGTCATCCGCTCAAAGGGAACCGTTACCATCTATACTGCTTACTAATTTAATAGGTTGTATGATAGCTTTTATGGTAGGTATGTTATCCACCAATCCGGACTTGGCCCCCGTGGTGGATTATGGCCTAATCCTCCTCACGAAAGTGAGGGGAGACCCGTGCCCAGCAGTGGGACGTTATGGGTTGATGATCATGATGATAGCTTTTGTTAATCTGTAGAGGTAGACTATTTCCAAAAGAAATTAGGGAAAATTATTTCCAAGTCTCCAAGAGGATAATCTCAAAGCATACAGTATTTCCATTACGAACTATAAAATTACAAGTACATCTCACCTTATTCCAAGAATCATAAATATAGTTTATAATGTCATCTTGTTGATTGCTGTTCTGCCGGTCAATCATTAGTGGATTGTTTAAGTTATGATTCTGTGCAGGTGGGCTTAGTCGGGCTCCATCTCTGTGTCCTATAGCATCTCTGGGTACATTGCCATCAGTATGTCCTATGCCATCCCGGTTTCCATTGCCATCTCTGGGTCCATTGCCATCTCTGGGTCCAATGCCATCCCTGTGCCCAATGCCATCTCTGGGTCCGTTGCCATCTCTGGGTCCAGTGCCATCCCGGTGTCCATTGCCATCTCTGGACACATTGCTATCCCTGTATCCCATGCCATCCCTGGGTACATTGGCATCCCTGTGTCCTATAGCATCCCTATGGCCTGTGCCATCTCTGTGCCCAATGCCATCCCTGGGTCCATTGCCGTCTCTGTGCGCTATGCCATCTCTGGGTCCATTGCCATCTCTGTGCCCAATGCCATCTCTGGGTCCATTGCTATCTCTGTGGCCCATGGCATCCCTGGGTCCATTGCCGTCTCTGTGACCAATGCCATCCCTGGGCCCATTGCCGTCTCTGTGCCCAATGCCATCTCTGGGTCCATTTCCATCTCTATGTCCTATGCCATCCCTGGGTCCATTACCGTCTCTGTGCGCTATGCCATCTCTTGGTCCATTGCCATCTCTGTGCCCCATGCCATCCCTGGGTCCATTGCCGTCTCTGTGCCCTATGCCGTCTCTGTGCCCCATGCCATCCCTAGGTCCATTGCCGTCTCTATGCCCTATGCCATCCCTAGGTCCATTACCATCTCTGTGGCCTATGCCATCCCTGGGCCCATTGCCATCTCTGTGGCCTATGCCATCTCTGGGTCCATTGCCATCTCTATGCCCTATGCCATCCCTAGGCCCATTGCCATCTCTGTGGCCTATGCCATCCCTGGGTCCATTGCCATCTCTGTGCCCTATACCATCTCTGGGCCCATTGCCATCCCGGTGTCCTATGCCATCTCTGTGCCCTATGCCAACTCTGGGTCCATTGCCATCTCTGTGTCCTATGCCATCTCTAGGACCAGTGCCATCCCTGTGTCCTATACCATCTCTGTGTCCTATGCCATCCCTGTGTCCTATGACATCCCTGTGCCCTATGCCATCCCTGTGCCCTATGCCATCCCTGTGTCCTAAGCCATCTCTGTGTCCATCTCTGTGCCCTATGCTATCTCTGTGTCCATCTCTGTGTCCATTCCCATCTCTGGGTCCATTGCCGTTGCCATGTCCATTGCCCGCATGACGTTTACCACCCATGTGTGGTAGAGAACGGGTCCCGCTGCTTATGTAACTTGACCTGTAAATTAAGCAAGTTAAAAGTTCAGAGTAGGATAATAATACTCATAAATTTATCATAGACCATGATATCTATATCTCACACAATTATGGGATTATAATGGGATATTATATCCCATGTTATCTATGATTTTTATTGATCTTTGCCCTTTTACCATACTGACAATTTGTACTCTTTGTTCCGCAAAACTATTATAACTCCTGGATACTGGATATAAGTCCTGGATACTGGACTGTGAAGCTCGATTCGATTCCTCCACAGGGCAAAGATTTGTGTGAACCACAAATATTTGCTAGAATGTGAGGACTGTAATTTCACAAACCCTATTGCATTCTATACCTGTTCTAGGACTACAAATAAAAAGATTGGCTTCATAATTTCACATATTCCTGACCAATTATAAAATAGGTTAATTAGAGGCTCAATTGAACAGCTTCCAAGCTGAATCTAATTCTCCTATTAGCATTCATGGTTGGGCAACAATAAATAGTAGAATCACATTAACTCATTAATATGCAGGTGCGGGACAACACACCTGTTGTGTTAGCCCAGCCTACAAGCCGTCTATGCAGCACAGATGTGTGTGTTTAACGAAGTGCTACTTCAGTGCAGCCGCACTGTTTGTTTTCCAGCATTGGTGTGCTGTCTGTATGAGCCCATACAGACTGCACTCCATTGCTGGAAAACACACACGGTCTGTAGCGGTGTCCAAATATAAAAACCGGTTCAGCTGTCAACATGTTAATATTATAAATGCAAAAGTGTTTGTTGGTTTGTCTTTCTTTCACAGAGCAAAGGATTGGTGTGATTTTTTTATGGAGATAGATAAAAGGCTGGAAAATTACATAATCTACTTTTTATCCCGGTAAATTATACTGTTTCTTTAGAACAGCGAAGCAAATCTAGTAACTAATATAAGAGGCATCCTATCTACCATTTCAATGTCAGTTCTTTGGTTTTAAATTCAAAG
The DNA here is from genome assembly GCA_912999815.1 of Campaea margaritaria. NCBI lineage: Eukaryota > Metazoa > Arthropoda > Insecta > Lepidoptera > Geometridae > Campaea > Campaea margaritaria. The sequence goes on from OU538801.1 coordinate 9,136,984, forward strand.
TCAATGTAACGTAAGTATTTGAATTAATTCTTAATTGATGGACGATTTTGGAACAATTGTTTTGAACAGATTTTTCACAAAATGGAATGATGAATGAATGTGACAGAATGGATGTGAATGGTAGACAAAGTTTTTTAATATAGGTACTTTGATAACTCAACATTCCTTCCAAAATTATTACAACTTCTTACTTGTATATTTCAGTAACCACAGTTGATGCTTGAAATAATATTATTGAATTAATAAGGTTATTTTTAATAAAAAATGGATTTACCTATGAGTAGTAGTCAGGAAGTGAAACGGATTACAATTTATCAGTAATGAAAACCGGTAATCTGTAACACTTGACATGCATTTTATATTCTATAGTTAGGTAGGTATGTAGCTCAGCGCGAGTGCCGTGATAACGTTCGAGATAACAACAAAAATATCACCCACGCACTCAATGTCGGTAAACATACGCGTAATTTTCACGCGTTGTGCTAATAATTCATCCTAATTTTACAGATCCGTGCCTCAAAAACAGTAGATCCAGAGCACATAGAAACGCTTGACACCAGTGCCATTCGTAAGAAAAAATAGTTACTTTGCGTCTAGGTAACGCAGATTAGAGCGTGGCGTACGTACATTAACTTTGTTTACAAGTTATACACGTTTTCCATGCTCGTGAAAGTGAGATTGTTGCAAGCGAAAGCAGTTTCGACTTACCTCATATTGTTACGATCCATGTTTTCAAACAAAACCAAACACCCCCTTCTGCAACGAGTTTCTTAAAATTAATTGTCACTTTACACTAAACCAAGCTAGACTTACGTCCTAATACATCTCTAAACAAAGGATCAAGTAAAAAATCTGTAAATATTAAAATTTCTAGAGATAAATAGACAGGACGCCACACATCACATTCATTTACTTCTGTCAGAAACGTCAAAATTATCAGCTGCTGCATTTCCTTGATTTCCGTCCATTGAACTGTATCTGCGATTGGTTCATCATATTACGTTGTGGTTTTTCTACCAATCAGACGGTTGAATTTGACGTAGCCACGATGTTAATCCAATTAAGCGGGAATGAGAAAATCGTGAACCTACAGAACCTTTGTTCACCGAGAATCAATACCAAACGATGCAGTAGGAATAAAAATGTAAAAATTATTTTACTGAATCAGGATCAGAATAAGTAATTTTAAAATACTTAAACATAATTCTTATCTTTAGTTTTAAAGTTTTAACATTATTTTTTATTGATATCCCACCAACCAGTCGATCGATTTATTTATTAGTGTTGCCACTTGCAATAAGTGAAATGATTGCTATCACTCGCTAAACTCTCTGTGGCATCTACTGTATAGTCTGCGCCTGATTGAATGTAGATCTTCTTTCATTCTGTGTGTATTGTATAGTCTCTGGAATAAAATTTGAATGAATTAGTGTTTGATATAATGTTGTGTTGTAATTTGTAATATCCAATTTTTCTGGCAAATCGCATCAAATGTGTAAAGGATTTAAAGAAGGACATACATAAAAACGTACATTAAAATGTCTGATAAAAGCTTCGATGAGTTACGAACCAAGTACAAGGTAAACTAAAAGCCAACAGTCTAACCTCTTATTTTGTCAACGAATCTGATATTTGTAATTTTATTACAGGATGTGCTGGCGAAGGCATTCACAATTAACAACATTGACTTACTGGACTCGTTCTCCAAAAATGCGAACGATTCAGATCGAAAAGCAGCTATGGACCAGGCGTTTCGAGACAAGCTTCTCGACTTGCTAGTGGAAGAGCCAGATACTTTGGAAAGCTTCGTTTGTTTCTGCATAGAGTCGTGTAGACGGCAGATGGTGACGCCCACGATGCCCGTGGTCCTCCTCGGTGATATTTTCGACGCACTGACACTGAATAAATGCGAGAAGATGTTCTCGTATGTTGAAAACGGAGTAAATATTTGGAAGGAGGAACTATTCTTCATCGCGTGCAAGAATAATTTGCTGAGAATGTGCAATGATCTACTACGTAGACTATCTCGGTCTCAGAATACAGTGTTCTGTGGTCGTATACTTCTGTTCTTGGCAAAGTTTTTCCCATTTTCTGAACGGTCAGGTCTCAATATTGTCTCCGAGTTTAATCTTGAGAATGTAACGGAGTTTGGTGGTGACAACTCTAGTACCCTGAAGGATTCTTTGGATGAAGAGGTGGTGATAGACGAGAAGAGTAAATTGACAATTGATTACAACCTGTACTGCAGATTCTGGAGCCTTCAAGACTTTTTCAGGAACCCAAACACTTGTTATAACAAGCTCCAGTGGAAAACTTTTGTTGCTGTAAGTTGTTTTGTTGTTCTTATTGTAATAATAAAAGTTCATAATGAAATTTCTCTTCTTATATTAATTTATAGCCAACAGCATTAATGCTGATATGTCTGCATCATACATGATTGTAAGAATAATTTATTAGTTAATAGCCTTATCGAGTTAATTTTTAAATACATTTTCTTTCTGTCTAATACGGCTTTATTATCTGTTTTTTTATCCATTTTTTTATTGTCTCTCTTCCTTGCCAATTACTAGTAAATTTATATAGTATTTTTCTGTAATTTCAGCATTCGGGCAGTGTTCTCTCAGCATTCTCATCGTACAAGTTAGAATCTGTCGAGTTACAGAAATCTAAGCTAAACAGACTGAAGGCAGTCAACACCGATGTGGAAATGCAAGAGTCAAGCAAGGAACAACACTACTTTGCCAAGTTCCTCACAAATCAGAAGCTATTAGAACTCCAGCTGTCCGACTCAAACTTCAGGAGATGTGTGCTGATACAGTTCTTGATATTGTTCCAGTATTTGACGTCGACAGTTAAATTTAAGATGTCAGTACAGTTTGTTCTCAATATTTTTTAGTTGTGAGCATATGGACATGATTTTTATTATTTGTCTTGTGGTATCTTGTGGTGTTGGGATGTGTTTCTTGCAAAACATATGTACGTAATTTTCACTTGCTTTTCGGCGAAGGAAAACATTGTGAGAAAACTCATATACCTAACTGAGAATTATTTTCAAGGCAGGTTTATGTTATCGATCAATCCAGACCGGGCCTCCTTTTTGGATTAAGGCCTAATCCTAATGATGATGATCTTGTGATGTTGGATAAAATGCACAAACACTAAACCATTCAAATTTCTCGTGACTATTGTCTCACAAACAAGCAATGACAAATTTACACATTGTCTGTGTTGCTAAGATTATTGAAACATGTCTAAAATGACGGTAAACTCACACGCATTTAATTTTACAAGGTTTTTTAAATTTTTAGGACTCGTGCCCCATTTACGGAGCATGCACATACAGTGAGTTACAAAACGACCCATTATTGGGGTATGAGCAGTGAATGTTTTAAGCTGTACTTTGGACTAACATATCCTCTTACCTTTCTTTGACTGCCACTGCCTGCATGGCGTAAGTGAGCCGACTGTGAAGCGTGAAGTTTCGGATCAATGTTCAATCAGGGTAAAGATTTGTGTGCACCACAGGTATTTGTTCTGAGTCTAGGTGTTTATGAGACTATGGTCCGTGCAGTTCCTAATTCTCTAGATACAGTGAATCCTAGTTAGGGGTTAATATTTATCTATGTGATCATGACACATTATGATTCCGCTAGATATAGTGCCTTTCGAATTGTAACAGTATTGGTGATAATTGACATGATAATTGAATTAAGTGACATTGTTTTTTTAACCATTTCATAACAGTTGATTTCTACATTCAGGGAATCTCAAGAACTGAAGTCAGACCAATCTGAATGGGTGAAGGAGAGCACCTCACTCATATACCGATTGCTCAGTGAAACGCCTCCCAACGGGAAGCAGTTTGCCGAATGCGTGAAGAGCATTCTGAAACGGGAGGAGCATTGGAACAGCTGGAAGAATGATGGATGTCCAGGTACAGTTTCTTTTTTTCCTTTTGGCTTAGTACTGTTTGTGTTTTCAGCCATGTCAGGTATTATGGCATCATCAACAACCCACTGCTGAGCACGTGTCTCCCCTCCCTTTCGTAAGGAGGGTTAGGCCATTTTCCACTATGGTTGCCCGGTCCCAATAGTCAAAATGTCAAGTCTCCATAGTTGAAAACAAAATTACAAGTTTTTTGTGTTTGTTTAACATGCCCACAGTAAAACTTTCGGTTAAAATATCCATCAATATGGAAAGAAAACACCAAATCAACAACATTTTCGGTTTTCGCCATGACTCCCACATACAATCCGGTCAGAATATCTGTGCACCTCGCTGGAATGCGGCGCCTCTCCCGCTTCCCCTGGCTCACGCAAAAAGGGCCGATTGACGGCCTAGTTGCGGAAAAGAGCCCGCTCACCAAGTACCAAAAGTACCAATACCCGCTTCCCCTGTCACCTCTCCGCGCACTCCCCGGTGCACCCGCACCCCCACCGTACCCACCCGCACCGTACCCAGACCGCCGATATGACGTCACGAGGTCAGGTGCACAGATATTGTGACCGGGTTGTACAGTTATATCATTTTCGCCTTATTTTTTTTCAGTTTGCACTGAGACTACTAATGAATGTCACCATTTAGTACAAAACACTAAAGTTTAATATCGTTACTTGTTATTGCAGAGTTCCAAAAACCAAAGCCGCCGGTTCAGGTGGACTCCACAGACGAGGTCCGAAAGACAAGGAAACGTCGCCGCCCCGTCGGCGACATCATCAAAGAGTATGAAGGCTTTAAAAAGTCTTACATGGGCAAGTAAGTAATTGGAGATATTCATACTCAACCTGATGCCTGTCTGTCCTGATGTGTCGCTTGGGGTCTCTGAGCAATATCTGCCTAGGCCATCCCAACTACTCAACAAACTTCTTACTTGAGGGTGGTAGCAAGCTAGGTGGACACCAAGCGGGCTGAGGTTTCCCATCATGCTTGGTAGAGCTAGTGTCCACATAGCTTAGCTATCACCAGGAAATATATAGCTAAGCACTGTATTCCAGCAGTAGTAAATATAATCCCATTCTAGGCTTACCATGTTTACCATCTCCAATCACTATATCAGTTGGGATAATGAACATAATTTGATAGATAAAATCTTTATTGAAACACCACAGAACAAAGAAAACTTAAAAACAAGAAGGAAATACAATTTAAAACACACGTTTAACAATTATTGTTACAATGGTTGATTTGTTTTATTTAACAGCAATGAGCTGACAAAGCTTTGGAACTTATGTCCGGACAACCTTATGGCGTGCCGTACCAAAGAACGTGACTTCATGCCTTCGCTAGGTAAGAATTTCTTTTGTTGCTGCCAATATTATCCAATGTTAATTTTTACGTGTAGGTGTTCACTGTTGTTTAGTCGGTGGGCTCCGTTAGATATGTTGTTACTGACTAATGGTTACTGCTATCTCTTTTTTCCGTGAGAATAAAAAGTATTAACAAACTTTTAGAGAAGTCTCAACTAAGTGCAAACAAAATTGACACCATTCTTTTCCTATTTGAAAGTTGATTAACCAGCTTCCCACTGTCCCTCACAGAGTCGTACATGGTGACGGGCGCGGCGCTGGCCCGGGACGGGCGGCGGCGCACGGCGTGCGGCGGGTGGGGCTGGCGCGCCCTGCGGCTGCTGGCGCGGAGGTCGCCGCACTTCTTCGTGCACACCAACAACCCCATCGGTCGGCTGCCGGACTATCTGGACGCTATGGTGAGTATGGTGAGTCATATCAGCTCCGTGGAAACTTAGATATATTGAGTACTGAGTCGTAAATGATAATTACAGAGTCACAAATGATGAGTAGAGTCATAAATGGCGAGTACAGAGTCATAAATGGTGCGTACAGAGTCATAAATGGTGAGTGTAGAGTCGTGTGTATTGAATTCAGAGTCAAACATAGTGAAATTAGAGTCACAAATGATGAGTACAGTCACACATAGTGATATTCTTTCGCCAAGCAGAACTGTGAAACATAACCATGTTTTAGTTTCAAAGGCAATGTTTTCACCGAAATAACTGGGTAAATGAGATCAATGATTTAGAATTAAAGACCAGTATCTATGGGTGACAATATCATAATTTTGCAATGCAAAGTTACTGGTGTGATGCTGTAACTGTTATGGGTAGATGTAGAGCTTATTTTTTGTGTTGTCAGGTGGATCGTGTGAAAAAGGAAGAAGCGGCCAAGCTCGCCGCTGCGGCTACCAACGGAGACGGTAGAAACGGAGACAAGATAAAAACTGTAAGTACTCAATGCGTTCATATAGCGGTGATAACTTTGTAGGAAGATCGTCCACCTTCCAAGTAGAAGGTTGCGAGTTAGAATAGTTAGCATATCGCTCATTTGCGACAAGAACGTGCTATTTCCTCAATATACCGGTAAAGAGTTATCACGTTACTGTCGTAAATGATCAGTATGTTCGTAATTATAACTGGCTTCTCCCAATCCAGACAATCAAATATTTGTGTGAACCACAGGTTTTTGCTCTGAGTTTGGGTGTTTGTGGAACCGTGGTCCTTCTAGTTCTTGAGTTTTAGTTACAGAGTCCTAGTTAGGGTCAGAATCTATGTATGTGACCAAGCATTAAAGTAAAAAAACTTCTTTACTCACGCTCGACTTGGGGAGTAAGCAGGTTGCGTTACGCGCTATGCGTTACGAAAACTGTGATCGGGCGAGGCTAACGGCAGTTGAGAGGGAGATATAAGTTAGTGAAGATAGAAAGAGACAGGGTTACATATATGTATATTTTTTTAATTATCGTTTATGAAATAAAAATCTTAGTTGAAGTTTTACTATGTGTCCCAGCACACATTCCGTTCTGATGAATTGTTTTTCTTAACCTAGGAATTACCTGATGAAGAGATTGCCCAGGGCTCCGAAGATCAGATCGAGTCGGATCTCATTAAGGAAGAGGACGCCAATGATATCGAACAGGTAATTTCATAAGTTTATGTTAATGATAATAAAGAGTCAAAAGTGAAAAAAAAATGAAAGAGTCCTCTCTAATAATGGTAGGAAACGCACCGGCAATGCCCGTGGTGCCGCAGACGTCCATAGACGGCAGTGACCACTTACCATCAGGTGGGCCGAATGCTTGTTTGTCAGCTATTTTATTTAAAAATAAAACGCTAGGTACCCCCTTATTTTAATAATGTTTTATTTCACACATTGTCACACTCCAGACACTTCGTACCACAGCTGGTTTAATAACTCACACACATAAAATGACGTTTGTTAATAAAATGCACGTGTAAGTTTGTATTCAAACTTACTGCGCGACCAAAGCAAAAGGCAACCCGCTAGTATGAAGGTTCATCATAACCTGTTTTTCTATTACATTTGGGTGTGTAAAATTGACAGCCTCCGGATTGTCCTCCGGATTGCGGGTAGAGGTGCGGGGAAGCGGATCGCGCGGGGTGGAGAGTGTCCGTTCTGTATGTAGTGCTGTAGTGTATGTCGTATCACTGTGTTAGTTTTCTGTTAGTTTATTGGGTTTAAATTTTGCATGCTTATCAATTTCCAAATACATGTGATTATAGAAATGGAAGGTAGGTAACAGAATTCCGTACTTCCTCAGTGGTTAAGAGTAGACGGGTGGTGTTTGGGCTACCTAATACGTATTTTATAAAAAAATGTGTTAGGTAGAGGTTATTATTATGTAATGTTAGGTAAACTGTGGCGTCCTATGCAGTCGGAGTTTATCTGACAGCCTCTGTAATATTTTTTTGAGGGTAAACAAATACCCTCGGTTTGTTCTCGTCGCCGCCGCGGCAGTGATGGAGGAGATAAAGACCGCCTCTGTCATGGCTTAACGGTAGCTATCAATCAATAACAATCGTGACCGACGACGGTGTAACGTCTTCTCCGAAGCACGGAAGCGCCCACGTGTTATGCCACTAAACGGTCACCCGTCAAAGTTTGTGCCGAAGGGGACTTTGCTTAAGTTGGGTAACCGATTGACACAGACTATCTATTTTAAGTCAAACTTTTAAATATTAACATAAGTCTATCTGGGGAAGTACCACAACTTTGCCAGATATTCATCCGCCGAGCAGTAGTGTGCAAACATTATTGTGTTCTGGTTTGAAGGGCAATGTTACCAGCTAAATTGCTGAGCGTATGGCTAATGAGATTAAAACGGATGTCTCAGGGTGACGAGAGCAATGTAATGCCGCACAAGGTTTTGTAATGGAAAGTTCTGGGTGACGCTGTTTTCATCATTATCAGTTATCATCAAGTGAACGACTTTCTCATCTCGTTATGTAGTTACATAAAAGAAAACATGTACTTCATATGAAACTTATATTATCTTCCAACAGATACCAGATTCGACAGCCATTGGCGAAGACGACTATGATAAGGCGACTCGCTCGCACGTCACCATGATCAGCACGGCTCAACTAGAAGCCGTCTCATCCAAACTCACCGACTGGAAGAAACTGGCCTCCAAACTCGGATACAAAACCGACGAGATACAATACTTCGAGTCTGAGAACGCCACTGATGAAGCCAGGGCCAAGAACATGCTCCAACTGTGGTTCGATGACGACGAAGACGCGTCCGTCGAGAACCTTCTATACACCATGGAGGGATTAAAGATGGCCGACGCATGCGACGCGTTGAGAAACTTGAAATGACGATCGGCCAAGCATAAGTGTAGAAGGAAGTCAAGGACAATAATTAATATATGGTGAACTCTGTGAACTTTTAAAGATATTGGACACATTTTCTAACAATAAAATGTTTACTAAGCAAAATTTGCAGTGAATAGTTAGGACTACCCGAAATTTGATACAGTGTGATGTTGGACTGCTTTTGAAAGTTATACGTAATTAATTTAGGCTAGAAACGCGACGGAAAGGAATACTGTCTGAGAACGCCACTTGATTCTAGAGCTTGCTAGTGTAGTTCGATGATGGAAGAAACAGATCGAACCTATACACCATGGAGCGATCAAAGATGGCGGACGCTTGCCTGGCTTTGAGGAGTTTGAAATAACGGTCGTCCCAGCATTACTGTAGGAGGAATTGAAAAGGGCAAAAGATATCGTTTAAGTGTAGTAAGTAAGTAAGTAACTTTGTTGTACTGTAAGAATGTTGGTCCTCTAAAATAAATTAGTTTTTATCTACATTATTCAGTTGTTTTCATACCTTTTCATAGCCTAGGAAATAAATGGCAATTTATGTAGATCGTTTTGTTAGTGGAATTCTACATTCGCAGTGACTTAAACTTCGTCACTTTACTGAAACCACCGGGGGGTAATTACCAAAATTTTTAAAAAGTTCTCTTTTCCCCACCAAACATGTCAATTTTTTCATGTTCCCCACTCGGTGCCTTTTTAAATTATATTCATATTATAATTATACATTAAAGTTTTTGAATATGCAAACCCTAATTCAGAGTACGGAAAGAAAAAACCCTATCCAGGAAAGGCAGCCGTCCAAAACTAACATTCGCAAAGAATTTAATAATTAACTTCTTAGTCAAAAGTATTCGGACAGATCTCAGAGAGCCGTCTCTTCAAATAATCCCAGTGAAATTGGCTCAAAGCGACTGACGCTGTGATTAAAGCCGACTTGCCAAGGCGATGAGTTATTGCTCTTCCCAGAACACTTTGTATATCAAAAAGAAAGTGTTGCCACCCAGCGCACCTTCCACGGCAACGCGGGATTTATAAAATCTATCAACAATGTCGGCCGCGCCGAAATTATAACTTGCACGCATTTCCTCATCCCGGCTGACTCACGGCGTGCCCAAAACAGAACTTATTGCTTACCATTTTGATCATAAATCACTCGCCAACGGAAACTCAACTTTATACTAAATGACAAAAAGTCCATTCAATGCGTATTTATAACATTGCAGGGTAGTCGAATCTCCAGCGTTGATTGGTCTCCGACCCCTCTTTCTTATAGTATAAGCGGTGGCGTAAACGAAGGAGACGCGCCAGTCTGGACGGGCCAAGGCATTCTGGACGCATTTTACCACCGCTGCGGTGTTTACAGAATCGCGGAATAGCGCTGCAACGAAATTAGTTCGAAACGAATGCGTCAATGGGCAGACGGGGCTCAGTTGCGCGCGCGTTCTATCCTAAAATTATATTTTTACGATTCGATACGAGATTTTTATATTAAAATTAATTCGGGGTAGAGTTCGCTGGCGCCGTGACGTGCGTGAGCGCAGGGTGGTGGTGTAAAAGTGTGTGTTGTCGCTACGTAAGTACGTCTTTGTTGCTTTTGTGATTGTTGTCGATCTTAGGGCGTGGTATCGATAGGTGTGACTACCTACAATCTGCAATGCGATTAATCCTATAAACCTTTAATTTTTTTTTGCATGAAAGAGACAAAGAGCTTTTTTTATGCAACTTTAACAGTATATTTTTGACAATTTGTAGTTGTAAAATTAGAAGCAAATACTAATTGCAAAGTTATAAACAGAGTGTCCTGTTTAAAAATTACCGCATCCCATTTATTTTTATTTCGACGCTCGACCGTCTGAATTATGATTTATTCCTTTGAAAAAGTGGGCATCATAAATAAAGATAATAGCTACAACATTTCCACAGATATGTTGCTTTGCAACCGAGTTATTTTTGTAAGTTTTCAGTACTTTCGTTCTGGCCGTAAAGTTTTACGATGATATGTTCTGGCAGAACGCTGAATACCTCATCTGCCGCTTCTGGAATTTAAAAGTTTATGACCGTTTTCGAAGCTAACGATGCGCGATGACGTAAAAAAAACTAACTACCCGTAGAGTTTTGGCGGGAAACCGAAAAAGTGACGGTCATTTAGTATTTTTCTCCAACTCGTGTTTCTTCTTGAGTTAATGTGTACCTAATACTGGTCGCACACTAACCATGAACATTTCGTTGATTCCTCCAGTGGTAGTGCAGTGTAATCAAAATAAATGAACACTAATGTTTTCTCTAATACTGCCCAGGAATCTTGAGTAAAGGCCACCATAATATTGAGCAAGTTTTTTTTTGTTTCCGTCATGGCTGTTTTGTACAATAAATAAAATGTAATCCAATTACGGTATTCTCTTTTTTAATGCTGGCAATAATATGAGCAATTGTTTACTTTGAACGGTTGTACAAACTAAAACAAAATCAAAATCGGTTCATCCGTTCGGGAGCAGCTACTCTACCACAGACACGCACACAGACGCCAAACTTAACACCCGGTCGTTTTTGCGTGGGGCTGAAAATTTTCAAAACAATTTGCAATAAACTTACCTCGGCCGAAGGAGGTTTCACGTCTGGAACTATCTTCCACTGCCAATGGGGAACGGGGTGTAACCAGTTACCACGTCTTTCGCAAGTATTTCGGATGCGACTGACCTAAAACCTAGCTTTAATTCACTCTAAAATAAACTAACCGTAGCATAGCTTCGAGTTGGCCCGTTCTGCGTTGGTTTTAACGGTTTCCTAACGAATGGCGTTCTTTGAACAACTCTTGCGGCCCTTAGTAATTACATAGAATCGGGTTTAGTGCTGTCAGAATGTTTGAAATATGTTTTCCAGACATATTTGTGTTTTAATGTCTAATGGACTGAGCCAGGAGCGCTTATTGTGGATGAGTTATGGCAGTTAAGAAAATAATTTCTTTTTATGAGACCAAGAATGAGAAACCAGAAGCAAAGGTATAAGTTTTAGCCCTAGATATATCACACGACTTGATTTATTCATTTGGCGCATATTTATTTGCGAAAGCTGGAATGGAATTAGCTTCACGTGTTCATTGACCGCTTTCCCTGAGGGCCGTCTGCTTATACTCTAGTGCTTTAAACTTGTTTTATCGTTCCGAAATACGTGATAGTGCTGACATGTCTCACTATGTAATACAATAACGAATTGCGAAAAAAAAAAATTGTTCGGCAAAAAAGAAGGATTTTCGGACGAATTATTCCAACTGTAAAAAAGAGTCAGCATACCAAGTCAATCGCTGAATAATTGCGCATGTCCCTAGCTTCTAATTGAACTTTGCGCATGAGGGTAAGTGTTGGGTTAATTCAGTGACTTCTACTAGACACCTAACTTATTTACATAAATCCAAAGGGCGTCTGGTCACCAGTCAGTCAAAAGGCTGCGCAGGGTAGTCCTTCCTTTCATTTGGCCTCGTGCGCCATTCAAGTGGACAAGTGCTATCTACGAGCACAAAATAGTTATATTATTAGGATGCCCTGTATTTGGGGAATCAGGTGCTAGGTACTAGAACCACCATAGTCCTATAAACATCCAGACTCAGAGCAAATATGTACCTGTGACTGTCCCCGTGGTTCCCAAAAATATTAGTCATTGAGCCTGCAACCTCACATTTCGCTGCCAACTTGCGCCTGCATGTCACTCGACAGCCATAATTCTTGAATTCCTGATGCATTCGGTCAGACGGCGGCAACTGGCTGTTACCTACATTTTATTAACAGTTCGCTGGAAAACACCCGTCGGCTTGGATTTGGGTCGACGCTATTGACTAGGTAATGTGTAACAGCCATATTATTATTAGCGATGCATATAACTTACACACCTACGTATACTTAAAATGTAGAGATGAGTTACCAGGTATACGAGTATAAGGAACTTATTAGGAAATTGCGTTGAAAAGACGAGAACGTGGGATAGACCATAAACACCATTATCTTCAATTAGGATTAGGGCATAGTGGAATGAAATCTTTCCACACAATATTTTAGGGTTTAGGTTTACGTAGGCCAAAATGTGGCGATTGCATCGTAACGGCGACAGTATATCTGTTTGCTGGTGGTAACCAGGCTCGGCGGACGCTACAGTATATTATAATAGCTACAGTAGCTACTCGCCACCATCGTTTTCAACGATATTGTCTTTCATCCGAGCTCAAGTCATTTTGTGCTGGTAATTTCGCGGTAAGATTCCCGCTGTGCTTATCTGGAACACATAATACTATATCAGCACATTTACTTAGAGAAGAATTAAATCCGATCGAACGCTAAAAGAAACAAACCAAACCCCTTCAAAAATCATGTAAACAAACACTTTTCCGCCGACGGTTAAAAGTTAAAAGCATGCAGTATCTATAGCAAATCCAGGCCGTTTCCACGTACCTACTTGTATACTCTTCGGCCGTTTTGGCTGTTGGAACAGTCGAGGAGAGAAGTGCTTTACAAGACCTAGTTTTCAGAATGTGTATTTTTTTTTATAAAGCTTAGTTCATTGTAAAGTGGTCGTCTGGTATTAATTAGTATAACACCTATCTAGAATGAGGCAATTCATAATTTTAAGTTAACGTTGAAATTGACTGAAAGTGCACTAGACTCATCTAATGCCAAACAAGTTCACTCTTACCCTCTCTCTCTTATAGACAATATTTTATTAGGTCTCTTATTTATTAGACAAGAAAACTTATGCTTTGCCAGCAGCTATCGAAAGTCTGTCCCTTCGTCATTTTCACAGCTAGATGAGTAAGTGGTCAGAACTGGACTAGTAAATTAATTCCTCATGTAATTTTACAAAAGTATTTTTTTCTTGCACATATCCGAGGCCAAACGCTTTGTATATAGAAGGAATGTTCCGCAATTTACATATTTTTCTTAATCCATATACAAACATCCGTCAGGCCGCGTGCGTGGTACATTTCGACAGCTCATTTTTCTCTGACGATTTCAATCGTGTATTTTCGTATGTGGAACGAACGCGTTAAACATTCTGTAAGCTGCGTGCAAGAGGTGCCGATTTTAAAATTCTTATGTTCACCTACTTGAGCCTTGATTATTCAGCGGATAGCTTGAAATTTGGCGTAGCTTTGTCAGTAACAGTTGGTTCACTGTTAAAACGTTGGCGAACTTCAGCCTTTGCTACAACTTAACTTATCCTATTCATAAAGAGTTGTACGATTTAGAAACAGTAGTACCTAATGGGTAGGATACGTTAAGGTTAACAGAATTTTACGATTTTGCCGCGATTACGGTACGCGCGGTCTGTGCGGGTAACGCGTATAATTCGTAATCGTACGGATTGCAGCTATTTCTCGTAACCTCTGCAGGCATTTAGACGCAAAAACATGCATTGAGTGAGTTTAAAAAAAAGGTAACCGCTTGCGGCGGCGCAAGAAAAAACCGCGACGTGAGTTTGCACTCTTATTGACGTCGACCGTTGTTTGACTCCAATAAAAAAAAAAATTATAAAACTTATAGCTCAGAAATCAAAATAGAAATTACCGATATTGCGAGTACATAGACGTGGGCGACATCCCACTACTCGCGTTTGGAAATAACGCAAAAAAAAAACGGTTGGTAATTAGCTATTTCCGGAGCCTAAAGTGGTGGTCATGTTTATGTGACAACACACTGATCTATAACTCATTTAAGAATTTATATTTAGAGTGTTTGTGGGATATGTCATTCGGTAGAAATTGCCTTAGAGAAACGCCCATTCTATTAACAATTAAAGTGCACGAGCGTAGACAGCTCACACGACACAAACACAAATGTATCAAGCATCCACTCGGTACTTCTCAATCGTGACGTTGACTGCAACCAGATTGGGACTCGACCTACGGGATGGGACTTAATGTTTTCTGTTTTACTGCATGGTAATGCAAAGGGTCAACCGCAACATTCGACAAACGACGGTGATGTCAATATTATTGCCTTTGCCTTGGGCGGCCTGAAAGCCCCTGAAAGCATAGGCCTACCTTATTCGACGACGGGAACGAATACGCCTAAGAATAAAGCAAAGGCGAAGCCTCCATTCTTATTTTATCACCGCAACTAGATGTAGAGTAGAACCACAGGTAGAACATCAAATGTTACAATGCTGCAACTCTGTAAATCACAACCATCCCAGTCTGACTGGAACTCCTTTGAAATAGAAGGAAACAACAGTCTTGATGAAATTTTCAATTCTTCGGATTCTTTCATTGACATAATCTTCCTACCTACCATAATGTCCAGATGCCGAACTCTTCACAGTCCTTCGACATCATAAAAACGACGTGATCAAACAGATGACGGTACATTAACGTCTCCACAGAATGAAATAATAGTAAAAATATTACTACGACTCCGTTGACAAAAATGCTATAATAAAGCTAGTGTAGTCGCGTCGTCAAACGTTCGCTGGAACAGAATGGTGTAAAATAAACACAGTTTTACGAGATTTTGAGAGCCATTGTGGACTTGTTGGATTGCAGATGAAACAAATGAAATCATGTCATTAATTTGCGACATATTTGAAGAATGGTTGCGAAACAAACGAAGCTAGAAATTTTGACTTGACGACACGATGAAATATGGTTATCATTAATTTTCCTAAGCTTAGGCTGTGGCTTAGATAGTTAGATGTAGGAGTTTTTCTATGAAAGATTTACGTAGACGTATTTCAGAGGTGTCTCTTGTTGAGATTAGCTGTACCTTGAGTGAAATTTAAATTGAATAAGAATTGGAATTGTGGCTTTTTGTACTCCGCCTACTGAGCTATGATGAGCTTCATTGACTGGCTGAGTACTCAGCCTGCTAAGTTGAAATAAAACTGCGTGGCGTTTTGTATCTAGACAGAGTACGAAATTCGTACTCTAATGTAGAGTAATTAGGTGTGCTTACATACAAAACTTCTCACATTTTTATTTCGTACTGAGGAAACGTCACAACTGGAATATGGTCGAAAGATTACTTCTTTTTTTTTGAGTTGCCGTATTTCATTAGTAGGTATTATTATTAATTAGAATTTACTATTCTTTTCTATATATATCGCGACGTACCTAACGATAGTATTCTCAAAACAACTTCAAACCCTTCCGTTCATTTTCCAGGAACATTCGTGAATAGGTAAGGGCGTTTACCCTAATGGCTAAAATTAGCCCAGGTTCGTGAGGCACGCCTCGAAGAGCACAATGTTTGGTGGTTCGGATGTATAATGAACATCGAGGGGCGATGAAATGCTTTGATTAGCTTCTCCAACTATAGAATAAAAAGCAATAACGACACTGAAGCGTACTGGAGTCGAAAGTTTTATATCGTTTTCAGGAGGCCTACCATGACGTCTTTGACGCGGCTCAGTTTAGGTCCTCAACTGAATCGCAATAAGACGTCATGGTATGCCCCCAGATCTCGTTTATATTTTCAGTAACTTCGGTGAAGTCAGCGGATTTCCAAAGCTGGTATGAGCAAAATTTATTCAATTAAAAAACGGACTACTAACACTTTGACTGCTGAGCCGATTTTCTTGTCTAGCCACGGTTACGGATCTGCACACACCGTTGTGTTTTCCCGTACCGCTAACACAACAGTTGTGTTTTCGCGTACTCGCGGCAAGTTATAAAAAACACAACAGTTGTGTGCAGTAGACGTGTTAATAAATAAGCGTAACACTCTAGAGGTAAATTTTTCTTAATAGTAAAATAGGTACTAGTTGACCATAGACCGTGCCATAGATTCAAGCAAAAATGTTGAAAACTTTTTACGTTTCGAAATAAGAAAATAGTCTAGAAACCATTTAAACTCGTTGATTTCACTGTTAATATACCTAGCTGCTAGATATCTAGCTTCGTTATTTAAACGTCCTACCTCCCAGAAAGTCGGTAATAAAATACAAAATTAATGCGACATCGAACGCTACCGCGTATTGACCTACATAATTATATCCTAGCACTTGGACGTTATGAATGAACGCATGTGCACCCTGAAAATACCAGCTAATAACCGATGAGCCCGATATATTCTGGTCGGCTCATTTTGGCTCATTCACTGTGAGAAAACTTGCTGTAGTTATGTTTTTGAGAAGTTTCACTAGCGTCACTAGAATTTCTAGCGATGTGTAACCGACTGAGTCAAAGGCTTTGTGAATTTTAATGCCTTGTTGGATAATGCCCAATATTATCTAAGAAAGTGCCCATAAAGAA
The DNA here is from genome assembly GCA_912999815.1 of Campaea margaritaria. Lineage (NCBI taxonomy): Eukaryota > Metazoa > Arthropoda > Insecta > Lepidoptera > Geometridae > Campaea > Campaea margaritaria. Next base: position 9,153,854 of record OU538801.1, read on the forward strand.
GGTCTTAATCCAGCAACAACATAAACAAGGGACCCCAAAATCTGCCCATCGAAAATTAAAGGTCATTAATCAGTGATGAAATAGGGTTACGACCATACCGCCTCGTCTGACGTATTTTTTCTTGATTCAAAATTGAACCTTTTTTGAGAAGAACTATCGGACTTATTCAATTTTAAATCAATATTTAGCATTTGCCTTCTCTAATCTATAAATTAATGACCTGCAAATGTATTTGAATACATTTAAATCTACGCACGTTGTTTGCAGACACGCGGCAGACAATGAGATCCGAAGGAACTGTGCCAATTGCCAGTCATGAATAAATGGAACTGACAGCTTATGCTAAAAAAATATACAGACACTTTTATTGGTGGTTTGACATTTTGTTTGGCTGTAAGTATAGATAGAGTACCCAAGCCGGCGTGGATACTGAAAAATAACGAACTTTATTAGCCTATCTTTTTATGTTGTTCTATAATTATAAGAACACCAGGAAACTTCTTTGAGAAAGCATTTTAGATTGAAAAGATCACTGGTCTTTTTTAATTTATGCATCTGGGTACCGATTTTTGAATCTCAACTTTTTGAATTTCAACAAAATGGTCGTTAGTACAGGTAGAGTTAGTAGAGGTACCTACAACCCTATAGCCCGTGCTTTTTATATGTTGATTTCAACGAAGACCTGTCGTATTTACTATATTTTTGTGTAGGTAAATTCTGCGTGCGCGCATTGCGTGCTTCGTGCGTCATCTGTCTTTCAACCCGCCTCCTTCCATTCCTCCCTATTAGCGTCTCCGACAAGCGTCATGAAGCTTTTTTCGCACGTATAAATGTACTGAAAGTCATCCATTATTAAATCAACTAACGCATGTTGGACACAAGCCTGTATAAGTAAGCCGACACCGTCTCAACCGGTCGCGACGGCAGCCGCTCTACTGACAAATAAATTCAGGGATTATTGCCAACATGCACTTGACGTTATGACTTTCATTGCAGTTTGAATATACCACTGATAACGTACTGACTCTAATCTTTACCATTTTCTTATATGGCACGGAGTCCTGCACCACGAAGGCGGCAGAAAGACGACGTATCGATTCTGTCGAGATGTGGTGCTGGCGGCGCATGATGCGTATTCCTTAGACTGCTCATAGGACCAATGTCTCCACCTGAAGGAGCTCAGAATAACCCAGAGACTCTCGACCATTTCCCTACAGAGAGCACTGCAGTCTTCGGGCACATTTTCCGGAACCCTCTGTCAACCTGGAGAAATTAATAGGGACAGGGAGGGTTGAAGTGAGAGATCTCGGGGCAAAGTCCAATTAGATGGTCTGACCAAGTGTCCAAGCAGTTGGACGCAAAGATCTATACGGCAATCAGAGTGCCCGAGACCGACATAAAGGGCGAATGGCGATATTTCATGGAGGAAAAGTTGCTCGGGTACGTCACGACGCTCAGCAGTGAGCAAAAGATTGAAGGAGGATCGAGTATTGCTAAATATACCAACTACAGGTAGGTGTTTACAGACCTAAAATGTTCAAACTTTTAATTTACTATTCCAGTAATAAAAGCAGTGACTAAGTTCTTCGTGTGTTTAAAAGGGCTACTGCCCAAAATCTCCGAATCCCTTTAAAAGTTCGGACAGTCTCTGTTATTTAACATCTCCATCTGTTTCATTTCAATAAAATAACGTTTGCCATCATTGTTTTAATGTCTGCTTCCACTGACGAAATAGTAGGAGTATAGGCAGGTATATTTCACTTTCTCAAAAACATACACAAAACCCACGAGCGCAGGGCGTGCAAGAGTTTGTCGGCATTATTGGCGGCATCGGCATTACAATGGCTTACCATCAGGAACAGGCTACTCAGTCTTGTCTCAGTGTAGGTATGCACGACAGCCGTATTTAAATAAGTACTTCCTTATAACACAAATGAAAATGAAACTGATGCATTTCTCATTTTTCCAATACTAAAAACGTCACATGAATCCGACGTTTATTTCCATCTGTGTTATTGTTATAAAATACGGGTGCGGATCAGCACACCAGATGTGTAAGAAATATTATTTTAGAAATTAAGAGATAAATAATATCAACAGTAAATACGTAACCAGTGCCATCATAACGCCTCAATAGCGGAAACATAAAACTGTTCGATGGTTACCACACCGTAAATATTGTCAAAATAACATAATCATATCGGCCGTTTTATATGGCTTTTAAACTCACATATAAATAGGTGACACAATTCCTGTAGCTGGAATGCACAAATCTGTCATGCTTTAGTTATTTAAAATGACGTAGGTAAGTAATGATTATGAGAAGCTGACAAATTAATGTGGTTCAACATTTTGTCATTCATTTTATATCGTCCGACCTTTTTCCGACTTTTTAAAAAGCACTGACGCCACCTTTTTCTCGTAGTCATTTATCTATGTCCTATTTGACTTTTGTGACAAGTTATACCACTCCCAGTTAGGATTTTTAAGCGAAATCCCATTCTCATGTATTTAGGTTAGAGGCTGAAATTTTATTTTAACATGTCTCTCTTGTGTAGGTATATTTCAGAATGCCAGTCTACTTATAAATTAGGTAGAAGACTCGGTCAGTGTTGCTCCCGAAACATTTCAGGTTTTGGAAGTCCGATCTTTTTATGATATGCTTTAGAATTAGCTGACACTGTAATCAGTTAAGATTGAGCTGATGGAAGTTTTAGTATAGTTTACTCTTGCCCCTAGGAAGCTAAGTCCAAGTCCCCCTATGAGAATCGTCTTTGTCATGTGCATTAATGTGTAAGGTGGGGTGCATATCAAAAGAATACATTTTCTTTAAATGTCACTAATATTTTTGCCCGCTGTGGAATCCGCGATACAAAAAAATATCCATCTATTTTTACCGTTGCATGAATTCAGTTTGCGTCATATACTGCCTAATAATATGTATCCACTGGATGTGGATGGATAGAGGGAGCGATCCAGCGATTTGTTTTAATTAAATGGATTAGGTACTGAATTCACTTTAGTGGCTATAAAACAATTTGCTGCTGCTCTCGTCAAAACAGCGTTTTTTTATTTGACTAAATGACGAGATGAGCAAGTCTTTCACCTGATAGTAAGCGCTATGCCTGCCCTTAACAGTTATAGTGCCCAGAACTTTGCATTGCATAATCCTGCGCGGAACTGCATTGCGCTCGTCACCCTGAGACATCGGCTCTAAAGTCTCTTAAGCCCAGTAATTTCTCGTAAGAGTGCCCTTCAAACCGGAACACAGTAACTATTATAAAGTCAATAATCCAATGAACTGTCTGCCTACGCTGTTAAAATTATGTGGGTATTAATTAATATCAGCCGAAAACGGGCTATAAATTGTTAAAATTTGGCACTTTAAATACCAGCTAGCTCTCTTTCTCTCTCTCTCATGTAAAGGCATATATCCCAGCAGTGGGAATGTGCTGATTTCAATCCAAATTCCACACAGTTCACGTAATTTAGAAACAGACTAAGACGCAGAGCCTGTAGTGTAGAGGTATATTTTTAACATTAGTTTTGTTATAATACGCAGGAAAGAAAATAAATAACATTCTTTAAAAAACGGGTTATATACGTAAACAAATACTGATCTATTTTCTCTCAAGATGTCTCTGGATAATGAACTCTGACGTGCCTCTGGAATTCGGAAATAGACGTAGGAAGTGGCTCGTAAAACTCCAGCGGGTTCTCTTTATTTTAGGATCGAGTGTCCTAAGATGCGAGTGTAGGTCGCTGATGAGACATTGCTAAAGATTATCATAAAAAATTGACGTCCAATGACTTTCAAACATATTTCGAAGCTAGAAACAAAACTATACAACGAAACTTGGTTTTACAGAGCGATATTTCGAAGAGTTCGGTTAAATTATTCCTGGTAGAACAGATAGGCAAGGTTGATATTTCAAAAAGTGGTTTCCAAGCTTATACAGATAACACAGATATTTAGCCCATTTTTTTCGTTTTGACATATTTATGTTGGAATCACAGAATCAAAGAAATTATTTATAAAAATATATAACGAATGTAGTTCCACTCGTAATATACGGAACCCTGTACTATTTAGCATTATGTGGCGAAACTTCGATAAATTCCGAAGTGTTGTGGGAGGTCGGTCGACGGGTTGACGCATGTAATAACTAAATTAGGTAAAGACATCTATATATAAAGGAATATAAGAGAATAAACATTAATATTGATATTCTTTTATTTTGCAATAAGTAGGAAGTTAATCTAAGTCTCACGGATAGGTTTATCTACACGTTATTAATACACAACAGGAATAGCTATTGTAATAATACACAAGAATAAATAGTATATAAGCCATTTACTTTACTTTCAAATAAGTAGGAAGTTAATGTAATCTACATATTACTACACGACAGGAATAGCTATTGTAACTCTCAATAATTAATTTAAAATATAAGCTTCATTTGGAAATAAGTAGGAAGATAATGAAATGCTCACATTAGTTGTATCTATATATAACACGATATAATTTAGCGATTGTAATGTTCACACTGATACACAATATTGATAACTATTGCAATACACATAGTAAGTTTTAAACTGAAGATTAATACACATACACAATAATAATAGCTTTCTAGTTAATAGATATAATAATAGTACTTAACTTATTTAGTTGGGCGGCGTGTCCGCCCTGTTCCGAGGTACATTGAGAAGTGAATCTGCCTTTCAAATGCAAGGCTATTTATACCGGCCGCCGTGCGGCGAATAAACAAGCTCAGTAAACCACGTGTTTCCTTAAATTGAAACTAAACGTTTTTACTGCTTGATTTTTATTACAATACATGTTAAAACCTTCTAAATCAATACATATCCACAGATATGTACACTAAAGTTTGTTTAAACGTGAATAATTCCAATTATTATATTAAATGGTTTTCTAACAGTAATAAAGCTGTTTCATCGTTTATTTTCAATTACCAATTATCTTACAAATACAGAGATGAATTATCGTAAATGATTCGATACATTAATACTTAAGAATATTCATATTAGTATGAATATTGAAGAATTAACACAAGTCAATTATCATATCATTAAATGAAATATGGACGAAAATACATGGATTAAATCTAGCCGCAGAAATCATAATTATTTGATAATTATCAGTCAAACTTTTTCTAAAATACGTACAATATTAATTATAAACATTAACATAATTTCCTGTTTATTGGAAACCAGTGAATGTTGCCAAATTCATCAAGTTAAGTCCTCAAACAAATGTTGCCATTTGAATCTTTACTAAATACATACATTATCATCAGATACTCAAAACGTATTATTTAGTCATGTACCTACGTGGTTTAATTATAAAAGATACTTATCTTGACACAAGGTAAGTTTAGCATCATCAGTATTTGAATATTGACAACAATTACCATGGTAAAATTCAAATAATCTATCACGGCCATACTGATATGTACTTCGTTCTCGAAGTACCTACTTAATCACATTTCACAAGTCCAAATCATTTTATATTTTTATCATTATCATCATCATCACCAGTATAACTTTCTTTTTTTTTTTTTTTTTTTACCAATGAAACCATTCTCTTTTCTTTTTTTTTTTTTTTTCATATCATTCACATTTTTTTTTTTCATTCTCATGATCTATGACCAGGCATATAGCACATTAGTCCTTTTACTCGCTGCCAGTAAAATCTAGACTAATCAGGTTTAAGATCGCCCAGCGACACATTTTTTTTTTTTTTTTTTTTTTTCATTTCTCATACTTATTTTTTTTTTTTTTTTTTTTTTTTTCATTCCCTCATTTTCATCGTTTCATTGTGATCTATGACCAGGCATATAGCATATTAGTCCTTTTACTCGCTGCCAGTAAAATCTAGACTAATCAGGTTTAAGATCGCCCAGCGACACAAATACTGGTATGATGTGACCGATGTGACAATCTCAGAATTTAATATTTTAAGTGTGTCAAAAAAAGTACCTGTCCTAAGTAAATTAGCAATGTTACATAATAATGATAATTCAAAATTAAACACATTCATAGTTTGATCTTAATAATTATGTGATCTACATGGATATTATTTTGAATAATCTTAAATTTGTTAGCTATATAATAATCTATCACGGTTCTCTTTTTGACAATGATATTGTTTAATAAGTTATATTTGTTTACAGTGATTCTTCAAAGGAAATGTTTTGTTCTACCCATTCACCAGGCCAAACACGCAGTTTTTCTTTGGCAACAATAATATTTCTTAAATTATTTTGACCCCTCAAAGAAAATCTGTCATGTGGTAATATTTGTATTATTTCATATGGGCCTTTGAATTTTGGACTGAGTTTATCATGACGTCTATGATCTTGACTGATGTAAACTAGGTCTCCAATATTATATATTTTATTGGTTCGTCTGGTAGTATCAAAACGTTTCTTAAACCTATCAGCAACATCTTTGAGCCGTTGTCGTGCTAATTCACGATCAGCTTCTAAGTCAATACTTGGTTGTATTGATTCATCTACAACATCAGTTAGCCGAGCTTGTATGGAAGGTATATTTCCTTCCCTTCCTAGTAAAAGTCTCATTGGGGAAAAGCCTGTGGTTTTCTGAACAGTCGTATTAAGAGATTGTTGTACTTTCCAAAGAACGTTTGGCCATTCTGACAAATCATTAATCGTGGTAGCTAACATGTTTGTTACTGTAGCTACATACCTTTCAACTTGGCCATTACTACGAGGAGTACCAGTGGATATCATGTGGTGTTCAATTTGCATTTCCCTAAATAAGGTTTGAACTTGATTAGATGTAAAGTTTGTGCCTCTGTCCGTAATTACAAGATGAGGTGTGTCGAATAATGCAATAGTTTCACGTATGGCAAACAACAATTCCTGTCCGCTCAGACTCTTAAGGGGTTTGAGGATGCAATATTTTGTAAATCCATCTATGACTAGCAATACAAATTTAAAACCATCAGCCGATTGTCTAAAAGGCCCAGTGCAATCCATATGCAAAGTATGGAAAGGAATAGATTTCTCTATAGGATATAATATACCTTGTTTAGGTCCAGAGTGATTTTTTCGTGAGGTACATATGAGACAATGAGAGATGTATTTTTTAACAAACGCTGCAATGCCAGGAAACCAAAAATGTTGGCGGATTTTGTCAATGATTTTATCATATCCATCATGACAGTTATCATCATGAAATAGTCTAAGTAAGCTAAGTCTATAGCCTCTTGGAATATATAGTTTCGGCATAGCATTAGCGTCGTTTTTATAATAGAGCAATCTATTTATGATTAAGTATTGATTGGTATCCAATTCACCTGACCGAACTTTGTCAATTATAGTCTGAGTCTCAGTATCATCTCGTTGAGCAGATTCTAACCACGATGGCGGACGACTTGCATCGTCATTAACCACGTTAATTACAGAAGGGATATTTTTGTTTGTGTGGACCGTTTTAGGGTTGATTGGATTACGACTTAGGTAGTCAACATGACCCACATATTTACCCTTTTTGTAGAGAATTTTGAAGTTAAAATCTTGCATAAAGGTCCACCATCTAGCTACACGCGGTGAAAGATCTTTTTTGGTCATGGTAGGCTTAATGGCATTACAGTCTGTTACTATAGTGAATGGGATACCTAATAAATACACCCTAAAATGTTTAAGGGCGTTATAAATTGCCAATGTTTCTAAGTCGTAAGAGCAATATCTTGATTCGGCAGGGGAAGTACGTTTGCTATAGTATGCTACAACTTTATTCTGATTATCAACTTTTTGCATTAGAATTGCACCATAACCAATTGAGCTAGCATCAGTGTGCAGTTCAGTAGGTAAGTTTGGATCAAATACAGTCAATAGTGGTTTCGTCACCAAGTGCTTAATAACATAATTCCTAGCTTCATTCTGATCTTGACCCCACTCCCATTTCTGGTTATTTTTTGTGAGTTTAGTTATACTGGCAGTACGTGAGGCAAATTCTGGTATAAATTTACGGAAATAACTAGCTAAACCCATAAATTGACGCACTTCTTTGATAGTATCAGGGACAGGAGAGTTGATGAGAGCCGAGACTTTATTGTGTCTTCCTAAATATTCTATCTCTGTCACAAAAAACTTGCATTTTTTTCAAGTTTATGGTAAATCCGGCATGACTGAGAGCTTCGAGAGTTTGTTCTAGGTATTGCAGACCCTCATTTTCAGTTTTAAATGGAATTAATAAGTCATCTATATACACTAATAAAAATTTCAAGTGTTTAATGGCTCTACTTATAGCTCTCTGGAAGACTGATGGTCCATTACAAATTCCAAATGGCATTTTCAGAAATTCGTAATGCCCATCTGGGGTTACGAAAGCTGTGTATTTTACGGAGTCCTGTGCTATTGGAATTTGATGAAACCCATTTTTTTCGTTTAGTTGATCGAGTTCGCTATTACAACTGGTTATTTGATTAACTACTCCAGTTGGTTCAAGCAAGTGAGTACGTGTCAGTCTACACCCAGAAGAGTCTACTATAACAGCAACGTCCGAATGACTAACTGCATCTCTACCGATCAAACAATCATAGCTAAAATCTTTATCCCTGGCTACATTAAATTCTATTTCTAGACAGATTTCCTCAAATTTTACAGGGACAGTTACTTTTGCAAAGATATTTAATTTACCATTGCCTATACCATCGAGCATTTTTGAACATGGAGTTAAATTGCAACCTATTCGCCGTGCAATAAAATCCTTCATGATACTGCAACTAGCACCAGTATCAATAAGAGCTTCGACTGTCATATCCTTTATCACAACTTTAGTTAAACCTTGGTTATACAATTAGCGTCATCTCTTTTTGTTACTGTGGTACTTGTGGTAGAAAGCTGTTTAAAATAACAAACTGATTCAGTGTGTCCGAATCTTTTGCAATGGGAGCATTGGACTTTGTTTATGGGGGGACGAGCTAAGTTTGTCGAAAAACTTGTCCTAGGGGCATTATAGTTTCTGTTCTGAAAACATTGGGCTGAAAAATGGCCTAGCTTGTTACAAGTGTAACAACGTTTTTCATCAATTTTTGGTCGTTTGCTAGGAGAACTAGTTGGGTTGTCAGTAAATTTACTTGTAGAATCAAATGGACGTTTCTTAGGAATCTTCACATAAGTCGTAAACAGTGATATCAATTCTGCAGTGGTCTCCACACGACTATTTTGTGATGCCATTTTTACATGCACATCATGTATACCTCCGCAAACAAGCTCAACTAACTGTTTTTCGGTGAAAACTATCCTAGTATTCTTAAACAATCTAAGTTTTTCCCTAGCATAATCACAATACGATTCTGCAGCTTCAGATGTTAATAACACTGCCTTTGTTAATTTGTCTGACAAGTTCCTCTTTTCAGGATATAAATCTTTAACAGTGATTTTAAATTGTTCCCACGTTCTACCTTCATCGGGCTCCCAAGTTTCATACCACAGTAATGCAGAGCCTTTCAAGGCTTTACCTGCTTTTGCAACGGTTGTGATGTTGCTCCATCCAAGATCCGCTGCGATTGCATCGATATTGGTGCACCAGCTGCTGGCACCGCTGTCGTTCTTATCAGGATCGAACGGCGGAAGAACCACATCGTCTCCACGAGGTGTCCCCGCAACTGCATCTCGGATCGCCTTGAGCAGACCTTCTACGACTGCCGAGTCCATTTCAGAAACCACACCCACAATATCTGAAATATTACATAATACGTTAAGATTAGTCAGGTCGAATCCCACTTCTGATAATAACTAAATTAGGTAAAGACATCTATATATAAAGGAATATAAGAGAATAAACATTAATATTGATATTCTTTTATTTTGCAATAAGTAGGAAGTTAATCTAAGTCTCACGGATAGGTTTATCTACACGTTATTAATACACAACAGGAATAGCTATTGTAATAATACACAAGAATAAATAGTATATAAGCCATTTACTTTACTTTCAAATAAGTAGGAAGTTAATGTAATCTACATATTACTACACGACAGGAATAGCTATTGTAACTCTCAATAATTAATTTAAAATATAAGCTTCATTTGGAAATAAGTAGGAAGATAATGAAATGCTCACATTAGTTGTATCTATATATAACACGATATAATTTAGCGATTGTAATGTTCACACTGATACACAATATTGATAACTATTGCAATACACATAGTAAGTTTTAAACTGAAGATTAATACACATACACAATAATAATAGCTTTCTAGTTAATAGATATAATAATAGTACTTAACTTATTTAGTTGGGCGGCGTGTCCGCCCTGTTCCGAGGTACATTGAGAAGTGAATCTGCCTTTCAAATGCAAGGCTATTTATACCGGCCGCCGTGCGGCGAATAAACAAGCTCAGTAAACCACGTGTTTCCTTAAATTGAAACTAAACGTTTTTACTGCTTGATTTTTATTACAATACATGTTAAAACCTTCTAAATCAATACATATCCACAGATATGTACACTAAAGTTTGTTTAAACGTGAATAATTCCAATTATTATATTAAATGGTTTTCTAACAGTAATAAAGCTGTTTCATCGTTTATTTTCAATTACCAATTATCTTACAAATACAGAGATGAATTATCGTAAATGATTCGATACATTAATACTTAAGAATATTCATATTAGTATGAATATTGAAGAATTAACACAAGTCAATTATCATATCATTAAATGAAATATGGACGAAAATACATGGATTAAATCTAGCCGCAGAAATCATAATTATTTGATAATTATCAGTCAAACTTTTTCTAAAATACGTACAATATTAATTATAAACATTAACATAATTTCCTGTTTATTGGAAACCAGTGAATGTTGCCAAATTCATCAAGTTAAGTCCTCAAACAAATGTTGCCATTTGAATCTTTACTAAATACATACATTATCATCAGATACTCAAAACGTATTATTTAGTCATGTACCTACGTGGTTTAATTATAAAAGATACTTATCTTGACACAAGGTAAGTTTAGCATCATCAGTATTTGAATATTGACAACAATTACCATGGTAAAATTCAAATAATCTATCACATGCGTCGATTTTGTAGAGTAACGGCGTCGTTTCGGCTCAATAACACACAGCAAATTTATTTTCCGACCGCTTCTCGCGGAGTGGTATGCGGCGCGTAAACAAAAGCAGTCACTAGGACCGATGCGCTTGCGTCATGGTTTTCAGCAGAATCTTGCAGGGCGGAAATATTGACAGGGATAGCTGCCATAGCAATTGTACATGGTCTGATCTGCACTCTGATGAGTGATGAGGATGGCGTTAGTAACAGCCCAAAATATTTTGTTGGTTACCTTCAACAAAGTTGTACTAACATACAAGCCTTATATATAGTAGTTATAATAGTAAGCTGAACCTTTTCATCGTCCCATCTCTTTGTTGCTCTTCTCCGTGCATGGTTGTCTGGAAGAGATCGCTCTCAGCGATAAGACTGCTCATTGTGACACTAATTGTTAAGTTTAATATGTATTAGTTTTTAAGTTTTCTTTGTTCTGTGGTATTTCAATAAAGAGTTTATCTATCTATCTATCTATTAGAGGAGAAATCTGGGATAGAGGGTCGGAGGAAGACCCGTGGCTTGTGAATCTCAAGACGTTTAACTCCCCGTACCCAATTATCCCCTACCAACACTCAAGTAGTACGCAGGAGATTTCTGGAATAATCGTTTTTTGTTGTTCTGGCAGGATCCTTAGCAAAACATTTACAACTGAATTCACAGTCGAGAAATGAACAAACCCACGAAATACCTTGTTAAATTTATGTTGGTAGCATCAATAGTAGAAATTTCCATTGAAAAATACCAAAAATCTACTATCGTAACGGCACAAATTATTCTTAGAGGATCGATCACCTGTCCACCATCACTTCGGATTATGGGCAATCATACTAACCCGGGTAAGGGTCAACAAGTCTCGCACCTTCTATTAAAAAAGGTATCTGCTACATATCAAAATCTTTTCTACCAACTAAATGCTGACAGAAAACATAAACTGTTGAATCAGGTAAATAGATAAACGTAGATCTTTTAACACCTGGCCGTTAGGAGAGCAACTCTTCAAGTCCCTAAATATTTTCGAAGTGACGTGGCATCGTCTAATTTACGCACATCATAGATTTGTGTGTGTGGTCTTCAAACAAATTCGTCTGCACTAGGGTTGCCGTTTTCAAATCTGGCTTTGGGAACTTTTTCAGACAATGTACGAGGTGTGAAGTTAGATTTGTTTTCTAAAGTAATTATACAACGACTCCGAAAAATTGCAATGGGTTACTAAAATTATTGCCGAATAAAATAATTACACCACCGCCACCGTCCGATGTCCTATTTACTCCTCTCCGTGCATGGTTGTCTGGAAGAGATCGCTCTAAGCGATAAGACCGCCCATTGTGACACTAATTGTAAAATTTGTTTTGTTCTAGTTTTAAGTTTTCTTTGTTCAGTGGTGTTTCAATAAAGAGTTTATCTATCTATCTATCTATCTATCTATCTATCTACCAATGTACCTACCTCCCAACCCATTCGGCGTCGATAATTTTAGGTAGGTATACTTTAATAAAGTATTCTGCGAATATATAGTTCTCTCTACTCTAGGTATCTCTAAGCGTAGGTCTTCTCAGCCCTAGCACAATAGTCTTCCAATGAATTCGCCTCAACTCAAAACTTACACCTTGAAAACATATGTTTTTTTTTTATAATTCGTCCGCTGGGCAGGCTAGAGTCTTTATGACCACACCGCCTCGTCTTACGTACGGCTATATGAAAACATTCGATTATTTGAAGTTCAACCTTGTTCTATTTCGGTCGTCGATCAGGCAGACTGTGCAAATATACATTACAGATTTAAAACTGACGAATAAAACAGTCAAATTGAGCCCACCTGTATTTGTATCTGTGTTGGACAGGCGCCAGTGGGCTGCTTAGCTAAAATGTATGCAAAATCTGTGTACAGTTGGGGAGACAAATAGACTGGACGTTGAAGTCTATGGAAATATTCCTATGAAACAATATTTTTTTCAGTAATGCTAAAGAACAAAAACTAACGGATGTTTATTGACTGACGCATTTCGTTCGCTGGTTGGTAAGCGGCAACCCTATGTCAATTTTGATACCCAACTCAAAATAAATAACTTTTTAAACGTTACATAACCAAATTCCAAATAGAAATAAACATATTTACCAATTAAAAAAAGTCTACGAAAAAGGTACGGTCACGCAAAAGCACTTTCCTACGTGAAAGTACATGAAATGTGGGTAGATATAGGTATACTGTGAGTAATATATTATGTTTTGGGAGTGTTATTAGTATTACAAACATATAATACGGGTGTTGTGAAAGGGAGACCGAATAAATTAGTCTGGCGCCGGTACAGCGGTCACCTTACTGTGAATTCGGGTAAAACAAACGTTTGTGCTACATTTTATATCAAAATTAAATTGTGACGTGACACGAACTCTCCTCACTTCTTTTCACTGTATTTTAATTCAGCATACATAAAACCTCTTTCTTATAAAAACATTTTGAAAACCGTAGGTCTAAAAATGTACGTCGGTCTACGGTCTAGACTCTAGACCTTATTTCTCTAGTTGTTTGGTATGTGCCTTTTCCCATAATTTCAATGGTACCCGACCTACCCTATCAATTTTCACGGTAGAAATGGGCTTCCTTATGGGGTTGGGTTCTCCTAAAGGAGATGCGGACCAACGCTTACCAAGCCCATAATATATAAATGAGCCACACTTTTGTACCTAGTGTCTAGAATACTGAATTTACTAGGTACTTAGTACCTACTTACCCTGATTATAAATAATGTCGTTTACATTCCCGGTGCACTTGGATGCAATTTGTCTTACGACGTTTATACATGTGTCAAATTCCTAAAATTCAACTGCCCGTTGCCAACTCTTTTTAGCAACCTAACTAACTAGGTACTTACCTATGTATTTCATGATAACTATGAATTGACGCAATACCTGAAACTAACAAAATACCCTACCTGAACCTACCTAATACAAGCGACATCCTGGTTTTGACTGTTCGGTAGGTACCTTTATTTATTTGATGTCCTAAAACTAAAACCGTAGACCTACTTAAATAAAACCAGAAAAGTGGTGGTAGTAAACCTTGGAGATCTGGAAACAACCCTTTTCCTTCACATCTAGATAATATGCAACTTCCTACCTAGCTAAGTACCTATTTGTTACTTTGTAATTGACTCCGTGTCGGGCTGAACTTTGGAGAGATCGATCGTCTTTTGATTCTTCGTCGTGCGTCTTTTATGATGCTGGCAATAAAAAGCTCGACACGTTTATTAAAGAAATACACTTTCACGAAAGCTCTGTTTTGTTTATTGTTTCATAAACGCTACTTCTTTTAAATTCGCGAAGACGCATGGCGTCATTAGCTTCGAATTATATAGGTCGTGAATCGCTTCGGGACGCGAATTCTCTTTGTTGAACGCAGGAAATCCGTTCTGTATTGGATTTTGTTTACCAACAATATTTTGGAGTGGTGATTGAAATTTCGATTAATGATAAACTGGGTCTAGTGGGTTTAAGTAGGTTCTTGATGCATTAGCTTAATACATCTACTAGACTACAGTCACAGATAACTCAATAATTCTTCTAGGGATAAACTAAAACATTATGTAGAAGGTCCATCTTAGAAAAATGAACGTCGATCCAAACTTCAACATCGAAATCGACAAAGAAGTAGAACTCCTTGCCTGGGTCTGTTTTTCCGTTTTCCACTAGATAGAACTTAAGAGTTTTCAAGTCACGAGTGAAAAGTTTACTCCTAGGTAAGAGTGCACCGTCGTAGACCGCATCGTCACCTTACTTCGCATCAGTGAGATAGCCAAACGCGAACCTAACTTGATATTGAAAGTAACGATATACAGTATCATAACCAGGCTATTTTTAGGCACCCGGTGAGAGCTTCTCTAATTGCGCCCTTTTGCGTTTTTTTTAAGTCATTTCTCCGCAGTGTACCTGGGCCGCCCTACCTATTGACCGCGCTGGCAGTATGAGAGAAAAACCTCTTTGACAGATTAGATTCTTTCACCGTAACCGTATTCTTGCAGAACTTTCACAAAGTTAATATTTTTAACAGCTGTTGATTTGTTGACTGTGTTTTTTTTAAAACGATGCTACTTGTTAGTAGGCTGTTTTTAACAATTATGACTCATCCAACTAGAATCTAAATACATATCTTGGAGCCCGATGTGTAGTGTGTCCTACCCTCATAAAAAAAGTGTAGTTTCAGGTTTCCATGCTGTAATATTCTAAATTATTTTATCTTAAGGCCTAACACACGTGGAAACAGAACAGAACAATAAATGAAAAAAATATCTGCTTTTTTAAACTTTTGAAACGGCGGAGTGCATTTGTGCGCCTCAGCGATTTTTATAGGAAAATGACTGGGTTTATAGGCGTGCACAGGAGGTACCGAGAACATCCGTGGTAGTGGCAGGTTAGCGATATTTGGTTAGTCTGCCTACTTGATTCATAATTAGACGAAGGTTGAATTATCCGGGTGCGTTGGTCCATTCCACCGCCCCGGCCTCGCTCATAGATATTTACCCAAACTGTAATTTTGTTTACATTTAGTGCGCAATGATATACAATCTGCTATTAATAGGATGCCTACACCGTACTGCCAAGAGCCGTTTCCTTGTGAAAATATACAATTTTCTTAATACCAATGTATATTTTAGACTGGCTGCTGAAGGTAACGCAGATTAGTTCTTGACGCCTATCTTCTAATCTAAGAGATTAATTTGTGTATCAACTAATCCTACCAAACCTACTACAAACCCTGGCTTTTCTGACCTCCCTCTACGAACCCTACTAATATGAGTAACGAGACGAGCAAGTCGTTCACCTGATGATAAGCGCTACTCCTGCCCATAACAGTAACAGTGCCACCCAGAACTTTGCATTGCACAATCTTGCGCGGCACTGCACTGCGCTCGTCGCCCTGAGATATCGGTTCTAAAGTCTCATATTATGCCAAGTAATTTCGCTGGAAACAGTGCAGTGCAAAACGGAACACAGTACGTATTGTTTGCACACTACTGCTTGGCGGGTGAATAATTTGACAGCATCCATAGCGTAAGTCGGTGATGAGCCAACTGCGAAGCGTGTGGTTTCGATTCCCGCAAAGGCCAAATATTTGTGAAACACCAGATATTTGCTCTGAAGCTCGGTGTTTATGGGAGAGTCGCCGTAATTCTTGATTCCCTTAACATAGAAAACCTAGTCAGGAATCAGCTAGGTAATAGTTGCAGGTAGGTAATGGTTCTATGCATGTGATCGTAGTCGTCTATCCTTCTTTAATGTGCATGTGAAAAAGCTTTCATGTTTGTTTAACAATAAAGAACACAGAAGAATGAAGAAAGAAGCAGAAGAAAATAAAGTTCTCTATAAATTTGTCTTTTTCCGCTTTGCTGCTGATACTTGTGATACGTCAACAGCAAAGTGAAAAGGTCTCCTTTATGAGAGCATGCTCCAAGCAATGATCAAGAATGAAGAACTATGAAGAATAAGCATCATCAACAACCCATATCGGATCACTGCTGAGCACGGGTCTCCCCTCACTTTCTTGACGAGGATTAGGCCATAATCCACCACGGAGGCCCGGATTGGTACCTGGTGGCCCGGATTGGTGGCATAACATACCTACCAACCTTCAAAATTATTCTTGGATAGGTGTGTGGGTTTCCTCACGATGTTTTCTTTCACCGAAAATCGAGTATAAACCGATATTCCTAAATAGTCATGATCATCATCAACCCATATCGACCTA
This sequence comes from Campaea margaritaria, assembly GCA_912999815.1. NCBI lineage: Eukaryota > Metazoa > Arthropoda > Insecta > Lepidoptera > Geometridae > Campaea > Campaea margaritaria. Next base: position 9,170,719 of record OU538801.1, read on the forward strand.
CTATTGAGGACGCGTCTCCCCCTCACTTTCGTGAGCAGAGATTCCTTAATACCTACTGATCAGAGTTTACTTTTGATGTTGACTGTACCCACAACTATGTTTTACAAGGAACACTGGTAAGTCCCCGCGCTGGGATTTAAACTCACGACCCTCTACTTGGAAGGCGGACGGTCTCCCGCTTGGCTACCACCGCGACGGGATAAATACGTAGGTACTTATGTTTATTAAAATTTGAAAGCAAAAATAAACCCGAGCTGTACACCATCATAACTGCGCCCAAAGACTACCTAATACCACATTATCTAATATTTAGGCGTAAGACAGATTAAGGCGAGCCGCCCGCCGCGCCGCGCCGAGGCGAAGTGGAGAAAAATTGAAAAAAGTTTTCCCAAATGTACAAAATAGGTCGAATAAAAATAGGTTTAAGTATTGCTAAAATAAATCTTGAACTATGTATCAATGCTAAATAAATAATTGCACAGTTATCGATGTAAGATGTTGTTTTGTTTTGTTTATTTGAACTCGTTTGGTTTTGAACATTTATTTTCTCTTTGATTTTAGAATTATTACAACTGGTTTAAATTCGTAAATTAAGACAATTTAAAGTTATTGTCACAATAAATAAAAACGCAGCATTCAAAGTCATTAAAATAATTACAAAATCGCTAATGCTGCCCAATTATTTTAATATATGTCTAGATTTTATACGATTCTTGTCATTGTTATCGTAAAGTATTCTGTGGAGCTGGACACATTTGCCAAATGTTGCTCTTATTTATTATAAAAAAGACGTAATTATTTAAAATTAACGTTTCGTTTATTTTTTTGTTATGGCTGCGCACGATTTGTGCAACTAGCCAGTGTTAAATAGATACCTATACCTATTAATACCTATTACCAGTATTTGTAAAAAATGTAAAAGAATGTTAACTTCCAGTCAAATAAGACGATTATGTAAAGTTATTTCTAAATTCACGTTATTCGCGGGAAACTTATCTTATTTTATTTATGTATAAAGATTATTAGTTTAAGCTTTTCGCAAGACCAGTAGAACGCTGATTTATATTCGTTTAGATAGTTTCCCTCGATGCTATTTATTATTTTTTGCCTGGTTTATTAAGACTGCCACGAGTGATCGTAAGTTATAGTTATAACGCTACAACTAAATCCAGAACGCTGTGATGATCCAGTTGCAAGATTACGTCAGCCCTGACATGACGATCGATAAATTAAACATTTATTTTTATCGTATTTTTATGTAAGTTCCTTGTGATTAATATTAAAATAATGTAAGATTTAAGCACTATTACTTGTATTGTACCAACTACTAATAAATTAAGAGTAAGTACTAACGAAGCTTTCATCATCGTCATTTCTTGCCTGTAAACTTTTCTTCGCTTAGTTTTTACCCAAACGCATCTTGTGATTTATGTTTTACAGTTCCCTTCCCTATTATTTTTAGCTGGTTCGTTTCATGGCTTGTAATAAATCGACAAGCATTAATTTACGACGTCTGCCGCTGCCATGCCGCCGGGTCATCGCAGGAAGGAAGAAATTCGGCGCCACACGGAGCGCTTTGATTAATGTCGTCGACTTATATAGAAACCGCAAGGTGATATTTTTAGCTGAATGTTTTAATAATTTTACAATGTATTATAGTAGTATAAAGATTTTAATAAGCACTTTTAGAAACTATCTATTCTATAAGATAGGATAAGTACTTTGTGACTACTGACGATACTAAACTGTGATGCTGAACGATCGGTCAGGATCACAGATGAGGATCAAGTCTTCAAATTTTTTTATATAATTATAGTGTCTTAAAGGATTTTTTTTTACATATTTTCTATAATATTAAGTTGTTAGAATAAGGATTTCTCAGTAGTTTTTTTATAATTAAGTATAAACGTATGTTATAATATCTATTATGTAAATGTGTCTTATAAGTTATAAGGGTGCTACTTACCTAAATTACCTTGTATATTGTTTTGGAAACATACTATCCAATTTTATAATTTTTTGGGATATTTTTTAAATATTAGAAGCTATTGTTATTTATAATTATAATTGTCATTATACTTACTCGTATTGTAGGTAGGTACCTACATATGAAATGGATAAACTGTTTGCATACACAGTTTTAACAATAAATAATTATGATTATATCTGATTCTGATAAAATATAACTATGTAAATGTGAAACATGAGACTTTTTGTGAGCTTGTTTCATAGATTGTAACAACTTGACAGCTTATTAATTAATCAGCAGCCGGCCGGCAGGAAGGAAGAATCAGACGCCAAAACCGCGCGATTTGACTAATGTCGTCGACTTATAGCAGAGGTAGTATTCTGTAAGAATCCCTTACAATTTTCACACTAACGATGTTTTGGCATGGATTATATCTAACAGAACAAGTAGTTTTCAAGATGAATCAATGTATCTTTGTTGCAATTGGGTGCTTCAGATACCAATAGCAACGTGCATATTCATTGAAATCGCTAGCTTTGTGCATTGAAATATAATGTTGTAGGTCATCGAGCTATGCAGTAGGTATACATAATACCTACTATAATGGTTCTGTGTAAGTTTTGATTGCTGATGGTAACTTTTCCATCTATTACTGTTTGAGAACAAAAGTGTGGATTAGGGATGCATCACAACATTTTTTGTCAATATTGTTTGTTTGTTGTTTTTATTTTTTTTTGTGTTCTATCCCCGCACAACTACACAAACGGCACGACGGCATCCTTTTATGGTGGAGATACCACCTTTGAGAACGAAGAGTCATTCTTATTCATTCTTAATAAGAACTGCAAAGGAATGGAATGCTTTGCCTTCGTCTGTTTCCGTCTAAATTTAATCCTGGGTTGTTCAAGTCGAGAGTGAATAGATATCTCGTAGGCAGTCGTGCTTCACCTTCGGCCACATCGTCGTTTCCCATCAGGTGAGATTGTGGTCAAACGCTCGCTTAGTAGGTACCTATGTAACAAAAAAAATCGCGGCTTCTGTTTCGGGTCGCGAATTCAGTAATTTGTTGTTATTTTTTATTTGACTGAGTGACAAGACGAACAAGCCTTTCACCTGATGGTAAGCGCTACGCCTACCCATAACAGCTACAGTGCCACCCAGATCTTTGCATTGCATAATCTTGCGCAGCACTGCACTGCGCTCGTCGCCCTGAGACATCGTCTCTAAAGTCTCATAAGCCCAGTAATTTCGCTGGAAACAGTGCCCTTCAAACCGGAACACAGTAATTATTTGCACACATAGCAATCATCGGCGAAATAAAAAAAATGGAGAATCGAATTCAAATCTATACCAAATCGCACCAGAACACAGAATACTCTGCCAGAACAAGTAAATTCGAGCACCCGTCTTAAATTAGAGCGCGTGCCGTAAATCAAGGGAATCGGGCCAGCATTACGCCACGAGAATAGAGAATATTTCTGCCACTACGTGTTTATTATAATGGGCGGCGTTCATTACTGTGTGGTTAGGGCAACTGTTGCTATACAGACACTGTTGCAACGGAATTTGAGTTCTTAATCTTTTCATACAAAAGTTACCATACATAATGACGTCACTCGTCCCGTGAAGGGGGTCAACGAAGTGTGACACGTGATGGAAGGAGTCATACATTTCATGTAAAAAATATATTGTAAGTACCTACCTATATGGAAATAAATGAGATTTTCGGAACTGGTGTTTTAATTAAATCACTTCTGGATATAAAATATATGACGACTGTTCTAACAAATATGAGCACTGACAAAGACGAAAGGGGACAAAAAAATTACCCAACACAATTAAAAAGGACTAGATGATTTTTAAACGGAACAAATTTGAGAGAACCCACTGCTGAACAAGGATTAGACCATAATCCATAGTCACCCTACAACCAATAAAAACTAAATCAAAATAGGTTCATCCGTTTGGGAGCTATGATGCCAATTTTTTATTTTATCATTTGACCGAGTGACGAGACGTGCAAGTCGTTCACCTGATGGTAAGCGCTACGCCTGCCTATAAGTTACAGTGCCACCCAGAACTTGGGATTGCATAAACTTAATTCGTAATACTGACTTGCATGGCTATACAAATAAAGATTTTTATTATTAAATAAAAGTGCATGTAAATTGAAAGCTATAGTTTTATTATTTCATAAATAGCCAAAATATTATGATATAATGTTCAAAGCTGTTTTAACAAACTTACAGGAACAAATTGCACAGGCTGTCTAGTAATCACCCGAAGTACTTTGTCGTACTAGTAGGGGAGCCCAAGCGGGGATTTCGGGATTTACTAAAGCGCGGCAGATTAATATACAGGGGGATACCTTGTACCCGGTTAAGTACCTCCACAAAACATGAGGCCCATATATAAGGCCGCCCGTGAAGGATACAGGATCAGATTAGTAAAAAAAACTTGACCATCAGAAATTCTCGAGCGCGTCAGATTAAGGTAGGGTGAGTTAATTACATCCTAAAAAGTGTATATTCCACTAATCTGACAATTTGAGAGTGACGTAAAAAAAGGGGAGGGCAACAAAGTTGTAAAAAAAAACGTCATCTCGACATTCTCGAGCGTAGCTAAATTTTTTTTTATTTTGAAGGAAATAATTCAAGAATAATGAAAAATATAAAATCTGACGATTTCCGCAAGCCGAAATAACAAAAATTCGTCGATAAAGTTAAATGCGTGCAGCTGCGTGATGCCTACATTTCCTTCTCCGCGTTTCTATTCCTCTCTCACTCTTTCTCTATCTATTACTCTCTCACTCCGTCCCCACTCTGGTTTCTGTTGCCATGACGCCATCACAGCTGATCATAAAAACTCGTTCGTGGCATACTGTTTACAACGTGTTTCCAACGTTTTGGCTTTTTTTGCTATTTTAATATTATTTGTGTGAATTAAAGTTTATAAATATTTAATATGAGTGATATTAATTTAAAATGTGTATTTTGTGGTGAAAGTACCTTACAAAAAACAATCAAATTTATGGTAGAAACATTAAAGAAATGTGTATATATTTTGGAATATCGTCGGAGCAAGCCGGTTATCCGAAAGTCTCGAGGAACATATGATAACCTCCAATTATCGATGGAATCATCATTAAATGATTTATATCATGCACAGTGCTATAAATTATTTACTGCAATTAAAATACCGCGAGACTTTCAGTATTTACAAGATCAAAGTGTAGTGGAACATGACAATACACCGGAAGTTTCGGGAAATAGCTCCGAAACACATGCTCCTGATTCTGGAGAGTGTTCCGAAGCACATGGTACTGTTGATTCCTTGTCTGAGCTCAGAAATGTCATAAGTACAATTTTAAGCACCCAGGAATGGAATTAGGGGGAAGTTGCAGGGATGGCCTTTAAGGTGAACCGTTTTTCTAATTTTTTTTTGTCAGATCAGGCAAATCCCTCTAGATAATCGTCAGATTATGAGACAGTACGTTTAGAACATAAAGATGAACCATATATATCTTAATCTGACGCGCTTGAGTATTTCAAAATGGCGAATTTTTTTTGCACATTATGAAAATGGCCGCGAGTTTGCGTCTCATCGAAATCGTCAGATTAGTGAATGAGAGCTTTTTTTTGGTGCACTTAACACTCCCTTAGAAAATCTGACGCGCTCGATTAATTTTTTTTTTTTTTCATTTTCAACCCTTAAATACAACCACCCCCATCATGCAAACGATCAGATTAACATACGTACATTATTAAAAATACGTAGGACATTGATGCCATCAATATCTGACGCGCTCGAGGATGTCCATGCAACAGTTTTTTTTTACATATTTAAAAATCTATAGCCGCTTCCCCCACCGATGTAAAGGTATATATCATATAACATTTTTTTCTTCTTATCATCTAAGCTTTGCATCCCAATAGGTCTCTACGACGCTCGAGTAAATCCCCATTTAGCATCGTGGGCTCCCCTACTATACGAAGAATGCCTATGAACCTTTGAATACCGGTCATACCTCAATCCAAAACACATTCTACGACAAGGTAGCAAGCGTAAACGGGTCCAAAAATAGTAAATGTAACTTTTTATTTAAAAATAGAATAGGAGTTAACATTCTTAAGTAAGTCTCACTCAACTTAGGCCAATTTTTAGCCGGAATTTTAGGTTAACATTTGCTAAGTAACGTCTATTATATCTTGGTCTCCCTTCTTCTTATAGACTTTCGGATCGCCTGCCTCCCTCTAACTCAGTGCTCGTCCAAATGCGAGTAGACTCTTCTCAGTTTCTCTCGCTTGTTCTTATTTGCGTGTTTTTTCTCTTGCTTCCAGGGTTTGCCGATCTGCGCTGGCTGCGCTCCCTTTACGCTGGAAGAGAAATAAATGTTATTCATTGGGAAGAAAAACATGAGTTTATCTTTGCTAAGATAAATTGACAGTGCTCAGTGGCGTTCTCTAGGAGAGGCCTACGTCCAGCAGCGGACACATATGGCCTTTTGATAACGATGATATCTAACCCCTACCTGTTCACCTATTGTAAATATACTGTACTGTGTTTTTTCTTGTGTACAATAAAGAGTTTTCTATTCTATTCTATTCTATGATGAGTATGTTCTTCGTTACGATAAATACAAGTTATTGATTGAGGTGCAAATGAAAAGTCGACTTCATCATCATCAACCCATAACGTTGCAACCCATAACCCGCTGCTGGGCACGGGTCTCTCCTCACTTTCGTGAGGAGGGTTAGGGCATAATCCACCACGGTCCGGATTGGTGGATAACATACCTACCTCCGAAATAATTCTCGGGTAGGTATGTGGGTTTCCTCACGATGTTTTCCTTCGCCGAAAAGCGAGTGATAATTACGTACATATGTTTTACAGAAACACATTGGTACGCGCCCGCACTGGGATTCGACTGGGAAAAGTCGACTTACTGATAGGAAAAAAAAAACAGAGTTTTTTTTCAAGAAGAATTTGCTCTCTAGGAAAGTGTTTATCTTATGTAACCATTTCGACAGTACTCTATTAAGATTATTTGTCGCTTCCACCCATTTCAGAAGTATTCCAGTCGTTAATTTCTCACGAGCCTGTAGTTTCAGCCTAATTATTCACCGAGGCAATTCGCTCTCTATATATTCCACGTCCGTCCAGAAAGGTTTCCTTTAGCTCTAATTGATGATAACGGCTATATCTTTCATCTCGTCTAAGTATACCCCGGTTATTTTTACTCGGCACGTTTGGAGGTCGAAAAGGCGTAAGACGGTGTACGCAAAGATTTTTATGACGCATTTGTTTCTGAATGCGGTATTAAAAAGTTTAATGTCTTTGTTACTGTAGGCATTTAGATTGTAAAATATGCTGTGTTGAATGTTGTTGAACATGTGTGGATGTGGATAGGTAGGGTTTGGGATTTATTTGTATTATACTATTACAGTAGTAATTCTTTTTTTAACACTTTCACTGCTGAGCCGATTTGCTTGTCTTGCCACGGGTGCGGCTCTACACACTCCATGGTGTTTTCCCGTACAACAAACACAACAGTTGTGTTTTCCCGCGCTCGCAGCAAGTTATGAAAAACACGACAACTAATTATTGTTATTTAAGTTCTATAATTAAAATATTCCATCGTTTCAATTTCCAGGGATTTTTTTACCGCGATTTATTATTCGGGATCTTGCGTGGTTCCATCATGGGCCATGGGCTTTAGTAAGTAATTCCGGATGCATACCCAATTATCGGTTTTCCTTTGACGTGCGCTGTGCTCTTTTGCATCGCGAAGAAGGCACTATCTATTTCCGATGATTTACTCTGCCAACCCTGTAGTAAAAAAACATAATTATAAAACTGCTGATAATGTCATCACACTTTTTATTAACACTCTCACACTTCTACACTTTTTTTATTAGCTGCGCCTCACTGTTTCACGCCCGTTAACTATTAAACCACAGGAGCCGTAAATTTTTACGGCCTAAAAGTATCCTATAATAATATGTTCTAGGACCTAAATTATCTATTTAGAAAGTTTCATATGCACTCCTTGACCCATTGTGCACCATATTTGTACTCCTTTTTTCCATTTGTCTGCCACTGGCAATGTGGTTGGTAGCGGTAGGCCCCTTCTGCAAGAGACCGCCTGGGGAAGTACCACACCTTTGCCTGATATTCATCCGCCAAGCAGCAGTGTGAAAACAATACTGTGTTCCGGTTTAAAGGGCACTATTTCCAGCGAAATTTTTGGGCATATGAGACTTAAGATCCTATGTCTCAAGGTGACACGTAAATGTTATGGGCAGGCGTAGCAATAACCATCAGGGGAACGACTTTCTCGTCTCGTTACTCAGCAAAATAAAATGCAAAAAACAAAGTGTCTTTGAGAAGCAGTAAGCAGTAACAATGAATGACTCACCTCGACCATCCTGGCTTCTCTCGGTGTGGGTTTGCGGTTCTCGTTCCGCTTTTGTTCCAACATGTCGTCGATCGGCTGCGGTTCATATCCGGGCGGCAGTTGTTCCCACCTCAGTCTGCCGCTGGCAGCGTCTTTGAGAAGCAGTCGGGCCGACCGGGACTGGTCCGGTTGGCCGGCAGCAGTCATGAAGCCTCTGTTATCTGTTGGAATGATTTGGTACCTTTTAATTATAAGTACGGTCAACATCAAAAGTAACCATAACCGGTATGTAGTGCATTAAACGCTTGTTATAATTATTTTCCATGTAATCTGCCGCGGCGGCGGTTTATAACTTACAAGCGTGTGCGGTGAGGATCTGCTTGTACAAGGCCTCCGGCGCGATCTGTTCCTCCGGCAGCAGCAGCCCGTAGCGGCGCTCCAGCGTGTGGCGCCCCACCAGCTCGCACAGCCGCGCCACCGCCGCCTCGTGCGCGCGCATCTAACAAATAAATTAAGATTTTAAGTAGTTCTGTGAATAGTAGGCCTCGCGACCTCAAAGTACTTTTTTGCAATTTGCAGATTCCACTGGAAGAAATCTAAAAGTGAGCAATTGTCATTCGAATAAATATAACTATGTGTAAGTTGTAAAATCAGCTTATTTATATGGAGTGTCTAGTGTGTAGTTCAGAAACCGACAAACATCTTGAGCTCAAAGCGTTTGTATTTTACAAAAAGTGTGGGACAAGATGGGTATTTTAAAAAAATTCTACAATTTGTGTTTTGTTTTGTACCTGATCGATAGGCAGCACAGCAGTCAACAGTAGGTCTGGCGCGACGGCGTACGCCGGCAGTACCAGCCCGGGGCAGTCCAGCAGCTCCAAGTCATCCAGGATCAGGGACTGGATGTGCCGGGTGTGGCCTGGCATGGAGCTTACGCTCACCTGGAATTATTATGATTAATAGTGTATGACAATCAAGGACTTTTATATATGCTCGATAGACAATGCACACATCTAGCTCTGCAAAGGTCTGTCAGTTTTGAGAAGAATCACGGGGGACGATGAAGAACTCACATTACAATAGTGATAATGAAAAACAAAAACCAAATGTAATGGTTGGAGATTGGTCAGGCTAAGTTGGATATTGCGAGTGTACATTACATTAACAGTTGATCACATAGCTTTGGTAGGGGGAATGGTAATCGTGAGTGTGCTTGGTTCTTGGTTAGATTGTTTAAGATGGAGTGTGCTTTATTCGGCCTTAAGCATGTCGTTATCTGATGATATAGAATGATTGCAGTAGTTTCTTACCTTTTTAGTCTGCATTAGAATATTGACCGTACTTGATTTCCCTACATTTGGATATCCAATCATACCCACACTCAATCTAGGTGGATTCTTCTTCTTTTCTACCCTATAATTTCTTAAAACTTCTAACAGCATTTCTCTGTCGAAAATTTCAAATGAATTTATCATTTTATTTTCTTCCACTTGTTTTTCTTCATGGCTGGAACTTTCTTCAGAACTTTCAGTCTTCGAGTCTTGACTTATAAAAGGTTCTATTGGATTACCAAGTGTGAAACTCTCCATAACCTTGTCTAAACCATCTTGTATCCTGTTAAACCTGTCAGAAGTATTAGACACAGCCTTTTGAAGGTCTAATAGCTGCTGTTTGAACAATTTGATTTCTTCTGTTGTGTTTGCTAGGGCTTCTTTTTCATTGGCACTGTCTTCAAGGTCTGAACTGGCAGATTCTGTGTCAGAATTAGATTCGTCATTGCTTTTAGATGTGTCCTCCTCCTCATCACTGGCTTCAGATATTTTTCGCTCATTAGTACTTTTGGCCGCTGAGAAGAATATTATGGAGACATTCTGAAAAAAAAACATAAAATTAGTGTAACAATTGTACTCTGTGCTTTATATGTATGTATTTTAGGCAGAAAATAAAATATTTTTTCTATTTCATTTTATAAAAAGTTGGTTCCAAAGAATTATTGGTGAATTTCTATGTCTGCTCAAATATCACAGATAGTAAAACTTTGCTTGTTTCAAATCTGGTACTAATTTGAACAGAGGTTTCTGCTTAGATATTTCTTATTTTCAGATATTTGATATTTCCCTTATTTTATTTTATCCAAGTTCACTTTCAAACTGAAACCCTTTACTTACCTCTTTACCAAAGTATTCCGCCCAACACTTCCTTTCATATTCACTGGTCAAGTCAGCCTTATTCAACAGAAGAATTACTTTGCATTTCTGTTCAATTGCATATTTCTCTAGATCTGCACATCTGTCAATGATAAATATATACTGAATAAATTTTTATTAAACTTATATGGTAAAGGTTGACCTTGTCAAATACCAGGATAACCTGTGGTTTCAACCACATCGAGAGCAAGTCGTTCACCTGATAGTAAGTACTATGCCTGCCCATAACAGTTACAGTGCCACATAGAACTTTGCATTGCATAATCTTGCGGAGTACTGTACTACTCATCCCCCTGAGACATAGGTGTAAAGCATAGCTTATATGACTTTGGGAACAGTGTAACTTTCACTTATGCTATGTAGGCATTACACATTACAATTGGTGCTTGCATCACACATGAAAGATTACACTTCTCACTAATATTATAAATGTGAAATTTTCGGTGTTTGCCCTCTCTTCACCCCACAAGGAATCTGATGAAATTTAGTATACTATAGATATTAAGTTTTTAAAATAAAATTAACTTTATAGCTACCTAAACAAAAGTGGATTCCTAGCATCCAATAGCAACAACACTATGTCCGACTTCTCCAAGGTTCTCCACAGCTGCTTCCATAGTTCCAAGTTCCGTTCATACGGAGTCACCGCCGCACCAAGCTTGGCTTGCAACTCATTGAGGTGCCGACGCCACTCCAAATAGGACTCCCGTTCATGCTCGAGCTGCTCCTCAGCAGATATGCCAGGCTTCCATGGCGGTCTAAAAATGTAAGTAAGAAATTGTAAATAGATTTGGGTAAGCATTTTAAAAGCTGACAGAATTGAGGCCTAAGTATGATAGTTAATCTATTGATATGTAGTTTGTGTATATAATAAATTTGAACAGAAATGTTTATTGTACACACTCGATATATTTAGTTTGCATAAATTCTTCAAATAATGGACACTAATGAAATTAAGTACCTCTTTGATGACCACAGTTATATCAAGGGCACCTAGTCAAATATCTCACCTTCTTGGTACTGTCAGTGGTTCATCAAAGTTGGGCTGCGAAGTGACCACAGCCACTTCCATAGGCGTTGACTTCACATATTTCAAGTTTAGCTTCTCTGCAGTGAACTCCCGATGTGCAAGCTCAGCCGTAGAGAGGAACTCTTGAAGTGAAGACTCAGCTGTGACAGATTGCAGGTTCAGACGCCCCCAATCGTAGCCGTCATTGACTTCTGTGGTATGGAGCTGGAATAGATCCAAATAAAACCAATGTTCTGGGTGTTTTTGATGAAATATTGGAAATAGAAAGTAAAAGCGTTGCAGACTATAAATCGTTAAAAGTATAGAGAGTTAAAGTAGATTGCAAACATGAAAGTTTTCTGTGAGTCCAGCAATGTGCCGAGGCATGATTAAAACAGAATTGTTTTTAAAGGCTAACTATAATTTTCAATACAAATCGATATTAATAAAATTCTAGAACATAAGTAAGATAAAATAATAAAAGAATAACATTTCATGATCATAAGATTATTTTTTATGATAAAATGCATATTGAGGTTATGTTTACAAAGTTTACTAACTCTGATAAAATAAGAATATACCCATAGTTAGGTATTATCTATCGTGTAAAAGGTTATAGATAACCTACTACTACATAGACTACATTACAGGAGTTCAAACCCTTCTTGTAAAGTAAATGACACGAAAATTTACAAAAACAAGTTACCATGGTGTTGTCTTCAACATGTTTCTTGTGACGATTTTTGGAGAACCTATCCTTTATGAGGGACCGCCCCAGACCTTCCTTGTTTTTCTTTCCCATTACGTTTGATTCCAGCAATTAATTCCAACGGTATTAGTTTTTTTAGAAATATGTTCTGACTGAATTTGAAAAGATGAGAACTCAGCTGAGAAAGAAATAAACATGCGTGTTTTTGTGATTTTGGTTTGGTTTAATTGACATTTGACACTGACGTCTGACATTGATGAGTATGACATTAACAGTCACTTGTGGTTTTTAATAGAAAGCTAAAGCTAGCAAAAACTGTCATGCATGTAAAATTGCTTTGTGTACAAGTGTGAAAGCATATTTTAAATCCATTCCATTACTCGCATGAAAATGTATCTATTCTAGACTACCATAATTTTGTACAAGGTAACATACTGTTGTAGCTCTCATAGTTATATTCTCATTTTGTAAATCGTACACAGCCTCCCGCGAAACAGGCTTGTCTTAATGCGAGTACTACTAGAAACTGCGTATTTTCCACGCCTTTTGGTAGATTATTGTGTTTGTATTTTGTTTTGTATGGTTTTGTAATTTTGTTGGCATTTGTAAAATGGAACGTAACAAAACAGCAATCAAATCGAGGGAGCAAAAGCGCGACTTCGATTTTTTGAGGAGGTTGTTGTAAAACCTAACATAAAATGGAAACCAAAGCGAAATAATAACCCAGACAGGTACTGTGTTTTATTTGAACACCTGTTGGGAATTATAATTATTGTAAATCATGTCGGAATATTACGATAATTATCATAAATGGGAGCCTCTCGCAGAGTTTCATTTTAACATAGACGACTATGATTATGTTTATTACAAAGAGAATTTCACATACTGCTTATTCAGCAGAACTTTAATCAGGTAACTAGACAATATTTCGTTATTGAACGCTATTCATCTGGTTCTAAATCACATGAACCATCCTTAACAAACCATCCTTAAAAACATGGTGCCAAGTTTGGTACTATGCCCAAAATCTTTAAATTATTTTTATATTCGCGCTACCGCAAAGTAATTCAATCTTTGTTTTAGTTGACTTGCAGTTTCGCCAAGGTTTAGTTTTGTGGACGTAACTAAGTAAAACAACATTAAATCATGATATAGTGATAAAAGTCTTTTAAGAAAATAATCTTGAAGTCAATATATCGCGTTTCCCCTAACTAGGATTACCTGTATCTAGAGAATCAGGAGGGGTATTACTGATTTCATCTCAAATTCTCTACCTACTATCTATTGAAAACCCTGTTTTATGTTTCAACAGGGAGGGAGTAAAATCCTACGTCGCTAAAGAGGATGGGAGCGAAAGTGACATGGAAATCTTGAGGGACTCGGCATCTCAAGGGTGGGAAGACCAATCACATGTACATTTCTCATTGGACACTTCACATAAAGTAAAATGTGAGGTAAGTGACTAAAATGCTTCTATTCTCCCTAAAATTACACAATCTATGTTAAATCTCTCGCATGCGCCATTTACAGAGACAATAAATTTTAAAATTTCTTTCGCTGGATCTGTATGTAACAGCTGTGGAATTAGCCCCATTAATGCTTGTCACGATTATGTGGAATCTTTCCTTTTCTTTGTTAAAACTAACTGTGTGACACTGCAAGAGATAATAAACATTGAAATGTTATAGTTGTTGTAGTAGCTGAATTAATCTAAATGTGGTGGCGCCCACAGCAGAATACCCTCCCCCCCCCCCCCCCTTATACCCTCTGCATACCATGGTGATAGGAATAAATCAATTATCACATTTATCACTATGCACTAAATGTCATGCATAATATGTTCAAATATGTGTAGAAAGATGAAGGCGCAAGCTGCTACTGTAGCGCATCTCACACCGACAACTGCTGCTCCACTGACGAACATGATACTGTACAAGTACAAGGCATGTCCCATGCGCTCCAACCCAGCGACAGCGGTGCAGACCTCACATACCAGGACTGCCATTTAGAATACACAAACGCTGACAAACTTGAGCGTATGGATCAAGACTTTACACCTACAGATGAAAACTATCTGTCTGAAGGCACGTGGGAAAAGTTCTGGGCAATCAACGGCGAAAGACTCATATGGGCGTCCTGGATAAAAAAGTATAGCGATTACATAAATCCAGCTTACCTTGGCGATAATAATGATTTAGCTGTTGATGAGAAAAGTATTCACAAGCAGAAATCTGTTGATCAGATTTACAAGGAATTCGAGCAAAAGAATGAAGATGACGATATCAGGGAACGAAAGTTTTCCTATGATTCGAAAGTAAATCCTTATAAAAAACGTAATGGCCAAAACCAGGCTGAGAAAGTAGATAAAAGGGAGTCTAAGGATGAATCTTGGCTTCCCTCTAGGAAGAGATCATGTTCTGAACATGAAAGGATACTTAGCCCTCGAACTTTACCGGCTACCGACTCAATGACAAACGTCACTAAAATAACTCTATCAAGCTATGACGTCACTTCTAGTCATGTCACTTCTGAATCTTCACCAACAGATGATTATAGTGTTTCATCCTCAACTTCTGATGATCAATCAAATGATCAAACTCGAATAGCCAACATAGAAAATGCAGAGCCAACATCAGTAGATGACATGGATACAGACCAATACTGGCAGTTACTATGGAAAAAGCATTTTGGAGAGCAGCTTGCTTTGCACTATGCCAATTATATTGAAATGTTTAATGCCCAAGATAAAGACTTGCCTATTATAAACATAGAAGTAACAACACCTATAGACACTGATACAAAAAAGACAGTAGTAGAAGCTCAAGAGACGCAAGAAAATGCTCTACAAATTGAATGCAAAAATAGTGAAGGGAATTCCCAAGAACTACCGACCGTAGTAGAGGTGCAGGCTGAAGTAGAAAAGATGAATTTGCACGACACTGACCGAAAACTGCGAAAACGCGGAAAAAATAAATCCTATAAATATATTGGGTCTGTGGGTGTGTTATTACAGCAATTAATTAGAGAGGGTGTAAATGATAATAATAAAGATGTGGAAGTAACGGAAGCTGGTGACGGCAACGGAGACAAAAAAGAGAGAGAACCAGTGACAGAAACAGCTGTCGAAGGCAATAGTGGGACTTCACAACAATCTGTTAGCAATACTAACTTTTCGTCGTATAGTTATGATGACGGCGATGATGATCCGCCTGATGAGACACCTATTCATTTGAAAAGAAGGTAAACAATCCTATTACTTTAAACCAATTTTTCAGCTATTGTACACAGATGTTCTTATTATATTATTTAATTATTTCAGCCACGAACTTGATTATGAGGAAGCAGAAGCAGTAAAGATAAAAGAGACGTTTGCAATGATGGGTTTTTGTGTAGATGCTAACAACATGCCTAAAGGGCATTTGGTGTTTAGAAAAAAAGCATCGAAACTTCGACCCCCAAGATATAAAAACACTAAGAAGCTTGGAGCTCCACGGAAGACCTATTTTGATGAGGATGGGAATCCTTTTCAATTGGATCAGGTAGCAATAACTCTCCTACTTATAAGTGAAAAACCATAAAAAAAAGTTAAAGTTAGTTAATTAGTTTTAGTTTAGTGTTTTTTAACCTACATACTAAAGATCTTCAAAACTTCAAAACTTGTTTGTCTTTGAATAAGGGATTATTCCAAACTTTCTTATTTACAGAGCAACTACTCCCAAAACGAAAATGTTATGGACCGGGACGAGGATATGTCTTGTCCTGACTTTAGATCTGAAGCTCGCAGACTTTTGGACACACTAAGTCATAATACACGAGAAAACGAAGAATTTGGTGCAAATGAAAATGAAAGGGTTGAAATATATCAACCTGAACCTGAAAATATAACAGATAAAAGAAACAGTGACTTGGAAAAGGCAAAAGAGCATAACAAAATCCAAAATGTTACAGATGATATGAATGAACACACAAATGTTTCTGGTACCTTGGATAATAAAGCTTTAAAACAAAGTGCAGATAAAATAATGAAATTAACTTTACATGCAAGCAAAAGTCCTAACGAAGATTTGGAAACTAAAGATTTTAGGACCCAAGATATGAACATAGATGAGTCTGGTAAAGAAAATGAAACAAAAAGTTCAAATGATTCAGCTAACACAACAGCTGTAGAAAAAAAAGGCAATGCACAAGAGATGACCAAAGATGACAATAATCTTGAACAAATGAACGTCGATTCTAATTATTCGGAACAGAAAGATGTAACAAAAACCAATTCCCAAGAAGCAGCTGTTGATAATGATAATCCAAACATCTCTACTGAAGAGTTAACTGAGAATTCAGAGGCATTTGATAACTATGACGTAATGAATACAGTTGAGAGTAATGTGAGTGAGAGAAGCAATGCATTAGAGGCGGCAGAAGTTCCGTTGCCTGATGATTTCGATCAGTCGAGTGATGAGTCAAAGCCAGAAGCTGAGGAAGACAAAGGTATGTCCACATCTAGATTTTTTTATAGATAAGTGATTAATATTATTACCAGCTGATACTTGATTCATCTGCCCTCTAGCGACCCAACATGCAGAGACGGCGAAGCGTCGACGTCGTCAGAAGCGGCATGCTAAGTTAGACGAAGAAGAAAGGACAAACGTGCCCGCTGAGCTTAGGGATGATCCTACAATGATGAAGTATTGGAAGAAACGTCACTCCCTGTTCCACAGGTAACATTTATTTTAAGTTTTAGTTTAGTGTTTGATTAGAATCGGAATAGTAGGGACTAAGAATGCGCGCAGAGAGATATTTTTGTCTTGCATAGGAGACAACAACTAACAATTTAATACATGAAAAAATCTGATTTTCATGGAAAACCTTAACTAAGTACCTAATAAGTAAATTCATAAAAAAAAACATTAGTATCTAAAAGACCTTTGTTGGATGGGAAAGTGCACAGAATGCTGGTTGCATTCCCACTCTGAATAGCAATGCTGATTTTTGGCCCGAATATTAATTAAATGATATCTTAGCAACTTGATGATCTTGTACAAAGTCCAAGGATAAACAGGCGTGCAAGTTTTTCGTCTATTTATTATAAATTAATTAAAGGAATCCCCCCTAGGAAGGAAGGTACAATCCCCCTCGAAGGGGACGGACTAGGGGGATCCCAGAACAATCCCATTAAATCAATATTTTTAATGTTTGGTTTATTGCAGGTTCGATGAAGGCATCCGCCTGGACCGCGAGAGTTGGTTCAGCGTGACGCCCGAGAGCGTCGCGCGTCACATTGCACATAAATACACCTACGACACCGTGTTAGACGCGTTCTGTGGCGCGGGGGGCAACACTATACAGTTCGCGTTTACTAGCAAAAAGGGTAATGTACCCAAAATTTTATTTATATTTATGTTTATTCCCAAAAATAGGAATAGAATAGGAGAAATGAAATGTTGCAATATTATTTAACTTGAAATTTTCCATACTTATTAAGGGACCCATGACACTACGGACTGCAACAAAAAAAACGTTTTAGTTTTTGATCTATAATTTATTTTAATTATTTTTCCAGTAATGGAAATTTCTTAGTTCTTACATCATTTTAATTCCATTTCCAGTCATAGCTATTGACATAGACCCCGAAAAGATCGCCATGGCGCGCCATAACGCGGCGGTGTATGGCGTGGCGGACCGCATACAGTTCCTAGTGGGGGACTTCTTCGAACTTGCACCGCAACTGGAGGCGGACATGGTGTTCCTGAGCCCCCCTTGGGGCGGCCCTGAGTACTCAAACGTAAGTAGATCTCAAATCATTTATTGCAAGTAGGCAAAAAATATGCCCTTTTACAAGTTAAGCACTTAAATCATAATAAAAAAATAGAAAAATAAAAATACATCAAATAATTATGATCTATTAAACTAATGAGTAACTGATTATGGTTGGAGTTTGAAAAAACATTTCCCTTCAATTGTGATTTACGTCTGAATCTCGCACAGGAAAAGGAAACTCCATTATCACGTTCACTGCTGAAAACACAACTGTGGTGTTTTTCATAACTTGTTCTGTGGTGTTTCAATAAAGATTTTATTTATCTATATATTTGACGTGATTTGTTTCAGAACGCCATGTACAACATAGAAACTATGTTGGTGCCGAAACCAGCATCGGAACTAGTACGTGTAGCAAGGACAATCTCGCATACCATCTCACTGTATCTGCCTAGAAACTCTAGGCCCGATCAGGTAAGCATCTCTTTTTTATTATATTTATTTAGGTAATCCAACAGCGAACAAAAGTAACATAATCGATACATACTTCGGACATCTAGTTCAAAAACAAAAAGAGAGTACCTATGGGGCTGACATAAGTGGCTAAAAGTCCCTAAAAAAGATATAAAATAAAATACACTTATCATCAAGTGAATGACTTGCTGGTCTCGTTATTTGGTAATTTAAAAAAAAAACATTTAAAGCTTTTGAATAACTTTATCCTTTTCTTTTAATGTTTTAACCTATGTATTATGTGTTTACAAGCTTAAATTTAGTGCCACCCATACACGATCAAGTTTACCGTCAAATTTGCAGAGGTCTTGCAGCTGTGTCCAGTAAACTTGACGGCATATGCCTATCAGTAGATAGATAGATAAACTCTTTATTGAAACACCACAGAACCAAAGAAAACTTAAAAACTAGAACAAAACAAGTTTTACAATTAGTGTCACAATGGGCGGCCTTATCGCTCAGAGCGATCTCTTCCAGACAACCATGCACGGAGAGGAGTAATTAGGACATCGGACGGTGGCTTTCCTTATATACATAGAATAAAATAAATAAATAAATAAATAGATACATATTATACACAAAATAAACAGTAAACACAAATAAACAGTAACAGTAATCAGTATGCATGATAAGTCCGCTTGAAGCAAAAATTGAAATAATAAACATTCTCACTTCCTTGATTGTAATGTTTTTTGTTTTATTTTTCAGATACTCGCATTGGCTAAAGGCGTAGGCGGTTCAGTTGAATTAGAACAGAGTTTTTTGGACAGAAGATTCATTGCAATTACCGCTTATTTTTATTAGATTATCTAGTTACTATTGTAAGCTCATTTCTTTGGACAATTCGGACTTTGATTCATGTATGTAGCATTACTTACGCACAAATGTTAATGATCTTAAGAATAACATCTACCTACTAAGCGATTACGTAAGTAAATCATGTACAATCAATAAACTCATTGTCAAAATATAGTAGTAGCTAGTTGATAACCGTGTATTATCTATAGGGGATTTCAATCATTTCTATTGGAACCAAAATTATGCCCTAGGGCCTTATTTAATGAAATAAATTCTAAATTCCAATGATGGCAGTTTGATCCACGAATTGAAACTGAAATGAAGATTGTAAGAAGTTACAAAAAAATATTTAATTAACTAAGTACAGAACATTATTTATCTAACGATGTACTTATAAACGTAGTAGTAGGAGTTAATATTTTAACCATCATTTGATTACCGTCGCATTTAGAGAAAATCATTATGTAAGGCAAATGAGAATACAATCGCATAACGCATCACAATGCAATGACACAAAATAAAAAACAAAGTTGTCTTAAACTGACATACATACATACAGTCACGCCTTTCTCCCGTTGGAATAGTCAGAGCCTACATCTTTTTATAAGCTACCATCTCCCTGACACCCTCTACTGGTTCCTGGAACTCCAGACCAATAGGCTGTGTAGGGTTCAAAACTTACGACTAAAACTTACTGCAATTATATGGAAAATCCAGTATGTACTTATCTTTACTATTTTATTAAATGTTGTAGTATAATCGTTAAACTTATATTATTCACAATAATTCATTTATTTCATGCAACCAAATCTTGAAAGCTGCATCGAAATTGGTAGTCTTCAATCTAAATGGAACAAAGTAGGAATCTAAAATAGTTTTTTTGGTTTCAGTCTCAACGAAAGGCGATGCAATTTTATTTCCCGTCATCCGCACTATTGGTTGGTGGGAATAACCCATTTTGAAATAAGCTACCAGCTATCATAGAATACATAGAATTTTTCTATATTATTTTATATTTATCGAGAAAGTGTCGATATTATAATACATTCATCGTTGAACTTTCACATAAATTTCTACTACATATTATGTTGACTGGTACATTTTATAGGACATATTAATAAGACTTACAAGTATATATATTATATTTAAGTGTTCCGTAGATCAATAACCAGAGTAAATGTAAAATGTATATTATTTTGCGAAAATGTATTGAGTTTTTTCTTCAATTGGGTAGGTTTGCATTTGTTGTTTAAAAGTATAGCTTAGAACATTTTTTGTATGCACAATTTAGTTTATTTTACTGTGATGTTGAAATTATGAACTTAATTAATTAACCTTTTTCTAAAGGTTCATGGTTCAATTAAGGTTTTTAATTGAACCCATCATACATTGTGATACATTTGCCAAAGTAAATGTTCTTCTAGTAGTTTTCATTATAATATTATGGTTTCAAACCTAAAAATGCAACATAATATTTTACAAAAGACAAATAAAAAATACAGTTATTTTGATGAGCCATACGAAAACGGCGATTATCTAAAGATGGTTAAGGTTTGAAACCAATCAATTAGGCGGTCAAATAACTGCAATATTTGCTGCTTTTCAGTTTCATATTTAAAATAAAGATGAAATAAATGGTTTACTCACTAATTTAATTTTCATCAATCATATTGCTTCGTGCGTCTTTGGGCTAGCATATAATGTATTGCTATATTGTGTCTAAATAATAAAATTATTAAAATTATACAAATAAAGGGAGATGTACCTTAAAATGTTCTTTCTGCTTAGTAAGCCTCTCACTATAACAATTATATTCCAATAAGTCTTCACTATGATCTTTTATGTGGCATACATTTGGATAGGTGGGTCATTGGAATCTGTTTTTCTGGAAATCCCCCTCGAAGTAGCTGGATTTAATTAGAGAGATTTCTGGCAATGACCCTCGAGGGAGCCAGCCTAGGGGGATTACCGGAATAATCCCTCAGGTGAGCAAATTGGTAAGCTGTAATGGTTTTAATGCCCTAACTAAAGAATAATTTCACAAATAAATAAATTGTCACGTAATATGTGGAAACAGCAACAATCTTTACCACAACAGAAATAAGGTTTCCTTTTGTTCAAGATTGGGTGTTTAGATCTATTTGACTGCCTCCGTGCCATAAGTGGATGATGAGCTAAGTGTGAGGTTGCACGTCTGATTCCCCCACCGGGCAAAGATTTGTGTGAACTGCAAATATTTGCTCCGAGTATAAGTTTGTAGACATGGTCCTTGTAGTTCTTGATTGCTCAGGGAATCCTAGTTAGGGGTCAGGATCTATGTATGTGATATTATTATTATTATATTGAAACATTGTGGTGACTGGATTAGTCAGCTAGACCGCTACAATTAGTTATGTATAAATAAAACTGCAGTATTGTTGTAGAAAACCTTATAATCTAGTCCTTAATTTTA
This sequence comes from Campaea margaritaria, assembly GCA_912999815.1. Lineage (NCBI taxonomy): Eukaryota > Metazoa > Arthropoda > Insecta > Lepidoptera > Geometridae > Campaea > Campaea margaritaria. The sequence continues at coordinate 9,192,527 of OU538801.1, forward strand.
TAATAATAGAAATCGGGTACAATAATATAATATTCCTCTGCTTCAGTCAAACTAAACCATTTTGGTGACAATATTACTGATCCATGACAAAACGCATTTCAAAAATATAATCGATGACCTTTCAATGAAAGTTTATATACTAAGTATATAATCCGGCATGTGCTTTTCTTAACTTGAATTTTGTAACTTTAATGGAATAAAATTATACTCAAAGAATTCATTTACATGTACCTAGCTTTCTATTACACCTAGTCACTTAAATTATTCTTTCATTTCTCCTTCTTCGTCTTCTTCCTCAGCCCCTCGAACATACAATACATTGTTACATCTAATGAGAACTTCTCCAAGATTTCCTGAAACAGAGACAAATAGATTAGTGAGTTACAAGATATCTGAAGAGGTGACATTATTTAACTAGTAAAATACCTTAGATTTATAATTGGTGCGCCAATTTACTGGTCTAGTAGCTGGTAATTTAGTAGGCGGTGGAATAGGAATAATAAGTTCTGTACTGAAAATAATCTTACCCGTGCAAGATCCATCGACGATTTCTTCAGTATTCGCTAGTTGTAGGTTCATGTAACCGTCACTAGATACTAGTACACCTTTGTATTCATGACCCCATTTTAGTTTTACGAGCACAGATTTGCCGGTAAGATTGTTGAGGAAAGGTTTAGGGTTGATGGGCATAGCAGCCGCCATTTTGGGTTATTTTCCTGAAAAATAGACATAATTTAGCAGAACAGTAAATAATATGAATGTGCCCCGAATAAGTCACAAATTTACCTTAAAAATGTACTAAAAATTAAAGAAACTCCGATAATTTTGCCAGCCGCAAAACTCTAACCTATAAAATAAACAAACGCCGCCAACAACTGTTTTTTGGTCATAAATTGTCATATTAAAATTTGTCATAGAATCAAAGAACCACAAAACAGAGAGCACACAGATGCAGATCAATCAAATCAACTGAATGAATTCATCTGAAGTGATATAAAACTGGCGACACAATCGATCGATTTAGTTTAGTTAATAATAATATGGTAGATACTGAAAAAAATTAAAAGCTGTCAAACTTCAAAAAACAATTCAATGTAATTTAATACTTCTGTGGTTGGCAGTTTCTCTCGCACACGTCAAAACAAATTCGTTCGACATTTATTTTATTTTATCACATCAAAAGGGAAACATTTCTTTAACATACTCAGTCCTAATGTTTTAAAGATAATTTAATTGTTTGCAAATTTACATAAACTATGTCATTTACGGGTTTTAGTGAGGAGGACTTGCAGCGTATAAAGTCTGGAGAAACTCGGCCAAACAACGGTAAAAATCTATTTGAATCTAACATTTTAGTTCCCACAGTTTCTCTTCCTATGCCTAGTTATTTTTGTAGGTACTTGTCACGCTAGCTACCAATCAGGGCTTTTACGAAGCTCACACTTTTTATCTATCTTAATCAAAGTCAGTCTCAACACTTCGCCGGGTAATTTAGAAAGATCAGCAAATGCAGTCCTAAACTATGCACGTGTAGGGTACGCCGATTTGAATGCTTTGCAGTGAGTCAACTGCGCTACGTCACCACTTGGAAAAAAGCACAGATTTGGTCCAAATATTATTCTATTTTGCAAAGTTAATGTGATGAAGTTATGTCTCAGAAAACTTGGGAAGTTAGAGTAATAAGTCCGTTTTCAGTTCCCCATCTGCATAACAATAATTATTATGATACATTTTCAACGCTTAACACGGACTGCTGAGCCGATTTTATTGTCTAGCCACGGGTGCGGCTCTGCACACACCATAGTGTTTTCCCATACAGCTAACACCACAGTTGTGTTTTTAGCAATGAATGTGTTAACTTCTAAGCTGTGTGGGCTTATATCCGGCTAAACAACAATAAAAATCGAATGACACATGCAAGTGCCACATACCATCACTAACTTATTTATTACGTTAGTATTTGATCACTCATCTGGTGTTAATATAATAATTACTAAAATAGTAAATAGCTGGAGTGAGCAAATAAATATTGATTTTATTAAATTTACCAACTCTATATTTCAAACCTCGTAATAATGTCTTATTCTTTCAATTTCTCTTTTGGACTTTTTTGAGTGTAAAAAAACTGACAGTATTATCTGTCGGAATGGGGGGAAACCGATTTCACCAGTTCTGACTAGAACCGGGTATCAAAAATATGGAACTGGCTATGGTTCTGCATAACCCTAGATTGGCGATTCTGCATAACCCGAGATTAATTAGAGATTGGCATTGGCTATAACGAGTTGCTGCCCTAACACCTTAACGTGATAGGTACTATAGTCCTACCACCAAGGCACCTCTTGCTTAATGAGTTCCATTTGACCAGTTTTTTTATTTTAATTTTTATTCGACTGAAGGGTAAGGTTTAAGGACTGAAGGGACTTGAAGGGTAAAACGGGACCCTATATTACTAAGATTCCGCTGTCTGTCCGTCTGTCACCAGGCTGTATCTCATGAACCGTGAAAGTTTAACAGTTGATATTTTCACAGATGATGTATTTCTGTTGCCGCTATAACAACAAATACTAAAAAACAGAATAAAATAAATATTTAAGGGAGCTACCATACAACAAACGTGATTCTTTTGCTCATTTTTGCTTGATATAGATAACGGCAACAGGAGACACTTTAAATATTCACAGAATATTTAGTTATGTATTCCAATTAATAATAAATAATTAAAAATAAATACCTTAAATTAAAATAAAATTAATATTTAAGGGGAGCCCCCCTACAACTAAGAACGAAATCCTTTGTGCGCGAGTCCATCTCTCACTTGGCCGGTTTTTTGCTTTCATGACCTCAGCTCTAATGTATGATGCATTCAGAGAATGTAAATGATGTTTTTATAACTATGTAGATGTGTTATTTAAGTCAATTAAAAGCATTCAAAATAAATTATCCTTATCCAGGAAAGTATGTCATTAATGATATTTCATGAGATAAGAAGTAATCACTGTACTGTGGTAGCTATATAGATACATTATTATAAGTCCTGATGGATGTATTTTGCTGATTAGTTCTCAGAATTAAATAATTATGTGTGAGTTCCATGAAATCCTTGTAATCTACATCTGAACATGTATTTTACCAAGTATACTAAGTTTTTTTTATGTACTCAGAAAAAATATCACTTTTTCTTAAAGTAAGAAATTAAAGTAATTTTATCTTAATAATAATACCTATTATTTTTCTGTATGTCTGTTTGTTATCTAACTCCTAAATGGCTGGACCGATTTTAATGAAGTTTTGTGTGTTTAATTTAATGGGTTCCTGGATGGTTCGAAAATACAATTGTACACGCTTAGTGGCTCTGCAATCGGGTTTTAGGTTTTTGATTTTTAGCCCAGGACAATGTCTGCTGGGCCGGCTAGAAATCTATGGTTTTTGTTTACTGTGTACATTTTAGTCGTTAATTACTACATTTTTTACGTTTCAGTTTTAGCCGAGCCTAAATTGTTTATGGATCACCAAAATATAATCAAACCTGCAAAATTTGGATACAACAAGAATAAGCAATTTCATATAAAAAAGAACATCAAAGTAGGAAAACAAGTGACGGATGATTCGTTTGATGAAATGCAATTTGAGAAATGCAGGTTGAGCATCAAAAACCCATCTACCGCAAGCAACGGTAATGATGACAATGAAATATTAGCCCATGGTGATCATAATGCCAACATACAGGTTATTGAGCCTAATGATGACAGAGATCAGGAAACGGAAGATTTAGAAAACAAGGAAGTGGAAGATATATTTTCAAGTAACATAATAAGAAAGGATAGTTCCGATGTGACTCCGGATATAGTGCGTGGTGTGGATCTGACGGAAGACGATCTTGCATCGCACAGGGTGAAGTTAGAAGAGTTACAACTTAAGCAAAAGATGATGGAGGAACAAAATAAGAAGCGGAAAGAGATGTTGTCGAAGGCTCTGGCTGATAGGTGAGAAAAATATGTTTGTTTCTAGATTTTTGTTAACGTTCTAATGTAATGTTTTTGAACTGATCTAGTCTTCTTTGTCGTATCACAGTACTGCAACCATACGTCAAATCAAATATTTTAGCCCAATATTCGGCAGTTGCCACCCCAGAAGGAGGATCATGGTCTAGCTAGTGGATAGAATAGAATAGAATAGAAAAACTCTTTATTGTACACCAGAAACAAAAATAAACACAGTACAGAAGAATACACTACTACTACTACTACGAAAACTATTACTACTACTACTACGAAAACTACTACTACTACTACTACGAAAACTACTACTACTACTACTACGAAAACTACTACTACTACTACTACTACTACTACTACTACTACTACTACTACTACTACTACTACGAAAACTACTACTACTACTACTACTACGAAAACTACTACTACTACTACTACGAAAACTATTACTACTACTACTACGAAAACTACTACTACGAAAACTACTATTACTACTACTACTACTACTACTACTACTACTACTACTACTACTACTACTACTACTACTACTACTACTACTACTACTAAGTAGTAGTACTACTACTACTACTACTAAGTAGTAGTAGTAGTAGTAGTAGTAGTAGTAGTAGTAGTAGTAATAGTAGTAGTAGTAGTAGTAGTAGTAGTCTACTACTACTACTATTACTACTACTACTACTACGAAAACTACTACTACTACTAATGGATACTATGAAAATGGCCTTTGAACGCTACAAGCAAAGAATTCCATGACCAATATCCTGGCATAAGAAATTCGGAATCTTTCTGTAATCTTCAATTTTATCTCCATAATGCTATCATTTATTTATATCAATGACAAGTGCTTTTGCCATTTTATCAATAGTTAAGAATTTCTATGTAGTAAACTATCAACAGATGAAAAAGTGTGTCATTGTTATGTTTTATTATGAAATTTAATATTGAAAAATGGTCAATAAGTTTTACCACTTGATTACAAAAACGATATGGTAGGCAGGGCTTAAAAATATATACATTTTGTTTGTTTTAACCGTTTGTGTAGTTTCATTGCAGTGGAAAGTAAATCAGTTTTATTGTTATTCCAGGACAAGGCAAACGGAAGAAGAGGTATTAAAATTGGAGAAAATAAAGAAAGAGCTCCAAGTGTTAGACGGACAGTTCTCGCAAGATGTCAATGTTCTTAGGAAGAAGATAGATCAAGCTTGTCTCACTTATTCTGAGGCAGAGTAAGTACATCTCGACTGTAATGTATTTAAATAGAGGGCCATGACCCGTTTATGGTTGATCAGGGTACGCCTAGCAGGCAGTGTACCGTTGGCATGGGTTTTATTGTGACCTGTCAGTTACCAGTCTGTTCTGGCCCAATTTGGCTATTACAAAGGGACGGGTGAAGACTGCTTGGGTGAGAGGCCCAATTATCTATAAAGGTCTCTGCAAACCAAGCCCGGTCTGATGTGGTCTGTACTAAGACGGGCCGTGAAAAGGAATTCTATGAGTAATATTATTTAATATACTTCTTTATTTCAGAAAGCAGTACCTAAGAGTTGAAAAAGAGTTCCTCCAAGCTAAAATACAATTACAAAAGGAAAAAGAAAAGAAGGAATTATTGACTGAACATCTCTGTGCACTAATCACTCACAATGAAACTAGAAAGGCGCATAAACTGGAGACCTTAATGCTAGAACTTGCCAGTAATAAGAAATTAGATATCAATGAAGTAAATACACCTGTTCCCCCACCGGTGGATGAAGAAACGGATGAGAAACCAATAATAGTTGATGGTGTGGATGAAAGGACTGGAAAGATGGTGGAAATGAATGCTGAAAGCTAAGCTAACTTTGGTTCTGTAGAAGGTAATACGTTTTTAATACTCGAATTTAATAATTGTGTACTTTTTAAAGAGTTAATCAGAAGGATTGTTGATTTAACATTTATATGTTTCATGAAAACAGATTGAATTGAACGAAATGTAACGTAAATATAACCGTTCTATCTATACGATGATTCCTTTAATGAACGCCATTGACAACGATATGCATTTAGGTTGCTAATTCCAAGGTGAAACCTTGTAGATATAAGAATAATAATTTAATTTTGTTCATAATATTCTAGTATTAGTAGTATTTTTTACTGATTCTAAGTGCCTTATGAATGTGCCTTTATCTTCCATTTTATACTTTTAAAGTAATATAACATTTAGTGTTGAACATGACATTATAAAAATAATATTTTATTATAAAAAATTACATAATTATGAGCATAATATTTATGTACCTACCTTTTTATTATATTCAGAAGAAGTTTCAGAACGAAACATTTTGTTTAAACTTAGGCCAAATCCAAAAAGTCAGCATTTTGTTTTAAAATTTTGATATAAAGAAATATGTATTTTAATATATAATTATGTTTAGCTGTAAGCTAATTGAAAGAAGTAATACCTAACGATTGTTTCATAAGTTATGATAACATAATAAAACAATTAATATTTTAGTAAAACTATATTTTATTTTAAAATAACGATTCTATTCCACATTAAGCTTAGAAATATATTTCTATATTTTATTATAGACAGAATAGAACACTTATAGTATTTATATGAGGTATTGACAAATTGGAAGTATAGTAGAAATACTCTTTGAATACCGTCTAAATCTAACATATGGCTTATTCTAAAAATTTTATGTATGGAGTTAAGTGTTTCGTTCCACTTTTTAGTACTTGAGTAAGCTATGAGAACACGACCAATTCCTACAAGCAGCTTTTTAGAATAGGCCCTCAACTAAGTCTATCATTTACCACCTAGATAAAGTGAAATGTTATTTACATTGCCTCCAATGGGTCATATTTTAAGATTATAGCTACCTGCGTGTAAATGTATCGCAAATTCTAAGTCTTCAGCGAAGGTCCTTTGATCTATTTGGCTCTTTTTATGTGTATATTCTGTGGCTAATAGACAAAACGCATCAATTTACGCATCTGTGCCGGAAGAGTGAAGTGCATCGTGTTGACTCACTCCAACGGTCAGTTCGAAATCCACACGCGCCGCATCGCACATGCTCCGCTCCGCGACGACGTAATTTAACATTAAACGTGTCGTGTTTTCATCCCCCGCATTTATTATAATAGGAATCTCGTTTGTCGAACTCACCCCCGCTCGCTTGTGTAAACAAACCGCAACGATAGTGCAGTGACGTGATTTCACGTGTGCCGGCCGGCAAAACGGAACTGTGGGTGATAACTTGGATGGACAGTAGCTGGAGACGGACCCCCTTGAGGTGCTAGATTGGTACGTAGTCTTTTTCCGCATTTTTATACACATAATTACTGCTACCCCTCGACAACCTCAGGAGACCATCCGATTCCCGGCTGAAACAGCCCGTATTTTCACTGAGGCCAGCCCGCACCCCCCCGCAGTGTAGGAAAGCAAATTTTCTACCATTTTATGGTCCTTCAGCAACCGGATTCTCCGTGAAAATTAGCTGTTTCTAACAAACATTTCAAGTTAGACACCCCCGCCATTTTTTTTTTTGCCCTTGTTAGTGCGCACGCGTCATATTGCCATCCGCTAAAATCTCTTCGAAACTTTAATATTTTTAACTAAAAACACTAACTACGCTCCTATAACAACCGCATTATATTTATTTCCGCATATTTCGCTAAAAACTTAACCTACATAAGCGTATTTCAATTTCAATATCTCTGTACACCACTACGAACAATAGGTACATACCTACATAATAATGGCCGCGAATGAACAGAAGTTGAAATTGTTAGAATCTCAACGGGAATTATTTTTCCAACGCCTACAAACAATTTACGACTATTCATGTTGCGATTTAAAAGATCCAGAAGCCCTGGATAATTTTCTATGCTCCATTGAAAGTTTAGAAGACGTAAGAACTAACTTCCAATCAACCGCGAAAGAATACAATATAACCTTGTTGAAAATAGATAAAGAAAGTGTACCTGACTCTCAAAGCTGGTTATCATTCGAAGACATGTATTGCCGCATTAAACGTAAATTATCCATGTTTACACCGCCAAAAGCAGAATTTAAACCTACCCCCGCTAAATCTTTAATTAGGTTAGCGCCGATAGAAATGCCAGAATTTAATGGAGATCGGCTTCAGTGGCCATTGTTTTATGCCACATTCCATAACGCTGTACATTTAAATGCATCTTTAACTAATACCGAAAGAATGTATTATTTGGTTGGTAGACTAAGTGGTAAAGCCAAATCCATCTGCACAGGTATTGTTCCTTGCGCCGAAAACTACAACGCGATTTATAGCGCGCTTATATCGAAATACGAAGATAAACGCAGTCTAGCCGTTACATACCTAGATCAGATGTTCTCTCTTAAACCGATCGCTTCCGCAACCGCCAGTAACCTTGAATCTTTCATAGATCAATTCGCCAATGCCTACTTAGCATTGAATAACTTAAACATACCTGATCTATGCGACTTTGTTATGTCTTACACCCTTTTGCAAAAGTTAGACAAAGAGTCCGCGCGGTTATTTGAAATGGAGAATCGAGGTGTAGAATTACCTAACTTAAACGGGTTAATTTCATTTGTCCGCGACCGCGTAAAGGTCCTCACTCGTACTGGTGACCAATCGGGTTCTAAGACCCAGAATACAATTGCATCAAAAACTAATGTACGTTCTTTTATTGTAAACAACAACACCGCTAACAAATGTTCTTTGTGTGAACAACCTGATCACAGTAATCTCTATTTATGTTCGACCTTTAGAAAACTGTCGCCCCGCGAACGTTTCAAGTTCATCAAAAGTTGTAACGCCTGTATTAATTGCCTTAGTAAAACACACACCGCTCAATCTTGTAAATCCATAAACACATGTAAACAATGTCAACAAAAACATCACAGTATGTTACATTTTCTTGAATCCGATTATGCAAACCCGCATTCCTTATCGTCGAAGCTCGATACAAATACCTCCCGCTGTAGTGAGGGAGCTAACGGAAGGGAAAATTCACGTAACTCGACTTCTTCTAAGTCAGACGATAGAACCTTATCACTTTGCAGTATGAATACCTACTCGCATGCTAGTCACGGGCGGAAATCACAAAATGTACTACTAGGTACAGCCCTCGCTGACGTAAAATCAAATGATGGATCTGTTAGGAAAGTTCGTTTTTTGATCGATAATGGTTCTCAAAACCATTTTATAACAAAGCAGGCCTGCAAACAGTTGGGTCTCCGTGTCTTTAATGATTCCAGTAATCAATCGGTAATGGGAATAGGTGACACCTCCCAGCCTATATCAGGCATTACTGACCTAACATTGTACTCACGCCTTGATCCGAACTTTTGCTTGAAGATTCAACCGCTAGTCATTAAAACAATCTCTGGAGATTTACCGAGCTGTTCTCTAAACACTTCCGCGGTCACGCACCTTTATGACCTACCGCTCGCCGACCCGCATTTTTACGCGCCCGGACCCATCGACGTTTTATTGGGTTCCGAGGTCTTTGTCGAAATCTTGCGGCCTGGAAAATCGCTGGGCCCTGCAGGACAACCTGACGCGTTAGAAACCGCCTTTGGATATATAGTAATGGGGTCCACGGCCTCAGTGCCCGCCGATAATCATAAACCCGCACATAATCAAACTCACCGCGCGTTCTTTACATCGAGTGACGAGTCAATTGAGGCTTTAGTTACTAAATTTTGGCAGCTCGAGTCAGTACCTACACAAAAACATATGTCGACAGCTGACCAAGAATGTGAACATTTCTATGTTTCTAATACGCACCGCGACGTTAATTCAGGACGTTATGTAACCGCATTGCCATTTTCGAAATCCCCGCACTTGTTAGGAGATTCCTTGACGACAGCCACGCGCCGTTATTCTTATCTTGATCATAAATTCCAGACTAACAAAACATTAAAGAGCGAATACGACAAGGTAATGACGGATTATTTAAAAGGTGGTATTGTTTCCCCCGCTCCCGCTTTGAACACCGATAACAAATATTATGTAATCCCTCATCATGGAGTCTGCCGACCAGAAAAGCCGCTACGACTTGTATGTGACCCTAGCGCGAAGTCAAGCACTCAAGTAGCTTTAAACGACATTCTACACTCGGGGCCAAACTTACAGGCAGATTTAACCGCAATCATTTTAAAATTCAGACTTTCTCCCGCTCAACTGTTGAGTCATCCGCTATGGCTCCACGGTCCGCCCTGGGCACGTGACGATCTACGTACGTGGCCTATTAATCGCTTCACCTTCGACTCCACAGCTGATGAAAAGCTGTTGGAAATCAAAAAACGCGCTAATGTTTTCATCACCACCGATGAACAACCGCAATTTCTATGCACGCTTGCTAAGAAAGTATCGTCTTGGTCCAAGCTTCTCCGCATTATAGTATATTTATACCGCTTCTTAGGAAAAATTCCGCGTTCTAATAGAATCGAACTTTCACACTTACAATATGCAGAAAATATTATTGTAAAATCTCTTCAACAACAATATTTCAAAGACGATATAAACGCCCTCTCAAACAATCGCAAGGTTTCAAAATCGCTAATCCCGCTTTCACCATTTTTAAAAAATGATTTGCTTCGCACCGGGGGACGTTTAGAAAAATCTTCGCTTTGTTTTGACGCTAAACATCCGATATTGCTTCCTAAAAAGGATCATATCGTTAACATTTTAATAGATTATTATCACCGCAAATATTTACACGCCGGACCACATTTATTACTATCTTTGTTGAGACAAAAATTCTGGATAATTTCCGGACGCACTACAGTAAAACAACGCTTTCGACTTTGTAATAAATGTTTTAAAGTAAATCCCCGTAATGAGGCGCCTTTCATGGCACCCCTCCCCGCTTCTCGCGTCACCGAGGCTAAACCATTCTTACGAACGGGCGTCGACTACGCTGGTCCAATAAACGTATTGATAAGCAGATACCGCGGTGCCCGCAAAGAAAAGGCATATATCTGTTTGTTTACATGTTTAGTGACGCGCGCCGTTCATTTGGAATTGGCAGTAGACTTGAGTACGGACTCATTTTTCCGCGCTTTCCGTCGATTCATCTCGAGGCGTTCCAATTGTCTGGAGTTGTTCTCAGACAATGGTGGAAACTTCTTAGGCGCTAAAGCCCAGCTGGACGAGTTGAATGGCTTTCTCAAATCCAAGGCCTTTTGTGATTCCTTCGCTGAGGAAACGATATCTCAAGGCATATCTTGGCATTTGAACCCGCCCAGTGCACCTCATTTCGGTGGCATTTGGGAAACTAACGTCCGCAGTGTAAAGTTAATTTTAAAGCGCGTGATCGGTGATGTTCTGCTTACTTATGAGGAGCTGCTTACCGTATTAACTCAAGTTGAATCGCTTCTCAACAGTCGTCCGCTAACCGCTGTTTTAAGTTCTGACCCCGCAGAGCCCAAGGCACTTTGTCCTTCTGACTTTCTGACTATGGGTCCGCTTGAGTCATTTCATGATGACTCACGTTACAAACCTACATTGACAGATTTAGTCCGCAGTAAACATTTGACTGACCAGGTTGTTCAGAGATATTGGAATCGTTGGAGACAAGAATATCTTAATACCCTACAAACACGCGCCAAATGGAATACTAAGTCTAATCCGGTGACTAAAGGAGCTGTCGTTGTGCTAAAAACTGAAAATTCACCACCGTTACAATGGCCTTTAGGCATAGTAGAGGATATACATCCTTCATCTGACGGAATCGTCAGAGTGGTAACGGTGCGCACTAAGAATGGTACCTATGTTCGCCCTGTTGTAAAACTATGTGTTTTACCTTCTCAATAACCTACATTCTTAACCCCTCCCCGCATTTTTCACCCGCAATTTTAGTCATAGTTTATTTTATCTTTCAAGTTTTCCTATCTTTTATTAGACGGATTACTTCCGCATCCGCTTCCGCATCCTTAGACATTAGATAACACAATTTAGGTGATCATTCTCTCTTTGTTGGTTCAGGAGTCTTCTTTAACTCCTGAAGGCCGGGGGGATGGCTCTTTTTATGTGTATATTCTGTGGCTAATAGACAAAACGCATCAATTTACGCATCTGTGCCGGAAGAGTGAAGTGCATCGTGTTGACTCACTCCAACGGTCAGTTCGAAATCCACACGCGCCGCATCGCACATGCTCCGCTCCGCGACGACGTAATTTAACATTAAACGTGTCGTGTTTTCATCCCCCGCATTTATTATAATAGGAATCTCGTTTGTCGAACTCACCCCCGCTCGCTTGTGTAAACAAACCGCAACGATAGTGCAGTGACGTGATTTCACGTGTGCCGGCCGGCAAAACGGAACTGTGGGTGATAACTTGGATGGACAGTAGCTGGAGACGGACCCCCTTGAGGTGCTAGATTGGTACGTAGTCTTTTTCCGCATTTTTATACACATAATTACTGCTACCCCTCGACAACCTCAGGAGACCATCCGATTCCCGGCTGAAACAGCCCGTATTTTCACTGAGGCCAGCCCGCACCCCCCCGCAGTGTAGGAAAGCAAATTTTCTACCACTATTTACATCTTTTATTATCAGCAAGTGTTGCAGAACCCATGTGTTTAAATTCTATTTATTATAATCTATTGTCTATTCAATATTTGTTAAAATGAATGTTGAACCGCGATATTCCTAGTTTCCTACGCATCTTATTAAAATCGCGAAAAATACTGTTCGTTCCATTCAGTTTCGTTTATAGAAGAATGCTCATCTACATTTTGAGAAGAACATTCTTCTACCCGTATGCTATCCCCAGTTCCAGTAGGAATACTTCTTAGGGTCGTCTTTTAATATGGCTCTGATATTTGCGTTGGCGTTCTGCAGCTCTTTGCTCTTGTCCCGTTCCATTCTAATCAGCTCGAGCCCTCGTTTCGCAGCGCAGTGATATCTCTGACTAAGAGACGCTTCCGATCCTTTGATGCGAGGAATGTGGCCGGTATACCCTGCTATAGGCGGGAATTCGGGTGATATGTGGTTCTCTGAAACAATGTAACATTTAAAGATATGGTCCTATGTCAGAACCTTGTGATACACCTGTGCGTTTCATATGCACCTACACTAGTTTTATATTTATTATTTCGTTTAATCTTCGCAATGTCGTTGGGTTTGCGATGATTATAACGATGATGTCTAATAAACTGACGAGTGATATTTAAGTTTTATATATATATGCTATACAACTGGGTCAAAAGCATTTTATAGATCCAACTCACCTTTGTACTTGTTAATTTCCCTAAAACGGCTGAGATCACGTCGTATTTCGTCTCGAGAGTGGATGGTTTCCATCTTAGGGACGCTCCGGGATCTGACGTAACTCCTATTTAGGTCAGCTTTACGCCGCAGGCCCGTTTGGCTTTCTGAGAAGTCAGCCATACAGTCGTCAGCTGCTCGTCCGTAAGATTTGCCGTATCTGTAAAAGTTCAATTTGTCTGTCTTTTTATGCGGTACAAGAATTATGCTACTCTTGTTATGAATTTGCGTGTTTTCGTTGCCATGACATTAAACATTCTTATTTTATAGTGATGTGGGTACGTAGACGTACCTAACGTTTCATACTGGTTTATTGAAAGCATTTGGTATAATTGACTTTCCTTTTTGTTAAATAAACCATTGGCTTGAAAGCGTGTCAATGTCAAGTACAGCATCGATAGTTAATGTTTATTTTTGCAAGGACTATGTAATTGTTTTAGCTGTTTTTAAGCTTTCCTTGTGAAAATCTGGTCTAGTACGCCGGCTTGAGCTATCAATGCAACAGTTTGTTTGGTTGCTTCATAAGATTCCTTTATCGGTAGTAGGTAATTGTAGCAAGCTTTAGGAATTCCTAGGCTAATGCCCACTTAACACTTTCACTGCTGAGCCGATTTGCTTGCCACGGGTCCGGCTCTGCGCACTCTATAGTGTTTTGCCATACAACAAACACAACAGTTGTGTTTTCCCGCACTCGCGGCAAGTTATGAAAAACACGACAGTTGTGTTAAAAGTTGCAGAAACTAATGCCCAAGGGCCAATTCTTCTATTCCTAGTAAAATTAACGTGATGCTAACTCTCCTCAGCTAACTCACAATAATTGCATTTGCTGCTTCCGCTATTAAAAAGTTAGTTCACATTCCAGTTGAAATCGAGTTATCTTTTGTTATTAATACAATTTCCCCCTTATTCATAAAAAGTTATGTGACGTTTCATAAAATCGCGCACTACAATTTTGTACTGTGCAGTACTAAGTGACGTTCGATAACTTTAAATAAATAAGGGGGTTTGTATTTATCAATTTACGTATGCAAAATCTAGCTCTTAGTTACCTAAAATTCATTCCGGGAACATAGCCAGTGTATCCAGTCATGTAGGCTGGCGGGCGGTGTTGCAAACCGTCGTACACGTCATGTTTCGGTCTGTCGCGGCACGGCATGTTCGATAACTCGTAGTTGTCTCCTGGACGGTATTCTAAGGGTTTGCTGAAATAACACGAATCTTTTAACATTCTGTCTGTAGATAAGACCCCTTGTCTTCCTATCTATCAATAGCTAAGCATACACGCACTGATGTGCCCGTCGGATCTGCCTGACAGATGTGCGTGTATGCTTAGCTTATCTATTCAGCCCGTATCCATCCATTGAGTATAGGCCTGTGTCACGCCATTTGTTCCGGTTCTGTGCAAGTCGCATCTAGTCTGTCTGCATGCTTGGGAAATCAAATAGAAAACTCTTTATTGCACAACAAACAAAAACAAAATACACTAAAATAATACATACAAAATTAGTACAAACGGGTTATATCGCTTCAAGCGTTTTCTTCCAGACCTTCATTTGATGGACAGAAAAAAGAAAATAGTAAATTCGGTGGCAAGATTTATAGATGTAATTTCATTTCATTTCAATTTGGACAATGTTGTTTCGGGTACGCTGTATGCTGTATGTTTATTCCACCATAAGTCCTATACGCCTGAACCGATTTGGATTAGGTATAATTTTTTAACAGTAGTATGCATGGGACCTTATTTGAGTAAACCTTTTTATCGATTAGCTATGAATAATAAAGGTTTCGAATGTTATATTACAGTGAGTCTGCCCTAGTTAAAATAAATTCTCATTGGTCACATGTGTATGGGTTTCAATTACAGCTGATGACATACAGGTTGACCCTTAATTAACATGGATCGAGCCAGGATTGAGTTACACAACGTAAGGGGACTTGTGGTACAAGACGGCTCCTCGAGAACGTCTCCTGGGATGTGGCACTATTTTACTGAGATGAATAGGATATATGATTATAAAGATGATTAATATCTCTGTATAAATTGTATGATGTAACAAGCTTTTGTCCCCGACTTAAGCATGGACTGTTGTGATGTGTAGTGCCATATTATCTGCCAAGTTGAGCAAACATAGACACTCCTGTGCCATCATTTTTTCGAAGCCATTTTTAACCCCCCGTAACTTCGTTGTGGGTAAAGCTAGAAGTCATCCTGTGTATTATAGAAATGAAGATGTCTAATATGGATACGGCCACTATAAAATATTGTAAGTCAACTATTTAGGTAACAAATTAAGACAAAGTTGTTGGATAGATGCTTCCATAGATAGGTACTGAATAAATTAACCGACTTGATTTTAAATTCGATCCCAGAGCTTTTTACGGTAGACTGCGTTGCATTTTTTACATGTTAATTTATGATTATATTAGATTTTTTTATTATAGCTATCGGTGCAGTTTTAAGTATCAACGGTTGGCCATGTCCTGTCGATCATAAGTTCTCGTGTAACGATGAACGTGGTCAGTGCCTACTTAGATGGGTGGCCGCCCTATAAACTTAGATATACATGTATACGTATATGTGTGTTCTTACTTGAAAAGTCCTTTGGAGCGAATTTCCTTCAGGATATGTCTAGTGTTTTCTCCATAGCATTTACCGAAGCGAAATTTGAGCATGGGGCAGTGACCGGTATATCTGAAAATAAAGAGGTTTCATTACAATAAAGTCGTACTAAATGTAATGTACCCTACTTAGTATAAATAGATTGGTGAAGGTAGTATGCGGTAGGATGAGTAATGTGTTCATCAACAACCCATAACGTCCCACTGCTGGGCACGGGTCTCTCCTCACATTCGTGAGGAGGATTAGGCCATAATCCACCACGGGGGCCCAGTCCGGATTGGTGGATAACATACCTACCTCCGAAATAATTCTCGGGTAGATATGTGGGTTTCCTCACGATGTTTTCCTTCACCGAAAAGCTAGTGATAATTACGTACATACGTTTTACAGAAACACATTGGTACGTGCCTGCACTGGGATTTGAACTCACGACCTTCTGATTGGAAGGCGGACGTTCTCCCACTAGGCTACCACCGCTTGTAATGTGTTAGTATGTGTTATCTAGGACTGCTGATTAGGAATCATCTAGGACGTAACATCCCGCAAGTTGTATGAGAGAGTACATTTTTGCGCTACAACCAAGATTTAAAAAAAAAAATCTACATCCGAATTTCATACAAATGTTTGCACGGTTGATTGGTTTCACATTATCTGATTATTGGATTTAACACGTTCACTGCTGAAAACACAACTGTTGTGTTTTTTATAAATTGCCGCGAGTACCTACGGGAAAACATAACTGTTGTGTTAGCGGTACGGGAAAACACAACAGCATGGGCAGATCCGTAACCGTGGCTAGATAAGAAAATCGGCTCAGCAGTCAGTGTTGAAAAATAAATGAGCAAATTCAATTAAAATAGGAAAATGTAACACGTGAATTCATACATGGAAAATATGTTCCCAGACAGATTTCTATACATTTTGTCCCTGTTCTTTTAAATCAAAGGTCATGTTTGCAGATGATCGGTGCCGAGTATATTTATGTCCATGACGTGGGTAAGGGCAAACGTAAACGAATCCAATTTTCATCATGTCAGACCCTTCGACATAAATAATTTATATAATGTCGAAAATCAGACCCCAAAAATGAAACTCCAACGTAACTAAATAAAAAATTTATTTCCCGCTTCGATCACATTGACATCGTATTCTCAAATCATACGCAAAACGAAATAAACTGGAATATCTTCTAAACGAGAAATACGAGTTTGTCGTACAAAACAGTTCTATTTTTTTAACCAAAATATATCCAACTGTCTATGCTGTAATGAGCGATTACATAGCCACAAGGGACTTTTTGATCTAACACAATTTATTCCCCAGTGGGCAGAAATAATACACTTTTTACAAAGATTTTTTCTCTTCTCCCCTATGGTCTGACAAAGCTGATGTGAAGAAACGGAATAATCTGTTAACCTGGCAATCAATATATTAAAACGACGCTAAAGATATCCTCCAAATTACGGACAATCTTCATATGCGAAACAGTAGCCCGAAGGCAGATGTAGCACGAACGGAAAGTCGCAGTCGCACCGCGACCAGTTGCAAATGAGTCCCATGGACAGCGCGACTGGCTCGTCGCAGGTCCGTTGCGACGGAGTCGGGCGGCACTGGCTGTTTAGTCTGTGCATGTTCTCGGGGCACTCTTCAACGCCTGGAAATTAGGACAATTTATAATTAATTACTGATGAACAAAGCAGCGGGGAAATACTGTGTCGGTCGAAGAAAAAAGATTTAGGTGAGAAATAACCGCGAGTTTAAAAAATGAGAACTTCTTGCAATTGGGTTTTTTACTTACATGTTCCATTATAGTTAAGACATCCAGGCTTCCCAACAGTGCCGTAATAAACACTCTCTATGACGTGGATTAGGTAAAATAGAACTAAGGTTTTTTGCATTTTGAGTGTCTTTTCTTGGCAAACTACCGCCGCAGACTGAGTGGGGAGTGTTCGATTGTTGTTTATTTTGTGGTTTCTTCATACACCGTTGTTTAGATCAATTGTGTAGTATGGATTCCATTGAATTACTAGCAAGACGACTGTTTGTTACGTAATAGTTGATGTAACCGAATGAGCGTGGCATGAAGCCTATAAAATGATTGTTTTTGAAAGGTTTTAGTCGTCTCTACTCATCTGAATATGTAGGTAGAATTTCTACGCTAGAAATGCGTTCGACGGGAATCTTTACGTTTTTATTAAACTGTAAACTATATTCGTAGGAATCTAAAAAGTACCTAGTCAAACTAAGCCAAAACTTAGGAGGTACCATACCGTTTATTAAAGGTAATAAACCTAGGCATTTTGCACTGTTACCACAAGCTTACAGAACCATCAATTCATAAACAGTGGGTATAGTGAGGTGAAAATACGTTATTAGAACTCAGTTATTTCTTTTTTAAATCGATAAGATCAGGGTCTGTATCGGAGACTTTGATTCTCTTGTGCTGGCGCCGTCTCCCGGCTTTCGCCAACTTCCTCTGCTTGTGACTCCTCAAGTGTTCGGGCTTTCTGTGAGTGGCAGCAGGGCATGACTCGAAGGGGACGCAGTGGTAAGTCATCTCATCGAGAAGGAGGTCGCCGTTGCAGTCGCAACGTGACCAACCGCACGTGAAGCCTGGGAATTCAAAAGATTGTAGTTTATTCACCTACGTTTTGGCTTCTTTGTTTTGTCATCGCGCTGTGATAGAGTACTAACTTAATAATAATAATAATTATGTAGTTAACACCTAGACAGGTGTGGGTATATCAAATTATTAAAAAAAAAGTTGCTTTGATTTAAAATCGTATCACAATATAGAGCACGTGTGTAATTTCTACTTACCTATAGGATAGGTGACAGGTATTTCACAAGTCCTCTGCGATATCGTATCCCGGTCACAACGTGTATGATACGGATGCATAAATTTAGGGCAGTGAGTAACGCCTGAAACAACAACGTTAGGAAGTTTAGTTAAAACTAGGTAAGTATTTATCCATATATTTAAAACGTTCCTTGGATGGGCATACAAGTTAACAATTTGCCCACCCAAGTACCAACTCCCTCTATGTATCGTACGTTAAGTTGCTGATAGTATGTAACTTTTAAATTAGACCACGTTGGGCGCCACCTTAACTTTCTTAACCTTTTGTTTTGTAAGCCAGATAGTGACTTTTTGCATATGCGGTTACAAATAGTTTCATTATCTGGCAAAAAGCAGCAGATTAAATGTAAAAAGGTAAGATTCTGTGATATTATATCGAAAATAAAAGTGGCGCCCAACGTGGTCTGCGCCGCGCTGCGTGGATCTGTCGACTGAGGTTGCATATTCTAATAAATATCAAAATAAATATTTAAACGTAAACTTACATGTTCTATTGAATAGCAAACATCTCCTAAAGTAATCGAAGCCGCTCACAAACGAAATCGAAAGCAGAACAGGAATCAACGACACCATTGTGTCGCACACAATAGTTGCGAACAACCGCATGAAACTCTCCCACGATAATCGAGTGCTTTTATAATTTCTACCGTTTGCGCCAACACGATTTGTTTTGGAAATAATAAACCGGAGTTTTGCGAGTGGATGCTGAAAAAGTAAACCGATAAAATGACACTTTTTTTCACTTGCATTAGAACGTTATGAGACCAGGTAGAACGTAGTTAGTAGAGAAATGGTTGATAAACAGTTTGTGTCGTTTACACTAGTAAGATACCTAACTATAAGCAGTGGAAAGGTTATTTGGCTTAAAAAAGATAGTTATATCAGTGGCACTTACTTACCTTCTATAATCAGACTTCGTCCGTGAAGATGTATCGCAGATGGATAGACTCACTTTCGCTATGACGTATCGTAGGTTGTTATCGTTGAAATTCACGTGTTAAAGACTTATCCACCGTCGAAACTTAAATTTAACCGTCCTTAGACCCAATAGGGGGATTCTAAAACTATCCTGGACTCGTAAACTAAGCACATCATTAGTATAGAGACTATTGACTAACTTAACAAGGTTGAAACAACGAAGTTTAGGCTCATCATCTATTTTAGGCAAGTGCCTCTATAAAGTTTGTACGTGTTTATCAAACTGCTAAGTGGGATCATAGAGCGAGTTGGCAAGGCAAACGGGCCGGTATCACGAACTGGCCTACATAACTTCCGTACTAACAGTTGAATCTACCTATATTTTAATTGGTGACTTAGCGTTTAGTGCTTCGGTGAAAAGCTAATGATGGGGAAACGTTGAAGTCCCAGCGAAGAAAAGACCGTGAAAAGAACATAATAAAGAACGTGGCATAAGCCAAGAACTTATTAAAAAAATTCTAATCATAAAATCAGGAGTATTTGTGGACCACTTATCCGCGGCATTCATGATTACTCCATGCTGTCACCAGAATGGGTAACTTGGGGGACTCCGTCACGGGATGGTGGGATGAGCTGATGACGGCGATGACAGATTTAGACTGCAGCATCTCAGAACTTTTCTCACGGACGTTCTATTAAAAACCCTCCCAAATTCATTATTTAATTTCCATCTAGTCCACAAACCACAGAACAGCCTACACTACTAGTACTAAGTACTACTTACCACATCCAGGTCAGTGCCGCAGATAGCGACAGTGCCTGGCACCGGCCCGCGTGATCCTTAATGGCATCCGTAGGTTCCGTAACAGATAGGGGCCATATTATACTTCTGCTACCTACATTTATACGAGGTGATAGGCTTTACGTACCCCAAAGTGTCGTCATGTCGTGTAAACCGGGTAACATTTCAATCAGTTACAATTCAGCGTGAATAGCCGGAGGTGCTGTATCAGATTATGTAAGGGCACTAAGGGCACAGGCTATATAGTAGTACCTGCTACGTAAGGGAGTGTAACTTGGCCTTAAATTTTCAGCCTTCGTTTCATAATATTTTATGTAGAGTTGACATGTGGACGTAGTCAGGGAAGGGGGGACTGAAGACGTTTATAAAATTATAGCATTACGTAATAGGGTTAAACTTTTAGGAACCTAGTCAGTATCATATATTTTGAAGCTTCTCTTTAGCTGGGGCGTAAAATTTGACTAGGTACTTATAAAAACGTCAGACTTTATATGTATAGTTACATACTTACATAAAAGTAATAAAGTTCATCCAAGATTTTTCGTGGAAAAAGCATACTTATACCCAACGTCATCCTTGTTTACCTCCGTCAAAGCAATTATTCGTTAATGAAGTAAAGATAAAACCAGCAACCGGTATTCAATCTTCATTGATTTCCAATCAAGTTAACCAACATTTTATCGTAGAATAGAAATTGCATGGCACGGCGCCATAGATCGCTCATAGATAAGCGGCTTTATCTACTTGAGAGATGATTCCTTCCGGGTACCTGCCCCAATGTTTGTCGTGTTTGGCAGTTGATGGTTAGCTTCTTTGGTGTGGGAATTATGCGGGAATAATCTTTAGGGGAGTAAAGTTACCGATATAGCTCTAGACGTAGCTCGTAGAGCCGAATTTAGGGGAGCCGCTGGATGTGAACAGCTAACAACCGCTCGACGTTCCATTCAATGGGAGAGGCATAATTATAATGTTTGGCAGTGGACATCTACCGACTGATAATGATAAAAAATGATAATCAATGATGATGAAGGTTTCGACGTCAGTAAACATAGGTATTCATATTTGTGGGGGATTACGTATTCATTGGTTCACGATACCTTAAAGATATAATCTAGCTATAGAAAAACTTAAGGGTAATACGAGCTTGTACCGCGTGTAAAAATAAAAATAGACAAGGTTTTGTAACAACTGTCAATTGCAGGCACAAGATGTCTGAACGTTCTGAACACGCCACCCGCCATTCTCAACAGCCGTGGTAAGTTGAAAATGTTTTACTGTAATAATGATGGTATTATAAATTATTATTAATTTGGTACCTAACTTACATAATCACGACAGGGTAACCATGATCCATGATGTTATGGATAGGATATAGGTCGTCACACTTCGTAACAAAACACTAGTTTACCTGCAGCCGAATCTTCAATCCTGTACGAGAACGTTTTATTTTCAATTTTCTGGTAGGTACATATTAAATACATTCGGGGGAGGGGGGGGGGGAGTTCAATAGATCTCTGGGAGCCCCTGAAAGGCATTTCAGGCCTTCACCTTGTAAAACTGTGCCTACCCACAATCTAAACGCACTTCTCTAGTCCCGCGGATGATAAAATTGACAAATGACATCGATGAAAAGACATTTCGCAGTCAAGCTAAACGATCCGGGAAGTAGCTAAGTTATGCCACAGAATAGCTAACACTTACATTAAACAGTTATTATTCGAACTGTCTCGCTAAATGGATTGCGTGCCTGAAACTCTGCGCATTATATTTTTATGAAACATGCCCGATGAGTTAATCGATTCACAAACAAGAATTTTAATTCAAGGTCAGTCGTTTACGATTACATTTTTATATTTTTGGGATTTCTGAATTTTGATTAGTACCCATCGGTAACCTAGGTAGGTAGTAACTTAACTAGGTAGCATTTTTGTGAAATCTCCTACCTATAAGTTACAAAGATTATTAGGCTTCTTAGTCAATGGGTTACTATTTACACAGTTCTTATATTTCTTAGGTACTATATAGTACTAGGGTAGTCTACCTAAGGTGACTCACCTATCCTGGTCAAATACCTACCTACCCTGGGTAGGTACCTATATGACCTATGTTGGAGTCACCTTTCATGTGTGCCGCGGAAGACGTTCAACGTTCCCGTAGACCCGACAAAAGACGTCCCGGTGGGTTTAGTGGGCTTACCGTCAGACTAGCCGGCGGGGAGTCCCACATAACCACCCGGTCCTACCCAGATCCATGTGGTATGCGTAATGCATTTCCACGGGCAAAAAAAAATGCTATTTTCATATACCTAATAGGTTGATCTCTAACATTATGTGCATAATACCGTATGGTCCAGATAGACGAAATCTTTTTACGGTTCGTCGAAATATTGGTTCGTCTGTCTGCCATTTATTTAAGTACCTAGGTGCGTATCGAAACAAATCGTGTCAATTAGAACAACCGATGCAGATTTCACTATCAATCGAGAGAGTGCCCAGTGCCAACAATTTTGCATCTTTTGCATCAATGAATAATAATCTATTTTACTTTCTCTAATCTCACACTTATTCATAATACTTTATAACCACTTTTAAGTTACTAGTACTGTTCAGCTACCTAGAGCTTAGATCTATTAGGTACTAGCTGCGCCCCGCGGTTTCACCCGCGTAGTTCCTGTTCCCGCGGGAATATGGGGATAAAATATAGCCTATGTTACTCGCTGTCAATGTAGCTTTCCATTAATGAACTGAAATGAAATGAAACTTTGAATGTCAAATTTATTTATATCTAATCATAAGCCTAAAAACTAAATTTCAAGCTTCTAGCTTCAAAAATGACGAAACTTCCATACAAAATTTCATCCCCTATTTCAAACCCTTACACCGCTTTTTTCGCATTAAAAAGTACCCTATGTCCTTTCTTAGGCTCTATACTATCTCTGTACCAAATTTCATTTAAATCGGTTCAGTAGTTTAGGCGTGAAAGAGCAACAGACAGACAGAGTTACTTTCGCATTTATAATATAAGTAGGGAAGTAGGGATTTTGCTTGTTTTACACGCTTTTTATTATAGATCCACAGCTCATTGTTGTATTCCCTATTTTTCAATATTTATCTAGGTAGATAATACGTTCTCTCTCACTCAACAGTGAGTGATTGAGGTAGGTATTATGATAATCCCGCTAAACCAGCGGCTCCGCCCGATAACGATATCTACCATCTCCCCAACGGATGTTCCATTTTCCGGAAGCTTTAACATTGCCGCGAAGAATTCCAGTGAAGGAGGTTGAGGTCGCCCTCTATGTTTAGGGTTACCATGTGTCATCTGTTACCAGGACTCTGTAGTAAAATTTTGCTTGTGCAGCAAAACAAAAATGCACCGAAGTTTTAAATGTGGCACATATTAATCTTTAGGTATTAACCTACAAAAAATTTCGCTAATATCTAAATAAATATGTCGTATATCGTCAATCAAAATAAGGTATTTTGTAAGTGTAGATAAGTTAAAATGGATTTAATAGGAAAAAACTTAAAAAGTGGTAGGTATTCATGCAAAAACAAAATCTACTTAAATAATTATATAATAATATAGGTACACATAAGGTGTAAGGAGGTCGCTATTCCATAATTACCCACAATAACTAATAATGAACATAAGTAGTTTTTAAAATATCGTTTGAAGATTTCTATCAACCAACCGTAGCTTCGGCATTCCAGCTCTCCAGTTTACTTACTTGGTTCGAGATTTATATAATTATTATACTAAGCACCTACTCGATGGTTACTCTACAAAAGTTGTGTAACAAGCAAAGTTGATAACTTGTGATCGAAGCAAACAATAGATCTTGGTAAGATTGTTTGCGCCTTTCTGTAATAGGTTCAGAAGAAAGATGGCCACTAGGCTGTCACGTCTGTTTTTGATAAAGATGATATTTTTAAAACTTTCACCAATAAATAGTTCTAGTAGGTAACGAAAATGATAGCTTTTGATTTGGATACTTATGGCCTTAAGTTAACAAATCATGGAAATATATTTTTGGAATCCCTTTACGTCCGTAAGTAAGTCAGTAACTATGTGTTTGAAGGATGAAAGATTGTTGAACTGTTGAATTACCTAGGTATTATATTATTTTAGTGATATGTTTAAAAATTCATACAATTTCGCTAATGGTAACCTAAGCAAATCCAAGCGCTACTAATGCTCTGCTACCTTTATTTTTATGGGGTGTGCCTGCACCATGACCTGCTGACCCAATTGACTTTTTCTTTTACGCAAATGTGACTAGTTCCGCCTTTGAAAATCGTAGTTGTAGTCAATTAGTCTTCTTTTTGAAGTAAAACTTCTTTACGCACGCTTGACTTGGGGAGTAAGCTGGTGAATGCGTTACGAAAAATGTGATCGAGCGAGTCAAACGGAAGTCGAGAGGGGGATAAATGTTAGTGAAGATAAAAAGAGAGAGTTACGTATCGTATATTTTTTAAAATATCTTTTATGAAATTTAATTTGAGATATTTGATTTTTAATAATTTTTTAGTTGAAGCTTTACTTCTGCTATTTTTTTCCTTGTTTGCGTCAAGATATTCTGACCGTGGGGTTTAACCAGTCAAACCTTTAAGTAAGTAAGTATACCTGTGCTTCCTCTAAATAAGTACCTACTTAAGTGTACTTTTTCTTTAGTTTTTTTTTTTTCATTTGACTTAATAGTGACGAAACCAGCAAGTCGTTCACCTGATGGTAAGCTCTACGCCTGCCCATAACAGTTACAGTGCCACCCATAACTTTGAATTGCATAATCCGGCGTGGCGCTGCACTGCGCTCGTTACCCTGAGACATCGGTTCTAAAGTCTCATATGCCCAGTAATTTTACTAGAAACAGCGCCCTTCAAACCGGAACACAGTAATGTTTTCCCAATACTGCTTGGCGGACGAATATCTGAATATTTATTCGAAGATCTGTCTGCGTGCAACTATTGCTCGACACACATAGCTATCTGTCTGAACTGTACTTAGTCACGCTTTTTTTCTACAGTTTTCCCCAAAATATTCGAGGGTGATATATGGCAAACCTTGACGGGAAAAATGAAAAGTCACCCTGACCTACAATACTTGTCATTACATTCATATTTTATGGTAGTCGACACTGCGTGATCCCGAATTTATATAGAGAAGTATACTTACCCTCTTTCCGGGTTAAATTTGACGGCTAACAATAAGGTAGATACCCAATTTCTTTTTAAATATTGTTAAATTATTATTATTATCGATGTGTCACGGTGACGAGCGCAGTGCAGTGCCGCGCAGGATTATGCAATGCAGTGTTCTGGGTGGTGCTGTGACTGTTATGGGCACGCGTAGCGCTTACCATCAGGTGAACGACTTGCTCGTCACGTGAAGTCTCGTCACTCAAACAAAAAAAAAAATTTAAATAAATAAAAAAAAATTTAAGTATAGGGTTGAGTACCTTTACTTATGGTACCCAACCCAATATTCAAATCAATTAATTTTGATTGACCTAAAGTAAGTATCAGTAAGTAACTATATTTAGTTATTTTGTGCTTATAATGGTCAGACGGCTAAAATTTGGTTTACGTGAATAGTAAGGCGTGCTTAATTAGCTTGTTTCAATCGTCTACTTTAATAAGAATGGTAATAAAAATACTCATGTTCTTCACTTTGTTTTAGTAAAAGGCTACGGTCTCCCGCGATACAGGCATGCCCTAGTAATCTATGTATTAGTTTGTTGTAATTTATTTTTTATTATGAAGCGGTGGTAGCCTAGTGGGCGTCCGCCTTCCAATCAGAAGGTCGTGGCTTCAATTCCCAGTGCGGGCACGTACCAATGTGTTTCTGTAAAACATATGTACGTAATTATCACTCGCTTTTCGGTGAAGGAAAACATCGTGAGGAAACCCACATACCTACCCGCGAATTATTTCGGAGGTAGGTAGGTGATCCACCAATCCGGATCTGGCCCCCGTAGTGGATTATGGCCTAATCCTCCTCACGAAAGTGAGGAGAAACCCGTGCCCAGCAGTGGGACGTTATGGTTTGATGATGATGACGATGAGGAATTTATTTTTTGGTAAAAAAGTTATTTTGTATTTGTATAATACCTATCTGTAGAACAGGAGTGAAAATAATGTTGACCTATTGTAGACTTATATATTTAAACATCCGATTTGTTGGCCTACTTGTCTGCTACAGACTGCAGAGCAAAAGATACAATATAAACTTTACTATGATATGATTTAATTAGGCACCTGTGTGAAATAGGCACCATCCTATGCCCACAACAGTGCCTTTCGTGTTAAAAAATTAAATAGCAATTGCAAGAATCCGTTTGGAGTCACGAAAGCGAGCAAAGAAAACACCCATGAATATTGAACAGGTACGCATTCGGTCGAACAAGAATAAACCATTATGAGATTCAGTGTATTTTTTTCAGACATCTTTCGTAAATGTATTTGAGTTGTGATTAATATATGATACGTAAGTTAACGATGTATGTGGTAAGTAGGTATAGATAAATAATTTTATTTATATATATATTTTTATTAATTTTATTTATAGGTATAAATAATTTTTAATTACTTTTCGTATCCAAGGATTTTCCGAGTTCAAAAACCTCCGATTTTTTCCGAACTACTAATTACGTACCTGCCTTCATAATGTTAATTTCATTATAAGTGGTTTTTTTTAAATTGAAATTCTTTTTCATCCTTTTGAATTATGGATTTACCCAAAGTAAATATGGAATATTTTTTCAGATTAGGCATAACACCATATCAATAAGCTTATCTAACAACTACCAGCGCCCCGCGGTTTCATCCGTGATAACTATTATCCCACAGGAACCGTCAGTTTTAACGGGATAAAAATTAGCCTATGTTCTATTCATAGACAAAAAGTATCTGTAGGTACTTATATTCAGTCTTAGTTAGTAGTGGTAGTTACTTTGTCTTAGTTTTTAAGTTTTCTTTGTGTTTCAATAAAGAGTTTATTTATCTATCTATCTTAATTTCATCAAAATCCGTTCAGCCGTTTCGGCGTGACGACGGGACAAACACACAAACTTTCGCATTTATAACATTAGTGAGATAGCTACACCCCTTACACACCTAATCTAGCATGTCCTTAGATTTAATTAATTAACGTTACCGACCGGCAATTGGTAGATACGACTTTATGTTTGATAGTTTGGTTGAATAAAAACCAAACCACGAAATCACTGTTGTTGCGAGGAAATAATAAAAGTCTTTATTGGTACAGGCCTACCGAGTACCGATTCTAATGTATTATTTTATCGTAAATCATTGTTTACGTCGCATAGCGCTCTTTCCTATTTTTTATTTACAGAGAAAAAGTAACTTTCTAAATATATTTCACTCACCCGGGTATAAACGATCCATTGGCAGCGGATATATAATTTTGTTTTTCGCGCCCACTGACATCTACCCACATTTTCTTTCAGACTTTGTTTATAAAAGTGGAACGAAAACAAGCCATGTCGCGGAGTCGCGGCGTGAACACGCCAAGCGATCTCTTGCGTGACTAGTTGACTACCCAGTTCGGAGTCTCGTGATGTATGAAAGTTTCCTTAAATACCTTATTACAAGGCGCTAAGGGCTGATTATTTTTATTCGAAGCTTAAATTGCGCGCGCAGGATGGAATTGATGAAAAAATACAATCATAATTTAGTTATGAATAAAGTTGAGCATAGTGTATTAAGTACTTTAAAGAGAGGAATACTTATTACCTATCATATAGGTAGGTATACCTACTAAAACGGTATTTTTAAGTGAGCGCCTGTATAAATGACTATAGCAATATCATTTTTATGGATTTTTGTTCAATGGGGTTTAGTACATACTTGAATAAAATACTATGATCCCTCAAGAGACAGACAAGGCAGTAACGAATGTATATGTTCAGGATTATTTGTTAGTAAATACTTATTATAATAACATCTTTATGTGAGAAGGAGGAAAAGAGAGAAAACCTATATATTATAACTAGCAACACTGACTGTGGTTTTGGCGGGAAACCGAAATTGTGAAATTATTGTAGGCCTATTTGTATTTTTTTCTCAAACTTGTATTTCTTCGTATGTTAAATTATAATATTGGTGAAATATTAACTATTCAGTACCTGACACTGGCTAAATGCAAAGCCATGAGAAGCCAAACTGAAGAAAAAATTATTGTGCCGTCAGTTTGGTAGTTTGGCAGTCACTTGATAGATCACAAGAGTCGTCTTGTCTTGTCAAATATATATTATCTGTGACAAAATTGTTGTGAGTCAGGCTGGTCAGCGGCGTTTTTTATTTCGATTTTTCTTTTAAATTCGGCTATTTTAAAGAGCTGGTGATCACAAAAATAATGTAAAATGGCTATAAATTTAGATAAACACAGGGAAGCATTAATCGCGGCTTGGAAGGATGTACTGGATGAGAAAACTGAGACCAATTGGTGAGTGCAACAAACGACGGTGCTATCGACCTACTTGGCTAGGGAAATTAAATAAACACGCGCGCCTGATCAAATCTGAATTGAATGGCTGTCCCTTAAACATGACAATACTTGCAAGTTATATGTCGCGGTATCAATTGAATTTGCTGCATTCCGATGCGAAGTCCGGTTTCGTAGTTGAATAGATGCCAGTGATTGAATACGGTGGATATGGCCAAATAAAAAGAAAAAAATGCTCACACGCATGATTGACCGTGTTGGTGTATTGTAGTATTACACTTGGGTTTAATTACTCCTTATTATTTCTTAAAAAACAGCATAGGTGTGGCTATAGTTATAATGTCCATAAATAAACTTCTGTGGGTGTGGAATTGACCACAAACTTGAATAAATAATAGCAGATTATTCCTTTTATGTTATCTGGTTAGGAGCTAGATTTTTTATTAATTTATAGGTTTGAGTTTGGCTAAAATCTCACCTGATTTTAAATATATTTTGGCTATTTATTCATACTGGTTTCTCATACATTTCCTTTATGATAATCTGAGTTTTCATAAAGTCTCATGATAATGACTGAATTCTTTCAATATTACTAAACTCAAACTAGTAAGCTTTGGTAGCCTAGTGGGAGAACCTCTGCCTTCCAAGGAGAAAGTTGTGAGTTCAAATCCCAGTGTGGACACGTACCAATGTGTTCTTATAAAATATATGCACGTAATTATCTCGCTTTTGAAGGAAAACATAGTGAGGAAACCCACATAAGTACCAACCCGAGAATTATTTTAGAGGTAGGTATGTTATCCACCAATCTGGACCGGGCCACCATGGTGGATTATGGCCTAACCCTCCTCACAAAAATGTTATAGCTTCACATAATATGTGCCCACTCTTCACACATAGATGCCCTAGCGGGGGTGCATATAAGATGCTGTAATGTATAATTAAGATCAACTGTAAATTTATGTAGCTACATGATGTATTAAATGGTTGAATGTCAAGGGTAGTCAAAGTTTTAACACAGATGTGTGTGTAACTCCGCACCACTATAGTGCGGCTTAAAACGCCAGTGCTGGAAAACATACACGGTCCGTACCGGTGCCTAAATGTAAAAACCGGTTCAACAGTCAAAGTGTTAAAGTAGGATTTGAAAACCGCAAAGAAAAAAGTGATCATGCATTATTATCAGGCCATTATACCTACATGTTACAAAAAATACAGTATATTGTATCATTTATTGAATAAATGTATATTTTTCCTCATTTGCAGGGCGTTGTTTGGCTACGATGGCATGACGAACGACCTGAAGTTTGTGGCTAAAGGAGACGGAGGCTTAATAGAGCTGGTGGACGACTTTAATAGCGGGAAGATACAGTATGCCTTCTTAAAAGTTGATCTTCCCGATGGAACCGTATCCAAATATGTCCTTATAAATTGGCAGGTAATAAAAAAAATGCTAACCACACCCTAACCTAACTAGCAACCATACATATAATGTAAAGCCTCGTAAAGTTAAGAAAGTCATTTAACATCTGCGTAATGCAAAGAGAAAGTACGCAACTCATTTCAATTAACTTTAAGAGGGGATCATAAGTAAGGCGCTATGTTTTTTTAAATTATAGTATTGTCATTGTTTCTTAGCAATTGTGTGTCAGTTGAGTCTGGAAGTGGGTGACAATTGTATTGAAAGATTTCATTCATGTACGTAGCTAATGGTGAAGCTCATAAAAGTATGTTTCATCATCATCATCATCATCAACCCATAATGTCCCACTGCTGGGCACGGGTAAAAGTATGTTTAAAAGATTAAAATGTATGATGCAGATCCAAACATTAAATACATATATTGTGGTTAAGGGTGCAAATTTCACTTCATCATCATTGTTATCATCATTCGCAGGCCTAGACTAACCACTATACGGCAAAAAAATTCCTGCGACAAAGAAACGATTCTTACATTACACACATTGTTGATAAAACTTTATTTTTTAGATAAGATTCATTGTTTAATAAGATAACAGCCTATCTGTGTGACTAAATATGTGAAATTATTATTAGAATTATGATATCAGTTTGCCTGTGTGTAAATTATGTCTAAAAATGTACATGATGTCATAATGATATATTTAATTAAGTTGATGAGAAATACAGTTGGTTCTTAATTGTCTGAATAGCCAAATTAAAGTGTTTCATGGTTAAATAATTTAGGTGTTTAGGGACTAGGTACCATATTATTATTATTATGAGCCCGAGATGTCCCACTGCAGAGCAAAGGCCTCCCTACCCTCTTTCCATTTCTGTCTATCCTAAGCTATGGCTGTCCAGTCCTCTAAGTAGACGTTAAGATAACCCTGCCATCTCCTTCTGGGCCTACCGCATCGCCCTTTCCTGTTATATGGGGTCCAGCTTGTAATGGACTTAGCCCACGGTTCTTTAGGCATGTGGCTGATGTGACCAGCCCAGTCCCATTTAAGCTTTGCAGGTTTCTGGGTTATGTCTTGTCATGGGTGGTGGGTACCATATAATAATAAAAAAGTACTGGTAAAGTGTGAGTTTACCTTGTGCTTCCAGGGTCCTGTTTATTGGATTTAATCTAACAAACTTTTTTGTCAGCAATGTCACATAATAATATGCAACAGCGTTGAACACTCTTGGTTTGGAAATTTCGATTAGTCCTTTCTTCGGGAGCATTCAGAAGTTAAGAGGGAAACATTAACAAAAGTCTATACTTTGCCCTTTCTAGTATTGGAGATTTTGTTATTAATCAGTATATTATGTAGATAATTACATAAATAAATTTAGAATCCACATCCTCTAAAGAAAATTACAAGTCCGTGATAGACAGACTGTGTGTACAGCAATATGGTTCTGTTTACACACTTTGGGTTATGGAACTCTAACCATTGTGTCATTATATTTGCCTGTTTCGTTTTATTTCAATAAGTCATACAGCAGGAAACTGTTTATTTATGATAATATCTTTGAGGAAAGAATCAGGTACCTAACTGATGTAATAGACTATACTACAGAATGTTCTGTGGTTTAGAAATGATGTAATCTATACCAATAATGTGGGAATGCGTAGTGTCGAACGCCCGTCGGCAAGACGGAGCGATGACTTGCGGAAAACGGTTGGCAAAGAC
The DNA here is from genome assembly GCA_912999815.1 of Campaea margaritaria. Taxonomy (NCBI): domain Eukaryota; kingdom Metazoa; phylum Arthropoda; class Insecta; order Lepidoptera; family Geometridae; genus Campaea; species Campaea margaritaria. The sequence continues at coordinate 9,224,617 of OU538801.1, forward strand.
TTGATGAGGAGAGCCGAAGATCGGGCTCAGTGGCGTTCCCTAGGATAGGCCTACGTCGAGCAGTGGACGAATATAGGCTGATAATTATGATGATGATACAAATAATGCTAGTATCTAGCGTTTACTTGTTCACGCATCGAAATTTATTCATAGCCTTCGAATTAGACCATGTTGGGGCTCATTCCGATCAACTTGCAGTACCGAATAAATAACCTACTATTATAAAAGTGTAAGTAACTCGTATGTTTGCGGATAAACGACTGAAGAAATCTTGATGCAATTTGGTATGAAGATAGTTTGGAACAAAGGAAGGACATTGGGTACTTGTTTTATCGCGATTAACTGTAATCCTGGTCAAAAGCTCCACATAAAAAGATGTGTTAACGAGAAAAACTTTTTTCAGGGTGAAGGCGCGCCTACTGTCCGGAAGGGTACATGCGCGAACCACATTAAACACGTGGCCAATTTCTTCACCGGCTTCCACCTTACCATGCACGCGCGGACTGAGGACGATCTAGACGAAAGAGTCATCTTAGATCATGTGGCCAAGGCGGGGTCGGCTTTCAACTTCAAGTCGAGTAAATCAGAGGAGATGCCACCCAGCGGGCCCGTCGGTACCACTTATAAGAAGGTTAACCCAGGTACGAAGTCACATCCTGTCCCACCTCGGTGGATGACTGCTCACAGATGAGTTTTAGTGGGGCAAGTCCCACACGGAGATAGGTATGTTATCTACCAATCCGGATCGAGCCCCCGTGGTGGATTATGGCCTGTGCTCAGCAGTGGGACGTTATGGGTTGATGATGAAGTCCCATACACTCGCCTCCGTCACCCTCGTGAAGGACAGTGCGAGGGCATTTCTTAAAAAAATAGTGTATAAGATACAAACCCCACAGGTAAGACGTCAGACGCCCTTGCCGTTCCATTCAAATTTCATTCAAAACGTAAGGAATAAAGGCGCAATTTCCCGATGCCAATTGCACAGTATTTACAGTAGATCTGCCGTATTTTGACGCTACTATAATAATTGACAATCTGTTTTTTTTCTTAATTTCTGTTTACATCCTTCCTTGTTTTCTTTGTTCTGTGGTGTTTCAATAAAGAGTTTATCTATCTATCTATCTATCTATCTAACTTACTAACTAGACACTATTTTAAGGCTGTGAACAGAAAACGAAAGAAAAACGAGAAAAGAAACAGAAATAAGGATTATAATGGCGAGCGTCTCTCAATTCATAATTACAGCCTCGCACTATTACAATTTTTTTTACCATGACTTTATTTGTTTCCCAAACACAAGCACACTTAGAATTCTGGTTAAGTCTTAGGTATTTTTAGAATCATGTTCTGGCGTTTAATGTCTACGACATATTCTCACGTCACGACATATTCCGATCCGGCGATTCTAGTTGGGACTGCTGTAGCCGACAGCCGTACCGTACATCCACACTCTACTGTTTAAAATACCACAGATACCTAAGGCTTGAGCACAAAGGTGTTGTGTACCGTTGCGTTGATCGCAAAAGTAAACAAACGAGTAGTTAAGACTTGCCAATTCATTCGCATTTCTCACTATAAGCACTTGTAAAGAAATTTGCAGAAATATTGCTTCTTTTTTATCAGGAAATGCTTCGATTCGTATAATTTTGTTACTATTAACATACCTAGCTGTTACGTCTTACTTCGAATCTTCGGACATTGGCTATAAAGTGTAATTTGATAATCTTTTTTTTTAATTAAAAATGAGTGTTGTAATGACGCATTTGTATAACGTGATGATGTCGAGGACAGTTGTTGAAGAAATAAGAAGAAGAAAGAGTACACTGAGAAGAGGTATATAATTTACTAGATGCGCCCCGCGGTTTCACCCACAAAGATCCCGTCCCCGTGGGAGTATGGGGATAAAATATAGCCTATGTTACTCGCATTTATAATATTAAATCATCATCATCATCAACCCATAACGTCCCACTGCTGGGCACGGGTCTCTCCTCACTTTCGCGAGGAGGGTTAGGTCATATTCCACCACGGGGGCCAAGTCCGGATTGGTGGATAACATACCTACTTCCGAAATAATTCTCGGGTAGGTATGTGGGTTTCCTCACGATGTTTTCCTTCACCGAAAAGCGAGTGATAATTACGTACATATGTTTTACAGAAACACATTGGTACGTGCCCGCACTGGGATTTGAACTCACGACCACGACTCACGAAGTTAGGATAAGTGAGATTTATTGTAAGGGGCCGGTTACATCATTAATATTATTTATGATGATCCTGATATCGTGTTATCATCAATAAAATTATCGTGGTTGTATACTCATCGCGATACCGTCAATAACATCAATATTTCATCAATATTGGATCACAATATCGAGTTTCGTGTGACAATATTGATAGTGTAATAGACCCCATTGACAAACATTAAATTACTTAAAAAAAATGTAGTAAAAATTACATCAAAATCGGCAAAGCAACACGAAAATATATAACTAACTAACCATGCTTGATATTACAGTTCAAGAAATCAACTCAAAAGAAAGGGACCAGTTTTGGATGAAAGAAGAACAAGAAGAGAAGAAGAGGATAGAAGCAGAAAGGAAAAGGAGAGAAGAGGTAATCTTTTTACTGCCTTTGCCACCCCGAAAGTAGCTGTTGAAAATGAATCGATTTTTAAAAGCGAGATATTATGTTTTAAATATTATATTTCCAGATTTACTTTTGTAAATTACGTATTCTGTTCAGTAAGTTACCCGTACCCATATTCGACGCATTCGAAAGTGGACTTTCCGGTTGAAAAGTGAATAACGTTTTTCGAATGCGTCGGATCAGGAATGAATTCTTCAGAATCAGATTCGAAAACTTTCCGACACTTGTGAAAATGGGGGTGATGTTTTCTGCCAAATTCAATAAACATTTAAACCCAACAATATGATTCACAATAGCTCAGAATATCGAATAACGCGGAATACGTGTTTCAAGTAACGTCAACATGTTAGTAAGCCATTTAAAATTGGTTCCCAATTATTATTTTCAGGAAAAAAGAAAAACTGAGGAGGCCGCCAGGAAAAGAGACGAATTGGAAGCCGAGAAGAGAGCGAAAGCTGAACAACAAAAGTAAGACACAAACAAAATGTCCGTCTGCACTTAAAGCTATATATATATTTTTGTAACGGGCTGAATATGGATTTGCGCAAAGTAACGCCTGATTCTATCAACATTTTGATTTTGGTTTTTGTTTTCGTCAGGAGCGAAGTCCCCGCGGCGGCTCCGGTGGCAGGCGCGGGCGCGGAGGCGCTGCGGCGCGCGCGGTCGCAGGAAGCGCGGCAGCTCATCGGCGCCTCCACCGCCACCGCGCGCGCGCTGTTCCAACAGAACCTTGCACAGGGACAGTTGAACTCGCGGTGAGACTCCCTTCCTACTAGCGCCACTACATACAATGATGAAAACTAACCTCCTGCACGGACTAATTCAATTTAAACTCCGCTTTAGCTTGCATCTAGCTTAACAAGCTCGAAGCAAACATCCAAGGTGGCTTTGTTGAATTTAAGGAATTGTGGTGCAAGTTGTCTATAAAAAGAACTTCAGGGTGAAATTTAATGAAACCGGTTTAGTTTTGTTGCTTAAAATCAATTTGAAACATCATCTAAATTCCAGATCAAACAGCATACCAGAAAAGCCAGTGCGAAGCTCAGTAATAGCGCAGCGCATCAACACATTCTCCCAACTGCCGACATCCCCGAACAAGCCGCCCCTGAAACTGGAAAAACTAGAACCCAAACCCGAAGAGCACGAGCCACCCAAGACCAGCCCTCTGAAAAACATAGACAAGATAAAACTGAGCCTCGAAAGCCCGTCTCAGATCCAATACGAACCGATCATCGACCCGTCCGTAGACCTGAGCCCCAGTACGGAGAACGAACCCAGCTCATTCAGTGCCATTAATTATACGGAATATAATGAGAACGAAGCGTACAGAGACATCGAAGACTTGAAGCAGAGCGAGCCGATGATCAAACAAAACATTCTAGAGAATGATATGTTCGATGCGTCTTATTCTAGTTCTAACGAGAATGATGATGATGATAGTGACAATAAGTTCAGTACGATCAAACGGTCTCCGTACAGTAAGAATAATATAGCGGAGGAAGGGACGAGGGAGAAGGAGTTGAGCAGGCAGAATACTGTCATAGAGAATGTTAATTATAAGAAGGAGACCAACGGGACTACACTTGATGGTAAGGACACATTTTTTACTTGAATTAACATAATATGATTATATACGATATTGAATCAAGATGATAAATAAAGAATTTAGGTAGGTGTTAGTTAACACCAGTTTTAGGGTTCAATACCTCAAAAGAAGGAAAAAGGAACCCTTATAAGATCACTTTGTTGTCCATCTATCCGTCTGTCCATTTGTCTGATGGGGTAATGTTTTGTTTTAAAAGAATAGAAGTACAAATATCGCTTCTGTTTCCAGATGTGTCGCCTGAAGGCTTGGAAGAGGAGGGTACTATATACGAAGACTTGGACGATGACCCAGGTCTCACTGCTAGGGCCCTGTACGACTATCAAGCTGGTAAGTCACTCTATGTAATGTAATGCAGAAGTAAAGGTATCAAGCTCACTGTGGCGTAAAGTCAGCTACGTACTGTTTGAGACAAAAGTAAAAGAATTTGTACCTATTTTCCACAAAGTTCCAATGTAACTATACACAGTTATAGTTAACTAACTCACGCGTTTTCCCGCAGGAATTATGGATTTTTCAGAGATACATACAGTCACGCCTTTTTCTCGTTGATGTAGGCAGAGATTACATCTTTCCACATGTTACGATCCTGACACACCTCTTTCGCTTCTAGTACTTTTATGATATAAAATACAACCACCGAGGCGAATCGGTTCAAGGGGTGAACTACTGTTATTTCCCTAGATTAGAAACCGCTCCCATATTACAATGACTATTGTCTTTTCCAGCGGACGAATCCGAGATAACATTCGACCCGGGTGACATTATCACGCATATCGAGCAGATCGACGCGGGGTGGTGGCAGGGGCTCGGCCCCCGGGGGGTGTTCGGCCTCTTCCCCGCCAACTACGTGGAGCTACTGCCCTGCGCCCCGCGCTAACTACCTGGAGTGCGGCCCTTGGGCCGCCGATACACGTAATGCTAAACGTATTCAGTTTGACATTTAGGCCACACTAAAGACGTCGAATAAAATACGTTTTCTATTACGATTTGTATCCTCAATCAGCCGAATGGCTGTATACTTCGACAAATGATATTCATATTATGTATCGTAATAGTATACGTATTTAATTTGACATGTCGCCCATTCTGAAAACGTCAAGTAAAGATGTTTTCGGTTACGATTGTATCGGCGCTGGTTCCTCAGGCCGTCTATTCCATGAAACGATATTAATTATTGACAAAGAAAAGGTATGTACGGGCATACGCACGGTGCGGCCATTATTAAATTGACTTACTAATCGCAAACTGCCGCAGAGACATCAATTAATTAATACCTTAACACGTTGATACTAATCTTACTTACACTGTAAGACAGACAGACCAAAACATAACAGACTTTCTCGTTTGCTGAGTTAGACGAGTGCCGAGTCCATAGAGTATAATATAAAATGTCATTTTAGCATTTAGCTGTCAAGTCTGACTGCTAATTAAAAGTTAATTGATATCTCTGAGTGCGGCAGTATTAAATGAATAGACAACTGTTTTGTGTCATTATTAAGGATATTATTTGTCGATAAGTTAACCAGATAAAGTTACGCTGTTTTTCTTCTAGTTTTGGGACAATATCCCCATTATATTGATAAAGTCCAAAGCCGCGTATTATAATTAAAACAGAAACAGTAAGTTGTTTCAAGCCTTTGTATTTAATCAGTATTTATTCAAACAAAAACGGTTATATAAACTCTCGATGTAAAAGCGAACCAATATTGTAACCTAATGTTATGAAAGTATCGTTAAACTTTTGCCATAATTATAATCAAACTGCTAAGCGTGAAATAACGATAACGTATACATTTTTGTCTTTTATATAACAGGACTTATTACTGAGACACCATTAGCTAGCTTAGCATTATTTAAAAAATAGCTGGCAACCTACACCATTTAAAATGTACCCGAAACTTAATTAATGACATACAAAAAATGTTAATGTACTTATATTTTTTTAATTTATGTATAATAAAAATCCAGAATGCGTCACAACTTTGCACAACAATTATCTTTGATATCAGTATCAGCACAATTAAGCAAATTATTTCATATTTCATAAATGTAAACACAGATTATGTTGAATATCACAACCAGTTATAAACATAAATAACTTATGAAATGTAAAGCGCTAAATGTTAGAAATGAATTTATAAAGAAGTGCCCAGAGGATCGGATCTTATGCTAAGATATAAGAATGAAAAATCTTCGGAAGCCTTACCATCAGGGGGCTACCTTAAGATACGATAAACGATATATCGATACAACTAAAAAAATTTAGTACCATTCGATTATTTTCTTTAGTAGAGAAAATGCGACGATGTTATGTCGGTTATCGGATCTTCTAGTAGACCCTTTGTTCATTCACTAAATGTGCTTTGAACGATAGTCATTAGATCACGTTGGTTGGAGTTTAGTAATGTAATTAGGAATGTTAAGGCCTTTTGGATCCGAGCTTCTTTCCGTGTTGACACCGCGGAGACAATTTTAGCTTGAAGAAATTGATTTGGAAGTTCTAAAGTTATTCTCATCTCCCTCTCGTTTATATGAGGGTTGAAAGCGACAACAAATCATTTGACAGGACTTAATAAACTTAGACTAGTTGGTAACAGAATTGGAACCAATACAAACCAAAATAATACTTATTGGCGTATATTCTAAGTGTTCTATCGGATCTTTTATTGGTTTTATGATGATAATTCTTGGCTGTTGCCCATGTAGTTTTGTAACTGTGATTTTTATTAAGGGAAGCTGTTTTTGACCGACTTCAAATAAGAAGGAAGTTCTCGGTTCGATTGTTTTTTTAAATGTTTGTTACGTCAGAACTACAATCTATAAATCCATTCCTCATTTATCAGCCGATTAGGATATTATTTTATTTAAAAAGACATACTTTCAGATTGCTCCCAAAGAAATTTCATGAAATCTGTTACGGATTTTAGATTAAAATAAATGGAAAAATATGCCATCCATGTAACTGAAATTGCGTTTATGGATTCGTTTTTTTAATGTTTGCTAAGTTACGTTCAGGGCTTGGTAAAGGCTCTGACTAGCTTTGTTTTAATCAATATTATCGTTGGTACGCTGTATAATGCGTTAACTGGGCCATTTTTTATCCTTGTTTGATACTTGAATTTATTTTTATTACATAAAGTAAGATAATTCAAATTTATTTAATGTAAGGTTGACATTGATTTACATTTATTTTGACATAGACAATATACTCGTTTGTTTAAAGCTACAAATTATTTGTTCAGTGGGTTTGCAAAAAATTGATCACGGTTTCTGTAAAAACAGTTGTGATTTATATTCTTTAATAATTATTTTTTTAAACTACATATTTTTATAAATAGTAGTAACTTTTATGTTAAGTATCTACTTGTTTCATAAAATTATTGTGAACTAAGTCATAAAATATCGGTTTAGCGAGTTGTGAATTTTGTATTATTCAGTTAGGTTTAAAGCAATATAATATGTAGGTAAGGTTGTTTTGTGCTTTTTTCGTTATTACGATCGTAATTTGAAGATTTGTATTAATTCTTTGTATTATTAAATGGGCTATAATTTTGTTTTTCATAAAATGAAATGATCACATGCTGGTTTAGTTAAATTGTAGGACTATTTTTTTACCTTACCCTACTGCCCAAAAGAAGGGCCACGTTTTTATAGTATTTGTACTTTATTTGACTGCTTTAATTTTAATATAGACTGCATTTTTTTAGCTTTTAGTACTTAAGTGTACTTAGAAAAAATTATAGGCAAAATGAATTACATGTTACGCGAACATTTTTATATTTTTATAGTAATAAGCGCATTATTTTCTTAATGAAAAACAATAAAAAACAGAAAGTAAAAATTAAAAGTGTCTTAGTAGTGCCAAAAATCGAACTCATTTCGATTTTTTTTTACCTCAAATTGAAGTCACATTTGTGTCTGAAAATACATTTGAAGTAATAATATTGTAGCGGAAAATTGTCTTTTGGAATATGTACTTTTGAAATAAAAATACATGTAAGCGTAGTCTATGTGTAGGTGTATATGAAAGGACACGAAGTTAACAGTTACTAGTTATAGTTAGTGAATATAGTTTTGCCGCGTACTAGTGGCCTAGTCTTAAATGAAACTATGGTTCAATTGTTTAATTGTTTTATGTCTACCAATAACTATTTCTGAGCCCATTCGAGCTATTTCTCGAATAACATGCTAGAAAATATAAAATATAACTGCAAGTTGTTAATTAATGCAATATTTAAATAATTGCTCTCAACAATCTCAAAAAACGTTTTAATGGTTGAATTTAATACTGTAAACAAGTCTTAGCAAGATTTTATTGAATTCAACAATCAAAATAAGAGTAAATATCTGTATTGAACATTGCATCATAAGGAGTTTTAAATTCAACTTGATTTCAACAAGAAATAAATTAAATGGAGTATTTGCATAGTTAAACGATTCAAGTATTATTGCTTTCAATACCTATTGAGTTCAATAATTTAACTGTAAATCTCCATTAGCCATACATTTCTCAATCAAACACGAAATATTAGCCATAGTTTCACGTTAATCGATGCAACGTTATTTTCGTTTTTGCATCTAAGCTATTGAATTGAATATTATTTCTTCGTTACAAGTATGTATTGTATAGTTTTACAATTTTATTGCTTAGTGTTTTAATGTATTGAATTCGCATTTATTATTATGTTCACTATATTTAAATGTATATTTCGGTCTCTAGCACAATATGTTATGTACAGAAGAATTTAACCTAGCACAGATTTCTCTACTTATGAATGTAATAGAATTCATATAATAGCATTTGAAGAAAACCATATCAATTTCTGACATATTTAAATGTGATTTAGAAGTTTCAATTTACTGCAACCTTTTTGAAATTAAAACTGTAACTCGACTCTAATAATTGTATTGCACTGTACATTTTGTATTTTCGGTAGTTTATTTTTGACTCAGATATATAGAGATAAGTAAGTAAACAATAATTATGCCCCAATTAGACGATCAAAGTAAGACTAAGCTTTGCCTTTATCCCTTCTATACATACCTATATTAATAAGCCGGTCGGCAACAAGAGATAAATTTGTCTTTGGATCTGTATTGTACTGTACTGTAGGAACAAAAAAGAAAATTATTTTTCTTTGATACTGCCTCAATATTTACCCGATACGAGGCAAATGCGCCGGTTCTACTGAAGGGGATTTGTTAAACTTTTAGCCAGAAATCCCCTGCGCGAGCCGGAAGGGGGATAATTGGATAAAAATCCATAAATCTCCTTAACCATTTATTATTAATATTGATCTTTAGGAACGTAACTTCCGGCAAGTCCAAGTCATAACCACCTCTTGTTGCTTACTGTATGTTTCTCTTGTATTTGTACCAATATTATCGCAATATAATTTTATGTGTATGGTGCTCCATTGTAACATAGGTTTACATTTGTATCCTACTATTTTCGAAATAAACAATTCCTAGATATCCAGAGCTTATATTTCATTTACAACCATTGCTTACTGCGATGAAGCTCCTGCTGTTTGTTCATATTAAAATATTGTGTTCCGGTTTAAAGGACAACTGTGTCTTTCAAACCGGAAACAGTTCCAGTAAAACTACTGGGCATATGAGACTTTGGAACCGATGTCTCAGGGTAACGAGTGCAGAGTAGTGCCGCACAGGACTATGCAATGCAAAGTTCTTTGTGGCACTGCAGCTGTTATGGGCAGGCGTAGTACTTACCATTAGAGTGAACGACTGGCTCATCTCATCACTCAGTCAAATAAAAAAAAAACATTAATTAAAACTATGTGCAAGTCGAATCATAAAAGTCAGGTGACCAATTTGCTTGTCTCGTTACTCAGTTAAATAATTAAAAAAAGTCAACTCGTGTTAGCTTAAAACTCCAAGATTACCACAATCTTCATGTCTGTTAAAACATATAACATATATATGTCATGTATATGTCTGTTCTTTGTTAAAACGTTTTCTGTGGGCCATACCAAACCGGGTATCAAATTGCTAATTCGCTAAACATTTGAGAAAAACAATGTTATTCAGCAGTATACCTACTGTCTCAAAATGTGTAAATTGGGTATAATACAAATACTTCTTGTCTACACCCAAATAAAACAAATCCTCAGTAAAAAAATCTAAAAAAATAAAAATGCGTTTTTTACCTTACCATAATTTAATCATAATTCATAGTTACAACAGAAAACCCAAACTACTTGAAAAAAACTAAATAATGAGGCTTGCTCGGTATTCTCTCAAAGGATGTCTGCAAATACTCCTTGTCGAGGCACAGGTATCTTGTTCACCACATCGGGTATAACCTGGAACAGATGTTCAGTTTAATTTCACCACATAATTTTGTTTTTATTTCTAGCCTTACCTAAAAATTAAAAAACACAAACCCGGCTGAATAGATTTTTATAATCATAGGTAAGAAGTCCATCAAGTCACCTTAAAAGAAAACTAAATTTAAGGTACATCCATTTGGGAGCTAAGATGCCATAGACAGATACATAACACGCATACTAAAAGCGCCCCTTTGTGTCAGTGGTTAAAAATAAAGCCTAACCTCACCTAACAAACTTCTACCATTGGCAATGATTCCAAAAAGTTGACAGCATTGTCCCGTTGTATGGCAATGCTACTTTTCAAGCGTATCCTATACACTGGATGTATAAGTCACTGACCTTAATTCTTACTTCTCTAGGCATATACTTGAAGAAAAATTGGTAGAACTCGAAATGCGTCTTCACCACGTCGAGTCGCGCCATCTCGCGCTTGAGAACGTCGACTGCGTCGGTGGAGGCAATGTCACGCCGTCTTAGATCTTTGACGAAGTGGTATAACGTCTCGGCAAGCTTTTCTGAGCGCACGCGCGCTTTGTAATCGTACCTGAATGAATTAGGAGCTGATAAGGATATGGGAAAAAACAGCTTGAGATGGTGGCCGAGCAGTAACGATACACAGCCTATCACTAATGACATAAACAAATTTTTGGTGTCATAGCTGCAATCGGAAGTTTTAGGGGGCACAGGACTCGGGACTCCATGGCGTAAGAGGGTGATGAGCAGGCTGCGAAACGTAAGGTTGCAAAAAGAATTTAGAAAGTATTTGGTCTGAGTCTGGGTGTTTGTAGGACAATGTCCCTCGTAGTTCCCGATTCTATAGATACAAAGGTCAGAATCATTTTATGTGACTTTGATGTGTAAAAAAGAAACTCACTTTGGCTCCAATTTGGTCTCCAAATACTTGTACAATTTCTTTGTGATCCAGGGAGCGTTGCTTGGTCGGAATCGCTTAGGCGGCTTGTACTTCAGATCTTCAATTATTTCCTCTGGTAAAACTTCTAATGGTCGGAAAGACTTGGTCGTCTTAGCCTTTGGTTTGGTTGTTTTATTGATACCCCGTTGTGGGAACATTGGTTTTGCAGGTACTTTGAACGGGTTTAGAATATCTCTTGATGGCACTTTCAAGGAATTCCTTACTTCTTCATCCTGTAAAAATAATAAACAACTTGGGATTGCGAATTTAAGATGTGATAAGTTGGTATTGAGTTCTATTTTCAATATGACTTACCATTTTGGCATTGTTTTCCATATTTTGTTTCTTTATGTTCTGCATATACATTTCTAACGTTGTCTGTCTCGTCCTTCTAGAAACTTCATGGTCCGACTCGGGAATGTCGTGATCCATTTCAATCTCATCATCATAATGTGTCGATACCTCTGGTAATTCCGTTGAATTGGCTTGAGGGAATTTTGCGGTCACTGATGTTAAATCGTTAGCCACAGTTTGTCTTTTAACCGATTTCTCCATCACTAGGGTTCGTAATGACTGCCGAGGCGTTAAATCTTTGCCAAAAGTTTGTCGCAGGGTTTTGCGCGTAGTCCTATGAGAGTCCCAGCCTGAACCTTCTGTGCTTGAGTTCTTAGTTCCTTCGGAGAAGCTAATACTTTCCCTGACTGGTTCAAGGCTTGGTCTGATGTTTAAGTTCTTAATCATGCTTTTGGTTTTTCTAACACTTGTGTTTCGGTCGTGAATGGCGAAGGAGTTTACATCGTTTTTCGTGTCGTGTAGGATAACTTCCGGCGATTTCTTTCTATTTCGTCCGGTTGTGTCGTGCGATACGTTGGGTGTCTCGGTGGCAATTTCTTCACAGTCTTGTTGATTGTCATTTTGATCACTGTCTGTTTCTTGAACACTTACATTTTCCTGACGGTCATCTTGATCACTTTCGGAAGCTTCTTCTGATGTTTCATGACCATCGTCATTTTCTATTTCTTGTTGATCATCAACTTCTTCTTCACTATAATTTTGAATAATGCCCTCGTGACTGTTATCTTGTTGTTCATGTTCACTATCATTTTTCAATTCTTGGCTGTCATTGTTTTTATCTTCCTCATTCTCTGTTTCACTCATGTTTTCTAGTTCATCGTTTTCTGCAACACTCTCGTTTTCTACTTCGCTCTCGTTTTCTGCATCACTTTCGTTTTCGGCTTCACTCTCATTTTCTACTTCACTCTTGTTTTCAGCATCACTTTCGTTTTCGACTTCACTCTCTTTTTCTACTTCGCTCTCGTTTTCTATTTCACTCTGGTTTTCTACTTCGCTCTGGTTGTCTGGTTCCTCAGTTTCATTTTGTACTTCATCACTAGTATTCTGAATTACCTGACTAATATTTTGAATTTCCTCTTCAGTTTGTTCCTCCTGATTTTCCTCTTCAATTAAGTTTGACTGTTCTTGACTTTTATTTTGATTCTCTTGGTTTTCTTCTTGTTCAACTTGATCACTTTCATTTTCAGCTTCTCGGACTTCGTTTTGTTCTTCATCTAGATTAATCTCATAGTTTTCATCTTCTCTAATTTTATTTTCACTTTCTAATGTTTTTTCATGATTTTCCTTGTTTTGGCTTTCGTCTTCAAGCTCCTCGGTTTGACTGTGTAATTCTTCACTTTTTTGTTTTTCTTCATCATCCTCAGCTTGGTTTATGACTTTAGCACTTTCGTTTTCCGTATTTTCGTCTTCACTGATTTGAATTTCATTCTCGATTTCATGGCCTTTAGACTCTACATCCTTTTCCGCAATTTCATCAATGTCCATTTCGTTCTCCTGCTCTTTAACAGACTTATTTTCTTCAATACTTTCTTTGATAATGCTAAGTTCTTGTTGGTCCGCAATATCTTCATTATTTGTTATAGCTTCATTGCTAGCATGTTCATGATCAAGATTATTAGGCTTTTCTTTTATTAATATGCTAGTATTTTCATTATCTAGAGTAAGGCTATCAGTTTCAATGGACTCTTCAACAATTTTATTTGCCAGTGTCTTTTGTAGGGTTTTATTTTTTGAGCTTATTTCTTTTCGTGACATATTTTTGGAATTATTTCCCAATTTATTTGATGTATTGGTTAGACTAGCATTTTGTTGGCTGGCCCCTTTGGGTATATCAACTTCATCAGCATTCTCATCATCTGCGTATTTTAAAGAAAAGTTAAATTCATCGTCATCATCCTGTGGTACTGGTTCATGTCCAGTTAACTTTGAGGAAATCTTGGAAGCATTTTTGACTTTACTAGAATTATTTCGCGACTTGTTTATAGATGCGTTTGGCTTGCTATCACCAGAAACGACACTAGATTTATTCTTGCTTCTGGTAACTATGGACAATTGTGATATATTGTTATCTTGTCTCCCTTGACTTTTATTTATTTGTTCATCTTTATCCAAGGATACATTAGATTTATTCCTAGTAGATATAGATATATTCTGCTCTGGAGATTTTGTCGTAGGTATCGTTTTAGACTTATTTTTTGATGCAGATTTATTTGAATGTTTCAGCTTTTCAGTGTCATTATTTGATTGTTTTGTGGTTTCAGTACTGTTTGTTGCAGCATCAGACTCTTTAGCTTCTGAAAGCTTACTCAGTCTTGCTCTTTTTGGAGTGTGACCACCAGATATCATAGCTTCCAATTGGTTTTCTACCATAGTCGATGACGGAAGAAGCTTCCAATCATCTAATTCCATGTCAGTAGTGACGCTGGATGTCGGTGAATCTCTTAAACCGCGAGAAGAACTGGGACGTCTTACCATATCTGAACGTTTTTGAAAACCAAAGACCTTTGGCTGTATTTCAGGTATTTCGTCTTCACTTTCAGACACAATAAAGTTGGCAAACATGTTCTTACGTTTAGTGCCTTGACGGTTTCCAAAGATATTACGAACTTGCCCTTTTGGCTCAACAGCTGTCAGAGTTTTATCACCCGATGTTTTGTTCGGGGATATATTCAAGAGGGCAGCGGGAAATATAGGTTTAGACCTTGGTTTGTTTTGAAAAAGCTCTTTGGCTGCAGCACTTACAGCGTTTTCCCCAGAATTTGTTTTGTGGAATTTCCCTAACATGTCTCTTGTGCCAAATTGTCCAAATTTCTTTTGAGGCTGGTTTTCTTTTTCCGTAAAGAATTTTCGTTGCGGTATCACTATACTGTTGATAGATTCGCTGTCACTGCTTTCAGGTAGATCTAAGGTGTAGTTTTTCTTTTCTTGACTGCAATATTAAATGATATTGTGTGAAAAGAATACTCTTCCCCGTAACATTTAACACAAGATTTGATATAACAATTAAGTTAATTTAAGGGAGCTTTTAGAAATGTTATTTTGTGTCGCATTCAGTCTTAGCTGGGTTTGAATGTGAGGGATTGTGGCTTGGTAACATATAAAAAAACCAAAGTGAACATAAAATTAAATATACCTCAGAATTTCAATGTCCAATTCCTCTATAATGTTATTCGGCTCCACGACTTTATTATCTTCCAATATTTCCATAACATCTCTTGAGTTCTCATCTAGCTTCTTCCACCAACTTTTTCCTGAACAATAAATGTGAAACTTAACAGAGTAGTAATGTTGGTTGTCGGAACATTACCTGACTCTTGCATGTAGAAGTTACATTTAGTTTAGATTCATAGGTATTGTTTAATTTTTCTAACAGTATCCCAGTAGACAATATTGTATGGTAGTATTAAAGTGTGTTTACACAGACTTATATTTTAATGTATGACCATATTTTAGTTCTCACATATTATAGAGATTTCTTCAATGTACAAGGTTCTCAATCACCTGGTCAATGCAAACAAGTATTATATATTCACAAGGATAATAACTGAACAATATTCACAAGGATCTCTCAACCAATTCTAATTATTAAAATTGGAAACCTACTAGATTAACGGATCAAATTTCTAAATGGTCATGGACAATGTAACAAACATGCTTTCACAAATTTATTATTAGTTGAACTACTCACGTCTCGGCTCCTCAATATCAGTATTATCGGTCAGTATAGATCTTCGGACCAGTGGCGACAAAACAAATGATCCCATGTTCCTCTCTCTGTACTCCTGTATCATGGAGCTGAGCCTGCCAGATGCAAAGGCGTTGGACGGCGAGGCAACACTGCGGGATCTACGGGGCTTCTGCGGCTGTGGGGACTGTGCGGAGCCTTGGGACGGCTGCGACCGCGTCGGGGATGGTCTTTGCAAACTTGACATTTTCACCCATGAACGATATAACCAAAGGCTAAAGTCCTTGTTTTCACCTAAAATTTGATTTTAGATACGTTATTCGTGATTCAATATTCCTATCAATGGAAGGCTCAATATTCATTTTTATTCTTATTTAGAAAGTAATACTGTGAAATAACTGAAGTTAATGCTTTGTAGAACGAATATGCTTACGCCTAGGAACTACGTAACGTACATAAGAAAAGAGGATCAGGATGCTGCTACTTCCTCCTGTATCCAACTTAAAAGCACATCACTGAGGAATTAAACACAGTACATTTGAATCACTTAACATTATCAAATAATAACAATATAGGTAAATATTCGAATAAAACAAAAATAATTACTACTCTGCGAACAAAACCGTTTGTCGATTTTTTCAAACAATAACGTTCCGTTTCATTCACTAATTTACTATTACTCACTTCACGCAATTTGTATCGTGTAGCATGTTGCTATGTTTGTGGTTTAATTAAACTATAAATAACAGAGGGGGAAACAAAAAAATATGAAAAATGATACCAATGATAATTAATTATTAAAAAAGTTACTATATCAATGAAATAATATAATGCAACAACATAATAAAATTTTATCATTACCGTCTGAGACAACATCAATCTTACTTTAATATTGTTGCGTGTAGCGGAACGTACTAGCTAGTGATGCTTCAAATTATTATTATGATTGGATAAATCGGTCGATTCATTGGATTGAATAATGAATATTATTAAGCACTCTGTGGTGATTATTAAAATACTCTGTGATTTTCGAGCGTTTTTTCGTGGCTTCGTAGATAAACGTTTTGGCGGGAAATGTTACTGTAAGGTTGGATTTGGAAATTCTGGAATAACTATTGTTTGTTTTGTGTTTTGGCTTGGATTTCTAGTAATTGTAGTTTTTTTTTTAATACTGAGATTTGGCGGGAAATCGATAATGTGACGTTGTTGATTTCCTGTTGGTAGGTTATTCTCTAAAACTTGTTTCTTAGTTTTTGAGTAATATTGGTGATTAATGTAGTAGGCTATGAACAATTGAATATTCGTCGAGTGTGGAAAAATGAGATATAAAGTAATAATTGATTAAAATAAAAAAAGTATTTAAGATTGATTAATATTGTTTACTATTGAATGCCAACCAAACACTGGCAAAATACCACAATCAAATAAGTAAAGACTAAGCACATAATAATTGATTAGACTTAGGTAAGTAGACTGTTCAGCTGAATGCTTATTTATTATTTTATACTTAGTAAAATACACTTAGCATAGTAGGTACATATTTATTACTACTTTACTACCATAGGTACTAGGCTTAATTTATTTTTTTAAATCTACTTATGTAGGTACCTGCTTATATTTAATTTCGGGACTTTTATCGAGAATGGCATGCCAGTCTCATCTTAACCTGAAAAAAATACTTGCTACTTTACAATTATTAGGATTCTAATTCTGTAAGTAGGTAAGTAAATACGTAAAACACCATCTAGAGCAGAGGTTTCTAGACATTTTTCTCATAGACCACTATCAAAATTTTGCTGGTTCCCCCTGCAGGTACATTTCTCCCATATTCCTATTTATTTTTTACCATTATGAAATATGTTATTTTTTATCACGCCAACGTAGACCCCCGTCGAGTCTCCCGTGGACCTGAGGGTCAACCTGGACTATACTTTGGGAACTAAGGATCTAGAGCTAAGTCTAGTTTTCTTAAAGTTAATAATTCAATGACACAATAGTCCCGAATTTCCAAATTCTACTAGAAATACTTTTCTATGGTTATTAATTAGTCTGGTTCTACAAGAAAAGTCAGTTTTAAAATTTATGACCTCCCTAAGGTAGCTATGTGCTGTCGTCTCATTCTCCCCCACATTTCTTTTGGTATATTTCTTCGTAAAACTTTGCTCTTGCTGGGTAGACGTCGTATTTCATATAGGGCTTTTCGTCTATGACGAAGCAAGCCGGGCCTTCTGGGTCAGCCATTGTGATTGGTTCCCACTTTGTTGAAATTAATTCTTTTGTTTCTGGATTAGGATCTCTGAAAAAAAAGTAATAAAAAATAAAAAGTTGGTTATTAGTTGAATGTTGTGTCACTGCCGACCTCTTGTGTCAGTGTCGGCGACCCGAGGGACTAACTGACGTGACTTTACGACACTACTGCTACTACTTAGGTGACACTATCAATTGAAAACAATTGGCATCGAGAGCTCGAAGTATGGAGCGATGGAATCCAAAGGGTCTCAGGGTGACGAGCGCTGTGCAGTGTCGCGCAGGATTATGTAATGCAGTGTCTGAGTGGTACTGTGACCGTTATGGGCAGGCGTAGCGCTTACCATCAGATGACAGCTCGTCTCGTCACTCAATAAAAAAAAAGAGATCATTAGTGCGGGTTCGAGGTATCGCCACAGGTGCGGTGGTGTCGTTGAGTTGCAAAGCTTACAGATTACTTACCACTCCCCACCACACCCTTCAGGATAAATACCAATTTGTAGGTAAGCCGTGGCTAAAGCGTATTATCAAAAAAGAATATGCGAGGACATTAGTAGGTGGGTATCTGCATGTTTTTTGAAAGTGGATTCAAAAATGGAAACGGCGCTGGCATAATAATATTTCTCATTATATTCACGATAACACGCCCACTGCTGAATTGTTTTACTTTGTTTTGGCTCTTTTCAATCAGCAGATGCAAATGGCAATCAGCAGTGCGGGTTCGCACGCCAGGCGTGTTTTCCCTTGCCATAAAATTATAAAAACACAGACGTATGTGTTTTCAGCAGTGAACGTGGTAATGTCTACTATAGCAATGTCTATATAGTAGATACTTTCTACAAACTTACCCATACTTTGCAAAGTTGGTCCAAAGTTCAAGAAAGATATTTTTAACGTGTTTATCAGCCTCAGAAAGTTTATCCGTTAACTTATCAGTTTTTAGCAAGTAACCAAGATCGTCAGCATGGCAGACGCCTTTTCTTTTTATGCCGAAACACTTCTTTACAAAATTCAAAGAACCGTCATAAGCAAACTCGTAGAAATACACAGGATTGCTGTGTTTAGCAATGAGCATAGCTGCTGTGTAAACTGCGCCTACAAAATCAGCGTCACCAAAGAAATCTATAGTAAACGAATCAGCCTCAGTGAAAGTCTTCTCTCCCTCTAAATAAATGTGTCTCAGTCTAACTTCCAATTCAGTTCTCTCAACATCATCCAATTTGAACGGGAAGTGCTCCAAGAATGTCTTTTCGTTCATTAACTTCTCCAGAATATATCCACCGTGTATCACCATCAGAAGACCCTCTCGTGTGCATATGCCGGTAATGTATGGAACTTTTGTAAATTCTCCTTTAGCAAGCATTTGGTATGTAGATTTACTAATAAACGGCTCCCAATCCGAAGGATTCTCAATAGTGGGAACAAATCCGAACTTAACTGTTCCTCTCATCTTACTAGCCTGCATGGCGGCTACTGAAGATATTATCAGCTCTTCTATTGGCATATCTTTTAAATACTTGAAAAGTTCTTCATCGTCAGTTATTGTTTTTCCGTTTGCTTCAGGTACCTTGTAAGCTAATTCTTTGATATTTCTGTTTTGTGCCCAGTGCATCAAAGAAGATCCAGACTGTGAGATAGCTTTCTGGAATAAGCCTTTAGCTGTGGGGGATAGAAGAAGATACTCAACAGATGCACCTCCCGCACTTACCCCAAATATAGTCACATTGTTAGGGTCCCCTCCAAAGTTAGCAATGTTCTTCTGCACCCATTTGAGAGCTGCAACCTGATCTCTCATTCCCATATTTCCAGGAGCTTCTTTTCGATCTAGTGAAAGGAAGCCTAGGATGCCAACTCTGTAGTTAAATGACACCAATATTACACCTTTTTCGATGAGGAATTCAGGGCCAGTATGTGCGCTGTTGGTTCCATCGCCTTCTACAAATCCGCCTCCATGGAGAAGTACCATTACAGACAGTAAGGGTGAATCATTTTTTAATAGCTTTGGCGTGTAGACATTAAGGAACAGACAGTCTTCGTCTCCCACTACTGTACGGGTCGCTTTGTCTAATTGTGCGCAAATATTACAATCTTTTGTACCGTCTCTCTCGCCTTCCCAAGCTTCTGGTGGCTGTGGCACCTAAAACAATAGAATTCAAATAAAGTAAGGTACCTACACTAATAGTGTTTACGTTAGAAATAACATCCAAACACTAATAATAATTCATTCTTTGAAAGTCTCGCATTTTAATTTATTGTTGTAGGTTGTAGCTGCGCCCATCACGCAAAATGGTCCGATATACGACATACGGATACAGGACGAAATTCAAAAACTACAAACCCATTTTTTTTATTATCTTACGATCTTACTTTTACTTCAGATTTCGTGACTACAATTTTAATAGTTTTTTTATTATCCCCTGTAGTTAATGATAGTAATGGATAAGTAGGTGCCTATTTATAAGTACCTAGTCATGCTTTAGTTTAGTCACGAAATCTCACTAATTTCACAATTTTTCTAAAGATGAAAGTTTCTGTGTGTATATCCCCTTTTTACGCCGAAACTGCTGAACGGATTTTGATGAAATTGAGTATATAGATACTTTAAATCCTGGAAAGGAACAAAGGATGTCGTTTATCCAATAAAAACTGTTGGATACTATCTAACGTGGGTCAAACTGAGGCCCTGCTAGTATAAAATATTTACTGCGTCAAGGCCTGACTTATAACATCGGTTTGAATTAAAGACACTATTAGCAGCTGATTAGTAGAAATTCTTAATTATAAACGGCTCTTAATGAGTAAAGAAATAGCAACAAGTTAACTAGGCTAGTTGATTAGTAAGAGAATAAATTATGTTTTTACGCATGGTTCACTTTGTAGTTTTAGGTCAACAAAACACCTTATCTGAAAATAATTCAATAAATTCGCATTGTTATCTCTAAAAACGACTGAACACTGAACTATACTTGACGAAAAACGAAAACAACGCAAGGACGTTTCCTCTTTCGGTAGATGCGTACTATATTTATATATTTATGCATATATTTGTATATTTAGCCACTATAATTTATTACTAGTTGGTATCCGCAACTTTGCTCCTTTTTTATATAGACAATAAGAAGCAGACTACAGATACACACACACGAACACAAAGACAGAGAGAGAGAGTTTACAGATTTTGTAACGGAAAGTTCTGAGTGATACTGTAACTGTTATGGGCAGGCGTGGTGCTTACCATCCGGTGAACGACTTGTCTCGTTACATAATTAAATTTAAAAAAAAGTTTCCTACCAAACCCCTCTGGACTACACCAGCGCGCTGTCAACATACACTTTTTAATCAATATCTCAATTCCTTTATGATGGAGAAAATATCATGAGCACAATTCAGACTCTAAGCTATCCAATAGCAAAAACAGCAATACAATCGGTTCAGTGTTTTTTACGTCATGCAAAAACAAACAGATAGACACAATTTTCAAAACTTCTTACTCATAATTTCTTACTCACAATTTTCAAAATAAATTTAAATAAAGTGGAGCTGACTATCAGAGAAAGCATTTTCAGTGATACCAGAGATTATCTTTTCACCATCGGAATTCCCGTTTTCCCGCAGGAACTCTACATTTTCCCGGAAAAAGTATATTTAGCAAGCATTTTTTATTATTATTTAGCTTCCTATTGCTAAAATAATTTTCAGAATTGGATCAGTAGGTACCTCTTTATAATCCTACTAATATTTTAAACACTAACTAATATTACTATTAAGAGTATTTTTTAAGCAATTATTTCCTCGTTTAGTTGATGCCGCTGGTGACAAGAGGGCTGGCTCATTTCTCGCACAGAGAATAGCTATTGCTATTCAACATGGAAATGCAGCCAGTGTTCTTGGCACCATGCCTCATGGACACCCTCTTTTGTTAGATTTTTAAGTTTTAGTTAGTTTTCTATTTAATTTCATTTATTTATTGTTTTTTGATTTATATAATAAATGATTATACTGTAATACAAACACTATTTACTAATAATACTGCTAATATTTATTTTTACATTTTTTTTTGTATGGGGTAGGCCTATGTTCAGAAGTGGCCGCCTTCCGATTGATGATGATGATAAATATTTTAAAAGTGAGTTGCTCTGTCTGTCTCTCTGTGTGTTTGCGCCAATTTTCACAGCTAAATGGCTGAATGGATATTGATAAGCTTTAGTGTGGACATAGGCTCAAAAACCCTAAGAAAGGACAGGGTATTTTTTTCGCGATCAAAATGTAGTTTTATTTTTGCATAGACGAAGACGCGGGTAATATATTAATAAGTATCTACCTATAACTTGTATAATATGTCAAGATTTTGTATTTAGACCTATGTGATTGATAGATTGTTCTTAAATTTTTAATTAAAATTGTTGACTTGTAAAAGTGCAATATTTTTGCGTATTTATAATAATCGATTTGAGTTTTCAGTTTCTTGAAATAAAATAGCGCCTAGGGTTGCACACTAGAGGCCATCTCCGCCGTAGAGTGCAGTCGTAAATTCGGAACTAACTACTTGGTTAAACTGTTGATTGCCACGAAACCCGTCAAGCTCACTCAAAATTGACCAAATAAACGAACCGAACAGCACTGAGTACGGAATCAGTTGGTAGAGGTCTGTTTATTGCAATGAACAACTCTTCCATCAACCCCCAATATAATAACAGTATATCTCAACACCAGTACCACAGTCCGCTACTATCTCCACATATCGATGGGATCTGCCGTCACTCCATGATGAACCATTACAATATGTACGCTGTGTGTGATCGTCCATTAAAATTATATGGTGAGTAATATCTCGAAAAGGTTTTGTATATTTACGAGGTTATAATTTAAATAATAATGCACGTAAAGGGCATCTTTTACTAGTAAATTCAAATAATCTCACCGAAAACCTCAGTTTACCGACCGGTGGCTTTGCGTACGGTATTCCTTTGAAGACGTAGTACTGTACGCCATTATCACTTCTCGTCACTTTCCCCTTCAATTTGCCTTGCTCAGTATTTACTACTGGATATGACATTTTATTTTTTTACTAAGTAGGAAATGTATGAAATAAGCGCCTTGTTGTTCCTGTGGCTGCCGATAATGGTTTGTGGTAGAGTTAGATACGTTAGCTTCTTCATTACCTATGTATCTAGGGTACAAAAAGGGTAGGTGTACATTTTAGTAAATGGTCACGTTCGTTCACATGGGTGAACGACTGAACCTTGAACGATCTAAAATTCTAGAGCTGAACGGATGGATTTAAACTTTAATCTGTGCGTGCACGCGGCACTCAAGGTTAACCTAAACGGCCCATTTGTTTAAATTAAACAAAAGAATCCACATAAAACTGACCAAGTATTTAGAGAGTAGGGTTGCCAACCGTTGAACTTTTTACTCGTACATAAGCAGGTAAAACGCTTGTATTTTGGATCTCGATGCTCGGACGTTAATTTTCACAAAGGTGGGATAAAACTAAAAATAAGGCATTGAATTCAATATTTTTTACTAAATGAAATGTTAAGGTTAGTCAAAATCTGTGGGCAGATTGCAGAAAAAGATCCGACTGTGCAAGTTTTTTAACTATACTTTTAGAATAGCTTAGGTTGAAGTTTATAAAGTACTGGTTAAACCTGACTAAATATTTTTACCTATCTTACAGTAAATTAATTCCAAATCTAAAACATTGGTAAATCGTTTGATATCCATGTATCAGAATCAGAATCAGAATATTTTATTGTTTAAATTGTGTACATTATGCTGTTGTTATTACAATAAAAAGTTTCAACAATTTGCCCATTTCGGGCGCACAATAATTAACTTACTTTAGAATAAAGTAAAACTAGCATTTGAATAATATTGTACTTGACACGAGCGCAGCAAGTGCCATAATTTTAGCTATTTTATCAGTAGCGTGGCAAATGAAATGTAATTCCAAATGTTATTTTACGAGGTAGTAGTAATAGTGCAATTGAAAATCGCGAGCGTAGCGATGGTGAACCTTTTTAGTTAAGTATATTATTTCTATCGTCATCGTGTTTCCCAAAAGCTGCCCATCTAACCGGCTAGATATTTCCTGTATCTGAGAGCTTCAGTTAAAAGATAAATATTGCCCAAGATAAAGGCAAATACCTAGGCAGTAATCATGAGGCATTTTTGTGACGATTGATTAATCATGAATTTAGTCATGGACTTAGGTATTCATCTCCAAACAGACGCCTCGTGCAGCTCGGTGAGCATGCGTTGGACATCAGTAGCGGTCTCGGTAACCAGATTGAGGTCATCGGCAAAGGGCAGATACGATATTATGTAACGGCCACTGACCTGCTTCACTCTAATTGAAGGTCTTCAGGACGTCCTCTAAAACGCTTGTGAATAACTAAGGCGCAAAAGTGTCGCCTTGTCGTACGCCGCTTCCAATCGAGAAGTCTGCGCATATGCACATGCATTGTGTTGGTCCAGTACAGCTCTCAAAAGATTTAGATGTATCGTTTGTCGGTATCGCAATGATGGAAATAGTTTAACATGACCCAGTGTTCGATTCGACTCTGTCGAATGCCTTTGCGCAGTCGACAAAAGAGAAACACAAGGACTGGTTACATTCTATGCATCTCTCCATCAGTTGCTTGACAACGTGGATGTGGTCCTTAGTCGATAACCTACTCCGGAAGCCAGTTTGGTCTATAGATTAGTATTCTAATATTAAAGCAATTATGAACATATTAACGTCTCTAGAATAGAATAGAAAACTCTTTATTGTACACCAGAAACAAAATAAACACAGTACAGAAAAATTACAATAGGTAAACAAGGGTGGTAAAATGGGCGCTCTTATCGTTGAAAGCGATTTCTTCCAGACAACCTTTGGATGGACAGTAAAAAATCATTTTTCGATAGTAGGGTGGGTGGGTACTTACAATATTTAATAAACACGATACATCTAATACTTACGTTTCAATAATACACATACACACTTGTGTCTAGATTGAAGATATTTTGTTTTAAAAGGAATGGTCTCGGAAATTGAAAATAAGATACTAAACAAGATTTTTTTTTCAAATGTGTTGTTTTATTGTTTTAACATCACATAAATACTACTAATCCGATTAAAATGCGGTTGCAAATGCGGCTGTTTGGTAGCAAAATATACATTGCTTCTAAATCTAGTAAGTGGAAACCAAGCATCCGTATCTCCGTGCATGGTTGTCTGGAAGAGATCGCTCTGAGCGATAAGACCGCCCATTGTGACACTAATTGTAAAATTTGTTTTGTTCTAGTTTTAAGTTTTCTTTGTTCTGTGGTGTTTCAATAAAGAGTTTATCTATCTATCTATCTATCAAGCAACTAATAAAAACGGTTTATGGGTTGCGCATTCAGTTCTACTAGATACAGCCAACAACAAAAGTAAATGATGATCAAACAAGTTTCATAAACCACAACCAGTATTTAGTGCATTAAATACTTAAATATCAATATAGTTTTAAATATAATTTCTTAAGAATATCGTAACTCTCTCCGTCTATTTCTCTATTCAACAGGATTCAGTAAGGAACAGGTAGTTATGACATTTTTAAACCATCAGAATACATTGAATTTAATTATGACAAGCGTTTAATGCACTAAATACCGGTCATGGTTTTTATAACATAATTTACTTTACTAATCATCATTTACTTTTGATGTTGACTGTACCAGGTTTACGTGGTAAACTGTGTGATATCGATATACAACGACATTATACGTTACCTTAATAAAAATGCCTGAATTGGTTGTTATTTATTTGTCATCTTTAAACAGCGAAAGTTTTCGCATTGTCTGAGATAAGACGTTCATTGCTGTACGTGGGTATCAGCTGTAAGGCTAAGGTGGCCAGTAGTCATTGATGATTTAAAAAATAAACCTTCTAACAAAGAGATTCATAAAGAATTTAACGCCAAGGAAAACTGCTTTTTACTCAAGGTACCTTAAAACATCGCCACGGTGCGCTGCCATGGTTTATTATTCACTCATTTACAATGAATGGTGTTGGATACGGTATTGTGACCGTGTGTTCAACAAACAAAAAGTAATAATTGATTTGTCGTGCCCTGATTCTAAAATATTAAAATTAAGATATTTTGAAGGCCAGAAAGTAGAGTAACCGTTTTTGTACCCCTCAGCAAAAAAAAAACACATTCGAAACACTATATACTTAATTTTTATGCTATTACGTACGTTGTTGCCCTTTGGAAATTTTGCCAGAAGGAGCGTTTTATACCGTGAATGTAATCTGAAAGGCCATATTTAAATTTTAAAAAAAGCCTTGGGCAAATCGTACGGCGGCGTGATGAAAACGGCACGTGTTGCAAACGCCTCAATATATATAAAAAATAAAGTTATACTAAACATAGAATTATCCTTAACATCTTTATAATTTGTTAAGGGTAGATATACCTACTCCTTTTGATTTAGTATGTCCATGTTGTCACATTTTAGAAGCGGTTCTTTTCTATGTCAACTGAAAAAAATGGGTTGTCCTTTATCCCCATTGAAATGAAAATTCTGGTTTGGTCACCCTATACATCAGTGTATTTGAGTGATGACACAGTAAAGTGTTAGACACACAATACATTTATACGATAAAGACGGGCTTCCACAATCGCATAGCGTCACTAGGGGTAAGTCCCAAACAAATTTTACCACATACATACAGTCTGGCCTTTCTCCTGTTGGAATAGGCACAGACTGTAGTCTGTGCCTAGTCTTTCCACATGCCACGATCCCAGCGGAAAGCAGTACACCAACTCCCTGACACCCTCTACTGGTTTCTGGAACTCCAGACCAATAGGCTGATATTTTACCAACATAATTATGTAAAACGCTGTAGAAGAAGTAAGTACTATTTTGCTATTAGATGGTCATAGTCCTGACAAATTGCAGTCGACGTCACGATTCAGTAAAGTCGTGGATGTTTTATTGATAGCTCTTGGGCAGTTTTAGAGACAATCCATCAATAATTCACAAAGAAACACAGGTTTGAAAAAAAACACATTATTTCGGGTTCCTCCTTTTTCAACCATTCGTCACGAAACTCCTCTTTTTCTAACCTAAACTAGATTAGCAAACGATAACTAACGAATTTTTGGTAAATCTATTTTTTTTAATTTAATTTATAAGTTAATGTAAAATGGCCTTATTCTTCGCGCCACGTCTACAAACAGCTACCAATGATTAATTAAGCCAAGTAGGTATAGATATGGGCTATTTGCCGAGAATACACGTATGAGACAATATAAATCAGCAAAATTGCGCTGCGATAAAATTAGTCACTATTTAATGATCTACAGACGTGGAAGTGCAATGAGTAAAGTGAAAAAAGTGCTTGAGGGTGATGTGGAGTACAAGGGAATACGACCACCGGTGTGTACAGTCAACAGAGTAAACTATGATCAGACAAGTTCCAAGAACCATGACCGGCGTTTGATTGCCACGGGACTCTTTATTTCAATACGAATGACGAGTCCCGTGGCAATCAAACGTCAAAATGAAACGAAGTCGAGCTGATCCGCACCGTGCTGTATAGCCCCGCGGTACTTAATGCATTAAAGAAGTATCATAATTTAATATAATACATTTCCTAAAAAAGACATAACCCCCTCCTCTGTCCCTCTCTACGATTATTCCTCTATTTAACGAGATTCAGTGAGGCGCAGGAAGTTATGGCATTTTAAAGGAATCAGATCATATTGAAAATAATTATGACGCGTCACCGATCATTGTTTTTGAAACATCTCTGATTTAAAAGTGTGAACAGAAGTAGAGAGTTTAGTAGAGTTAGATTGGTGGGTAGTTTGAAAGTTTAGAGCTTTAAAATTTTAGGTTTTCGATGATAAGTGAAGATTACGTAAGTTTAAATCTCATCCACATGCACTAGTTCAAAAATGCTAGTCTGCATGCCTTCAGTCTCGTAAAAGGAAAATCAAAATCCAGAAACAACTCATAAAATATTCAGTAAATAAGAAACGTTTTTCTCGTAAATAATTTTACTTTTAATAAGTTCTGTTTTTTAATATGATTAATTTATTTGGGGCATTCGTGTAATGTCTCTGTTGTGTTGACATTATATTAAAATAAGATCTAATTTTTGACACTGGCTACTAATAGCGAAAGCTTTATAAAAAAAGTATTTATTAATGTTTTGAAAACTTATTTTTATAATGTTGGCTTTTTATAACGTAGTGTTTTATTCTCTTCGGGCTTGATGTTTGCTATATTTATCGTTGAAATTTATTAGGTTAGTTCATTATAACCGCTGCGTTAAAACATATTTTTATAAAAATCATAACTAGAAGATGAATTGTGCTATACAAAATACAGCACAAAACTGAACCGTAGCGTAGGTAATGGGTACTTTAGATTGTTTAATAAGTAGCTAGAACATCTCTTACAAGTATAAATAAAATAAACAAAATAAGGTAAGTTTTCCGTTCCTATTACTTTCTTTAATTATGCTTACAATTTGTTTTAGGTCAAAGATCGGTTCCCTGGGATAGTAATTGTAATCATTCTAGCGGAATTCTGTGAAAGATTCTCGTTCTCTGGTATGAGAGGTAAGAATATAATCATTGATTATTAATCATTTAGTAGTGGGAGGCCTCTTCTGCAAGAGACTGCCTGGGGAAGTAGCACACCTTTGCCAGATATTCAGCCAAGCAGTGGTGTGCAAACATTACTGTGTTCCGATTTGAAGGGCATTGTTTCCAGCGAAATAACTGGGCATATGAGACTAGAGCCGATGTCTCAGTGTGACAAGCGCAATGCGGTGTCGCGCAAGTTTTGCAATGCAAAGTATGCAATGCAAAGTTCTGGGTGGCACTGTAACAGTTATGGGCAGGCGTAGCGCTTGCCATCAGGTGAAGGACTTGCACGTCTCGTCAGTCAGACAAATAAAATAAAATAAATTTAAAATATCTAACTAAGTATGACTTATATCTCTATTATTTATCTGCCTCAGTTCGTAATTTTAACTAATAGCATCGCCACTTAGCTATTTTATTTCTATTATCTTGTTAAAGGTAGACACCGAGTGTTACAGGTGTACATAGGCTGCGGTAACCGTTTGTCATCAGAGGGGCCGATAGGTTGTTCGCCACTCAATCATAAAAAACTCAATCAATCATACTATTACTCAATCATATAAAAAAGCATTTTTTTGGAAAACACAATATTATTCTGAAAGACGAAACTTACCTCAAATGTTTTGATTTTATTGAAGAATACGCAAACATTTGACCACAGTTTCACCTGATGGTAAGTGTTGACGCGGTCGACGGCGCCTAAAAGATACCTATTTACTCTCGACTTGAAAGCTTAAAGATTATAGTTATCTATCGGTAAACAAACCCGCTGGTAGGGTGCTCCATTTCTTCACGATTCGGATAAATGTGGTCGCAAATCGCTTTGTGGGAATTGGAGGAATGTTAACCATTTACCGATGCCGTGGCTCCGTACATCGTGTTGTAAGGCTTTCTTTATTTGCAGCGTTTTTAACGCTCTATCTGCGCAGCAAACTTGGATATTCGGATGACGAAGCCACCGAGGCGTACCATGTGTTCAGTACCTTTGTGTACGTGTTCCCCATCATCGGGGGAATATTGGCGGACAACTACCTAGGAAAGTTCAGGTCAGTGAGTCAGCACCACACTGACGGCTGGTATGTTATATGAAACGTTATTTAACTTAGACAACAGTTTAAATTTACATTGCTATCCTTGTTATTTGTTTAGGACCAGCTAAAGACAACAATAAACTTAATCTGCTGTCAGAAGTTAATTAACGTTTCAGAAGCTGGCCGTCAAACTATGTATTTGTAACATGCCCGCATATTCTGATATGTTAGTTATATCACTTTAAAAAAAAAACATCACAATTTTAAATCCAACAAAATGTGTATAGGGCTAGCTTTAATGGTGTAATCAAAGCCAGATTTTCAAATGGGGCGGCTAATTACTACTTACAACTTTGATGAAGTGGTGGGTGTAACATATAACAGGAACCTTACATTTGAACCTTTGTATGTATACAGCATACAAAGGTTCAAATGTAAGGTTCAAAATACAAATGTGTAACGCCCACCATTTAATCAAAGTTGTAAGTAGTAATTAGCCGCCTTCCATTCCAATTTCATCCTAAGGGCATGTGGAGCACAAACCCAGGGCTAAACCTAATACGGTCCCATATTTCATCGAGTTAAGTTTATAAATTTAAAACACTAGGCGATAGTGACCTAGTCGAACGTCTACCTTTCAAGGAGACGCGGGTACGTACCAGAGTGTTTCTTGTAAACCATATAAACGTAATTATCACTCGCTTTTCGGTGAAGGAAAACATCGTGAGGAAACCCACATACCTACCCGAATATTATTTCGGAGGTAGGTATGTTGTCCAACAATTCGGACCGGGCCCCCGTGGTGGCCTATGGCTTAATCCTCCTCGTGTAAGTAAGGGGAGACCTGTGTTCAGCAGTGGGCTGGTATGGGTTGATGATGATGATGATGATGAGGATTTAAAAATCATAGTGATCACCTAAGTTAAGGCTAATATTATAGAGCAAGTGAATAAGTTGGCTACTTATTCATTTTTAGTAGGCAAAATATGCTACGAAGCTCTACGAAATATTACGGAACTACGAAGCTTTTATCAGGCGCCCTTCTTAATCGCTTCTTAGGGTCGATTTCACTCGAGGAATTCCTCGTAACATCCTCTTAGTAGCTCATTGTTTCCTTGAAATTTTATATGACACAAGCGAGAGGACAGTCCTAGCAATTCTTTTATATTGATTTGTAATTATTCTATTGACAATATCGATTATATAATCATCCAGTAGTCCGAAGAGATATTGATATTACCACATACTTTAGGGTTGGCAATAAAAATAAATAACTATCATTGGAATAAAGCTATAGGGCTTTATAGGGCACTTATTTGGAGATGTTATCCATTTGGACTGTATAGTGGAGGGGGTAAAAGGCTGCAAATAATAAACGTAAAAATAATAGAAAAAATTGATGGTGCTTAATGGTCATATCGGTTCGGTAATTTATTGGGGACAATAAAAATGTTATTGATAAGATACATTATTTATTTATAAATTATTACGATGGTTAATTATTGGCAGAATCAGGTGTCACTTAGCTGAAATTTATAAATAATAAAAAAAAAAAGTTAGACTAGTGAAAGATTGGAATATGATAGACGACATATGTAAACGTATTCATATTTTTCTGATGATATTATATTCAATAAAATACGCCATATAATTTAAAAAAAAAGTTAACGGTAAACGCGTAATCTTATCTTTTAATGAGCAATTCTTGTATATATATAATTATATAATTATATAATTGGAATCTCGGAATCAGCTCCAACGATTTTCATGAAATTTAGTATATAGGGGTTTCGGGGGCGATAAATCGATCTAGCTAGGAATCATTTTTGGAAAATGTCATAAAAAAAAAATACCGAGCAAAGCTCGGTCATCCAGGTACTATATATTACGCGTTAATCTCGTCGTCTTTTTGCTTATGAGATAAATATTATTGTAAAGGTTACAAAATTATTGATGTGAAACTTTTTATCGATGTATGGGAGACATTTTATAGCAATCGTCACACGTTTCTGTTACGCTCGACCGTCACGTAGGAGTTAATACATTGACATGAAAGTTCGCAGTTTGACCACAAACCTTAACTATAATCAAAAGAGTTTTTTCTACTTTCTTTATGCCTCGACAAGGCCTTGACATAGAACATTGACGGACGTGTGTACATTATTGAACATACTATTTTTTATTTTTAGGACCATCCTGTACATGCTGTTTGTATATGCTGCGGGAAATATCTTAGTTGCCGTCACTGCAATACCGCAACTAGCTCTGCCTGGAAGGTAAATGTATATTTTTTGAAGTAAAATTTCTTTACGCGCGCTTGACTTGGGGTGCAAGCTGGTGAATGCGTTACGAAAAATGTGATCGGGTGAGGCGAACGAAAGTTGAGGGGGAGATATAAGTTAGTAAAGATAGAAAGAGAAAGAGAGAGTTACGTTTCGTATATTTTTTAAAGTAAGTACGTATCTTTTATTAATCTGTTATAGAATTACTATGTGAAATACAAAAAAATGCTTTTCTTTAGTTGTCTTACTGTATTGTGTTTTTGGTGAAGTTTTTTGTTCTAATATATGTTATTATCCAATCTTTCACAGATTATGCACTATGCTTGGACTATTCATGATCACGGCCGGCACTGGTGGCATAAAGCCGTGTGTCACATCGTTTGGCGGTGACCAGTTTGAACTGCCCAAACAGGAACACCACTTGGCGATGTATTTCAGTGTGCTTTACTTCACACTGTGCATGGGGAGTCTCATAGCGAAGACCGTGTCGCCAATACTGAGGTCGGAGGTGCACTGCTTCGGAGATAAGGACTGTTACTCACTAGCTTTTGGAGCACCTGGCTTGATCGTAATCGCTTCTATTGGTGAGTTTGAAACTTCGATGGAACGCTAATTAAATCTATCTCATGTACTATGATGGCCTAAGTGGGGTAAGTGGGTGATGAGCGGACTGTGAAGCGTGTGGGGTTCGATTCCTACGCCGAGAAAAGATTTGTGTGAACCACAAGTATTTGCTCTGAGTCTGGGTGTTTGTAGGACCATGGTCCTCGTAGTTCCTGATATCCTAGATACAGGGAATCTTAGTTTGGGGGCAGGATCGACGTATGTGATCGAGACACGTTATTAATATTTCTATATTTATAATATTACTAGCTGTGCCCTGCCACGCTTCGCTGTGGCACATTCGCACATTCGCTGATATGTCACTGATGAAAAAAATAGATAAAAACAATCCTTGATGCGGATTATATATCATGCTAAAGTTTCTGCTCGATCGGTGCAGAACTTTTTGAGTTTTTGAAGCGTACACAAACCAACATAACATTTTTATATATATAGATGTGTTTTTTCGAGACCATATCAAATTTCACCAAAAATTATTTAGCCATAAATATGGCTTATATGGCAATGATTATATTTTATACCATAAGTTTTGCCTAGAATTTTTTTACATTTATTTCTTTTAGTTATTCATGTCAATAACTAAAAAGCTATGTTCAAGTCTAAAAAACCTCTCTACTTAGAATCTATCTCCCTTGATAAAATTAAATTAAGTAGGTCTGTATATCACAGCTCATCAGTCATTCTTTAATGGCCTTCGAAAAGGCCACCGTATCTCGCTTTTGTTACCATCAAGCCGTCTGTGATAAATTGCCTACTTCACAACCTTGCATTTGACGTGAAAAGACCCCTAATATCTAATTTTAGATAAAACTAGCTGTAACCCGTGACTCCAGGACAGGCACGAATTTTAAGATTAAATTCTTTTTAAATCTCCGATTTTTCAATTGAAATCCGTTGAGCCGTTTCAAAGCCTATTCGAGAAAAACTTTCAAACAGACAGATGGACAAAAATTCTAAAAACGGTAATTAATGATTTGTTATCGTAAAAATAGCGTTTCCACTTAAATTTTTGCATCACAGACAGATACTTATATTTTAGTATAGACTAGCTGCGCCCAGCAATTTCACCAGCGTAATTCCAGTTTCCCCGCAATAACTCTGCATTTCACAGGATAAAAACCACCATGTTAATTAGGAATAGCTGAAGATCGTGAAAAAATCAAATGTCAAATCGTGTGTTTAAATGAAAGTTTCAAGAAAATATAAAACATTAAAAAAAAAAAGTGAAAATTTGTGTATGCGTTCTTTCCACGTCGCAACGGCTGAAAGAATTTTCATGAAATTGAATATACAGATACTTTAGTTTCTGGAATAGAACATAGGATACTTTTTGACCCGTAAAGAGGTTCCTGCGGGATCTTAGTGAGCGCGGGTACTGTTAGTATACTATATGGCTTGTTCCTATTAAATTTCTATTTGCGTTTGAGTGAACTTGAGATAGGTCGATATAAAATATCAGTTTTCATTAATTATTATTGTTAGAAGAACTAACGCCGATATCGTTAGTTTGTAGCGTTTTATATTCCCTCCACTCAATCTATATTAAGGGCCCCCCTTAAGCGTCCCTCCAGAATTTCCTCATGTTTGGTATGATCAGTTCAACTGTTCCAAGTTCATCGACAATCCTACTAAAAATAGGAAAAAATGCTACTTAGCATTAATTACTCCTTGTACTCTATTTGTGTGCTAAAGAATAAAAAATAATAATAAATAAATAATCCTTGTATGAGGGAATATCGGGGTGGAGTGGAGGTCAAGAGGAATTATTATAATTTTGTGGGTTCGAGGAATAGGTACTCAAGGTAGGTCGCGAACCTTGACATGACAGATGGTTTGTTTCCGTCGTCTGAGAATTTTGTCTAGAGGAAACTCGAGTGGAGGAAACTTCTACGACTAAAAGTACTAAAAACACTAGTGGGGTTGGAGTGAAGGCAAAACATCTGATTAACGATACGGGGGTAAGCCTTGTGTATAACTCACTAGTATAATCTGTTTTAATTGCCACCTAAACCTATTTTAATGGCCATCTGTATAGGTAACGTAGGTTTCCACGAGACTTAGGTACATACTTAAGTTACCCCAGTGAGTTAATTGCGTCCTAACGAAGAATAGAGAAGCGTTAGATATATTGTCTTGGCTTCACAGAATTTACGCTCATATACACTGACAGTAAAAATATTATATTAAGATATCGAAATTAAAACTTTCTAGGTAGTCATTGATCAAACTATCGAGGTTGATAATGAAAACTGAATTTCAATGGGCTTAATAAAAACGAGTGTGCTTTAGACCACACGACTGAAATAAAACTTCGCTATGAAAGAAAGAGAGAAAGAAATTGTGTGCTTGCACCTCTCTCTCTTGCCCCTACAGTAATATACAAAACGTAACTATCTCTCGTTCTATCTTCACTAACTCATATCTACCTCTCAGCTTCTAATAGCTTAGCCCGATCACACTTTTCGTAACGCTCTCGCGCCTTTACCAGCTTACTCCCCGAAGCGTGCGTAAAGAACTTTTACTTCGATTATTACGCCATTCTTAAAAAATGTTTTATTCTTATTCAGTAGCACAGAGTCGCTCAAAAATAAACTACCGGTTGATTTATCTCTATTTAGAAGTAATTTTCCGTAGAAGTGTAGCTATCTTTGACTTCCGTTTGTCAGACATGTCAACATGTTAAGGTGAAACTGGTCTATTTAAGGTTGTTATTACATGATGTTGTTCGAGGCGCACTGTTTGACTTCTAAATTTAGATTTTGTTAATGGAAATACAAACAAATAATAATATCATCTATTATCGCTATATGTAAATATAATTCACTTTTGCATCACCACGGTGCCGAAGGCTAGGTAATATCAAAACAACGTATAATAAACGGATGTGTATTGTCTATTGTTTTAATTATTCCAGTGGAAAAAATTGGAACTGGAAAAAAAATATGGAATTGGACTATATTTCTAATATGAGGAAGTATCTATATACCTTAAGCGGTGGTAGCTTAGTGGGAGAACGTCCGCCTTCCAATCAGAAGGTCGTGAGTTCAAATACCAGTGCGGGCACGTACCTATGTGTTTCTGTAAAACTGTAAAACATTGTGAGGAAACCCACATACCTACTCGAGAATTATTTCGGAGGTAGGTATGTTATCCACCAATCCGGACTGGGCCCCCGTGGTGGATTATGGCCTAACCCTCCTCACGAAAGTGAGGAGAGACCCGTGCCCAGCAGTGGGACGTTATGGGTCGATGATGATGATGATCTATATACCTTTGGCAGATATTCAGCCTCCAAGTAGTAGGATTTCTCCAAGTAGCGCAAATTGAATTCGTAGTTACTACAAAAAATTGGGTCTAATTCGCGCATAGAAAAAAATTCTAAGCAGTAATTTTCAATATAGCTATTAAAATCGTCGTGTTATAGAAATTAAAATATACCTACCAACACATGTGAGGAAACACAATGTTTGTCGTGTGTGGGTGTCAAATGTAACGCCTGCTACACACGATAGGGTAAACTTGACAGGTCCGTATCTATAATAGATATATAAAATATATAAAATCCGTATATATAAAAGAGTGGTTAATATGTAAAGTCCACTATAGTCTTAACGAATTCTTTGATAATGTCTAACTTAGAACTATGTCTCTAATAATTGTTAAAAAAATATATATTGTACATCCGAAATGGATATAGACTGTTGCTACATAAATAATTTTAAGATCTTTATACACACAGTTTTATACAATAAAATTTATTCTTATTCTTATTCTTATTCTTATACTCGTAACGCGCTCGTTTTGAACTGTCAAAATAACGTGCGGGAGGCGAGCGCGTTTCGAAAAGTTTCAAGGTTCATAAATATGTACATAGAGCGTTATGACATCACGAATTAGAGCATTAGTTTGCCTGTACAGTTGGTACGGAAAGCCACCGTCCGATCTCCTAGTTACTCCTCTCCATGCATGGCTGTCTGGAAGAGATCGCTCTGAGCGATAGACCGCCCATTGTGACACCAATTGTTTTGTTCTAGTTATTAAGTTTTCTTTGTTCTGTGGTGTTTTAATAAAGAGTTTATCTATCTACAGGGCAGCGTGTATGTTGTTCAAAGGTTGTCTGGAAGAAATCGCTTTTAGCGATAAGACCGCCCATTGGACTACCCTTGTTTACCTTTGTAATTTTTCTGTACTGTGTTTATTTTTGTTTCTGGTGTACAATAAAAAGTTTTCTTTTCTATCCTATTCTACAGTTCTGCAGGTTTTAGGTAGGAGCATACCTGACGGGTGAACCTGTACAGGCGCATCTGTCTGATACACCCTCACGTATATGGCCACATTTTTTATGTTTATTTTTGGTAATGAACAAACTATGAATACTGTTAAGAGCCATCATAAGGTACGAGTAGACAATCTAGATACATTGCAAATACAAAGTGACGAAGGAGAGTTTGCAAAGTGCCACGTGTTTGTGATTTCGTCAACTTGTCAACATTATCTATTAACGTTACTTGTTTAAGTATTACTTTGAATTGTATTAAGATTTTTCGTCGCACACCTTTTGGCGTGTTATTATGAAAAATAAACAGTGATAATCATTCGCAAACAAAGTAACTAAACATAGTAAATATTGAACTGAGATTGCAAGTATAATTTATAAGGAATAACAATTCTGAATTTTAAGATTCGAAGATGAAAATAAGTGGCTGTTTAAGGGCGGCTTGCACCGATTAATTAAATTTAGAATGAATCCCAATTTAAACTCTGTTTAGGTTTGTAGGAAGCTCAACATCTTGTACAACAGCCTTTAAGTGTAAATGTTGATTTGACCTTGTTTAATCAAAATATTTCTTTAGTCTTTGGTACAAATTATACCACGAAATTCTTAGATATTCATTGAAATGTTTATCTATCGTTGGGTAACGAAGATTAAGTTTTTTTTAATGTTTCGTTATTGACGGATATAATGTCAGTGAGTTAAATTGGAAAAGTTGACCGAAAAATTGGATAATTTGGGAAAATCTGACGGTGCTTTTTTCTTTGTGCGATTTTTGTGTCGGCTGCACATTTGTTTATTTTTGTGTGTGGCATGGGCTATTTTTAACCTGGGAAATGCTGAGAACTTGTGAGAAAACTGTAATTTCACGAGTGAAACCCCGGGGCGCAGCTAATACTAAAGAAAAAAAAACATAGAATCAAATTGAGTCTCCTGTTTTGAAATCGGTTAAGAGGGAAATGGACTAGGAGAATATAATAGATAGATAAACTCTTTATTGAAACACCACAGAACAAAGAAAACTTAAAACTAGAACAAAACAACAATAGCCTTTTCTTTTTGTTTTTGCCCGGTTAGTCGTGGTATCTCGCGGGACGCTTCCTGACTCGACTGTTTTGCTTTTTAGCCGCCGGCGGCGCCACTAGTAGCGCGGGAGCGCGCAAAACGGGCGATGCGCTGACGCCGCTTGGACCCGCCTTTGCTACGCGAATCTGGCCTTTCTTAACAGGCGGGGTATTTGAATGGCGCGCTACACTCTAAGATTTTTTTTTATGTGTTTGATTGACGATACGAGCAAATCGTCCATAAAGTAAAGTAAAAGTTCAATTAAGTGTAATATACTTACTTAGTACTTATACGATCTGTTATACCTTCCCTTAGTTAAGGTTATCGCATACTAAGTGACTAGTCAGCGCTTTATTTATTTATTTATTTATTTATTAATATAGCACGGCCACATCGTACACATTAATACATAATTAGATGAGTATGGACAAGGTACAATTCTGATGTGTACGACAAGTACGGCGTACATAACATTCACCGTGGGTGCTCGATGAGCAAAAAACAAGTTTTAATATGAGTAGTACGTAGTTTAAACAATAATAATGAAAATAAGAAAATTAATGAAAAAAAGAATTAAAATTTTTGTTAATTACAAATAAAATAAAAAAGAAAAACTTAAATTAAACATATTAGTCATATTAGTCTTCTGGAGGTCTTTGTAAGTATGGACTGAAGTGGGTTAGAACTTTGCGCTTGAAGCTAGGTAGAGAGTCATGGAAAACATCGAGATCAGGTAATTTGTTGGCTAGTTCATTGTATTCGTTGCAGATACGAGTTGAGGGGTTTTGTAGACCTAGGTTTGTGCGAGAAAAAGGAGTGTGAAATATATTGCGAATAGGGTTTCGTGGATATTTGTGGGGAACATAAAGAGGGAATTTCTCAATTATTTCGCTGACGTTGATTTTGCCATTTACGACTTTATGCAAAAAACACATGTCAATAAATTTTCGTCGGTCACTTAGATTAGTTAATTTGAACTTCTCGAGTCGCTGGTTATAAGGATGTCTATGTGAAAAAGTGGGAGTCTGAAAAGCTAGATATCTGGTAAAAGCACGCTGTAGACTTTCAATACGTTGGGAGTGTACGCTGTAAAATGGGCTCCAAATGATGCTCGCGTATTCGGTGTGGCTGCGCACTAATGCCTTATATAATAATAGTTTCGTTCCTGGTTTAAATCCACGACTGTTGCGTTTTATAAACCCTATCATCTGAGCGCTTTTGGATATGACGTTGTTTGTGTGAGATATAAAATTGAGTTTGCTGTCCAATATCACACCTAGGTCGCGAATTTCTTGGACTTCTGTTAGTTGTGTGGTGCCACAATTATATGTAGAAACAAGGGGCTTCTTTTTCCGGGTAAATTTTATAAAAAAACTTTTGTTGACATTAAGAAACATTCTATTTGAGAGGCACCAGTTTAAAATGGAATTTATATCTTTTTGTAAATGGAGGGAGTCTAATTGAGAGTTAATGTTTTTTTATATTTTAATGTCATCGGCAAATAAGGACATTTTGCAGTGATGTATATGTTGTGAGATATCATTTATAAATAATAGGAAAAGAGTCGGACCCAGATGGGATCCTTGTGGGACACCGGACTCAGCTAAATAAAATTTAGATTCGGAATTGTTAACGGCGACTAGTTGAGGTCTTTTCGAAAGGTACGATTCAAACCATTTAAGCAAGGATCCACCGATACCGTATTGCGATAACTTTTGCAAGAGAATTCTGTGGTCTACCTTATCAAATGCACTGCTGAAGTCGAGGTAGGCCACATCTACTTCACCCCCATTGTCAACAGTTAGAGATATGTCCGAGACGAAAGTGATTAAGTTAGTTTGAACAGATCGACCATGCCGAAATCCATGTTGGGAGTCGGTCAAAGCATTGTCTACATGTTTATACAACAGCGGGCATATAAGAGATTCAAATAGCTTAGAGAAACAACTGAGAATAGATATAGGCCGATAGTTCTTGACGCTGTTATGGTCTCCTTTCTTAAACACTGGTACGATGCGAGCCTTTTTCCATTCAGAAGGAAAAATTCCGTCATCCAAGGATCGATTAAATATAATTGTCAATGGAAGTGTAATAGCATTAATGCATCGTTTTACAAATAGAGGGGGAATGTTATCACAACCAGAGCCCTTCTGGGGGTCGATATTTGAAATTAGTTTACGTGTTTCGGACTCTGCAAAATTTAGCTTAGCTAGGTAGTTGTCGGAATTTGGTACTATTTGGTTATCGGGTGTATCAGGAACAGAACTAGGTGTGTATACAGATGAGAAATGTGTGGCAAATAAGTTAGCAATGTCAGGGTTTGTTTGGGCGACTGTGTTATCTAACTTCATCTTTGCAGGCAAGGCGTTTAGAACACTTCTCTTATTTTTAATATAGCTCCAGAAAGGTTTTGGCCCCTTGGAGATACCTGATTCTATTGTGTCTTTGTATTTTTTAAAGCATCCATCATATAGCTTGTGACAACGGTCTCTCAATATTTGGTATTCATAATAGTCACGAGGGTTCTTGTAAGTTTTAAATCTTTTACGGATCTTTTCCTTTTCTTTGAGTAGTTTGGTTAATGGTTTACTAAACCAAGCAGGGAATTTAGGTTTGTTGTTGGAATTTCGTTTAGGGACATATTTATCTATTACTACTTGCAAACTATCATAAAATACAGTCACCATTACATCAACATTCTCACAAGTGCCGAGCTCTTCCCACCAGTCCACACTTAGTAAATCAGATACAATACTTTCATAGTCACCCTTAAAAAAATTGTAAACATTGCGGGCTTGTGGACGGCTGTTAGTTACAATTGTTAGTGGTAGGCTTAACAATAAGCTGGGGTGTTTATCATCTAATTTCGTTAAAATATCTATGCTATTGGTGACTTCAACATTTGGTATGTTTGTTATAATTAAATCTAGCATTTTATTATCACAGTTGTTAATGCAATTAACCTGGTTCAAATTATTCAGCGATAAGAAGTCAATAAAGCAATTTCCAATTTTAGTATTATAGTTTGCAGGAGTCATGTGGGAACAATTAATTTCCTTAGTCCATTGAAGTAATCCTAGGTTGAAGTCACCTAGAATTACTATATCATTGGTATGATTGAGTACAAGATCAACTGAGTCCAGAAAGCTGCTAACAGACTTCAGATTAGCTGGTGGTGGTAGATAGACAACACACAGTGCAATTTTTTTCATGATTTTGTTAACTTCTAAGTTTATAATGATCCATAAGGTTTCGTTACTATTTTCCCACATTGAGACTCTAAATGATGGAACATCACGTGACACAGCTATCAAAACCCCACCACCATCCCTTTTAGTGTGTCTACTACAGACTCGATCTCTGCGGTAAATTACATAGCGAGAGTCAAAAAATTCTTTATCTGAGATGCTTGAATTCAACCATGTTTCTGTAAAAACAATAACTTTATAGTTACATTCCAGTACATTTCTAAACAAATCTTCTGTTTTAGTTCGCAATCCTCTTACGTTTTGATAATATATGTCTAACATTAAAAATAAAAATATTACTTTACTTATAGAACTATGAGGTTAAAAAGAAACAAGTAATTTAGTTCCTTACTAAATTAAGTAAAAAACTAATAATAATCTGGAACAGTCGTGTTTCCTATTTAATATGATCAAGACCTTCAAGGTTCTTGATTATCAAGGCTTGACTAAATTCGTCCTTTCGGACATAAATGCGCCCATTTCGGGTCCATACAAACTTATAACTAAACTCTTTCCCCTTCTTCCGGGCTGCAGCATGCAGCGATTTGTTGGCAGGCGTTAGGTGTTCAGATACGAACACAGGCCTGCGGGTGCCTCCGATTCCCATGTGATGAGAACTCAGTTTCTCGTTGGGATTTTTCTTGTTGAACTGGGACACGGCGGCTAGAATTCCATCACGATGACGTGGAGACCGAAGCTTAGCGATAATCCCTCGTGGTCTATCATTGTCGCGGTCCAGTTTTGCAATTCGGGTCACATTTTGGATGTCGTCTACAGTAAGGGGATGGTCTATTGCTTTTGAAATTAAAACGACCGTATCAAACAGGTTTTCAGAGCGGTGTTCTGGAATTCCATTGATTTCGATGTTGCTCTCCCTCATGTGGAGGTCCACTGTGTTGAGCTTGGTCGACATTTCCTTCATGGCTTTCTTCAGATCTTTATTTTCACTCTTAAGTTGTTCAATGACAACCGATTTCTCTTCTAAGCTTGTTTGCATGCAGTCAAACTTTTGGCTGAAAAACGACAGCGATTCTCGAAAGGAAACGAACTCTTCTCTAAAGTTCTTCAGTTCTTTTAATTCTAATGAGTATGATATAGTGCAATGGGGGCTCAGTCTCTTCCCATCTTCCGTCGCGTAAGGGCTGCTTAAGGACAGT
The DNA here is from genome assembly GCA_912999815.1 of Campaea margaritaria. NCBI lineage: Eukaryota > Metazoa > Arthropoda > Insecta > Lepidoptera > Geometridae > Campaea > Campaea margaritaria. The sequence goes on from OU538801.1 coordinate 9,266,738, forward strand.
TATATAAACTATTAATTAATTCCATAAACTTCTACTAACTTTCTATAAAATATATAAATTTAACTTTAAAATGTTTTCGGGTTTTTTTAAAACCCCAAATATTCCGAACCGGATAACAGATCGTAGTTGTTGGAACAACGTACCTACTATGTGAGCGTGACGCGTTATTATAATATTTTCATTAGCATAAACTCCCACTGGCGTATAAATTACAGAAAATGAAGGATCAGAATAACAATATTTGTTGGTTTTAGAGAAAGATATATTGACCTTTCCTTCCTGGAAATTCCGTATCAATATATCAGAAATACGACTTCCCCAATATCGAAATTATTAGTTACCCTGTGCCCGAACAATAACTCATGTTTATGAGAACTCATTAAATTTTATGACAAAGCGTATTTTTCAGATGAAATTCCTTTTCAGTAATATTCGTGAGCGCCAGGACCAGATATGTGATGAAAAAACCGGAAGGTAACATAGTTCTGGATTTCGTCAAGTGCGTATCAGTAAGTTTTTTTTTTTTTTTATTTGATTTGGTGACGGGACGAGCAAATCTTTCGATACTTTAAAATCAGTTTAAAATTATTTACTAGCTTACACTTCTATTGCATTGATCTTTTTTGTGTTACTAAATCGAGACGAGCAAGTTCACCTGATGGTAAGCGAACTTTCTACTATAAAATCTTGTGCGGCACTGCACTGCCCTCGTCACCCTGAGACATTCGTTCTAAAGGCTCATACGCTCAGTAATTTAGCTGGAAACCGTATTACAGTAATGATTGTACACTACTGCTTGGCTGGTGAATGTCTGTCTTACACCTTAAGAGGAAGAGCTGTAGTTTTTGGTACATAGTCTTAACCAAGCTATTACTAGTAACTTGAACACCATTTCAAATGTGTTTAATTATACGATACTAGCTGTGCCCTGCCACGCTTCGCTGTGGCACATTCGCACATTCGCTGATATGTCACTTATGAAAAAAAATAGATAAAAACAATCCTTGATGCAGATTATATATCATGCTAAAATTTCAGCTCGATCGGTGCAGAACTTTTTGAGTTTTTAAAGCGTACACAAACCAACATAAGATTTTATATATATAGATAAGATATATAGATTCCAATTAAAAAGTTTGTTGGCTTATATATTGACGTTATCTGCTATTTCTAAGTCGATAAATTATTTAGGAACACCTGCTTTTGACTGAATGTTTTTTTTTCTAATAACCATTATGACTGATTTATGTTTAACTGTGCCGACCCGAGGTGGGTCGTGTTATTTACTGATTGGTAGGCATTTTAGCTGAGCTCGAGCCATGACGCACCGTACGGCATATAAAGCTGGGGCTGTGACCGTACCGTATCACGGCATGCTAAATATGAACGAGGGCTGTGACATTTTACAGCGAATCATTGAGAAGGTCCCTGAGGCAGATCGCTGTGTGACATTATCGCTGGTTACTGTCACGGTCACAAATGTGGAATCAGCTTTATGTTTGATGATGTTTGGGCTCATTTTAATTAGCTGGCAAAAACGTATTTTATGAAAGCTTGTCTGGAAAATATATTTAAGGTCAAAACCGCCGCAAACGCTTAAATCTATATACGTGTTATTTCAAATCATACAAAATGGTAGAGTTTAGAAAAAAGAAGTTATAGATTGAACTATACTCTAATGCATTTAAATGCATTTAAAATTAACTGACTACCCTACCCTATTCTAACATTTGTATTTTTTTTAAAAATACGTTAAAATGTGATAGTTTGTTTGTCTTTTTTGTGTTATTTAGGAAGTTGCATTTGAGTCGGTCTATCACTTAACAAAAAAAATAATTTAACAGCTTGGCGTGAAGAACGCTGTGCTCAACCGTGGCAGAAGCGAGAAGACTTCCCACTGGCTGGATACAACACAGGACATGTACGACAGAAAGTTCATAAAGGACATCAAGAAGACCCTATCCATCCTTATGTTGTTCACGGTGCTGCCTGTATTCTGGGCACTATTGGACCAAATGGTAAAGACTTATTTAGAATATTAGGCTTTGTGATAAGGTTAACTTTTATATCGTCTGTTCTGGTGTTGGTAAGTTGGCCTTTATTCGCTTAGCGACATGAGATTCCTTCCCGAAAACGCGTAATTTCATAACACGCCTTAAACTTATTTTGAAACTCAAAACTTTACGAAACGCGCCTGTAACACGCTGCCATGTGGCGATCGAACACCCACTGAACAGTATAATCGGTTTTAAGGGTTCCCGATGGACGTTACAAGCTACCAAAATGGACGGCAGATTCGGTTTCGTGACCATCAAACCGGACCAGATGCAGGTTTTAGCGCCTATATTCATCCTTATTCTGATCCCGCTCTCTCAAAAGGTCAGTAAAAACTTTTTATTGGCACTAAAAAAAAAAATGCAGAAGAACGAAAATAAAATGTTACGTAACCTACTTGGTCGATAATAAAAATAAAATGTTATGTAACCTACATGGTCTACATTACTTTTGAGCAAAGCAAAATTTGACACGCTATTTCAGTCTCCGTGTACCCCTAAAGGCACGTGTTTTAGTCTACACACTAAAAAAAACCTCTACATTAAACATTGTCATTTTTGTCAAGAACGTGCCATCACCTCAACGTGTTGAACGTGAGATACAACGTTCTTGTTGCAAATGAGCGATATGTTGTCAAGAACGACAATGTTATGTGTAGAGGTTTTTGTGTAGTGCTTGGACCAAAACATGTGCAAGAAACACGCCTTAAATTAAACAGCGTACATTCTCTTCAAGTCTATAGATAATGATACAATAGAATAAAAATCAGTTGACCGACATAGTAACCAAGGTTTAATATAGATTTAAAATCTTCTTTAAAATCTATATTGTTGATGGGAATTTAAACGCTTGTTACTACGTTCACCATTAGCTCGCTACGCTATTAGTATAATAACAAGTCAATAGTCGATCGTAAAAGTGACTCCGCTACGAGAGTATAAAATTGCGTCCTAGTTCCAACCGCCTTCAGTCCCCAACCGAGAATAGCTGACAAAGGAAAACACGGCAGAATCATTGCACTCATAAAACGATTGAAAAGTTCCGCTTTTAGTGCTTTGCCGATCTATAGCTTTCATTACTCTGCGACAGTATAGTAACAGTTGGCCATGTTTCGCAGTTTCGCTCTTATGTAACCTGGCAAAGTCTTAACCGTAAAGTCAGCGAGAAAAGTTGCTATTCGTTTTCTAAATTCTAATTTAGCTTTACGCAGGCAAAGTACCAAAATGCTGCGTAGAATAAACTAATTGGAAAGTTTGGACATTTCATTTATAAGGTACATATGTATGTATCTATGTGAAACTCTATGCTTTCACTATTATGGCATATTGTATTTTTGCATCAATTATAAAATATATTAGAACATAATGCAGGACAGGTAGGATCAACATTTTTCATAGGGATACTATATCAGCTACAGAAGCTAATTTTTAACGCCTCTGAGAAGTATGAAAAAAATACGAATTCAGCTGTATGGCACAGAAAATTGCCCAGCATAAGCTACTCATTAATATATACTGTGGCTTAAGTCTGTGTTGTTGGTGAGCGGTTGGGATTGGTAGGGATCGGGGTAATGCATCAAATGTTGTTTGTTAGCACTAGAAAGAAACAAAGGGATTGATAAAAAAAAATGTATCGACTTTAGAGTCGATGTCTTATGGTGACGAGCGTAGTGCAGTGTCGCTCAGGATTATGCAATGCCAAGTTCGGGGTGACACTGTAACTGTTATGGGCAGGCGTAGCGCTTACCATCAGGCGAAAGACTAGCTCGTCTCGTCACTCAGTCAAATACAAAAAATAATACAGAGTTGTCAAGTAATATTTATTAACAGGTTGTGTACCCTTACTTGGAACGTCGTAACATCTTGAAGAACCCACTCCACAAGTTGACTCTGGGCGGGATATTGGCTGGAGTAGCCTTCATCGCCTCCGGGATCGTCGAGATCTATCTCAAAGTGAGTTGTATTATATACACCACATACGATTGTGTATGTAGGCACTGTAGGCTAAGTCGAGAGGGTTTGAATGGCAGCTAAATCAAAATGAAAAGGAGGGAATTTTTTACTAAAATTGGTTATGAAAACTCATTTGCAAAATGAACAGTGAATATGGTTGCATCACGTTAGATGGTCACATCCAGAAATGTTGAACAGATATTTTTAAATACAAGGCTAAAATAGGAATTAAAAAAAAATACTAACACGTTCTGTTCTGTGTGTGTGTGTGTGTTTTTTTCGGATGTTTTTTTAGTTTTTTTTAAACTGTTTCAAAAAGAATGGGTGTTTTTGTGAATGTTACCTTGCTTCGGGATTTTCTAACTGATTTAGATCTTTTCTTAACTTAACAGATGAAAAAATACAGAAAAAGGTAACTTTCAGGGTAAACTATGAATAAATTTCATGACAAAACATTCAGTAGTTTTTCAGTGAATCGATCAGAACTTCTTATTTTGTTAGAAGACTCCTGAAATTCTTCGTAAGACGGGACTTTTCTAGCGAAATTACTTTACGGTTTTTCTGAGAATCCACCTATTAAACGACAGGTAACAAACAAACAAGAGAACCCAAAACTGGAATTTCTTAGAGACCTCAGAGAAATAAGCGCTCGATAAAGATATTTAAACAACGTCTTTGTACAGATATTTTAATATGCTGTCCAGTGAGTGGGCCCGCGGAGATTATCTTTTATTAAGGACGCCGTTTGTCCGCGCAGGGAGTGGGCGAATCACAAAAATGAAGGTAAAAAGTAGCGGTGTTTAGATGGTTGCCTTAAGGATTAGGTAGGTTATTTACAGAAAGCCGTAATATCCTTAATCCTTAGTAATAAAAAAGTTAAAGTCTGTCTCCATCTGTCTTTCAGTGTTCTCCCTTTAGACAGCTTAACGGCTGAATCGATCTTGATGAAATTTGGCATGATAAAATAAGACGATCGGACCCGCGTATTTGCTTAATTTAGGAACACATTAACTTTTCATCCGCCGGTAAAATTGCGAGACGTTTCCAATGATACATAATAATATGCCTTTTCCTTTTCCTATGCGAGACTCAGCCATGAACCACCACTTGAAAAGGAAATTTGTTTGTTCGAAATCAAACTATAATCAGTTAATCATTACTTTAATTGATCATATATGTTTTTTTTTCTCTATCTATCTATATATATAAAAATGTTATGTTGGTTTGTGTCCGCTTCAAAAACTCAAAAAGTTCTGCACCGATCGAGCTGAAATTTTAGCATGATATATAATCCGCATCAAGGATTGTTTTTATCTATTTTTTTCATCAGTGACATATCAGCGAATGTGCCACAGCGAAGCGTGGCAGGGTACAGCTAGTATTGTATAATATGAGACTTAAGTATTTGACTTATAAAAGTGCATTATTTTTGCACAGCTGGAGGATGCAAGGAAAACCTAAATTTACTTAAATTTAGATATATTATAGTTTTAAAATATATCGTGCCTAAATCCTAACCGAATGTGTACGTTCGTCGTTCAGTCCGAAGTGACGTACTGAAGTCACCTAAAATTACGTGGAATTTAATACTCAGGAATATTGGACTCCTTTTGCTGCGTCGGCGACTCGCGCTGGACGCCCTTCGCAATGGGCGATGTACTTGGAATGACGTCATACGTAAAAAGTTTCCTATGTAATACATTGTTTGGATATTAAAACTAAACATTATTATTAATTTATTTATTTTCAGACCACCTACCCTGATTTACCTCAGCCGGGCTTGTCCCAACTACGAATCTACAACGGTAACCCCTGCTCAGTATCCATTGAGAACCGCCACGAAAACATAACTTACACCATCCCACCTTTCTCACAATACGCCAAGAGAGACGTCAGAGTCCAAGGAGTTAAACACCTGAGTTTGAAATTTGGAGGGAGTTGTATAGAGCCGAGAGACGAGCAGTTAGAGTTGGAAGAGAAGCAAGCAGTATCGTTTTATTTAATGGGGAATGATGTGATAAGGTATCGGGATCAAATTGACAAGAGCAAGTCTGGATTTCCTTTTGTCAGGTATGTTCCCTTTTATATCCTTATCTAGACCCTCAGTTTCACACGCATAATTCCATTTTTCTCGCAAGAATTCTGCATTATCCAGATTAAAAATAGCTTATGTCACACATGAATGGTGTCACACGTACCAATGTGTTTCTTGTAAAACATATGTACGTAATTATCACTGGCTTTTCGGTGAAGGAAAACATCGTGAGGAAACCCACATACCTACCCGAGAATTATTTCGGAGGTAGGTATGTGATCCACCAATCCGGATCTGGCCCCCGTGGTGGATTATGGCCTAATCCTCCTCACGAAAGTGAGCCAGCCCAGCAGTGGGGCGTAATGGGTTGTTGATGATGATGATGACACATGAAAATAAACAACTGATGACCGCGAGAAAACAAAACTTAAACAAATGTCCAACCGTAAGTTCCAACGAAAATCACGTCGCAATAAGGACGTTCTGTTCTTCCCAATTTTTCCAATTTTCCGGGCAATTTTTCCAATATTTCTCTGCATGAATACCTTGCTCAGGCTCCAAAAAATAATTAAAAAAAATGGCGAAATCGGTCTAGCCATTCTAGCGTTTTGAGCTTAGAAACACATATACCCATTCATTTTTATTTACACATATACTCGTAGATAGATAATCTATCCATCTATCCAATCCAGTCAGCATTGACACTTGTTGTTGTTTGTCGAATAAATTTGGAAAGCCTCTGACGTGGCTTAACAACGGTTATCAATCGATAATAACCAAGAACGATAGCTTAACGTGACCTACTTTAAAAGTAGATTTCAGTTAAAATATATCTAAAGTGGGGATGATGTTTTTAGCGCACTTCTTGTTGAATACCTCGGTCATTTCGAATATATTTTGACACCTCTAAAGGCATAAGTTAAATATATAACGTTAATAATGTAAACTAGAGAATTAAAAATTCTATCGAAACGTAAGACAATTTTAATGCTATTATAAACTGACATAGAGAAGTCAGCTTTTTATACGCCAGGCTCTCTTTATAATAATGGATTGCTATATAAATAGAAAAAAAAGAAAAGTTTCGACTAGGCTTTCTTTACGATGGCATTCGTACGACCTTTCCTTTTCGGCGGATTATTTTGTACGTCATAATATCTCTCTCTGCGATCTGTACTATCAATTTTGTCAAAGGACAAACTGTCTAATTCATTAGTCAGGCCCCTTGCGGGTCCGTCTACCTTTTAACAAAACCGATGGAATCTAATTCCATTAATGAAATAAACTTTACTTTACGTCCATAGTCCTTATCGCCGCTCCAGATTCCTAAATAAATAGTAACTTCGTCAGACGACATTGCTAATAAAAAATAGATAAAAAATTATACTTATAAATAAATCTATGAGTGTTTTATAGTCATTTATTATTTCCAGAGCGAATATTCGACTCACTGGTCAAAGCGAGAGAATAGAATTGGATGTCTTCCGGAAAACGTCCGACACAAATCGGAAGTTCAATTTTCCTGGAAAATCAACCGGAAATGGTTTCGTTTTGTGGAGGCCTCGAGCCGGAAACTTTACTAAATTCGTAGAATTAGATTGGGGGATAAATTACACAGACCTTTCGTGCACAAAAAAGCCTTAAATTACTTAACGTCTAAGGAATCAGTGCCAATGACAACCCTTAGGCTGGTTTTAGTGCTCGACCGACCGTCTGTGCGTACGTCGGTCGCGCTTGTCATTTGTATATAAATTGACAAGTCGTGACAGTGCTCGACCGACCGCACGCACGCGAACATTGATTAATTTTCATACAAATGACAAGCGCGACCGACGGCGACGTAGGTACGCACCGACGGTCGGTCGAGCACTAAAACCGGACTTAGATGTCTGTAGTGCCTGTCTTGTATCTTTTTTTTTTTTTTATTTATTTATGTATTTTTTTTCATTATACATGGATCGTAGAGAAGCATCTATAATAATCATGTTCACCGCTGTTAACACACACGTGTGTGCTTAACGCGGCGCTACTACAGTGCGGCTCACACAGACGGCACGTCATTGCTGGAAAACACACGGTCCGTAATAGTGCAAAAGTGTAGAAACGGTTCAGCATGATAATTGAACATAATATATTACAAAAATGATTTAGAAGACTTAAAGTTAGCTACTGAAAAGAATAGGTTTTTGAAAATGGTGTGTATCTGCTTAAAGTACTGAGTCGATTGCAATAAGGTTTGCACCGTTTGGTAGCTTGAAATCTAACTTTAAAAGTGATATACGTTGCATTGAAGTCACTGAAAGCTTCTGTTCTTCATAACATGCTTTTAATAACTCCACCTGTATTTTTTTTCCTATCTATTTATGTAACGGAAACTGAAGACCAACCTGAATTGAAGACCAATTACAATACAATAATAATAAATAATAATAGTAAAGAATATCCGTGTTTTTTTTTTAACTGTAATATTTGATTGTACAGTGAGTCGGTTTCAAGCCTACGATCAAACTCAACGATTGAGCAATCGTCGCTTTTCTGAACTTGAAATGAATCGTAGAAACAGTAATTATATTTTATAAATAACTTTCTATCTTGGCTATATATCTCTGGGAGCTCCCGGCACGCGTTTAGGTTCGATTTTGGTGTGTTAATCAATTCTCTGTGGGTGAGCTTTAGCCTTTTTACAATCATTCTTTGTGGGGGTGACTCTTTGATCAACCGAAGCCTATTTGGTACGAAACGAAAGCATTCTTGATTGGAAATTTTAAACTTAAAAGGAAATCCCGGAACCTGCCTCTTGTCTTAACAATCCGCAAAAAAAAAAACGAAACTAAGATAGACAAAAGATAAACTCTTTATTGAAACACCATAGAACAATAAAACTTAAAAACTAGAATAAATCTCAAACACTTATAAATCTTTAACACTTCTATCCACCAATCCGGATCTGGCCCCCGTGGTGGATTATGGCGTAACCCTCCTCACGAAAGTGAGGGGAGCAAGCAATTCAGGCGCAAGCAAGCAATTCAGGAGCCTTTTGGCATATGTAATTTTATGAAAATAATACTACGGCTACTTCGGTCCATCAATAAACGTCTCCGAAATGGAAATTCACGCATGACGGAGAGAAATCGGATGACGGATATCGGATCTAGTGCGTAAAGTACCATACTATACGAATCGGATGTAGTGCGATATCTCTCTTAGCAGGTCACGTCAATTCTCGCTGAGATAAAAACCCGAATTGATATGGGTTCAATATAAACACACTGTAGGCTAATGAATGATGTTAAATCGATGTTTTCAATGGATTTATTCCAGTCTGTTTGTACCCTCTACAAACAACGTGCAACGCAACGTCAACACGTTGCGTTGCGTCAGTGTGGGTGTATGTGAATGTGGGGGTGTGATATTTGTTTGTATTTCAAAGTTGGTTAAGGCCATTCCAAGATTTTTTCTCTCGCTCATCTTGCATACGGAGGAGTGGGAAAGCTGCGACTCCGTGCAATCAGTTTGTAATTTTTTTTATGTTTTCTTATAACATTAAAAGAAATATCATTAAAATACGATTATCTTAAGGTAAATCGTGATTTTTTTTCAATCAATCAAAGCATTTAATGTACCTAGTTTTCAACCTTCAATTATGTTTATCTTTAAAACAGTGACGTACCTAGGACATTCCCCCCTTCCTTTTCATTTCACCCCCCCTTTCCTGTGGCGTTCTATAGTGGAGGCTTATGTTCGGCAGTAGAGCTCTCCCGGCCATTGATGAAGATGACAAATTCCCTTTTGCAGATTCCTCATATCAACAAACAACACAAATGTTATCCTGTACAACATGAGACGTAACGAAACGGAAAGTCTTCTGAATATCACGGGAGCTTCTAAACAGACAGAGGTGTTCACATCCACTTACTCTTTGAGGATGGACAATGGCACGATCATGGAAAACATGGAATTGGAAAGTGGGGGCGTTTACGTGATCATGGTGGGGAAAAAGGAAAATGCTTATGTAAGTAATGGGTTTTTTAACACGTTCTCTGCGGGGCCATTTTTCATGGACTTTTAGCCTGTGCGTATGAGGTCTTTTAGAGGCCAATTTGAACTTATTTGCAGTGCGTGTGAGACCATTCCGGCCTCACAAAGCCTTTCCGGCCCCTGAGTAAAGTGACACGATCATGGAGTTATCGAGATGGAAAATGGGGGAGTTTATACAATCATGGGGGGGTGGGGGGTAAAAGGAAAACAGTTAAACTTTAGAAGACAGGTTTTTTTAAATATCACATTTGTCCTTCGAGGGTTAAAAACGATGCGATCATGGAATTATCTGACTGGAAAGCGGGAGAGTTATTTATTTATTTATTTATTTTTATTCATAACTTACAACTATCATTACAGGTAGGGCCCAATGCGATAGTGCAGTGGCATGAACACAAAGTTTATGAGATCATACCTTATTACTTAATACATATTATAACACAAAACCCTTAAAGCTACCTTTGTGAATTCACACAGAGCACACCCAAATATGTCAATTTCAACCGCTATTTTATTAATATTGCGAAGTGCTCGCGTAAAAGGCGCCTCCTGCAAGAGGTTGGTCCGCGCCCGCGGTACCGCCACCAGTTCACCGTCACCAGTTAGTACAATCATGGTAGCACAGACACTACGTCTAAATAGGGCGTACCTTTACTTAACACTGCTGAAAACACAACTGTGGTGTGTTTCATTACTTGCTGCGAGTACGGGAAAACACAATTGTGGTGTTAGCTGTATGGGAAAACACAATGGTGTGTGCAGATCCGTACCTGTGGCAAGACAAGAAAATCGGTTCGAAACCTTTTGGATGTTTAAAATGCTTTATTATTTCAGACATCGAAACTGTTTGTGATAACGGAAGCTAATTCAATATCCATGGCGTGGCTGCTGCCTCAGTTCTTCATCATATCTATAGGAGAAGTTAGTATGCAAGTTTTAATAATTAATTAATTATAGATAAATATTTTCTTGAAATTGGCTCTACCTTCCAATGACATTAGTAATTAATATGCAAATTTTAATAACACCATTCAAAACTGCGAGGAATAAGATTGTGAAGAAATTTTAAAATTATGCAATCAAAACATCTTGAGATTGAGTGACGAGACGAGCAGGTCGTTCACCTGATGGTAACCGCTACGCCTGTCCATAACAGTCACAGCCCCACCCAGAACCGCGCATAGCATAATCCTGCGCGGCACTTCACTGCGCTCGTCAACCTGAGACATCGGCTCTAAAGTCTCACATGCCCAGTAATTTCGCTGGAAACAGTGCCCTTCAAACCGGAACATGGTAATGTTTGCACACTACTGCTTGGCGGATCTGACTTACACCGTATTATTTTTTTTCACTTTGTGTATTAAATTGTATTATTAAAAAAACAAAACACAAGCACCAACTTATAATAACTAACGTAAATATAACTTGGCCAGGTCTTGTTCGGGGTGACAGGAAACGAGTTTGCCTTCAAAGAGGCTCCTGGCAGCATGAAAGCTGTGATGACATCCATATGGCTGCTCACCGAAGCCATTGGTAACGTCATCATCATCATCATCACCAGGCTGTTCATCAGTTATTCACAGGTAATTAGAATATTAATTAATTCTACTTCCATATCTACTAGTCTTATTCTATTACTAGCTGTTCTCCGCAGTTTTACTCGCGATACCCGATATACAAAGTATCTAATGTAATAGCCTAGAATAACATCTATTTCCTTACCAAATTTCATCCAAATTCGTTCAGCCGTTGCGACGTGAAGAGGAAACAGAAACACACACACACACACATTTATAAATTAGCGATTATTATACAACTAGTTTAACCTCGCGGTTTCACTCGCATTAACTATTGTCCTATTAGGTACTGTTAATCTTTACGGGATAAAAAGTTTCTATATTCTATTCTAGGACTTTTAATATCTATCCCTACTTATATTATAAATGCGAAAGTAACTCTTTTTGTCTGTCTGTCCGTCTGTTGCTCTTTCACGCCTAAACTACTGAACCGATTGAAATGAAATTTGGTACAGAGATAGTCTAGAGTCTAAGAAAGGACATAGGGTACTTTTTAATACGAAAAAAGCATTGTAAAGGTTTGAAATAGGGGATGAAAGTTTGTATGGAAGTTTCGTAATTTTTGAAGCTAGAAACTTGAAATTTATTTTTTAGGCTTTTGATTAGATATGAATAAATATGACATTCAAAGTTTGTAAAAATATACCCTTGAGGGGGTTGAATAAATATAGGGGATGTAAGTTTGTATGGAAATAAATAAGGTTTCGGCTAAACCACTGGGCCGATTTTAAAAATTCTTTCACTAATGGTAAGCTACATTGACAGCGAGTAACATAGGCTATATTTTATCCCCATATTCCCGCGGGAACAGGAACTACGCGGGTGAAACCGCGGGCGCAGCTAGTAATCCTATATATCGAACATCAATGATGTGTATGCGGACGGATGGTCAGATATACTGTCGGAATGCTTGCGTTTTTGTGAAAGAGAATGAGAGTGAAACTATGAATGTGTATTTTGTTATAACTGTGTTGTACTGTTGTAGTGTATTCTTCGATTGTTGTAATTGGCTGCGGCCGTTTCAATTGAAATAAATAAATAAATCAAAATCCGTTCAGACGTTACGATGCGAAGAGAGAAGAAACAAACAAACACACAAACTTTCGCATTACAATGTGATAGTGTGATGTTTATAATGTTTTTTTCTTTTAAATGAGTAGATCTATATATATAAAAATGTTATGTTGGGTTGTGTACGCTTCAAAAACTCAAAAAGTTCTGCACCGATCGAGCTGATATATAATTGTTTTTATCTATTTGTTTAATAAGTGACATATCAGCGAATGTGCGAATGTGCCACAGCGAAGCGTGGCAGGGTACAGCTAGTATGTTCATAAATCTTAACTAGGTAGGTATTATACCAACAGAAAATAAGGTGACCACAACCTCTAATGGTAAGTGACGACGCAGCTTGCCGAGAACAACATGATTGCTTTAAATAAGAAAAAAACTGTATTACTATAAGAAATAAAGATGTTTATTCAAAGTGGTTGTCGAGAAATGGATGGTATAACAAATATATTTTTTCATGCTCTTTTTAATAGCTTCTTGCGGTCGTCTGTTAAATGGTTTTCTTTTCAATACAGATTGAATCTTTCTGACTTAAACAGTTAGTTCAAAAATAGTTTATTTGTGTTTTAAAGTAAACAAATACGATCAACATAGTTACTCCTATACTTAGTCATCTTATGTACGGAAAATCGTGTGCGCAAAAAAAAATCTACAGTTTATCGCAATCACAGTATTCTATGTCCTTCGTCAGGATTTTAACTACCTCCATACCAAATTTTATCAAAATCTATTCAGCCGTTTAGTTGTGAAAAGGGTAGAAACAGTCACGAAGACAGAGACAGACAGAGTACCTTTCGCTTTAATAATACTAGTGGCAAAGTTCTGGGTGACACTGTAACTGCTATGAGCAGACATGGCGCTTACCATCAGGTGAACGACTTCCTCGTCTACGTCGATACTTACCATCAGGTGAGACTGCGGTGAAATGCTTGCCTATACAGCAAATAAAAAAAATAAAAAACGACAATTAACAGACTGTACATGAACGGTGAAAAGCGTTTCCACAAGAGAAAATTTAATTTTATCCTCAACTGTTTTAATGAGAGGGTTAAAAAGTTGAAGAACTTTGACACAACTATTTTATTAAATTAAACTAACTTTGGTACAGATAAAGCTACTCGGTAGCTCGAAGCGTACTATAAACTTTCAGTTTCCCTTGAAACTATTCAAAACTTAACTTAAATTTGTTAGAAAATTATCGTTTTTAATTAGACCGCTTACGACAGCTGGACGTCTTGCAAATTGGACATTCTGAGACATCTCCAATTGTTCAACAAAGTTGAAATTTTACATAAAAGTTGTCATAACATGAATGACAATTATCCTAAAGCTGATTCCACCCACTCGTTGGTGAAGTGGCGAGTTAACTTGCGAAAATGGTGAGTAAGTTCGCAATGTCTGTCTTACGATGGCAAAGACTTAACTCGCCAGCTTAGAAGGTTAACTTGCCACTAAACTATTGAATGTGTAAATCAGCTTTTACTCTACAATCGGGCTTAGCAATATCCGAACTGGTCCTTACTTTCAATTTGATTTTACACATGCAAACCATGTATTGTTCTCGTTGCATATATAATAACTAGCTGCGCTCTGCGATTTTACTCGCATAATTCTAGTTTTCCTGCAATAACTCTCTTAAAAGCTATATTTTTCCCCGTTTTTGCCACATTCTTCGTCGTAGCGTGATGTTATATAGCCTATAAACCTTCCTCGATAAATGGACTATTGAACACAAAAAGAATTTTTCAATTCCAACCAGTAGTTCCTGAGATCCTAGCGTTCAAACAAACAAACAAACTCTTCAGCTTTTTATAATAGTATAGATTTAATCTGGATGTTTGTGCCCTTGGTTTCCGTAGTTTCATATTCCCCAGATACAAACTCAGGGATAAAGGGGTTCCAATTTATGTATGTAATCGTGAAGGATTATTTATTTATTTCTGTTTCAGGAAACACAATTTTTCATTTACACGGGTCTGATGTTTGTCTCAATATCGGTGTTTCAATATCTCTCCGGCGGGTATCAGTTCGGGAATCCAGAGGACGATGTGCCGAGAAAACAGTGTCGGAGTAACAGCGAACAGCTGTATGCGCAGGTCAAACAAGCTGAAGACTGCCTAGAACATTGACTACTGGATCTTAGATATACATAACCAATTATATTAAGATGGTCATTATGGAAAAATGAGTAACTGTTAGGGATTTGTCTAAGGAATCACGTCTTAGAGTTATCAGACCCCCCCAAGGGCTTCTGACGCGGCTTAACGACTGAGCTGATGTTTGACTTAACCAATTTAGAGGTAAGAAATCTCCGGTCAAACGTTCTCAAACCAATTTCTTCCTGATTCGGATAACGCATCCTGTATTTTAATGAATTACCTTGTGATAATTGATTAAAATACAGTTACCTATGATATTCTCTGTAATTAAAAAGATTACGATAGATTTTTTGTTTTATTTTAGAGATAGGTAATCTTTGGACGTAAAACACGGCGTAGCTCTATAGAACAAACTAATCGATCCCTTATAGTTTTAGATTTTTGTACGAATCATCTTTTGTACTTTTGTTTATTTATTTAAATGTGTATTTAATTTGCAATGACCACTTTAGTATAAAATAGTTACACGAGTGTGCTGTATAATTTTAGTTAGGTTAACTTTTTGTTTTGTAATAAATCTTTTATTGATATTTAAGATAGTATAATTTAATCCTGAATAAAAAGCAGCAAGCCACAGTAAAGAGGTACGGCGCGCTGCACGACGTCATGCAGCGCTCCGCATACGTCATGCGATGCTTTTTTTTTTTCATAAAAAGTGTATCAAAGTGACAAAATGTGTGCAATTGACATGTCAGTCGCGTAGCGCAGAACGGTGCGACGCATTTATCTGTTTTTTGCCTAAATCCGCGCTCGCTGCGCACCTCACAGCCAACAATAAGTAGGTAAATACCACAATCGAGATACACATTGTTTGCGCTATTCACTGCAAAAGCAATGTAGCGGAAATATTTCGTTTGCAGTCCTAAAAATATTTAAAAAAAACAATCGCAACATAACCACTCTTGATTGCACGAACTATAATCGAATTGCCACCGCAAAAAATAAACGAGAAACACGCTTTAGCGCAGATTGAAAGCACTAGTCGTTATGAGAATGCTCATAGCGAGTTTTTCCGAAATGTGATTAAAAGGAATAATGTGATTTGTAGACTATTCCTACGCCAGATTTTCCGCAAGATCTAATGTTATAAGATTTCATATTACTATTTCGGCTAGCCCTTTGTTAAAATGGCGTAATAATCCGTAGTAGCAATAGATTTAAGAATCAATAGATATAGATCTATTTTTATTTTAGCGACAAAACAGGGTCATTTACCATTTGGGCCATTAGGAGTTACGACCATTGACTCGAATGAAGATGTGTAACAATCAGGGTAGTAGTGGGAGGCCTCTTCTGCAAGAGACTGCCAAGCAGTAGTGTGCAAACATTACTGTGTTCCGGTTTGAAGGGTATTGTTTCCAGCGAAATTACTGGGCATAATGAGACTTTAAAGCTGATGTCTCAGGGTGACAAGCGCAGTGCAGTGCCGCGCAGGATTTTGCAACGCAGGGTTCTGGGTGGTCCTGTGGCTGTTATGACCAGGCGTAGCGCTTACCATCAGGTGAAGGAAACGCACGTTTCGTCACTCAGCCAATTAAAAAAAAAATTAGAGACTGTGGTGGACTTATTAGGCTAACTAATCTCTCTTCATGTGGGTAGGTACTCTGACTCTTTGTGTTTGTAGGACCATGGTCCTCGTAGCTCCTGACTGAGCTTCGGGCTATGGCATCTTAGCACGCACTCAACTGATCAATTTTTTATTTTTTATTTGTCTGATTGACTAGACGAGCAAGTCGTTCACCTGATGGTAAGCGCAAACAACAACAAATATAACATGATTTTAGAACTTCTATAAATGCAAGGTAAGATTGACGGCAGGTCGAGTCAGGACAAACCCAATTAATTTTATTACCGTCCTTCCTAGCATGTTTGCGAATTGAATACAATGTAAACAGCTAAACGCTTAAGCTGTTTAAGCAATAGTAACGAAAGCTTTTAAATAGAAGACAATTATTTAGGTACTTGAGCAAACTGCACGCTTTGTAATGTCCGGAGTCCCAAGGCGGTATTACCTAACTCTTATATGTGCGATATTACGGTGCATAGAATGTCGGAAGTACAGTGCAGTCCTTATTTGTACAATGCACGGTAAATGTAGAGCACTTGATTTGCGATACGTTCCGGGAAACTAAATTCTGCAAATTTTAAATTCTATTTTCGAGATGTTCTTTCGTATTTCAATACGGAGTATTACACAGAAATGTTCTGTAGCGTTGCTTGTTGGTCTCCACGGAAACATTTATTCGTATTTTTGGAATGTAATATGACAAAAATATCCCTGAGTTGGTACGAATTTATGTACATAATTTGAAGTGAGAGAATATCAATATGCAAGGTTTCACAATAGTTGTACATATGTGGACATTTCAAACTGCTTTTTAGGGTTCCGTACTCAAAGGGTAAAACGGGACTCTATTACTACGACTCCGCTGTCTGCCCGTCTGTCTGTCCGTCTGTCACCAGGCTGTATATCATGAACCATGATAATTAGACAGTTGAAATTTTCACAGATGATGTATTTCTGTTGCCGCTATACCATAAATACTATCTAACAGAATAAAATAAATATTTAAGAGGGCTCCCATACAACAAACGTGATTTTTTAGCTCGTCTTTGCTCGATTTTGATAACGGCAACCGATAGACGCTTGATATATTCCTAAAATATTTATTTGTGTATTCAAATTAAAAATAACTAATTATATTAAAATAAAATTAATATTTAAGGGGGGCTCTACAACAAACTACGGAACCCTTCGCGCGCGAGTCAGACTCGCACTTGGCCGGTTTTAATATTTTAAACTCGCTTTACACATTTGTATTGTGCCTCTATATTTACCTTTATGTATTTGCAAGATACAAAGTTAGTAAGGTCTTGATAATTGGTCCATATAGTCCGTATTAGGACCAATTGCTGGTTTTCCAATTATGGAAACACGTGTTTGGTAAAAGCCTTAGCGGAAAATCTGTGCGTCACAAGCTCGCAATAACTACCCCTTTGAAGTCAATGTTGAAATATATAACGTTAAACAAATACCCCAGCTTCTGGCAGGCAGTTGTCTCTTTTGATTTACAAATATTTGCTTTCGGTAAAGCCAATTTCATCTTGATTTTGTCAAAAGGAAACAGGGTTAGCGAGGTTTGGTTAAATAAATTTGATGGTATGTAAATTTAGTCACCTATTTTGGGAACATTTATTTACTATTCTTAAAGGATTATCCATTTTTATTCGCTCACTCACTTTTGTCAAAGTCACTGAGCGGTTAGAAAGTTAATTAACAGCTTTAATTGTTTGTTCAGTTGAAATATAATTATGATTCGGATCAAACCGCGTGGCTAAAAAAGCAATATTGGGATAGAATTTCCCAATTAAGGCTTGTTTATTTTAATTTCAGAATGGAAATCGATACCGATAATAAAATTGAAGCGTCTGTCTATGTTTTACATACATACATACAGGTATCATCAATCAGAGTTCAGAAGATATGAATCCCCACTTCCCTACTTCATTTATATTATAAATGCGAAAGTAACTCTGTCTGTCTGTCTGTTGCTCTTTCACGCTTAAACTACTGAACCGATTGAAATGAAATTTGGTACAGAGATAGTCTAGAGCCTAAGAAAGGACATAAGGTACTTTTTAATGCGAAAAAAGCATTGTAAGGGTTTGAAATAGGGGATGAAAGTTTGAATGGAAGTTTCTTCATTTTTGAAGCTAGAAGCTTGAAATTTATTTTTTAGGCTTTTGATTAGATATAAATAAATAAATATGACATTCAGCAATTGTAAAAATTTACCCTTGAGGGGGTAAAATAAATATAGGGGATGAAAGTTTGTATGGAAATATGTAAGGTTTTGGCTAAACCACTGGGCCGATTTTAAAAATTCTTTCACTAATGGAAAGCTACATTGACAGCGAGTAACATAGGCTATATTTTATCCCCATATTCCCGCGGGAACAGGAACTACGCGGGTGAAACCGCGGGCGCAGCTAGTAATAAATATTGGTAAAGGCGAACGAAGTCGCGACTACAGCTAGTATATAATACTAATAACGTAGCAAAGTCGTCCTTTTCATTAAATTCAATTGATTCATTAACTCGACAAGTCTAATATTAAATTTATTTGATTGTTATGTCAACGGATCATAAATTTATATTAAAGTAGGTAAAGTCAGGTTTTTATGGCGCGTTTTTAGTTGTAGATTAAGTAATTAGCTGTAGGTTAAGTAATTAACTTAAATTTTATCAGAGTCGCAATGATGGCTGTTTTTCGACGATTTATAGAATCTATCTTAATTTCAGAAATTAAAGGAAATACTTATTAATAGCATCATCATCATCATCATCGACACATATCGTCCCACTGCTGGGCACGGGTCTCCGCTCACTTTCGTGAGGAGGGTTAGGCCATAGTCCACCACGGGGGCCCGGTCCGGATTAGTCGATACCATACCTACCTACGAAATAATTCTCGGGTAGGACATACCTACCCGGAGGTCGGTACCTTTTTCCTTCACCGAAAAGCGAGTGATAATTACGTAGGTACATACCTATGTTTTACAGAAAAACATTGGTACGTCCCGCACTGGGATTTTAACTCACGTCCTTCTCCTTGGAAGGCGGATTGATAGCATAGACAAAGCCTAGGCTGCGATAGACAAACGTTGCTAAGCTAACGTTAAGCAAAAATACGTGCTTAAGTATCGTTCTCAATGCCGCTTTTCTTTACTTCTAACATTATTATTTAGCACAACAACCTAAACCTTCTGGTAAAAAATTCATCGAATGATATAAATTATTTATTTTAGACAAGAAACTTCAATTTTTCTTGTCCGTACACAAGATTAGTATTAAAGAGAATACAAACAGGTTTATCTATTTTCCTCGTATTTCATTGTACCTAGCTCGTATCTCACGTCTCCGGTCATCGCTCGAGTGCGAGATTGAGAGCTCACCCTTGTCTCGAGTAAGGTGATCAAGAATTCATAGAGGTATCCTTCTCCAACACGCTGACGCCGAACAATGTGTCGATTTACCAAGCACGAGTAAGTATGTGTTACCAACAGACGATTTTGTAGTCGAGATGTGAACAAATCCCGTAAAACAGTTGAATAGCAGTTGTAAAACAGTTGAATTGCAGTTGAACAGTTTAAAACTAGCTATCAACAACCCAGATTTACTTCTCTAGGGGGATTGTTTGTTTGTCGAATGAGGTAGTGCCCGAGCATAAATTAATTTGACAGTTAATGGTACCAAAACTGCTGACACAAATTACACTAAAACTTTGACAGCTCTAAAGTTAGTGCCGTCCCTCTCGTTTTCATAAGGTTGAAAAGTGATAACAAATCATTGGTAGGATTAAACTCTAAATGTTGTCTAGTTTGTAACAATAGAATTGGCGGAATTTTCATACGGCGCAGGTTGTAATTATTTTAAAGGGGAGATTTTGTGTAAGTTTGCTCCGGTATAAATTACTTTTGTTAGAATCATAAGTAGGAATAGGGACTGTTTTTATAAAATCAGTTATGGCATAGCCTTAGGGTATGTATCATGTTTTGTTTTATGCAAAGATAAATACAAAGCTGACAATCGCCACGCTGCTACAGCAAAACTTTGCTAACACTTATAAAAATAATTATAAGTCCACGAATGAAAACTGGACCTCACTCATTAAAAGTCATGGCTCTCCACCTACAGAACGGATTATAAATGGTTCCTTCGCAAGTTTCCGATGATTGCATTGTACGGACGATGTACGGACGTAAACTATATCCGGAGATTTGTGTTTACGGGTAAAGCTCTCGGCAACGACAATTTATTTGTTTTTCAAATAGGTATCTGATATTACGGAATTGTGAAAAATGAAAAATGTTTTCTTCACATATTGTATTAAGCTTAACTCTATCTATGTGAAAGTTTTTGGATTCGGAACGGACCCATTTGGTGAGCCGATGTAGTGCAGAGCAATTGAGATTCAAAGGTTCGAGTTCCAGAAGTTTTCCTTCAAAGAAATTGAGATAAAAGATTTTGAGAGAAGGCGTTACTCTCCAAAATGAGTTATGTATTCGATGGACACTATCCAACTACTACTATTTCTAGGCATAATAAGCCGGCATATCTAGCTGTGTATCACATATGATACACAGCTAGATAGTAGGCATGTGTCTGAAGTCTGCTTAAATTAATATTAACAGGCCTGTTGAGTAATCGTTACTATTCATTCTAATCCATTTGTTCCGGGATAGGTAGCTATAGACGAGGCCACCTGAAGCATAAACAGTGGTGAGATGACCTTATCCCCGTAATGGACTGGGCTAGAGCATACAATTGGAGCATAGACCTAATCAATTAGCCTGATTTTGGATTAGGAGCTTCAAGTCGGACAGCCTGTCCGACTTTTGTTAATTTAGATGTATGTAGTTTGGTTCTAAAGGCCACCCATTTTACCAATTTTGTCTTGTAATCTAGTACTATGTTCGTCTCATATTTATAGCACGGTATCCTTGACGTAAGAAGGTGATACGATGTGTGAGGTTGGTAGTTTCGATTCCAGCACAGAGCAAATATTTGTATGAGCCACGGGTGTTTGTTGTTTCTGGGTGTTTGTGAGACCGTTCTTGATTCTAGATGCAAGGAATCATAGTCAAGGGGTTTTATTTGACTGGGTGACGAGTTGAGGAAGTCTTTCGCCTGATGGTAAGCGCTATGCCAGTCCATAACAGATGCAGTGCCACCCAGATTGCATTGCATAATCCTGCGTGGCATTGCACTGCGCTCGTCCACCCTGAGACACCGGCTCTAAAGTCTCATATGCCCAGTAATTTGGCTGGAAACAGTGCCCTTCAAACTGGAACACTCTGGTTGCACACTACTGTTTGGCCTCTTTTGATGTAAAGAAAGGAAAATTAAGCATGTGTCATCATCATTCGTCCTTCAGGTCACGTGCTCGCATTGTAAATTGCCTTCCTTTCATGCATCCAATTGACACTCGGCGCCGGCTGGCGCGTGAAAAATGGGTCGTCTCCACCCCTCACGGTAGAACGGAATGAATTTGTCAACGACATGGCTCCTCAGAAGATATATAAAAGTTGATGATGATTGAGAATGATTAAAGCTGATGCGCTGGACGTTTTTGTTACACAAGTTATCCCATTCCTTTTACGAATTCCAGCAATCAAATATTACTGGACGTAGTAGAAAAGAGTCCATGAAAGTAACGAAGAACGCGTATTAAAACAAAAGGTTCGTAAAGTACAATACTGTATTGTAAATACAGCTTACTTTTCCTAGGGCAGGTATCCATATTTCACCACGAACCGTTAATTTTTATCCTTTTTGAAGTAAGTATAATATTATTAATAACGTCCCGCAGTTAAGACCGTAATAAAGCTGGGATCTCGCTCCTGAGACGCAATATCATTTTATTTGAAATACTAGTCTACTCTCGCTGTCTAACTTGCGATAAATGACGAAACAATAATATGTTGCAATAAAATAATAATATTGAAACAAAAAATGTTTTTCGAAAACACAATAAAAAATAAACGTTATCACTTTTGCTACAAGAGTGTTAGTTCTAAGGGCTCAGGGTGGCGGCAATGAGACACATGTTTACTATTACGGGTCCTGTATTCGACTGACGTTAGGTACCGGCCGCGGACACAGCCGCTTGCCCTGTCACTATATCTACTTATGCCTAACAAAGAGCCAAATTTCCACTTATACCAAGATGGGAAAAAAACTTGAGAGTTCACTTTTACATACAGACATACACGCACTGTCAAACACATAAAAACCAAAACAGAAGCCAAACAAAAACAGTAAATTTTTTAGTTTTTGTTTGTCTAAGTGACGAGACGAGCAAGTTGTTCTCCTGATGGTAAGCACTACGTCTGTCCATAACAGTTACGGCGCCACCCAGAACTTTGCATTGCACAATCCTGCGCGGCACTACACTGCGCTCGTCACCCTGAGACATCGGCTCTTAAGTCTCATATGCCCAGTGATTTCGCTGGAAACAGTGCCTTTCAAATCGAAACACAGTAATGTTTACGTACTACTGCGTGGCGGATGAATATCTGCCAATTATATTTAACTAACTTGTATGTTTGTATCAATATAACAATAATAAAACATAACATTGGCAAAACAGCTAATGCTTATTTTGTAAAGAAACATTATCCACGAGAAACGAGTATGTAATATTCGTGAAACGTACAATTTGCAATTTATATACTGTTTAATACTTTGTTTCGCCGGCAGTCGGCAGCCTTTTGATTTATATAACTCCTGTTCCACTTTAGAACTTATAACGACGTCGGTGCAGTCACGCGAACTAATTTAGGTAACAGCACCCTACGACTGAAACGGATTCAATAAAATAAATAGTACTTTGAAATGTAAATTGTTTATTGAGGGGAGAAAATACGATAAAAGGAAACAAAAAGTGTAGCCGTATTTTTAGAAACAGAAGAATTTGAAATGGAAAAATTCCATCTTAAGCGTCTACTTCAAATACTACATTTGTTCCCAAACGCTGGATAAACAATAGAAAACGTGACAATAATTACAACGATACTATGATTATAGACGTAGTTTTTTTTTACTGTGTGACGAGACGAGCGACTCGTTCACCTGATGGTAAGCGCTACGCATGCCCTTAAGAGTTCCGTGCCAGCCAGAACTTTGCATTACATAATCATGCGCGACACTGCACTGCGCTCATCACCCTGAGACATCGGAGTAGTCGCCCTGAGATTAGTTGTTTATGATTATTCGTAAATAGGTCGCTTATGGATCATCCATTAATCACGTGAGGCTCGAAACGGATTAGGTAGTCTAGTTAAAGTCACGATTCAGTAAATGGGGTGAGTGCTTTACTGAAACTTCCTGGGAGTTTTGGAAAGAACACGGTTTTTTTTTAAATAGGTCGTTGCTGTGGTACCTTAAAGATACTCGTGATTTTGGATAGAGAGCGGTTGGGGGAGCGAGTAGTAGCCTTAAATCTCACCACGTATTACCAAGGCAGAGGTGGGCTTAAAATGTTGCTAAAAACCATTACGTGATTAATGAACGACCCCTTAAATATATTTGGCATGTACCTAAGTAGTAGAGTGTAACTAATCCGGAAGCCAACAACGTGTCTATGATAAGATAACAGCTATCCTGATACGCAAGAATCCTTGTGAAACGTGAGCATTGTTTCGTATTGGAAATCAAGATGTTTCACCCTCTTAACTTTAGTTTATTCAGCAGAGAAATAGGCTTGTTGGATAATAGTTACGTTCTCCCATAATAATAGAAAATAATAATAAAACCTTTTTATTTTGTATGATAGTAAGTAACAACAAAATTTTTAATTAAACACTTTTAGTGCGAAGAACACAAATGTCGTGTTTTTCACAGCATGCCAGGAGTACGGCAAAACACAACTGTTGTGTTTTTTGTATGGGAAAACACTATGGAGCGTGCAGACTGCAGAGCCGCACAACATTATTGTAATAATCCCGTACTGAGCAGATTTTCTACTTACCATCTGGTAAGTTAGCCAATAACCAATTCTGTTCAATAACCTTGAATTTATCATCATCATAATCATCATCAACTCATATCGACCCACTGGCCCATTGCTGAGCTGGGTCTCCCCTCCCTTTCGTTTCACTGCGACTTAGGGCGATTTATCTAACATATTGGTAATATATTATACCAGACAATGAGAATTCCCATATTTTTATTCTAGGAAATTGATATCATATTTGTACCAATCCAATAAGGTTACCAATAAGCTACGCTTTCCACATGCATTGTAAAGGAATTTGTCGATAACATATGGGAAATACATTTTTTGTACACCGTAAAAGGCATATTATTGGATAGAAATATCATTTCCAGAAATCAATAGAATCTGTTGTATCTGTAGATTGTGTAGCCAGATGAATGGAATAGAAAGAATAGAAAAACTCTTTATTGTACACCAGAAACAAAAATAAACACAGTACAGAAGAATTACAATAGGTAAACAAGGGTAGTACAATGGGCGGTCTTATCGCCGAAAGCGATTTCTTCCAGACAACCTTTGGATGGACAGTAAAAAACATTTTTCGATAGTAAGGTGGATGGCGTACTTACAGTAAAATCAAGATGAAATTCAGATGAAATGAATAAGTAAACCGATATAAAAGATTGTTTTGATTTGATGGCATCCTAGTAGTTCTAGATTCCCTATGTACATCCCTGTATCTAGGGAGTCCTAGTCAGGGTTGGGATCTATGTGTGTGATCGTGACGCGTTATTTATTTATTCAGGGATTTAAATCACTTGGCAGTTGCCTCGCTTGGTACGAGTATTCCACCAGTGTAGGGTCTGAATTTCGTATTTTATATTAAGAATATAAAATAAGGATAGAAATGTAAATACTTTATTGTCCAGTTACACCAGTTCCGAAATAAACAAGGTTCATAAAGAATAGGAATTATAAAAGAAAAAAAAGTGGAAATAAAATAAAAAAAAACGAAATGTGTGCTGGGGCACAAAGAAGAAGTGAAACTTCAAGTAAAGAGTGTGTGTACTTATGTACACGCGTTAGAAGTTATACTTCTAATTATATTATATATATTATATTATTATTATATTCTATTATATTATTTTCTTCTTTAAATACAAAAGGATTGAAGGGGTTATGCCACTTTTCGCTAGGTTGACGTTTGACAAACACTCTTGGTCGTTTAATTCCAGCTCGAAGAATATTGTTATAATCTTCATCACAAGTAATATTGTTATTTTTATAAAAGGAATCTATATCAGAGTAATCATTATTTTCAAGGTTAATTCTTACATTTTTATAACGTTGAGCATGTTCTTTAAAATTTGGTTCATCTTTTTGCATCGGTGATAATATTGTAGTGGATCTACTAGGCATGAAAGGTGCTTCAAATTTGCATTGTTGAGGTTTATTTGCAACTATTTTTTTGTAGCATGTAAACGTATGCTTGTGTGTTTGTAATTTAATATTGTTTGATGCTTCTTGAGATGAGACAGATATTAAATCATCAATTAATTTGGTGAATTTAACCTCAAATGCACGATCCACATAATTTACACAGTTCAACTTACCACCTTAAAGACAAATGCCTGCTGTTGAAATTGAATAAAAATTTGCCCAATACACGTGATTGATTTGATGGTTTCCAATCGAAATGTTAGGAAACGAATAACTGTAGCGCGCGCGCAGAACCACCGTCGCGCCCTTCGGGCGGCGCCGGAAACGCTCGCCCATCTTCGGTGGCGGAGGCTTCGCCAAGCGCGCGCGAGGGAGAGCGATAGATTAGTCGGGATTGCATCATCCGCCCGTCAACAGCTTTCTTCCGCATTTTTACTTCCGACTCACAATTTCTTTTGTTTTATATTGTAAATCTTATTATAATAATGTTGTGGTGAGGAATAAACGCTTACCAAGCATTATATAACTTAATTTTTTTACTTTTTTTTCACATTTTCACAGTGAACACAATACCGGTTTGTCTCATGAAATTAACTGAGCAGAGAAATTTCTGTTGAAATTTTTCTTGAATTTTCTTTGCTATAAACCTCACGGAGCCCGATACCTTTCCAACGAATGCAAAACCGTGGAAATCGGTTCGTGCGTTCTAGAGTTATAGCGTCAGGAAGGAAAACCCGACTCGTAAAAATTCACTCTCATCATTTTTCTCCATCGCGCCAAAAGAAGTATAACTTCAAAAATATAAAAAAAAAAATCATAAAAGAAATTAAAAAAAAAGACAAAACCTAACTCTCTCTCTCTCTCTAACTTCACTAATTCATATCTCCCTCTCAATTTCCGTGTTCGCCTCGATCACATTTTTCGTAACGCATTCACCAGCTTACTCCCCAAGTCAAGCGTGCGTAAAGAAGTTTTACTTCAAAAAAGTAAAAAGAAACCATATAAAAGAAAATTTAAAAAAATATTCACAAGCGATACGAACCTACGCCTATGTCCAATTCACTGGTAGTTGGTGTTGTTTAACGAAGTGCTACATAAAAATACCTTACAAGGCCTCCTTGAAATAGATTTATTGTGACAAAATGCTACAGTGAAAAGGAAGACTATTAATTTTGCTCACTAGCTTGAGTTAACATATCCATGTTAACTCAAACTCGTGAGCAGAATCAAAACATCCGTTTTGTGTACTAAAATGTGTAGGTGTGAAGGCTATTTATATAATGAATGAGTTAAATCTAATTAAATAGTAATTCTATTTTATTTTAAGATTTTTTATGAGACTATTAATATTGAACCAGGCCTGTATGAATCCATTATTAATGTTTCACATATTTTTATATTGAGCCTTAAAATAAATAAAATAAAGCTCACATCACATACTTGAAAGAATGTCGTTGTCATGGAAAAACTGCAAATGAATTTTGCAAGAGCAAATATTTGCGATACAGCGTATTTAAAATGCACCCAGTAAACAGTCCGCTACTCGTTAATTATTTCAAGTTTCATTTTCAGCCATAAAAATATTCACGATATTCATATTTAACAACTCAGAAATTATCTCAAGTCATGATGTTTACATCAACAATTTAGAAAACTCTGAAACCGCGTGGCATAACTGTGACACCGAAAGGGAAAACTTTGACACCGGGTGGGATACTCTGAAACCGGGTGGGAAAACTCAGACACCGGGTGGGCAAACTCTGACACCGGGTGGGAAAACTCTGACACCGGGTGGGAAGATTCTGACACCGGGTGTGAAAACCGTGAAGGAAAACATCGTGGGGAAACCCACACTACCTACCCGAGAGTTACTACAGAGGTAGGTATGTTATCCACCAACCAGAACCAATCCGATATTATGGCTTAATTTCACTGGAAACAGTGGACTTTAAACCGGAACACAGTATTATTTTCACAGTATTCAATTTAAGCCCTGACATAACGACATCTTAAACATTAGAACATCTTATCTATCGTAAATCCTGAGGGTGCATGCTACTAACATCCATGAGATAATACGAAGCTCGTAACAAAAATGCTAACTTTGCTTTTACTTCCATTTATGGCAGCCAGTTCTTAAAGGTTGAATATTGTACTCGTTACTTAGACCCATAACCCTTTCACATTAAAAGCTTTGTCTCACATCCTCGCCTGGAGGCTTCTTAGAAAATACGTTCAGAGACACGAGTTTAAAGAATAAGAATATTTTGCCATTGAGCTATAAATGGTAGACATGTACAGGCTAATTGTCTTAGTGTGCGTCAACGGGCTAGTGTGAGTTTTTGCTGCAAGAATAGGTTCTACTGTGACCGCGTAAACTCGCAGTTTGTATGAAGAATTTTTTTGCTAAAAGATGAAATTAAATTAACGTAAACTCTTTTGTTAATACGCATGCAGTCACGCCTTTCTCCCGTTGGGATAGGCAGAGAATACATCTTTCCACATGCTACGATCCCAGCGGAAAGCAGTACACCAACTCCCTGACACCCCTTACTGGTTTCTGGAACTCCAGACCAATAGGCTGTGTAGGGTCCATGTGTGATGATGTCACATCCTTTCCGCCGCTTTTATGTTACGTTTGTAAAATAAATTCAGCAGCTGTTGCGACTCAGCTTAACACGTTTCCTGCTGAAAACACAGACGTTGTATTTTTTATAACTTTACGCGGGTGCGGGAAAACACATATTTTGCCGGCTCTGTGGCGAAGCACAGACGTGTGTGTGTAACACGGCGCTACTACAGTGCGGCTCACACAGACGGCACGCCATTGCTGGAAAACACACACGGTCCGTAACGGTGCCTAACGTAAAAACCGGTTCAGCAGTCAACGTAATTAAATACAGTATTCATGTTGCCACACATGATTTGACCGACGACTGTAAAATATACAACCCACAGGAGAATAAATTCGAGGGTAATTAAGGTTAAAAGCTGAAAGTAATTACGTGTGAAGCACAGGAGAGGCGTGACGTGAAATTTAAATTGTTGTGGATAAATACATTTGCGTCGGGTGAGAATAAAGCAAAGTTTGGCAGCTTTACCAAATCACAACTGGTTACAACATTCAGTTGTTCGCAAAAAGGTCATTTTCAAAGTTGTTTTCCTGAAGACTTCGAGAGGTCAAAAACTTAACAGGTGTATTTATTAAGGTGCCCACAGTATGAGAAAACGTTTCCTGAATGAATATACTCGTAGTCTGAATAAGTTATTTCAGAAAGCAGTGAGAGCCTAGTAGGAGAACGTTTGCCTACAAAAAGAGGGACGTGAGTTCAAATCCCAGTGCGGACACATACCGTTGTGTTACTGAAAAAATATACTGTGTGAAAATAAGGTATTTTAACTTAAATTTTCATATAATTATATTTAATTTCTATAACTCGCAGGGTTCTGAATATTATGAATGCTAATCTCACTAATATTATAAATGCGAATGTGAGTTTGTTTGTTTGTTGCGCTTTCACGCCTAAACCACTAAACCGATTTTAAAAATTCTTTCACCAATGTACAGCTACGTTATAAGCGAGTAACATAGGTTATATTTTATCACCGTATTCCCACGGAAACGGGAACTACGCGGGCAAAACCACAGGTCTGCTAGAATAGTGTATTGCTAGGCATATGAGACTTTAGAGCCGAAGTCTCAGGGTGACGGGAACTGTGCGGTACCGCGCAAGATTATGTAATGCAAAGTCCTGGGTGGCACCGTAACTGTTATGGGCAGGCGTAGCGCTTACCATCAGGTGAACGACTTGCTCGTCTCGTCACTTAGCCAAATTAAAAAAAAGGATATATCTCCAAGTACCCTGCGAGTGAAATTGCTAGTTACGGGCTATTTCTAGCTATATGTTCAGTGTCTGGTTAATATCTCTACGCTATCCTCTTAGCAGGTAAGAGTGGTACCGAATGCAGATTGTATCAGACATCGCGTGGGAGTGCTTTCTACGTGTGACCACAGAATACATTCTAGTGCAACGAGGGTAGAATTTCCTTGAGTACAGTCCACGTCAAAAGTAAATGATAATCAGACAAGTTTCAAAAACCATGGCCGGTATTAACTGCATTAAACGTTTGTCATAATTATTTTCAACTAGTTGTGCCCCGCGGTTACACCCGCGTAGTTTCCGTTCCCATGGTAATACGGGGATAAAGTATAACCTATGTAACTTGCTGATAATGCAGCTTTACATTGGTGAAAGAATTTTAAAAATCGGTTTAGTTGTTTAGGCGTGAAAGCGTAACAAACAAACAAACAAACTCTCATTCGCATTTATAATAGTGGTTAGGATGTAATAATCTGATTCCACAAAAATGTCGTAACTCTCTGTCTCTCACTAAATCCTATTGATTGTTGTTGTTGTTGACTCCTTCAATAGATTTGCGATCAACTTTTGAATAGAGAGGAAGAGAGGAGGGAGTTATGTTATTTTTAAAATATAATATTGAATATTAGCAGCGCCCCGCGGTTTAGTATTACGATACGATACGATAAGATACGACACGTCACGACACGACACGACGCGACACGACACGATACCACATGACACGACACGACACGACACGATACGACACTTGTCTGATCAGCATTTACTTTTGAAGCTGACTGTACAAGTGTACAATTCAGTGCAGCATCAAACTGTTAGAACGTAGTTTATTCCCCGAGGCACATTGTTTTATGTTTGCAGAGTTAGCATTTAGTATGTTGCTCTGGAATATATAAAATGGGGTGTGATTAATTAACTTTGCTGCTACTCTTTACCTTAATAATTGTTTATACAAAAACTTCGACTTCAAAAGCGATTTGTTCAAAAAACTACATGTAATACATATTGTATTTTTTCGTAAGTATAATAGAATAAAATGGAATTGAATAGAATAGAAAATACTTTATTGTACTGTGTCACATGTCATCTCTCATCTATCACCTGTCATCTGTCATTTGTCATCTGTCATCTATCATCTATCATCTGTCATTTGTTTTCTGTCAGTTGTCATTTGTCAGTTGTCATTTGTCATCTGTCATCTGTCATCTGTCATTTGTCAACTGTTATCTGTCACCTGTCATCTATCATTTGTCATCTGTAATTTGTTATTGATAACCTGTCATCTGTCACATGTCATCTGTCATCTATCTGTCATCTGTCATCAGTTATCTGTAATCTATCATCTGCCTTTTGTCATCTGTCACTAGTCATCTGTCATTTGTAATTGGTAACCTGTCATCTGTCACATGTCATCTGTCACATGTCATTTGTCATCTTTCAAGTGTCATCTGACATTTGTTATCCATCATCTGTCATTTGTCATTCTTTAAGTGTCATCTGTCATCTGTCAAGTGTCATCTGTGATCTGTCATTTGTAATTGGTAACCTGTCATCTGTCACATGTCATTTGTCATCTATCATCTGTCATTTGTCATCTATCACCTGTCATCTGTCATCTGTCATGTGTAATTGGTAACCTGTCATTTGTAATTGGTAACCTGTCATCTGTCACATGTCATTTGTCATCTGTCATCTTTCAAGTGTCATCTGACATTTGTTATCCATCATCTGTCATTTGTCATTCTTTAAGTGTCATCTGTCATCTGTCAAGAGTGTCATCTGTGATCTGTCATTTGTAATTGGTAACCTGTCATCTGTCACATGTCATTTGTCATCTATCATCTGTCATTTGTCATCTATCACCTGTCATCTGTCATCTGTCATCTGTCATGTGTCATCTGTGATCTGTCATTTGTAATTGGTAACCTGTCATCTGTCATCTGTCATTTGTCAACTGTTATCTGTCACCTGTCATCTATCATCTGTCATTTGTCATCTGTAATTTGTTATTGGTAACCTGTCATCTGACATCTGCCTTTTGTCATCTGTCACTAGTCATCTGTCATTTGTAATTGGTAACCTGTCATCTGTCACATGTCATTTGTCATCTATCACCTGTCATCTGTCATCTTTCAAGTATCATCTGACATTTGTTATCCATCATCTGTCATTTGTCATTTGTCATCTGTAATTTGTTATTGGTAACCTGTCATCTATCATCTGTAATCTATCATCTGCCTTTTGTAATCTGTCACTAGTCATCTGTCATTTGTAATTGGTAACCTGTCATCTGTCATCTGTATTCTTTCATCTGTCAAGTCTCATCTATCATCTGTCATCTGTCATCTGTCATTTGTCAGCTGTCACTAGTCATCTGTCATCTGTCATTTGTAATTGGTAACCTGTCATCTTTCACATGTCATTTGTCATCTATCACCTGTCATCTGTCATTAGTCATCCGTCACCTGTCATCTGTCATTAGTCATCTGTCAGCAGTCATATATCATCTGTCATCTATCATCTATCATCTGTCATTTGTCATCTGTCAGCTGTCATCTGACATTTGTTATCCATCAGCTGTCATTTGTCATTTGTCATCTGTCTCTTGACTTGACTTCTTGATTATGGTCTCTGTGTTGTCATCTGTCATCTATCTTCTATCATCTGTCATCTGTCACTTGTCATCTGTCATCTATCATCTGTCATATGTCATCGATCACCTGTCATCTGTTATCTGTCACCTGTCATCTATCTATCATCTATCATTTGTCATCTGTCAGTTTTCATTTGTCATTTGTCATCTATCATCTGTCATCTGTCATCTGTCATTTTTCATCTGTCATCTGTCAGTTGTCATCTGAAATTAGTTGTCCATCAGCTGTCATTTGTCATTTGTCATCTATTATCTGTCTTTTGTCATCTATCATCTATCATCTGTCATTTGTCATCTGTCATCTATCTCATATCATCTGTCATCTGTCACTTGTCATCTGTCATCTATCATCTGACATTTGTCATCTATCACCTGTCATCTATCATCTGTCATTTGTTATCTGTCATCTGTCATCTATCACATGTCATCTGTCATCTATCATCTGTCATTTGTCATCTGTCATCTGTCATCTGTCAAGTGATATTACTTCTGTCATCAGTCATCTCACATCTGGCGTCTGGCATCTGGCATCCGTCATCTGTCACAAAAACAACAAACAAACAGTTGTAAATTAAATACAAAATGTTACAAAATTCTCTCTGACACATAAGTAAATAAGTACATCACCATTAAAAATAAAATGAACGCTGAAGTAGTATAAAATCCACTTCTATTTGTTGACAAATTGATAAGACCGTTGTCATCCCATGCTCAGCTAAATATAAACCGACAGCTATTAGCAGTTACGGTACAATGCGTCAAGGGACCCAATGACGAAGCGTTGTTGGCAAGGCATAATATCTATTCTGCAGACATGATAGGTTTGTTGTCGATATTTAATCCTACCATCATCTGCCGCGCATGCAGCAATGCATAGTTCTGGGTGGCGCTGCAACTGTTATGGGCAGGCGTAGCGCTTACCATCAGGAGAGATCAATTTGCTAGTCTCGTCACTAACTCAAATAAAAAGAAATATAATGATTTATTGTATTCGGACGTGTGAGATCTTACACACGTTATGCAGGACGCTTTAACGGAATCCCGCAGCGATATTACCAACCGATTATATCGTGCCTGTGTTGTAGTGGCTTCATCGAATACTATTTGATGAGTTACTACAATTAACTCCTTCCACTTAATTAACCCTAAATCCCTCGGTACTTTACTAAGTAGGGAGCTATTTAGCAAACAATTTGAACAATGTGTTTCAGTGATTATGACTCGTTGATTTCGCGCACGGTTAGCAATAAAACTTACAGTTACGGTTAGCGTACGGTTAGCGGTAAGACTTGCTGAAACTGTCCCTACTTCCAAATTAGTTTCACGCATCCAAAGTACGATAAGTACTGCAAGTAAGTACTGCACTGCGCTGAGTAGTCACTCAGGTTAGCTGCGTTATCTCGTCAACACGATGTTTCAACCAAAAGCAGCCTGTGTTAGGCCACAACGGTTGAAACTTTAACACACACATAGATACATAGATGGCACCATGCCTCATGGACACCTTGTTAGATTTTTAAGTTTTTAGTTTTAGTTAATTTTCCTTTTATTTATTTTGTTATTTAAGTTCTGTCAATAAATATATTTTTATCATAGATAGAAAGATTTAAACTATTATAAGTTTAATGTAACGTCTGCTGATCTTAGGAAGACGTTAGCTTTATATTTTGACGTGACAACGTCCAATAAATCGATGAACGCTTGCGCCGCATCTATCTCTCTTCTCTTCTTGACAGGTTAATTATTCTTGCATTTTAAAAATCTGATTATTATAATAATAAATGATGATGAGATGATATAATAAATACTTGAAATGATACTACATTTCAAGGATCTATTATTTTATTGTTAAAAAATGATTAAATTTTATTCATAAAAGTATGCAATCATTTCATCAATGTTTTGTTATGACGTTGTCACGTTAAAATATCGTCCGTAAACCAACTTTACAGATAACCAATTTTTTTTTTATAAAGCGGTGTTGTTGACACGCAAAACCTTCAGTTCAGCTAAAAGGACAGGATATTAAAAGTTGTTGTGAACTCTATTTATAGCGATTGTTGAAGTCTTGCCGGGAACCCGATCTCGTCAACATGGGCTCTAATCTCCCATTAAGAAGTTACCGAGAAAACGACAGAAAGTAGATTGTAGAAATACGAGATTTTAAACTCAGTATCTCGGAAAACATCATTAGGTTACAATTATAGCTGAGTTTTGTATGAAGGAGCTATACACCAAGAGCGGTTGCAATCTTATTATTGTCATTACAAAAATTGTAGAAAAATATTTTTTGTAGTTATATTTATTTTATTTGACTGAGTGACGAGACGATCCCCTGATGGTAAGCGCTACGCCTGCCCATATCAGTCAAAGCACAACGCAGAACCCTGCATTGCATGCCTGCGCGGTACTGCACTGCGCTCGTCACCCTGAGACATCGGGTCTAAAGTCTCATAATATGCCCAATAATGTTCCTGTTCTATATTCCATTTAATACGTAATATTTATCCCGTCTCTTTGCTCATTAATGATTCATTGTCACTCCATTAAATCACATAGAATTTTACGCATAAAAATATGTTAATGCCATTTATTTGGGAACAATCTGAAAATTATGAAGAAAAACGACGAATTATGGCTGTATTAAGAATGAGCTCTGGTAAATGAACTATATCTTGTAACAACCATGGTTTTA
Organism: Campaea margaritaria; assembly: GCA_912999815.1. Taxonomy (NCBI): domain Eukaryota; kingdom Metazoa; phylum Arthropoda; class Insecta; order Lepidoptera; family Geometridae; genus Campaea; species Campaea margaritaria. The sequence goes on from OU538801.1 coordinate 9,301,794, forward strand.
GCACATCCTGATAAAGCATTCTAGTCTTTAAACTGGAGTTTTAGTATTATGTCGGTGAATCACAGTTTTGTTCTTTCAGGAATGTAGAAATTAAACTGCGGGAGAACAATTCCGTTTTAAGACAATAGGAATCGCCGGTGGCTGTTTTAAAAAATTTAAAATGTAACTGTTGGTCCATTGTTACTCGGTACAGAAGCGGCGACACGACGAGACATCAAAATACAATTTGATGATTTTAACTGGTGGGCAGCGTGCTAACGGTTTCGGTCAGATAATAATTAAAAGTCTATTTGTCTCTGAAAATGTCGCATGCGAGAGATTGAAAACAAAGGACTACGAGTATTAGGTAAAAATTTGCAAAGCCGGTTTCAAAATGATTTGTAGTGGGACGCCTTTTCTGCAAGAGACCGCCAGGGGAAGTAGCCCACTTTTGCCAGACATTTCCGGTTTAAAGGGCATTGTTTCCAGCGAAATTACTGGGCATATGAAACTTTAGAGCCGATGTCTCAGAATGACGAGCGCAGTGTAGTGCCGGGCAGGATTGTGCAATGCAGGGTTCTGGGTGGTGCTGTGGCTGTTTATGGGCAGGCGTAGCGCTTACCATTAGGTGAATGACTTGCTCGTCTCGTCACTCAGTAAAAAAAAACAACAGAATTCTCTCAAATAGTGTGTGAATTAAGGAACCGTTGCGATGCGACGGTTAAAAAGTAGACAAGGTTAACGCTTTGGGAGCAAAAGTCCATAATAATTGGTTTCTATCAGATAGGATACCAGTATATTTTCTATTCTAACTTACCTTTTTTTATGTGCAACTAAGTTACAAAAGTTTTCTAACAAGTATTTTGCAGGGTCTTGCTATAAACGTTTGTAAATTGGCGAGAAAACCGCATGTTAACTAGTTCCGGCTGCTTGCATTGCAATGCATGTGGCGTGTCGCACGTGGCATTACAGTTGCAATGGGAAACCATAAATTCGTTTCACTATCTGCCATCCGCGGCACTGCATGCAAATGTGCAGGAATGTTTGCAGTCAGGTTGTTCTACTAAGAATGCCAAGGCATGTCTGAAAACGTATGGAAACGCATGTTTATTTTTAAAACTTATCAAAAAGTCTGTAGATAAGTTATTCCTCACGATGTTTTCCTTCACCGAAAAGCGAGTGATAATTACGTACATATGTTTTACAGAAACACATTGGTACGTGCCCGCATTGGGATTTGAACTCACAACCTTCTGATTGGAAGGCGGACGTTCTCCCATTAGGCTACCCACATATCTATGCGAGAATTATTTCGGAGGTAGGTAAGTTATCCACCAATCCGGACTGGGCCCCATGGTGGATTATGGCCTAACCCTCCTCACGAAAGTGAAGAGAGACCCGTGCCCAGCAGTGGAACGTTATGGGTTGATGATGATGATGATAAGTTACTTGTTTAAAATATTTGTCGTTTAAAGCATCCATTACGTGCTTAATTTAGACTTCATTTTTACCTACCTAAGTGTAGAATAGAATAGAATACAGTAGAAAACTCTTTATTGTACACCAAAAACAAAAATAAACACAGTACAGAAAAATTATAATAGGTAAACAGGTGTAGTACAATGGCCGTTCTTATCGCTGAAAGCGATTTCTTCCAGACAACCTTTGGATGGACAGTAAAAAGTAAAAGTGTAGTGTGTGTGTGTGTGTGTACAGTAGTGTATTGTTGATCGAAGACCTAAGTTATTAATTCCTATTCCTATTTTATTCATTTATGTTACCAACTGAATAGGTAAGCCACGTACCCTGTGTATGAAAAAATATCGGCCATATCTCAGCTCTCAGAGACAGTGAATTTTTTATACCCCATCCGAGGAGGCTTTTGTCTCCCGCCCTTGCGTAAATATTTTTGTAGCCACTACTTTTAAAAATTAGGGATGAACAACACGTCGTCGGCTGCTAGGTACATTGCAAAACAAAACACGCATGCTTTCCTTCATTAAATTTAAATTATTACCAGCTTCCAAGGCACCGCAGTCGCAGGCTGTGGAAACCAAACCACGTAGTGGCAACTCAAGATCGTTGAATAAATTAAATCACTATTTCTAGTCACATGCACGACGGGAGGCTTTCTTTAAACCCTTTACTAGACCGATGTATTGAGAACGTGTTTACTAGAGAAATTTATATAGACAAATGATAGAAGTTACTCGTTGATAAAATTGATGTCTATATTTAGAATTACCGACTACCTTTCCTCTCTGCAAAGTTTTAAAATGTTTGAATCAGCTAAACCTGTAACAACTGCAGTTTTATACTTTCCAAGTTACGAGTTACACTCTGGCACTCAACAAGGCACTCGCAGTATGGGCACTGCGAATAAAAACTATTCTATCCTTCTTTTGGCGGGAAAGTATCTAGAGGTCAGAGGTAATTGCCAATTGTGATTTGTGAAAGGTCATTACGATTTCCAAACGCAGAAAATATTTTTTCGATTTGTTCAGGCAATTGAATTTTTGTATTAAACCGTTCTGAGAGTGGAATTTTGTGTAATCATGGCTCATTATGGGTCCGACCATTGACACATCTTCAAATGTACAAGCTGAAGACTATGCCCTTACTGATTTTATAATAGTTCTCGTTCGAGTTCAAGAGCTGCTGGCATAATAAAGTTTCAACACAGCATTAACTGATAGAGCGGCGAGCGCCCGCAAACTTTATTCAACCAGATATTTTAAAAAGAGTCCACCTTCTGGAATAAGTAGTTACTAATTTAATAACCGATGGCTCCTCCTCTTGCGTCCAATAAATGCGCCAACAAATTCTAAGGAAACGCGTGATATTTCCTTAAAAGACATACTTATATACTCTCTGTAAAAATACCTTATTCCCATGACGCTCCTTTCATAACTTTATTGGAGGGCACGAAGTATTCCTCGTCAAAATACTTTGCGATCCCTGAACATGCCTAGGACGTGACCACGTCACGGTTTTCGATAACAGTTGTCATTTTCAACTAGTAACTGATTTTTCGTGTATGGCTGTTCACACGTACCTATACCTACAGTAAAAATGAGAATGCGTTTAGTATATTTCGGTGATGAAACGTGCCGTTGCCTCTTGTTGTTTGAAGCAGACGGTTTCCACGTGAACTGATCTCACTGAAGTGAACTGATCCCGTGTTATGAAACTTCTTTATCACTTCCATCTTCAAAAGACAAGACGTGCGATGATATACAATTGTCAAATTGTGGATAAACCGTCCAAAGTGAGCACGTTCCAATTTCGGTCCACTTGGCATCGCTTTATTCAAACACAAAACAAAATTAAATTTAAAAATAAAATAAAACAATAGAGTTAAATATAAAACATCCCATTTCATCCGTAGCATTTAATATTCAGACATATCAGCCAAAAACAATACATTCGTTACGCGCACAATGAGCAAGCAAGATTTATGATGATGGCAGCATGTAAAATGATAGATGGACGGATTAAGGCTAAATTCGGCTCGTCATGAATGCCCTAATTTCACTTGATAACGAGCTCCATCCTTTCGATTCCGCGTATAGCTATCATTAATTTAAAATAGGCTTAGAAAAATGGAGACTCGTGGCTTCAGTTCATCACGAGGCAATTGGCTTATGTCTCCCTTTCAGCTGGGGTAGTTTATTTTCTTTGAAGTGTAATCACTTTACATTATCAAGGAGGTGGAGATTAAGGCGAATCTCAGTTGGCAGCGGTGAAGCGGATTCGTGTATCCTTCGATAAAATTGAGACTGTTTGTTTGTAGGTATGCTGAACTATTTTAACACGTTCACTGCTGAAAACACAACTGTTGTGTTTTTTATAACTTGCCGCGAGTACGGGAAAACACAACTGTCGTATTAGCGCAGCTTACGTGCCGACTCTGTGGCGAAACACAGACGGGTATATGTAACGCGGCGCTACTACAGTGCGGCTCACAGCGTGGCAGAGTACAGCTAGTAATTTATAATAATAAAAGAATAAATAATTGAAATTAAACTAGTAATCAGATTTTTAAAATACAAGAATAATTAACCTGTCAAGAAGAGAAGAGAGATAGATGCGGCGCAAGCGTATAATGAGCGTAACGGGACAATGAGCGTTATGGGACAATGTGTCAACTTTTTCGTGCATGCAGCCGGCGTTCATCGATTTATTAGACGTTGTCACGTCAAAATAGCGTATTATAAAAAATAATAGCCAGCGTTAAAAGTTACGTAGAGCTGAAATATATAAGCTGTAATAATTATTCCATTTGAAACTATTCATAGATATTTATTGAGTGACGCATACGAGAGGAACAAATGTCATAATAGACAAGGGTAGAGGCTCAATGGGACAATCTTGTTCACTGACAGGGGACTGTGATTTATTGTATTAATTAATTCCAATATAATTCGTGAGGATCTGTTATTCATAAATTAAACGTGGACTAGGGAATACATATTAATTGGCTTAGCATCGGTACAGGGTTTTAGGTATTCTATGCTAGTACCACCCTGTAAAGATTTGGAGGATTTATAAGGCTGTGTTCTGCTTTGAAAGGCGCTGTTTCCAGCGAAATTACTGGACATATGAGACCTTAGAGCCGATGTCTCAGGGTGACGAGCGCAGTGCAGTGCCGCGCATTATTATGCAATGCAAAGTTCTGGGTGGCGCTGTAACTGTTATGGGCAGGCGTAGCGCTTACCATCAGGTGAACCACTTCCACGTCTCGTCACTCAGTCAAATAAAAATTAAAAAGGGTTAAATTGTGAGTTAGACAAAACTAGAGTATTTTAATAAAAAAGCATTTATAAGGTGAATATGTAAATCTAAATCGCTTATTTGCGACTAGAACGTTATCTCACGCCCAATTCGTTGAGGACGTGACCGAAAAGTCAAAGAAATGCGGCATGGAGCTATTTGCTAAATTAATGCCAAATGATCCACGGAAACAAACTGCTCAAGTGTTTCTTGGCGTAATTTTTTTTTTTAATTTATTTAAAGGACTTTGTGGCGTACAGTAAGTACACTTAGGTAATGTTATCAAAAGAAAAAATAAAAATTAAATTCTTTTGTGTTTTTATCTGTTCTTCTAGATTCTTCTTCCGTGTTTGGTGAAATTATAATAAATTTCGAAAAAAATAAAATGAATTCACATGTGTTAGCTTTCATGGATATCTTCTTAGGGTTTCCGTTTATTTATATTTGATTCAAAAGATTCCAGCAAGGCGTTGTGTCCGCTTTTAACCGGCTTTAGAGAAAAGCAACAGAAAATTACCATAATTCTAGTAAGTAGATTTACGTGTAGCTTTAACGAGGCACGCGAAATTAAGAATAATCTGTGTTTCGCTGCTAAAACTTGGGTTTATGCGTTGTTTCGTCTTTATTCGTGATAATGTCTTGTACTTTGTTAGACGACTTCAATAAGGTTTTTTTATTTTGATTGTGTTTTGTATAGATATCTGATACCCGTGCTCAGATCCGTTTAGTGGCTCCGATATGGGTTGATGTTGTGTACCCAATAACCATAGATAAAACTTGTTCACTTGTGACTGTTATGGGCAGGCGTAGCGCTTACCATCAGGTGAACGACTTGCTCGGCTCGTCCACTGAATAAAAAAAAGCCACAGTTATGCCCATAAAAATTGGACCTTAATTTTTTTAGCTTGAGTCGGTGTTATCGACGCATTGAATTATTTAAACTATAGATTGCCTGTTTATAACCTACCTAACCTTGATTTTTTTTAATGTCCCTAAAATTTTGTCTATGAAAGGTAATTTTATGATTTTGAAGTAAGGTAACGAAAATTTAAAGTTAATCGTTATTTCGAGTTAATTGTGAGAGAAAATAAAGTGACAGTGTTTATCAAAAAGTTTATTATCAGGCCATTAGCTGAGGGAAATTGTGGACAGCGCGGTAAATGTGGTTGAATATGCCTGATGACCGAACTATTATCCGATTTGATTGACAAAAGCTATTTGGGATAGCAAAATGAAGTAAATTATTATTTAGGAAATGAAAATGACGGCGGCGAAGCATGAATAGAACGTGCAACTAAGGAAGTTTACCCAGTCTATTGACTCGCTAACTTCTATTGGCGAATGTTTTTGTGGAAGCAATTTCTTTGGCAGTGTCATTACTATGTATTGGCAAATAATTTAACGCTTGTGGTGCTTGTTGGTGAAGTTCAAGAGTTCAGTTTGACTGAATACATATATTTTTTCTTTCCTTGTTTCTTTTTTTCGACGGATAATATATCCTGAAAATATCTTGTCCTTGCTTCAGAATTATTCAGTGCACCCCAAGCTTTTTATAAAAGAAACAGCTTTGCAACCTTCTCCATTTACTTTTCTATTATAAATGTCACAGGGGTTGAACAGGGTTGTTGAGCTTGAATTTATAAGGGATTGTTTGAAATTGTTCTCAAAGCATTCTCATTTAGTCATTCAAGAACGGCTGAAATTGATAGTTACCTACTCTAAAATTCACCTGGCAGTTTTAAAGAACAATAAAACAATACAGGCTAATGGTTCTTAGAGTTATTTCCAGTTATAAATGAAACAATACCATTGTTTCTTAGTATTAGTTACGTCAGGCATTTATTTTGTTTGCCGCGGTTGCCGGGCTTCCATTATTGTAAGGTGAAAATGTGGCTGGGATTGAAGAAATTGCTCTTGGGAGGTTGGTTAAAATTATGTTTTACAGCTGTTGTTATATGGTAAGTTATTTACAGCTAGTCAGTTCTATGAGTTTCGTAGTTTAGCGTAAAGTTACGGCATGAAATTTGACAATCTAGGTAAGTAAGAAGATCACTGTTCACTCTCACTATTAAGACTAGCAATAGTAGTAATTTACTTACGTTTATATAAATAAATTGGATTAAGAAAAACACGAATGAAGAAGTCCTCAACCGCGTCCAAGAAAATCGGAACATAGCGACAATAGGCAGCAGAAGAGGAAATATGTTCGGCCACCTGCAGAAGGTAGGAGGGAAAAAAGAAGCTGACCTAAGAAGGACATTTATAGATCAGATAAAGGAGAAGACAAATATCATGACGTATTTGGAACTCAAAGCATTGGCTTAAGATATGTAACATTGGAGATTACTCCACTCACAAAAGCCGGCTCATAAATAAGAAGAATAATGAAGAAGTATCCAGACTGATGTAAAATATCTTACTAACTATAATAGACATAATGCTAAAGAAGAGAATACAGGTTTAGAATGAAATGTGGTGAATGATCAATTACATTTTATTTTTCGATTTAAAACAAGAAACGTAACAATGTCTGCCAAAGTTTGTTGAAAAATGTAGGTAAGTAACTCATAAAAAGAAGGTAGCTATAAACCTTTCACAGCAAGGGGTGAAGTCATTGTTCCACATCCAGAGGAAGTGATGTGTCACCACTTCCGATAGGCCGTTGCATAGTGAAGTGCATGGAGAGACGAAGTTTTACTGTTTTTATTTGTTCTACTCTATACAGTGACTGCGACCTATTCACACTTTGATGAACTAATCTGTGTATCTACCTGTTTATTTACTTTGTATGTTTTTACTGTACATCCAAAGGTAGTCTGGAAGAAATTGTTTTCAGCGATTAGACTGCCTATTGTACTACCCTTGATTACCTATTGTAATTTTTCTGTTTTTTTTTTTTTTTGTGTATAATAAACAGTTTTTATTATATTCTATTCTACCTGTAGCATATTCTGTCTCTCGATTTTATGTCATATGAAAAATTAAAGATGTTTATATATCTTAGATTAAAAAAGTACAAACATATATTTATTTAACCCTCTACCTACGTTTAAGTTCACAGTATATTTTCTTTAATTCCATGCTAAAATGTTTTAGTGACCGTGATAATAAAAATATCCGGTCTCATTCCGTCACAAAACGGGGAAACCTTAGCTCTCGCGACAGGAACAAGGCAAGCCCTAAAAATTTCCGATATGAAGCTTTCAGCCGGAAATTTCACTCTGATAATTGCCTTTCCCAGTTTGCCACCAGTACGCATGCGTGAAACCAAACCGCGCATGTCTGCGGGCCCTACGCGCTGTGCACCCAAAACAAAATATTTTAAAATGTATTTCATAGCAATATCCAAACTTTAAGATTACTGTATAACTAAAATGTGATAAACCATGTAGTGTTACAAGCTTCGACTATCGCTTCGCTTCCTGTAAGTACGCATTTCGCCCTCGATCCTTCAAATAACCTCAAATTGTCACGTCTCATTCCCTTGTTAATTATGCGTTAATTTATCATCAATTATTACTCCGACATTGCTGATTAGTAGATAAGTCGTTCATGAGATACAAGCTAATATGTTATTAAAGTGTGACCCCGGAAAGGTCAAAATTGCTCACAAGAAGTGATATATATACACCTGTCGTCTCATCGGGGCGTGTAATTGGGGGTACTTAATTGGAATCCTCGTTACATTTTGATTTATTTTACGTTTTTGTGACAGGTTCTGACTGTAATAACCATGGATTTTTTGAGGTGAAGATAATCATAGATCGTGACCTAATAGATTAGACAGGGGTTTTTTTTTTCATTCAAAATAGCTACAGTGGCTGGCGTGGTGACGATCAATATAAATCCAAAATAACATTATGTTGGTCTTGTCAGTTTTTTTTATTTATTTACTAATACTTTCTGTCTTAAAAGGCTGGGTTCTAATTAATTAGTCTAGATCCATACATACCTATCAATCTTTCATTTAAATAAGTACTGTTTTAAACTTTTATTTGTCAACTAGCAGCGCCCCGCGGTTGCACCCGCGTATACTAATAACCCATCCCACAGGAACCATTTATTAAAAAAAAAAAAATAATAATAATATGTTCCATTCTAGAACCAAATGTAAAAAAATTAAAGGTTTGCTGGGACACATAGTTAAAGTAAAAGTTCAACAAAAAAAATGTCTTTATTTTGTAAAAGTTGTTCCTTTTAAAATATATACGAAACATAACTCTCCCTCTTTCTATCTTCACTAACTTACGGGTATATCTCCCTCTCAACTTCCGTTCGCCACGCCGGATCACATTTATCGTAACCCCAAGTCAAGCGTGCGTAAAAGTTTTGCTTCAAAAGTTTATAGCACACAAGTTTCCCCAAAATCCGTTCTACCGTTTCGGCGTTAAAAGGGGACAAATTCACAAACTTTCGCATTTAGATTTTTAGTGAGTTAAGTGCGATAGCTTACAGTTTTAATTTATGGCCTTCTATGACGCTCTTCAACATTTCCATTAAAAATAAAACCTAAAAGGCCTGTTGGTAAAAAAGCACATAATAGCAAAATATGTTAAAACATGAACTATCTAGGCGGAACACGCGACAGAATAAAATTTGAATATGTAAACACTGAAGTCTCATATGCTGCTTTGTATAAACAGTAAGGACGGTCCGCCCAAACTAAGATTTGGCTCACACACACAGCAAGATAACTATTTGCTGGTAGTAAGATGTGTGTGTTTCTACATGGATGTGATTAGCATAGAATTATAGAAATCGACCCAATGGCCTACCTGATATGGGTTAAATCAGGCTGTAGAATTAAAAATGGTTATGAATTACAGCGATTGCATGACTCTATGCATAACTTGCAACACTCCACTTAAGTATAGGGTTCTATAAATAGCGTCCACACGAGGGCGGTGGCTGTTTATTAATGAACGAGCCCATGACCTTTTAAATGAATTAAAATAGCATGGATTACGAAATAAAATGTCAGCTACATTTTATGCTGCGAGAAGTTACATTTTAAATTATTTTATAATACAACAATACAATACAATAATTCTTTATTGAACACTTTAATAACATCGATAACCATTATAGATAGATTTAAAATATGTTTTACAATGGGCGGTCTTAGCAATTTTCTTACAAGAAGCCTTTGGATGAACAGGAATACCTACATAGTATGTACGTTTGTTTCTCTTTATTTGTTTTAATCTATATAATTATAATATTTCGATGCATTTAATTCGTCGAATGACAACGTAAACAACAGTTTAAACATTGAGACAAGCCCGGTGATCGTATAAAATAAATAGTTCTAGAACTTTTCAACTCACGTTCACTGCTGAAAACACGACTTTTGTGTTTTTTTTAAACTCGCTGCGAGTACGGAAAAACAAAACGGTGTGTACAGATCCGGAACCGTGGAAGTGAAGAACCGTGATGAAAATCGGCTCAGCAGACAAATTTTTGATGTTCACTGTCCATACTACTTGTGCCTATCTGTATTATCTATGGAACCAGCTTTTCTGTTGAGAAGATATATTCGCACCATCATGTTTCCATGAAAGAGCTTTGGGGGTGATTTGAAAAAATGGGTTTTTCCACTTATTCGCTTTCGTTGTATAAGCAAATTTTATAACAATATATTGCTGACTTTGGAAATAACATTGCATTATTTTAGAGTCTGCTAGGGAATGCTCAAAATTAAAAAAACACGGCTAAAGCTAGTTATAGGAAAAGATTCTGTATTGAAGTTTTTATTAAGTATAGAATTTTATTGTAAAAAAGTTATTGGCTATATCGAGGAACTCTTTACACGAGATCCAATGAAACAAATTGAGTTCTTTTCGCTATTTATTATCTATAAATTTAGCATTCAGGTTCAGGCTACACGGATGGAGCGTAAATACTAAATTTACGATATTACCTCTACATATAAAATATTAGTACCCAATTTTAGTATCCATAATGTTTAGTTGTAAACGGTAAATTATTATAATAAAGTAGCTGCGCCTAATGGCTTTACTTGCATTAGACTGCGTTGCCTATTATCCCACAGAAACTGCATAATTTCCCGGAATAAAAAGTTACTCTTTTTCCGTCCCAAAAACTCACGTCAATACGTTGCTCCTTTGCTGCGTGAAAGAGACAAACTAATAAACACACTTCTTATTTTATAAGTAGGATATCAAATGAAAAACAAACATTAAAAATAGCAAACTGTTTTCTTTAGTTGATTTGAAGATATGCAACCGATTCGAGTAAGGCAAAAGAACAAAACGGTAGCAATATATGAAAACTTATAATAATATGAAATCAGAGAGGTATTCCGGCTGTGTGGGGCCAGCCTAACCCCACATGAATATCGTACAGTTTTTGTTATACCTACTTATAAAATATAATGACCATTTACAAATCGCTTTTCCCTAGACCAATATATTTTCCGTTCCATTTAACGGATAATTTCAAGTGTTTCCCACCGCCTCAGGTAGAATTTATTTTTGACAGAGCCCTAAAAGGGTTGGGTATAATTTTAGCACAATGTAGTCGTGGCATATTGAAATCAGACCCTTTAGGTGAACGGGTATTATTTGATCCGATGTATTCTAAAAGTGCTTCATAGATTTTGGCACTATTTCTTAAAATAAATTTACTGCAGATTTTTATTTTCAGTTGTGTTGAATATAAGATTTTTTTTACTTTTATTTGATTTCTCATTCCAATGTTATTTAGTTTCAGATTACATTTTGATTTAACTGAATCGAGATCAAGTAATATTGATTCCTAAATTCAACCTTAGTAAAATATAATGAAAAGGAAAACAGGAAAACATCGCGAGGAAACCCACATACCTACCCGAGAATTATTTCGGAGGTAGGTATGAGATCCACCAATCCGGATCTGGCCCCCGTGGTAGATTATGGCCTAATCTTCCTTACTAAAGTGAGGAGCGACCCGTGCTCAGCAGTGGGACGATATGGGTTGATGATGATGAAAATATAATTAAAATCTGCTTCGAGTTTAACTGCAAAGTTTTAATCTATGTTAGCTACAGACTGCAACACAAGTTATGCTGAGTATTTAGGTAAAAAGCATTATTTTGTATTGAATGGCCCCTGCCCCATATAGGGTTGACTGTAGCTACATAAGAGCCGCTACGGAATATCGCAATCAGAACTTGGCATTGTGCCAGCATGCGAGCTCAGCAGAATCTCGCGTCCCCTGTACATAGGCTCAGAACCGATCGGTGTCGATAATCCGAGAATAGATAAACTCTTTATTGAAACACCACAGAACAAAGAAAACTTAAAAACTAGAACAAAACAATTTTCACAATCAGTGTCACAATGGGCGGTCTTATCGCTCAGAGCGATCTCTTCCAGATAACCATGCACGTTTGCACCATGAGAATGTTTATTTGGGCCCCTAAAAATGTCATGAAAGTCATCTGGAAGAACTGATTTGGTATACAACCACTCAAGTACCACTTACAAGATAGTAAAAACACTGTCGATAATTGCTACAGTTAAAGATATGTCCGCACGTTAACTAACGTAGTGAAAAATTAGATATGTTCAGGGGCCTCACCACGAACAGTTAAACCCATCCAGTTTAAGGCCTTAAACTGAACTGCCCTGCTAACTGTCACCGCCAATATCGCTAAGTTGACCAGAGACATTTATCTAAAGAGATTGTTACAATTTGTTTCCATATATGGGAATTTATATAGCTCCATGCCATTCTCTTTCTCTCTCATTCTCTTCGGTCTATTTTGAGTGACGTCACGTCACGTTTGTCATTTATGAGTGTGTGGTGCCAATCTAGGCTGTTCAGTTCTAGGCCTTCAAATGAACTAAACGGAATAAGAATAAATACGTGGTTACACCCCAGGCTACCTTTGCTGTACCTTCTTTATTGTTTGTTTTTCTTTTGAGTCGGGTCGGTTTTGAGCCTTATTCAAATTGTAGATTTTTGCTGTTTGTGTGTGTACTGCTGACGTTTTTATGATACATTTCCAGTCTCGTGAATTTTTGTTCATTTCAAATTATGTAACTGTATTGGTGTAGTAGAGAGAAAGGTAATAAATTTTCCTGGAAAAAGTTATTAAGTATACTTTACCTAATTATGGGAAAATAGTAAGGCTATGTTCAGATGATATATCTAGGTCTGAATTGTGTTCATGATTATCTATTAATTCTTGTAGCAGCTATGTAGTACTGAGATAGAGACTGTAATAAATAATTTTCAGATCACGAAAAGACTTTTCGTTTTACGGTTATCTAAGGTGCTCGCCCCTTGCCCAAATGTAGAAATTTCGTAATTAAACTTTGACGAAGTGTTATTACCAACAGGCCGGTGATGTTAAATAGTAATTTAGATATTTTGTTACAGGCTTCACCGAAGATAAATCAGTCCGTCGAAGCTCGTAAAACCGGCGCTTTAAGGCCAAGAGTAAATTGTCTCGAATTTAACAACGGAGGAAACCACAGCGGGAGCAATGAACGAAACGACTTTGAATTACACGACGTTAAACAACTTCACGGAGAAACATCTGAATGGCACGCAGCGGAACTTGCTCGCGCCCCGACCGGGTCACGAGAACATTATCGATAACAACTGGGTACAGTCGGCCTTCTGCGTCATCTACACTGTCATATTCGTGCTAGGCGTACTAGGTAACCTGCTAGTTTGCTTTGTCGTCGTTAGAAACAAGGCGATGCAGACGGTCACCAATCTCTTCATCAGCAACTTAGCGCTCTCCGATATCTTACTTTGTATTTTCGCGGTGCCATTCACCCCTCTCTACTCTTTCCGAGGTACTTGGAGCTGGGGCGCTCTTCTATGCCACATAATGCCTTTCGCACAGGGATGCAGCGTGTACATATCCACTTTGACGCTTATGTCTATAGCTATCGATAGGTTCTTTGTGATAATCTACCCTTTCAAGCCTAGGATGAAAATTGAGACTTGTATAACCGTCATTATAATGATTTGGACATTCTCCGTCACGGTTACCATGCCGTACGCTATATTCATGACGTATTACGACGTTGAAATTGGCAGGTTTTGCGAGGAAACGTGGCCTTCTGAGAAATTGAGGCAGTTATTTGGCACTGTGACGTCTATACTGCAGTTTTTGCTGCCTTTTACAGTGATTGGTTTCTGTTACACCTGTGTCAGTTTCAAATTGAACGACCGGGCCAAAGCGAAAGCGGCGAGCAAAAACTCTAGAAAAGAGGAATTGGATAAAAATAGGAAACGACGAACAAATCAAATGTTGATTGCTATGGTCACTATATTTGGGCTGTCCTGGTTGCCTTTGAACTTGATCAATCTTTGCAACGACTTTTACATATATGCAATACACTTGAAGTATTATTTTTTGATATTCTTCATCGCACACGTTATAGCGATGTCTTCGACTTGCTACAACCCGTTCATTTACGCTTGGATGAACGAGAATTTCCGCAAGGAGTTCAAGCAACTGATGCCGTGTATTGACTCTTCGGCTCAACGAGGCAATATACAGTTGGAGCAAATGGGAGGAAACGTGGAAAAGACGTTCAATGGGAACACCACAACTGATAGCTATTTGAACTCTAGTTCTCAAAGAGGCACTTCGTTTAGGCACAAGAGGAAGCCGAGTGCTGCAGCGGATGTAGAAAGAAGTGGGGTAGAGCTGAACGAGGATCTATTGACTGTGGATGTAAAGCACTGCCACATCTCTACCAGCTACAACCTGCGGCGGGAGTCAGTGAAGCTGAGGCTGATAAATGAGGAGTCGTATGACGGGGCTCCGACGCAGAGTCAATTCTAGCGGTTGATTTCTCGGGTAAGTGGATAGTTCTAATTAATTAGAGTCACGCCTAAACACCTTCCGGGATTAATGAGTACTATTTATCTTTTCCTACGTGCTTCGTTTTTGTTTGATTTGTAATACTGATTGTCTAACTAATTCGACCATTTCTCGGTCATATTAAAGAACAAAGCACTTTTAGTTTTAGGGAGTTTTCCTTTAGTTGAAAAGTTTGTCTACTAAAAGTATTTTTCTTCTACAGGTGCGACGAATGCGACGCTCCCAACTTTAAGAAAGGACTAAGATATTTTTGGAGTGAATATATTTTGTACTAAAGACGTCTTTACTATGCACACTGTGACTACTGAACTTCATTACGCTTATGAATTTACTAAACCTTTAGAGTAATATTACTTTTGTTAATGTACGGATCCCCTTAATCCTATTTATCCTAAGCTTGTTATGACGATGGAAGAACTTAGAGAGTAGGTAGAGTTGGCGACAAAACTCGCTGCACATGTCATAAATTACAATTTATTGTTATAAGAATTTGAGTATTTCGCGTGTGTAAATGTTAATTAGATAATTAGGACATGTTTAATAACTTTTGACCCTGGTTGTACGGATGTTTCTTTATCTTTTATTAATTGTGAAAAACGAGCTGATTACTAGCTTATTAGAAAGACGTGTAGCATTGCAGTGTCCAGAATTTTGTATCCTAAAGTCCGCGGCACTGCACTGTGTTCGTTGCCAATAATTATGATGTCAATCGAGAGAATCGAGGTGTCACTTGATTGGTGTATATAAAACTGGGAAAGTGGCTCGATATTGGACGAATTAGGATAATTGGGATCATAATGCCGCTAATAGATGGCGGATTAACTTTAAACCTTTCGCACAAATTTGTAGAAAGATTAGACATTGGTTTCTTCACACTGCCACCGTGTACCTTAAACCCGATACTTCAGAATGGATATTGATAAGTAAATATGCTTTACAAGAAAAGTGGACAGAAAAAGAAGAAAAAAATAAGAGTTGCTCTATGTATTTTTACTCCTCAAATAAGCCGTATTGTAGAACATTATAATTTAATTACAAATACAATTCACCAAAGCAAAGGCAAGTGAATTCTGTCCACAGCGGTCACGAATTTCAAAGATGGCTTCTTCCTCTTTCTTTCTTTTTGAAACTAACATAGGTTTTTTTATTATTCTACATTAGATAATCGCAATTTTACAAGCTTTTAACTAATTGTGTTAGTATTTATGGGGGGATGTGTGAATATAGCCTCACCACGAACAGTTCCAATCCATCCAGTTTAAGGCCTTAAACTGAACTGCCCTGCTAACTGTCACCACCAATATCGCTCAGCGTTCATAAGTCGACCAGAGACATTTATCCAAAGAGATCGTAACAATTTGTTTGTATTTATTGGAGTTTATATAGCTCCATCTCATTCTCTGCAGCCTTTTTTTGAGTGACGTCACGTCACGTTTGTCATTTATGAGTGTGTGGTGCCAATCTAGGCCGTTCAGTTTAAGGCCTTAAAATGAACTGCCTGGAATAAGAATAAGTACGTGGTGACCTCACCACTGATGGTAAAGTCTTAATGTCAATTTTAAATTATAGCTTTCGTTGTTGATTTGAGTTGATTTGATTTGTTGTGATGTCTGTCAATTTACGATGACAAAACAAAATAATGGTGATATAGTTTGCTAGGGAAACCGCGATAATTATCTAATTATTTATTTATAAATTCAATCTCCAACAAAGATAGCACTATACATGGTTTTAAGAATGTTCTAGGTATGGCTATTATACATAAGGGTTATTATCCCAGTAAATAGCACTACATTGGTGGTGTTTGGACTCATTTTGATAAAATTACAGTACCTACGTACTGAATAAGTACTTAGATATTTTTATAATAAATTGGAAAAATATTACATTAAAACAAATAACTATTTCGTCCACTTTTCTTGTTAAATGCCGAATTCTTAAATGATTTCCATGGCCTTACCACGGTTTTGGATTTAAGAATTTATATGCATCTTATGATATTAAAATATTTGAATAAATAAATTGTAAAAATAGGTACCTATTATACAAAACTGTTAATTCCCACACTTTTAATAAATCTATTCTTATGAATTTTCTTCTAGTAATGTAAGTAATTGTTAAGCATTTTATATTGTTGTCAATATTAATTTCTTACTGAGATATTAATTAAAAAAAAATGTATATTTCAATTGAAATCCGCTACAATAACTAGCAGATAAATAATTACATTGATATTTGGAGTGTTAAAGTTATTTAAATTATACAATATTTTTCACTTTAATTTCGGAAGAATTATTTAAAATGTTATATAAAAGAAAAGTAAAACAATGTGTATTAAAATAAATGAATGCGAAAGGTTAGGCGAAAGTGTTTGGCATTATTATTAATATCGTGTCAAAAAATGTGAGTCAATGTTAAGCAATACATTTAGTATTAAAAAATAAGTTTTGATTAGTGTTGTGTTTAAATGATTTTTATATGTAATATTTAAATTATATACTTAGTAGAATAAATATCACACGTTTTAAAAATGTCCAACAAAATCCTACATGAGTGTTTAAAAGATGCCTTATTACTGTTAATTTGATATACATAAAGTTTTAATTTGTTAAAACTCTAAATTATGTAATAATGCCATGATGGTATGATATTTCGGATAAAAGCAATAATGTAGACGATATATAATTTTATATTTTAACTTAATTAACTCCTAAGAAAAGTGTCCTACCCTTTGCACAAACTAAAGTAAGATATATAAATATAATTAGAAAATACTTAAGAAAATAAAGATTTAATCTAACATTTGAATTAAGTAAAAAATAATTAAAAAAATGAGAGAGGCCATGTTTAACACTTTCAGTGCGGGAAAACACAACTGTTGTGTTTGTTGTGTGGGAAAACTCTATGGAGTATGCGGAGCCACACCCGCGGCTAGACAAGCAAATCGGCTCGGCAGTGAAAGTGTTAAGGGCGACAATCCACCTAAGCAGAAATGCGTGACAACTCGTGCATAATACATAAGATAAGCGATGTTATTATCGAGCTGTCGTCAGCGAAGTTCTATTGGTTCTTTACGAGTCACATGCAGACATCTCTGCGTATCTCTTGCTTCAGTGGTTCGTAGCCCTTAGGATCAAGCGACAGCGTTCTTTGCACTAAATTTGAATATTTTTAATCTTTGAAGGTTGTTACTGAATATGTTTTTAAGTAATATACACGTTTTAGAACTCATTAGAGCGTATCAAAAGAATGCTGCCTTTTCTTATCTGCATATCTAAAATCTAGATTAGTAAGAAAAAAAATAATTATTGGTGAATAAACTGTGTATAGAATTCAGCTTAGCTCAATTCTATGGTATTCTACTTACATGTTTACCTTTAGGTACATAAATATGCCTTTGACGATAACGTAATAAAATGGGACTTGTTATCCTTTGAAGAAATTAAAAAATCCACATCTAAATAAAGAACTTGAACATATATTTTTTTGCACTCTAAAAATATGTTACGAGAATTCCCGCCTTTTTAGAAAACTCGCTTGACCTACTAGATTTCCAGGGTTGCCATCTTTGAAAAAAGATTACAGCCCAATACTGCTTTATCTATTTGATATTAGTTTAACATATGAATTGTTCTACTTCAATATTTTAAAAGCTAATTCGCGTGTTTAATAAAAACCAATAACGTAAGATTATAAAATATATTGATGTTTATAATGATAATAATTAATTTTAAAATTGGTAACTCTGCCCCATTCCTACCCCAAAATCAATTAATTGTGAAGGCACATTCGAAGACGACGCGCCGCGACGTAAAAATATGCACGCACGGCGCGCGCGTCTTATTGTAACTTGCCCTTTACTCTATAGTTAGTATGTAAGTAGAATAAATGTATTATTAAGTTATTATTGTGATGTTAAAGAGAGAGAACTGATAGTCCAATATGCAAAAACGAACTTTGTGCCCTTGTAGCCTTTATGCAATGACTTGTGTATATCTATTAGAGCTATGTTTGTAAATTAATGATTTTATCAAGCAATTGACGGCAAACGCTTCTATTTCTTTTCTATTTCAAACACACATACATACACAATTTTAATACACATGTGCATCTGATATTTATTGATAATATTATTGAATGTGTGTGTTTGTGTGTGTATGTAGGGTAAGTTGTGGTAGTTCCATATTTAAAGAGCACCCAACTCTACTTTCCATAATACGCTCTGACGCTTTATCGAACATTTTTTATCCTATTTTTTTAATAAATACGAACCTGAATAAAACATTTTGCTTTTACCGTTTAGAGCAAACACAATTGACCTACATAGTTCGATTTCGGTGGGAGCCTAACTGTATTATAAAGGTCGGAAGAACACGCATCGGTGGCGATCCAAAACTATCATTTGTCGCTTCTAGTGTTGTGATTCAAAATAATTTAATCGATATTCAGTGATAAAATGGACGAATGTGGGCTGATGATGATGATGATGAAGTCATAAAATACCTTATAGTTTTCCAATGTTTAATTGGTGATGTATGAACATACATTAACGGATATTTTTTATGTATTATCTTGTATGACACGAGAGCAAATAAATGAATGATTTGATTTGATTTGAAAAGTATAACGGAAAATCATTCGATTCAGTCCAATTTTGTGTCAGTTTACTGAAGCTAAACGGCACTAGCTAGAGAGCTGAAATTTAGCATAGATAAAGGTTGCCATGCCTTTTAATACGTGAATGAAATCAAACCAGAACACTGGCAAACAAATTGAAGAGTTCATGTTATATTGGTAAACTGCTAGGAGCGAATGTAAAATTAAATTATTATACAATAATATATTAATATGGAAGGAATATTAGTTTTTCGAGGTCCGAAAAGAACTTTATCGCCATTTAAATTCATTTGGGTCGCTACCGTGTCATTTTCTATTACGGCAAAATGTCTAAGTTTAGAATGTCTAAAATTTAAATGTCGAACGGTTTAAAATGTCAAAAGTCATTATAAATACAGAGTAAATAGATTTCTAATTGTGACAAACCACCCCACAAGTTAATTAAGCAATAGCTGATGTCAACAGCGCCTTTGCCAGTTGGCTTATTTTAGTGGCCAATTTCTAAGATAACTTAATACCCCAGTAAGATTTACTGGACAGTAAAATTCATCAGAAACTGTAGTATAATTTTATTTCGTAATTAAGTAGAAGCCCATCCTTTGTACAAACAACAAAATAAATTAATGTCTTAAAAAGATTATTATGCCTTTCATTTTCTCCGAACACCTTCTAGATGAGGTGTTTTATGTTACATTCGCGCTTTTGATGAGGTAATTCTGAGATACGATTGCCTACGGATATAGATGAGTAGGAAAAAATATTACAAGGAAATAAGATAAATATCATGCGCTTTATGGGATTTCATTTATAATTAGTTACAGCGCTTCAAAAGCTGTAATGGTTATGTGTATAAATATTTGAATACTTCTTCAACTACTTCTTCTTCTACTCTAATCCAAGTTCTGAAGGTCTTTCCTTTTTGGTACGTAGTAAATAACGCGTCACGATCACATTCATACGAGTAGATCCTAACACCTAACTAGGTGTCCTGTGTCTAAGGAATCAGGGACTACGAGGACCATGGTCCCACAAACACCCAGGCTCAGAGCAAATGCCCGTGGTCAACAAAAATATTAGCACTGGGCGGGAATCGAATGCGTGGCCAGTCAATGACACTCTGCAGCCAGCTCATCGTTAACCTACACCACTGAAACCGTCCAAGGCCGGCTCGAGTTGTTTTGAACCAGACGCGCTTCATAAAATAGACGCATCTTACCGTGTGTGTTTTCCAGCAATGGCGTGCCGTCTGTGTGAACCGCACTGTAGTAGCGCCGCGTAAAACACACTCGTTTGTGTTTCGCCGCACAGCCGGCACGTTAGCTGCGGTTACACAACAGGCGTGTTTTCCCGCACACGCGTAAAGTTATAAAAAACACAACGTCTGTGTTTTCAGCAGCGAACGTGCTAGGCAAGAGAAATAAGCTTTACCACACCCCGGAAACTCCATACAAATAACTGAACTGACATTTCTCAATAGTAAATGACCTTTGTGTACGCGTCAAATGCGTGTGTATACGATATATACTTAAAATTACTACGCGACGAAAACAAAAGCTACCCGCTAATAATTATGAAGGTTCATATTAACCCGTTTCTCTATTTTCATTTGTCATTAGGGTGTGTGATATTGACTGACCTCCGGATTTTCTATTATGTTGCGTGTAGAGGTGCGGGGAAGCGGGTAGGGGTGGGGAGTGTCCATTCTGTGTGTTGTGATACATTTCTTCTATGGCTTTATCAAGTTAGTAAAGCCGCAGAATAAATAACAGTACTATAAAGGTACGCAAACAGGTAAAAAATAAGGCTCAGATAATGTAAACACGGAGCGTTTCTGGCAAAATAAGCCTCGTGTCCTGTTTACTTCCCTGACAAGCAGAAATATTCTCAAATGTTGCTCGGAACCAACTTAATGGTGTATTCAAGGTTATTTAGTGTTGCCAAATGCAAGTATCACCCCAACTCTGGCAACGGCAGAATTACGTAACTTGTTGTTATAGGGAACGATGTTAATTGTTTTTATATGGTAAATTTGTCTAATACTGAAGCAATTTTCTTTTTGGCAGCTTATTATTGTCTTAACCACATTGAAATCCATTTCAGCTTAATTTATGCAATTAGGGTGCAATTTTATTCTCGTTAGTAGGCATATGTACGAGTATAATTGCTTTGTTCTCATTATTAGCACTATTATGTAAAGTCATTTTGTCTCCATCACTAATTTGAACAAAAATAATCTTTATTATTTTCGGCTATATTGTCCCACTTCTGAAGCAAAGACCTCCTTCTTTGCAGGTTTGGCGATCTGTTGTGGACCAATCCTTTGGATAGGCATCAAACTAGTTACCTCTTTCTTCTCTTTTCCTCTCTCTTCTACTTCCCTCTAGGTCGGTCTTGTTGTCTCCTGCTTATCAGCTGTGGAGTGCTGTCAGAGAGTATAACGCCTGTTCTGTCCCGAATCGACGCGGCCTTCCAAGGAGGCGGTCAGCCCGCCTAGCCTTCTTCCTCCTCCGTAGTGGAGTTACTGGTGGGGAGTCGGGGGACTCTCTGCCGGCTTGCACGGCACCAAGTTAGCCTTGGTGAGCCAGGTCAACTCACCTCGAGATAGAGGTTCGGATACTACCCGGGTCTACCGCCGGGGCAAGTTGGTGATTGCCAGCGCGACTCCATCTTGCAATCCGGCAAACGTGCCTTGCCCAGGCCCATTTTAGCAATGTCAAAATAAATGATCTTTCAATACAATACAATAATACTTCATTGAACACCATAAAGCGTAAACACAATATAATGTACATTTGATAAACAAAAAACAAGTAAAATTAATTGCAAGCATGTAGGTCAAATTGCACTGTTATGGGGAAAAAACACACACAGCAGTGTTGTTTTGTGGTTATACAACTGTTTAAACTCTAAAACGATATAACATAATTAACTTTTGAACCAGCGTTCTAAAGAAAACGAGTAAAGTTACATAGGTTCAGCAAGATTCTCTGTAAAGTTGAAGAGAAAAGTTTTAAAAGAAAAACTTCGCGCAAACGGTTGTTGTCGGTTCTATAAGGCTGCGCTGACAACGTGCAATGTACTTATATATTCATAAGTGTTTCATTTATATATATTGGAATTTGTTATGCAAGTGCAATGCAAGTAAGTTTCTTTTCGTGTTTGCAATTTTTGCAATTTTTTTTGTTTTTTTTTTATTTGTCAGAATTTATATTAAATTTGTCAAAATGTCGAGTCCCAGCCTGTCAGGTAGTCAACATGCTGGGCAAGGCAAGTCACGCTGAAGAGGTGCGGCGCGCTGCATGACGTCATGCAGCGCAGCGTGTCACGTCACTCGACGCCTTTTTCATACAAAATTTATCAAAATGACAACGCCGCGCGCTGTGCTGCATCGTTATATCTTTCACCCACAGCTCGATTAAGCAAACAGTATGCCAGCCGTAACAATCACACTATCGATTCCTATTGTCAAATCATAGCTAGAACACTGACAAGTTCCTACGTCGAGTTTCATTAAAGAAAATGAAAATTTCTCATGGGATTAAGTTACAACTTCATTATTAGCTTGTCGCGCCCACTTACATTATTGCTTATATAAACAGAGAACGTGAAAGAGATTTTTTTAATTATCAGACCAATTTGTAAAGAATGTTCTTGACAGATATAGGCTGTTTTATTTATAAAACTGAAAAAAAATTAGTAGAGAAAAGAGTACATTGTACGTGTACGTCCTTTTATCTGCATGCCCATTTCAGACAATACCATAATATGTATTCTGATAAACCTGCACGCCCGCCGTCTGGATCTTGCATGAAAAATGGCAACACTTTGTAGGGATAACACCATGATGGTGACAAACGCTGCAGTATGACATCGAAATAATAAGCGCATTGGAATGTGATATATTTTATGTCACATAAGAAATATACATGGATAATATAGAGGTGAAGTCTGTTTGTGGGTTTGTAAAAAGTTATCTCCGGAACTACAATACAATACAATAATTCTGTATTGAACACCATGAAGCTACAAACTACTGATAAACTACTGATTAGTTTCTCAAAATTATATTTGCTCGGTGGAGGAAAATAACCACATACCTACCCTAGAATTATTTCGGAGGTAGGTATGTGATCCGCCAAAACGGACAAAGCCCCGTGGTGGATTATGGCTAATCCTCAGCATGGAAGTGAGGGGATACCCGTGCTCAGCAGTGGGCCGATATGGGTTGTCAATGTTGATGATGTTTGCTAGTAGCAGCGCCCCGCAGTTTAGCCAGCGTTGACTCTTATCCTCGTATTCTAGGACCTAAAGTATCCAATTTTCATCAAAATTCGTTCAGCGGTTTCTACGTGAAGAGAGAACCAACACACAAACTTTTGCATTTATTACAATAGTGAGATGTTTATTCTGGTCAAATGCAAAGTTCCTTAAATTCCGGGGGTGAAACCCGTTAAAGTTAAAGTGAAACTAGTTAAAGTATTTGAGAAATGTGCTCCAACGTTTTTCTTATTCCTAAAACTAGCCTAGATCCTGGATCTGCCTAGATCTGTCTAGAGTTAATAGGTGTCATTTATTGTTAGCAGAATAAGGTACAGTCGGTTTCCACTATCAGCATTTCCCTGGCCGCTCAAGGGGATAACAACCAGGACCGACGGCATCCGAAGCACGGGGTGATGGAAATCTGCATTATGAATAATCCAGCTAAGTCACTGGTGCTTATTTTTTTTATTTGACTGAATGACGAGACGAGCAAGTCGTTCACCTGATGGTAAGCGCTACGGCTGCCCATAACAGTTACAGTGCCACTCAGAACTTTGCGGTGCATAATCCTGCGCGGCAGTGCACTGCGTTCGTCACCCTGAGGCATCGGTCTCGAAAGTCTCATGCCCAGTAACTTCGTCGGAAACAGTGCCCTTCAAACCGGAATACAATAATCTTTGCACACTACTACTTGGCGGATGAATATCTGGCAAAGGTCTCTTGCAGGAGGTACTTAGCTACCTACTTATTAGGTTTAGCAACACATTTTTCAAATAATTAAAGTTACTTATTATAAATGTATATTAATATATACATATAGATATACGATATCTCTTTTGTGCAAAAAGACCTCAGTTTCCCAACAAAAAAATCTGCTGCATAGGAACTCTCCATTGTAAACATTATGAATAAAGCGCAGGGCACACTGCAAGCGAAGATCACGTCTGTTCTCAAGCTCTCCTTGGGTTACGGCGTTGTGTTACTAAACATCTTTATTTTCAGGTATGAACCTAGATATTTTCTTCGAATAGTGTAGACTGCATAACTGGTGGCACAAGTGAGCTAAGCTTAGCTAAGTTAGCGTGGCTCGCAGTGTGGGCTGCGCCGAACCCCTTTCTCGGTCACAGTAATCAATCACACCGCGGGATATCAATGACTCGGCTACGCTGAGTATATTTTCCTCCATCTGTCATTCGTATTGTTGAGCTGCGCTGACGTGGAAAGGATGAAGCCGTAGAATTTTTAATGAATGTTATTCTTTTCAACCGTTTTTTCTTTCATTCAATATTTTTTTATTAGTTCACGAAATCAGACGGTTCTACTTGCTGCGATGCGTTGATATAAATCTAAGGTGAAGGCGATAAGACCACTCATTGTGACACTAATTGTTATATTTCATTTGTTTTAGTTTTTAAGTTTTCTTTGTTCTGTGTTGTTTCAATAAAGAGTTTTCATCCCATGTATTCGAAAAGAGGCATTTTGCTCCTCGATAAGTGCGAGCAAAGTGGGCCATTTCGGCGCACTTAAAAACAGTGACGAAATGAGTTTTGAATTTGAAACACTGTTTAATTAAAAACTTTGAACGCAATTCACTTCAATAAAGTCCTGGCCGGCAATAAAAAAAACAGCGCGTGACGACGACGCGGCATTGGCTATCCAAATTTAAAAAAAACTGGTTGTCTGTAAAGTTGGTTTACGGACGATATGTTAACGTGACAACGTCGTAACATAACATTGATGAAGTGCTTGCATACTTTTATGAATAAAGATGAATATTTTTTAATAATAAAAGAATAAATACTTGAAATAAAACTTGTAATCAGATTTTTAAAATGCAAGAATAATTAATCTGTCAAGAAGAGAAGAGAGATAGATGCGGCGCAACCCTACAATGAGCGTTACGGGACAATGTGTCAATTTTTTCGTGCATGCAGCCGGCGTTCATCGATTTATTAGATTTGTCACGTCAAAAGATTTTTTTCTCCTATGATGAATATTTTCTCATAGCTTAAGATGAAAAGTATCGTGTACCACACGGTAATAAAATTATTTAAGCTCGAGCGAAGTACTTTGACCCCCTCGCTAAGCTTAGGATTCTACTCTAGAGTTCCTCGCTACGCTCGGGATTCTACTATAGAATCCTTCGCTTTGGTCTGGATTCAAAAAATCGCTCTCGCCGTAAATACATTATTTTGTTCCCTTGTGATACAATCTACTATAGTAGTTGTATTACAATATCAGGGAATTAAACATTTAATAGAAACAATACCAAGGAATATACTTCTCTTTACTGAGAGCATATAACACAACCAAATGAATTACCCCAAAAATGTTATTAGCGGCCATGATAAAGTTATTAATAGAGATGTTACGGAGGTGGTTCAATCGGAACCGTAGTCGGAGTCGGAGTTTTTAAATTTGGTTTGTCGGAACCGGAGTCGGAGTCAGAGGTGGTGGTAGAAGAGAGATGTGTCAAGGGCAGGCCGCATGAAATAAAATAGTGCAAACATTATTCCATCAGACTGTTTAATTTCAATTAAACAATAAAGTTTATCATTGTATAATTGAAATTAAACAGGCTGAAAACAAAAGTTGGCAAATTAAATAAAATGAATTGTCTATCAAAGTAGCAAGACCTCCAATTAAAACCTCCGATTGAATGGTGTCGGAGCCGAAGTCGGAACCGGAGGCGTAATATCAATCGGAAGTTCCGAAATCGGAGTCGGAGCAGAAGCTTCGTAACATCCCTAGTTTTTAACCCTTTGCCGGCTACAGTCATTAATCACACAAGTGATCATAAGAGAACTAAAACTCTGGCAGCTCGGTTTATTTTTCATCTGCCACTTGCATGGTGGAGCCGTGACCAGGAAGCCGTGAAGCCGTCAAAATCACGACAGGCGAACATTGAAAATGAAATACCGATGGTAAACTCATTTGTAAAGAATGAAAACGACCTGAACCAACCTCATTGAGGCTTATATTATTATATTATTCTATATCATTGTAAAATTTTATTATTTTTGCCTACTTTCAATAAATTATTTGAGTTTTGAGTTTTGTTTCTACCCCTCGTGGGGCACTGTTTCCAGCAAAATTACTGGGCACGTGACACCTTATAGCTGATGTGTTAGAGTGACGAGCGCAGTTCAGTGCCGCGCAAGGGTATGCAATGCAAAGTTCTGAGGAGCACTGTAACTGTTATAGGCAATCGTAGCGCTTACGATCAGGTGAACGACTTGCTCGTCTCTCAGTCAAACAAAAAAAAAACATTGTTTCGTGATCTAGATTCTATTCCATGGAAGTTAGCGGGTTATCTGAAGCATTCGAACTGCTCACTCTTTGAAGTTCACGTCACGGGTTATTGCTTTCTTATTATAATAAATACTTATTGGATTTTTTGTATCGAATTGGGATCACAGGAACGTTTTATGAATCCCATTTCGTTGTAAGTTCTTTTGACATTATGGATATTTTCATTTGTACGCTTTGCCCTTTAGTATTATTTAGGGTGGGCTTTATTCTGTCCCCGGTACTATTCCAATAAGTATGGTGAAAACAGATCAATGGAAGCCGGAGCAATTTTGATACATTTTACAACGCCGCGCGGCGCTGTCACTTTCATACGTTTTGTATGAAAAAGGCATCGATACAAGCACGTCGTGCAGCGCGCAACGCGGCGCTGTCAGTTTGATATATTTTGACTGCGTCGCGCGCTGCTGTCACTTTGATACGTTTTGTATGAAAAAAGCATCGAGTGATTTTAGGCGAAAAACCTATTAATGCAGCGCAGCGTGCGGCGCGTCACGCGGCGCTGTCAGCTTGATATATTTTAACAACGCCACGCGCCGCTATCACTTTTATGCAATGTATAAAAAAGACCGCGCGTCGCACGTCTTTAGTGTGGCTTGCTGCTTAAGCGGAGCATTGCATGACGTCATACATTGTGTCGCTTCTTTTCAAAATGAATGTTTTCACCGTTTGTTTTCGCAATACGTGAAAACTCCTGAACCGATTGCAATGCTATTTTCACTGTGTGATTGCGTTTCGGTAGCTTAGTTTGATTTAAGCACCGATATACGTTACATTTAATTTCAACAAGAAGAAAGCTTATGATTAAAGACTGTGTATAGACGGCGCGCCGGCATCGGTCAGCCGCGGGTTTGGTGGATAACTTAAAATTTAAAGATATTTAAAAAAGAATACCCCAGTCATAGTAGCAAGTAACACATACTACCTATACGGATAATTATTGTTTTCCAGCCGCCAATTAGTCGTGCTTAGGCAATGCAGCCCCACAACGCAGAGCATTTAACATAGTTGCATTAATTAACTCAATCACGTGGTGCGTCGAACTAAGCTTTAACCCGATGTATTAATATGATTAGGGTCTGTAACACGTGTGACACTATTTGTATGTTATAGGCGTATTTTGTGTGAATCGTCGAATTGTATGAATTTAAAAAAAAAATTAACTTTCGTTATTTTTTTGTTTCCAGCGAAAATACTGGGCATATGAGATTTTGGAACCAATGTCTCAGGGTGGTGAGCGCAGTGCAGTGCCGCGCAGGATTGTGCAATGCAAGGTTCTGGGTGGCACTGTAACTGTTACGGGCAGGCGTAGCGCTTACCATCAGGTGAACGATCAATGCCCCAGCATGCTACCTGCGGCTCGGGTGGAAGGGGGCGTGCTTTGACCGCGTCTTTCGCGTCGTCGTCACGGATTGCTTATCGGCTTATACGGCTAATAGTATATATATATGCTTTTTTTTTTTTAGCTGAAAAGCATCCTCGTTTTACACATGCTAATAAGCATATTATTTTAGTAGCATGTCTATCAGTACCCTAACTCTTACCATAGACCTTACTCAAAAGTTCCCAATATCTACGAGACTGAGCATGATTGATAAGTACCAAATAAGTTACGTCGGTTTCCAACTCGCAGATTTTCATCCGATCAATCATTCCTTGTCTCAAAACTCCGTACATAACGCGGGAAGTTGTAAAACTCCAGTTAAAACGACGTAACCATTTACCGAGACATTAAGCAGACACAGTGTGTGGATAACGAGTAGGGAATGTATGTAACTGACAGTGTACGTGAGACTAGTACAGAATGTAATGTATAGATGGATGGATTTAACAAGCACCTATTACTAGGGCTCTTCGATTGTTGAATAGAATCTGCGCTGAGCACAGCGAGCTGGACATTTTTACATGTTCTTTAGTGACATTTACGGATGTTGCCCTTAAATGTGTTGGTTCTTAGTTACATGTAAGTACGGTGTCGCTTTGGAAACACCTGTTAAGGCACTGTATATTGAAATAAATAAATAAACATTCGTATTTTAGTGAGACAGTGACGGACGCAATGTATGTTTAATAGTTACTTTATATACAAAAATAAACATATTAGATAAAAACAAAAGTGCCTTTCAGTTTTTTACAACACACACACGTCTTGCGTATAAACCTATGTAGTTGTATTATGAGTGTCTTCCTTATGGAAGTAAAGTACAAAAATAGAATAGATATTTTTCTGTGAAAAACCACCATTTTACCCGTATTTGTCACATTCTTCATTGACGCTCCGCTTCTATTGGTCATAGCGTAATGTTATATAGCCTTTAACCTCCCTCAATAAATGGACTTTTCAACACAAAAATAAATGTTCAAATCCAACCTGTAGTTCCTGAGATTGTAGCGTTCAACCAAACAAACAAACAAACTCTTCAGCTTAATATATTAGTGTAGATTTCAAATCATCATCATAATTATCAACCCATATCGACCCACTGCTGAGCACGGGTCTCCCTGAACTTTTGTGAGGAGGATTAGGCCATAGTCCACCGCGGGGGCTTCCGGATGTGTCTGAATTCGAATAGCGATCGAAAAAAAACAATTGAAAACGCGATTGCGATGATAACAATGATTATCATTTTACATAGTAGACTCTCTTGATTCTCAGGCTCGTACGTTGTTCAACTGTGGAGTTTGCTCTGTGTCCGGGATTTAGTAATATCCGATGCTTAAGGGCGTACCTCGCATTCGACGCCGAAATCGAATGGCAGTTCGATTTACATACGAATCGATGTATCGGACTCATTTCGGATACCAAATGAGCCGTTCATGACCGTAAATTGTCATATAGGTACCTTAGCGTCCTTTATGCTGATTTGCCACTTAAATTTCAGTTCATTAACCAGTTAAGTGCTTCAATTGTGTGGAATCTCTGGTTTTAGTTTGTTGAAAATGAAAGTAGGACACCAGAAGACTATTATCAGAAGTACCTATTTACAATACGATAGATACAAAATATAATTTAACGAACATCATCAAGGAATACCCACGAGTACATTAAAAGGTTCAATGAATAAAGTTCACTACAATCAATACACAACATTGGACAACCAGATGTACGGAAACACGGAATCCGTATATGGTTGACATTCCTCCGATCCGCACAAAGCGATTTGCATCCACATTTATAATCCGTACAGCGAAGGAATGGAACACCTTACCAGCGTCTTTGTTTCCCGAAAACTATAATCTGGAAGTTTTCAAGTCGAGAGTAAATAGGTATCTTCTAGGCAAGCGCACTCCACCATCGACCGCGTCAACACTTCCCACCAGGTGAGACTGCGGTCAAATGCTTGCCAGAAATAACTACCAAGCGATTTCTCTCAGAAGAGTCTGATAAAGGGTTTAGGAAGAAGAGGACCTGGGATTTATATTGTGTTTTCACAGTTCTGGTATCGTTTCTATCCTGGGGTGCTTTTGTATACCAACGTAGTACTTACGTCTTGAGACGTAAGTAGATTATAATCTGCAATTATAATTTCTTCGAAATCCTGACCCTTGCCCCTCCCACGGCAAAGTGATGATAAAACCTCACATTAATACGAATCGTTACCGTGCTAATGGAAATCTAAACAAAGGCTCAATTAGCGGACCGAACCTATACCCACACACCCCTGACACTCCATGCAAAATGTCATTTGACAACTCACACACAAATGACGTTTGACTCGACGCAAATGCGTTTGTAAGTTCTCGAACAAAACAAAAGACAACTCGCTAGTATGAAGATTCAGACTTACCCGTTTGTCTATTGTTATTTGTCATTTAGACGTGCAATATTAGATTGATTGACCTCCAGATCGCCCTCCAGATTGCGGATCGTGGGGGGGGGGGGGGGGGTGGTGGTGGGGGGTGGAGAGTGTCTATTCTGTTTGTAGTACTGTGTGTCTTCTATGCCTACAATATCTACTAACCAAAGTACTTCTACTCGTATAGCAGTGTGTGCTGCGAGCCAGTTAAAATAATAGTGAATATTTACCCAAAAAGTGTTCAGCATTTATTTCCCTAAAGAGTAGGTAACCCACGATTATAAGACCTATCTGTCAAAATACTGGCCAAATGAATTTAGCATTTCTACGTCCTCGTATATTGAAAAATAAATCTACTGTTACTGCTGGTCAGTTGAAATTGGGTATTGGCGATTAAGCCGTTCAGTGGCTTCAGGAAAAAAAAAATGGGAAAAAGAATATCTAAAAAATTCAAAATAGATAATTTCGTGGATTTCTTTGGTGGATTATGGCCTAATCCTCCTCACGAAAGTGAGGGGAGACCCGTGCCCAGCAGTGAGACGTTATGGGTTGTTGATGATGAGATAATTTCGTATGGGAATCGCTATTATGGATTACGTATCCTTAAGATGGCGCTCGTGACGGAACTGTCGTCCGCCGTGCTACACAAAACTGTAATTTTTTCAAATCTCTGAAGCAGATGCCGACACCGACGTCGACATCGACGCCGACGCCGATGACGCCAAAATCGAAACTAACTTCGACCCCGACCCCGAAACCTTACAAACGGAATAGATATGTACGCTACTTTTGTTTGACGAGAAAGTCTCACAATCCCTACTTCCCTACTTATATTATAAATGCGAAAGTAACTCTGTCTGTCTGTTGCTCTTTCACGCCTAAACTACTGAACCGATTGAAATGAAATTTGGTACAGAGATAGTCTAGAGCCTAGGAAAGGACATAGGGTACTTTTTATCATTGTAAGGGTTTGAAATAGGGGATGAAAGTTTGTATGCAAGTTTCGTCATGTTTGAAGCTAGAAGCTTGAAATTTATTTTTTAGGGTTTTGATTAGATATAATTAAATTTGGCATTCAAAGTTTGTAAAAATTTACCCTTGAGGGGGTAAAAAAAATATAGGGGATGAAAGTATGTATGGAAATATGTAAGGTTTCGGCTAAACCACTGCACCGATTTAAAAAAATATTTCACTAATGGAAAGCTACATTGAAGGCGAGTAACAAAGGCTATATTTTATCCCCATATCCCAGCGGGAACAGGAACTACGCGGGTGAAACCGCGGGGCGCAGCTAGTTTTAAATATCTCTTTGTCAATTTAAGCATTCTGACATACAAATTTGTACGCACTAGCCCATACAGCTACAATATACCTACAGTACATAAACACAAAGTCATCGGAAAACTGTACCAGAGTTAATTATTTTTAATTACTTAAGGGCTCCGATAAATAGGAATGAAGAGCAAAATTATTCGAAAACAGTAATGAAGCGAGCTCAGCGGATATTTGAAATTCCGAGTTGCCATCAAAACCAATGGATTTGTGGACAAGGATCAAACCGCACTGGAGACACCATGATCTACATCTTCCTTGGAAACTCTATGACACACAAATTTCAATTTTGGGTCGATTATTTCAACTACCTGACGTACCTATAGGTATAGAATACATCTGTATTGTGAAAATGTATAGAAAAAGATAGAAATTCTCAATACATTTTGTTTGTTACATAAGGCATTCAATGATTGACCGTTATACAACAAAACAAATGACAAAGCGTGAGTTTATACAAAAATGACACAAAAAACAACACTTTTCTATGCTATCCATCCAAAGAGTGTCTGGCAGATATCGCTTTAAACGATAAGACCTCCCATTGTACCTATTAAGTTATGATTTTTTATCTGTGTGTGTTTTATACATTTTGGTGTCAATAAAGAGTTATCTATGTATCTAACTTCAGTTTTTCCCAAATTGTCCAATTTTCCGGGCAACTTTTCCAATTTTTTCAATCATTTAAAAACATTGCCAAATCCTAAGTCCTAAGAAAATAGGGATTAATTTATGATAGATGATGGTCACCGGATTGGTGACTTAATTTAAGTGACGAAAAAGATCTGCGAGAAACGTTTCACCCACCCTTTTTAATGAAGAAACTTTAGTTTGCTCTGGATTTGATTAACGAAAGATGTAAACACTCGTCGATGTCAATTTAGGGAATTAATAGAGGTACATTCGCTTTAGTTCATGTCTATCCATTCATTTCCTCTATTTCTGCGTTAATATTTTGTTCTCTACTGGAAGCCTACCATGACGTCTTATAGGGATTCAGTTGAGGACCTAAACTGAGCCGCGTCGCATAATTGTACCGTGACGTCATATTTTTGATGTTGCTGTCATTTTCAACCTAAATAGGATATAGATTAGGTTGAAAATGGCTTATTAGCGACGCAATTTAGGTTGCTACCATTTTCAACCTTATTTGGATCCAGTTTGGGTTGAAAATGGCAGCAACAACAAAAATAAAACGTCACGGTACGATTATGCGACGCGGTTCAGTTTAGGTCTTCAATTGAATCGCTATAAGAGGTCATGGTAGGCCTCCTGGTAAAAATAAGGTTGAGATTACCTTTAACTCGCTACCTTCGTTTTCGTCGTGTCAATGCAATGTGAATAGAGCTTCAATATGTAAGTTGTTTGAATATAAAAATAACAAGCATGCTTACCCATTACTTGTACAACCTTCTAAAAGACGTTTCTGTTTGTAAATGGACGAAACGTGTCATGAACTGCTGCCAACCCTGTTAAAGTATGGCCCCGACCACTTTGGTATAATTACTGTAAGTGAACTGGCAAGTTAGGGTCGTCAACCAAGTTTGTCGGCCCGACAGGCGGTGACCACTTAGCTGTGTCAACTGTACATTTTGAGTTCGTTCGACATCTCCGACTGGACGAAAGATACATTTTCATAGAACTATATCATCATCATCATCATCAACCCATAACGTCCCACTGCTGAGCACGGGTCTCCCCTCACTTTCGTGAGGAGGGTTGGGCTAAAATTCACCACGGGGGCCAAATCCGGATTGGTGGATCACCTACTTACCTCCGAAATAATTCTCGGGTAGGTATGTGGGTTTCCCCACGATGTTTTCCTTCACCGAAAAGCGTGCGATAATTACGTACAGAAACACATTGGTACGTGCCTGCACTGGGATTTGAACTCACGACCTTTTGATTGGAAGGCGGACGTTCTCCCACTAGGCTACCACCGCTTATAAACGAGTCAAACGAGTCTTGGCCTACTGTAAAATAAGAGCCAGCACTTCGGTCTGTCTTGCGCCACCTTCTGCCAGTCAACCGCCTGGAGCTCGCGTCTGTCCTTCCTTACTTCATACATCTTCTACTAATTAATTGCTGGGCATATGAGAGATTAGAGCCGATGTCTCGGGGTGACGAGCGCAGTGCAGTGCCGCGCAGGATTATGCAATGCAGGGTTCTGGGTGGTGCTGTGACTGTTATGGGCAGGCGTAGGGCTTGCCATCAGGTGAACAACTTGCTCATCTCGTCACTCAGTCTAATAAAAAAAAAACCCACATTGTCCACAGGTGATGTTCACAGTCCGATGAAAGCCATATAATTTTGTAGCGTAAGCTGTGTAGGTGACGATTCAGCCACTTCTCCTTCTTTACACGACTCAAAGGAAAATCGGCGTAGGAACAAACAAATATAACTTTTAAATCTACAACTATACAGTGTACAACACATTAACAACAGCTTGTATTCAAGTCACGATGCCGGTGGTCTAAGTTTTACCACAGAGTAAATAATGAGATTTTACGATAAAGTTTTACTCCACCGAGCTGCTGGGATGAACTTTGCCGTGTGCTTTGAAACACGTGAACACAGTTTTACGATTACCTGCCGGCGGTGCCTCGGGACACGTTAATGTACGTAAACTAGAGCTGTGTTGGGAGGGCAGTGACCTGAGAATAATGGAATCTAGTATTAGAATTGTATAGAGCTATATCATTGAATGTTTACCTTATTTTTAATAGAAGGTGACTCCGTCCGCCGCTTCCAGCCAACTCGAACGAAGTGTGCAGACGTGGTGTGGCAGATATTTATAATTATTTCCTGCTTTAGTAGATATTTAGGTATTATCAGGCGTTTTTATTTTCCAATAACTATTATTATTCTGCAAGTTTTTTTTACTTGACTGGGTGACGAGACGAGCCGGTCGGTTACCTGATGGTAAGTGCTACGCCTGCCCATAACAGTCAGCACCACCCAGAACTCTGCATTTCATAATCCTGCGCGGCACTGCATTGCGCTCCTCATCCTGAGACATCGGCCTAAAGTCTCATATTCCATAAGCCCAGTAATTTCGCTGGAAACAGTGCCTTTTTAACCGGAACACAGTAATGAATGATAGCGATGATGTGTTTTCAGATCGAGAAATATCTTCCAGACAAGGATGCTCCAATGTCGACCGTGTCGTCGTTTACCATAACCCGAGACTGCAGTCAAATGTTAACTTATTCAGCAATAAATCAAATTATATCGCACCTAATATTTCAATGATCATGTTTTTGCCAACATGAACTTCATCAACAAATTAAAACGAACTTACAGAGGCAATTCAAATAATCGATTAATCCTACGCAGCGAAGTGAAGGACAAAGCCGCCGGATTTAACCAACTTGCCTTGTTAAAAGCAACCGTATTGTTTACAACCCAGTCTCGTTAAAAAGTTTAGGGTTTTCACAACAAAACTAAGTCAGAACATAAACAGCGAATAAGGTCGATATTACATTATCATTCGAACATAACATATTCATTTATAATACATGGCACGAAACTATTTCCCGCGGTTTCGTCTGCAATTTATGGTAAATATATTTAATCCAGGGTACGTAATCTCTTCATATCATCCAACACTTTCATCTTCACACCAAATTTCATCCAAATTCATTCAGTCGTTGCGGCATAGAGAGGTAACAAACACACGTACAATATTTCAGACTTATAATATAATGTGTTGCGATGTATTTTGGAAACATTTTCAAACATAAGATCATTATAAAAAGACAATTATAAAAAGACGGCTTTATATTGAGCGCTCTATAATTATGTATGTACCTTACACACTGATTAATTCTTCAAATTATTTCACTTTACATTCTTCCAAAATGTTTAAATTAGGCAATGTCTTACTCTCAAATAGTGTCATAATTTTACTTTTTTTTAAACGACTTAAAGCGTTGATTGTTGATTGATTAGTTGTTTGCTCGATTGGCCACCCTTCAAATGCGAATTTTCGTTCTCTGTTCGAAAGTAATCGGAATCAACTAACCGTATAAAATAAGCTTGAGTATTTGCTAAATCATGACTTAATTTGAATCAATCAATTTGTAAACATCGGATATTGGCAACTGGTGATTCTAAAAACTGCATCGCAAACCAAATGACGTCATACATCGTGACAGTCCACGCGTACGAAGTACATAATATGTACTAGATAGTAAAAGTAAACACAGTAACTATGTGCTATGTACGTGTAAACTAAACAGCCTGTGTTCGACACTGTGCTCGTTTATACGTTTATGCAATATTCTCACCATCAAAGCGAAATCTGTGATAAGTCTTGTCTTGATTACATCCGATGAATAATTCACAAAAGGCAATCTTGGAGCGCCCTTAAATAGAAAAGTAATTTTCATTTTTGATTTATTTTGTCGCGGTGAAATTGGCTTCTATTCATTGGAAATTTTGATATGATACCAGATTACTAGTTCGATGTTAGGGGCTGTTGGCTGTCGTTTAATTAAATTCATTTCTAGGTTGGGATCGTAGGTGCTTTGTGGAAGTCTCTGCAGAGATTACATGATTCTGGATTCTATGATCGTTTTTTTATTACCAGTGTAAGAAATAACCGACTAAGTGCGAGTCAGACTCGCGCACGAATGGTTCCGTACCATTATCAATAAAAACGGAGAAATTATTTAAATTTAACTATTTATTTTTAAAGTGAATATATATATAATAATATATAAGTTAATAATAATAATAATATATAATATAATATATAATAATATATAAGTTTAATATTCTGTAAATATTTCAAGCGTCTACAGGTTGCCGTTATCAATATCGAGCAAAAACGAGCAAAAAAGCCACGTTTGTTGCATGGAAGACCTCGTAAATATTGATATCATTCTGTTTTTTAGTATTTGTTGTTATAAAAGAAATACACCATCTGTGAAAATTTCAACTCTCTGACTATCACGGTTCATGAGATACAGCCTGGTGACGGACAGATAGACAGATAGACAGCTAGACAGACATCGGAATTTTAGCAATAGGGTCCCGTTTTACCCTTTGGGTACGGAACCCTAAAAAACGATCATGATCTAATTACTGATCCTAATGAGACGAATAAGTAGATTATTAGCCTCGTAGTAAGTTCCATGCTTGCCTATAATACTGTTCTTATCGATAGATAGCAGTAGTAAACCACGTTGGAGGTCCAGCTACCCAAGATGGCAGCTTGATTAGTTCTGAAATGAGAAGCCGACCCCACCTCATTCGACAAACAATGTCTTTAACGACGTTCAGTACGTACATTGTTCGCGTTTCATTGTTGTAGGTGCCTATTTATGTGCATTCCGTGCCTGAACCCAATTTTCGAAGCCCACTGCGGCACAGATGGTCGGGTAACGAGGAACGAACTGCACTGCATATCGCAATACAATGTGGCCGTATCTCGAACGCAATCTGCAAATAGATTGCAATTCGATTGTTTCTCTTATTCTTTCTAATAAGGTGAACTGCAACTTTGTTCACGGTAGTCTATGAATTTTTTACATCTGTTTAGTAATGAGAATGTGAATCATCAAATCCCGGTGGCCTATAGCAATGCGCCGCTCACTAGTGGTTTTTTATGCATAGCTTTTTTCTTATTCATTGATTTAAGATGTTACTTTTTTTTTTAATAACCTATACTGTCCCACTGCTGGGCAAAGGTCTCCCCCATCTCCCTCCACATGTCGCGATTGTTTGCCACGTCGGACCAACTTGGTTCGTATGTATCAAGATCGTCACGCCAGCGTTTTCTTGGCCTGCCCCGGCGCCTACGCCCTTTTTCAGGCATCCATTGTGTGACGATCTTGGCCCATCTGTCTGTCTATGTTACGTATATCATTATTAAAAGCAGATTCTAAGCTACACAACAGTGAAAACCATATTGAAATCTGTTCAGTATTTTTTACGTGATGCGAAAACAAACATACTCGTACAACTACGATTTTAAAAATTGCTATTCATATTCAGTAGCTTATTTTACGGTTCCTAGATCATTTCTTTTTTAATATAATATCTTCAGTGTATTAATAGTCTTTTTTATTTTTAATTTAACTAAATATTATAGGCAGTTTAATAATATAGTTGTTTATTCTCATCGAAACTCGAAGCTGTTTTGTGCGTCATGGTGGGAATTTACATTTAGATTGAACATATTATGCCGACCATCAATATTTGAGTAGTACATCTCCTACACACTTGCGGCATTGTTGAGCATAAGCTCGATACATAATTCCTTCAGTACTTATGAAATAATGCAGTATTAATGTGTAATAAAATGTGTGTTCGCACCTCTCTCTTGTCCCTACAGTAATATACGAAACGTACCTCTTTCTATATTCACTAACTCATCTCCCTCTCAAGTCCCGTACGTTCCGCCCGATCACACTTTTCGTAACGCTCTCGTCACGCATTCACCAGCCTACTCCCCAAGTCAAGCGTGCGTAAAGAAGTTTTGCTTTAAAAACTGAATTAAGACGGCGAACAGGCTACGGCGCTTCAATGCGACTGATTTCTTCTATTATGAAAATAATAAGCTAATAGCTACAATAATAATTTTCCGTTTATAATGAGGCTTGATACCCAAAGATGCGAGAGGACCTTTTCAAATAATTTCCAAAAGGTCATGTGGAAAGGTCTGACCAGATTAATTTTCTAACAATGTGCCAATGTTGGTAATTGGAATTGTGGAGGTCATCTTAATTCTTTATCATACTTTTCCGCTATACCTACTGGTTTGGTTTCATTTCATATGAACAAAAAAGGAGTGGTGTATGTTTACATATATTAT
The DNA here is from genome assembly GCA_912999815.1 of Campaea margaritaria. Lineage (NCBI taxonomy): Eukaryota > Metazoa > Arthropoda > Insecta > Lepidoptera > Geometridae > Campaea > Campaea margaritaria. The sequence continues at coordinate 9,340,531 of OU538801.1, forward strand.
GTTTATTTTTACACATGTGGTGGATGTTTCTAGTTAAAGACATCAAAATAATTTAATAAAATCCGTGTTTTATTTCGGGTCCAACAAATAATTTCAAAATATGTGTCACAATAGTGTGAAATAAATTATGTATCTAATTATTAAAGTTGTTAAATAGTTGTATAATTATAATAACTTTTTTAATATTTGAGTATAACTTTTATTTATTTATTTAATACTTTATTGCACAGATTAACTAACTAGTACAAATGGCGGACTTAACGCTAACTAACTTAATTTTATAACTTACTAACTAACTAACTTTTAAGTTAGTAGTGAACACTTCCTTCTCTTTTCTACCTGGAATTCAGTCTGTATTTATTACGTTTGTATACTAAGGCACACTTACTACTTTTTTGCCATTCAATTTAAATCTTTAAATGCTCTGAAGTAAAACTTACTTTTCATTGTTTTTTGTACTAACAAATCGATAATATCGAACTAAATTATAATTATAATATGAAGTTTTACCACACTTTACTAGCGATGTTATTCCTACGCAGAGGCGTAAGATACCCCTAACCTCTATACGTGTAATGTATTATACGAGACTATAAAACAATAAATGCGTCTCTGTTAATTAACTTAGCTAGAGACAATTGAGATTTTAATTGGATGAGTTTGCGTGAAGATATTTTAGTGTGTAACTGGATTGAGTACGTATTTTAAGGCCAGCTGTCGTTGTCTCTACCGAATCACATTACAGAAATAGTACTGAAATTTGGCAATAGAGTGACTGTCACCGTTACACAGGACTAAACTAAAATTTAGTCTAGTTTAGTATAATTTGTAACAAGAGAATTGGCATCGATACAAAAAACTAAAACCAAATAAAGTTCAATCTTTCAAGTTTTACAAAAGTGCAAGTCTAGAACTTTGTGTTTCCAATATCCATGTATGTGACGAGTAAATTGTTTTCTGATTTATATATATTTCAATTATATATTTATTGACACAGCTTAAATAACAATAGTTAAATAGAAAATTTTCTAAAACTTAAAAATCTAACAAAAGAGGGTGTTCATGAGTCGTGGTGCCAAGAACAATGGCTGTATTTTCACGTTGAATATATTATATATTTTTCTAATGATATTTACATATTACGAGGATAAATAGCACTAGATCTTAATTATCTTATCAAAAGCAAATAAAGTAAAAATCAAATAAATTTTAGGCAAACTAAAGTTTCTTCATTAAAATTAAAAGGGCTCGGACCACGACGCTCGCAAACCTTTTTCGTCACAGATGATGAAACTATGGTGACCACAATTACATTTTGTCTCGTCAACTCCTGTAAATATTTTATTAAGTAGATTTACAAGCTCTCCTGAAGAAAAATCTTACGGTTATCTATTCTGGATGACGCGCCCCACCGTTCCCTTTCGACAAAAGCCATGCAATTAAATTTAAAATTTAAGCTAAGGTAGGTACCGACCTACTTTTATCTAAATGCAGTAAGATAAAATAGACGAAAAGTTCATTTGTTCGGTTCTTAGGGGATATCTGATCATTTTGTCCAATTATCCCCTTTCAAAAACCCCTTAACAGGGGATGGCTGCAGGTTTATTTTTAACTTAAGATAAAGTACCCCAGGCTTCTAGAGCATGGAGTCTCTATTGCGCTTTGATCCTCGCCGGCAAATTCATCGGTCTTGATGTCTACTCGAAATTTCAAATATCCGTTGGGTTTCGCTTAATTACAGTTTACGAGTTATTTTACCTTTAATATTCTGTTATGATTGCGGATCCGTAGGTATTTGAACTTCACGTGTATAACAATAATCGGTGGAACGTTAAAGTTTCTAACACAAATAAAACGGAGGTACGGTATTTAATACTTGCTACGGTCAATTGGTTTTACTGTTTACTGATATTTGTTGATTTATTTTAAGTTAGGGGTTATCTCGTACGTAAAAATTCGCCCTTACCAAAATAGGTAAACCCGAATGGGGACAGCTTGCACATTCACACGACATTTTTCTTGCGAGATGATCTCAAAATTAACATTGGCTTGACAACTATACCACCGTTAAAAATACAAGGAAAATAAGTCACATTACTTATCGCAAATATGAAATCGGTAAAACCCAACTTGAGTGATCTAAAAGGTTATCGTAGTTAATTTATCACAATGTTAATTGTGTATTTATGTTATTTATAATTGACAACAGTGGGAAGGTATCTAAAGTATAAATTGTTTTTATAAGTATATCGTTTGATCATTATCTCATATAGTAAAGGTATATAAAGCTATTGTTTGTGGAATTGAACAGTCGCGCCGCTTTCTTGTAGCTTTGAAGTTCAATAAATTGGTCTTCTAATATGGTTAAAAAACTATATTTTTGTTTGGTGCTATGTGCATTAACCGGTGCTTGGGCTGGAGCCTGTGAGTATGCAATATTACAATATCTGTCATCTTCTGTATCTATATATCGACGCTAGAAAGCGTAAACGCTGTAACCTTGACACGCAAAATTGTTCACCAGAGACAAAAAACTTTTTTTTTTATTGAAAAAAAATCATAACTCAATATCTACTCGACCTAAAAACGTAAATTTTGGATATTTGGTGTGTTTCATACAAAGCTACAATACTGCTACCTTGGTTATATCCTAAAGTTCCTAGGGGACGTTGAAATGTGGGTTACAGCGTTTGTTTCCAAATATGTAAAAAAAGTATTTTCGGGTCGGTCAAAGGGTTGCAGCGTTTACGCTTTCTAGCGTCGATGTATACTATTATATAAAGCTGAAGAGTTTGTTTGTTTGTTTGTTTGAACGCTAGGATCTCAGAAACTACTGTTTCGAATTGAACAATTCTTTTTGTGTTGAATAGTCCATTTATCGAGGAAGGTTATAGGCTATATAAAATCACGCTACAACCAATAGGAGCGGAGCATCAATGAAGAATGTGGCAAAAACGGGGAAAATATATTGCTTTTAAGTGAGTTATTGCGGGAAAACTTGAATTATGCGGGTGAAACCGCGGGGCGCAGCTAGTATTTAATAAAGGACAAATAGTCTGTACATAGAAGATATCTTAAATAAAAATAGTAATGGCTTAATAATTAGCTCTTATTACAAACGCGGAACCACTTCGACAAATATCACTAGAGAATATTGCAAAGTAATTGAAATAACTGTATGTAATATGTGAAACTTTTTTATCGACGTATGGGAGAAATTTTATATTAATAGTCACACTTTTATGTTACGCTCGACCGTCCCGCGCAAAGATGCTTACCAAAATTCAGTAGTGACTTTTGTTAATATGAAAAAAGGCACTTATGAGTTGACACTTTGCCATGGCGGTATATTGAAAGAAATTTGAAATAAGACAAAGAGTTCGGGAGTAAAAGGTCATCACAGAGTATACAAAGATTTGAAAAGGTTTTGTATTGACATCTATTCTCAGTTCTCAGTTTGACCACAGACTTCAACAATAATCAAAAGAGTATGTTGGGCCTACGTACTAATAGGGCACAACTAAATAAAAGTCACTTTCACTGGGTAATGAAGACTTTTCGTGTATTTTAAGTTTCGACTACTTTTTGTGAGGACGGAGCGGGCGGCCTATCGGCGTCGCAGTGGCGTTCAGTCTGTAAGATCGGGAAAAGCGAAGATGACCGAGTGCCTTCGTAGAAAGGTTCGGCTACTCGAGCGCGTGAGCACTCGACTACGTGACGTACTTCGCTACCGATCAGCTACGCGCGCCGTCCAAAATATATCACAGTTTCTGCAAATTATAATTAACTTAAGAATCTTAAAATTAATCAGTACAAGTAAATACAAAATGTAGGTCGCTACAAGTATTTCATGAAAGTTTTTTCTACTTTCATTATGCCTCGACAAGACCTCGACTCAGGACGTCGACGGGTCGGAATGAGAGACAAATAAGAAGGAAGAGTTTCATATCTTACGCGTGTACATTTCTACACACAGATAAGACACCCTTTATTTTCCAGCTGAATATACCGAAGACAACGGTGTAACTGGTATTCTGACATCAGACTGCCTGCGTTGTATCTGTGAGGTAAAATAAACTAAGTAATATATGTTATAATATATGACTGTTATGGGCAGGCGTAGCGCTTACCATCAGGTGAACGTCTTGCTCGTCTCGTCGCTCAGTTAAATAAAAAAAAACCTATATGGCACCGAATACAATGCGGCGGTTGCTAATTAATAATGATTTCACCCTCAATTTATGCTAACAAACATATAATAATATCTTTTTATGCAGGTAGTAGGATGCTACCTAGAGGAAAACTGCACGGCGACATCATGCGGCCCTTTCAGGATCACATATGATTATTGGAGGAGCGCTTTTCACAAAGGAGAAAACGAACAAGAAGGTGATATTGAATTGAAATCTACGTAGTTGATAGAACTTATCATTAAGGTAGTGTATAGGTTGGCAAAGGGATCAACTAGAACAGAGGCTTGGGCGGCGGACTGGGTGCGTACGACCGTCGCCCACTCATAGGCCTCGAGAAGGCACGTGCGGTGTTCCCGCGCGCCTTACTCTGAAAGGCGGAGTGGAGGTCTCACTTCACTCCAGTCAACAGGCTGGGGTCCACCTTAGAGGACCAACGCCGGCCACGGAAGACGTTCTAAGTTCCCGAAGCCCCGACAAAAGGCTTCCCCGTGGAACACCCTGGGGTTTTGTGGGTATACTGTAGGCAGCTGGCTGGGAGCCCCACATAACCACCCGGTCCTACCCCGGACTGGGTAGTATGTGTAATGCATTTCCAAGATAAAAAGGGATTAACTTCTTCTTTAAGTTTTCCTATTTTTCATTCATTTGACGAACTTTGAGGGAATTTAAGCTATACTTGTCGAGTACATTTGAAAATGTGCCCACTTTGTTTTGTAGGCATTGAATGAGACTGAGCCGTCACGCTCGGCTATGTTACGCTCGTTCGGGTAAAGTCGGCTCTAGTCGACTAAAGAAGCGAGAGAGATATAGTCAACAATCAGTTAGAGCATAATTTACCAGTCACATTTCCACACAACTATAATTACATGTGATGTGATGATAATATTTAGCTGTCCAGGTTTCACAGGACAATATTAGAATTATAAGGATCGACACTTTTTGGGAAGACCTTCATCTGGTACTCTATTAGCTCAGTGATTTTTGGCACCCGATACCACTCTCTCTTGAAGTCAAGGCGAAGTATTCAGATGACGTAGTTATTTTCAACACTTTTAACAATTTGTTAGTTTTTCGAAAGGAATTGTGATTTTTTTCGTTTTCATTTGTTCTGTGGTGTGTCAGTGAAGAGTTTATTTATCTATCTTAAGTCAATTTAATTTCAGAGTACCGCAGCTGCACCACAAAGGCATGGTGCTCCACACGGACCGTGCAAGCGCATATGAAGGGTTTCCTACCGGTGAGGTTTATATTATATTATCCACACCACTAGACATGTAGGCACGTTGCGATACCGGCGATGCTGTAAACGAAAGATGGAAAAAAAAAACCTCCATTCTGGCAAACAAAACTGCGCACTGCATCAAACACGTACGTATCAAAAACAAGACACGAATATAGCTCACAACACATTGTGTGTGTGTGAGTGTGTGTGTTTGTGTGTATGTGTGTAGCTTACGAAATACTAAACATTAGATACCTCTAACAATGGGAGAGTCCGCAAAGTTTATGGCGATTGTTTCGATTGTTCAAGAATCTCGGTAGTTCTCGATGATATTCTCTCTCCGTCGAATTTAAGTGTATCAGATTTGTGTTTAAAGAACTAAAAGGAAATAATCACGGTCGATGCTAACGACTGCGGTTTTTTCGAGTTTATAATGAATTTGGAGAGAGCGACCGAAAAACGTAGCGGCGAGTCAGTCGACCCGGAACAATCAAAAAACATATCGATGATTCAGTCGTGGAGCGAGATGATTATTGACTCCATTGTATAATCACCTCGGACTCGCATATTGCTACCTCTAAGCACCATGCATATTTTATTATTGCGAAATTACTGGGCATATGAGACTTTAGAGCCGATGTCTCAGGGTGACGAGCGCAGTGCAGTGCCGCGCAGGATTATGCGATGCAGGGTTCTGGATGATGCTGTGACTGTTATGGGCAGGCGTAGCGCTTACCATCAGGTGAACGACTTGCTCGTCTCGTCACTCAATGAAATAAACAAAAATGTGTAAGTTAAACTTTGCATCATCATGGTGATATTAATATTTCTCAAAAATGGCCCCTTATGTGACGTTTGAATTTTCAAGAAGATTGCTTAAGTGATGTTTTCAATGGTACCGCTTTATATGTTTATTTATTTATTTATACTTTGGATCTCCAACAGAGATTACACTATACATGGTATTAGTATGTTCTAGGTATGGCTATTATAAATTGTGTTTCTCTAATTATAGGAGACCACATCATGCAATACAGTTTCGACTTTGACTTGACTTGTTTGACTTTGAGAACCACCGTTTCAACATATTGAATGTTACATTACTTTCTTTATCTTTCAGAAATGTGTAACGGATAGTGGTCAGAGAGCAGTCTGCGAGACAGCCCTCTCTCTTCACATTTTTGGCGCCAAAAAATGCACGACTCCGTTACTGGCTGAAGACAAACAGAAGCTGTATAGCTGTATGGACAGGCGCACCGCGGCATGGCTGACGGATGGCTCCAAATAAAAAAAAAGAACCTACAATTAGTCCACAATTACTCAAACAAACAAATATAAGAAAGAGAAAAAAACAAACATCTCTGTATATTTATGACAAGTCAAATATAGAACATTAAATACCTACATAAAACTTGAATTATTTAAATACTTTTGTTAATCTGTAATTTAAATTGGGGACTTTTATATTATAATTATATTTAAACTTTTTTTTAATATTCAATTTGTATAAGGACATAATGACGTGAAAGATAAACGTATGTTTGCATGGTCAGAGATCTAAGCACCAAACCAAAACATGTCGCATCACCAGACAGACTTCTTGAGATAAATCAGGAATATCTTGTTTAGTACGAAGAAGAAACGTTACATGTATCCAATTACTACACACAGTGTCAAATCCTCCACATTGTTTACTGAGGCCATCAGCTAATCTATCTACATCACGTAATTGTTTCCATTCTGATATCCACCCCGCAAACAATTCTTCGAGAAAAATCTATCGAGTCAGCAAACAGCCTTTGTTCAAACACTCAGTCTCGTCGTCTCTCGCTTCGCGCGACACACAGTACAGTAGGTAGATAGATACCTAACTAACACTCTTTACAGATGCAAATGCGTCAACGCAACGCGATGTGGCGCGACGCAACACAGTGCAAATATATTATATATTTTTTTTATTTGTCTGAGAGACGAGGCGAGTAAGTCGTTCACCTGATGGCAAGCGCTACGCCTGCCCATAACAGTCACAGCACCCAGAACTCTGCATTGCATAGTACTGCGCGTCAGTGCTCGTCACCCTGAGACATCATTTGCGACAATAACGTGGTATCTCACGTTCAACATGTTGAGGAGATAGCACGTTTTTGTCGCTAATCAGCGATGGGTGGTACAAAAGAACTGATTAAAGGACATTAAGGTACACGCTCACGCTCACCTCGTTTTGTCGACAGTTCCTTTAACGGTACTAAACCATAAGGTTGCGGGTTCGCCTCCCACACAGGCCAAAGATTTGCGTGAACCACAAAAAAGAGAAAAAAAAAACGCGATCTCCAACCATTGTAAACGGTCATTGTTTTTCGCTTGTTTCCAGTGTTCAATATGTGCCAGGTCCATTATGATATAAAACGTCCTTGACATTATTGTTAAAGACCATATTAGAACCCTATGCATTTTGATTATTTTTGATACTAAAAAATGTGTTAAAACCCAGAAAACCTTCCGGGTAAAAATGTTACCAAATTAACAGTAATTTATCCTAAACAATGAGAGTATATTTGTTTTCATCTCCTGAATTTGACACTAAACTTAATCGTTTCGTGAATTCATGAGGATTAAAGTTTCCAAATTACATTACGTAGGCATGAAATAATCGATTCGGCTTAGTACAAAGTACCTTTACTGGGTATTACCTCAGTTCGCGACTGGCAACATCGAAGTGTGTAGTGTAGGGAGTTGTCAATAGAGACTGATTTACGACGCCATTAGGAAACGAACATCACGTGGTGTGTTGTGTCACGGTGACATCGGTGTCGGTGTCGTGAGTCGTCACGAGCTCTTGTTCTTTGCCTTAAAAATATAGGAGTTGTATAACCGCGAACCTTAGCTTTAAGCATAGATAGATAGATAGATAAACTCTTTATTGAAACACCACAGAACAAAGAAAACTTAAAAACTAGAACAAAACAAATTTTACAATTAGTGTCACAATGGGCGGTCTTATCGCTCAGAGCGATCTCTTCCAGACAACCATGCACGGAGAATGTTAACGAATATTTTTTTTTTATCTTAAGTTATTGAGTGACGAGGAGAGCAAGTCGTTCACTTAATGGTCAGCGCCACGACTGCCCGTAACTGTTACTGTGCCACTCAGAACTTTGCATTGCATAAACTTATGCGGGGCTGCAATGCGCTCGTCACCCTGAGACAGCTTGGTTCCAAAGTCTTTGCAAATCAAATAATTATCAATTAATGAATTATTTTTGTAATTGGCGGTGGCAATGCCTGCTACTGGGATATTTCTGATCACGTGTATTTCAGACCACTGTACAACATGGATCGTCCAACCTAACAAAAGCTTTGAATTCCATAAATACCGAACTATGTATTCAATTCCACTTTTAGGTACATTCATCCAATTCCATTCTCGTAAATGTTACCGCATTTGCGGATTGTGTTTTGCGAATGGTACAAATATTATGGGTTGAAAGATTCATAATATGAATGCATTAGAGAGTGACTACCAAAGTGTATTTAAGTCGATAAAGTATAGAATAGAATAGAATAGAATACTCTTTACATTTCATTGTACTACCCTTGTTTACCTATTGTAATTTTTCTGTACTGTGTTTAATTTTGTTTCTGGTGTACAATAAAGAGTTTTTCTATTCTATTCTATTCTATTATTTATTGTAGGTACGTACACCAAAAAAAACTTATTACTATTAACATATTACTTATTTCTCATACGTACAGTCACGACTTTTTCCCATTGCGGTAGGCAGAGCTTAAATATTTTCTTTCATCTTTTCTCTCTTTTCTGCGTTTTTTCTCATGTTATGTTATGTTATTAGCCACGCTTATCCCACTGCAGGGCAAAGGCCTCTTTTCCCTCTTTCCATTTCTCACGGTTGAGAGCTTTAGTGGTCCAGTCGTTGCAAAAGGAGTCAAGCTCATCCCGCCATCTCCGCCATTTTTCTCATAGTGAAGTGAAAATAGGCTGGTATCTTAAAAAGATAGCAGAAACCCTTTACTTTTAAGTAAATAACCCGTTTTCTTAGGAGGTAAAACCGGACGATTGGCTTGATCTCTTAATTTTACTGTGTAGAGGAACGATGGAAAATTATAGAAATAGAAATTTAACACGCAAATAAAACCACTTTTTATATAAAAAAGTGTAACAGTTAACTCTTCGAGACTGCGGTTTTGAGATTTAATATGAAAACTAATTTAAATGTTAACTTTTCAAGTTTATTGTTCACGGGCAACATTTTTTGCCACACTTAAGATAACGAATTATCCTCAATATTCGACGGGATAACGTCGCCAGTATATTAGGCATTTCCGGACATAAAATATCACTTAAACTATTAACAGACCATTTCTTTAGTTTAATATTAAAATTTTTATTTTTTTATTTAGTTTTAGTGTAAGTACCAATAATATCTTTTTTTATAAGATTTTTGTGGTTATAACTGTAAATGACTGTTTTATTACGTGAAAGATTGGTCTACTAGATCGTAAAAGTTGGAAAGAGTTGCTTTTGCCCAGCAGTGGGACGGTATGGATGAAATGATGATAATAAAATAGCTGTATTAGAATAACAGAGTGGTGGATTATGGCCTAACCCCCTCACCAAAAAGTGAGGGGAGACCCGTGCTCAGTGGGACGATATGGGCTGTTGATGATGAAAGTTATATTGAAGATGAAGAGTAATAGAAAACATCCAATCCATCAGCCTCAAAAGTAGTGGAATATCTCAATCGGCACGACGAGTGCGAGCGGCAGACGGTTTTCATTGTTACCGTGTAACATGAATTGTTTAGCTTTTGTCGGGTCTGGCAGTTGGCAAGGCCGGATATGCGCTTGAAATTTAGCCAGTTTCGGTGCAAACAATAAAGGATTTATCATGTATTAGAAATATCTAACAAGAACTTTATAAGTCGCCCAGGAATAAAATGAGGAAATGATCTTAAAATGGTACCTATATTGTTTTGTCTGTATCTTCAATTTTATTCAAGGTTTAATATTTTTAAGGACAAAAGTCTGATTTGAGATCGATTTATTAAAAAATATAAATCAATGTTCATGAATTTGCACGAGGAATTGAATTAAATTTGGTGTAAGTATTAGAATCAGTTCAGAATATCCAATTTTTTTGTTGGTAATAATATTTGTTCACTTTGCACTGGCGTAGATAAAGAAACTTTATGTTGGAATACCAATATGTGACACGAAGACGTTATCATGATTATCATCATCAACCCATATCGTCCCACTGCTGAGCACTGCTCTCACCTCACTTTCGTGAGGATGGTTAGGCCATAATCCACCACGGGGTCTGGATTGGTGGATAACATACCTACCTCCGAAATGATTCTCGGGTAGTTATGTAGCTATGTGAAAATAGACTTGTTATAAAAAAAAAACAACAGTTACATTATCGGTCCCCCATCAAAAAAATCTGAATAATTTTTACAATTTGTATACTCGATAAAGATATTTTAGAAAACGAAGTGTCCTGATTTCTAATCAAATGAAAATCTCTTTTCCGCATATCACATTTCTTAGCAAAAAAATGCGTCTCATAAAGACATTTCGTTGATATTGGCCTTTGACGTTTTCTGGCATTTGCTCGCATAAAATTTTATTAAACACCCACTGTCATAAATATATTTGATACGCTTCCGATTTGGCACAAGATTTTATGATATTTACAGAATTTCTTCAAACCGGAACACAGCAACTCACTTGCCCTTGCGCGCTTTGCAACTCTACGACACCGGGTTGATCTATAATTATTGTGCCTATATAGTTATGTAAAAAACAAAAATTTTTATACTACTCTACATATTGTCTTTTAGTATGTTCTGTGTACTTACAATATTTGGCGCGTGTACAAATTTCATTTAGATGTGAGTTGTCATAACAGCTGATTTGTATGTAGTGTCCGCGTTGTGCCTTAGCTTAAACCTATATTATAAGCCTCTCCCACACATCGACGAGGGTTCTTGACCGGTAGTAGAGTGCACTTTAACTGTTAGCCTACCCGGAGGGGCTTTGTTCGTCGTCTTGCTATTATAACCACGGCTGGGCGAATTGAGGAACTCGAAACTTTTTACTGGTATAGGCTGCTAAGAGAAAATGATTATTGAAAAATTTGTGATTTTATTCCGAAAAAAGGGATAGAAGAGAAAAAGAGATAGTAGATTCTTTAGTGTGTATTATGTGAGTGTGTTATATATTCATATAAATTCAAAAGTTGTGTGTGTATGTTTGTTACAAGGCATTGCAAAAATTACAAAGCTGATTTTAGTGAAATTTGGTATCTACTATTAACTATAGATAGATGCGGATGTGTATATCAATAGGAGTGGATGTGTGTGTGTTTGCGTGTGTGTGTGCGGTTTTTTGGCCTTGAGACAAAGACTTTTCATACTCTTTCTTTACCAATCTTTACTCTTTACCTTTCCTTTCTTTCTTCAAATGGTTACCATACGTATTATTATGCTTGCGCGTTATATGTACGTGATGTTTATTAGACGCTTTATGTCCCAGGCTTAAACGAAGATGCGATTTATTAGTGAGATACGGTAAAACGAGCTTGTCGACAGCTATTTTAGTAATATATGGCCGTATGGGACGTTCTTTAAATTACGGACGGAATTGTTATTGCTAAAATGTTCGGAGGGTACCTTATTTTTGTAATCTCAATTTCAACAGTTTTATTATACCTATTCATTTTATGGGAGACATATGGAATAGTACCTACTGCTGGGCAAACTTGCAACTTCAGCATATTCCTACGAACCCTACGCGTCACTCCTGTATCACTGTAGGGCTGCCACTATTCTACCAACTAATCGTGAAGATGTATTAATAAGTAACACATCGTGAGGAAACCCAAATACCCTGAGAATTATTTCGGAGGTAGGTATGCTATCCACCAATCCGGACAGGGCGGGCACCCGTGGTGAAAAATGGCTTAACTCTCACGTAAGTGAGATTAGCAGTCACGTGATATGGGTTGATATATTATATTGAGATATGTATTATATCTAAGCCTAAAACCAAATGTCATCAAAATCTGTCCAGCCGTTTATTATTATTATGTGGCATAAATAAAAGACTAAACGTTGACATCCCCGTAGAGTTTCTTTTTTAACGTGCGTATATTCGTAGCACTCGTAAAGTGAATGGAGTTTCCTTTTCCTGTGCGAGATTCAGCCACGAATCACCGCTTGAAAGGGAAATTTCTTTTTAAAACCCAAACCTTAATCAGTTACTCATTAGCATAGTTGATCATATTTGATTTATTTTTCTCTATCTATACTAATATATAAAGCTGAAGAGTTTGTTTGTTTGAACGCTAGGATCTCAGGACCTGCTGGTTCGAATTGAAAAATTCTTTTTGTGTTGAATAGTCCATTTATCGAGGAAGGCTATAGGCTATATAACATCACGCTACAACCAATATGAGCAGAGCGGCAATGAGGAATGTGGCAAAAACGGGGGAAAATATTGCTTTAAAGTAACATGGTGGTTTTTGACATGGGGAATGGAGAGTTATAGCAGAAAAACTGAAATCATGCGGGTGAAACCGCAGGGCGTAGCTAGTTTAAGTATATGAGACTTAAGTTTAACTTGTAATAGTGTATTATTTTGGTCTAGTTACGATAAATGATATACAAACATACGTTTTATAGGCTACTATCTGACCACTTTATCACATGAAATCGTATATCCACTGTAGTATAGAAAACGAAGCTTCGAATGGAATAGTTAACAATAGCAAACTCATGGTAGGGTTTAAGTTACACGTAGTTACCGCTAGAGGCGCTGCACTGGATTTCATACAAATGTTTTACTATATATATATGTTCGCTAGGGACTGTAGTAAGCAAAGCTCGTAACAGAGGTTTTTTTTTTAATTTGACTGAGTGACGAGATGAGCATGTCGTTCACCTGAAGGTAAGCGCGACGCCTGCCCATAACAGTTACAGTGCCACCCAGAACTTTGCATTGCATAATCCTGCGCGGTACTGCACTGCACTCGTGACCCTGAGACATGGTATATGCCCAGTAATTTCGCTGGAAACATTGCCCTTCAAACCGGAACACAGTAATATTTGCACACTATTGCTTGGCGGATGAATATCTGGCAAAGGTGTGGTACTCCCCCAGGCTGTCTCTTGCAGAAAAGGCCTTTCACTACAAAGTGCCGGTGTTAATTGAGGATGTATTCGAAGGTGATGAATACGATGAGCCTATTATGGGACTGGTTCTCAAGGACTGCTGCTGGAATACCTCAACATGGGGCTGATGGCCACATCTCTGCTTTCTAGCCAGGCGGACACTATAGTGATTGACATTGTCCCTTCATCGAAAGCTCATGCTGGTTTTGTACTCAGCTGGCATCGAACCTATCGCGCCTTGCGATCCCAACCTAAGCAATCATGGCCTTAATCTTACACAATTACAATATTGCTTGGACAGAATAGCAATATTAATTAGTAAAGTAAACTAAGCAGTTAACAAACACTTTGACTTTCCGTTGCTGTAATATTTGATTGGCTTCTGATCAAATGGCTCTATCGAGATTCTGGTCCAATATTGATAATAGGATGTCAAACCCTGCTCAAATTTGATTGCATGTAATAACCTAGCTAGCCTATAGAATAAATACTTTAATACGTTTTGGTCGGACTTACCAGGGAACTTAGAAACGCATAACATTTATTACATGTAGGCAAAAATAATGCCATTTTATAGGTCACACAATTAAGTCTAATAAATAAAAAAAAAAAACAAATATCACTCATTTGCGACAAGAACTTTTTATTTTATTTGACTGAGTAGCGAGAATAGCAGGTTGTTCACCTGATGGTAAGCGCTACGCCTGCCACCCAGATCCCAGCATTGCATAATCCTGCGCGGCACTGCACTGCGCTCGTCACCCTTTCAAGAGGTGATTCATGCCTGAATCTCGCACAGGTAAAGGAAACTCCATTAATTCTACCAGTGCTTCGGGAATACGCCCGTCAGAGAAGATAGCACCAAGAAATTGTACGAGGACGTAATATTCAAATTTCAATTATCGTCTTTTGTTTAATCCTCGACGTAAAAACGACGGGGTGTTATAGGTTTGTCTGTGTGTGTGTCTGTGTGTGGTGGCATCGTAGCTCCCGAACGGATGAACCGATTTTGCTTCTGTGTTTTTTTTTAGAAGTTGATTAGTCTTATTTAGTCAATCCTGACGGCCAGCACTGACGTCCGTAAACACGGCTTAAACTAGATACGCCTATTTTGTTCCGACATTTTTGCTTCTAAAGCGAGGAGAGGTTGCGAGCCGCCTTTGATCAAGCCTCGAATAAATTACGAAGCGGTTAATTGACTCTACGGCGAACGCTTAAAATTCATTAGGTGTATTGAGACTTGGTTATTAAAATGCAAACAGATTTGCATTCGCTTTTAGTTCTCGTCTCGTGGGGAAATGAAATCATAGTGTGTACCTATTAGTTCGTTAGTTGTACTTTGGTGTAGTAGAATAAGGAGACTGGCATGTTATGAAATAAGTAGAATCAGATATTTAGTTTTATTTTTTGTTTTCTTTGTTAACGGATTATTTGACAGGCCGTCGCGTGCTTACCATCCCTACAATCCCTGCTTAATATTATAAATGCGAAGCTAACTCTGTCTGTCTGTTACGTTTTCACGCCTAAACTACAAAAACGATTTAAATGCAATTTGGTACAGAGATAGTCTAGAGTCTGATAAAGGACATAAGCTACTTTTTAATGCGAAAAAGGGTTGTAAAGGTTTGACATAGGGGCTGAAAGTTTTGTCATTTTTGGCTTGAAACTTTTTTTTTGCTTTTGATAAGATATAAATAAGCATGACATTAAAAAGTTTATCCTTAAGGGGGTAAAATAAAAATAGGGGATGAAAATTTGTATGGAAATATGTAAGATTACGGCTAAACCACTGCACCGATTTAAAAAATTCTTCCACTAATGGAATGCTACATTATCAGCGAGTAATATAGGCTATATTGTATCCCCGAATTCCCACAGGAACGGGAACTACGCGGGTGAAACCGCGGGCGCAGCTAGTGGTTTATATATTACAATATATGCCTATCAACTACAATTCAAGCAATAAAGAAAAGTTTCCCATAAACGATCGCATTGTAAGTAATTGCCCATTCATGATTGCGGTGTCTACTCACGGTTTGCGTGCATCGCTACCATTACTGGTTTATGACTTATTTATTAGGACCAACGATCGATACACCTATTTCTAACTTCAATCAACAAAACGTTGTACAAATAGGTAGGTAGATATGTATTGTACGTACAGCAAATGAAACAAATATGAGAACAGAACTCGAAGTTAGTGGTTGAAAATCAGATTTAGTTTGTAACAATACACGGTAAAAGCTTCTGAATGAATACTCGATTTTCCTATGGTTATATTTTTATTGCTAGATATGTGTGTGTGTTACTGTTTTTTTTTTATTTGGCTGAGTGACGAGACGAGCGAGTCGTTCACCTGATGGTAAGCGCTACGCCTGCCTATAACAGACAGAGCACCACACAGAACCCTACATTGCATAATCCTGCGCGGTACTGCACTGCGCTCGTCACCCTGAGACATCGGCTCAAAAGTCTCATATGCCCAGTAATTTCGCTGGAAAGACTTATTGCTATGTTACGAATGTTTGTATACGTGTGTGTTTGTTCCCTCTTCACGCTAAATAGATTTGGATGTAATTTTGCATATCGGTAGAACTTTTGGTCCTGGAATAGGGTTGTTTACAGAAACAACATAATTATGTTTGTTTTTTGTAAAATATCTCGAATACCATTTGATAGCTGATCAAACACGAACATAGTAATTGAACAAACCACAAAATATTTTAAAAATCGTCAGAAATGATGTTTTTGTAAATAAACCTGCCATTGTTTTAGTCAAGATTAGTTGAGAACGGTTAAGAATTTCGACTGTAACATTTAAATACCTTTATGAAGTAGCCTCCTTTATAGAGCTGATTACTTCGGTAAACCGTTGTAAGTACGAAGCGTGGGCAGCGTTCAACTTTTTCTGTCTGTATTCTATTACCTGGCCGTAATCTGTTGACAAAAATTCTAAATTAAAAATCTTATCTTTGAAGTGAAATCTATGAGATCGGCAAAGAAGTGACTAGGTACTTGATAAGATTTGCCAAAAAATTTCAACTTTTTCATCTTACATAAGACGGTCAGAAATGAATTCAACAAGAATAAAAGGATTTTCGTTCCAGGGATGAGTTCAAATCTTGTATTTTTAACACGCTTTTATATAATTACTAGCTGTACCCTGCCACGCTTCGCTGTGGCACATTCGCACATTCGCTGATATGTCACTGATGAAAAAAATATATAAAAACAATCCTTGATGCGGATTATATATCATGCTAACATTTCAGCTCGATCGGTGCAGAACTTTTTGAGTTTTTGAAGCGTACACAAACCAACATAATTTTTTTTTATATATAGATAGATAGATTAGCTTCATACGTATGTAACGGAAACTCTGAACATGATATTGACCCTCTTCAAAACGTCGAATTAAATCGAAATTTTGCACACTTATCAAGGACCGATGACAACACAATAATAAAATAAAAAAGATAATTATACTAAAAAAAAAAACTCAAAAACACGCTTTAATAGCTGAACTAAAAAGTATAAAAATACTTAATTTTATGGTAAACCACACTTTTTTACGATAAAATTAATTATTTTTCTACTCTGTAGTTCGGCTTGCTATTAAACCGTATTTTTTTAAATGTAATATTTCCCTACGCATAATGTTAAACCTTAGCAGCCTTACCACCAGATATCTTTAAGGCAAGCGTGCTTGACCTTCTGCCACATCGTCACTTTCTTTCAGGTGAGATAGTAGTCAAACGCTGGCCTAGTACGTCATAAAAAAACAGATTAGCATTTCGGGTCAGCATAAATATTGCAGGAAATAAAGGCCGTGTCAGTGCGCGCTGCAGCGTAGCTGTCAGAGCTGTCACGTCAATCACTCCAGCCAATTAGCGCGAAAATAAGAGAAAATCTCATGGACGCGATTGTGTGATTGCAAAATCGTATACGTTATTTAAAGATAATAAGTTGGTCTATCAATTGATAATAATATGTATGAATAAAATCACCATAACTATTTGATAGGAGTTCGCATAACTAATCGAAAAATTCAGGACAAAGAAAATATAACGAAAAAAAAATATTTTTTATTTGACTGAGTGACGAGACGAGCAAGTCGTTCACCTGATGGTAAGCGCTACGCCTGCCCATAACAGTCAAGCACCACCCAGAATCCTGCATTGCATAATCCTGCGTGGCACTGTACTGCGCTCGTCTCCCTGAGATATCGGCTCTAAAGTCTCATATGCCTAGTAATTTCGCTGGAAACAATGCTCTGCAAACGGGAACACACATGTTTGCACACTACTGCTTGGCGGATGAACATCTGGCAAATGGTACTTCGGCGGTCTCTTGCAGAAGCGGCCTCCCACTACCTAAGTCCCAAATGTTGTTTGAATCGGATTGATTGACGGTGCAAGCACAAGCATTCACGGGTAGGCCAGCGATATACACACACATATTTGTAACCATAAAGAAAAGAAAACAAGACGACCAGAGTTTCTGAATAAAATTACGATAATAAAATTAAGGCAAAAGGCGCATTTATTCAAAGTCTTGACAGTAAAAGAGGTTCATTATGCTAAACCGAGCCAAATTGGGGTATCTAGGCAATTTCTTGCGCGCTAGAGATCCACCGCAACCATTTAGAATGAACATTATATCACCCAGAACTGGTCCTTAAAATGAGAAAACATAACGATTATATTTCTACCGTTTATGTTTAACACAAATAAAACTGCCACATTATTATAACAGAAAAATAAAAATGTTGATCCTTCGAGCAATGTAGCTCGAAGGACCAAGATAATGGCACTACCGCTGGTCATCTTACGAAATGCGGTTCGACGATTATTAAAAAGCTATTGTTAAAGATTTCTGTAAGGCGATAAAACGTCTTTCAGAACGACAAACAATTTGGTTCCATTTTAAAAAACAAATCTCAATGAACCCATTATAATAAATATTACCGCACTTAAACACAATATTAATTTACGATAGTCAAGGTTCTGACTCTTTGGTAGTTATAGAACAAGAAAATCAGTCTATCTTTATGTATGTCTTGCGTGATTTTTCAGATTTAGGCTTTCGTTTCACCTCAGCAATTTCTTTACTATAAATGTCGGTAGGAACGAGTATATTGAATTACTTAGGGCCTCGAATGTTTGGTGTTCTACGATAGTTTCCGGGCTAATCCGATTGATTTGGACTGGGGTTACCGCCTTCAACATGTATTGTATTTGTGGCGGTAAAATGACGCAACTTGACTTAGGAATAGTTTCTGTAAATAAAGTAATGAAGAATTCCAATACTTGATAAGACTATGCGGTAGAAGTATTTGATGGATTATTTCGGCACCCTTTTTATAGTGTCTTTTAGAATTTTGCATTGCATTATCTTGTGCGGCACTGCACTGCTCATTCACCTTGAGACATTGGATCTGTATGCCCAGTAATTTCTCTGGAAACAGTGCACTGCAAACAGGAACACAGTATTGTTTTCACACTACAGCTTGGCGGATTAATATCTGGCAAAGATGTGGTACTTTCCCAGATGGTCTTTCGCAGAAGAGGCCTACTACTACAAAACACATGCTTTATAACAATATTTTCCGGTTTATTCAAAAACTATAAACTATATAGATGGAAATTAAACTTTGTACAGCTATGTCATAAAGATATATTTTCGAGAAAAAAAAGCCCTCACCAAATCAGGCCTAAATTAAGTTGTGTACTTGAAAAAGAAGGCGACTTCCTATTTATTAGGATTATTACCTACTTTGAGCAAGCATTGCGATTCAATATTTTTTTCGTTTCCACAGTAGTACCTCGACAAAAATAATAAAGAACCCTTACTTTGACCAAGGCGTCATTTTAACGTACCATCATAACTTGGTTAGACTGAGGATTGAGGGACTCGAGTAACCCAATAACGGCCGCTATCTCTTGGAGTAATGCTAGTTAAAACGAAGCATGACTTAACTAAGTACCCTATCTTCTGACCATTTTTTTCTTAAAGATATGTCTTCGCTGAAAGATAATGAGAGAACCTCTCATTTCCGTACCGACTGAACAGATTTGGATGAAAGGTTGATTCTGTGACACGACAGATGCGCGTGACAAGAAAAAGGTATGCTGCCATGCATTGGATCACGCACAATTGTCGGTCGCGTGAACTGCTACCTACCGAATTCAACTTTTAGAGTGGTAATGTTTTATTTACTTACCTACAGCAAATGTACTGCCATTCCGCCATGCCCTACGCACCATAATTACAAAAAAAGCACACCATGGTATTGCCATAGCATAAAATAATAATAATAAAGTCTCGCCCAAAATGAAATTCACGTGCGATAATCTAATCCAATTCACGTAAGTACACGTAAGGCGTTCAAATTGAATGAGGGCGCAATAAAAGTGCGCTCTAGGGTTCGTAACGGAAAATTGACGCAAATGTCTTGTATTAATGTAGTAAAATTCAATTTATGGCATCCCGATCGACTGGCACGTCGCTCGTCGTCGTGGCGACAATGGCGGGTGACGGGTTCCTAAATTATCTATAACAAATAATATACTCTGTGGACGAAGACGGTCATTTTTTAAATTCAATAAATAAGTACCTACTTAAGGAGTTTGGCGGGAAACTGAAAATGTGACGTTGTTATTTTTTTTGTCAGATATGTGTGTCTTCTTGTATTAAAATGTGTAATTTTGGTGGAATAATATTCATTAAAGCACCCACCATTTTAATGAATCCTGACGTTAAATTACTCACTGAGCATTGATATTTTGACTATGAAATACGGATATCCTAATAAACTTTCTGACTAAATGTAATAATCTTGCGGAGCCAAAACGAAAAAAAAAAACATAATTATAAATAAATAGCGCATCACGATCACATGTATATAATATACTGACTCATAACTAGGATTACTTATATTTATAGAATTACGAACTAAGGAGACATGGTAACACAAACTCAGCTCAGAGCTCAGAGTAAATTGTTCTGGTTTCTAAATATTCATTACGTTGTTTCGTCCGTATTCATGATATCAGTCAGACACCCATGGGTAGCCTGAGAAACTGTCACTTCGAAAGTGACAGATTTAATTATTTAAAAAAGGTTTTAACCATACTTGACTATTGACTATTAGTTAGTTAAATAGTAACTAGGGTACACACGACGGGTTGTTTCCAGCGTAATTACTGGGCGTATGAGAGTTTAGAACCGATGTCTCAGGGTGACGAGCACAGTTCAGATTATGCTATGCAAAGTTCTGGGTGGCACTGTAATTATTAAAGGCAGGCGTAACGCTTACCATCAGATAAAAATTCAACTTCAAATGAAAAAAACTTGCGGGGCAGTCTTTGGGGATTGCCGATGGAAGTGAAAACTAAGTAACTTATTATTTTCAAATTATTTTTGGTTAATAAATAAGTGTTTATGGTCAAGGATTAATAAACACTGTGGGCAGCCTTTTCTAAGGAGGTTTAATTTATAAGGAGAACTTGATTTTTAATAAGAACTTTTTGTTTAAATCCGCTTTTTTTTTTCTTTTTTTGTTCACGTCTTAAAATGTGCCCAAGGCGCCCAAAGAAGTTTTCACTTTAAAAAAGGATAAAATAAACTTAAAGTAACTAATTGCATAAACTAAATACAATTCCCTGAAGAGAAAAGCACTTCTCACCATTAAGGGTGCCTAACTTTAATGAAGTAGCTGTAGGTACACACGAAACATGTTTATCCTGTTGCAAAATTCAATTATCTGTAGAACGTCGGAGAGTGTGAGTTGCTAACTATTGTTTCGAACTTTCGCTGCTAGTGCGGGGAAAAACAAGACATACAAGTGTTTTCTTCCTAGAATCCTTTGTTTTGAATTTAGGAAGACAAATATGCGATTTAGAGCTAAGAAAATGAATTAATACTAATACGAGAAAATGTAACCGGCAGTTTCGATTATGAACTAATTCATGTATTTTTTTTTTTGAGGAAAATATTGCGAGTCTCAATTATAGCTGGGAAGAGCGAAGAGTACGAAAAAAAAAATACAGAGGACTCCTTAAGTCTTGAAAGATTATTAAAAGCCCTGTTACTGAAAAAAATAACTTTCTTAACACATTAATCTTCAGCAATACGATGTATTATGCTTTTAAGGTGTCGTGAGAAAAAAGCGTGACGAAGGATGGATGACACACATCTGGGATTACGGAATGTAACAACCCTGCAGCTTCCGAGTTTGATCGGCAGCCAAAGAATGAACGCTACTTTTTTGTATAATTTCAGTTTATTCGTTGGAGACGTTAGATTATTTTCAATACCTACCTATTTCCATTATAATGTTTAACATTCAGGGCAACAAAATTTACTTGATGTAAATAAAAATCATCATTTAATTTACTGAGCATAAATTCAAAACGGGCATTTGCGCCATTTGATGCTATATTATTACTACTATATTATAATAGTATAATTCCCTTTATTCATTTTAATTCATTTTTTTTAATTTATTATTATTATTGCTGGATTTTATTTTTCATTTTTTATTTCTGGACAAAAACTGGAATCCTTTGAAAATGTATGAACTGAGTAATAAACTGAGGCGAAACGTAATATCAAGCTAAATCATTCTCGGCGCGTCCAGGTGTATCGGAACGCTGATGGATCTCATTGAGTTAGCCGCGGATTATGAAATATGACCAAATTTCTTACTGGTAATCCGCTTTACCTCGGTCTACTACCCATCTTTGACTTTCCAGTATCGTTTAATTGTCAACAGGTTCAAGACTCAAGTCATCGGTAAGCAAATCTTTAAGACCAAGACATGTCCCATCACTAGGTTTCACTTACGAGCAGTGATTAATTTGGATTATGATAATACATCTAACTTTTAGAAATTAAGTCATGTCTGAGAGCAAAATATATGAAAATCTTATGAGAACATATCTACACTTGTATAGGTAGCTAGGTACTTAACTATTTTTAAGGCTGGCATTTGTAACTGAATTTCTATTGCATCGCTTCGTTCTTCGGGGGGTAAGTTAAGCCATCAGCCCCGGGTGCTATCCACTGACAGCACCTTGGAAGCTCATGGGGAGGCTGAGGAATATTGGCATTAGAGGCCTGCATTACCTCAGCCGACAAAAAACAACTAGATTTTCAACACGCAACACCGTCATAATTATAGATAGGTATTTTTTTTTCTTGCCAACGTGGAAATGCACCCAGTATTCTTGGCACCATATCACATGGACAGTTGGACTCCCATTTATGTTAGATTTTTAAGGTTAGATTTCAGCCGCGTAGTTCCCGTTCTCGCAGAAATACGGGGATAAATTATAGCCCATTTTACTCGCTGATAACATTTGACTCGCTTTCCATTAGTAAAATATTTTTTTAAATCGTTGCAGTGGTTTAGCCGAAACCTTACATATTTCCATACAAACTTTCAAACAGCTGCGCCCCGCGGTTTCACCCGCGTAGTTCCCGTTTTGTCCCACGGGAAAATATCATCGGGATAAAAAGTAGTACCCTATTACTCAATCCTGGTTATAAACTACCTGTGTTCCAAATTTCATTTGAATCCGTTCAGTGGTTTTTGCG
This sequence comes from Campaea margaritaria, assembly GCA_912999815.1. NCBI lineage: Eukaryota > Metazoa > Arthropoda > Insecta > Lepidoptera > Geometridae > Campaea > Campaea margaritaria. The sequence goes on from OU538801.1 coordinate 9,363,738, forward strand.
TGAAGGAGGAACTAACATCCATCCGTTCTAACAAACTTTCGCATTTATAATATTAGTAGGATTTTCACTTCTTTCTTTTTAATTGCGTCATTAGTAAGCTATTTATCTGAAGAAATAAGATAATTAAGATCTATATGTACGTAGCTCACACAAACCATCAACAAGCTTCAACCTGTATCACTTCCAGTACACTAGTTTTCCATTTGTTTTCTCAGTAAAGCAGAAATACGTCTTGAAACGGGTTCCTAATTTCTTTCGCAAGTAAAATTTCACGCATGATGTCTAAAGGACGTAGAGGGTATTGTGGGCTCTTTACACGCTCAATCGGACGACAGCTCGAGCGGGCTGAAGCAATGATACATTTCCGAGGTCAATCAGTGTATAATCGTGGGTATACTCCCAGTATACCCACGTAGAATTAAAGCTTAATGCTATATACACTTAGCATAACCTATATCGGTAGCTGCTAAGTTACTACTCGATCTATATATATAAAAATGTTATGTTGGTTTGTGTACGCTTCAAAAACTCAAAATTTTCTGCACCGATCGAGCTGAAATTTTAGCATGATATATAATCCGCATCAAGGATTGTTTTTATCTATTTTTTTCATCAGTGACATATCAGCGAATGTGCGAGTGTGCCTGTGGCGAAGCGTCCCAGGGTACAGCTAGTATTATAATAACTATATTGCGCAAGAAATGAAACGGTGTACGTCTTCATCATCATCTGCAGCTCATGTCGTCCCACTGCTGATCACGGCTCTCCCCTCACTTTCGTGAGAAGGATTAGGCCATTATCCACCAAAGGGGCCCGGTCCAGATTGGCGGATAACATACCTAACTCCGAAATAATTCTCGGGTAGGTATGTGGGTTTCCTCGCGATGTTTTCCTTCATTGAAAAGCGAGTGAGTAGGTTGGGTGACGTACTTAAATCATTTTATAAATCCTTACATTAAATACTTACGTTATAATAATACACATACATACTATACTTAATTAATGAAAAAAATATATTTATAACTAGCTGCGCCCCGCGGATTCACCCGCGTAGTTCCCGTTTTGTACCACGAGAATATACTATCGAGATAAAAAGTACCCTAACACTCAATCCTGGTTATAAACTATTTGTGTGCCAAATTTCATCCAAATCCGTTCATCAGTTTTTGCGTGATAGAGTAACAAACATCCATCCATCCATTCGAACAAACTTTCACATTTATAATATTAGTAGGATATAACTACATACATAATTATAATAATTTAGGTATGTTAACTTTTTGTTGTTGAAGCGGTGGTAGCCTAGTGGGAGAACGTCCGCCTTCCAATCAGAAGGTTGTGAGTTCAAATCCCAGTGCAGGCACGTACCAATGTGTTTCTGTAAAACATATGTACGTAATTATCACTCGCTTTTCGGTGAAGGAAAATATCGTGAGGAAACCCACATACCTACCCGAGAATTATTTCGGAGGTAGGTATGTTATCCACCAATCCGGATCTGGCCTCCGTGGCGGATTATGGCCTAACCCTCCTCACGAAAGTGAGGAGAGACCCGTGCCCAGCAGTGGGACGTTATGGGTTGATGATGATGATGATGTTAACTTTAAAAGATGGCAATTTTTTTTTATTAATACTTTCTAAATTTTAGAATCTAAAACATAGATTGTTAAACTAGTGTACCTTGCTATGCCTTTGTCATTATTATACATAGTATAATAATAATAGCCCAATTGCTTAACCAAAAGCTTACAACTACGCTTTGACACGGCACGTTTCTGGCAGCTCATTCGATTTAACAATCTAATTTTGATTAAGGAATCAAAATTAGATTGTTCAGCGCGTTCAGCATAAGATATTCAGTCTGTGTCTTTACACGGTCGGAATATCTTCGTGGCGTGCTGTCTTACCAAGTCTTATCAGTGGCACTTATAGAGAAAGGTTGTCTGCTAGGTATAAACCACGTTACCAGATTACCAGCCAAATAACCTTAGAATAAACCGAACAAATCTATGGTGTTATTTTTTTATAATAATATGCTCTTCAGAGTGTACCCACAAACGCATGTGAGTCTTCGTGACGTTCAACAAATTCACCGCTGAGCCGATTTGCTTGTCTAGCCACGGGTGCGGTTCTGCACACTCCATAGTGTTTTCCCGTACAACAAACACTCCTTGCTACTCCTCAGCACCTTTCCTCTTTTCTCGATAATTCCTTTTCCATTGTAGCAGTAAGACTGTGGAATGCGTCGCCGGCAGGTGTCAGAAAGGCTCCTTCTAGAGACCTGTTTAAGCGGTTAGTCCGTGATTTTTACGTCTCAAAGGTGCATTCTACAACTGCATAGTTTCTTATTAAATTATTAATATTATTTAATTATTAAATTAATTTTTAGCTTCACCTACTCGATATAATATATCATTATATATGTTTTTCTATTTTATATTGTATTTATTAGTCTATTATAACGTTATATATTTAGTTGTACTATAATAAAATATTCTACCACTAAATATGTTTTAAATATACTTTTCTCTGCTCTCTCGTTTTGCCGCACCACCACCATTTCAGTTACACTTCCAGGATGTCTGGTAGAAAATGCTACTTAGCATGAATTACTCCTTGTACTCCATTTGTGTGCTAAAGAATAAATAAATAAATAAACACAACAGTTGTGTTTTCCCGCACTAGCGGCAAGATATGAAAAACACGACAGTTGTGTTCTCAGCACTGAACGTGTTAATCAATGTTGCCAACACTAAAAACAAATACACAAATGATTACCAGTCGAATAAATCCGAAAGTCTGTATGTGTGTTTCTTAATTCTTCACGTCTAAATGCCTGAACGGATTTTGATGAATTTCAGTTTACAGATACTGTAAGTTTTGGAACAGAACATAGGATACTTTTTGTCCCGTAAAAATTAACGGTTCCTGTGGCATAATAGCAAACGCGAGTAAAACTGCGAGGCGCACCTAGACTTAACCTAAAGTCACACTCACTACCTATTTTAATGCACGCCTTCACTATGGGTGGTTGACTGGTAGAAAATGCTCTTAGCGTTAAGTCCGCCATTTGTACTAGTTAGTTAATCTGTGCAATAAAGTAATAAATAAATAAATAAATAATAAATTGTTTTGTTAATAGTACCTTTACATAAACATTTGTGTGAAAGTAAACATGCCTGCTTAAAAGGTTTAACAATAGTTAAATTCATTTAGGAAAATAATTATCATTTTCATCGTTCAGCGAAATCGCTTACAGCGATAAGACCGCCCATTGTACTACCCTTGTTTACCTATTGTAATTCTTCTGTACTGTGTTTAATTTTGTTTCTGGTGTACAATAAAGAGTTTTTCTATTCTATTCTATTCTATCATTGTCCACGCGTTTGAATCCAGGGGCGCAGCCAGTCGGAAGTAACTTTCACAAATAATATCCACAACCGCTTTTTATGTCTCATATTAATATTGGCGTTCGTGGCTTCGGCCACAATTTGGCGATTCTCGGCTTTTTAGAACCTGAAAGTTTTTCATCGAGCTATCAATCTATCTTACTAGGCTGTTTAAATTGTGGAAGTATCAGAGACCTGGCAGATCATAAAGATTTATCATGATAAAAGCTGTACCTTTAATACCCTTCACCTAACGTTCCCACTTAGGTTATTTACACATTTCGGAGAACTAAATATCGATTAAGTAAATCGATTAAATATCGGTAAATATTGGACGGATTAAGGTGCGGATTTTTATGTAACCTTTTTTTTAAGACTTACATAATGAAGTCAGTTTATCAAAACAGAAGTAAATTACAAACGAATACCATAACTACAGGTACAACGAGCAGCCTTATTCCTAAAATGCAATCTCTTTTAGACAACCTTTGGAAGGCAAGGATACAATAATATACTATTTCAGTGGTGCAAAAAAAGTAAAGTGTTTTACACCTGTATAATGCAGGCATTTAATGGCTGATTTAGTGTTTTGTCCGACTACCGGTTCAACCCTATGCAATGGGACGAAACACTGAATTTGAAATTTAATTATTCTTTATTCAGTGCTTCCTTCCATTTCAGCAGACTGCACGATACAATTTTTCCACGGTTATAAAATAACACCATCGTCAAACCATATCGGCCCAACGCAAAGCACTGGTCTCCCCTCACTTTCATGAGGAGGATTAAGCCATGATCCACCACGGGAGCCCGGTCCGAATTTGTGGATTACATACCTACTTTCGAAATAATTATAGGTTAGGTATGTGGATTTCCTTAAATTTTTTTCTTAACCTAAAATAAAAAAAAAAAAAACTATAATATAATATGTATATTAAATCTTTTCTACGATCAGCAGTCCGCAACGACCCCTCTTTATTTTCTCATGTCACGCTTAAGGGCGGCGGACGATGGTCCTGTCTGTCAAACGTCACCCTACGCTTTACCCTGAATATGTTATTTTCGCGACCCTCCAAGGGTATACAAGATATAACTGAATATAAGGTTCGAATAATTCAGAGACGCATCATTTCACTGGCATTACCACACTTGCTGTGAATTCAATTTGATTTTAATAATGAGACTTCAGAGCCGACGTCTCAAAAGGACGAGTGCAGTGCAGTGCCGCGCAGGATTATGCAATGCAGGGTTCTGGCTGGTGCTGTGACTGTTGTGGGCAGGCGTAGCGCTTATCATTAGGTGAACGAATTCCTCGTCACTCAGGAAAATAAAAAAAAGCCTTATTAGATTTTAAAATTATAAAAAAAACCCAGAAGAAAAAAGCCAAATGAATTTTAAATCTTTGATTTTTTGTTCTTTCTTTTTGTTTGGGCTTTTAGAAAGTGCATAAGGCTGAATTTGCAGGCAAGCGCTAGCTCAAAATATGCGCTACATAACAACGTCGTTTCCGTAATCTCATTTTCGACACTTCCGGTTTTGCTGCCCATCGTTAGTAGCACATCCGATCACTAATACGCCACAGAAGCGGCAGCGCCAACATACGAAAATAATTTTACGAGTAATAAAAAGCCTTTCACTCCTGCGTAAAAACCCCAGTTACCCAGAGACCGTGTTAAGTTGTAACCGGTAATACACCGGTAAAAAAGATGCCAAATTTTACTAAGAAGTATGGTGGCAAAAGTGGCAGTGGTGGCTCTTTTTCCGACCAAAATTAGAAGTGCTATCCAAAACTCTAGTTGTAAAATGTACCGCGAAACGCTAAACTGAGCTCATAATCCTGACACATTACTTTGCAAAGTTTCATATCCAATTCCGATAGAAACATTGGCTTTCAAGTTGGAACGCCGTACTATTTCCACACTACTGCTTTGCGATTTAATATCTGACAAAGTTGTAGATATAACTTTCCTATGCAAACTCTTGCAAAAGAGGCTTACCGCTTTACCTGTACCTTATATTTATTCATTGCAACTACAGAAGCTCTGAGACATGGAGGAATTTCTGCATTTCTGATTTTCACAATTTAGTTATTATCTTGAAAGCGCATTCAGCTTAATCTGAGAGAAATAAGAGATCTAAGAGATTACATTTTTCCATCATTCGTAATTCATGTCAAAATTAGCCAAAAGCCTGGCCTGAAATAACGGCACCGAAACATGCTCTACCACAATCATAGATTTATCTAACGTACCGAAATTTAAGGGTAATGCGTTCCTCGGTATCCCGGTCTACAATTACGGTACCGCTCGTTTAGAGATGCTGGAAATGTGGGGCCATTTCAAACGTACTAACTAGGCTGGCGCTTATTGCCTTCGCTTTACGCGACATACAAATTAGAACATTTGTCTAACTAACTAACTTTAGAGCCGATGTCTCAGGGTGACGAGCGCAGTACAGTGCCGCAACAGATTCTGGGTGGCTTGTGTGATGGGCAGGCGTGGCGCTTACCATCAGGTTAACGACTTGCTCGTCTCGTCATTCAGTAAATAAAAAAAAATTAAAAAAATTGTCTTAAATAATTAGGTCCATCCGGCTCGATTATGATTTGGTTGCCAATATTATAATTATGTCGTCCATGTCAGTCCCTAACACCGATAGATGGAAATATCCCAACGAAAAGTATTTTTCTAATAAATAAAAGTTCACAACAAAAATGTCGAACGAACTTTAAACTAATTTATCGACAGGAAAATAACAAAGTTTTCTGTGGTGAAAATATTCTTACATGTTTTTCACGAACCATATTTTCTTGAAAGGAAACAGAATTATGAGGTTAGACGTGAAGCATCGACTTCAAAGTTAGCAGTGAAGTTGGTGTAACTACTATAATGGATGAACATAAGAATTCCATTTCTCACCTCTCAGGTCAGATTATCTGCTTCAAACTGTGGTGGGGTCATGGAAATAATAATAAATACGTTTATTGCGAAAGGTAAGAGGATTTTCTTCGCATCGATGTTAAGCGAAACCTCTTTGAAAAGCTTACAAATTAAATAAAGTTTTTTTTTAAATGTGGCAGCATTGTTCGATTATGGATAGAAACCATTGTGGAAATAGTGCACAGCTGTAGCCCTCATTGGTATAATTTTACTAAGGCATAGAACACATAGTATAGAGTAGGTGCTACATAACTGAGGTCTCTTGACCGGTCATCAAAATTACAAGGGCCTTAGTAGCACGTCACTTAGTTGAGGGACCGTTTAGACAGGGGACAGCTATTGTCGATTACCCGCAGCAAGGCCTTTGGGCAGCCTCATAAAGTCAGACAGTAGAGGATACCACTCGAGATCGATGGATATCTATATATAGCCAACCGGCGAGAATAGTAGCCAATGAATGCTGTCACCATGCAGGACTGTGTGATTATCTTTAATAAGTATTTATAGGAAAACAGGACATCCGACCTAATTGGAGGTTGGCAACGTAACCCGAAAATGGCTTAGTTTCGTTTACTGTCTATTGTAATTATAGGATTAGGTAAATTGGGTTTTGTTAGAGCTTGAGTAGGTTGGAGACAAAATTAGATAAAAGGAAAAAGCCATTACGCCGCACGGGCCTCTATTATGTGTTTACATGATTCCTTTGAACCTACACGCATTTTGAATTTTCTTTTTTTTATATGTGTATGTATTCTTGGATGTAGCCATGGCCGTGGGCCACAGTTAATAATTTTGAACGTCAGACAAAGTATGAAACACAAAAGTCACTTCATAGAACGATACTAAACGCGGCTAGAATATGTGCGCGCCTGCACGTATCTAACTATTTGTCTTGTCCATTTAGGATCTGCACAAAAACCTGCCGTCTAACCACAATCTTTGTACTGTTAAGAATATATTTATGAGCATAAAAAATACTTTACAGCACACTTTTATTTTACGCGGCATAGTTTCTTTCTTTTTGGCGGCAAACCGAACTGTCAACTGTCAGCCGCATCTGGCGTCACCATAGAGTATCGTCGCTAGAGATGTCTCTTGGCACGGCGAATCGATAATCGCCGCTAACGGTACTTATCAACAGCAAATTAACACGTAAGATATCACTTGCTAGACAACAGTGAAGAACAGCGACTGATCAAGAGTTCTGACCACCCTAGGCTTATTATGAGGGACTCCCCCCCCAGCCCCCCCCCCCCCCCCCCCCTCAAATCCCAAGCTTTTTTAGTCCACATCGCATTTAGTTTTGGTTTTAGTGTTTTGTATCAAATTGTCTCGGTCTAGTTGAAATATGTAGGGTAGAGCAATGATGCTAGATTAATAGTGCATTGGAAGACACGATTTCAGCCCCCCCCCCCCCCGACCCTCGCGCCCTAGGCTGCAGCTTAATTAGCCTAAGGGTTAATCAGGCCCTGATTAAGGATCTATTGTCTCTGTATATGACGCATAGGTTGAAGAGATAAATTAATGCTTAAATATTATTACAATAATAAAATAATACTTATGTACCCAAATAATAATTAAATTGATCAAATAAACGGAAGATGGGTTATCGTCACGCCCTTCCTTGTTATCAAGACTGATATACCATTACCATAGAAATTTGAATAGGTACTAAATAATATTATTTCAGCGACAAACAATAGAGGCTTCGATTTCAATTATTTCATGGAAAGGAAGGAAAGCTCCGGATAAATAAATAAAGGGATGGATTACGTACAAGGTAAACAATGAGAAATAGAGTGGTTGTGCGTAGTGTTTAGGCCGGAGTCTACATTAGCCGGATATGAGGCATCGGCTCTAAAGTCTTATATGCCATGTAATTAAATAATCTCTGGAACTCGATTCTGAAAATACTATTTTCTATTTCGGGATTTATGTGGGGTCTGGCTAGTATTAGATAACCCAGGGTACACCCTGGGTTATCTAATAATAATCCAAGTAATCGTTAATATTGCCGGATGAATCGGATTCCGGCTAGGTTGCGGAATGTCTACTGCTACGACTGGCATGAGTGATTAGGGGTCTGATTGGACGCCGACATTTGATCGAGCGACGTGGTGGCAAGTGTCACTGTGGGGTTAAGAGTTCTCTTACGACTTTTTTCTTTTGATGTCGCCAGAAGACAGGACAATATTGATTAGTCGGGCTTGGCTAACTGCCGAATTAAGAAATAATGTACTGGCGTAAAAAAGTTTCTATTTATATTCAAGATGTGATAATTTTGTGAAAAACTATGCGTGTTGTTTAAAAGTTGTTCATAGTTTAATTTTGTAAAGATCTTGGAGTATGGCCACGACAAAACAGTGAAGAAAATGAACGAAGAAAAGAAGTAATTAACAACAGCCAGTCAGGGCTTCGATTTTTAAATCTCATTGTGTGGCAAATTTCACCAAAAATGGTCGATTAATCGATTTCCCATAAGAAATTAGTGAGAATCGGTCACTAAATCAGATTAAAAATCGGCACCTATTTATTTATTTCAGCGCTATTAACGATGTCTTCTTTATGACTTCAAAATGATTCAAGCGCTTTAGTCGTCGCCGTAAAATTAACGAAACAAATAAAGTGTTCCTTCAATTTAGGCAACCGTTAGTGAAATTGGTCGTCAGGCTGCCTAAACTATTTCATGGCGTAAATAGGTTGTCTGTTTTGAAGTAGGTCGATATTCTGTATTACTTATATACTGTAGTAGTACCTACCTACGTTTGTAATAGAATAGAATAGAATAGAAAACTCTTTATTGTACACCAGAAACAAAATAAATGATGTAATGATGATGATGTGATGTATTTGTAATGTTATGGCTGTGTGTTTACGTGTGGATATTTCCGATGTAGTACATTAAGAAAGAAGGGAAATTCGGCACGTCGTCATGGTTCGAAAGATTTTTTACCTCACGACCTATATTTTATTATATGGAAGACCCTCAAAATTATCTTCCAATATACATTTCACTCTGGTATCTCGAGCTGTTAGAATCAATTCTCGTGGAATTCGATGCGTCATGATTTTAGTATATTTTGCTTCTGTAATTTTGGTTAATTTTATAGACCATGTGAGTTAATGTAATTGGTTTCCGATTTGGTGGATTGGTTTTCGATGGTTTTTATTTGGATTTTGATTGGTTTAGACTCATTTTAGGTCATTGCGCCATACCTGTTAGTAGGTTGGTTTGCGTTTTCCATCGATATAATATTTGCCATTAACTATGTCTCGTCTTTGTCGAACTTCACATTATCGTGGAAGAATCTGGCGTGTGCCAATATAGTTGAATAAAATTGTGAATGTATTTTATCACCCCAACAGCCTACTTACAGTGGAATAAGATTAACAGAATACGACCACAGACTTGGCGGGGCCAGATGTGCCAAATCTATGAATAAGTAGCTCGTTAAGGAGGTCAAAGGACGGTTTTTTGGCATTCTTTTTACGTGGACTCAGTTCTAATTCTGAACGCTGCTACTATATAACTGTATTAAAGTTATAGCTAATAATATATTTTTATTATTTTAATAAGCTGTTTCCACTAATATTAGAAGATAGTTCCCATCAAAGCTCGGTACCCTAGAGGCTTATGCCGCTTCAAACATTCTTTAACAATGGCTCGGTGTCTAGTTTCTATTCTTGGAATTCAGATGCGTTTGTGTCATTGTTAAACTTAGTTTATACTTTAGGTATTATAATACAGTTACAAAAACAGAAAGACACCGTTTTAAATATTATTATACAGTAAAAAGTTGAAGAATATTTATTTATAATAGCTAACTTATTTTAAGTTTCTTAGGCAATGTTATCCCCACACCAGCCCACGTTGGGTTACCACGTGCCCACCCATGTTGTGTTAACCCACATACCTACCCGAGAATTATTTCGGAAGTGGGTATGTTATCCACCAATCCGGTCCAGGCCCCCGTGGGGAGTGAGGGAGACCCGTGCTCAGCAGTGGGACGATAAGAGTTGATGATGATGATGAGGCAATGTTATTTAATATGTCAAAATTACATTTTTGCTGTCTTTTACGTCTTTGAAGATTTGTTTAGATGACATGATGATATTACTGGGCATATGAGACTTTAGAGCCGATGTCTCAGGGTGACGAGCGCAGTGCAGTGCCGCGCAGACTTATGAAATGCAAAGCTCTGGGTAGCACTATAACTGATATGGGTAAAAAAAAAAATTAAAAAAAAAAAATGGCTAAATAAAATTTATAGTTTAAATATAAAAGATATATTATTTATTATAAAGAAAGATATTGTTATATGAAGAGGGAGAATGTGAAGTAACTATTTACTCAGGAAACCCAACTTTCAGCGGCGGGGCCTAATCAACTATGTGACAATGCCTAACTTCGACACGTGAAGTTATACTGTGTCACACGTTGTAAATCATTTATATGAAGTAGGTATTAGAATGATTGATTGCCAGAGTTTCAGTTTCAAAGCGAGTGTTTTAAATTACATTATTTACAGGGAACAGTTGAGCTGACGAGCGCGCGGTACCTTTGATCAGAATTTGGGTAGAATCACATAATTTAGCTACATTATTCGCAGCTAAAATTATGTATCTACCTATTAAGAAATTTGTTAGGTATTTGCTTCAAAGCATTGCCTTTTCAACGACGAAATGTCAAAGTAAACAGTACTTGAGTAACAAACTGCTATAACTTGACTATCGAGTTTGTTATGTGTAAATACACTATTCCCAGTAATGGCCCTAATTTTTATTTTTGATGTTAGAAATTGATAACGTGATAAGTCTCCAACTAAGCCGGTATTAGGAACTTATTACTGCTGCCACTAGTTTCAGCTCCCTTTTTTATCAAGTTTAATTTATTTATAGTAAATCCGTTATATCCGTAAGCGGTGGTAGCCTAGTGGGAGAACGTCCGCCTTCCAAGCAGAAGGTCGTGAGTTTAAATCCCAGTGCAGGCACATACCAATGTGTTTCTTGTAAAACATATGTACGTCATTATCACTCGCTTTTCGGTAAAGGAAAACATCGTGAGGAAACCCACATACCTACCCGAGAATTATTTCGGAGGTAGGTATGTGATCCACCAATCCGGATCTGGCCTCCGTGGTGGATTATGGCCTAATCCTCCTCACGAAAGTGAGGGGAGACCCGTGCCCAGCAGTGGGACGTTATGGATTGTTGATGATTGATGAAATCCGTTATTACCTATAGACCTATCCTACCGATTTTGTGAGATAAATAAATAAATAAGTTTTTCATGTTTCACGAACTAAATTCATAATTAAAACAAATTTTAAACGGGTATTTTTCGCGCATAGATTAACATTGAAATTCTTCATATACTATACGCGAATACGACCCGTTCATTTCTAGTAAATAATTATGTTCGAAAGATGTCCTACAAATATTATGGTGGCTACATTAAATTTTCATTTAAAAATGTATGGTACAATAAAGTACCTACGCCTTCCGACGCCGGGCGGTTGTCGTAAAATGTATTCTGTTTGGTAATATTAAAAGTACTTACCTACATCAAAGAATGGAAAATTGAAGGACCGGTAAACAGCAGTGCTGGTACCCATTATCGAATTCGTTACCACATTCAGGTAACTCAATTTATCTCAACATATAAACGCGGTAAAAACTCCGAAACGAGAGGTACGCTCGTGAAATTTTACAATATATGATCCGATCTCGTGCATGTCAAATAACGGTTACAGGTTGGTAACCACGTACTTATTCTTATTCCATGCAGTTAATTCCCTAGATTGGCACCACACACTCGTAAATGACAAACGTTTCGTAACGTCAAAAATAGACTGAAGAGAATGAGGGAGAAAGAGAATGAGATGGAGCTATATAAACTCCCATAAATGCAAACAAATTGTTACGATCTGTTTGGATAAATGTCTCTGGTCGACTTATGAATGTTTAGCGATATTGGTGGTGACAGTTAGCAGGGCATTTCAGTTTAAGGCCTTAAACTGGATGGATTTAACTGTTCGTGGTGAGGCCCCAGGTGTTTCTAATGATACAGTGCTCTCGATAATGCAATGTGTAGATGAGGTGGGTAATCAAAAAGCGATTTTGAATTAAAAATAGTTTAAAAAAATTCTGATGATTTTAGAAAAGTGAAAAAAGTAGACGCTATTCTACATCATCATCAACTCATATCGGCTCACTGCTGGGCACGGGTCTCCCCTAACTTTCGTGAGGAGGATTAGGCCATAATCCACCACGGAGACTCGGTCTGGTTATTTATTCTACGGGCTATTTACAAATAGCTTAGAATGGTCGAGTTCAAACATAATTTAATTAAACGATACAAAATTTAAATTAGGGCCAGAAAGTTACCCAGCACAACCACAATGATGATAACTATGCGGAAATATCTAAATTATAAAAGAAAACTTTTAATTTTAATACTAACTGCTATTTATTTCATGAAGATGTACCACGATTTTGCGCAGTTCGTTGAGTGACCAGTTAGAGTTGGTAGAATTTAAACAGCACTATTTGGTACAAAAAGCTGTAGAGCTATTCTGCGTTATCGTCCTTATCTCCCTCCACGTACGGACTGATAGTTATATTATAAAATAACTTATAAAATAGAATAGAATAGAGAACTCTTTATTGTACACTAAAAAAATTAAACACAGTACAGAAAAATTACAATCGGTAAACAAGGGCAGGACAACGGTACTTATGTGTCGCCATATTTACATTTACCAACCTTAACTTAATTTATCTAGATCAATTAAAACAAAGTAAAAAACAATCAATTCATTTATTTCTCCAAATTATCTAATTGATAACAAATAACTAATTAGATGCTATAACATTGATGATTTAAAATGTCTACAAGCATTTCACCTTTAGAAAAGTCATTGATTTATAAAAATCATTTTTCATGGCATTTATTTGTTCACACAATAATAAAGTTAAATAAAAAATATAAATCAAAACTAAACCTACACCTTAAAATTGGAACAAAATAAAATGTTCATGAGATATTCTATTATATTATGAATCTTTTATTACTATTATTCAAAACTACTCGTATTTTACAAATTTTATAATAATACTTTACTATTGTTTTAATCACTATTATAATTACGTCAGGGTCTAATTTTCTTAAAGCTACGATTTGAGTTTTCCAAAAAACTTAAATCTCAAACAGCAACAAGGAGCTCGTTGTTTAATGAAGTTATTTCTAAACTCCAGGATAATAATAACATTATGAATAAAATAGTATTCGTATGCTACAATCTAAAATAGTTACATTAATAGAAAGCTTGTACCTATCTAATCAACGCACAATTCGCCATTTATAACTTCAATCTAATGTGATATAGTAACTACGTTAGAAAAAAATTATACTATTTTCTTCTAATTTCCAAATTTATAAACATTAAATTTTTTTGTTGTATTCCTTGATTATTTAATGAATACAAACCGTGAAAGGTTCCTAGTATACGAGTAATCTGTAAATCGCCTTAATTTCTTTAACCTATCAATTAATATTAAATTCTAAGGACTTCAAAGAGTATTTATATTTATTTACACCATGATTTGTAAAATAACAAGCATTTACTATAATATATCTAATAGGTATCTATCTAATCAATATAATATATACCAAAAAGTATTCACCTACCTAGGTCAGTATATATTTTTGGTAAGAAAGATAAAAATATTGAGACTGTGTTATATATAATATAAATAAAGTTATATTAATAAAAAAGATTTACTATCACATTATTTTATGGTGGGTTCCTTGTAGTATTTGAAATTGGGCTCAAAAGTTTTTTGGAAAACTCAAATAATATCTAATTCTAACAACTTCTTCAAATCAATGTATAAAAACTTTATAATTATTACAACATTTCATATTCCTAGGCCTTCTGGATACTTGCGCTAAAGACTATAACCTATTTTCTATATTATGCCTATTAAAGACCTTTAATTTTAATATTTATACAATTTCATACGTGAGTTATTTTTTAAACAACTCCCTAATATATTCACTCGCCGAATATAATTTAATTACAGCGAACAAAGTGAAACTCTACTATACATTCATGACATTGAAAAACTAAAAGGTTATAATTGCCTTTTAACATTAATTTATTATTAAATTATTATTCAATTAGAGGTACAAAGCTTTTATTTATTTCAGCAATTCATATCGTAACGGCGTCGCTCTTCTGTGCAGAGTTCTGAAACAAAATAAAATACATTTAGTATCATTTATTTATTAGCGTCAATCGAAATATCTTTTCTACTAGCTATTTCAAAAATTATAGCTGTTCAGTTACAGTTGTTTTCAATAAATTTCGCCTAATTTTTTTTATAAAATTTTCGGCGAACAAGCATGCGGCCCACTCGGATAAGCGGTCACCGCCGCCTATGGACATCTGCAACGCCAGGGGCATTGCCGGTGCATTGCCTACCCTTATTAGTAAAGATTATTGTGTGTTGGAGGTATTTATTCTGTGGATTAGTTAAAGAAACCTTCGCGCTTCTATAAATGGTACTAATCATTATTATGTATATGGATTAAGGAAGCCTTCATGATATTAATCTTTATTACGATGACGATACAGTATAGTTTACGAGGAGACTATTTGCAGTAACCAAGAATACCAAGATAATCTCTTATGTTTACAGTCTATTGTGTTCGTAAAACTAGGTCTTAGCCCATCCTTTACTATATGTATTTTAGAATAAGTACCGACTAGATCCTAATCTATCATCTGGAGAATTCTTAAAATCGTACTGAATATTTTCTGATATTACGTAAAGTTGTAATTATTTTTGAAAAACACAAAACTATCGGTATGTACTGTTGTAATTGGACATAGACAAAAATAAGTTAAATAGTGACTTTCTAGTAGTAATAGTAGAAGTAATGTAGTTAGTGCATTTAGTTGTGAAGGAAAACATCGTGAGGAAACCCACATAGGTACCTACCCGACAATTATTTCAGAGGTAGGTATGTTATCCACCAATCCGGACCGGGTCCAAGTGGATTATGGCCTAACCCTAATCACGAAAGTGAAGGAAGACCCTTGCTCCGCAGTGGGACGATATGGGCTGATGATGGAGTGACTTTCTGACGCATGTCAATAATTGTCTCCAATGTAAGAAAAATCGTAGTTAATTTGGAAATTGTTTTTTTTTTTATATAATATGAATTGGTAACATTCATCCTGAATGAAATATCACTTCTATTGTAACCTGAAATTGACTCATGTAACCTAGAGAATACACCCATAGATGAAAACATCGAAAAAGGCAACCTACACCTACGACCTGCATTTTATAGATGCAGCAAAACTGGTCGTTTTAGAAACCTCTCCAATATTCAAGTAAAACTTTAAGTTCTTGTTCAATACTCAATTTCTGTTAGGTCATGAAAGAAGCGAATTCCATTGAGTTTATCGCAGTCTCAGGAAGTGTTTGCATGAAACTTAGGACGTTACGCAAATAGCTGGCGGAGGTAGAATATAAAAGATCGCATAAACTGGTCTAGAGTTGAGTTCAGTTGACGAACATTTTGTTTGTGAAGAAACTTCATTGGAGTGATTTCGATCGAAGTGACTGTTTTTAACTGAGAATTCTAAGTTGACACAGAAAAATAGCGAGAGCTATAGCTAGTTACTGTCATTCCCAACGCTAAAAATTGTAAAAAGAGAAACTTTTATTGATTTGAGTGATTGACGAGACGAGCAAATCACCTGATGGTTAGCGCTACGCTTACCCATAACAGTTAAAGTGCCACCCAGAACTTTGCATTGTATAATCCTGCGCGGCACTGCACTGATCTACACTCATCACCCTGAGATATCGGCTCTAAAGTTTCATAATTATGTCCAGATATTGAATTAATTTCAAAACAAGTTCATTAGTTTAACTAATGTGTTATCAGAGCGACCTGATAAACTCTGCTACTAGAGACTTATACTACCTCATCCGACAAACAACAACATTTACATTTAATTTGCTTATTCTCATATAAGATGAGATAATTTTCAGTAAATTTCCAGGTACTCACATTTACATTGATGGCTTCTCTTTCGGCTCGCTGAGCTGTGACTCCTCATCAATGAGCTGCAGATTTACATTCTCGCTCTTCGAGTGGAAAGATGCTGCGAGCGTCTTGTCGTCTAAAAGTATACTTTCCACCTCCACACCATTATCTTTCTTCCCGTTTCCCTCCAATATCCGGTTTTTTAGCGACGGCCCTCTATTGAAAGAGGAACCCACTAGCGTTTCCTGTATCGTCTCATTACCATTACATATATTTTTATCCGACTTGTGCGTGGGCATCCGTCCGGAATGGTAACTGTTTCTGACGCCTCCCGTCGATTCGAAGAATGGAAGCACCTGTTTGAACTCCTTCCTGAAGTTTTCATTCAGCCACGCGTACAAAAACGGATTGTAGCATGTCGATGCCATCGCCATTGAATGAGCCAAGAAGAACGACACGAAGTAATAGTTCCATTCATCCATCTGGGCGTAAAAGTCATTGAATACATTAATGAGGTTCAAGGGAAGCCATGAAATGCCAAATATAGCGACCATGGATATGAGCATTCGGTTCGTTCTTTTCTTTCTGTCTCTATCGGCTTCTTCTCGCCTAGTGTTCTTAGCACCAGGTTTCGAACGCGCTCGGTCGTTCAATCTTATACTAACGCAAGTGTAACAAATTGCTATTACTAAAAACGGTATTATGAATTGTAGGACTGTGGTACAAACTCCGAAGATCTTTCTCGACCTATCTGACGGCCAGCTCTCTTCGCAGTAGTAAGTCTTGTTGTTCGTGATCTGTATGCCCATGAACAGTCCGTACGGACAAGTTACTACTAATGAGAACACCCATATGAAGACGATTATAAATATGCAGGTGTTGAGTTTCATTCTTGGATGGAATGGGTATATTATGACAAAGAATCTATCTATGGCTATTGATGTAAGCGTTAAGGTCGATATGTAGACGCTTGTGCCTTGTGCGTACGGCATGAGGTGGCACAGAGCCCTTCCAAAGACCCATCTTCCTAAGAATGTGTACATGGGTGTCAGAGGCACTGCAAAAACACATAGCAGTATATCAGATAGTGCCAAGTTAGTTATGAAGAGATTGGTGACTGTTTGCATCGCCCGATTTCTGAAGACCACGAAGCATACGAGTACATTTCCAAAGACTCCGAGGACAAAGATGATCACGTAGAGAATGATGAAGGCGTATTGCACGACTTCAACGTCGATTATGTCTGTGGTTTTATTTTTAGGGTTGTCGATAACTTCCACCGATTCTCCAGTCAGCGTCTTCGTGAGGATATAGACGCCTCCACCCATGTATGAAGATCCATTGAAGGTCATAGCAGACTGGTCATGTTTGGGAGCCACATCGTCGTGACTGGAGTTGTATGATGCCAACATGTTAACTTTTCCAAGTGGTTATGGAAGCAGAAGACTTGTGGCTCCAATCCATCTGTGGGCAAATGAAAAATAAGAGTTAATTTAGTTTTCAAATGAATTTAACGGTGATTTCTTGAGTAGACAGAACAATGTTTACTATTTCGAATACTGAGATCAAATGTTAAACTAATCTGAGAGCCGTTTGAAGCATAATATTCACTTTTCGCGTAAACTTTATTTGTGAATAATTGAGACGACTCAGCAGATATGGTATATAAGGGAAGAGGTGCATCTGACTGGGCGTTTGGATTGTATTGGCTCTTAAATTTACCTATTGTGCTGAAGCTACGAATTACAGTAAGGTAATTAATGCAATTTTATATTGTAGTATATTCAACAGTTCTTCACACATATCTTCATCTGAGCAAACGTAAAAATCGTTTTATAAAGCTTTTCCCAGTTGGCTCTTAAGCCTTAAAGATTCGGCGACACGACACTGAACAAATATGTTTCGTAAGCCGGAGATATTTGCTTGGGTTGACAAGTGGCAAGACATTTCTTTGCGGCTACTTCATAAACTCGCAAAAATCTATTTTAAGCAGGAAAATGGTGAAAAGATACGAAAATCTTCAAAAGTCATGCGGATATACTATCAAAAATGATGGGAGGCTATATTTCTGTGAATACTGATGATAAACACATAACTCTTTTGACATTATAATTTGCCAAATACTAGGTACAATGGGCGGCCTTGTCGCTTAAAGCAATCTCTACTAGGCAACCTTGGGTAGTTGTACATGTAACGTTTTCGACTGAAAATAGAAGCGTTTTGTTATATCTGATGCTTCATGGATTTTAATTATAATAGGTATTAATAACGACTTCGATGACTTAATGCTATTTTCTGAGCTCCGTCGAGTCTACCTTCTAGTTCCAATTCATTAAATCGGATCCCTGTCCCTATAATAATAATTGTGTTTTCCTCGAACCCCAGGCATGCAAAATATCTCTAAGCTTGAATTGGGTCAAACAAAATTGACTAGTAAGATTTGACCAAATATATTCTACTAGGTACTTACTTACTACATTATGATAATTTCAAAGCTTGTAAAAAGCTTTTGTTATTGTAAAATTGTAAAATTAACGGGAAATAACCACTAGGTGTGTCCACCGGGAAATTATTTCCAATTAGTACGTATGTATTTATGCACGTCATCGCCGCATGCAACCTGGATATTAGAGAGTGGCCTAATACATCCACAAATTGCCACTTCAAATGTTCTACGCATGACTCACAAATTGCAAGCCCGCATTCGCATCGATGCGAAACCAATTGCGCTCGAGATGCGAATAGGAAGCATATCATCTACTTCACGGACGATCAATTGGAACCTGATGGGTTAGTAATCGAGACTGTGCTAGCGACTGATTTGTTTCATCCTAACGTTAAAGATGGTTAAGGTGCAGCAAACTCTCAATCGAGACTATGACGGGAAACGCGGGGGTCTCAGGGTGACGAGAGCGGCGCAGTGCCGCAATAGATTCTAGGTGGCACTATAGCTGTTATGGGCATGCGTGACGTCTACCATCACTTGAACGACTTTCTCGTCTCGTTGCTTAGTACTCAACAACCCATAACGTCCCACTGATGGGCACGGGTCTCCCCTCACTTTCGTGAGGAGGATTAGGCCATAATCCACCACGGGTGCCAGATCCGGATTGGTGGATCACATACCTACGTTCGAAATAATTCTCGGGTAGGTATGTGGGTTTCCACACGATGTTTTCCTTCATAGAAAAGCGAGTGATAATTACGTACATATGTTTTACAAGAAACACATTGGTACGTGCCTGCACTGGGATTTGAACTCACGACCTTCTGCTTGGAAGGCGGACGTTCTCCCACTAGGCTACCACCGCTTAGTAACATAAAAATAAATATTTAAAAAAAAATGTTTTTTTCGTGTGGTAATAATAAAAAATAACACTGGCTGAATGATAAAGTATTGCAAAGCCAAAACTTAAGAAAAGGTCTTATCAGGTAACGATTATACTAGGGGTCGCGGATCGGGGGATCCAACGCCCCACCACAAAGTCCCGAGGCGAGATGCGCTCTGACGTGTTCCCCAGAGCGCATCATACCTGGGCGAGGCCGAGTGCCCCCAGAGGAGAGTCCGAGGTAGTCGCCCGGACGTCCGCAGGGGTGGCCGCGGTAGCGCGAAAGCGATCCCGTGACCACCCCAACATGCGGAGAGGAGAACACCCCGGGGTTTTTTAGTGGGTACACCCAGTCAGGTGCATCCCTAGGATGCGCGCTGGCGGGGGAGCCCCACATAACCAACCGGCCTCCCCCGAGGTCGAGGTATGAATAAGGTCATTTCCTCCGAGCAAAAAAAAAAAAAAAAGGTAACGATTATACGACTTTCTAATATAGGTGGAACTTGCGATTTAGGTATTGTTATATGCTACTAGATACTTATGTATGAAGCCTATCACACTATCGACCATATCACGTGATACTCGGTATCGAGATACAGTTATTGAAGGTATTGTGACGCTATCGTGATATTATTTAAGGACATCAAAACGTCTCAAATTCACGATCCGAGGGGGCGTGGCTTCAATAACATTAAGCGTTATTAATGCGTACGTTTTTTACCAAAAAATTAAATCTTATTCTACTTATCAGTTCGGCTTGCTATTACAACGTATATTTTTCTAGTTATCCACACTAGTGACGAGCTCAATATACTACTGAATTCAATACTAGTAATACTAACTCGATAATTTTATTCATGAAAATATCACGATATCTGAATCATCGATAATATAGATAGTGCGATATGTCCCATTGTCGTCAATACTGATAAACCGACAAACAACTTCCCACATTCACAACCCCCACGGACGATATAATCGTCAACAAACACCATTGATAACAATTATCGTAATGCGAACAGTTGAAACCCGCTTAGACGTAGAATGTTCAATTCGCAATATCGGGGACAAAACGGAAGGTGAAATCACCCGAGTGCGAATTGGGTTCTGGGCGGTTACAATGTTATTATACCAGTCATGTGGGATAGAAATCTTATGTTATAAGCAGATTGTCATAATAACCAAATACAATATGTTTCTAGTGAAATACGTTTGCGACAGCCAGAGGATCGAAAAAAAACCGAAATAGATTTTATAAATTTAATTAAAATAGTGAAATTACAATTAATTACTTAATTCTAAAAGTATGGTTCCACCTCGAAGCGGGAAAGTGGAATCCAAGTGCATTCTAACAATTGACACTATACGACACATGAGCCGTCGCGATTGACGTCACGCCGCGTTCGCATAGCGACCGGTGCAACTGCAGCGTCGGCGGTCTTCATAGGGAAGGATTCCATAATTAGTGTCTTAAATAAAGAGCGAACCGTAAACAATGCAATGATTAATTATTTTAAAATAAACGAACTTCTGCTTATTTCTGGATAAGCATTGAAGGGTTTCGACGTTCCGTGAGTTAAGCCGTTTGGCATATTTACAATAATATAAATATGAGTCTTGCTTAAACATTTATAGCTTGAATAACTATGTACCCAACGTAGTCATAACATTATGATTTATCTACTAATACTTTTTCTTTTTTCATAACTAATAACACACCTATTATTATAACACGTCCAAGGGGCTTACGAATCCGATGAACTAGAAAAGTGCTGCTGATCTCCAAACGGTAGAATAGAGTTTCTTGAATCGTAGCTATGAACATTGAAAACCCTCGAGCAACTCACCTTTCAATAAAACAAAATGAGTGTGCTTTAGACCACATGATTGAAGTTCTTTAGCTTCTTTAGCTCTTTTTTATTTTTTATTTTATCGATAAGTTAGTTTATTATCATTATTTAAATATTATAATTTATTTTTATTTATTATTTATTATTCCATTATGATTTGTCTCACAACTTCCATTCGCCTCGCCCAATCACATTTTTCGTAACGCATTCACCAGCTTACTCCCCAAGTCAAGCGCGCGTAAAGAAGTTTTACATCAAAAAACTAAATTAAAATCGATTCATCTGTTTCGGAGATACATTACCATAGACAGAGATACACAGAGACATATTATGTTAAACATGTGACAGTTTTCAGTTTGCGTCGGGGGCTCATCATCAACCCATAACGTCCCACTGCTGGGCACGAGTCTCCCCTCACTTTCGTGAGGAGGGTTAGGCCATAATCCACCACGGGGGCCAGATCCGGATTGGTGATCACCTATCTACCTCCGAAATAATTCTCGGGTAGGTATGTATGTGGGTTTCCTCACGATGTTTTCCTTCACCGAAAAGCGAGTGATAATTATGTACATATGTTTTACAGAAACACATTGGTACGTGCCTGCACTGGGATTTGAACTCACGACCTTCAGATTGGAAGGCAGATGTTCTTCCACTAGGCTACCACCGCGTCGGGGGCTAAATAGTATAAATCAAAACGGACCCAGTTGGCAAATAAACATCGAAATCACGACACATTTAACATGGCCGGTTCGATTAATCGGCAGAGTTCATTAAGTTATGCAATGCTACATCAGGCAGCCATGATTACTAATTAATTAGCCCCACATTGATGGACTAGCGTGTAGGCGTGATGTTGAATTATTCTGCCAGAATTGGAAACACTATATTCCTGAGTTTATCACAGTTCATTTTCCTTGTTTTCTTTTCATCGTACCTATTCAATTACAGTCGCAATAGAAAAATATTATTCAGTTCACGCACCATCACTCGCTTTTCGTTGAAGGAAAACATCGTGAGGTAACCCACATACCCGCTGAGAATTATTTTATAGGCAGGTATGGTATCCATCAATCCGAACTGGTTGGATGTATTATGGCCTCATGTTTCGTGCTCAGCAGTGGGCCGATGTAGGTTGATGATAATTATAATGCACCATACAGAGAAGAAAATGTGGAAGATTTCGTTGTAATGTTTTATAATAAATGGCCATTTTATCAAAAGTGAAATCAATACTACACTTTAACTGCAGTGGCGGTGGCAATGAGTGCCCATTAAAGTCTTGGAAACGAATACCAATGTTTAAAGTATGAATAGTAGACGAGCCGCGCTTCTGAATTCGGTAGTAGGGTCAATGAACTTTCACGAGGGCCCTCTTGGGGCCTATGTGAATAACGAATGATGACTTGGACTTTACCTACTGCATACCAGAGTTAGGTCAAGCCAAAGTAGCTCAAAAATTTAATTAGTTATGTACAGAAGAAACACAATAACGATAACGTTAAACATTGGGCAAAGAAAGAAAGTTCAGCATGGAAACCTCTTAAGTTAATCAGCAATAGGACATCACGTTGTTTGCATCCGAGTAATTACGACAAACATCCAAGGTTCTGGCAAAAGGGACTGAATGAAGCACTTCAAATTCTTCACCGACTCCAAGTCTACATTAACGGTTTTACGATGCACGCTGTGAGCTCTCCACATTTCCCGGTAGCCATGGCAACGGAAATCACAGTGTAATCAACAGGGCAGTGCTCAAGCTCAGCTTTACTAACTTACTAAGCCATTACTACCAACCGTGGTTAAGTTTTTTTTTTTATAATAGACAAATATAAGTTTTAAGAGTCCAATCCACAAAAGAGGGGTTCCCATAGTTCCTAATTACCGCTAAATGCAAAGAATTACAGTTAAAAGTCGAGACCTATGTGTGTGTGTGTGTGTTTGTTTATTAATCTTATAACTTTATGAGGCGAACAACGTACAGTTAATTACATTTCATTTATTAGTTTAAAGTAAGCACTAGAGGCCAGTCTAATTAGGTGTGGTAAACCTAATTTATAGCTGTATATGAGGTGGCTTACCCAGTAGCACCTATGGTGACATATTGGTATAGAGAGCTAGCAGTAGCCATGCACGGATGAATCCGGGCGGACGATAGCGACCGGCCACTCTGAGATATTTATACAATCGAAAGAATGGCATTCAGTGAAATAGATAGATAGATATATAAACTCTTTATTGAAACACCACAGAACAAAGATTAGAAGAGAAGAGAGAACAGAAACAGAAGAGAAGAGAAACAGAAGAAATATTACAATCGAGTCTATAAACTACTCGCTCCCTGACTGAACTACCGAGATGCTTATTCCGAATCGGCTGACTCGCCTCTCCTCACTGTCACTCACTCTCATATTTTTTTTATTTGACTGATTATCTTGGAGAATGCGCAGGCACTGACCGTAATTATTTCCTTCAAGAAGTTAAAAAAACAACCCATATTCACTAAAACTCCACTGCTAGTGAAGGTTTTCACTAGCAGTGGAGTTTACCATTAAGCACCATTGTGACGTTTGAAAAATCGAAACCATGGACTTAAACGTGTCGGTCGCCCATCGCTAGCGGAAGCATTATTTATCCATGCAAGCAAACCGTCTTTATTGCTTTCTCATCTAACTCTGGAGTTATATGCATTTAATCCCGAAATGCATATAAAGCCGCAGCTATATTCAAACATTTCGATCAAACTCATTGAAATGCAACGTGAATTCAGTTTTATTGTAAAAACTTTATAACGCAATAAAACCTTCTTTAAACTTTTTTTTTTGGTTAAGGTTAAACATTCGCATATGGCGGGAAATATAATTTCAAACAGTTTTTTCGACTTCAGGGTTAGACCGGGTAACTATTTTTTTAAATAATAGTATACTAGCTGTGCCCCGCGGTTTCACCCGCGTAGTTCCTGTTCCCGCAGGAATATGGGGATAAAATATAGCCTATGTTACTCGCTGTCAATGTAGCTTTCCATTAGAGAAAATTAAGCCGAAACTTTACATATTCCTATACATACTTTCATCCCCTAAATTAATTTTACCCCTCAAGGGTAAAGTTTTACAAACTTTGAATGCCAATTTTATTTATATCTAATCAAAAGCCTAAAAAATAAATTTCAAGCTTCTAGCTTCAAAAATGACGATACTTCCATACAAACTTTCATCCCCTATTTCAAACCCTTACAATGCATTTTTTGCGATAAAAAGTAGCCTATGTCCTTCCCTAGGTCTAGACTATTTCTGTACCAAATTTCATTTCAATCGGTTCAGTAGTTCAGGCGTGAAAGAGCAACAGACAGAGTTACTTTCGCATTTATAATATAAGTAAGGATTTTCATTAATAATAATCGAACTCGCTACAACCCTAGATTATTTTTCACGTTTTTTCAAGTTAAGAAACACTTCAACCATCAGTTTATAGGTTAACTGGGTTAATAGAGAAATCCGTTGCATTAGTGTTAAATATTTCTACAAAACAACGTAAACAGTGATTCATGACTGTCGTGGATTTCGCTATCGTTTACATTAGTTACCCGTTTTGGCTCCAAAAACGAAAAAAAACTGTTTTTAATTGAAATTTCTCGGCAACAGTAACAGGCGGAGTCTGTTATCTATGTAAATTATAAGGTGACCTAAATCCTGCCCGACCTTAAATACTGTCTCCCACCGGTGTGGAAACGACTCCTATTAAACTGAAACACATTATCGCGAGTTACGTCATATCACGTGCTATCGCATTGGTACCATGTGGGCCGGCTACAAAATATTTCCTGATATAACCCAATTCTGAAGTACTGACCAGTTTCAGTAATACTTTTAACTGGTCTTTGAGAATAGGCAGCATGGTGGTTGAAAAGAAATCCAACGGATTCCGCACAGTACAATTGGACTAGAGTTTTTTTTTAATAACAAATATTAGATTATACATTTAGACCTCATCTGCAAGAGTATACCAGGGAAAGTACCACCACACCTTTGGGAGACATTCATTTGCCAAGAATTACTGTGCATCAGTTATTATGTTCAAGTTTGAATGGCACAATTTTTTTTTATTTGACCTAGCACGACGACAAAAGACGAGACGAGCAAGTATTTCGTCTGATGGTGAGCGCTACGCCTGCCCATAAAAGATACAGTGACAGTGACTCAAGGTGACGGGCACAGTGCAGTGTCAAGCAAGTTTTGCAATGCTAAGTTCTGGATGGCACTGCAACTGGCAGGCGTGGCGCTGGTTGTAAGGTGAACGATATGCTTGTCTCTAAATTATGTAACGGCTAAAGTTTGCTTGTAGCTACTACATCTGCGGCTGACAACGTACATGCTTCCTAGAAGTAACCTATTCACTCGTAACTTGAACCTTGTGACTATCGAGAAACACAGGCTCCGACAAGGTATTCCACTTAATTGCTTTGAGTTCATTGAAATATCCCAAGTCTGGAACTATTTCAATAGCGCATGAGAGTCGGCTTTCTAAGTATTTTATGACGAACAAATTTGACTGTCGGTGTTCCTCAAGCTCTAGTAAAGTAATGTCATTTGTTAATAACACAAACACCCATTAGGGAAACTACTAAAACCAAGATGAGAATTGGAGAAATGCCAACGACAATTAAGTAAATTCCTTTGAAGAAATAAACGTTGAAAATTTAACCAATTTCAGGAGGTTTCTGATTTTCTCCATTTAGGCCTAGTCAAGAACGGATGGCGGTTGCAGTGGTACAAGTTTACTGGTGATAGTTTTTGGTGTACTTCAAATGTATGAGCTACCGAATGAAATTCTACATAATATATAAATAATTACGCCTATTTCTCGCTGGGATAGGCAGATCATACATCTTTCCACGTGCTACGATCCCAGCGGAAACCAGTACACCAACTTCCTGACACCCTTTACTGGTTTCCGAAACTCCATACCAATCGGCTGTGTAGGGTCCATGCATGATGGTGTCACATCCTTTTCGCCTGGTCTCATTCACACAAAGAAAATCTACTGACACAGAAATAAGGTTCAGTTCAGTTTGTACAGATAGAAACCTAAAAATCTAGGCTTGTATGGGGAATATAGTACAAAAATAATGTGATTATAAACAGAATTACAATTGTGTTTTGAAAGTTAATAGCGCTTGTTTTGTAATTGTTGAGATGAGATAAATAACCGTGACATTCAAATTCCGAATTTACAAAGTCAAACAATTGGACACTAATGCAGCAGACTAATTACAGTGAGGTGGTGATGAACCATAGACCATTATCAACTTTGTAATACGATTATCCTAACGGCAGTTCTTTTCCCAACCGTAGAAACTTCGTCGCTCGTGACTTGTCGCTTTGAGACTCTTAGTACTTAAAATCTTAATCGCGATACGAAAACATTTTAAAGTCGTTAAAACCCTATTAATGTCGTCGCAAATTATCGTGAGCCACTCGATCCTGCAATTGAATTGCGTCATTTTAAAGGCGAGGACTTTTTAGTCTAGGAGTTGGCGGTGATTGGTAATGAACTTGGAAACAATAACAATATGTTATTACTAGCTCTACCCTGCCACGCTTCGCTGTGGCACATTATACAGACACTGATATGTCACTGATGAAAAAAATAGATAAAAAAAATCCTTGATGCGGATTATATATATCATGCTAAAATTTCAGCTCGATCGGTGCAGAACTTTTTGAGTTTTTGAAGCGTACACAAACCAACATAACATTTATATATATATATATAAAAAAAAAAAAAAAAAAATAGATAAAAATAGATAGATAAATAGATTGAAATTTTGGAGAAAAGTAGTTTGATGTAGAAAAAATACTGTTCCTCCAGCAAAACATAATATTTTATAGAGAACTTAAAGAAATATTGGGTACAGCCCCAACAAATTTTAGATTTTACGCTGGTTCCATTTAAGGGTTTATCAAAATCTACTTAGGTACTATCTCTTCAATTGCCACTATAGAAAATTAACATCATCTATTGTCAATTACGAGTTACTAAAGCAACCTTAGTCAACATAACCACGAAAGGTTCCATAACAAGAACAGATATGTACCTATAGACACCAAACGGTTGCTTATATTGCTAACATTAGCAACCCTGGTGCTGAATCCTACTTCATTTAGGTAGCTTACCTGCAAAATCCCTGTACAATTACTTGAACCTTTTTGGCTTAACACCTGGTATTATGCCATTCATTGGGTCGTGTTAACAAAGAATGTGGGCTCTTGCTTACCCAAGCTCATATAAGGTTATAAGTAAAAACATTGATCTAACGTTTTCAACCTCCGTTTTAAGCCCTTTTAAAAGCTAACCCAATTCTAAAGAGGCTTTCTTTACATTTATATTTATCTTAACTTTGGGGCTTTTTATAAATGTTTAACCAGAATTAGTGCCAATTTTTCATTGCTCAGATAAAAGATTCAATAACTGCTGAAAGAATAAGTTATTAGACTCTTTCATAAGATGAATAGTATATTTCCATATTTCATACAGCGGATAGCAGGCACATACTTATTTCAAGTTTTATTCCAATGCATGCAACCTCTAACAAACAAACTTCACGCTGATTTATGCGTAAACGGGACACAAATAGTTTAACTTACGAGTTAGAGGAAGACAGATATAGATACAGGTTTCTTTTCTTTATTTAAACCAGTGTCGATAAGATATTTAAACTTTTTTGTAATCAATTAAATGTCAACCAACGTCAACGCTGACACGCTGTTACAGTTCCTATCTTAAATCCAATTAAGATAATAGTTAGCTAAGTTGCTGTAGAGGTTTAATCGCTCTCTGAGACTGATCCTAAAGCCTAGGTTAAGTTTAATGGACAGATTACTTGTGAACTACTTAGTGTTAATGTTTTTATGCATGCTGAGGACATAAGGGTTAAGTTTAGTTACCAAGCATTAAGTGTTTCTGCGCACGCTTAAATCTACACGAGGCTTTGTTCCTTACGGTGTTCAGTATCTAACCCTAATCTGGTTTTAGGTGTTAGAAGATAGACCGGCATCACGCCGAACCGCTTCTATGCTGGCGTGGCAAGCTGGCTCGGCCTAGCAAATGGTGAAATCCGCATTCCAATCATTTCAATAGAATTATACAATTACATACACTTTGCATTGAAATAAACCGCTAGGATCTTAGCATCCCAAAGGGAGAAAGGCGTGACGGTATGTCTAATGTGTATAAATTTTAAATGAAGGACGTTCTATCGAATGGCCAAGTCAAATGTACTTATAAACGAGCATTGTATGAAGGGACTCATGAAAGTGGAAGAAGCGAAAGAAGTGTGTCAGGATCGTAGCATGGGGAAAGATGTAGCCTCTGCCTACCCCAACGGGAAAATGGCGTGTAATGTTGTGTACTTTTTAAATATACTAAGCTTAGTGAGAAGCCCCTCATGCCCGAGAACTGTTTCGGAGGTATGTAATCCACCAATCCAGACTGGGCCCTCGTGGTGGGTATGGCCAAGTCCTCCTCACGTAAGTGAGGGGAGACCCGTGATCAGCAGTGGCCGGATATGGGTTTCTGATAATGATTTCTGACTAGGTTTTGACAGTGACTTCATTAGCTGGGATTCTCTTAATCCGATATTTGTCATCCGGCAGACGCCATTTATTATTTAATTAAATGTTAAGTATTTTTTTGTTTCTTGTTTTGGAGATTGTTTTTTCTCCACTTACACAGTATTTTTTAATTTAATACACCGTTAATGTAAACAATTTTTATCCTTAACTGCTTTATGTATAGACCATTGAACAATAATGTTGAGTTTAATATTGTTTGAGCTCTGTAATTGAGTTTACACTTGATTTTCTTAGCTGAGGCCTAAGTACGCTTAAGGTCTGGTTTAATTTTCTTTCAGGCGAGCTTTGTTTACTTGACAACCTTATCAGGTAACAATCAAAGCTTTTAGGAAAAATGTAATGGCTTTAGATATAGTAGGTAATTGCCTTGTTGTTATAAGAACGCAATGTGAAGTCACGTGTGTTTTTTGTTTGAAGTCGTTGTTAAATAATTTAATTTAGGTTGAATAACAAAATTGTACAAAGTAGGTTTTTATTTTCATCCAGTATCCCACGTAGGTAGTGCGACTTTACATGCTTAATATATTTTCCCTAGAAATTTGTGAAAATACCATCAAATAATTACAACCAAAAGACAATCGCGTTAGGTTTGAAATGCATTATCATAATTTTTTTAGAGATTTCTATTATATTTTATTCTAGGAAGAACTAAAGAACTAAAGAACTTTCAGATTTTTTAAGGTATATATATTGTTTATGTATAATATTTTATTATTTATTAATATGTAAATGGCTCTCTTGGGTTCCAGTCCTAAGACAGATCGCTTCGTGGATGGATGGTCAGAAATATTGTCTGTTTGTCTGAAGTTTTGTGAGAGCGATGTATCAATATGCTTAGAGCTGTTAAATTTAAAATTGTTTTTATTTTGATGTTTATATTCTTGTTTCTTGTATCTGTTTTAATTTTGAATGTTATAATTGTTTTGACACGGTTATTATTGTGTACTATTAGTTAATGTAATTGGTTATGCCGTATTAATTAATTAATGTAAATAAATAATGAATAAATGTAGGTATTTCTAATATTATACTTTTTTAAAGTGACGGGAAACCCGTTTGGCCGATACGAGTTTCTGATGATGATGACAATGATATTAATTTAAGTTTAGCTTTATTTGAATAGCATTTTTTTTTATGTATAAATAAATTTTATTTTTTTATGGCCAGAATTCAAATTTTAATCAGTTTTTAGTTTTTGGCCCTAGACGAGGTTTAAAAGATAATTAAATTAAAATGCTATTATTTTTTACAATATTAAATGTTAAACACTTTTTATTCCTACTCACTTTGGACATTATATGAAATTCTATACTTAAGTACTACAATACTCGAAACACGATTTTCCACATGAGCGATACACGATTTTTCTCGAGGCCTACAATAATTTATAGGCACTCACTTGTAGTGTACACGGAAGCATGGAGTCCGGATTTCTTTACTCCCACCCACCGGATCCGCCCAATGGTCGAGATCTCAACGCCGCATCCGCTCTGTGTATACTTCCCCTTAAGAGCTCTCGCCTAAAGATGTGTCCAGACCATGCACTGCCACTTAACCTCGTTAGTCCTTTGAGCTTTGAGCTGTTTCATTAGTTCGAATCGGTGTTGTTCAGTGGAATTATAGGAAAAAGCCTCGGTATACAATACGAGTACCTACCAGATCTACGATGAAAACGTTAACAAAAGCCTACTATGAAAATGAAAAAGTCCGATTCTGGCGTATTTATTTTTAGTTTTAATACATACGTATAGTTTTTTATTCTACTTAGTACATGAATATTGAAATAAAATAAAATTATTCTAGATCCTATAATAATAAACACTCAATTCTTAAACAAACTGAAACATAGACACTTTTAATTACGAAAGTTCCGTAGTTAGCTTCGTGTTTTGTTTCCCGTCTACCGCACCGTGGTTCATAAAAGTTGGCTATTAATTTGTAGCGTCAATAATGAATGATAGACGCCTTGAAAACTGTCGGTAGGTACCAGGGAAGTAATTAAGGTTGAGTCGGGTGGGGCGGTTGCCCCTCTCCCCAGCATAATAAATTTAGAACAAAAAGTAGGTAAGCTTGCACAAATGACGCTATCCTTAATGCTCAATGACGGTTTCAACATATTGTCCGTGCTTTATGTTTTTAAAAATAAAAACAAAACAAAGGAAAAGTAAAAATTTAATGATGAAGTTCTCATGTAAAAGGTTTATAACGGCCATATAATCTCATTAATATAAAAAAAGAACGCAAATCTCTTAAATGTTGTGATCGACGCCTATTCACTCTGAAAAGCGCGGCGCGGCGCGCGGCGGCGTGCGGCGCGTCGCGCTTCATTGATCCGTCTTTACATTTAGAGAGTATCAAGAAAAATTAACATTACCCAGTTTCCACTCCATACCGGGTAAAACCAGTTTGTAAAACGTGGTCGTAACAGTAATAACTATAACTACTGTATTCCTGCCCCCATACATCAAACCCTGACTACGTCTTTGTATTCATCGTAAAATAGAAGAATTTATTAAGCAATTACCTTCAACAACCATTAGACGAAACACTTAAATAGTGAAATGATAGCGTTGGGAACTAAAGACTGATCAATAACCCACTGAACTAATAATAGAACTGAAGTAACATTTATAGCTATGAGATTTACATCTTTTAGATTGTGATAAAGCTCTAAAGACCAAACAGTCTGAACTATAAAAAAATATTAAAAAGAAATGACCTATATTGTCTCATCATTATCATGAAGCCATATCATCCCGCTGCTGAATACGGGCACAGAATAGATAGTATGGTACGGGTCTCCCCTCAATTTCGTGAGGAGGGTTAGGCCATAATCCTCGACAGGGGCAAATTTCTTCAAAATCCGTTAAGGCGTTTCGGTGTGAAGAGAGGATGAACACACAAACGCACTAACACACAAACTTTCGCATCTATAATATTAGTGAGATTGTAACTAGTCTGTGTATGTGTGTGTGTGTTACATATCCCTTTTATTAGAATCTCAAATAGATATTTTCGATTAATTAAGAGGTTTCTTGGTATGTTCCCTAATGAATGAGACGATGATGAAATTAGTTTAATAAATATTAGAATTTCTTACTAACGTTTCCGTAATCGGTCTTGCGTGCAAAGTTTTGAACTAACCATGCATAACGCAAACCACTAATACATAAAACAGTGTTTAGCCAATTAAGTAGCATGTGTTCTAGTTAGTCATGGGTTAACGATTTAGAAGCGACATTTATTTAAATTACCCATTATTAGGCAACGACCACTTCAAATAAATTACTAATTGACAACATTTAGTGACACGCAAATTTAAGCTTAGTTTCTTTGGAAAAGGTAACAAAGAAAATCGTTGCTTTTGACTCGTACCTAGCATAAGATAAGATAACAGTTCTTTATTGCACTCCATACGTTACCTTCTGTAGGTTTCTCTACCCTACATATTAAAAAAAAAACTAGATTAAACAGATAGTCAGTCATCCATAGTTACTGTTCCAAAGTTTATTGTTCCAAGTAGAAAACATTCGCATCTGATTCCATTCTTTCCTCGCTTTATATACAATTAGTTTGATCTATATTTATAAGAAAAAGAGAAAAATAAGAAGGATGTGCAAGTGAAAGACAAGTAAAGGTGATCACACACATTTCGTAGCCGAACACGTCGAACGCACCGAAGTCACTTCGACCTCGCGCACCTGTCCGCAGCGGACGAAAGGCTGGCGTGGGGCGGTCTGTCCGAATCTGAAGTTATCAGAATTCTACTGGGACTCCTTGTCTTCTGAATTGTTCCGGCGATTTGCTGCGTTCAGCTCCGATATAAATACAAAGTTTCATTACAACTCATACAAATAATTCTAAGAATTCTTGTTTTTTTCGGTGCGTTCGTTTTCGTTCCCAGCATATTGTGTGCAATCACCGTAAAGCCCACACGTTTTATTCATTGTAAAGTTTACGAGGCACCGCCTACATTGAAGCTACTTTATTTCTTATTCGACTTTTCATTGAAATAACGCTGTAGGTGTCAATAGCTTACAGAACAATGTTTCTTGTCTCGATTATTAAACTTTTTAAACAGTTTTAAATCGATATGTATTTCCTAGTTAGATCTGTACTTACTCCTTTTTATTGCGATTGATAGTTGATACACTCATTTAAGTGCTTCACAGAAAGACGCGTTTTTATGGACTGAGTAATACACCTGATGGTAATAGCTACACCTGCCCAGTGCCCATAACAGTTACAGCACCAGAACTTTGCATCGCATAATCTTGCTGGCACTGCAATGCGCTCGTCACTCTGGGATTTTGGCTCATATGCCAAGTAATTGTTATTGTAGCCGTCGATATTAATTAAGTATTTTCAAATGGTAAATATTTTACGTCTTTACCAAATTAAAAGTGAATGCAAAGACATACTGTTGCTATTGAATTTACCGACGTCATCTGACATTATAACAAAACTTTTTATATTTTTTATCTTTAAGCACTTTACATTTTAACGAAATATACTCGTATTACAACCCCAAGTCTTTGTCCGCCATATTATCTACTAAATATCGTGTCTATTATAACATAGGTAACAGTTTTGTTATAACAGATATAATTTCTGTATAAGTTGCGACATTATATTATGTAAGTGATATTAAATATAATGGCTTCTATAGAGTATCCGTTACATCGGATACTCTAGTACTCGAACTTGTCAAATATTCCCCAGCAGCCTCAAAGACAAAGGCAATATTAGGCAAAGACATTACGCTATCCGTTTATTAATTTAGATTAGTTACGTGTGACAAAGTAGTTTGCATATTATATTGTTGCTAGCTGCGCCTCGCGGATTTACCCATGTAGTTCCCCTTTCCTGTAGCAATACGGAAGTAAAATATAGCCTATAACCTTTCTCAATAAATGGACTATTCAATGCAAAAATAACTGTTCAATTCGAATCAGTAGTTCCTGAGATTATCGCGTTCAACCAAACAAACAAATGAACTCTTCAGCTTTATATATTAGTATAGAAGTATAGATTACCACCAGGAAGTAGTCGTTATAGGAGTTATATATTGGGAGTTTAGAAGCATTTGTTCGATCTCTGCTTTTAACTTCCACCACAGGATTTTGTAATAATCATCAGGGACCTCATGACAACGAGCACTGACGCGCGTCAAAACGATATTGAAATGGATATTAGATATTTTGAACAAATGGGATCAAACCAAAGGGACGTTGAAAAAATAAATATTAACGGAAATGTGTATCATTATATTTTATCATCTGTAGTGATTGTGTCATTAATTTTTATTGCATTTGAAACAATAAAAAATAAAACAAATTAATTAATATAAAATTTTAATAAGAACACAATGGATTATGGTCCAATCCTCCTCATGAAAGTGAGGGGAGACCCGTGCTCAGCAGTGGGCCATAATTGTATAAGGTCCATCAGTGGATTAGGTCATCATTCACCACGGGGGCCCGGTCCGGATTGGTGGATCACACTTCCAACTTAATTCTCGGGTATGTATGTGTATATGTTTACAAGAAACACACACGTGTCCGCACTATTGGTGTTATTTTAATATTGGTATTCGAACTCACGACCCTCTCCCTGGAAGGCGGACGTTCTCCCACTAGGCTACAGCTGCCATATCCTAATGCAACAAAACAAATTGCGTTGTAAGAACGTTCCCACTTGCTGAAATTTAATTTATATGCAGCTTTACATCGCTCGTACATTATGTAAAGCCTACAAAGTAGATGCCGCCCCAAAACTGCGGAGAGATGCTCCTAAATAATAGGGAAGCCCCCAACAGTTGTTTGGGGCTTGCGGAGAACTCCCCGCAATACTCGGTCGACTTATACACACTGTAATAGCGAGTTTAATAGTACCTTAAACTTGCGAAAACTAGTTTGAAACTTGGGTAAATAAACCATCATCTGTCTTTCTGGTGATAGTTGTACCTACAATGATATTTTCCTTATACATAATAATAATTATGTTCATAATAAGTAATATGTTCATAATATGTTCATAGTAAGTTCACCTGATGGTAAGCGCTACACCCAGAACCCTGCATTGCATAATCCTGCGCGGCACTGCACTGCGCTCGTCACCCTGAGACATCGGCTCTGAAGTCTCATATGCCCAGTAATATCGCTGGAAACAATGCCCTATGTATTGTACTATGCCCTTGCTGTAATCCCCTTCGAACCATCAGTACTTGGACAAACATATTCATATTCATATCTTATGAAACCGGCAAGATATCGAAATTTAACATACGCGAAAATTTAAGTCAAGTTTTCTGTTTTAAGTCCTGAAATTTCCATTAAAATCTGTTGGCCCGTTTTGTTGTCTATTTATTGAGATAAACTTTAAGATAGACAAAAATTCTAGAAATGATAATTTATGATTAGGCATCGCATAAATAGTAAATTTCAATAAAATTTTAGCATTCATTTAAAAATTCCAGGCACTTAAATTTTATTAATTGGTATAGATTCTGTTGTAGGTAAGTCTGAGACATACAATAAACATTATCAACAAAGATTACTGTTACCAAGCTTTGTATCAAGACTTAAAAAGACAAAAAAAAAAACGCAGCCTTTATAGGATCCATCTTGTTGTGTCTTTGAATCTGTCTGTCACAGCTGTTTTTCCACTTCAGTTCCAGTTTGTACTTTTTCAGATATTGCAGCAGATGTGTAATTCATTATAAGTACAAATAAAGTTTATTTCTATTATATCACTTTTAAAAAATGTCGATGCTTATAAAACACTTCCCGAAATTAACATGTCAAAGAAATGACCACAAACATCCAAAATCTAAACGCAACAACTTCTGGTGCTCTCGTTACGGCATAACAAATGAGACATTATGTTTAAGTAAACATTCTGAATCCCCTGGCGACTTTGGTATTTTAAATATTTAACGCTCAACTTTACAGACATCACAACGAGGGAATCGTGATAAGCATGGGAGCGGAAAAATTCCACCATTTCAACGAAAAATGCTGTTCGATGTTTAGAAATTGAGGAAATAAAATTTTATTCATTTTTGACGACATTTTGTAGCGAAATCAATGTTTGTGAATCTCTAGATTATGCAAATCTGGGCACTTTATACGTTTATTTTTATTTTTAGGCAACGTTTGTCCACTTACTCACCTGTAGCGCGATTAGATATCCTAATCTTTGGTATGGGACTATTAGGTTATCTGTGGTTATGGTTTGTTTATTTGTCGAATGAGGTAGTGCTAGGCTGTGATGGCCCATGGGCCTCTGACGTGACGTGACAACCGGGACCGACGAAGCATGGAGCGATGGTGGTGATTGTTGCGTGATTGGTGGTAAGAAACGGCTGATTACAAAATACCTAAGTGAAATATTTAAGAGATATCTTAGTAAAAATCTTTCTGCAGTACTACACTTTCTTCTGTTTCATTAGATTAACACGAACTAAGCCCAAATTCCGACCCCTGACAACTATATTATGATTCAGGAAACGCCAAGAAAAACTTGGAAATAGGGTTTCGTTGGTTTTGTTGCTGACTCGCCCACACGGTACAAGTTTTATGAGATCGACAAAACTTTCTCCCACGTTATTTGGTATCAGATGTTAAATCAAAGGGATAGAAAAACGCTAGATGTACAAAAAATGGCTTCCGATAACCCCGGCTAGATCCAAGAAAACATCCGGTTTTTACAATACATTTGCATGGAAGCGAAATTCTCTTTGCAATCAATCAATCAACGTCCCCCGCCGATGGAACACCGATGAAAAATAGGGCGGGATAAATCAAACATTTAGGGATATACCACTTGTAATTGTTTGGACGACCTCGGCATGAAAATCATTGTTTGGTATAAATTCGTATTTATTAAAATGATTTTTGTATTTTTTTGTTTAGTTTTTTTTCGTTTGTGTTGTGTTTATTGAAGCTTTATGGTGTTGAATAAAGAATTATTGTACTGTTTTATAGTTATAAATAAATGCGGTAAATGATTCAAAAAGTACCTACCATTAAGGTACTTAGATTTTGACAGAACAGGGTCAAAATTGACTTGCAAGATTTATCCCGATTATATTTTTTACAAACATTG
This sequence comes from Campaea margaritaria, assembly GCA_912999815.1. NCBI lineage: Eukaryota > Metazoa > Arthropoda > Insecta > Lepidoptera > Geometridae > Campaea > Campaea margaritaria. Next base: position 9,401,051 of record OU538801.1, read on the forward strand.
CAAATAAAACAAAAACTTGTAAAAAAACAATGTTATTCAGCTCTAGGTTTTTTTTATGAAATACTAATGAATGTATTTATACATACGAAAAATTAATCTTATAAATTAACTATGTATTGAAATAAGGTAGAGGTGTTCCTTCTATGTTTGTAAGGAACTGTGATCGGCTTACAGAACCTAGAAGAACGTCGTAACACCAGAAAGATAGACCACCAGTGGCAATTTCCTTAACCTATATAGTGAGTCATAAGGCCTCTATATGAGGTCTTATTACGTCATTCAACCCTGTTAAGCCTCCTCGTCGGTGCTTATTCGTACATCAAAGTCTGCTATCGACTGCATGCAGAGATAAGAGGGCTTTCCTTCATTCAGTTTAATCACGATCTAATTTTCCCCGATATCGCTTTGAAAAAGAATCCTGCCTGTAGCCGGCATTTCATTAAAGCTGAATGAAATATATTCTATTGCACGTTATATGTAGTTCTGAGATGATGTCGCTCTTAAAGATAATGCAGATTATTCTATTCAACTATGTTTGAGGCTCAATCACGCAAAAACAGCTGAACAGATGCAAGTATGGCTTCATCATCATCAACCCATGTCGTCCCACTGCTGCCAACTGCTGCTTGGTGGGTGAATATCTAGCAAAGCTGTCATAAGCCCAGGCGGTTTCTTGCAGAAAAGGCGTACCGCTACTACTCTATGTGTCGCTGTCACCACTGTCTCTATAAATGACGATTCATCATCATCATCATTAACCCATATCGATCCACTGCTGAGCGCGGGTCTCCCCTCGCTTTCGTGAGAAGGGTTAGGCCATAATCCACAACGGGGGTCAGATCCGGATTGGTGGATCAACTACCTACCTCTTCTTAATTTAATTCTTAATTAAATGACGCATACAAAATATTAAAAGACGAAACTAAAGATTTTGGCAAGGAAACTAATAGGCTTCAGAAGAGTTGGAATTGTCATGCTGCGCATGTCAGTTTGTTAGCATATACATACATAATAATGGGTATCTTACGAGTATTATCGTAGACAACAACGAGGCTGGCCTTAAATGAGCTGCCAAGACATAGCGTGCCAAAGAATTCATGACAAAGTAGGATATGGAAGTAAAGGCCCCAGATTTATTGTCATAATACTATTCTCGAAGCTAAGCTGAATGGTTCAATTATGACCTTCTTTTTTTTCGTTTTGGTTCCGCAGGATTAATTCGTTTAGCCAATGTCAAGTCTTTATAATTTTCAAATCTTTTAGTTTATCTTCAAAACAGTCAAAATGTCGAGTCTCCAGTTGGTAGGTAGTCTAGTCAAGATCATGATTCAGTAAAGCCGGGTGCTTTACTGAAACGTCTTCGGAGTTTTTTTTTTATTTGACTGACTGACTAGACGAACAAGTTGTTTGCCTGATGGTAAGCGCCTTCGCCTGCCCATAACAGTTACAGCGTCACCCAGAACTTTGCATTGCATAATCATGGCATTGGAGAATAGAATAGAAAACTCGAGGAGTCAGAGGAGAGGAGGGGTCTCTTGGAGGTGAGGAAAAAACACGAAATGACAAGTGTTTTTGGGTTTGCAACATTTGCCCACACTCGTACAGGTTAGTGCACACTTAATGGTTAATATTACACAATAACACACGAAGAAACAAATTAGAGAAGAAAAAAAAACGTCACATTTCGGTTTCCCGCTAAAACTTGTTCTTTTTCGTACTTATCTATTTTTTATAGCAGGGAGACGAGCACGTCTTTCACCTAATGTCTATTTGTACATTCAGAGAAAAAGTTTCAATTTCAGGCTTTCAATTTACCTACTCCTCTACAAAAATAAAATGTTTCGCGTGTATAAAATAACTTTTTAATACTTTTGTTGCTGACTATACTTTAAAGGAATAATAAATGTGATTGCCTGTTTGTTATTTTATTTTAATTAATTAATGAGTTCCTAACGCAAATACGAACAAAAAGCCGAATTAGAAAAATAATGAAAACCACTTACAAACATTTGGTTCAATCATGTTTATGCAGCTTTCGCGCTCAAACGACCGAACCCACTTTGATGACATTTCAAAGGCAATATAAATACAAAGAATAACAAACCTTCAATTTAATTTTTAATCCAAGGAAAACGAGAAAAATGCGGGCACATCCGCCAGTAGCAGTTAGTTTCGCGTAAAAGGTTTCTCTGTTTGTATTGGGGACGACCGTGGGCGCCGGGATGTCGGCTTCGAATCGAAAGATATACGAAACTCTTTGAAAATTCTAACTTTCTAGCAGAAATTTAATAAATCATAAATCTCTTTCATAAAAAGTAACTTAGAGGTAAATAAATGGGGATATATTGAACGGCAATATATTTTAAGTGTGCTAAGTATTAATTTTTAATCTTATTCAGAGTTTAAACACTTTGATAGGTACTAATGTATATTGCTTTATGTAGTAATTAAATAGTTTCGGATACAACGATGTGCGATATCATTTATTGTGCCGATAAAGCGGTGTAAACTCTATCATCATCTTTACTAACTTTTGGGTCAATTTTAGTAAAACTTTTTGTATTTTTGTTTTGTTTTGTTTTTTGTTGGTATTCCATGTTTTTGTTAAAATAATTATGCCAATACTTATTGATGTGTATTCTATGTTTTTGTTCAAATAATCATGCCAATTAGCACTTAGCGTCTACCTATCTCGAAATATTAAACTTTTGAGACACTTTTCCAGATCTGATCAGATTGTTAAATCAATTCCGTCATTCAAATACTTAAACTCCCTGCGGAGTACGGAATTTCAGCGTTACTCGTGCGGCCCTTGAGTCTGAATTGTTTATTAAATTGTAGTACGAAATACAAAATAATTATAAAGGCCCTGAACGTGGCCAAACAAAGTGGAGAAAGAGATAAAACAAATGAAATGGGTATCGTTACACCACCCTAAAGGCCTACTAGCAAAGACAACAACCATGTTTATCGCCTCACAAATTACGTCCTTAGCTTTCAAGACGGCTATTATCTAAGGGTACCGCTCTAGTTGCCGATTATTATTCCATGCAAATCCTTCGTTTTACATGGAAGGTACACGGTTATATTACGTCATAGTTAATGTAAATGGCCCTCGTTTCGGGTAAAACGGGACCCCATTACTAAGACTCCACTGTCTGTCACCAGGCTGTGCCCTATTAACCGTGAAACTTAGACGGTTGATATTTTTACAGATGATGTATTTGTGTTGCCGCGATACCTAACAACAAATACTAAAAAACAGAATAAAATAAATATTTAAGGGGGCTCCCATACAACCAATGTGATTGTTTGCTCATTTTTGCTCGATGTTAATAACGGCAACAAGTAGACGCTTTAAACATTCACAGAATATAAAGTTGCATTATTCATTTTAAAAATAAATAATTAAATTAAAATAAAATTAATATTTAAGGGGAGGCTCCCGTACAACAAAGTACGGAACCTTGCGTGCGCGAGTCCTATTCGCACTTGGCCGGTTTTTGTTATGTTTTAGCCTCGCTCGGGTTGTAGCCAGTGCACTGGTGCCCATTCTGTTGTAACCAACTAGTCTACATTTTATTTTAGCCCTGTCAAATGAAATCGCTCAACAAGAACGTGTTATCTCAGCAACACGTTGAATGTGAGATAGCAAGATCTTGTCACAAAAGAGCGAAATTTTCTCTTTTTTTTTTCATTTTATCTGTTTTATTTTTCATCCGAAATATAAAGTTATTATTATTATTATTTTAAACCATTACCGGATATTCATCCGCCAAGTAGTAATGTAAAAACATTACTGTTTGAAAGGAATTGTTTTCAGTGAAATTACTGGGCATATGAGACTTTAGAGCCGATGTCTCAGGGTGATGAGCACAGTGCACTGCCCCGCAGGATTATGCAATGCAGGGTTCTGAGTGGTACTATGACTGTTATGGGCGAGCGTAGCGCTTACCATCAGGTGAACGACTTGCTCGTCTCGTCACTCAAACGAATAAAAAAAATCTTATATAATCAAAAGGAATGCCCAGATATATCTCAAGTTTTTCTTTATGATTGTGAAAATTTTGTGCTTTTACTATACTTGCTTTATTGCTAGAGAAAATTATTTATCAAAACATAATACAGGACACCAATTCAATTTCTTTCCACTTTCCGAAACCGTAATAAGATTTATTTTCAGATCTAGTGTTATTTTGGCTTGAGTGAGGTAAAGTAAATGACACCTATGACAATATTTGAGTTGACGATAATACTGTGTGACATTGCCCTAACATTTCCACGAGTTACTTATCGAGCGACCCTTGTGGGCCCTTACCGCCGCCCCCGCCGCGCCGCCGGTGACATTCTTCAAAATTATTCTCATGTTTACGAAAACTAAGCACTGCCTCCTTCGGAGGAATCAATTACATTCAAACAAATCAATTTATTACTTAGTAAAAACTTGATCTTTTTTGGATTTTTTTCATCATCAACCCATAACGTCCCACTGCTGGGCACGGGTCTCCCCTCACTTTTCGAGGGGAGGGTTAAGCCATAATCCACCACGGGGGCCAGATCCGGATTGGTGGATCACATACCTACCTCCGAAATAATTCTCGGGTAGGTATGTGGGTTCCCTCACGATGTTTTCCTTCACCGAAAAGCGAGTGATAATACGTACATATGTTTTACAAGAAACACATTGGTACGTGCTTGCACTGGGATTTGAACTCACAACCTTCTGCTTGGAAGGCGGACGTTCTCCCACTAGGCTACCACCGCTTAATTTTATGAATTTAGATTTTTTTATGGAAGACTAATGTTTAGTTTTCTATTATTCAATGTTTAATTCATCCAAAATGCATGACGGTTATTCCCTTTCTCACCACTTTTATAGAATGAATGTATCCTTTTGGGTGACATCTCCAGCATCATCTCCTAATAATAGACGTCTCTGATTACAGCAATAAATATAATGTTCACCAAAGTTTGGTTTCTGCGTTAATTAAATGTAAAACCATTAATTTTTGTATACTCCAGAAGCTAAACATGGGGTCTAATTAAAGGCTAACCTTGCTTTTAATTAAACCCCATATATTTACTCTTCTAGACAACGGTTCCAAGAACAGTGTGAAGCAGACGCAAATATATTATTCAGTTTGGGCTCCGGAGAGGCACTCATGAATGTCGGGACATGCGGATTGGAAAATTGCCTCTGGAGAACAGATGCCAAGAAAATCAGACGTCTCGTGTGTTTTTTTTACATTTTGACTTTTACGTGTACGTAATGAAATCAGTGACGAAGTGGCAACCTTAATTTATTTCTTGAAAGGAAAATGTATCCATTCATACATATAAATTGAATTTATAGCGATGTTATCTTGGCACATTATTTTATTGTTTCCTTTTCGATATACCTATTTTCATAATAGACAAAGGTATTGTAAGAGTAGCTGCAAAAAACTGTTGTTAAATGAATTACATTATAAGAATAAAATATGCCTTATAATAGAATACGGCTAGTTGATATATAGTTGACGGCTTCCATGGAAGTAGTGACAAGATGAGTGCAAAGCGAGGTTCCATCATCAGATCAGCTCGCTGTCACCATAATATTGTATTACCATCAGAACTGGACAGCCGTGCCACATTTCAACACAATTATCTAGTGGTAGGGCTCTTCGGGCACTGTTTCCAACGAAATTACTGGGTATAATATGAGACTTAACGGAAAGTTCTGGGTGGCACTGTAGCTGGATAAGCGTGGCGCTTCTCACCAGGTGAACAACTTGCTTATCTCATTACTTAAAAATATTAACAACTAAAAAAATTATAACAGAAACTAGGTCAAAATTGGCTCAAAAAATTGGTAAAATTGGTTTGTATTTTTTCTCTTTCACCTAAGCATCGATACTAAGAGTACAGTATAATGATAAATCCTCTACTTACAGTGAAAATAATTAAAGTTTTTTAAATTATTCCACCTTTGAGAGTAGTAAGGCTTCACTTCTGTACGTCTCTTCCAATAATTAATACTCTGTGACCATGGCTCGTTAGGGTATAAATGCAAGAACTGACCTGTGAAGCGAGGCAGGTAACTCAGTTAAACTAACGTTGGTATCTGCCTAGTTTGATCGTTATACAAGTAAACTTTTTGTTATTCCACTATTTAATAAAAATAAACTAAAACTAGAATGCCTAATCCTATGCCTGGATATTTAAATGACATTTTTAGTCAAACTTTCAGTATTTGATTTTAGCGGCTGCGTAAATAGATGGCGCAAGATTTATAGACTAGCTGCGCGTTGAGTGTTATCTCACGTATAAAAAGCCACGGGTGCGGCTCTGCGCACTCCATAGTGTTTTCCCATACAACAAACACAACAGTTGTGTTTTTCCGCATTCGCGGCAAGTTATGAAAATCACGACAGTTGTGTTCTTAGCATTGAAAGTGCTAATCCATGTATTAAACTATTTGCGTGCCAAATTTCAATCAAATCCATTCAGGCAGTTTTGCGTGATTGAGTAACAAACATCCAAACACGCAAACATACAAAAATTTACATATCAATATCATCATCAAACATAAAAAAAATTGTAAGCCATCTCATTAGTTTGTTCGATAAATTGCTGGAAATTCAAGCTCAAATAAATTGTGCTATTTCTAGAATTTACGATAAGTATCATTATTTGATACGTAGAAATCAATGCTTTCATGAATCTTTTCAATGTGTATAGTCTTGCGTTCCTGAATTAATAAACCAAATCAACTTGAATGTAATCTGATTTAATGATAGGTATTTCGTATTTGTAATCATCATCAACAACCCATATTATTCCCACTGCTGAGCACTAGTCTCTCCCCTCCTTCACTCAATCCACCACGAGGGCCTGGTTCGGGTTGGAAGATAACATACCTACCTTCGAAATAACTATCGGGGTTCGTACGTGGGTTTCTACACGATGTTTTCATTCACCAAAAACCGAGTTTGTAATAAAAATCCAAAATTATACATCAAACGGTTATTATTAAATCAAAGTATAGGCATAATAACTTAATATTGAAGCACTTATTGAGGGAAACTTTTTGCTGCATAAATGCACGATCTCCATACTAGTGACTTTTTCAGATATTTAAATGGCTTTACTTTCAAAAAATGGTACGAAGCAACGAGACAAGCAAGTCGTACGCCTGACAGTAACCGCAACGCCTGCCCATAACAGTTCCACTGCCACCCAGAACATTACATTGGGTAATCTTACGAAGCACTGCACTGCGCTTATCACCCTGACTGAGACATTGGTTCTAAAGTCTCATATGCCCAGCGATTACGTTGGAAACAGTACCCTTCACAACATACTCCCTCTCCTCTAGATCAGGGGGGGGGGAGTAACAACGTATTTATTCTTATTCCATGCAGTTCATTTCAAGGCCTTAAATTGGACGACCTGACATAGATTGGCACCACACACTCATAAATGACAAACGTGACGTGACGTGACTCAATAATAGATTAAAGAGAATGAGAGAAAATGATAATGAGAAGGAGCTATATAAACTCCCATACATGCAAACAAATTGTTACTACCTCTGTGGATAAATGTCTCTTATAAATGTTTAGCGATATTGGCAGTGACAGTTAGCAGGGCAGTTCAGTTTAAGGCCTTAAACTGGATGGATTTAACTGTTCGTGGTGAGGCCCCTGTTCTATTTATATCTAGTCGTAAAATGGTCTATTAAAACAGACTGCCGATATTTAAGCCACTGTACCGGATGTCCGCTCAACCCCTGTTATATTTTCATGTTTTCTGCCCTCTAGCGGACCATTATCAACATTCGTACACAATTTGACAAGGGACTAAATAAACAAGCTCGTTTGCACCAAATCGAGCCTATTGTTTACAGAGTCATTGAATTTCGTCAATGTTTTAGTATTAATGGTATTTTCCCTTTGCGTCACAGTTTTATCTATAACTGGGACGTGCGTGTTAAAATGTGTGGCTGTCAGTGTGTACAGTTAGAATATAGTTGACTGTATATATAGATATCTACCTAGTTTATCAACTTTGTTTCACGTAATGCTAGATATGGACGAGCGTTTTGTTCGTAGTGTAATTTGGTCCCAAATTAAGGAAAAATGCGTAGCATTACCAATACAAATTCTGATAGTATAATAGTTGACGTTAAACGAACTACGAAGTGACCTAAGCCCGTTAGTTCTAGATCTGTTCTTTCCCAGACGTTTATATTCCACCAAACCAGCTTGTTCATAACTTTAGCTTATAATTAGCTTTAACATTTACTCAGTATAATTATAGTGCACGCCAAACATTCTCACCAGGTCAATGCTGACCCCTTATATTTTATTCATAGACTTTAAAAGTGTGAAATGTATATGAGGCTAAAGTAATTACTGTGCCTTTCACGGAGATTTCGGGAGCTGTCACCGAACCCTTTTTGTCCCCCTTATTACGTTGACGGTTTGATCTTACCTTTTTTTGATGTCATTTTTTGGGTCAGGTACTAATTCTGTCAGTATAATTTCGGGAAGAGTAAACTGTCTTTCCGGAAAAAATATTAAAAACGTAATGTTGATTAAAGGTTTATAAAATTAATATCCATCCAACTTCGCGGTTTGTATTATGTTCAGTTAAATGTAGTCTTTTTTTATTATATCCTACTAATATTATTAATTCGTAAGTATGTGTAATGTTGTGTCTTGGGTCGTAGCAGTTCTACTGTTTTTTTTTTAAATATAGTTTTTATCATCATCATAGACATCTCATTTGACCCACTACCTCCCATAAGCCTCATCACTGTTACGCCATTCATCCCGGTTTTGAGCCAATCTGGTCCACGTCTTTCCTAAAAATCTTTCTATATTATCGACCCACCGTTGGATCGGTCTTCCGCGGCTGCGCTTACCGACAAGTAGCCACCATTCTGTCAGGGACTTACTTCACCCGCCAACACCACATCTTGCCAAGTGTCTACATCGCCACTTGAGCATAATTATACGGTCTTCCACCTTGGTTCATCCTCGAAACTCCGTATTTCAAAGTCTGCCTGATGCCTAACATAGCACGCTCCATGACCCGTTGATATATTTTATGAACTGATTAATTTATGAATTGATTTTTTCGATAGCTTGAATCCCTGATACTTTTCGCTGTGGGGTTTGGTAAGCCGAGGGTCGCACATAGCTTGTAAACTTGAGTAAGTTTGTTAATAGGTCAAGCATTTTGGATGAGTTCCGCAGCCAAATAACCTTTGTTATTTCACGCATGTCAGTTAGTTTATGTAGCACAGCTTTCTAACCCCTAACAGTGCTTTTAGTGATATGATATACAGACTACAAAGGACGCAAACACGTATTCAACGCGTCGTCGGAACGGTTAAGCTTTGTCAAAAAACGTACTGTTTCTAACATGTAACGTAACCGCTTCTATTTTCGATTTATCTCTGAAACAAGCTATAAAATCACATTTATTTGTATTTTATTTACGTTGCCGGACAAAACAGAGTTTGTTTATCAAATAGTAATTTATGAATACCATCAGCTATCGTAAAATCGATTTTAAAATCGTATTCCATCCGCTCATAAAAAATTTAAGTACCGTAATTATAATTTCGCAACAGAGCAACTGGTGCAAACGTAATCGTAGAAGAAGGAAAACTTCGTCGTTGATATATATTGTTTGTTGATATATAAAAGTTCTGTTCCGATTTGTTTGTTGTTGTATTCCGGTTTGAAGGGTACTGTTTCCGGCAAAATTACTGAGCACATAAAACTTTTAAACCGATGTCTCAGGGTGGCGAGCGCAGTACCGCAAAGGATTTTGTAATGGGAATTTCTGGGAGTCACTGTAGCTGCTATGCGGGTGGCACTTAGCATTAAGTGAATGACTTGCTTGTCTAGTTACTTAGTAACATAAAAAAAAACTTGCAAGCAAAACCTAAGAAACGATTAAAAAATGTCTAGGACACTTAGAATAAGAATAGAATATAATAGAATAGAAAAACTCTTTATTGTACACCAGAAACATTAATAAACACAGTACAGAAGAATTACAATAGGTAAACTAGGGTAGTACAATGGGCGGTCTTATCGCTGAAAGCGATTTCCTCCAGACAACCTTTGGATGGACAGTAAAAAACATTTTTCGATAGTAGGGTGGGTGGCGGCGTACTTACAGTATTTAACAGACACAATACATTTAATACTTATGTTTAAAGACTGATAAAGAATACATAAAACATGTTTTAAATTGGTGTCTGTTTGTCAGTATGTATCTTTTTACGTAGAGATACAAGAAAAAACCTAAAAGTTGACTGAGTTAAGAATATAGCACTGTTTAGTTTAATAACTATTAGTTAAAGTCCCTGATATTGAAAACGGCCATCTTACGGCTCGACTCCGGGCTATTATAAAGTCATGGTTGTTTCAGTCCCTTTTGTTGGTTTAATAAATGTTGTATTTACTGTAATTAAGATAAATCAACAGTAGTATGTTAATTCAACACCCATCATATATTTTTCACTTTTCATGCTCAAAAATTTTGTCATTATAGCTCAGCGTAACGGGACTCAAGTGTGTTAGTTACGCCTTAGGGATTGAAGTGTTTTTTTTTTTTATTTATTTTAGTCATTATTATCAAAAGCCTACAAACCATTTGTAAATATGTACCTGGTACTTTATTTCTTCTGTGGTAAACACTCGGATTTACGATGTTCTATTTTTGAAATAATTTCTTACAAACCTTTTTTTTTCTGATAATCCTATCCTACTAATATTATAAATGCGAAAGTTTGTAAGAATGGATGGATGTTTTTTCCTCTTTCACGCAAAAACTACTGAACGGATTCGAATGAAATTGGGAACACAGATAGTTTATAACCAGGATTGAGTAATAGGTTACTTTTTATCCCGATAGTAGGTTCCCGTGGGACAAAACGGGAACTACGCGGGTGAAACCGCTAAACACAGCTGGTGTATTATATTTTTGATTTTAAATAAAATATTCTTACTATTTCTTATTGAGTACCTACATGGTCATTTTATTTTAAAATTAAAACTAGAGTATTGGCGGCGGAATAAATTGAGTCATGATACTCGATTCTTTCGTCTTCCTCACTGTCTCTCGGGAGGCATCGAGTATTATATCAATGAGTCATTTTAGTCCCTTGTTAAATAATCTACTATTTTTTTTATTTATTATCAATCCTAAAAATTTTTTACTTCTCTAATTTTTACTAACCAACCTGCTGCTAAATATATTAGAAGTATTCCAAATTCAATCCAATCTCGTCTGCCTAATATTACTGAATCTCATAATATCAGAATAGACCCCCAATATTATTTTAGATCATAAATTAATGCAAGAACTCGAAGAGTAGAGATATTATAATAAAAAGACATTCCCAGAAACCGGTATGAAATTAGCCGTACCCCAGACGAAGGAATCAAAATGAACTAGGGTTGCTACCTATCTGTTCGCACGAAATCGCATTTTCAGTAGCACTATCCCTAGTGAGATATAGATAGTAAAATTATAAAAAAAACAACGGTTATATAATTACATCAATAAAAACTAAAAAGTTATAAATAATACAGTTTAAAATCTAAATCCCTACGCAACCCGTCAACCCGTACTTAAATTGACCTAACGTAAAATAAATAGACGCGGCCTCCGGCCTTATCTACTTATTTTACTCCTACCTATCTACTTACACAGAGAAAAAAAAAACTGACTGAAAACTGAAACTGAAAAACCTGACTTACTCCTTGCCAAATTCCCATCAAACATCGACTGACAGCAATACGACACGTGTTTCGTCTCTGCACGAGACATCCTCAGGTGCTGTTGACTCGCCGAGCGCTAGCAAGAGAGTGAATTAAAACTATATGTTTCTATATTATCTTATTTATAAATAATACACCTAAAAACTAAAGTGATGGATCAAAAATTAGCTTGAAAGCCAGATCTTATCTCGCTATAGCACATGACACTTTAGGGCAATGCAAAAATGCGATTTCGAGCAAGCAAAAAGAGTAGGTACAGCAAAATTTGTAATAATAGAATTTACACGGTTCTTTTTCATATTTTTTGACGTGACTTAGTACTATAAAAACCTACGTCTTGGCAAATAAAATATTACATTTTAAATAACACTAAGCCAAAGTAAGGGTTGCCACTTTATTGTTTTCGTCTACAGTTTAAGTAATGACGGTATTAGAAGAAATCGCTAATATTACTTTACTACATCTATATATATATATATAAATGTTATGTTGGTTTGTGTACGCTTCAAAAACTCAAAAAGTACTGCACCGATCGAGCTGAAATTTTAGCATGATATATAATCCGCATCAAGGATTGTTTTTATCTATTTTTTTCATCAGTGACATATCAGCGAATGTGCGAATGTGCCACAGCGAAGCGTGGCAGGGTACAGCTAGTTGTTAATAAATTTTTTACTTTGTTATTTCTGACGGCGTGGAATGTTGTTTAGTAATTGTTACTAAAAGGAATCACCCTTTTAATTACTTTACATGGAACTGTAGATTAGGTTGACGTCGAAAACTTTATCATTAACTATAGCTTTAAAAACCCATTTCAGCACCACCTTGAACTTTGCGTTGCATAATCTTGCGCGGCACTGCACTGTTGCAGAAGAGGCACTACTGCACTGTTGCATGTTGTTAGTATTTAACAATTTAGGTAGGTACGTATATTTCCTTTCTTTTTCTACAAAGATTCAATCAACATGGTAGGTGTTGTGTTCACGATGCTTCAAACCGCATCAAGAGTACGTATTACTGCGCAGTACTTTGTGAGATGGTAATGTTGCCGATACGGGAATGGCACCACAACCGCACAAATAGCTGTAATAATGACGCAGTCACCCCAGTTGGAAAGGGTGGCATTTATGCGGTAATTAAATAGATGACTACGTACTGACATTTATTTATATTCTCTGGTACTGCGTGCAAAGTTAATTACGTGAATTCATAAAAATAAAAAATTGTTCAAATTATGCTAAGCACGAACTTGATTGGTTTATTGATTTATGCGTTGGCTCACTAATATAATTTAAGACGTGGACTTAAAGCTAAACAACGTTGTCTACCAGTCATCCTGGAGGTGTAATCAAAATGGTGGCGGTGTGGTAAAAGAAAATTTACGAATTGTAATTAAGTTGCTCACTAATGTAAATGAAGGTAATTGTAAAATCTATATATATAAAAATGTTATGTTGGTTTGTGTACGCTTCAAAAATTCAAAAAGTTCTGCACCGAACGAGGTGAAATTTTAGCATGATATATAATCCGCATCAATGATTGTTTTTATCTATTTTTTCATCAGTGACAAATAAGCGTGGCAGGGTACAGCTAGTATAAATATAATATTAATTTTGCGTCTCAACCAGCTGTCCAATTCAGTTTTAATCAGCTAAAGATATCAGTAAAGAAACATAAAAAACATTACCGAGTTCACTAATTTTCTGTAACAGAGAAGCCAATTAGCAAAGTAGCTTTCAAACCATTTAACGGATTAAGCCAAGAAAGGTTCTTTGAACGTTTTTAATGGAATCCTTGTCAAACTTCGATTCCTTTTACATTTCATTTTACAAAACATATTTTTCCTGTTTTGTTTAAAAGCGTTTAGCTGATTTCTAAACACAAGCGTCTCTCGAGGAAACCGTTTAAAAGCGGGACTTAAATAAAGTTTTTATTGTTGACAAAGTTTCTTCAATAATTGTTTTGTCAAAATACTAATAAATAGTCTAATATTGTTTCGGCAAAAACGGAAGAATACGGTTTTATTTTAAGCTTGTGATTTTTCCTGGGTGATATTCTGTTGAAATCACGCAATAGTGGAATAGTCAGCTACTAGTCAACAGTACAAAGCGCGCGAGGGTACGCCCGGGTATTTAATTATTGAATCTTCAGGGTAACGCTTGAACTGCCACGATTCGAGCAGTGGAATAGATCTGACTAAACACTTGGAAAATATATAAGGTATTTTTTATGCTACTAAGTAGCGAGACGAGCAAGTCGTTAACTTATGGTAAGCGCCTGCTCATGACAACTGCAGTGGCATACACCCTGAGACATGATTCTATAGTGTGATATTCTCAGTAATTTCGCTGGATACAGTGCCTTTTAAGCCGGAACACTACAATGTTTGCACACTAATGATTGGCGGATGAATATCTGGCATTTCCCTAGACGGACTCTTGCAGAAGAGACCTATCTCTATATAAGATAATATTAAAGAACTACATCGTATGAAAATATAAATAAAAACAAAATATATTTTTCTCCAATAACTTGGAATTACAAAATTGCCTTTTAGGCTGACAATCTGATATTGGGTTTATCTATTGGCGAGGAGTAACGCTTCAATTTAATGTCAAAAAACCATCGACCTAAAAGTACATTATGTATTATTATATTATGTTAGCTGCGTCGTTGTATCTCGGCCTTAGTGTAGTGATTAAATTAAGGTAGGTTAGACTGGTGTTTAGAGTAGGTGCCTACTATACTCTGAAGCACGGTATTGGATTTCCGTAATCCCTGTACCGTAATTCGTATATAAGGAAATTCAGGGAACCTAGCCCCGAGGTTTATAATTAAGATTGCTGAGTTTAGTGGTCAATAAGTAAATTGAAATTCGGATAATATGTTCCGCTACTTTTGCCATTGTTGTTGTTGTTTTGTTGTTTTGTTGTTTTGTACGCTCGGCATAGTCTTCCTTATATTCATTCGAATCTCGAATTATATCGATATAATGTAAATCAGGCTTAAAACGTTTCAGCGACGACCATAATGAATTATTTATAGAAAAAGGTGTCGATACTACACGGAAATTAAACTTGACAGCTGTGAAATTGCTGTGCTTACGTTATTAAAAAGTTTGAAAGAGACAGGAAATCCAATTATATTATTAGAGCTGCAAATTACATTTTAACTTAGTTTGGTACCCCAAACGTGGTTTAGTTTGGTGGTTTGGTTTGGTTTTATTTGGTTTGGTTTGGTGGTTTAGTCGGTGGTTTGCTTTGGTTTGGTGGTTTGGTGGTTTAGTCGGTGGTTCGGTAATTTGGTTTGGTTTGGTGGTTCAGTCGGTGGTTCGGTAGTTTGTTTTGGTTGGGTTAGGGTTTGGTTAGCGACTAAACTGGAGCTTTTAGCTGCAGTAGATAAGCTTTGGTAATACCCACACCTGAATACTTTCTAAGCAATATAACAGTAGGTGCTAGGAAACTGAAACAGCTCATAAGCGCTTTTATATGCCCTCTCACATGAGAACTAGGTGAGTGAGAGGTTATAACCTCCAAGTATAACTTGTTTTATGAGCTTTCAGGAGAAAACTTACTCAGCAAAGTCATAACTTGAGTTAGCGGCTTCAAGGAATAATGTATTGATCACATGGCTTGAACAACGTGCGGTGGCATAAAGCACATAGTGCCTATTAACCACTCACACGTTTCACGGGAAATCTGCAAGCGTTTTAACGAGTTCCTATAATTATTTAGTGCAGAACAGGAGCTTCTTTGAGTAGTGTTTTTCCGATTGGAGGCAATTTGACTGGCATGGCCCTTTAAAATTCCAATTTGATTATTAAGATTCCAAACAGGTCCGATATCTGGTCTCGTGAAGTCGTTATTGGACATATGAAACTTTCGAACCGATGTCTCAGGGTAACGAGCGCGGTGCAGTGCCGCACTGGATTTTGTACTGGAAAGTTCTGGGTGACACTTGTATACCTACAAAATATGATATATAATATTATTACAATAAATAATATTAACTAATTCTATGTTTGACCATAACAACATTTCTAATTCTTGCCAGACACGTACGCCATGGGATTGTGCAGCTTATACCACAATATTGTGCAGATTCAAGGTTATTTCACCACAAATTGAGAAGGAACGAGTGGACGTGATGAAAATGCGAGGGTGCCGTGATAATAAATGTAATTATTCTTGATAAGCTCTATTTACGCAGGAACTATTGTATATTTTTTGGCCGTATAGACGTTGATGTCCGTAATATTTTTGCCTCTGACAGGCAATTTTGTCGAGGTTCGTTGTGCGAATATTTATATAGATCCAGTTACTTTCACTGCATGTGTAGAAGGTGCGGCGCGTCTGTGATGAGCATCATGTGCAAGACCAAAAATCTCTACTTATATTATAAATGCGAAAGTAACTCTGTCTGTTGCTCTTTCACGCCTAAACTACTGAACCGATTGAAATTAAATTTGGTACAGAGATAGTCTAGAGCCTAAGAAAGGACATAGGGTACTTTTTAATGCGAAAAAAATATTCTAAGGGTTTGAAATAGGGGGTGAATGTTTGTATGGAAGTTTCGTAATTTTTAAAGATAGAAGCTTCAAATTTATTGTAAATTTATTGTCATATTTATTTATAACTAATCAAAAGCTTAGGCTTTTGATATAATATAAATAAATATGACATTCTACGCGGGTGAAACCGCGGGGCGCAGCTAGTAATAATATATTTTGCTTGTAGAAAATAGCTAAAGACACTCGTGGGCGACACAAAAAAATGCATTTTCCGAAATGACATGAAACTAACAAAATTCAAGTCCATTGGATACCCACATACCTACCCGAGAATTATTTCGGATGTAGGTATGTTATCCATCAATATGGACCGGGTCCCCGTGGTGGATTATGGCCCCCTTTTCACGGAAGTGAGGGGAGACCCGTGCTCAGCAGTGGCATGATATGGGTTGATGATAATGATGATGATTTTTGGTAGACCCCCTTCCCCCCTTTCAAGCCTCACATGATTAATGGACGGTCCCTAAGACAAGACGATCAGCTATATTAACGTAGCAAATATTACTCAATCTGTGGACATCGTTACAGATATAATTAGTCTAAAAGATCGTGCAATAATTGTGTTTATCGATAGGCTTCCCGCGTATCGGTTAATCCTGTTACGCAGCTATTAAATAGATAATGTTGCCATAAACATACGATATTAGTTATAGCCTTGATTAGGCGCAGTGATCTGTATTGGTTTTATGATCTTCGAGTGTGTGTTTCCTTATATATCGGTTGGCAAATATGAAACAAACTGAAAAAAAAAAATAAGAAATCATTTTTAATCTTCATCCATGTTAATGAGTCTGGTACAGATTGGTTTCAGTATTTGCTGACCATAATATACACGTATATATGGGGGAGGGCACCTTAGAAGTGTCTGTAGCACACTTAGCATCTTGGGTTACCAATCCAAAATTTTGGGTTTCCGCACGATGTTTTCCTTCACCGAAATGCTTGTGATAATTACGTACATATGTTTTAGAGAAACACATTGGACGTTCTCCCACAAGGCTTCCGCCGCTTCTAATTGTACCCATTTAAATATACAAAACTATACCATGCATACACCGAAAAAGATCAAAGCCACAACAGTTGTTTCTTGCCCTTCCATCAAAAGAGTTAGACGCAAAACTTTTGGGAAAAACTGAGAAAAGGCAAGTGAAAATAAGCACTTAGGGTGAGCTCTCAGCTTTCCGTACATTTCGCTAGGAGTGTCGCATCAAAGGGGTAAAGAGTGCCAAGTGTCAACACAGGTGACAGACATCCCCACTCTGACTCGGAAACAGTATGGCTACTGTATAGCTTGCATTGGAAAGCTTCACGCGTGACGTTTTTTGTATATCTGGGATTTTTTTCGTTTGTTTTTATTTGACCAATTACATTAACAAAAGGAAAACTAACTAAAACTAAAAACTTAAAAATCTAACAAAAGAAGGTGCCCATGAGGTATGGTGCCAAGAACACTGGTTGCATTTCCACGTTGAATAGCAATAGCTATTCTCTGTGGAAAAAATGAGCCCTTTTGTCATCAGCGGCGTCGACTAAACGAGGAAATAATTGCTTAAAAAAATTCCTCGTAACATTAATTAATAATATATATATCAAAACAAAACTTATAAACGTATACCAAAATACGCTACGTTACAAACCTTGCATTTAGCCAAAATGCACGAAATCGCTCGTGATTTTAACATAATATTATACTCAGCTAATAGAAAACGAAACTCAATTCACTAAGCCAGTCATAAATTCTGCCAAATTGCTTAATAGAATTTATAAACCTAATATGCAATTAACTTTGAACTGTAACCCTTTCAGGAAGCATGTGCGATTCATTGAGGGTGGTGTGGCAAACGTTTCCGGGTCAGGGGTCATAGGAGAAATGGTATTAGAGAACTCTCCAATACTATTGCTTACTATCTGTACTTCTGGCTTTGACTGCTCCAATTTCCTTTGTTTAACTCACTGTACAAGTGCCTATGTTAGTTCAGGCTTGTTCTTGCAAGTCAATTAAGACCTAGTTTCAGTTGTTCAATTGCTTTAAATTTTTGCATGCTTTTCAAGTTCCGATAACAATATCCGACATTCCGATATTATGGCTTATTTTGGTTGACTGGGAGAGATCGCTTTTAGCGATAAGTCCGCCCATTGTACTATATTTATTTCAATAAGTTGTATTCCTGTACCTTGTGTATTTCTGAACTGGCGTACAATAAAGTATTTTCTATTCTATTCTATTCTATTCTATTCTATTCTATTCTATTCTATTCTATTCTATTCTATTCTATTCTGTCGTGACAGTGAGCTGATCTGATTATAGAGATGAAAGCTAGACAATGGAACTACTCGGTGACTAACTGTAGGTTAATGGTGTTTGGTTTGCTTTTGGTTCACAATTAAATAAACCTTTAATGTAATTTTGTTGACCATTCAGGCAATGCTTCTTTACATGTGTGTAGCTGTTTCTACATATGAGACATTCTTACGTGATCTTTGACTTAGTCTACGATACCTACAGAATATCCTTGCCGAGATAAGACCTTTGATTATTTATTCGTAAAGCTATGTACATCCCCAGAATTTGTAATAGGTACTGGACCTTAACTTGAAGCAATAAATTTCAGTTCCAAAGATAAATTATTACAGAAACTTTTCCGTGTTGGTTTACGAAAAGTCTAACAAAATTGGATTCATAATTTATTATTGAAAACTTAAAGAAAACCCATCGAGACTTCCCGAGAGTTTTGCGTCCGCAAACGACTTATATTTTCCCCTTAACCTATTGATTGTTAAAAATGTAATATTTCCGCCCAGGAAACCCGCCGCACGAGCTCTAATAAAATATACGAAATGTCAATTTAGATTACCTACCGATTTATTCTTTGCAGCACCTTCAAGCCATATATCAATGATATTAGCAGTACATGAGCTCATACTTTATTAAGCTTAACCTAACATATATTTATTTAGTAATCATAATAATTGTTATTTAAAAAAAAAAGTTTATTTTAGGTGTAAGAACCCGCAGTACTAAAAAAGAAAGAAAAAACAAGAAATAAAAACAAAAAATTCTATTTAATTATATTCAGAAACTTAGTGTCAACGTTTAACAACCTAAAACGTTTGAATAACCTGTAAGAGGCTTTTTGTAGGTAGCCCAAGTGTTTAAGCCCTCTACTCTACAAGTTGTCAGCATATCCAACCCTACATTCCGACGGCATTGCCCAAATGAATTACAATGTTAATTCGATGAGTAATATTATATTATGTGCTCGCAATTTGATGTCGTGACTCGTTTAAACCGTGCAATACGTTTTAAACGGGTTAACATTCCATTTTACTATCAATTCATTATTAAATCATCTAAAAATATCCACTGTTTATAGTTATCAAAATCTTCCCAGAAACAATACCAGAATCATGTTCTCAACAACTAAGCATATTGATTATTGGTATAGCAAATCCATAATCTACTGTACGCCTATAGGCTCTATTAGGTTTATGTGTGTGCGTGAGCCAATAATTTGTTTTGCATGTAGAGTAAACATTCTGTTTACTGCTTACATTGTATTTATTTGTCATCTTTGAGAAAATTTAGTAATAAGCTCAAGCACTTAGCATACAA
The DNA here is from genome assembly GCA_912999815.1 of Campaea margaritaria. Classification (NCBI taxonomy): domain Eukaryota; kingdom Metazoa; phylum Arthropoda; class Insecta; order Lepidoptera; family Geometridae; genus Campaea; species Campaea margaritaria. Next base: position 9,421,020 of record OU538801.1, read on the forward strand.
AGTATTGTTTTTTGGCTGTTCTGTTCACCTACATTTAGCAAGTTTACATGTTCAACTTTGCTTGAAGAAAATATTGTATTACATCAATGTTTTTGAGGAAAATATCTTCTTTGTATTTTTTGTAAGGTTATCGCTGACCTTTACAGTTTCAGAGGTATGAAAGAAAGGAGAAAATCGATACAATTCAATTCAACTATAAGTATTATAATAAAGCTCTTGGTTCCTCAACTACGAATAGATATATCTACACTCTACACTGACATTGTAAAGAGGTAACGTTTGTTTGTGGGTTTGTTGAGGTAAAGCTTTGGAACTACCAATCCAATACTGGAAATTCTATCACTTAAAGGAAGCTGGCCTATAAGATATGTGGGGAAATTGAGCATTAGGCGGATAAAACTGCGGGGCGTAGCTAGTATCAATGCTTTAAGGTCGACGCACTAGGGATCAGGAGCCCATCGTAATCTATCTATATCTATTGGATTTCTATTTCCTTCGGTCACGGCATCACGCGTGAACAGCTGAACCGATTTTGCTAAATCTTTTTTCAAATATGCGTTGAGGTCTGAGGGAGATTCTCATCAAGAGGAAAATTGGAAAAGTTGCTCAAAAAATTGGAAAAATTGGAAATAACTAAAAATTATTTTTCTCGGAAACTTTATATGAACACACGCTTTGACATTTGATTTTTCGCGATCTTCAGCTGTTTTTAAGTAATTTGTGGTTTTTAACCTGGGAAATGCAGAGTTATAGTGGGAAATCAAAAATAACGCGGGTTAAGCCGCGGGGCGTAGCTAGTATAAATACCTTATGTCCTGAAATAATAACAAGGATATTTTTAATCAAATCATAAGTATTTTTACCATTATCCACTTGGGTAAAGCTGCAGGGAGGTCACATTTATAATGAAAAAGCTTTTTCCTCTTAGACTTTTTTCCAATTAATAAACTAATTTGGATTATTTTAATCCGCAGATTTTATCGGAACTGATTCTAATATCTATTCTACTGGGAATAGGAATTATGAGAAAAAAATCATTCTGTGCTTGGATATTCTAATCTGATAGTATAATTTTATTAGATATAGAATAGAATAGAATAGAATAGAAAAACTCTTTATTGTACACCAGAAACAAAATTAAACACAGTACAGAAGAATACCTAAACCTAATACCTAATATACCTAATTATTTTATTCATAATTATTGATTTACCTCCATCTACATTGAAATGTCTAGGCTATTAATTTAGCTAATGAGACACGTACCTAAAAACTAACATTAATTAGGCACCTGTGTAAATGTTCCAAATTTTATGATATAAATTATTCATAATGCCTAAATGGCTCCCATGTTGTAGTAAATGTAAACCCTATGATCGGTATGGAAACAAATAATTAAATGAGCAAAAAAATTAAAAATATAAATAAAAACAGTATACAGAAAACAACAAAACATCACAAAATACAATAAAAACAAACAAAAATAAAACAAAAGACAAACAAAGATCATCATACATACATATCGTACCGCTGCTGAGCACGGTTCTCCCCTCACTTTCGATCACTTTTCACAAACAAACACAGTAGAAAAACAAAAAGTAGTTAATATAAAGACCGAAATTTGCAATATTGAATTCGGCGTTTTAAAAATCGAAATTCAAATAATTTATTGTAAGTAAGCAAGAAAAGAAGAAAAACCTAAAATATTATCAACTTAATTAATGAATAGCTGATTATGGTTTGATTTAAAAAGGAAATTTACCGTTCATGGCTGAATCTTCCACAGGAAACTCCAACTTTAACAATAGTGCTTCGGAACTACTCGCGATAGAGAAATTAACTCCAAAAAATCTCTACGTGGCAGTTATTTTTTTTATTCCATTTTTGTTTTTTATATAACCAGAGATTAGCCGGAACAAACTGACAGATAGACGAAAATTAAAAAAAAATATTTACCTCAATTTTATTTATTTATATGTCACAGTACTGTATAAATTAATCTATTGCCAATTATTAATATAATAACGTGTAATTTATAAGTGCCGTCCTTTATTAATACCTTTATTAATAAATAATTTTCGAAATTTATCTTCCCTGGCGCAAATCGCCACACATTGGATCCGATGTTAGACAAATTGGGCCGCCGCCCGTTACCCGCAGATTAGGCGATTGGTGCTAATGGCCCTTCCTGGGATATTATGAGGGTAAATGAGGGAACCGATCACTATTACAAATAGATAACAAACTGTGTGCATAAACTAAAGCTATTTTGTAAACGAATGGAGCAGTTGGGGGTCAGGATCTATGTATATCTATGTGATCTATGTGAGGCAGTTTTATTAGTATTACATAAGTTGTTTACGATGATGATGAAGATGATGAATAGATTATCATCATCATCATCATCAACCCATAACGTCCCACTGCTGGGCACGGGTCTCTCCTCACTTTTCGTGGGGAGGGTTAAGCCATAATCCACCACGGGGGCCCGGTCCGGATTGGTGAATAACATACCTACCTCCGAAATAATTCTCGGGTAGATTATACTAGATTATACTGATAAATAATTGTTTCGTACTGAAACAGATTTCTTTTCTTTTTATTTTGAGTGTTTTCGAACGTAACTACACAAAGACTATTCCGCTTAATATTTTGTGTTGGTACGAGATTATTATGGCCCACGACTTTGGGTGGGCCAACCGAAAGTCAGTCGTCCTTCAAATGCGCGTGCGAGCACTTGTCGCGTCGCGGTGTTTTGAGCTTTCACCGGTAGCTCCATTTCGTGGACGCCATTCCCATCCTCGGAGACGAGCTCCAGGATTAAGTGTAGTGTGGATTGCCTGATCACACCTCTATCCCGGAGGAAGGTGATACGGGATCAGAAGAAACCGCCCCATCGGCGTCCTATGGATATATCTCTGTGCACCATCATCCCCCATCTAACCCGAAGACAGCGCTGATTACACACCCGAGAGGCCATCGACGGATTTCCCAAGTAAGTTCGTAGGCCATAATATCTCCCCGTAACAATAATATAATATTAAAAAAATTAATAATTTCTATGCTAAAACTTCCTTGAAATTAGTTGTTTATTAAATAGTACTAAAAGCTTTGTCAGACAGATAAGCTTTTATAAAAGCCGTATTCCGAGCTATAAACTCATCGACTTAAGCCCAAACCCAGCTAATTACTGAGGAACTCCATTGTCTACCTCCCGTCACTATCATCATTGGAATTTGGTAGTGAAGCAAAATTTCAACTCAAATGGAATGCGGAATGGGGAATGCGTCTAGTGGTAAATAGTTAAATACAAAAAAAAAAATTGTGCATTTTTGATTGACAAATCATTTCTGGTTGAGTACACAAGTTAATGTCAAAACTAGACAGTGTTTATGATAGCTTTCTATATGAACGAGTTTTATATCCAATTTTATGGCGGAGTGTGGTGAGTTGGCCGAATGGTTATCTATTCGTATACGCTTTGCAATGCGACGTAATCGGTTTCGAAACTTTGGCCCTGTACCAATAACTTCATTTCATGAGGTTATGTATAGATTTCCATTATTTTTCATCGCTCTGTACTTCAGAGAGTGCGTACCGATGGTTGGTGGTTGATGGTGGTAGATAGTTGTTAGCGTGGTGGTCGTTCGATTAGATAGCAGTAGAAACCCTCGGGCAGTCTCAAACTCTTGCGTCAGATGCCGACCCTAACTCATTCCACAAACAAACAGCGTTAAACTTATTTATTTCTTAATATAACTCGATATTTATAACTTCTGTGTAATATTAGGTCTACGTGTTCTTGGAATTTAATAGTTTATTTTATTGAGGCCAACAAAAGAAGTGGCTTCAATCAATCCGAACAAACCATCAGTGTACCAATATAAATACAATTTTAGGACTAAGAGCCGTTATTTCGTGGCCAAAAACCTTTCTGGCATCGCAGATTGGGTACATAACGCATAATTAGCTCGACCTTAAATTACTCGTACATCGCCATTACCGCGTATATTACGCCTCTACAAAGTTTGAAGTTATATAAAATGCTAATGACTTTGGAATTTCAACAGAATTCATTAGGAACTTTTTCAGGGAAAACTGCTTACAACCCTCCAGAACTCTCGGCTATTATAATAAGCTCTTATTCGTAGTCATTTAAAATACAATAAGAATTATTATGGTTAATTTTTGGGTCGGCAAACTTTTTCCGTTGTGTTTATTTTCATTATCATTTTCAAAAAGTCACACAAAAACAGAGCTATTCCTGTAGAATTATGAATTGTATATTGAATTTAAATAGACTAAGCTCACGAGTGACTTTAAATTACTTCACATTGTCTCCACATGGTTTTTAACGCATCACGATTATATAGGTAATTGTATGGATCCTGACACCCTAGGATTCCCTGAATCTAATGCGTATTATTATCTAAATAAATACAGTAAGTCTCCAAGGAAAATAAAACTATTATATTTCAAATTTTATACTTTTTATTGTTTATGGTATTTTACTGAGTGACATGACGAGCTAGTAGTGCACCTGATGGTAAGCGTTACACCCACAATAATTACAGTGCTACCCAGAACTTTTCATTGCATAATCTTGCGCGGCACTGCACTGTGCTCGTCATCTGAGACATCGGTTCTAAAGTCTGGAAATTTCGCTGGAAACAGTGCCCTTCAAACCGGAACAAGGTATAGTTTTCACACAACTGCTTGGCGAATGAATATATATAATACACTAACACTTCAAATACTCAAATATACTAACAAAGACTACAATTTATTTACTTAAGAAATACTATATGAGTATCGTGAATAAACATAATTGAAATAATATATGCGCACTCCTGAATCAATAGTTGCCCTTCATAATAAAATAGGACAGTAAAGATAACTTTTGGTCGCTCGCCAAGCGGCTTCGAACATTTTCCTTGTAGACCAAGACACACCATACACCGCATAGATACTGACATTCTTATGTTACTCACAGCAATGAAAGAAAACTCCTTTCACCGTGTATCACAGCATTATGAGCGATATAATGAAAAGTAATAATTCTATTTTTTTTATTATTCTAGAGTTTTAAGTTGTCCGAACTAGTCAACCACGAAACTTCTTTTTAAAGATGACGTTTAAAAGACAACTGTCGGCTCTTAGTCCTAAAATTGTATTTATATTGGCACGCTGATGGTTTGTTCGGATTGATTGAAGCCACTTCTTTTGTTGGCCTAAATAAAATAAACAATTAAATTCCAAGAACACGTCGACCTAATATTAAACAGAAGTAGAATTGATCAGAAATTACGAAACTAAATAAATAGAAAAGATGCCCGAAAAAGCGGAAAACTGGAAAAAACTAAAAGTGCATTTTTCATTTCGTGATATTTGTATGATGTGTTGTTGACATTTGTTTTTTTCGCGCGATCTTCAGTTGTTTATTTTAGAGTGTGACATGGGCTGATTTTAACCTGTGAAATGCAGAAAACTACTGGCGGGAAAACTGGAATTACGCGGGTGAATCCGCGAGGTGCAGATAGCTCTAAATAAATAGCGGTGTTTATTGAAAATCTTATTTCATTGGAAGATTCATTTGATGTAGAGAAGACAAACACATGCCGTTTTTCATCGTGCGAGATGAAGCAGATGGCATGGCTGAAATGAATTTAAAACAAAATGGAATATGTAAATAGTACGCAAATGAACGATTGCCCAATAACTTCGAACATTCATCCTAAGCTTGAGAAATTGGCAGAACAAAAAGATTTTTAATCATGGCCCTCCAAGGAAAAAACAATCTAATTTACTTAGAAATTGTACAAAAGTTTTTTAATTATCTTATCTATAAAATAACAAATTGTGTTTCCTGAAGAACTATTGAACCAAATAGACCAGATCTAGAGGCCTCATTCATTTTTTTTCATAAAATATTCCGTCACAGTCATTATAAATCCTCACCCTTCCTACATCATGCGTTGTATCTAGATAATCGAGAACTACGTGGGTCATAGCCCCCAAACACTTAAACTCCAAGCAACTACTACTACTACACTACTAAACTACTTGTGGTTCGTACAAATATTAGCCCCAAACGGGAATCGAATCCGCAACCACACGAGTTACAGTCAGCTCTTATCCGTGGTACTAAATGTATGCAAGCATTTTACTTACCAACTGATTCTACAAGCGCTTACATTTGGCGGGGGTCAAATTAAATGGGAAATACATTTTGTATGAAAAGTCGAAATTTCACATCACTCCGTGGCAATCTTAAGTCTTTACGATCACTAATTTCACATCACGCACGTTGATAGCACAGTAATCCCATAATACCTATGATCCCGCGATACGTTATCACCTTGTTTGGGTTTTAGAGATATTTTGGTGGCAACACCGTCTGCAAACAATTTGAGTAGGTACAAAATTCAATCATGTTTCTGCTTCTACGAGGCACATATCAGCAAATAGGTCTTAACTGCACCAGAGGCTTTTATTAGTGATTGAAAAATTTATTGAAATGTAAAAAGGAATGAAATGCTTTATACCATTTACAAGACATAAGTTACTAAATGGTGCATGGTACAGTGGGCGGATTTATCACCAAAGATGATGCCAGTAATCCTGGAAAAGCCTGGCAGTCTAGTATGCCTAAAAAGTTATCGGAGGGTGACGAGCGCACTGCAGTGCCGCGCAAAATTTTGCAGCAAAAAACGGTACAGCAACTCTTATAAATAGGTGTGGACTTTTGGGGACCAGGGAGTGGAGATAGACGAAGCGTCCCGTGGTCCCTCGATTACTTCGCTTCTTCGTTAGGTGAGGTGAGTCCGGCGATAGTGAAACGCGCAAGTAGGTAACACAGCGGTATATTGACACACGTTAAACAAACACAAGTAATAGAGCGGGAGCTACATGTAATTAACCGAACGGTGTTAAATACACATCATGGCTGATGATAATGCGCATAGTGCGTGAGCGCCGTGTGCGATGTCTGGGCGGGAAGTGTCCATTGACAATCGCGCGGACACTAGTGATGTGGGTCGGCGCTATCCAACCAGTGTTGTAGTGTCGACCCACAGAATATAAAATAAGTCCTAAAATAAGTACATGATATAAAATAAAGGAGGCGGTCGTGAAAGGATGTCACGATCGCCACACCACCCCCCCACGGAGAGGGGATGAAAAAATTTAACAAAAATCTGGGAAATCTCTGATTTTGACACGTCTGCCAGATCTTGTGGTGTATGGCAGTTTGTCAGCTGTGGTTGTGGTGGTATCTGCATTAGTATAAGGCGTAGGAAAAACAGGTATGGGCAGTGTTGAAAGGTCAGTGAGAATGGGCCTATCAGTGATGTCGTGGTCAATGTATGCCGGTTTGACGCGGTCGACACTGACAGTGGCGCGTCTGCCCTTGACGTCCAGAGTCACAGTCTTGCCATCGCTGGCGCGGTCAATGACTCGGTATGGTCCCGTGTAAGGTGGCTGTAACGGGCGCCTGACTGTGTCGTCCCGCATGAATACATAAGTTGCCACTGCAAGGTCCTTGAAGATGAAGGAAGACGGTTCAGAATGACGAGATGCAGGGATTGGACGCACAGTTGACATTTTACGTCGAAGTTGCACGACGAAATCAGCAGGATCGTCAAGGTTGTCGGAACCGGGAAGTGATACCAGTAACTCACCAGGCAACCGGAGAGTTTCGCCATATACCATCTCGGCAGCCGTGGCCTTCAAGTCTTCCTTGAAGGCGGACCGCATGCCAAGGAGAACGCACGGAAGCGACCGAACCCAAGTATCGTTGTGACACATAAGTGCAGCTTTCAGATGGCGATGGACGCGTTCGATCATCCCGTTAGCGCATGGATGGTAGGAGGTTGTCCGAATTCGCTTAGTGGCGAAGTGTACCATTAGTCGTCGAAAAAGGTCAGACTCAAATTGAGCGCCTTGGTCTGTCGTAATGGCTGATGGGACACCAAAGCGCGGAACCCACTCACGTGTAAAAGTCTCAGCAACCTCCTCAGCGGTAATGGAGCGCATTGGCCAAACTTCCGGCCACCTAGTGGCTCTGTCGATGGCGGTCAGGCAATACCGGAACTCATTGCAGATCGGCAACGGACCGACGATGTCAATATGAATGTGTCGGAAACGACCAGAAGGAAGGTCGAAGTTACCGAGAGGAGCGGAGTTGTGGCGAGACACTTTGGCGCGCTGACACGCCTCGCAAGCGCGAGCCCACTCCTTGCAGTCCTTATTGACAGAAGGCCAGACGTAGCGTTCGGTCACCAACCGGGTTGTAGCTCGTGCACTAGGGTGGCTGAGTTGATGCAGCTTGTTGAAAGCTGCTCGTCGAAAGGAAGGGGTCAGGTATGGACGAGGCTTGCCAGTAGAGACATCACAAGTGACGGAAATGTCATTCTCAGGCATGACGATCTTGGTCAACTGCAGGCTGGAGCCTTGGTTGCGCAAGTTGGCCAGCTCCTCATCCACCTCCTGCGATTGAGCAAGAGCCTCGTAATTCTGTTCGATCCCGATGGCGTCTACACGCGACATCGCATCAGCTACAATGTTGTCCTCCCCCTTAATATATTTAATGTCAGTGGTGAATTGGCTAATAAATGAAAGTTGGTTCAACTGTGCAGGTGGGAGCTTTTCCCGGCGCTGTAAAAAGGCGTACAGTAGTGGTTTATGGTCCGTGAAGATGGTAACATGCTGGACTTCGAGGATATGGCGATAGTGTTGAACGCTTTCGTAAACCGCCAATAGCTCACGGTAATAAGCCGGCCACTGAGTTTGCTGTGGAGTCAATTTCCTGCTGAAGAAGGCAAGAGGATACCACTCGTTGTCAACTCGTTGCTGAAGGCAGGCCCCGATGTGAACGCTGGAGGCGTCCGTAAACAATGCAAGGGCCGCGTCGGTGATTGGATGTTGCAATAGGGTGGCGCTGGATAAGCTCCTTTTACAGGCTTCAAATTTGTCTAAGAGCTCAGGTGACCATAAAAATGGCTTGGCACCTTTGCCATTGGTAGCCACTACGGCGTCGATGAGTGGAGCCTGGAACTGCGCAGCGTGTGGGACGAATCGGCGGTAATAGTTCAGCATGCCGAGGAACCGACGCATGCCCTGAACAGTTTTCGGAGGGGGAAAATCCAGGATGGCCTGTATGCGGTCTGATGGAGGTTGGGTGCCTTCAGGGCTGATGTGATAACCCAAAAACGTGACTTCACGGATGCCAAGTGCGCACTTGGAAGGGTTTACCACCACACCATAATCCCGGAGCCGTCCAAAGAGGATCCGCAAGTGTTCCCGGTGATGAGCCTCATCAGGTGAGAACACGAGGATATCATCCACATAAGGGAAACAGAAATCGAGACCCCGTGTGACCTCATCGATGAACCGCTGAAATGTCTGACCAGCATTGCGGAGACCGAAGGTCATGAAGGGGAATTCGAAGAGGCCAAACGGGGTAACGATGGCGGTCTTCGAAATGTCCTCTTCAGCAAGGGGGATTTGATGGTATGCCTTGACCAGGTCTAAGGTGCTAAAGACCTTGGCACCAGAAAGGTTGTGGGCAAAATCGTGGATGTGCCGAACTGGGTACCTGTCCGGTACAGTTCGGGCGTTTAATGCACGGTAGTCGCCACAAGGCCGCCAGGTATCGTCCTTCTTCAAGGCCATGTGTAACGGAGACGACCAAGCGCTTTTGGAAGGTCGTGCGGTGCCAGATTGCACCATGTCCTCGAACTCCTTTTTGGCTGAAATTAGTTTTTGTGGAGCCAGTCGGCGAGGACGGCAAGATACAGGAGGCCCATCCGTTGTTTTAATATAGTGCACGGTGTTGTGCTTGACGATTCTAGGAAGGCCAGGAGGACGAGTAATTTCGGGAAATTCCGCTAGCACTTGTGCGAAGGCAGAATTCGACGAAGCGACGGCTTTGACGCTTGGTTGTTTTGAAATTACGGCGAGAGCGAACGTGGATAAGTTAGTGAGACCGTCAACCAATCTCTTGGCTCGGCAGTCTGGCAGGAGATGATAATGAGCCAAGAAATCTGAGCCAATGATAGCGGTAGTGACGTCGGCTACAACGAATGACCACACGAACTGTCGCCGGAGACCGAAATTGAGAGTCAAATTAATATTCCCGTAGGTCTTGATACTGCTACCATTTGCGGCACTGAGCTCATAGTCGGAGGGTTTCCTCCGGTCCGAGAGCCAGCAGCGGGGGTAACAGCATAAATCAGAACCGGTGTCAATTAGAAACTGTCGTTTAGTGACACGGTCAGTGACGAAGAGACGGCGGCTTGGGTGTTGGTTGGAGTCGCAATCAGAGGCCGCCGCTACTGACTGCGTGCGGGGTTTTCCGCTTTCCAACTGCAGGGGGAAATGCATTTAATGGCTTTAGTTCCATATTTCCTGTGGTACCAGCAAAGTTTGTCGGGTCTATCGGAGCTGGTGCTGCGCGAGGGCGAGCTGACCGTAGACGGAGAAAACTGCCTAGATCGAGAGGGTACAGAGGGTGCAGAAGATAAAGCTGCAATTTGCCTACTAAGATCCTCGATCCTTTCCATCATCGTGGTCAGTGGAGACACGGTAGCAGAGTACACGCTCGCAGGACCTGGTTGAGCCTCGACAATTTTGTCAGCTATCTCAGCAATCCTGTCAAGGGGAAGCTCGGCTTGTGCTGCAAGAATGCCTTGAACGTGCTGAGGCAAGCGGCGAAGCCAAAGCTGACGAAGAATATTGTCAGGAGAAAGCATAGTCCCTGCTAGTGACCGAAGGTGACGAAGAAACTGGGATGGTTTCCTGTCCCCAAGTTCCTCGTCACTGAGAAGTCGTCTCACTCGTTGCTCTTCGGATGCAGAGAAGCGGCTAATTAATGTCTCTTTCAACTTCTGATACTTCCCTGCTGCAGGAGGGTTGATGATAATGTCCTCAATTTCACCTGCTATTTTGTGATCGATTTGACTAATGACATAGCTATACTTGGTGTCATCGGTGTTGATGCCCGCAAGATGAAACTGAGCTTCGGCTTGAGCGAACCACACTATAACCCTGTCAAGCCACAAGGGTGGCAGCTTGACAGCCACTCGGCATACAGCAGGTGCATTAGTTTGCTCTGGTGTTGTTTGTGCAGTATTCTGTTCATGCAGGGCACGCAATTTAAAATTTTCGGCCTCGAGGGCAGCTAAGCGTGCTTGCAGCTGATTATCCATAGTATAATTATGGCAACAATGTGAGTAGGCAGATAAGGGTTATAGTAAGAAGGTAAACTAAACCAGATACCACACACAACCGAGCAATACCAAAAATTCCAAGTAAATAATTTTGAAAGTTTTGTAAATAACACAGCGATCGCACAAAAACCAATTCAGCAGGCAAATAAACACAATTAGCACTTAAAAGATAAATAAAAAAATCCAAAAGGGCCATACATGCACACATAGAAATAAAAAGTAAGTTTATCAAAGTTGGTAAAAATGTTTAGCGATTAAGGTGAAAAAGTTTGTAAAAATAAAATAGTTATGATAAGAGTAAACCGATCAAAACAATAAATACCAACTGAGACAGGTCAATAAACACAAACATTAAACACAAAACAGAATGATAATTATGTGCATACGAAGCGATCCAAGATTGATATTTGAATCTAGTAATAAGGATCAATCGTTGTGAGTTAGTTAGTAATCCTGATTTTATTAGTGTTTGTACTGTAAATAAGTGTTCAAACTGGAATAAATAAAATGTCAGACAGTACTTGCGTGGGCTGGCACGGGGTAAATAAAGGTCGAATCGGGCCTACCGCACGAGCGACCGGGCCGTCAGTCCGAGTGGCAGTCGATGACAGTTTTAACGGTGACAGTGACGGCTCCAAGATAGTTGTAGTCGAGTGACGGTGGAGGGCGTTCGCATTCGACCGTTAGACGCGCACAAACGATGTAAACAGGTTCAAACTTGTTGGATTATGAATGTTCACGAAAATGTTTGTAAAACGTAGGTTTGATGCACTTGATAGGTACGGGAGGCACTGTTTATCATTTCTAAGGCACTACCGACATCTTCCTGACGGGCGGGATGCGGAAAATGACGCCGCGATGACCTTGAGTTTTTTCGCTGAAGTCTCGCTGTCCGCTGGTCGGTACGCGCTGTCCGCGGCTGTGTGTCTGAGTTGCAGTGGATTCCGTCGCTCGTAGTTCCCGATGCGTTGACAAAGCTCGCGTCGCGCGCCGGGTCAACAACTCGTGCTGGTTGACGGCGTCTCCGGCCGTTGCGGTCACCTCACGTTGACGGTGCAATCTTTATGTAGATTTGCGTCGAGGGTCACCAATTTGGGGACCAGGGAGTGGAGATAGACGAAGCGTCCCGTGGTCCCTCGATTACTTCGCTTCTTCGTTAGGTGAGGTGAGTCCGGCGATAGTGAAACGCGCAAGTAGGTAACACAGCGGTATATTGACACACGTTAAACAAACACAAGTAATAGAGCGGGAGCTACATGTAATTAACCGAACGGTGTTAAATACACATCATGGCTGATGATAATGCGCATAGTGCGTGAGCGCCGTGTGCGATGTCTGGGCGGGAAGTGTCCATTGACAATCGCGCGGAGACTAGTGATGTGGGTCGGCGCTATCCAACCAGTGTTGTAGTGTCGACCCACAGAATATAAAATAAGTCCTAAAATAAGTACATGATATAAAATAAAGGAGGCGGTCGTGAAAGGATGTCACGATCGCCACAGACTTACCATCAGGCGAACGACCGCGTATCAATTGTTTTTCTGAAAATATTTATAAACCACCAAGCCTTTGTGGGTGTAGCTCTGAACAATTCAAAAACGCTATCAAGATTTGTCGTTGCTCAGTTTATCTTGGCGTTTCCGCGAATGATTTTCAGCTTGCAATGATCGCGTTTCACACAATCGCTGAAATAAATCAAATTTGACATTATCTGAAGTGCAAATCGTATTGGCTCATGCTTGATAGGATCCGCTAACGCACACTAATGCAGATGAGTGAAAATATTTCGGCTTACAGGTCACAAATCAGTGTTGTAGTTTCCATCATCAGCTGGAAGACGTCGATTACTGAAGGCCTCCCCCATAGAATGCCACAACGAGAGGTTGCTAGCTGTTTGCATCCAGCGGCTCCCCGCGACTCATACCAGGTCGTCGGTCCACCTTGTGGGTGCCGTCTTACGCTACGTCTTCCGGTTCGTGGTCGCAATTGAGAATCTTTCTTCCCCAACGGTTGCCAGTTCTACGAGCGCCATGACCTGCCCACTACCACTTCATTATGCTAATTCGTAGACTTGTGTCGATTGTTGTTTTACCGCAGCATTATGCTGAGCTCATGCTTTCATCACTGTACTCGCCGGCTGTCTGCAAACCCAATATATTTTCGTTGTATCGTTTTCTTATCTTGTGTTTTATGTATACTGATTTGTTACAATAAATGTTCTTATTTTTCCTTTTCTTTTCCTTTAATAAATATTTCTCCGTACACAGGTGAGGCGGGCAGCGTGTGACGCGCTGCATTTATTTCCTCTCCATGCATGGTTGTTTGAAAGAGATCGTTTTGAACGATACGAAGAAGATCATCGAGTGGGCCGCATGCTTGTTTGCTACCTATTTTATTTGAAATTACTGGGCATATGAGACTCTAGAGCCGATGTCTCAGGGTGACGAGCACAGTGCAGTGCTGCGCAGGATTATGCAATGCAGTATTCTGGGTGGTGCTGTGACTTATGGGCAGGCGTAGCGCTTACCATCAGGTGAACGACTTGCTCGTCTCGTCAAAAAACAAATGTCAACAACACATCATACAAATATCACGCAATGAAAAATGCACGTTTAGTTTTTTTTCCATTCTTCCGCTTTTTCGGGCATCTTTTCTATTTATTTAGTTTCGTAATTATCTGATCAATTCTATTTAAAACAATTTAAATCAAAAATAGCCAAATAGGTTAACTTGTTCTCGGGTTATGGGGTGAACATATGACACATAAGCATTACACATTAGCATAGTCTAATAATAAATCCTAGCGGTGGTGGTAGCCTAGTGAGAGAACGTCTATCTTCCAAGGAGAAGGTCGTGAGTTCAAGTGTCAGTGCGGGCGCGTACCAATGTGTTTTTGTAAAGCATATACTGTATGTAATTTATCAATCGCTTTTCGGTGAAGGAAAACATCGTGAGGAAACTCACATACGTACCCGAGAATTATTTCAAAGGTATGTTATCCACCAATCCGCACCGAGCCCCCGTAAGACCTAACCCTCGTCATGAAAGTGTGGGGAGGGCCGTGCCCAGTGGTACGATATGGGTTAAATAAATCCGCCAATATTATAATAGTATACTATCTGTGACCCACGACTTCACACGCACGGTAAAACAAAAAGTCTCTTGATATTATTTTTCTATTTCCATCAATTTTCAGATATCGCTCGCTCGTATGTACTTCTTGCTACAAGTTTTCGGATATGTAAATATAATTTTCCCGATACATTTTGCAAAAAAATGCAAACGCGTCTCAAAATCGCAAGTGGTAAAAGGGCCTTTCTGAGATCGGCAGGTCTTGAACCTCTCTAGCGCGACAAAATTTTATTATATGCCAAAGCATATTTTGTTCGTTTATAAACACAATTAATTAAATATTTGTTGGTTCACGACAGAGCTATTAGGTTTTGTTTACAGCTTTGTTTATCCTTACTTTTGGGTTATGGTCTAGGTATTATATTGATATTGTAACGGAGTTAAATGGACTAGCCGGCGGCGTTTTATCTACAACGCCAATGAATATTAAACTTATGAGTAAATAAGGTATTATATCTAACATCTGTAAATTATTCACGAATAACATATATTTAGCCTTCTAGAATATATTTAGCCATCTGTTTGCTTCACGGGTTGTTTTTCGAGGGTTTCACGTGAAAAACTGACCTCTACACGATATATAGATATGTATGTCAGTTGTAACAATACAACCATATTTTATAATCATAACTTTAAATTCAGTTCTCTTCCAATATTTCTTTTCACAACTTTTGTTTATGACCTTCGCAGAATTCCCACATTTTTCCAATGTTTCATGGATAGAAGGAATTAGACTACTATGAACACTGCGGAGAGGTAGGTATACCCTAGTTTGAGTCATCATCATCATCAACAGCCGGAAGACGTTCACTGCTGAACATAGGCCTCCCCCATAGAACTTCACAACGAGTGGTTGCTAGCTGCTCACATCCAGCGGCTCCCCGCGCCTCGCATCAGGTCGTCGGTCCACCTTGTTGGGGCCGTCCTTCGCTAGGTCTTCGGTCCGTGGTCGCTACTCAAAAACCTTTCTACCCCAACGGTTATCGTTTCTACAAGCTACGTGGCCTGCCTACTGCCACTTGGTAATTCTTAGAGCTATGTCGGTGACTTTTGTTCTGCTGCGGACTTCCTCGTTACGGAGCTTATCTCGCAGTGAAACCTCAAGCATGGCTCTTTCCATAGCGCGTAGTTTTGAGTGTTGTCGCTAATTTCATATTTCAGACGCATGCATGGTAAGTGTCACTGTGAGAGGTCACGTAGTCACCGTTATTGTTTTGGGTAAACTTTAAGTACAATTTGACATCCCAACTCGAACGCTCTGCTAATATAAATGTCAGCGGCATGTCTGTAGGGTCTTTTTTCACTCTGTCATTTAGTATGCCAGTAACTTATTGACTCAACTTGGGGCTTCAGCATCCCTGGGGATTTAACGGCGGTATCTACGTAGTGATGTTCAAAGTGCTTAACATTTGAGCAATGCTTACATACGAGTACAATCAAGGCAATGTGAGTAAATGATCCCTCAGGTAATTTCAAAAGCTATTGAACTATTTCATTACAGATTTTACACGGTAAGTGTGGTTAGAGAACTGTTAAACTTACAAACTGAACTCACGTCTAACTAACACAAACAAGTCATAATAACGTGATAAGAAACCTAATATGGTTTGGGATATCTACAAGTGGGTGTGTGTATGGAAACTTTCTTGCCTGAAACAGATGTAGGCAGTGACGGCATACTTGGATTAGAGATAGGACGTGACTGACGACACACAAAATAACAGACTTGTGTATGTAACTATTAAATCTTGTGGTCTGGCTTGACTGTCCCTGAGCCTCTTCCATGTTTCCCGGAATAATCAAACATCATTTTATAAACAAAATTGACTAGCAGTTCTTAATGGTTGACCGACCCGACTGCCAGGCATGAAACTGTAGGTTCGATTGCTGTGCAGTATGCAGTGCAAACACACATGTGTTAATTGCAGGTATTTGCTCTGAGTCTGTGTGTTTATTGGACCATGATCCTCCTAATTCCTAATTCTCTAGATACAGTGATAGAGGGACTCCTATGTTGTGGTTCCTATGTTTGTGATAGGGACACGTTATTATTATATAAGAATACCCTTTGAAAATTAAGATCGGGTGTGTGGAAGCCCTATGGTCATCATTTATCCTACCAAAAGCCAATAAAAATTTAAAAAAAGTGCCGATGGACATGACAAGCTATTTTCTTTCTTGTACATTTCTATACTTACTTCATTTTCATGATGGTATGCATCCGCCTTTTGCACGACATAATCTATAATATTATATTTTGGATACAATGAATGCTTTTGATATTTTGTTTATAAATAGGCAACGCTTTCGGAATTAGAGTTTTTGCGTAGGTTCGGGTAATGTTTCGTAGGCCATTATGTTCTTTGAAGCCAGTTTAGATGTCGTAAAGTTATTTTAAAACACATAATGATATGCGTAAATAACAAAGATCAAAACATTCGTCTTACGCTTTTATATTGGGCATGAAGCTGGAATTATGAAGGAGATAAAATATAAAGAAGATCCTTTAATACAGATTTTGATCCTATGAGAGATAAATGTATTGGGAAAATCGTCTCCAAAGCTCACGTAATGAATGATTGTTAAATGGTTTTAGCGCAGGATGCTGAATTCTCCAAATATTCCGAAAATGTCCACCTATATTTTACTAACTGACTTCCAAGCAAGAGGTTTTTAAATCGGTTGTTTTTTTTATTTTTTTAGGTTTTGTAGTGGGCGGCCTCTTCTGCAAAAGACCGCCTGGCGAAGTACCACACCTTTTCCAGATATTCATCCGGCAAGCAGTAGTGTGCAAACATTACTTACTGTGTTCCGGTTTCAAGGGCACTTTAGAGCCGATGTTTCAGGGTGACAGAACGCAGTGCAGTTCCGCGTAGGATTATGCAATGCAAAGTTCTGGTTGGCACTGTAACTGATATGGGCAGGCGTGGCGCTTACCATCAGGTGAATGACTTGCAAGTCTCGTCACTCAGCCAAATAAAAAAAAATGCAGTATGAAACACGTATTTCATAAGTGCTTGTCCGGAAAATTATATTTTTCAAGAGAATCTTTTTTCCAAGTTGACAAACCAAATACAGCAGAATAAACGACCCAGATTTTTCATTCGAGCTGTCGATAGCAAAAACAGCGCGTAGCTTTCATTGGTTGGGAACGTAGTCATTATCAGGCTTATCAAGGCGGGTAATTGGCTGGTAGGACGTCGAAATAAATTGTCATAATGTAACAATATGAAATAACGATGTACCTAGACTTATGTATATGTATTTATAGCAAATTATTTATCAAACATAATGCAAGTCCGAAACACCACACTACGTTCAATCACTGGCATCGCCGATGTAGGTCTTAAACCTGCAAGACTTAAATGGGATTGGGCGGGCCATGTGACTCGAATGCATCCAGACAGATGGGCCATGATCGTCACCCAATGGATGCCTGAAAAGGGGCGAAGGTCAAGAAAACGAAAACATATTTGAACGGATTCGGTATCGCGATATGTGGAAGGAGATGGGGGAGACCTTTGTCCAGCCGGGGGACAGTATAGGTTAGAAAGAAAAATGCAAATCAACGGCATCGAATTCGAAACGACTGCTCCGGAACTCTAGGTGTTCTATCGCTTCTTCAAGGGGCAGTAAGGGGTCCCGGTGGTATAGAGGTCGAAAATATTAGGTATATTGCGGATTTTTTTTTTATCAAAAATCAAAAACAATATGTCAACTTTACAGGATTATTTTAATATCAATTGTGGAAACATAAAAAAAAATTTTTTCATAAAAAAAATTGTCGGTTCCGGTTGTTATCGATTAATATCAGTCGGTAAGCCCTAATGCCCTAGGGCCTAACAAACTCTAACACCAGCGGTTGGCACTACCTCATTGGACAACAACAATAGCTTAAACACTTAACAGAATGACTTGATATGTTATTATTCCATCCGAACGGCGGCCTAATTACGCAAAATTTGCAGCTTAGCGACAGCCACAATGATCACAATGCGACAAGATGTTTTTCGAACGTCGATAACGTGGCCCCGACGTTACTGAATATGTGTGGGTGTCAGATTGTTCATTTCTCATTGTTAAAGAACTGAATTAGACATCGCGAAGTTTGGCACAGAGCATACCTATTATATAAACTCTGCTAACGAGTAGGACGAGGAAAATAGAATACGCCCTAGAGGGTAGACCCTCTAGCATAAAATGTATCGCCTAGCTCTTTTTCATCAACTACCATGTTATTTTAAAACCTTGAATCTAAGTTTTTTTTTTTTACCTTGAATCAAAGTATTCAATTTGGACAAAACTAAGTCTACACATGATATTTGCCTATAATTACTTATTAGTTATTTCACCATAGTTATGACAATATGCTCCATAGTTAGAGATGGCAATTAACATTTTTATTATTATTCTCTTTATTCATTTCAATTCTTATATTTTTTTTTTTTACAATATAACTACAATACTAGCAATACTGAACCCTGTTAAAAATATTATGAAATAAACTTAAACCTAGGGTACCATTATTATAATAATTATTGTTATAAGTTATAATAAGCTTTGATTGTTAAAAAAAACTTTAATTATGGTCACTATCTAATATATTTGATGTAATTCGAATAACAAAGTTAAATTTGATTGCGTTTGATAATAAAATCTTATCAGGAAAAATGTAACTGTAATCTCCATTAGGCTTTTAATGATTGTTTAAACAAAAAGTGTGTTGTAGGTATCAGTTAATGCAGAGTACTAATTTCCTATGAAAAATATCTAAGTATAATCACTACAAATCTTTGTAATTCCGTTACAGCTATTAAAACAGCTGTGTATGAACTATTTACAAAATTATAAGCTATAACTTACCTTTGAAAAGGATGGCTAGTTGTTAAAAATCTCCTTTCCAATTAGCTGTTTATTCATTATTCAGTCCAGTCATAAAAAGTTCAATTTATACATAAAAACAAAACACTGTCACTAACATTCACTACAGAAACTTTTTGTGAACAAAACAAAAGTTTTAAAAATTCGAAAAGAACTATTTAAATTCAGCCAATACGAAATAGTTTCCACCAAAATGTTTTTATTCGTTTCTCTTGGAACTTTTCAGGCAGCGGTAGTGTACATGCAGGCAAGTTTAACGTGTTTTCGTGTCGGATCGCAGAGCGGTATTTCTCGTACGCATCGGTCGCGCGCCGTGTCAGGACTGAATGGCACTGAGCGAACTTTCCCCGGTGAGCGCTATCACGGCCTGCGTGTTTTTCAAAATCTACGCCTGCAAAGTTCTATGTACTCTGGCAGGGCGAGTCAATGACTTGATAGATTAGTGTAGATACGTGACGTCTCGAAGAGTGTATTCAATTTAATCTTGGTGCATTTAAATTTAAAGTAAAACGTATTAAGATAGTCTGATAAAAAATCACAATCGTGTTAGTGGTTTTAGATACATGTTTTAGAGCGGTCTCTCTTTCGATTCTATTCGCAATCATGAATCATGAAAAAGTTTGGGTTTTATTGACAGCCAGTATCAAACGTAAATAAGTTTTTATTGCCAGAGAGTAAGGTATCAATTGTATTTTTTTTTATTTGACTAACTGTAACTGACGAGATGACCAAGTCGTTCACCTGATGGCAAGCACTACGCCTGCCCAAAACGGTCACATAATTCTGCGCGGCACTGCACTGCGCTCGTCACCATAAGGCATCGGCTCTATAGTATCATATGGCCAGTAATTTCGCTGAAAACAATGCCCTTCGAAACAGAACACAGTAATGTTTGCACCCTACTGCTTGACAGATGAATATCTGGCAAACTTGTGGTACTACTCCAGGCGGTCTCTTGCAGAATTACGTCACATCGTGTGTAGATCATACAAGATAATAAACTCTTAATCTCTGACTTCAAATGATTTATTTTTTCCAAGCTGCGCTCCGCATTTTCTTTCGCGGTTTTAATGTTTTCCATATAACTTTAGACACCCCATTTTCACCTTTTAATATAAGATTTTTGAAATATAAAGTCACCTAATAATACGACAATATAAGTCCTATAAAATTAACTAGGAATATTGTATAATGTTCAAATACCAGTGCGGGCACGTACCAATGTATTTGTTGTAAAACATACGTATTTAATAATCACTCGCTTTTCGGTAAAATACCTGAGAATTAATGCTGAAGAAGTTATTTTATCCACCAATCTGAACCGGGCCCCTGTGGTGGATTAAGGCCTAATCTTCCTCATGAAAGTGAGGGGAGATACATGTTCAGCAGTGGGCCGATATGGGTCGATGATGCTGATAATGATTATACTATCGAAATACGGTTTAGTTAGGAAATATATTAAATACCTATATTAAAAACTTAATTTAAGAGAGAGATGTTAGACTTATTAAACTTTTCTTCGACATTGTTCGCTTCCAAAGCTTAATCCGGGAATTGAAATTTCAATCTCGGGTATTGGAATTTTATCAGAATTAACGTATCTATGATATCCGCATTGCTAAGATTTCAGAACTAGTTTCAATGAGGTTTTTCTTCACCAATTCTAGATACATTTTCAAATATGTTTAGAATAGAAATATAATTGAATTGAAAATACTTTATTGTGAGTTCAGAACACCAGTTCAGAAATAAACAAGGTAGGTAAAGAAAGAATAGTACTTATTGAAGTAAATATAGTACAATGGGCAGACTTATCGCTAAAAGCGATCTATTCCAGTCAACCCTTATATTTATATTTAAAATAATGCTAGAACGGATGTAAGATAAACTATTGAACAATAAAGTAAATATTTCTTGTAAATTGTGTCAGTTTGTTTATTTTCGAATTGCATAAAAATACCAATAATGTAATTTTCACTATTCTAGAGCTTATAATCTTACATTTGTTAGATCAAATCCAGAAACTGGGACATTTATTAAAAAAAATCCACTCGTGTCGCTGTCGGACTTCAGTAGAAACTATTTTCTGATTTGGACATATAAAAAATACCGCTGAGAACGAAGTCACGATATCACGTCAAAGCTTTCTCGAATGAGGAAGCAATGTCCGCAGACATTTTTAATTAACATCGTACCTCTTATTAGCAGTTATGCAGGATAATTAACAAGTATACGTAAAGCTGGGTCTGCATTTGTAACCGTGACCGTAATACGCGTGAAAAAACACAAGTGTTTTTTTTATATTTGACTGAGTGACGTGACGAGCAAGTCATTCACCTGATGGTAAGCGCCATGGGTGCCCATAACAGATACAGTGCCACCCAGAACTCTGCATTGCACAAACCTGAGCGGCACTGCACTGCGTTCGTCACCCTGAGACATATGGCCTGTAATTTTCGCTGGAAGCAGTGCCCTTCAAACCGGAACACAGTAATGTTTGCACACTACTACTTGGTAGATGTATATCTAGCAAAAGTGTGGTACTTCCCCGGGTCTCTTGCAGAAGAGGCCTCCCACTCTCCCACTACAAGGTAATAGGTGTTCGAGCGACACGTAAGGGCAGACAAACCCAAGCTCAAAGAAAATTCCGTAAACAGCAACAATACCTAAATCCTAACCGTAAACACAAGTACACAAGCCCTTCCAAGTTTACCCCTGAACGTTTACGTAAAAGTTAGTTTCTTTACCTCTATTTTTCTTTACCTCGGGTATTTTAATCCATCGCCGGTTTTATTGCGTTGTTGAACTTTATGTTCATATGAATCCAAGTTAGTCCAGAGCAAAGAGCTAGTTCACACTACGACGTATGTGAAGTAACTATCTAAAATAGAAAACATTTATATCCAAATACTGTGAGGTAGAAACATTAGACATTGCTTACATTACGTATTTAGAATGGTGAAAACCGTTTTTGTTCTGAGTCGGAGTAGGTATAGCAATAGCAATTTCATAACAATTCCGTTTCAATTTTGTTCAACAGTAAGTCCGTTGTGAATTTGTTTGTGAAATTATAAACCAAAATACAGGATACTTTTATAAAGCACTAATGTGAGCTATTCATCCCACTAGTATCATAAATGTGAAAGTTTGTGAGGATGGATGGATGTTTGTCACTCTTTCACGCAAAAACTACTGAACGGATTTGAATGAAATTTGGCACACAAATACTTTATTATCTGGATTAAAATATTGGATACTTTGTATTCCGTAAAAATGAATTATTCTTGTGGGATAATACGAAACGTTGGTGACACCACGAGGCACGTCTTGTTTTTCCATAAAAGAAAAAAAAATACCGATAATAAAAATACGATATAATTATTTTTGTCCAAAATTCGTCAATAGCTGCATAGTTCGATTTCTTGTGTAATTTTTTAGAGTGACTAAGTTTATTTTCTCGGAATAAAAGTGATTCTTTGTTTGCCTCTCTATGCGATGTACTGTTGACTTCAGCAGTAGATGTCATAATATCCAATTAAAAATAAAATACATTAATAAGAACAAAAAAAAAAAAAACTGAAACAGTCATGTCTTTTTTTAAATTATTAGCAACTTTCTTACAAGTAGTAACTTAGTAACTTTATTTTTCTTTCTTTTCTTACTTTCTTTCTTTCTGAGTAATTTTCTTCTTTCTTTTTTTTCTCCTTTCTTTCTTTCTTACTTTATAGAGAGGTTCAGTTTTTTGTGAGGCCTTACACGTATCGATAAATTACGGAATGAAGTAGTGAAGTTCTCGTTGGTGTTAGAAATATATGTTAGTTAATTATCTAAATAATACTCAATCTTACGATACTTAACATTTGTTTTGTATCTTTAGACTTTATATTACTTATTTATTACGATATTTTATTGAATATGTTATCCGACTTAGTTTGAACGAGCTTTCAATTCCAAGTTAATATATTACTACTAGTATGTTGGACATATTATTTCTAAACTAAAATAGCTCCCAGTCCATTGCGAAAACAACCTGTCTTTTAGTTTAAATTAACGAAAGAGTTTTGTTGGAATATCTTGAAGTTTTTGATCACATGGAAATGTTAGTTGAACAGATTTTATATTAATAGAAGTAAATATAATTCATACCAAACTCGTGGTAGGTCAGATCCCTTTAAAGTTTTTACAGGCATTTATTCAACTCTCTCTGCTATTATTATGTATTACTAGTTGCCCCCCGCGGTTTCACCCGCGTTATTTATTATCCTACAGAAACCGTCAAATTTAAAGGTATATAAGTATCCTAAGTGTAAGCGGTGGTAGCCTAGAGGGAGAAAGTCCGCCTTCCAATCAGAAGGTAGTGCGTTCAAATCCCAGTGCAGGCAAGTACCAATGTGTTTCTTGTAAAACATATGTACGTTATTATCACTCGCTTTTCGGTGATGGAAAAACATCGTGAGGAAACCCACATACCTACCCGAGAATTATTTCGGAGGTAGGTAGGTGATCCACCAACCCGGATCTGGCCCCCGTGGTGAATTATGGCCTAACCCTCCTCACGAAAGTGAGGGGAGACCTGTGCTCAGCAGTGGGACGTTATGGGTTGATGATTGTAACGGTCCCGAATTGGACTCGCTACATTTCACAAAATAAAAATACACATTTATCAATTTTTGGCAGAATACTGAGATTTGCATTGACAAATTAGTGAGATTTTGGCTACACATTAATATTGCATTCGATCGGAAAAAAGCTAATTATTGCAAAGGTAGAAACTCTATGGTAAGAGATTAAAAGGTCAAGTCGTATCTATGATAAGGCGGAAATGGAAAACGGATCAATTAAATAATTAATAATGATGACATCCAAAGGGAATAGCTTAAAAGTACGAAAAGGACTTCGACATGATGGTAGATTTAGAAGGTATGGGCCAATAACACGACAATAGATTTTGACCAATGAGGAGCTTAGAGGGAGACGAAAGATTTAGAGCGGAAGAAAAGAGAGGCGCGAGAGTCGGGGCTTGGCTTGCGAATTTGCGAAGAGAACGGACGTGCCTAGGAAAGTGAGAAAACCAAAATGGCGAAGTAGTGAAAAGCGCGTAGGAATATGTTTTACGGATCGCTAGGTCTCTGCCAAAGGGGATTTAGTGATCCTTAAAAGCGATTCTGGGGAGATAGGAAGTGATACTAGGGCCTGTGTTAGCTTGAGTCAAACTGCGAGTGTTCTGATTCTTGTTGACACTGGTAGGGCGCGTAGGTGGGCGAATTGAAACGGTGCTTGCCAAGAGTTTAGCTGATAGCCTGAGGAATGTGGTGACCTCAGGGGCGTCTTCCGGCATGGGTGGCTAGAAGCGCCTGACCACCCATTTCGATCGTATTTTGTGTACGGGCGGGGTGATTCCTCTAGACAGTGACGAAGATATCTCTTCCTGTACATAAAGTCGATTTGAATGGTCCCCGCACGCACACGGTGTTATTACCGTCAGGGCGATTTCCAACGACATAAACTCCCTTCCCAGCATGACATGACGGGGCGACAAACTGACGACTGACGATAGGTTGCCGTTTGGAAATCTTAGGGCGGCCTAGGGCTTAGAAATAAGCAAGACTCCCGGTGCCTCCGGACTTTAGATAGCTAGTTAGAAAAGGACATTCTTGGAACTTCCCTGTGGGATTTCTCCATGCACAATTAACTTGGAAAATCTGATTGTCACGACTCCGAAGTTGTCGCAATCAGGCTTGCTTCTGTTAGGCACACACACTATTTATTAGAAGCTAGACAGGTTTTAGTTCATAAGAAACTTAGGGCAAGTAGGCATAGGCTCATAATAATTAACAACAGGGGTCACTAGCCATAGGAGGTTCGTAAGTACCTATGAGCTAGTCTATAGTGTTAACAATAGGGGTTACTAGCCATAGGAAGTTCGTAAGTCCCTATGAGCTAGCTAGTTTATAAGAGCGTAGGGCCACACACACATAACATACAACATACAAACGAACGCACAGACACCAATTTCGATAGGTAAAGTTAAATGTGGACTCCGGACAGTCCTGAGAAGTTGACAGGTAGGCACACACACACACACACACACACCTTTAGCCTAGGGTTCTTCTGACAGGAAGGAATTCATACTGTAGGACAGGGTCATCTTAAACTATAGGAAACTACATAAAATCAATACAAATGTAAAACAAGCACTCAGGGACATTAAAAGTTTAATACTATGACAAAGAAATGAACAGGAGAAACATAAACATCCTGGGGATCAATTGTAATACTATAGACTATATTGTAATAAATTTACAGAGTTATTAGGTCAAACATGAACAAGCAAACATCTAAATAATGTTATATCCGGCAATCAAATCAATAAGACTAATCATTACATATGTACCTACTTTGAATGAAAGAAGTTGTAATACGGTTTAATCATTTTATTATACATCATAACAATGCTATAGAGCCTAAATATAACTTTACATACTCATAAAGTAAACATCTGGGGAAACAATTAAGAAATTAATATAATTTATGACGGAACGAAAACGAACGATGAAAACTAAACAATTGATAATGGATCAATTAAATCACAATAAGTTAGGATTACTGACTGAATCTGCAAAGGATAAATATAACCTACCTATAAATAAAGTAATAATCTGGACAAATTAACTATAATTTAACTTAGGCTTGGTTCGGAAAGAATAATTCTGATTTCAAGATTAATTAACTGCATAAAGGCACTGGACGACAGATATGACTAAGTTTGTCTCTTTTGGATTGGCTACTCATAGGCAAATGACCTATTACCTTCCCTGGATTTTCTTATTACTAAAAAAGGCTGAGAATCTCCATAAGGCTCTTCGAAAGTCACTAACTGAGGCTTACTTTCAACTTGAATCGCTCCAATGTTGAATCCTTCCATGCAATAGATATGGTATTAACTATGGCACTAGAATTCCTAGTGTTTACAGAATTATCTAGAAGAACTTTCTAAAAATCCTCCGATAGAGAGATAACCTGAAACCAACAAAGAATTGACATTATACCTAATGGAAACTACCATCAAACCTTAGAACAAAGCTTCTTAACATACTATTTAAATAAAACTAGTACTACACCAGAAAAATGGTTCGAAAGGAATAATTCTGTCCTTAACATTAATTACAAGAAACAACGAACGACAAATATGAATGAGTTCGTCTCTGTTAGATTGGCTACTTATGGGCAAATGACCTATTACCTTCCCTGGATTTTCTTATTACTAAAAAAGGCTGAGAATCTCCATAAGGCTCTTCGAAAGTCACTAACTGGGACCTACCTCTGACTTGAATCGTTCCATCGTTGAACTCTTCCATGAATAGATATGGAAAGAACTACAGCTCCACACTAGAAATCTTAGTGTTACAGAATTATCTAGACGAACTGTCACTTTCTGGAATTAAAACAATTCCTAGGTTTTCCAATGAGAAATAACCTGAAACAATAAATAATTGTTGTTACCTACACCTAAAGGAAAAATATCCTTAAACCTTAGAACAATGCTTCTGAAATACTAACTAAATAAAACCAGTATTATTACACCGGGGGAAAAATATAACCTCTTACCACAAAATATAATTCTGCAAATAGAAACCTGGACAATAGTCCCATATTAAGCTAAATAAGCTAGGCGTATGTACAGATGGGTAAATAAAGCCTAATGTATTATGTAGTTGCTCCTAGTAGGTAGAGCTAGGATAGGTTTAACGAGATTTAGATCTCTAAATATTGGGGCCTCTTTCCCTTTTGCTAAAATAAGTAAGTGGGATTGAGGAACCGCATGAACTAGATAAGAAGGATGGAAATTCGACCATGGCGGGGGTTATGTCCGCTGATAACCCTTCATCCTCGTTGAATCATGAATGGAGGTTGTGAGATTGTTTACAAACCGGGTATGGATGAGATCGAACCGTGAATACTCTTTAGATAAAAGAAAAGAAGTCCCTCTTTATGAAGTTCCCTTGCTTAGACATACTAGACCTACTATAATAGGCGAGTTTCACGGTATTTTCTAGCGGTAACATAAAGATTTCACATCTGTTTAAATGAGTTCGGACGGGTGACTTTGACAAGTAAGCTTATTGTCATGTAGCGATGTTAGCTGCTGTCAGTGTCATTTGTCCTGTGAGAGCGACGGATAATAGAACGATGAATTGAGATTTGATGGAAGACCACAGATAGACAAACATAGTAAAATAAATGAAAGTAAATACTTTCCGTCGAGATTTCGTAACTGCGAGGCGGTACTTAATCCCGACAAGCGGTGGAGAATATCCAAGTCTGGTCCGACGAAATTCACAACTTAGGGCGGGGCGGGGCTCTAAGTCATAGCCGCTGTCATGATCGTAGATTCAGAATGGAAGTTTTAATCATAGGCTCTCGTGATAATTACAAAACTAAATAAGGTCGAGCGAAAGGTTGATGAGTTACGAAAAATGTAAGGTTGATGAAAAGTTGATGGAAGGTTGACGATTATTAATTTATAATTTTGAATGAAAGGTTATATATGGGACAACGAAGGGCTAGGATTAAGATCTACTTTGTCAGATATTTAGATAATACGGATTTGATGAGAGGTAGAACGGAACGAGAATATTAGGTTGAGTTTATTTAGGGACGCCATATAATAATTTAGGAATGGTAGAAAACGAATGGTATTAATTCAGCGAAATCTAAATTCAAATTATTTATCTCTTTTGATATTGACTACTGACGGATTGCGAAGCCATACTGACCACTCAAAGAATTTAGGTTGCTACACGCGGAACACAACGAAGGGTTACTAGACGATCATCGGGCCAAAACAAAGTAAAATAAAGTAAAATAAAATAAAGTAAGGTAAAGGTAGAGTAGAGTGAGGTAGGTGCGGAGTTATACGGAGTTGTACTGAACGTTATTATTATTATTAGGAGAGAGAGAGACTAGGTTGAGGCGAGGAGTTTGGATGATTAGTTTAAGTTTAATTTAGTTTTATTAATTATTAATTTTGAAAAAAAAAAATAGAGTAGATGTAGGGGCAGTTAGAGGGAGAGAAGAGGGGGGGGGGGACATTACAATTGGTGCCGTGACCAGGATAGTCAACACTAAAATACCGTGACCAGGATGGACAAAACTAGAATAACGTGACCAGGATAGTCGAAACTAGAATAGCGTGAACAGCATAGTCAAAACTAGAATAGCGTGACCAGGATAGTTGAAACTAGAATAGCGTGACCAGGATAGACAAAACTAGAATAACGAGACCAGGATAGGAAAAATAAGGATAGTTTAAGAACAGGATAACTTAGAACAGGATCGGTTTTATTTATGACTAGGATTAGCTTATTGGTTATGATTATTGTTAGTTGCAATTTAGATTAGAATTTTTAAAGGAAATTTATTAGAAAGGTAATTAGGTTCAGTATAACTTCGTCTTCGGTGACTAAGTAATTAGTCACATGATGATGATGAAATATCCTATGTTCTCTTCTAAGACCTAATGTGTCGTCAAAATCCGTTCCGCCGTTTCGTCGTGGAGAGAAGAAAAATACACAGTTTTTCCAAATTTCAAAATATCCAGATTTGAAGGTGTATGCGAGTTTTGTCTTCGTCTTACAGTGATTTTAAGGTTTTATTACAAAACGTACACGTTGGGGCATGTGCATCGATATCTGTAGCTGACTGTACCGCGTTTCTTATAATTCGGATTTGAGTAAGTATTTTACGAGCGGTAAACACATCCGTCAATATAAATTGAGTGTTGTTTCTGTGTCGGCAGGGAAGAAAAACGTTTTATTAGACTCTATTCTTGTGGATAATAATGGGAAATACTGTAAACACTTTTAAAATTCTTCGTTAACATATAAACAATTGAGCATAGCTATTTATATAGTCATCACGTAGGAATTCACTTAAGTAATAACTCACTTAAGCATCATCATCATCAACCCATAGCATCCCACTGCTGGGCACGGGTCTCACCTCACTTTCGTGAGGAGGATTAGGCCATAATCCACCACGGGGCCAGATCCGGATTGGTGGATCACATACCTACCTCGGAAATAATTATCGGGTTACCTCAAGATGTAACTATAAATTATAATAAATTGTGCAAACTTTTTGTGGTGTCATTCGGTAGAACAAATGTCCACCAAGCACTTATTACTAAGGTTTTTCGGTTGCTGAATAGAATCTGCTCTGAGCACGGCAATCTTGACTTTTTTTCATGTTCTTTGGTGACATTTACGGATGTTGCCCTTAAATTTGTCAGCTCTTACGCACATGTAAATAAAACAACTTAATAATAAAATAAAAGTGTTTATTGTAAGAATCAAATTATTACTCTAAACCTTTACCTAAAAAATGGAATCAAAATAAGTACAGAAAGGTAAAACACTCGTTGGTATTAAAGGTAAGCAATATTCCCAACGCCACACCTTTGGATGGGTGACCGTTTTGTGGTATTATATCTTTAAAAAAATAAACCCGCTTATTGTCGATGCATTAGTTAAGTCATGAAGCCATAACTCACGTAACTCATAGTACCATTATCGTCCTTATATAATAATATTCTGAAACAGACTGCATATAATTACAACAATGACGTCACGTTTCTCCATCTCTCAAATTAGTAATCCTCGTGCGAAAAGAAAACAAACACTTCATAGTCAATTAGCACCGAACTCTGGGGGGATGTAAGTAATGAGAAATTTGTAAGCAAATAACATTATGACGCATATCTGACTCCTAGACTTAGCAATAATACTTTACGATATTATAGCAGGGGAAACAACGTTTACGCATCATATGGTAATTTTAAACAGTAATTAAACTTGAGGGTGAAGGAATGAAGACAGTTGAAAGTCTATCAGTTTGAAAGTCGACATCAATATAGAGCAATTCATAATCTAGAGGGGTCGCTAGACGGTCAAAACTGTTAATCAAGCATTTACGTCCTTGACAAGCATGCTTGCTCTTTCACCAAGGATTAGCCGGCACAAATTTTGCTTGTCCAGGACGATAACCTAAGTTCTAAACGGTCAAATTACTTGTCAAGTACGAAAAAATTGCGTTCTCGACTAGCAATTCTGACCTCTCGCAACGCCTAAACTGCGCAGTCAACACCTTGTGCCCACGATAGGTACATTCCAACCCAAGCAATACATCACAAGGCACAGTTGGTTGAAGCATAGTCACAAAGAAGAAAAGAAGATTCACTAAGAAGGACGATCATTGTCACGACAAAGAAGATTCGCTAAGAAGAACGATCATTGTTGCGAAGAAGAAGGTTGGGAAAAATTCTGTATTTCACTTTAATGCCTGTCTATAGTGCAATAATATCTGGCAGGGAGCCACAACACTTGTTCCAAGCTTAAGCACTGGCACCCACTGCGGTCGCTTCATAAAACTGTTTGACTTACAGTTCTGGGGTTAAATTTCAGTAATATGAGAGAATTCCGAGCAAATATAGCGAACTGGAACGTGTTCAAGATTATGTAAAGTGGGAATATGATACATAGCTTCATGGAGATGGAATTTACAACAAACAATATTGACATGGTTTGTTGAGGAGCCACTACGGAGAGAAATTTGACGGGCTTATGAAATAGAATAGAATAGAAAACGACCACTTTTCTTACGCGCTACGAAAGCTTCGCTTCTATATTATAAAATAATATATGATTATTCACTTATATAGATATATTTTTTATTTGACTGAATGACGACACGAGCAAGTCATTCACCTGATGATAAGCGCTAAGCCTGCCCATAACAGTGACAGTGTCACCCAGAACTTTGCATTGCATATAATCCTGTGCGGCACTGCACTAGGCTCCCCACCCTGAGACATCGGCTGCCGCGTTATTTCGCTGAAAACAGATTATACAGATATATTATAACTAAATAGTTTATGATAAAAATATCAACATTTTCATTGTAAATAATGTTGAACAAATTAATAATCGAGATCCAGCTGTATTATTCTTAAACCATATAAGAATCTGTACAATGTACGATACAATTGAAACCGTAGAAAATCACAATTTTCTTTGTTGTCATATTAAGCAATTTAGTTTTATTTATTAAATAAACAAGCGTTTTTCTTAAGTCAGCATATTTTTTATGTTAAAGGAAGCAGGAAAAATATATTTTTTGTCAGCTAACATATTATAAGGTCTTTATTGACACCAATTTTTAAGTATATTATTATTTTACATATATCTTTTATATGGTTGCTTTCACACGTTTCCTTATACTTCAATGTACTTAACACGATATCCTTTAAATTAAAGTAAAATTTAGTTAAAGCACGGGTCGTCTCCTATAACTATCGAAAACGAATTTTTAATCCACAGATTTTTAGAGCATAACATATCGTAAAGCGTAATATCTCTATTGCAATACCAAATTAAAATAAAAAAAAAATTAATAATCCGAGCGGTGCCTTGGACTTTTAATTGGCCCTTAATAATTAATATATTTTTTTATAAATATTTTACATTGGCTGTGTTTTTCTCATATCCGTCTAGGCTCTTTTATCTACCATGGAAAACTCTTGTCATCTCGGTCTTCAGTCTAATACTGAGTTTACGACCAGCCCAAATGCATTAAGGGTCTATAATTAAGGTGCGTGCTAAAACGGACCCCTGCGGACCTTATTATGGGCGGTGATTGCATATAAAACACGCAGCTAATTCAGAGTCACAGTTGATCCTAGGTTACGGCCAATAAGTATAATATTTTGGCTTCATGGTTTATGGTAAGCTTGTATAATGTTTAGCTGTAAAAGTTCCTGACACTGATTAAATAATCCGCAATATAAATGTTAAAGGGAAAAAAATTTAAAGCTTTAGTCCGTCTAAATCAGTCAGATGTATGAAAGTTATGAAATATGATACACAATGTAATGCAGCTAATCTATTCCTCTATTTAAAAAATAAATTACCCTAGCTGGGAACCCTAGTAACCCCAAACTAGAGCTCTCATTCGCTATGACCACCTCGACTCGTAACGCGCTTATTTTGAACTGTCAAAATAACGTGCGGGAAGCTAGCGCGTTTCAGACGCGTTTGGGTGTTCGAAATAAGTTTAAAGCGCGCTATGATGCGCAAGGAATCTCATATGGCATAGTTAATAAAGGCTTATGCATCGTCCACACTTCTCTTGAAATCTTAAATCAATTATACTTTTTTTTTATTTGACTGAGTGGCGAGACGAGCATGTCGTTGACCTGATGGTAAGCGCTACGCCTGTCCATAACAATCACATCACCGCCCAGAACACTGCATTGCATAATCCTGCGCGGCGCTGCACTGCGCTCGTCACCCTAAGACATCGACTTGTCTTAAAGATCAGGTTAAATTATTTCGGGGTAAATTAATAGTACCTATATCTTGTCTTTACTACTATTATGTTATTGTTATTACCTATTTTCATTGTGTTCTTCGATGGACGGGAAAACGACGTATGTATATTGTGGATTTGATCCTAAATATTTCTGTATATAATACCATTGTTACCATCTTAGAAACCCAACCCTGACCCTACCGTGACGAGGGTGTAGGAGAACCAGTCTCAGATATAGAGTTTACGGCTTTCTTATCAAGTTTCCAAGATTTCTCTCATCAATGGGTAGTAAAACTTTATGAACGTCTAGTGGTGCGTAGAAAAACGTTTCGTCTACTTGAGCGTCTTGGGAAAATGTCCTACATTTTTAGAGCCCGCTGTATTAGAATAAGGATTAATTCACATTGTAGACACACTTTTTTTTTATTTATATATAGCTTCGAATTTGACCACTACCCCACAACAATAAGACAAAGTGATATTACGGTCTACGATGGTGCGCGCCTACCTAGAAGTAACCTATTCACCCGTGCCTTGAAGACTCGAAGGTTGTACCTAATAGGTGGTTGTTAATAGTGGTGGTGTTTTTTTTTTTTATTTGACTGAGTGATGAGATGAGCAGACCGGTCACCTGATGGTAAGCGCTACGCCTGCCCATAACAGTTACAGTGCCACCTAGAACTTGCATAATCTTGCGCAGCACTGCACTGCGCTCTTTACCCTGAGACATCGAATGTAAAGTCTCATATGCCCAGTAATTTCACAACATTGGCCAAACATGGCGTATACGCAAGTTTCCATGTCATATCTAGTCAATTACAGATGCTGTCAGGTAGATATAGAAGTGTTGTATGAGAGCTCATGAAGCGCTACAGGCACGAGGGAAACATTGCTGGCCATAGCCGATCCATGTCCCTAACACGTTTAGCTTGCATACGGTAATCGTAGATGCGTCTTAGACGATGTACGTAGTTACGTTATTTTTTTGCATCTGTGCTCATATTTGTCTGTTACGTGAGGTCCCTGCAGATGTGAACCGAGCTTTATTTATATGTAATCACTATCCACTTTTTGTGCTTTTGGTATGGGACGTCAAATGGGCTACAAGGGATTTTGGTCATTGTCGACATCGTTAGTTGAACGACCAAGTCTTCTATGAGGATAATCGACTGTCGAAATCGCAACTGTAGTGGAACGATCTCTGAGTCTAAAACCAAAGTTCTCAAAATGGTAAGTTAAGGTAAATGGCCGCTTATTGACACAGTGTTATTAGCTTGGTGTGTATCTATGTAATGGAATCTTTAAACGTGGTTATCACCCACTTCGAAACTTCAGATCAAATCCAAACTCTGCCATTGGTCCGTGATAAGTATCATGGACCAATGGCAATAGAATAATATTTAAAAAAAATATACCTGCTACAAAAATTTTGTGGTAGCCTAGTGGGAGAACGTCAGCCTTCCAAAGAGAAGGACGTCAGTTCAGATCCCAGTGCGGGCACGTACCAATGTGTTTCTGTAAAGTATAATATGTACGTAATTATCACTCGCTTTTCGGTGAAGGAAAACATCGTGAGGTAACCCACATACCAACCCAAGAATTATTTTGGGGGTAGGTATCTTATCAACCAATCCGGACCGGGCCCCCGTGGTGGATTATGGCCTAACCCTGCGCACAAAAGTGAGAGGAGACCCGTGGGACGATAGGGACAGCAGTGGGACGATATGGGTTGATAATGGTGATCGAATAAATTTTAAAATTAATGTGGCTTAATATCATAGGTCAATTATAAACACATATAAGATTAAAAGCACCCCACATTTTTGTTAGCATAAAATTAAATATTTTGCAAATTTCGAGTTCGGCTTCTTTTACTTTTTTAACTATAATTTATTTTATAAGGAACTCCAAGAGCTCCCTTTCAACTTCTGAACTTAATGTAAGAAGCATTAACTTGCAATGACTATTCTTCGAAGTTTTCATCCCATGGTAATAGCTATATTCATTCCGAGTGGCTTTTAAAGCGCTTTGCTTTTGTAGCTAACGTTTTTACCCATAAACTGAGTTTAGTAGCTGCATACTGTTTATGAAGTTGCAATCTGTGCTTTTCCATTTAATGTCGAAGCTGGAAAACACGAGCCCATAACTATAGCTGCAATCACGACACTCGACACGACATACGACTTGTTGGTCTCGTCACTCAGCCAAATAAAAAAAATCAATTTTAATAAAAACGGGGCTTGCCGTTTATAATCTACTTATTCGACGCAAGAGATATTGGTTCCATTTGCAGCCTAAAATAACTGATTGATATCAGCCATTGACTATAGCTCATCATCATCATCATCAGCCGGAAGACGTCCACTGCTGAACATAGGCCTCCCCCATAGAACGTCACGACGAGCGGTTGCTAGCTGTTCGCATCCAGCGGCTCCTCGCGACTCACACCAGGTCGTCGGTCCACCTAATGGGGGCCGTCCTACGCTACGTCTTCCGGTCAGCGGTCGCCACTCGAGAACCTTTCTTCCCCAACGGTTATCAGTTCTAGTGACTAAAGTTACTAGATTTTTATTAATGAGCGATACAAACAGTTCCATTGAAATTGATTGCAACAGCAGTTACGTAATCATCTCACTGTTCTCTGTTCACTGTTTACCACGAAACGTGTTTTGCAGAGGTTTCATTTCTCTCCTAATATTTTGTGAATGCAAAATTCTATCTCAAATATTTGATGACAAACTCTTAATTCTCCTCTGTCAAAGAGAGTTAGCGAGCGTGTTTTGTTTAAAAAAAATACCTTGCTTTATTGAAATTGCAATGTTAATTAAAATTCTAGCAAGTAGTGCTAGTGTTAGCTTTTTTTTATAATTGGGGAATTCGAGCACTTTATCGTTTGAATTGTTATGGCAGAAATTTTACCTATTCAAAATTTTATGCCATTACAAAAATGAGTTGTTTCATAGACTCATAAATTCAAGCTATTATAAGTGTAAACTTATTCTAATCATCAGTTACCGATAAGACTAATGACCGGGTTACATTATTCAGGTTTTTAATAGAGTTAGAGTGCTCTAGTTGAAATATGTAACCGTGACTCATCATCATAATCATATAGGCCCACTTTGTGAAGAGAATAAGGCTATAATCAACCACGGGGGCCCGGTCTGGATTGATGGATCACATACCTCCGAAATAATTCTCGGGCCATGTGGGTTTGCTCACGATATTTTCCTTCACCGAAAAGCGAGTAATAATTACGTAGGTTCAACGTTACTCGCTTAATTACTATTCTACTTGCTTAAGTACATAATCATCATCATCATCATCAACCCATATCGTCCCACTGCTGAGCACGGGTCTCCCCTCACTTTCATGAAGAGAGTTAGGCCATCATCCGCTTTAGTACGACGCTACGTAATAAACCTACCTTCTACCTTTACCTTACCTTTACTTTACCTACCTTACCTTTTTAACTCTACTAAAGACTAGCATAATGTAAATCGGATTCAAGCATACGAACAGGTGAACGACTTACTTGTCTCGTCACTCAGTCAAATAAAAATAAAAAACAGACGAATTGATAACCTCCTCCTTTTTTGAAGTCGTTTAAAAAAAAGCAAATGTTTCACTCCTCAGACATCGGGCGGTCCACTGGTTAAACAAAAGATAACTAAAGATTCCACTTATAAGCGACCCGGAACGGGCTAAAACAAAACACATGCTAGTTTTTAAAAGTTTAATCTCAGTTTAAAGTAAGTTTCGTAAAATAGGAATGCATGTTCCAAAGTGCATTGATTTACGAACGATATCGAGTTGGAAGTTTGGAACGCGGCCAAAGCTTTTGTAAGCGGACTAATACAGGCTTATGTGTAAGAGCTTTGGACTGGTTTCTTGTGCTTCACTAATACTAATTGGAAATTAAATTAACTTGCCAAGTGGAATGAACAAAAAACTGATAAAACAAACTAAGATTTTTTGAGGGCGACAATGCCTTTTCCGTGTAACGTCCGCCGCGGTGGTGGCGGTGGGGACGACCCGGGGTTGTGTTGGACTTACATAGCGAGGCAAGATGAAGTCACGTTAGCATTCACCATCTTGCCCTGGTAGTAAACCGGGGTGGGAGGTATCCGGGTATACAAACAATAACGACAAAAATTAAATGAGATCAAAAATAAGAAAAAGAAAAACAATAATAATAATTCAAGTACCTTGACTTGGCTCACGAGGTGACCGCCATGTGGGACATTAACTCAACGATCATTGTCCAGATAGTTGTTTCGGCGAATGGCCTTGTAGCGAAGAGCCTCGACCAACACCTTAAGAGGCTTTCGCTAGACGGCTGGATTAAGGGTCGCATGCAGAAGGCAGTACTCCTCGACACGGCGCGTATTGTCAGGAGGTTCCTCTCTCTGCAGCCCTAACCATCCGTAGCCTGGGCCTTGCTCCGCTACCGGTAGTATCGTAGGTTTAAGTTTCTTTTATAATATTTTTAGTAGACTGTATTTTTATTAGTTTTGTAAATGATTGTAAAAGAAATTTAAATTTAAGAAGTAAAATAAATAATGTGAATAATAATAATAGAAACAGTGATGATCACAAATTTAGTTCATCTTCTAATGATGTAATTAGTCAATCAGTAAGCAAATTCAATTATACATTAAGGAGTCATTACCTAGGTATTGTGACATTTCGGTTACAGCAATGCCGGAGGAATAGGCAGTCCACTCTGGCAGCCGTCATCGCCGGCATTAGAGCTGGTCCTCGATATTATGTAATCATCATTGGTTACCCCGAAAGTAAGATACAAAAAACTAATAATATAATCTTTATTGCACTTCAAGACAAACAAAAGATACTTGAAAAGTCAAGGTTAGATGGTGGTAAAGTAGGAACATGATCAATATTTTCTAATAATATTGTATGAATGCTTAATTTTCTCGCTATAATACCTTCGAAGTCCCAAGAGTTACCTACGTATCTCTATTTGCTCCGCTGGACAACCTAAAATGACAAATAAATAAGTCTCGAATAAAATAACGACCAAACAATAAAGGACTCACTCATTCCTAATAGAAATAACAACGTATATACATTGTACATATATACTTATATCTACATATAAAAAAGAAATAGACAAAAAATCCGTACATTGCGAATAAAAAAAGTAGCTTTATCTGGATCTTGGAAATAGCTGAATATGAATAAATTTTTAATGGATTCCGTCGATGTCTGTTTGTTGTCGACATCATATAAAATGTAATAAGCCGATTGAAATTAGATTTTCACTGTTAGGTAGCTTAGAATCGAATATTGATATGCCGCTGTTATTAAAAAAAAAACCTTAAATTACCTGTCCACAAAAATTTACTTAAACGTTCACAGCTGATAACACAGGCGTTGTGTTTTTTATAACTTTACGCGGGTGCGGGGAAACACACCTGTTGTGTTAGCGTGCCGGCTCTGTGGCGAAACACAGACGTGTGTGTTGAACGCGACGCTACTACGATGCGGCTAACGGTGTCTAAATGTGAAATCTGTCAAAAATACAACTGCAAATTAAGCCGCGTGTAGAAGCTAGTAGGTAAATAATAAAGTTACAGCTAAAATCTTTTCTGGAACCTTAAACCAAAGGCCACTTCCCTGGGACAGTACGTGTTTGCACAAACAATTCCCTGGTCGCGTAGTGAGGGATGACATTAAGGGTTGTGATGTGGCCTTGGGCCTTGGTCAGGAGCTGGCCCCGAGGTAGGCCCCAAGGGCGCGCCGTGTCGTGCGTACGACAGCCTTAGCCAGTATATGCCTGAATTGCAAATGAAACATATTTATCATTCCTCCGATGTAAGTACTTGAATTGCTTTTTATCGAACCACCATTTTTTATTTTTTATTTGACGAGATGACAAGTCGTCAAATGCCCAACATTTCTCTCCTTCAAAATCTTCTTCCACCACCGTCTAGGCCGTCCTCGCTGCCGTTTAACTCCCTTATTTTTTTATGTCAAGCTTTTAGTATCACATGATAGAAAATATACCCTTGTTTACTTATTGTAATTTTTCTGTTCTGTGTCTATTTTTGTTTCAGGTGTATAATAATGAGTTTTCTGTTCTATTATATTCTCTTCTGTTCTATTTTAAGTACCAAATTTGTTGTTACGTAATATTACTTATACTTGATATTACGTAATAATAGAGCTTTAGAACTTTTGGCATTGCAATTCAATGCGGCAATGCAGCAGCCAGCTTTCTGGGCACTTTTCTTTCCACATAAGGTATTTCAATTTTCTGTAGATATTGAAAAAAATATTTTTTCGGAAATACTTTATAAGTACTTTATAAGTACTTTATAAGTTTTTTTTAAACATCTGCTTTTTCGCTATATACTGCAACCAACGGCCAAGGACTACGCAAATAAATCATTATTTCCAGTCACGTGCCCTATCTGGTGGCTTGCAAGTTGTAAATCAATATACGAAAACTCTGATAATTGAACATTCAATAAACATTGATTGAACATTGTATAAACTGTATGATCAATTACTAGGCATTATGAGACTTTAAAATCAACGTATCAGTACCGTGCAATATTTTGCAATGCGAAGTTCTGGATGGCACTGTAACTGATATGGTTGAGCGTGGCGTTCACCATCAAGTGAATGACATGCTCGTCTCTCTACTCAGTAATATAAAGAATATAACAATGATTTTTTTATTGTCCTAGGATGAGCTTCGCCAATAAAGCTCTCCCAGTTGACTTGTCAAATAAATTGATGTCGTTAGGTTTCGCAGCTTGCATTATTTATAAGGTAGACTGTCATTAAATAAAATAGCTTTCATATTTTTTATGTATTAGTGCATTTTTCAATTTATTTTTATTGTGTTAGTGCGTCTCTGCTGTAAATCATACAAATCTGATTTAACTTTAAAATATTTTGCGTCTGTAGTAAATTAACGACTCCCAATTACATTGCGTGCCATTTCGTGTTTTCTCTTCAAAAATCGAAAGGTAGTTGTGGCTTAACTACATGACTCAAAAACCTTAAAATATATTATAACTTGACACTGGCTCAATACAAAAAAGACACAAATCTTGGGAGAAAAAAAAACAAAAAAGTCTTTATGTACACATCCTGTAAGAATGAGGTAAGTGCCTATGTACTTATGTTCCAAATACGTAAATGATCACGTTGATAATAATTTATCGTCACGTGACTTTCCTAAAGATGCTTTGAATCTAATTTCATACACAAAAGGGCTTATTGACGTCACAGGTAAGTGACGCACAGGCAGTTCAGGGAAAAATAATTTCATCCTTTTGTTCATTTTCGTGGTCGTACTCAGGTTGAAGCAAGTTGGACACACCAGAGGCTGACATGGCCTTACCTTATTTTATAAACAAACAACTTAGTAAAACTTAATACAAGTCGTCATAATAGGCGGTACGGAGTCCTACGTAGTGATCAGAATATTAAATGTGTTGAGATCATGACAAATAAAAACAAAGTGTCGTAAATGTTTGTTTGTTTGGATAAATAAATCCACTCATGTTTTAATAAATAATTAGAACAGCGGACTGGATTTGATTCCGGATAAAGAAATGACAGCAAAAATTTTGAATGTTAAAGGTAAACTCTATCAACTAAAATTATCTCAAAATAATGATTCCTTATTTACAATATATTTTACGAAACAAAGTGGGACCTGAAATAAAAGATCCTGAGTACGTCCCCACATGGGGACAGCAGCGTTTTAACACGTTGAAATGACGTCTCATTATGCATGGGTGGCTACAGGAGGCTTTCAAATCGCGTCAACAACGTCAGACTTACCTGTCCTGTAATGGAAAGTCTGTTTACTGTCGTATTCATAATTTATTTTTACTCTGTGCAATTTTGGATGAAGTTGTTCTATCACTTTAATGTTTCTTTCGCTTTATCATAATAGTTTTAATGCTACGAGACCACAGATAACCAAATAGTTCTTAACCATACGAATATAGTCACATTTTATAATATTAGTAGAAAATAGACCAGGAAGCCTACCATGACATCTTATAGCGATTCAATTGAAGACCTAAACTGAACCGCGTCGCATTATAATCGTACCGTAACGTCTAATTTTTTATGTTGCTGCCTGTACTGTAAACTGTAAACCGTATCCAGTTTAGGTTGAAAATGGCAGCAACCTAAATTGAGTCGCTAATAAGCCATTACGATAAAAGAGGTAAGGTATAGCCAAGGTACGATTATGCGACGCGGTTCAGTTTAGGTCTTCAATTGAATCGCTATAAAATGTCATGGTATGCCTTAAATATAATTTTTAGTTGATTGGTAGATAGTTAGTATTGAAGTACATTTTTACCGACTACGACTAATACAAAGGGGGCTTATGAGTTTAACAGTTTATGTATGACATGTACATACAGTTTACATGTAGATACACTTGATGATGTATCTATTCCAGTATACTACCTACTTCGTTAAATTTTACGCGCGAAATAGCATTTTTTTTCTTAGAAAGGAATTGAGCGAATGAATTGAGAGAACATTGAATGAATTGAGTGAAGAAGTGAATTTTCTACTTTATTTTTTGTTGACTGTCCTTATTGCTGTATTCAATTACGATACCATTTCAATTTCCTCAATAAGTATACTAAAACCTTGAAATAGCTCGTAGTAGCTAATTAACTAGAAACGTAGGTAACAACAGGAACCCTATAAAGTAAGGACTGGGGCAATCATACAAACTAACCTATAAATACCACATTATACATTCTAGAAGTGCAGAGTTGTAGTTATTCACGTTGCTTGATAACATAGATTTACATAAATAGAACAAGTATGTTAAAAGTTGCACTCTATTCCGAGAATGCTAATAAACGTGTAAGATTGATATTGAATTGAAATCTTATTTTTCAGTTGGATCTGATTGTTTCCAATTATCATGAATTAGCTTACATCCCATAAAATAGAATTGTCCATCCGTATGTCACAGGCATTTCACATGACTATTGGGTATATGCTTAGTAGATATTTATAAAGATTTCGTGTCGAACAAATGACATTCATCTTTTTTTTTGTTTGGCATTTCTGTGTGGCGTTCCCACAGTAATTTATTATGAATCTAATTTATGATAAAATTAAAAACATTATGGTTTGTTAAAGCTGATATTATTTACATCAAAGAGTTTCAGCATAAATCTTCGAAAACGTACCTAACCGTTAGCATTTACAGTTTTGTTTAAAGTAGGTAATGATTATTCATAACAGCGCCCTCTTGTAACACGCATCGGTACTACCACGATGCGCTGAAAAATGGTTCCGTTCTTGTTTTTCAGGGTAAAAAGGATGCGATCAACAAGTGGTTTGCTCGCTTTCTAATTATTACGATGTGCTTATTAGGAGGTCGCTCCCTTCCATACATGCAGTTAAAATTATAAAAATGTATGATAAAGTATTCTCTTTTCTGTATTCAAACTCACTTGCTAATAACATTTTACCAATCAGATTGAGAAATAAAGTAAACCAAAATAGTTTTCGATGTGATATTATGTAAAGGTAGATAATTATGCCGAAAGGACGAGATTTTCTCCATCTCCTGTCTGCAAAAAATAATTGAGTTACTGGTACAAATATATTTTTGCAGGCAAGCTTTTATAAAATAAGTATTCGGTACTGCAAGATGATCAGAATAAGTCCAAACAAAGTACCTTCGGAACTTCGTCATCGAAACTTGACAGATGTGTAAAATTTCAAGTCAATGCAACAACGGGAACTGGATCAAAATTGACTTGCAAAATTCCAGGACAAGTCAAATAAAAAGCTTTTTAAAAATAGCATTGTATTTTCCCCTTTTTTTAGAATTCGTAAATCTTCGCCTTCTGTCA
Source organism: Campaea margaritaria (assembly GCA_912999815.1). NCBI lineage: Eukaryota > Metazoa > Arthropoda > Insecta > Lepidoptera > Geometridae > Campaea > Campaea margaritaria. Next base: position 9,463,510 of record OU538801.1, read on the forward strand.
TCATAGCTTAGCCAATATGGTAAAAAACACAAAATGTGTGCTGGGACACATGGAAGAAGTAAAATTTGAAATAATTTTGTTTATATAAAAAAAAAAAAAAATTCAAAGATATTTAAAAAAATATGTTAAACGTAGCTCTCTCCCTTTCTATCTTCACTAACTTATATCTCCCTCTCAACTTCCGTTCACCTCGCCCGATCACATTTTTCGTAACGCATTCACAAGCTTACTCCCCAAGTCAAGCGTGCGTAATGAAGTTTTACTGAAAGAAAACCTAACAAAATCCTAAACAGTTCACAAAGTTACCCCCCGTGAACCGTTAACACTCTATACCCTGTGAACATCAAGTCAAAATGAAAGATATAAAGCGTTGCCGACACTCAAGTACTCCCATTACGAATACTAACATCATCGTGTTATTATATAACTTATATAGCACGTTATACGACTTCGAGTCCAACACGAGTGACGAGAGCGAAAATTTACGACCTCTCATTTCCTGGACCGGGAGAGATGTAACTTTTTTCCTCGCACAGCGTGTTCGTTATGGCACTTATGACCTCGCTTATGGCTTATGGCCTGGATGTCTAGATCGATTCCGGCAAATGGAGTGTTATTCCGTTTATTTGAGGGAATTCGCAGACGCGCGTTTATGGCTTTTTTGTGAATGGTCAACGTTTTTCGGATAGGATTGTCAGCAAATGGACTTGTTGACTTATTTATACTGGATTGTCTATTATTTACTTTTTTTGGTAGCATACACTTTCGGCTTTTCATAAAAAAGGTCAGCTCCTATAAGAACAATTTACAGAATCGATTTTAGGGTTCCTCGAAAGGAAAAAGTAACCCTTATAGCGTCATTTTGTTGTTCGTCTATCTGTCTGTCTGGCAAGACCCTTTTTCTCAGGAACGCGTTTAGGTATCAAGTTGAAATTAATATCAAATACTCGGGCCTAAGTCCCTTTCATCTATGAAAACGCTAATGTGTAAGTCAATGCGTCAAAAAAATATGACCGTTTATGGCGTACATTTCGCGATTTCACAAGGGAATCATGAAGGGTACTTCCGGTTGACCTGTACCTGAATTAGCAGTTGGTGCAATAACCGTGCTTAGGGATCGAACGACACAGATAAGTTTGTCCTTTAACCTAGTCTGTCTTTTAGCTAGAGCAATAATGTTAGACAAGTTTCCTACACGTTTGTACGGAACCCTAGGTGCGCGAGAGACCAACACGCACTTGGTCGGTTTTTTTATGTTACATAATTTTAACACATCCTAATAAATTCACCATAGTATATATAATGAGGTTCTAACAAAATACGCAGACCGATCGCCTAATGGTAAGCACCAAGCCTGCCCATAACAGTTGCAATGCCACTAAGAGCTTTGCAATGCCCAGTGCACACACTACACTACGCTCGTCATTACGTAGTTGAAAGTAAAAAAAGCATCTCAATTACTATTGAGAAATTAGAACTCATTTCGCTTCCTGCGAAGCTTAATCCTTTATACCTTATTCATTCCAGTTTTAAACAAGTAACATACCCCGGGTTTTATACAAACCTAATTTTCTTTGCTGTCATCAATGTAAATATCTAAGAATTCTTAAGCGCAATACACACAAAATAAATTGGGTAGAAACGGGACGTGGACGTGTTATTTTTAATACGAGCTTGTCTTATGCCTATGAACCCAGGTACTTAGGTGTCACAATACAGAATCAAGCTACTTCAATTTGTACCAAAAAGAATATATATGAAAGAATATATTAATATGACATATTCACTTCCGTAGCACATAGAGATGAATTTTTCGTGTCTTGTCTTGTTCATTGACGTCACGTTTAAAGAACGTCACTAGCCAATGAACGTTGTTGAACGTCAAGTTAAGTCAGAATCCAGACGCGACGTTTTCAGCAAATAAAATACTGAATTAAGCGTTTCATTAAATGTAGATTAGCAGAATATATTGTCACGTCCAGTCTCCGCTTGACGTGGCGGTCGTTGCGTCAGTGTGCATATGGCCTAAGGTATTAATATAAGACATTCTCGAGACGCGTCCGTTATTAAATTCGACGTGGGAAATCGGAAGCACCTAAATTAAATTGTTGGGAGAGGTGAACATTATTAAGGGTGGCAGAAATTGGGCTTCATGTAATTATTTTGGCTTTGGATTGGTAAAAAATATTTTGAATCAAATTTCAGTATCGGAGTATCAGTATATATACTTATTTCTAGCTGTGTGTCATGCATGTTCCTTGAATATCTTAATTTAACATGTTGTTTTAATCATTTGGTCGGTTTGTTAGATAGTGATGGTCACCCACCAGGGTTGAATAAAAGATTAAAGTAGTTAAAGGCGTATACATGTGTATTGCTAGGCGGCTACCTTATGACTGCCTGTATTAAACTAATACTTACTACTAATTGGTACTTAATATATGTAGGCTATAAGTAGGCCCTATAAGTAGGCTAAAATAAGGATCAGACAAGTTTCGAAAACCATGACCGGTATTTAATGATTAATCACATTATATTGAAATTATTTAAAATTACATAATTCCCTGCCTCTCACTGAATCCTGGGTGTTATTGTTGAATCTATAATGTTTTTGGGATCAACTTTTGAACAGAGATAATAGAGAATTATGTTTTTTATACTGTACTAGAAAATTAAGACGTTGACTGTACTAGAAGCTAATGTATCAAAATTTGTGGTTATTTTCTTTCGTATCTAATTGTAGTTTTAATATTGTATTATTTACGCCAATATATATTCATTTTATTCAAAAACTTTTAATAAAATTTACTCTAAAATTTATATTTCATTTTATAATGTTCTTATTTATTAAGACAATCATTGCAATGGACAAGAGAGTTCAAACTTATCTTCTTTACCAAACAAAATGCATTACAAATGGCTGTGCTCCAAATCTAAATAGACGAATTAAGCCATCGACGAATTAAATTATAATAAATAACGACAAAGTCGCTCCTGAATATTTAATGTTGATAATGAGAATTATTGAGAGACAAACTTTGGCATGGACTTAGTAAAATGGCCCAAGAGCAAAAGTTTTCTAAATCAATAAATAATTAATTAATAAATATGTAAGTCCTTTAGACCAGAGGTTCCCAGACTTATTTTCTTAAAGACCACTTTCAAAATGTAGCTAGTTCCGGTGGATCCTCAGCAGCTACATTTCTATCATAATCCTATTTATTTCCTACCATTTTTTTTTGACCCTGTGGACCCCTGGGGGTCCACCTGGGCGACTTTAATACACAGGTATTTTTAATCTAAGTCTCAGGTGATTGTAGGATCATAATAGTCTCCATAGTTGCCGGATCTTCATCCGCTAAGCAGTAGTGTGCAAACATTACTGTGCTCCGGTTTGAAGGGCACTGTTTCCAGCGTAATAATTGGGCATATGAGACTTTAGAGCCGATGTCTCAGGGCGATGAGCACAGTGCAGTGCCGCGTAAGATTAGGCAATGCAAAGTTCTGCGTGGCACGTGGAACTTCAGTGTTACGCCTGTAACACTTACCATTAGGTGAAATTCTTGAGAGTCACGTCGCTCTAAAAAAATGATGTAATTTATTGCCTTTTAAACAAAAAAAAATACAAATAAAAAAAAAAGTTCCTGATTGCCTAGTTACTGGTATTCCCAGTAATAGGTTAGGATCTACCACATACCGTATAACCTAGGATCTATGTACCTGCCTATGTGATTGTGACGCATTATTATTTGATAATGGGACGTTGTCATAAATGTATTTACCAGATTTCCCCATCCAAAAACTTCATTCACGCACACAATAACTGATTAGATATCAGCAATATTCCCGAAGAGTAGGCAGACGTGAATGGGCTTGTTATAATGTATCACACACTCGACCGTACCTGATAAGATAGCCGTGGGTATTTGCGCCCTGAAATTCAGGTGTTCTGAATTTAATTATTTATAGAACTTTTTAAACTTTGACCATTTAAATTCACAATGTAATGAAAATAAGGACGGGTCTACATCATAAAGTCGAACGAAGTGACGGAATGGTGCCCTAGATATAAAAAGAGAAGAAAAGGCAGGCCGCATCGCAGATGGGAGGATGATATTAAGGAGGTAGCAGGACCATGCTGGACAAGGATAGCAAGGGATAGATTCTTGTGGAGAACACTTGGGGAGGCCTATGCGAAAGAGCAAGACAATCACGAAACCGGTGTCTAATATAAATAATAACATTTAATTACGTTGCTTTCATAAACAACTATGCTTAATATTAGTAGTAAATAAGTAGATATAAGATGAAATGTAACATATAAGATTGTTAATAAAGGCTTTTATTATTAAAGTCTTTTTAAAGTTTCGCTATTTAAATTCACATTTTAAGGACCAAAAGGGCGGGTCAATTCGTACATCAAAATGACATTCGAATCATCCATTTTAACACACCTATTTTTGGAGTTCTCTATTTATTGTTAGATAAATACTTACAATTTATATTTATTTTGGTGTTTATTTATGTTACCTGTGTAAAACTTATAATTCTTATAATAATACAGGTTTCGATGTCGTAAAGTCAAATTTATTTTGTGTGACTTCTAGTATTGTGATTGTCGCACAGGAAATCCGAGTTAGTAATATTATAATATACTAGCTGTACCCTGCCACGTTTCGCTGTGGCACATTTGCACATTCGCTGATATGTCACTGATGAAAAAAATAGATAAAAACAATCCTTGATGCGCATTATATATGATGCTAAAATTTCAGCTCGATCGGTGCAGAACTTTTTTAATTTTTGAAGCGTACACAAACCAACATAACATTTATATATACGAGGGTGAATCAAAAAGTTCTTAGAAGTGCATATATATGAAACCTTTTTGGATCAAGTTCGATATTCAAATTAAAGAGTGTCTATCACACTATATTTATGCAGACTGTCACTTGTTTTTGTCAGTTCGTTCGCATGTAATAAATTTTTTTGTGCAACGAGTTGCTAAAAAGTCAAAATTATGGATAAAAGTGAGTTACGTGCGGTGATAAAATATCTCAGTTTGAAAAAAATGTCTACGAAGGAAATTTTTTTGGACATTCAGCAGACATTAGGGGGTGATGCTGTACCCTATTCTACGGTTGCGTACTGGGTGGCTGAATTTAAAAGAGGTAGATCAAGCTGTAAAGATGACCCGCGTTCTGGGCGGCCTTCAACCTCCGTTACAGAAGAAAATGTCAAAAAGGTTGAGAATCTGGTTTTGGAAGACAGAAGAATGACTATAAAACATATAGCTGAGATCCTAAAGATATCTTTTGGTAACGTTCAATCCATTTTAATTGATTCACTGGGGTTCAAAAAAGTGTCTGCAAGATGGGTGCCACGAATGTTAACCGACGAAAACAAAAAGCGACGTTTGGAAATTTCCAAGCGTAATCTCGAAATGTTCCAGCGTGATTCGGATAATTTTTGCCGTCGTCTTGTCACCATGGATGAAACGTGGGTCCACCATTTTGATCCTGAAACTAAAAGACAAAGCATGTCTTGGAAACGACCATCCTCTCCATCCATTAAGAAATTTCGAGTTGCTCCTACCGCTGGCAAAGTTATGGCCTCTGTGTTCTGGGATAGTGAAGGAATCCTTTTTATTGATTACATGCCAAAAGGCCAGACGATTACTGGACCCTATTATGCAAATTTAATCCCGAAAGTGCGTGAAGCGATTAAAGAAAAACGTCGTGGAAAACTGTCGTTGGGCGTGTTGTTCCTTCAAGATAACGCTCCTGCTCATCGATCGGAAGTTGCGCTCAACGCAATCCGCTGTGCTGGCTTCAATCTCCTTGACCACCAACCATATTCTCCGGACTTAGCCCCAAGTGATTTTCACTTATTTCCAAAATTAAAAGAGGAAATTCGTGGAACAAAATTTCACGATAATGACGCGGTTATAGCTGCCGTAGAGGACTTTTTCGAGAGTCAAGAAAATATTTTTTTTTCACAAGGAATAAGGAAGTTAGAAACGCGTTATTCTAAATGCATTGCATTGGAGGGAGATTATGTAGAAAAATAAAATATTATTATTTAAATCTTTGCATTTTTTAATATTGATTCCAAGAATTTTTTGATTCACCCTCGTATATAGATACGTACTACCAGTAATACTAAACTCAGTAATTTAACTTAATTTTACATATTTTTTAAGCAATCATTTCTTCGTTTAGTCGACGCCGCTGGTGACAAGAGGGCTGGCTCATATCTCGCACAGAGAATAGCTATTGCTATTCAACGTGGAAATGCAGCCAGTGTTCTTGGCACCATGTTCATGGACATTTGTTAGATTTTTAAGTTTTAGTTAGTTTTCTTTTAATTTATTTATATTGTTATGTAAGTTGTGTCAATAAAATAGTACATGTACAATTTTGTACATATCATAATATGTATATATATAGGAGTTAGTATACTTGCTACGAGTACTCGGTAGGTATTTAGTTTATGAGGATATCTATTTTCACCCACTTATGTATTAGGCACATTGTAACTTCACACAAAACAGTTGTAATTCTCGATGAACTCGGCAGTTTCTAGTTCAAGAAATAAACAAGTCATTGTTATAGAAGTTGTATTATAGTTTGAGAGGAAACTAGGTTGAGAAGATAAACTTCTATGAACGTTTGTTTATGTACCATATATTACAATTAGGGATGTTACGGAGCTTCGACTCCGACTCCGATAAGTCGGAACTTCCGATTGATACCCCCGGTTCCGACTTCGGCTCCGACACCTTTAAATCGGAGGGTTTATTCGGAGGTCTTGCTACTTTAATAGACAATTCATTTGATCTAATAAATATTTTTTGCATATGTCAAGTATGTTTATTATTGTTTAATTGAAATTAAACAGGCTGATTGAATAATGTTTGCACTATTTGACCCTGACTCCGGTTCCGACAAACCAAATTTAAAAACTCGGACTCCGACTTCGATTCCGACTGAACCACTTCCGTAACATCTCTAATGACAATCATGTTATCATATAAATTTGTTACAGAACTAAAAGCTAGTGCAGTGTTCTGCGTGCATTGTTAACTTGTAGAAAAGAATAGATATTTGCTCTGGGTCTAGGCGTTTGTGGGAACATGGTGCTCTCAGTTCCTGATCCTAGTTTGGAATTCGGGCTGATCGCGGACACAAATCGTTATGGCAAACGTCTTAATTTGTCATTTTAAGTACACCATTACGCTGTGTAGGGACCTATTGCCGATCTCAGTATGAGATCGTGACGCGTGTTTCGAAGGCACAGGAACAAATTGTTCTTGCTGTTTCAAAGTTGTATTAGAGGGTACGCTAACATTAGTCATTGCGTAACTTAACTTGGTTTGCAGTTTCCAAGTTGTAAACTTCTTAGTTAAGGTTAGGGCATACACAACCCGTTACGTGACGAGAACGGTAACGGTTTTGCTAACTCCACAATAATTATATAATTGTACCCTAATCTGCATCTATAAACAAACATACAGTCACGCCTTTTTCCCGTTGGGATACATAATACAGCTATTACGCCTCTCCGTGCATGGTTGTCTGGAAGAGATCGCTCTGAGCGATAAGACCGCCCATTGTGACACTAATTGTAAAATTTGTTTTGTTCTAGTTTTTAAGTTTTCTTTGTTCTGTGTGTTTCAATAAAGAGTTTATCTATCTATCTACATAATTCCACATACTACGATCCCAGCGGAAAGCAGTAAACCCACTCCCTGGCACCCAATCTGCATCTGTTACGAATTATTACCTACTTTGGTTTTGGAAAAGGCAATACTAGGTTTTAAAAATAAACTCTCGCATTGTTAGCTGTGATATTCATTTACAGATTTATAAACTAACCAAATAATTATAAAATAAATAGGACCACAAAATATTTATCTAAAAAGTGAAAATTTTTGTTCTGAGACTGAATCCTTTCATTTACAACTTAATGAAAATCATATTTTGTCAAACTTTAGAAATATGATAAATCAAATACAAAAGCATTTAGGTTTGTTACCGCTATAAATCTGTAGTCGTTACACTTTCCAGCGTGAAAAACATTTCTCAGAAACCGTGTCATGTCCCCATTGAACTAAGCTCCCATACACACCATGACATCATGAGAATTAATAAGGATCTTATTTCAAAACAACCTATTTTTGGTAATAACATCTTTTGTACAGTCCCATGGTATAATTTCAGGCGGAAAAAGGGACGCGTAATCGAGAATGCTGTCATGCGAAGGAAGGTACTCGTACAAATAAATTTGTCAATGTTGACCCAGTTCCCGTTTTTTTATTTGACTGAGTGACCAGACGAGCAAGTCCTTCGCCTGATGGTAAGCGCTACGCCCTACCTATAACAGTTAAAGTGCCTCGTCACCCTGAGATCTCTAAAGTCTCTAATGCCCAGTAATTTCGCTGGAAACTGTGCCCTTCAAACCGTAACACAGTAATGATTGCACACTACTGCTTAGCGGATGAATATCTGGCAAAGGTTTAGTACTTCCCCAGGCGGTCTATTGCTGAAGAGGCCTCCCACTACAAAATTATTGGATTGAGTTATGATTCCACCGGTTATTGAATTGAGTTGATATTTCGACTGAAAACTTGAAAAGAATCCGGTCTATAAATTCTTTCGTCGGAAGGTTTACAACAGGGACAAGTAACTAATTACATAAAATTGATAGAGATTGGGATCGTTTTAATCGACTTGGAGTACTAAATGTGTTTCAGAAAAGCTTGTACAATACACACGGATACAATATACAAGGACATACAATATACATAGATCTACAGTTGACCACGGATGTCGGTATACGTCAAAGAGATGTGTAGTTAAAGATTTTCCCTCTTATGTTTTCCAAAAATTGGTAAATAAAAGTAATTGAGTTACAGAGAGCATAATATCGTTCCATTTCGGTTGTTTAAGAATGATATTCATGTTTATCGATTTGCAGTAAATACAAGTAAAATTTAATCATATTTTCGATGGACCCCAAATGTTTTTTTCCATGAACACTCCAAAACTTTGTTCCGGAGTTAGGCTATTCCGAAAATAAACCTATTAAGCTTCCCTAAATTACGAAATTTTCGACAAGTTTGCCCTTTTGTTCCCGCCGTTTATTATATTCTAAATACTAAAAATATTTTTTAATTTAAGTTATGATATCAGATTGTTGTTTCGCTTTCACTTATATTAGGGTTACTGACAGAAATGTCTGAAGGTGCCCTTGATTTTATAGTGGCTAGTGACCGCAATGGTGTCAGTTCCTATTGAACCATTAAATTTGCCATTCTTTAGTAAGTATACAACAATAAAAAATATGAGTAGCGTGAATAAAAGAAGAAAAAAGAAAAGGAAGAAAGTGAGGGGAGACCCGTGCTCAGCAGTGGGCCGATGTGGGTTGATGATGATGATGGCTCGAATAGCTCCCTAAACGTAGGTACAGTCAGACACAAAAGCCGGTAAACTTGTCCTTATTTCTAATTTCCCTTAAGATTCACGCAAAATGCTGAAGTATTGCGTAGAATTGTACAATTAAGGTTTGAAATCGTCAAGCAGCTATTGTTGCTGACTGTACTAATATACCTTCGATGTTGGGTATGTGTTGGAAACTTTGAACATTTGAGGACCTTGGGGACCAGAGTCCTATCAGGACGTCTGGTTGAGGCAGCACGTGACCAAAATGCAAGCCTTTATTTAGGGTAAAGATTAAGCATTTCCATTCAACGAGGCAACGTGGTCAGAATTTTGGGAACGTAGTGGTTTGTTTCACATTCACATACAGTCACGTCTTGTTCCCGTCGGGATAGGCAGAGACTACATCTTTCCACATACTACGATCCCAGCGGAAAGCAGTACACCAACTCCCAGAACGTTATATTTTTTATAACTTTACGCGGGTGCAAGAAAACAGACATGTTGTGTTAGCGCAGCTTACGTGCCGACTTTGAGGCTAAACAAGAACGTGTCTGTTGTAACGTTACACCCCTTTACCAATTTTGGCAAAAGAGTGTAAAGTACACGTTATCAAGGGCTACCTCCCTATTCCTATGAGAAGGACCCAAAAGGAGGAAAAACAAAGGAGACAGCTTAAAATATATATATTAATATAAGAAATTAAAATTAAGGATTAAAGTCTTTGAAGATAGGAAGAGAAAATGTGGTCACACGCGATAATCAACTGGAAGATAAGTCTTTAGAAATAAATGGTTAGAAATAGTCGGTCTAGAATGAAGCACTGTTTAAGACGGTAAATACGTAATTGTTCTTCATGGAGATACTTATGAAGAGTGAGCCCAGGCTAGGGCAGGCGAGGACTGCGGCAGAAAGCTGGTGTCCAAAGGCGGGGAGGCGCTCGTGGAGAGCGGCCTTCACCGGAGGGTTATAGGGCTCCGATGTTTTAAACTTCAAGACTTCTTCAGGACTATAACAATTAAGTAAAGGTTTAAAAGTGCTTGAGGACTTCTTCTTGCAATTTTCAAGGTTTTAGAGGCTCAGACCAAAGCCAAACAAGAACTGCCGAATGTCAGCCGTTTTCCAGGCATCACTTCCAAAACTGTCAATAAGTAATTCTGCAATTTGAAAATTTGAAAATTAAGAAAGATAAGGCTAAAAGCTGCCTGATACAATAAGATAAATTAAAACTAAAACTGTATACAAAATTATTGAGTTGTACGAGAATACAACAGAATTTAGAAATAAGATTATAAATGACATTAGTAAAATTTAGACATCTTTCAGTAATGTTTACAAACAATATAAAAATAGAGACATAAGAATTTAGAATTAATAAACGAATAAAAGTAAAGAATAAGAAATAAATAGTGGCACGCAAGGACTCGAGTAAAAGAGATCAAGGGTTAAGAAACAGAAAGATATGAAAAAGTATACAGAAATAGAAAACCTTACACTGTTTAAAGCGGCGCTACTACATTGCGGCTCACACAGACGCCACGCCATTGTTGGAAAACACGCACGGTCCGTAACGGTGCCCAAATGTAAAACCGGTTCAGCAGTCAACGTGTTAAAAAAACATTTAAGTACTAACAAAACGTTAAGCAGGCAGATTTAGTCAAAAACGACCTCAGAAGCGAACTCTTCAAATCAGTCTTTGGATGGAGAGAAATATAACTTTACTTTTTTTGACGTTCGGATCATTCATTTCTATAAACTAAAGTTATTTAAAAGGCAATTAACACTTTAACTGATGAAAACACACACGTTTGGGTTTTTATTATTTTACGGAACTCGCCTGTCGTGCGAGCCCGTACTGCTGTATTGACAATTTTATCACACCATTTGTGTGCGCCCGCACTGCTGATTGAGTTTAGTTACGACACAACGCCAGTAAACAGTAAACACACATGTTATGTGAAGATTCGCAAAAGAGCCAAAAAATAAAACGGTTCAGCAGTGAATGTGTTAAAACAACAATTTTCACATTTGTTTGTTATGTAGCCGTCCGATGAACAAAACGATGACACCGCATTCCACACCACACCGTGCGACCGGCGGCGATACAGCGAAACGCAGACGCAGCAAAACTGTCCAATGTCTCTACTACTACTGTGTACTGTAATTCCCGTAATTTTAGGTAGACTTCGGCTCCTAACTTCGGACCGAACGTACACACTTTTAGCTTAGGATTTAGATATGTAGTATTTTAATTATAATAATCCTAGTATAAGAACATTTGGTGTTTCTTTGCACCCTCCGGCTGCGGCCTCCATAACTCGTTTCGTAATATTCCTTAGATATTTTGTAAATAGAAGCGAAAATATAAACAAATCGTATACATAAATATGGTTGAAGTATGTTTACATGAAAATTAGTTGGGTAATTAATTGGTTTTAATGAGACTCGGAATAAATAATATTTACACTTACTATTATAGAATTATAGCACCAGACTACCAAAACAGTTCGTAAGTATTTTTTTAAACTCAAACTCAAACTCAAACTCAAATCATTTATTGTAAATAGGCAAAATATTGCACTTTGACACGTAAAAAAAATAATATCTTATACATAAGTATAGAAATACAAAAAAAATAAGTCAAATTTTATGATCTACGAAACTAATGATTGTTATCTAATTATGGTTTGAGTTAGAAAAAGGATATTTCCCTTTTAAGTGGTGACTCATGCCTGAGTCTCGCACAGGAAAAGGAAAACTCCATTGACTCTACCAGTGCTTCGGAAATACGCCCGTTAGAGAAGATAGCACCAAGAAACTCTACGGCGATGTAATTTTTTTAATTTTAGTCATTCTTTTTTTTTAAGCCATAATATACAATATAAAAATAAATTATTCTATTGACAATATTATACCATCATTACCAAACTATTAAATTACATTATTGAAATTGTATAAATTACGTTACTTATCATTATCATGGAGATTGGGACATTGAGGCCATGCATTTTTGTCTTTAACATAGTCATTAATAGTGTAACAGGCTTTCTTTATGAGATTAACCTTAATAAATGTTTTAAACCTCTGCATGGGCAATTGATCAATACCCTCTGGTAACTTATTATAAAAGCGTATACAGTTCCCCATAAATGAACCATTAACCTTCTGCAACCGAAATCTAGGTACATTTAGTTTATTTCTATTATAATCTTATCTCTACATAGTGGCAGGGCTCCGCTGTTTCACTCGCGTTCACTACTATCCCATAGGAACCATAAACTTTTACGACACAAAAAATATCCCGCGTTCTTTTCCAGTGCCTAAAGGAACTGTATATATACTGAATTTCATCATAACCTTCTAGGACGCGACCGGCCCGTTGCCACTTCAGCTAGCTAATCCTTTAACACGTTCACTGCTCAAAACACAACTGTTGTGTTTGTTGTATGGGAAAACACTATGGCGCGTGCAGAGCCGCGCCCGTGGCTAGAGAAGCAAATCAGCTCAGCAGTCAAAGTGTTAAACTGTCGGTGACTTTTAATTTACTTCTGTATTCGTTCGTATGAACGCCTTTGCTATAGCGTTGAAACAATTCATTCTGTGGCTATTCTAATACAAACTAGTCTATATGCGGTGGTAGCCTAGTGGGAGAACGTCCGCCTTGCAATCAGAAGGTCGTGAGTTCAAATACGTGTTTACGTACGTGCGTACCAATGTGTTTCTGTAAAAAACACATGTACGAAATTATCACTCGCTTTTCGGTGAAGGAAAACATCGTGAGGAAACCCGCATACCTGCCAGATAATTATTTCGGAGGTAGGTATGTTATCCACCAATCCGGACTGGGCCCCCGTGGTGTAATATGGCCTAACCCTTCTCACGAAAGTGAGGAGAGACCCGTGCCCAGCAGTGGGACGTTATGGGTTGATGATGATGATGATGAATTGCTATCTATATGCTTTTACTTTTTAATCTCCATAAAGTTTAGTTTAAAGTCGTAAAACCACTTAATTAATCCAGAAATACGGCTTTATTTCATGACTGCCAATGACTGCTTGGCATAACAAGATTACTTTAACAGATTGCACTTTGTTGTAAATTAAAATGTAATCCAAATTATAAAACTACACGTTAACTGTAGGAGTTTAATTTTAGTCAACTTTTTACACACACACATACAGACACACACACAACATACACACACACACACACACACACACACACACAAACACACACAGAGAGAGAGAGAGAGATACACACAGTACCGACACACTTTTTTATTGTGTTTGTTTGTGTATATTAAAGAATTTTCTCATAAATTATATTCTAATTGTAATATTACAGTGTAAAGAAGAAATAGTCAAAATACTATAACCCATAAAGCGATGATATTATTTAAAGGGGAATTCCTATAAGATCCACGACGTTTAACCTCAAACGAACTGTCGATAAGACCCATCATCTCAGTTATCTAGAACATAAAACTTTGCTCTATTTACGTGCTCAGCCTTTAATTTCTACTTGCGAGTTATCCAGGGTTTACTAATAGTTGAGCTATTAGTTAACCCTGGACGATTCATACAAAAGCATATTTGGCAACCCACACATATAGAATAACGTTATTTTGTACACACACCAAATGTGTGTACAAGATACTCAAAAATACTACGCGACCGAAACAAAAGACAACCCGCTAGTAAAAAGGTCCATAAACCCGTTTGTCTATTGTCATTTATTATTTGTGCGTGTAATATTGACTGACCTCCCGATTGCCCTCCGAATTGCGGGTAGAGGTGCGGGGAAGCGGATCGCGGGGGGTGGAGAGTGTCCATTCTGTATGTAATACTATATTTCGTCTGTTAAATTAGTATCTAGCCGCCTGACGTCAATCACGAGTTATTGACTTCGTGCTGTAACCCCCCCCCCCCCTTCCTACTCTCCCCCTTTATGTACTCTACCTCATAACAATTTTTTCAAATTAATATAATAAATTAAACTTAATCTTAAACAAATCTTAAACTAAACTCCTCTTAACTCAACCTACTCTCTCCTACTCTATCTTCTAATAATACTACTAATAAATACATTACAGTTCAGTACTAATACGTTCAGTACAACTCCGTACACATTTCAGTACAATACAACTCCGTATAACTCCGCACCTTTCTCACTCTCCTCTATTCTACTTTACCTTACTTTATTTTATTTTATTTTACTTTGTTTTGTTTTGGCCCGATGATCGTCTAGTAACCCTTCGTTGTGTTCCGCGTGTAGCAGTAACCTAAATTCTTTGAGTGGTCAGTATGGCTTCGCAATCCGTCAGTAGTCAATATCACAAGAGATAAATAATTTGAATTTAGATTTCGCTGAATTAATACCATTCGTTTTCTACCATTCCTAAATTATTATATGGCGTCCCTAAATAAGCTTAACCTAATATTCTCGTTCCGTTCTATCTCTTATCAAATCCGTATTATCTAAATATCTGACCAAGTAGATCTTAATCCTAGTCCATCGTTGTCCCATTTACAACCTTTCACTCGAAAGTATAATTTAATAATCGTCAACCTTTTATCAACTTTTCGTCAACCTTACATTTTTCGTAACTCATCAACCTTTCGCTCGACCTTAACCTTAACTTTTGTAATTATCACGAGAGTCTATGATTAAAACTTCCATTCTGAATCTACGATCATGACAGCGGCTATGACTTAGAGCCCCGCCCCGCCCTAAGTTGTGAATTTCGTCGGACCAGACTTGGATATTCTCCACCGCTTGTCGGGATTAAGTACCGCCTCGCAGTTACGAAATCTCGACGGAAAGTATTTACTTTCATTTAATTTACTATGTTTGTCTATCTGTGGTCTTCCATCAAATTTCAATTCATCGTTCTATTATCCGTCACTCTCACAGGACAAATGACACTGACAGCAGCTAACATCGCTCCATGACAATAAGCTTACTTGTCAAAGTCACCCGTCCGAACTCATTTAAACAGATGTGAAATCTTTATGTTATCGCTAGAAAATACCGTGAAACTCGCCTATTACTATAATAAGTCTAGTATATCTAAGCAAGGGAACTTCATAAAGAGGGACTTCTTTTCTTTTATCTAAAGAGTATTCACGGTTCGATCTCATTCATACCCGGTTCGTAAACAATCTCACAACCTCCATTCATGATTCAACGAGGATGAAGGGTTATCAGCGGACATAACCCCCGCCATGGTCGAATTTCCCATCCTTCTTATCTAGTTCATGCGGTTCCTCAATCCCACTTACTTACTTTAGCAAAAGGGAAAGAGGCCCCAATATTTTGAGATCTAAAATCTCGTTAAACCTATCCTAGCTCTACCTACTAGGAGCAACTACATAATACCTTAGGCTTTATTTACCCATTTGTACATACGCCTGGCTTATTTAGCTTAATATGGGACTATTGTCCAGGTTTCTATTTGTAGAATTATATTATGTGGTAAGAGGTCATATTTTTCCCCCGGTGTAATAATACTGGTTTTATTTAGTTAGTATTTCAGAAGCATTGTTCTAAGGTTTAAGGATATTTTTCCTTTAGGTGTAGGTAACAACAATTATTTTTGTTTCAGGTTATTTCTCATTGGAAAACCTAGGAATTGTTTTAATTCCAGAAAGTGACAGTTCGTCTAGATAATTCTGTAACACTAAGATTTCTAGTGTGGAGCTGTAGTTATTTCCATATCTATTCATGGAAGGATTCAACATTGGAGCGATTCAAGTTGAAAGTAAGCCTCAGTTAGTGACTTTCGAAGAGCCTTATGGAGAATCTCACTCTTTTTTAGTCATAAGAAAATCCAGGGAAGGTAATAGGTCATTGCCCATAAGTAGTCAATCTAACAGAGACGAACTCATTCATATTTGTCGTTCGTTGTTTCTTGTAATTAATGTTAAGGACAGAATTATTCCTTTCGAACCATTTTTCTGGTGTAGTACTAGTTTTATTTAAATAGTATGTTAAGAAGCCTTGTTCTAAGGTTTGATGGTAGTTTCCATTAAGTATAATGTCAATTCTTTGTTGATTTCAGGTTATCTCTCTATCGGAGGATTTTTAGAAAGTTCTTCTAGATAATTCTGTAAACACTAGGAATTCTAGTGCCATAGTTAATACCATAACTATTGCATGGAAGGATTCAACATTGGAGCGATTAAGTTGAAAGTAAGCCTCAGTTAGTGACTTTCGAAGAGCCTTATGGAGAATCTCACTCTTTTTTAGTCATAAGAAAATCCAGGGAAGGTAATAGGTCATTGCCCATAAGTAGCCAATCCAAAAGAGACAAACTTAGTCATATCTGTCGTCCATTGCCTTTGTGCAATTAATTAATCTTAAAATCAGAATTATTCTTTCCGAACCAAGCCTAAGTTAAATTATAGTTAATTTATCCAGATATTTACTATATTTATAAGCAGGTTACGTATAACCTTGTAGTTTCATTCAGTAGTCCTAACTTATTGTGATTTAATTGATTCCTTTATCAGTTATGTTTAGTTTTCATCGTTCATTTTCTTTCCGTCACAAATTATATTAATTTCTTATTTGTTTTCCCAGATGTTTTCTTTATGAGTATGTAAAGTTATATTTAGGCTCTATAGCATTGTTATGATGGATAATAAAATAATTAAACCGTACTACAACTTCTTTCATTCAAAGTAGGTACATATGTAATGATTAGTCTTATTGATTTGATTGCCGGATGTAACATTGTTTAGATGTTTGCTTGTTCATGTTTGAATAACTCTGTAAATCTATCACAATATAGTCTGTAGTATTACAATTGATTCCCAAGGAAGTTTATGTTTCACCAGTTCATTTCTTTGTCATAGTATTAAACTTTTAATGTCCCCGAGTGCTTGTTTTACATTTGTATTGATTTTATGTAGTTTCCTATAGTTTAAGATGACCCTGTCCTACAGTATGAATTCCTTCCTGTCAGAAGAACCCCATGCTAAAGACATGTGTGCTGTGTGTGTGTGTGACCCCACTCTCTTATAATCCAGCCAGCCCATAGGCACCCACGAACTACCCATGATTAGCACCTCCAATCGACAACACTATAACCTTGCCAGCACACAGATACCTACGAACCTTCTAAGGCAACCATCTTCCATCGATAACACTATAACCTAGTCAGCACGCAGATACCTACGAACCTCCTACGACTAGCATCTCTTATTGATGTCACTATAACCTAGTCAGCACACAGATACCTACGAACCTCCTACGACTAGCATCTCTTATCGATGTCACTATCACATAGCCAGCTCACAGGTACATACGAACCTCCTATAGCTAGCATCTCTTATCGTCAACAATATAAACTAGCTCATAGGTACTTACGAATCTCCTGTGGATAGCTCCTCTTATTGATAACACTATAACCCAGGCAGCTCACAGGTACTTACGAATCTCCTATGGCTAGCTCCATTTCAACTCGCCATCCGACGCGCCCTATCAGTGTCAGTAAGAATCTGAACCTTCGCAATGCCACTCATACAAACCCTGGCCCTAATATCACTTCCCATCATCCCAGCACAGCTTTTAAAGATTACTAAATCTCCTCAGGAAGAGACCCGACGATCCACGGCCCATATTACTACGCACTTTTCACTGAACTTCACCATTTTCTTTCTCACTTTTCTCCGCGACCCCCGCTCACTTCAAGGACCTCCTACGCGACCGACCCTCACTTTTCCGCTCAAACTCCTACTTTCCACTCCACTTCACCATTTTGATTTTTTCCTTTTCTACGCACGTCCGTTCTCCTAGCAGTTTCGCAAGCCCCGCCCAGAGACTCTCGCGCCTCTCTCCATAGACAAACTTCCTCCCCTTTGCCACCATAGAGTTTCTACCTGTGCAATAATTAGCTTTTTCCAAATTGAATGCAATATTTATGTGTAGCCAAAATCTCACTAATCTGTCAATGCAAATCTCAGTATTCTGCCAAAAATTGATAATTGTGTATTTTTATTTTGTGAAATGTAGCGAGTCCAATTCGGGACCGTTACAGCCAACCCCCAAAATATTCGCAGGTGTATTTATTTAAATCACCGAAGTAATATTTTTCCCTCTCTAGAATTACAACAGTAATTATTTCACAAACATAAGAATACCAAACAACCCCCATTTTTCCATTCTTTTATTCAGTCAAAATTGATAAATGTGTAACCCTCATCTTGTTAATGTGGCGAGTCCAAGTTGGGACCGTTACAGCCAACCCCCAAAATATTCGCAGGTGTATTTATTTAAATCGCCGAAGTAATATTTTCCTCTCCGGAATTACAGCAGTACCTATTTCTCAAACATAAGAATACCAAACAACCCCCATTTTATTTTTCATATTTTTATTTAATCAAAATCGATAAGTGTGTAACCCTCATCTTGTAAATGTGGCGAGTCCAAGGTGGGACCGTTACAGCCAACCCCCAAAATATGCGCAGGTGCGTTTATTTATATCACCGGAGTAATATTTTCCTTTCCGGAATTACCACAGTACCAGTTTTACAAACATAAGAATACTAAAAGGCCCCCTTACTTATTATTCATTCTAATTTGCTCGTATTTGACTTCAATCGTGTGTGTGTGTGTGTGTGTGTGTGTGTATAAATTGTAACAAGTACAACTGTGTATATGATAAATAGATAAATAAGTGTGTGTGTTTTTAAACTGTATCCTAAAACTTTATTATTAGAACCAGTACGTGAACATTCCCCGCATTGAACATCCCCAAAAATCGCTCTCATCACCTGGACATCCCAAAGCCCAGAAGAAAAGACGGTTGTGAGGCGTCTCTATCCTAATGATATTATGTAAGCGCTTATCCCCCAATCTACTTATTTTTCGATATAAGAGATACATACTTACATTACCCCTCTAAACTCGGACATGCCGTGCCCGGCTTAAGGTACATAAATTGTCGATGTTCGCAACTTTCCAGTTCACTCCCGAATTCTTGATAGTAAAGCTTATGATTCAGAGCATGTGTAGTGTGCCTTGGTCTTAGCCCCGGGACTGGCACGTAGAGTGGATCCTTTATGAAATCGGTGTATACCGATGAGTTTTATCAGCTGATCTAACCTAACACCAAATTCTCCTTCATAAAGAAACGTTGTAAGTGTAGTGTGTCGATCCGAAGCCAAATAGTGACAAACCGTCTTAAACCCAGGTCGATGGTTTACTAGAGTCCTTCATTCGACTAAAATCCTTTTCATACATCTCTCAGCAACTCCCCTTCCAAACAACTTTCATTCTCAAAATAATTGCACACCTTTCAGAACGTAAACTCTCATCATTTTTCACGCCACTCAAGCAAATCACCAAACCCGCACGGATTATAAGACACGAATTATGAATTTATTTCAACAATGTAAAACAACCCCCCGAATTTAAATTTATGCAAGAGCATTCTATTATGTTTGTTTCGTTTTATTACCTTTACCTTTACCTTTACCTCCTTTCATTTACCTTTACCTTTTCCAGTTACCTTTACCATTTTTTTTTGTTACCTTTATCTTTTTCAGTTACCGTTACCTTTTTCAATTACCAATACCTTTAACTCATTTTTTTTTTCAAATAAAACTAGTTATAAATAATATTTTTTTTTGTTTTATGATTATTTCATATTATTTTCTTACAGAGTTCTTTCAAACAATATTTCAACATCAACCTATCACGTCCCATTGCTGGGCACGGACCCCTCCCCTCACGATGCTTTCCCTCGCCGAAAAGCGAGCGGAAACTACGCACATATGTTTTACAGAAACACACCGGCACGTGCCCGCACTGGGACTCGAACCCACGACCCTCCGACTGAAAGGCGGACGCTCTCCCATCAGGCTACCACCGCTTCCATCTCATTAAATCTTATTTACCATCAGCTCTTATGATCCCTTTCTATATCTATTACAGTAATTATATTTTTAAACAATATCCATTAGAATATTATTAATAAGTCGTTAAAAGTCTGCTTTACAATCTTCTATTCCATTTTATATTTATGTTTCTTCTCTTTATGTTTATATTCCTTCTTCATTATAACAAATTTTTGTAAAAATTTATATTTCCTGCAACAGTTAATTTAGATAAGTTAACACCAAATCGTATTTATAGATGGTGACAACCCCCCGACATTTCCCCTCTGGTTAATCTAATAATTGTATATAATTTTTTTATTTTCTAGTCGCTGCCTATTTTTCTAACTAAGATTTGTGTATTCTACGATTTAGCCTTTTATTTTGCCTTTTCCCTAATTGTTTATTATATTATGGTATATATTAAGTTTATCTATTATGTTACTATGTATTTAAGTTTATTTTGTGTATAATATGTATCTTTTATTTATTTATTTTAATCTACGTATATAAAGAAAGCCACCGTCCGACGTCCCATTTACTCCTCTCCGTGCATGGTTGTCCGAAAGAGATCGCTCCGAGCGACAAGACCGCCCATTGCGACACCAATTGCAAAATTTGTTCCGTTCCAGTTTCAATCCTTCTTTGTTCTGCGATGCTTCAATAAAGAGTTTATCCATCTATCTGTCTATTTATTCTATAATAATATATTTCCCTCCATAAACATCAACCACCTTCCGGATTACAATGCCATACCAAACACCATCCTATTTCACGGCAACAATTGTGACTAATTACTTAGTCACCGAAGACGAAGTTATACTGAACCTAATTACCTTCTAATAAATTTTCCTTTAAAGATTCTAATCTAAATTGCATCTAATAATAATCATAACCAATAAGCTAATCCTACTCATAAATAAAACCGATCCTGTTCTAAGCTACCCTGGTCCTAACTATTCTGGTTTTGCCTATCCTGGTCACGTTATTCTAGTGTTGACTATCCTGGTCACGTTATTCCTGATTTTACCCATCCTGGTCCACTTAATTCTAGTTTTGACTATCCTGGTCACGCTATTCTAGTGTTGACTATCCTGGTCACTCATTTCTGGTTTTGACTATCCTGGTCACGTTATTCTAACATAGTTTCGATTATCCTGGTCACGGCACCAATTGTAACCCCCCCCCTTTCTACTTATTTACTCTACGTTCATACTAAATTTTTCGAATTAAAATAATTAATAAAACTAAATTAAACTTAAACTAATCTTAAACAACTCGCCTCTCAACCTACTCTCTACTAATCTCTCCTAATGATAATAATAACGTTCAGTACGACTCCGTATAACTCCGCACCTACCTCACTCTACTCTACCTTACCTTACTTTGCTTTACTTTATTTTACTTTGTTTTGTTTTGGCCCGATGATCGTCTAGTAACCCTTCGTTGTGTTCCGCGTGTAGCAGTAACCTAAATTCTTTGAGTGGTCAGTATGGCTTCGCAATCCGTCAGTAGTCAATATCACAAGAGATAAATAATTTGAATTTAGATTTCGCTGAATTAATACCATTCGTTTTCTACCATTCCTAAATTATTATATGGCGTCCCTAAATAAGCTTAACCTAATATTCTCGTTCCGTTCTATCTCTTATCAAATCCGTATTATCTAAATATCTGACCAAGTAGATCTTAATCCTAGTCCATCGTTGTCCCATTTACAACCTTTCACTCGAAAGTATAATTTAATAATCGTCAACCTTTTATCAACTTTTCGTCAACCTTACATTTTTCGTAACTCATCAACCTTTCGCTCGACCTTAACCTTAACTTTTGTAATTATCACGAGAGTCTATGATTAAAACTTCCATTCTGAATCTACGATCATGACAGCGGCTATGACTTAGAGCCCCGCCCCGCCCTAAGTTGTGAATTTCGTCGGACCAGACTTGGATATTCTCCACCGCTTGTCGGGATTAAGTACCGCCTCGCAGTTACGAAATCTCGACGGAAAGTATTTACTTTCATTTAATTTACTATGTTTGTCTATCTGTGGTCTTCCATCAAATTTCAATTCATCGTTCTATTATCCGTCACTCTCACAGGACAAATGACACTGACAGCAGCTAACATCGCTCCATGACAATAAGCTTACTTGTCAAAGTCACCCGTCCGAACTCATTTAAACAGATGTGAAATCTTTATGTTATCGCTAGAAAATACCGTGAAACTCGCCTATTACTATAATAAGTCTAGTATATCTAAGCAAGGGAACTTCATAAAGAGGGACTTCTTTTCTTTTATCTAAAGAGTATTCACGGTTCGATCTCATTCATACCCGGTTCGTAAACAATCTCACAACCTCCATTCATGATTCAACGAGGATGAAGGGTTATCAGCGGACATAACCCCCGCCATGGTCGAATTTCCCATCCTTCTTATCTAGTTCATGCGGTTCCTCAATCCCACTTACTTACTTTAGCAAAAGGGAAAGAGGCCCCAATATTTTGAGATCTAAAATCTCGTTAAACCTATCCTAGCTCTACCTACTAGGAGCAACTACATAATACCTTAGGCTTTATTTACCCATTTGTACATACGCCTGGCTTATTTAGCTTAATATGGGACTATTGTCCAGGTTTCTATTTGTAGAATTATATTATGTGGTAAGAGGTCATATTTTTCCCCCGGTGTAATAATACTGGTTTTATTTAGTTAGTATTTCAGAAGCATTGTTCTAAGGTTTAAGGATATTTTTCCTTTAGGTGTAGGTAACAACAATTATTTTTGTTTCAGGTTATTTCTCATTGGAAAACCTAGGAATTGTTTTAATTCCAGAAAGTGACAGTTCGTCTAGATAATTCTGTAACACTAAGATTTCTAGTGTGGAGCTGTAGTTATTTCCATATCTATTCATGGAAGGATTCAACATTGGAGCGATTCAAGTTGAAAGTAAGCCTCAGTTAGTGACTTTCGAAGAGCCTTATGGAGAATCTCACTCTTTTTTAGTCATAAGAAAATCCAGGGAAGGTAATAGGTCATTGCCCATAAGTAGTCAATCTAACAGAGACGAACTCATTCATATTTGTCGTTCGTTGTTTCTTGTAATTAATGTTAAGGACAGAATTATTCCTTTCGAACCATTTTTCTGGTGTAGTACTAGTTTTATTTAAATAGTATGTTAAGAAGCCTTGTTCTAAGGTTTGATGGTAGTTTCCATTAAGTATAATGTCAATTCTTTGTTGATTTCAGGTTATCTCTCTATCGGAGGATTTTTAGAAAGTTCTTCTAGATAATTCTGTAAACACTAGGAATTCTAGTGCCATAGTTAATACCATAACTATTGCATGGAAGGATTCAACATTGGAGCGATTAAGTTGAAAGTAAGCCTCAGTTAGTGACTTTCGAAGAGCCTTATGGAGAATCTCACTCTTTTTTAGTCATAAGAAAATCCAGGGAAGGTAATAGGTCATTGCCCATAAGTAGCCAATCCAAAAGAGACAAACTTAGTCATATCTGTCGTCCATTGCCTTTGTGCAATTAATTAATCTTAAAATCAGAATTATTCTTTCCGAACCAAGCCTAAGTTAAATTATAGTTAATTTATCCAGATATTTACTATATTTATAAGCAGGTTACGTATAACCTTGTAGTTTCATTCAGTAGTCCTAACTTATTGTGATTTAATTGATTCCTTTATCAGTTATGTTTAGTTTTCATCGTTCATTTTCTTTCCGTCACAAATTATATTAATTTCTTATTTGTTTTCCCAGATGTTTTCTTTATGAGTATGTAAAGTTATATTTAGGCTCTATAGCATTGTTATGATGGATAATAAAATAATTAAACCGTACTACAACTTCTTTCATTCAAAGTAGGTACATATGTAATGATTAGTCTTATTGATTTGATTGCCGGATGTAACATTGTTTAGATGTTTGCTTGTTCATGTTTGAATAACTCTGTAAATCTATCACAATATAGTCTGTAGTATTACAATTGATTCCCAAGGAAGTTTATGTTTCACCAGTTCATTTCTTTGTCATAGTATTAAACTTTTAATGTCCCCGAGTGCTTGTTTTACATTTGTATTGATTTTATGTAGTTTCCTATAGTTTAAGATGACCCTGTCCTACAGTATGAATTCCTTCCTGTCAGAAGAACCCCATGCTAAAGACATGTGTGCTGTGTGTGTGTGTGACCCCACTCTCTTATAATCCAGCCAGCCCATAGGCACCCACGAACTACCCATGATTAGCACCTCCAATCGACAACACTATAACCTTGCCAGCACACAGATACCTACGAACCTTCTAAGGCAACCATCTTCCATCGATAACACTATAACCTAGTCAGCACGCAGATACCTACGAACCTCCTACGACTAGCATCTCTTATTGATGTCACTATAACCTAGTCAGCACACAGATACCTACGAACCTCCTACGACTAGCATCTCTTATCGATGTCACTATCACATAGCCAGCTCACAGGTACATACGAACCTCCTATAGCTAGCATCTCTTATCGTCAACAATATAAACTAGCTCATAGGTACTTACGAATCTCCTGTGGATAGCTCCTCTTATTGATAACACTATAACCCAGGCAGCTCACAGGTACTTACGAATCTCCTATGGCTAGCTCCATTTCAACTCGCCATCCGACGCGCCCTATCAGTGTCAGTAAGAATCTGAACCTTCGCAATGCCACTCATACAAACCCTGGCCCTAATATCACTTCCCATCATCCCAGCACAGCTTTTAAAGATTACTAAATCTCCTCAGGAAGAGACCCGACGATCCACGGCCCATATTACTACGCACTTTTCACTGAACTTCACCATTTTCTTTCTCACTTTTCTCCGCGACCCCCGCTCACTTCAAGGACCTCCTACGCGACCGACCCTCACTTTTCCGCTCAAACTCCTACTTTCCACTCCACTTCACCATTTTGATTTTTTCCTTTTCTACGCACGTCCGTTCTCCTAGCAGTTTCGCAAGCCCCGCCCAGAGACTCTCGCGCCTCTCTCCATAGACAAACTTCCTCCCCTTTGCCACCATAGAGTTTCTACCTGTGCAATAATTAGCTTTTTCCAAATTGAATGCAATATTTATGTGTAGCCAAAATCTCACTAATCTGTCAATGCAAATCTCAGTATTCTGCCAAAAATTGATAATTGTGTATTTTTATTTTGTGAAATGTAGCGAGTCCAATTCGGGACCGTTACAGTGCACAATCGACTTGCTATTCGTATTGAAGTAATGATAATTAAAAATAGGTAATAACTCAAGCCATTCCCCTTTTATTTATAAAGAATCGTATTCTTAGTTTGATATTTAATTTTATGAGACCATTGACTCCCTTTTACTATTAACCGTTGCAAAATTGATTCAAATCACTGTTTGGGGAATTTCGTTGAAAACTTCCTATTTTTTTTTTCTAGATAATGTTTAGTAACGAATAAAATGCAGTCGAAACAATAATAGTCTATCCTCATAAAATTCGCAAAATTCACTATTACAAAAAACAAGTTATGAACAATTCGATAAGGTTTAGAATCAATTCACAAATGGAAGCCATGTTACGAATTCAGAAGCATTTTTTACCAATATTAATCACAATGCTTCTTTCTTTACAATCTACAATTCATCGATTGTCCGTTATGTACCGGAAGATAAATCAGCTACCACAATAAGTATGTACCATACTACCAAGATGACAACGAGTCCTGCCACTTCAGAAAACTTCCAAAGTTCACTGCAGTGTAAACACGAATCCAATCCAATTTATCCAAACAAATCCGTAGAGATCTTCATTTTGATTTAAGCCGCCCTTTGATCAATAGATTAAAGAGACGGAAACTTTACTCGGGGAAAAGCACGCGCTGTTTCAGAATAGTAACCACCACACCATGGCATCAGGTTAAGGCCCTTATCCTCGTGAAAGGGGTACCTACCATTTTTTTTATTTGACTGAGAGATGAGACGAGCAAGTCATTCACCTGATGGTAAGCGCTACGCCTGCCCATAACAGTTACAGTGCCACCTAGAAGTTTGCATTACATAATTCTGCGCGGCACTGCACTGCGCTCGTCACCCTGAGACATTGACTCTAAGTCTCATTTGCCGAGTAATTTCGCTGAAAACAGTGCCCTTTAAACTGGAATACAGTAATATTTGCGTTTGCTTACTACTGCTTGGCGGATGATAACCATCACTACCGTTGCATCAGGTTAAGGTCCTTAGTCTTGCCAAAAGGGTACTTTCTACTTTTCTTTTTCAGCGAGTCTGGTGGTACGATTTACGTATAAAGCACATGACATGTGGGCGATCGAAAGACGCACCATTTTTGCTCGTATACAAATAAAAAGCGATATTGCTTTAAAGAGGGCTATAGGAAAATTCTCGGAAAATATTTCTTGGGCTCCTTGGCGACAATTCCAATTTAACGCTGAAACGCCGACTGAAAATAAGAAGGGTTATAAGGAAAACTGACTTGGGATATTTTCGTGGTAAGATGAAAATAAAACATCCACTTGGTGGTAAAGTCACAAAAATAGAGGTTTAAATCTTGTTCGACAATCCAGTTAATAATTTCGGAGAGAAACCGATAAAAACAAAGCCTTGGAGGTCGAATTAAAAATATCACCTGTGTAAAGTGAGTTGTTTGGCTGAAAATAAAGTAATTTATCTTGTTCTGATCAGTTATGACATTAAATTAATTTATATTAGTATAGTTGTGACGTAATAATTTACCGCTAAAAGCGGTAGCAGGGACTTTCGGGTTTCGAGATAAACTTGGCATGTTTATCTGTATTTTTTAATAATCTCTTAAAAGAAAAAAAAATAGCTTATGTTTGACCATCGCTTTGCCAGATATTCAACCTTCAATGAGTAAGTCCAAATAACTGTTGACAATAAAAACATTGGCCATATGAAATAAAAATTAATGTCAAAAGATGACGATCACAGTGCCAAAACTTCTAATTTTTTGATGATGGCATAATGTGCAAGCCGCATCTTGGCCTAAGAACAAAAAAAAAACACTATATCGAAAAGTTTGAGTGCCTGGTCTTGCTATTGCTTTAGGCCAGTGTAGTCTAAACTTTTGATTTCTAAAGTCAATCTAAAGAAAAAAGTTATTTATTTTATTATAGTTATGATGACAGTAAAACTTTCGACTACAATAGAGCGACCTAAGACCCCAATCTCTATATATCTCTATTCAGTGAGCTTTAGTCTCCCCACACTCACTGCTTTTTGCTTCGGTATTCGGCGATTTTTGTTAACCTAGAATCCTTAATTATGCTGGATCACGTTTTCAATCAATTAAGTGCTTAATTCATACGATTGGGAAATCGCATTGCAAAATAGATTTGGGTTCCGCCAAATAACAAAAAAAGGTTTTCTATTGATTGTGATTAGACCTTGCTTAAGAACATTAAACAATGGCCAGATTAATTGCTCGATCAAGATTAGGTCTGCAGGATTTAGCATTCCATCTCTCTTTTATCATTGATGCGCAACAAGTCACCAGCTGTCGTTATAATACAAGCCAAATATACAAGGTTTATAGCATTTTCTTTTCCATCATTGTCTTCTACCACGCAATAGGTGTGTAAGGGAACAAAAGACTCGATTGTAGGGTTATTTGATACTAACTGTGCCCCGCGGTTTCACCCGCGTAGTTCCTGTTCCCGCAGGAATATGGGGATAAAATATAGCCTATGTTACTCGCTGTCAATGTAGCTTTCAATTAGAGAAAATTAAGCCGAGCCTTTCATCCCCTATATTTATTTTACCCCCCAAAGGGTAAAGTTTTACAAACTTTGAATGTCAAATTTATTTATATCTAATCAAAAGCCTAAAAAATAAAATTCAAGCTTCTAGCTTCAAAAATGACGATACTTCCATACAAACTTTCATCCCCTATTTCAAACCCTTACAATGCATTTTTGCGATAAAAAGTAGCCTATGTCCTTCCCTAGGCTCTAGACTATTTCTGTACCAAATTTCATTTCAATCGGTTCCGTAGTTCAGGCGTGAAAGAGCAACAGACAGAGTTACTTTCGCATTTATAATATAAGTAAGGATAAAGTAAGGAAGTAAGGATAGTACTTATTGGGTTTTATTTTGATTCGTTTTATAAAATTGATTTGATTTTTTTTATGACATAGATGAATGAAGGAACTGTGTCAGTCTACCACTGAACAAAACTCTTAAGCTCGGAGATTATAAATGCAAAAGTGTCAAGTGTGCGGAGGCTGTGAATTTATTCAACGGACACTGTAATACAAACGGCCATGTTTATAAACAAGCTACAGTTCTGACTTTCTAATCACACTTCAATATTTAGATATTCAAATATTATCTGAAACGTGTTTATATATCTTTAATCGGTTATTATCATAGTTTAAGGGTATATTTCGAGAGTCTAGTTCTCGTGAAATATCTAGAGTAGATAAAGAATACGTTTCAAGAATTTCTAGATAACTGTATGCGTAAATCTTTTTGGTTTGTTAGGTTCATCTTCGTTATCATTAGCTATGTGTATAAAAAAAAAGAAAAACTAAAAAAGACCCGCCTTTGTTTTTCTACGGAAAAATCTTCATAAAGACCCTTTTTACTTAAAATACGTGTCGTATCGTCGCTTTTTTTTTAAAAGAAACCCTGACTTACATCCATTGCAAAAACATAAAATAATACTCAAATGCATAACACATAAGTTACTCTATTTTTGGCGTTAATTGAAGTATCCAATTTCCATATTCAAACACTTAACAAATGAGCAAAGTTATTAAAACTTTTTACTCCGGCCAGTGCTAGTTTTGTGCTAACTCATTCCTCTGAATTCTTATGTATTTTTGAATCAAGCTCAAAAAGGAGGCGGTTCACTCGATTAAATATTTTGATATAGGAAATTTATTAATTCTGCCTTTAGACATTTCAGTGTTTAATAAAATATCGTTAACCCCTTTTCTTCGTGAAGGGTCAAAAATATTCCATCTTTATCAGGCAATATTTTGGCCAACCCTATGTTATCTTTTTGTAATTAATTAAGGCCACATTGTTTCCGGGTTTCAAGGTTTTCGAGTAAGAAAGTGGTTTGAAAGTAAACTTGAAGCATCTTGGGGCGACATAGTTCACTGCTCAATTTTAAGGTTCGTTGCTCAAGAATGTGGCTGCTCGTATGAATATTTTGCAATATAAAAGATTGGGGTTTTGCACGCCTGTCAAGTTCCGATGACAATACAATTATTATGGTGGCTGCGAACCAATCTGAAATATCAAGTCCCGTGAAATTGGATGCATAATTAAGTGATGCTATACGCTATTTTCAAAACTAACTAACGTTTTTACTTCAAGAATAATTGAAAATATAATCGCAAAAATAGCCGCTTACAAAGAACTGATCAAAAATAAACAACAAACATTTATTAATATTTTATTTTTAATAAACGATACTAAACTTATCACCGAGCACCTGTGTGCCAATCAAAGCACAGATTTAATCAATTTCTCGCAGGATGTTTTGGAACCTTGAGTTTACCAACACCCCGTACTGAAATCTTCCACTTCACAGGCAAAGGAACCAATAAACGGCCGCGATACATATTGCTCCAAATCGTAAACCGTGCAATTTTTTCTTAGGGCCATAAAACTGTTGTGATGACGTCCCTATCACGGTATCGCGCGGGAAATTCAGTCTGACAGTGAGCTTCCTTGCGCTAACACGGCCGAGAGCGCGCAACCCTACCGAACAAAGTTTTTGAATTTTCGAACGTGTACATGTACTTTTAATTATCTGTGATTCGTTTTGTATGCAAACTTTTGATTGAGTTTTGTTCCCGTTTAACAACTGGCTGGTTTTTTGGCGGGTTTTTTTCTGAGATCAAATGTTTTGGTGAGTAATTCCTAACTAGTTTATAGAGAAAGTTAATGATGTCAACAGATGTCGGCTGTAGATTTAATTATTTAAATATTATTGACGTGTTATTTTAAACTAATTAATTGCCTACGAAACTATATTTTATAGGTAAGTATTATAATTAATCTAGCTTCATTTTGATAGAAGATAATTTACAAACAACGTAAACAAAATCTTTTAATTTGTTAGCTTATTTGACCTACGTAACCTACGTAACGATCGTAAAACATTCGCCGATAGAAGTACCTAATTGGAACATGTACCTCCTATAATTGGCTAAAATAAAATGGGTTACCTACCTCCTACCAAATAATAATGATAAGTAAATATTTTATAAGAGCGCCTTATGAACAAAGTCAGCTCATTCATTTTTCTCGATCAGTTTTTTTTTTTTAATTTTACCGTACTTAGCCCTGAAAAAGTTATTTGTATTTCTTTTGGTAGGCTCGTACCCATGAGGACTCCATTTATCTACGTGCTTACTTCCTTATATTATTTATGCTTATTTTTCGGCACCGTTAATAATAAAAAATCAATGTTACACGAGATGGTATGCGCCCGAGACAGCTAAATTCAATCTAAAATTAATATTATTCAAAAAATTGTTTACAAATTGTTCAGAACAATGACTGTGATACAAAAACTGGTAAGCAGAAGAAATATTTAATTGTTCTTGGTCATAACATAGGTTAACAAAAATAGGAATTTAACAAAGGAGGTTTACATAACTACGTACCTAGTTGTTATACAAAAAAAAGGATGATAACGCATGACAAAAGAAAAACAAAATCAATAGTCGTGATTGATAGATAACCATATAAATAAAAATACGAAAAGTAACGTAAAATATTGAGCAACATAAAGCCAACACTAATAACTGAACTAAAAAAAGAAAAACTGAATATTTTGACGTGTTCCCTTTTCACGCTCGGTTCTCTGAAAGAGGTTGCTGTCGACAAGACCGCATATTATAGTCGACGATGACGCCAGCAATTACCTTACCGTTAGGAAAGTGACAAAAAAAAAAATGTGATTTCCTTGTACGGTTTGTTTTTTTTTTTTTGTTTGTTTTTTTTTTTTATTTTGTTTTTACATAGTGCATAGTATAATGAACTGTATGTACATTAAATTCCCGCAGTACAACACACACTTTCGGCAGCACTTTGATAAAGCAACAACTACTCGCAGATAAGCCAGATAAAGGAATAGCATAAACTAACTCCATTTTTATCTACCTGTGTCAATAAAATAAGATGATATGCGTCACGTCTATAAGTAATGATTATCTCTCATATCTCTGCAGAAATACTGTCTATATTTGCTTTGCAGTTTGCATGATTTGTAAATCTAGCATTAGTCTTAGGTATACGTGTAAATCATTTAAAAAAAGTTATTATTCTAAAGCAAACAAATGAACGGTGTTTGTAGTCAGCCTGTCAAATCGTGTAAAAGGTTGACTGGAGGAGATCGCTTTTAGCGATAAGTCCACCCATTGTACTATATCTATTCCAATAAGTTCTATTCTTTATGTAACTCGTGTAAGATAAATTATTTTCTATTCTATTCTATTCTAATTTGACTTTTTTGACATGAAAACAGTTCGCATCTAGAAAATTTCAGAAGGATTGCGAGGACCATGGTTCAACTAGATTAAAATTTTAGGTGTTAACGTTGTAGACCATTGGAGTACTTACCCTTAATGTTTTTATAATGGCGTGAGGGTGATTGACCTTCTCATATGAGGAGGCCGGACATGATCATTCAAAGCTTATATTGAATCAATATTTAGAAACTTCAGGAAGTAACACTTATGCCTAGTTTATAATCGTGAGATAATACAAAAAAATTGTTTTTTTAAATAAAAATGTTTATCAGGTGTTGCTGCAATCCATATTCCAAAAGATTAAAAGTATTATTATGTAGCTTAAAATTCCGCCAAATAGTAATTTGACGAAATGAAGCTACATAAACATAACATACTCATATAAGACTAGCTGCGCCTCGAGGTTTCTCCCGCGTTGAGTATCCTACAGAAACCTTTATTTTTACATTATTAAAAGTATCCTATATGTAAATCCAGGTAATAAACTATTGGTGTGCCAAATTTCATGCAAATCCGTTCAGTCGTTTTTGCGTGATTAAGTAATAAACATCCAAACATATAAACTCACATAACAGTAGGAAATAGAATAGGATAGAATTTTGAAAGAAGGCGTTATTTTAGCAAGTAACCCCTTAATCTAACCAACAACCACACCATCACCGTTACCATCACGTGAACAACTTGCTCGTCTCGTCACTCAGTCAAATAAAAAAAACCTCATGATCTATTTGAGTATATTGACAGGCATAAACCGGCACTGCCATGCCGGTGTGCCAAGGCGTAGTGCCGATTGAGGGTCTACTGATTTGAAAACAGCTACCATCAATTCAAAATTCAAAACTCAAATGAATTATTGCAAGTAGGCAAAAACAATGCACTTTTACTAGTCAAACACTTTCGCCAGTGTCGCGGTGTGCTTACACCTTAACTTTGACTTAAACGCTGTTTAGAAAGGACCGTTTATCTCAGGTTACACTTCAGCAAAGTTAAGATAAAGGAGACTATTGTTAATTACAGCTGGCTTTGTACCAAACTGGTATTAGTGAAAAAGCGTCCCTGCATTTTATTACCCTATAACTCACGAACGCACACACTATACCTATATAAAACTAAGTAGGTACACGCAGAATTTAACGCCTCTGTTAATTTGCAATAAAATTGAAATAAACTGTTCACAGGCAAAGTCTTTTACTATTATAGGATGTTCAAAGTTTTGATAACTTTGAAAATGTATTGTAATAGTTGGTAATTTACATAAAAGACTATTGTCTCTCGAAAATACTTGGATATATTTCACTAGAAAGTACAAATTAAACAGCACGTTATCGGTAACTTTTTTACTGACAATCTACTAGGTGTTTTCTATAGTTTCACTCCACTAAATGTTATCCGAATGTGTTCAGTCTCTGCGGTGTGATGAGAGAACAAACACACAAAACCTTTCGCATATAAAATATACTCGCATAATAATGTATAGTGTCTCTTCTCTAAGTTCTGTAATTTTGCACAGCTGCAAGACTGTTTGATGTCAACGGTTCATTTTTACCGTTTAACGCTTTACAATTGAATCCTTTGACATAACTTGTATTGAAAAACGCCGTCGAAACCGGACTCAGTCTTTCAAATGTAAATAGCTAGTTAAACATCAAGAGGGCTATAACATGAATAAAAACCAGTTTTATTTTCTTTCAATATTGAAACACGTGTGCGTGTCATTGTATTTTATTGTTTGAAAAGTTTTATAACGGCTTAAGCCGCCGACACATTTTTCTGACGTGTCGTGTCGTGATGCATCAGAAAGGGTATCAGTTTCATAAATTTAACATGGTAGCGTTTACATTTCTCTGATGCAGTGTGTTGTGACGGCTTATGTAAATGTATGAAACCGATACCTATCTGATGTATCGCGACACGACACGTCAGACAAATGTGAATCTAGCTTTAGGCAACATTATAATTTTAGTTTAAGGAAAAAATATACGTTTGCAAAGAGGTTTGATATTTCGGCATCCTTTACTTACGCAATCGATTACGGTGTAGACGAAATTACGTGCGCCAAATGGTCACGAATACGGGTAGACAGCGACAAATCGATACCTAATATATTCCAAGTATATTAAGTAGTAAGCACAAATAAGCGAATAAACGTTAGCTGTTAATCTTTGGTCGTATATCAAATACTGTTGGCCGCATAATAAAAGCAAAATACTATCACTGAATAACTTAATTATAAGCTTGTTTATTAGAAACAAAGACTGAAATTGTCTACGAAGATATCGATGGTTATTAATTGTTATCGTCGTGAAAATAATTATGTTAATCAGCGTTGATATTTGGTCGTAATTGTGAACTTTAATGCCATGTTTTAGATACCTATTTAAAATTCTCTAAAAGAAGGAAAAGTTATCGCCTGTAGCATGGAAATATTTTATTGATCTGTTGTTGGATCCATGACTCACTTATTCATTAATTATTCCGCGTAGAGTAAAAACGAAGAGCGACGATAGTTGAATTATATCACCTCCATTTGAGAGTATCCAGGAGAATATTTCTCGTAGGAATATTAATTTCCTTTTATTTTGATTGGTGACTATTGATACCCTGGCTTGGATTCAATGGCTATAATATTATATATAAAAAAACGTGCCCATTGCCTTCTTTTATCTCCTGAAGTACTTTCATACAATATTTTTAAATGTAGAGGCCTTTCATCGGTTACCGCTGTATTATAAATTATCCTTTCTACTAATATTACAAATGTGAAAGTTTTTGAGGATGGATGGATGTTTGTTACTCTTTCACGCAAAAACGAATGACCGGATTTCGCTGGAAACAGTGCCCTTCACACCGGAACACGGTAATGTCTGCACACTACTGCTTGGCGGATGAATATCGGGCAAAGATGTGGTACTTCCCTAGGCGGTCTCTTGCAGAAGAGCCCTCCCACAAGAAAAAGAGAGGTATCAATGCCACGAAGGATAAATCATCATCATCATCAACCCATAACATCCCACTGATGAGCATGGGTCTCCCCTCACTTTCGCGAGGAGGGTTAGGCCATAATCCTCCACGGGGGCCCGGTCCGAGTTGGTGGATCATAACATACCTACTTCCAAAATAATTCTCAGGTTTCCACACGATGTTTTCCATTACCGAAAAGCGAGTAATAATTTCGTACGCATGTTTTACAGAAACACATTGACACGTGCATGCACTGGGATTTGAACTCACGACCTTCTGATTGGAAGGCGGACGTTCTCCCACTAGGCTACCACCGCTTACGGATAAATAACGGACGTCAAATCAATCGAGCGGTAATGGATCGACAAATACCGAGTACAAACACTAACTACAAATACACGTTGGCTATGCCACTGATTTGTTAGCTGTGGGAAATAAATCGTGCGAATATTATGTGTGATTTAACACATGTTTCCAATAATCGGTATTTACTCACGTTATGGGTTGTCACGTGGAGTTTGTCGAATGATTATGATGATTTGTGGGTGGAAAAATCGACACTGGCTTTACATTTTGAGGTTTAGAGATTAAACTGTTATTTTTCTGTGTCTCAAAACTCAAATCATTTATTTGGACGTAGGCAAAAATAATGCACTTTTACAAGCCAAACACTTCATTCTCATATAATAGAGATAAATTAAAAATATAAAACTAATGATTAACTGATTATGGTTTGAATTTCAAAAAGGAAATTTCCCTTTCAAGTGTTGACGCATGCCTGAATCTCACACAAGAAAAGGATTAACGCTTTCATTGTTGAGCCGATTTGCTTGTTTAGCCACGGGTCCGGTTCTGCACACTCCATAGTGTTTCCTCATACAACAAACACAACAGTTGTGTTTTCCCGCACTCGCGGCAAGCTATGAAAAACACGACAGTTGTGTTCTCAGCACTGAAGGTGTTAACTCTACCAGTGCTTCGGAAAGACGCCTAATACTGCAAAACCTACGGACTGCAAAAGCTACGTCGTTCTGTCCAATAAAATAAAACTAGAATTGAAATGAATCGCCGTTTTGGCTTGAACTCGTATATCGTCCGGTTACGTATTGTATGTTATGTAGTTGGATTCCAATTGAACTGTTTCTGTCGCAGTTAAATTTATTAGAATCCAGTGACCCGCATTGACGACCGTTTCCCGTTTGAAGTGAACTGAACTCAACTTAATTGCAATGGAACGCTTGGTGGTCCAAGTTAGGTACAATGGTATGTTGGTTATGTTTTCTGTGATTATGGTGGCATATAACTAATATAAATAGTGTACTGGGATGCTTCTTCAGCAAGAGACCACCTGGGGAAGTACCACGCCTTTGCCAGATATTCAATCGCCAAGTAGTAGTGTGCAAACTTTGCTGTGTTCCGGTTTGAAGGGCATTGAAGGGTTTTGAAGTTGATATACTTTGACATGAAGGTTTATTGAAAGAAGTTTAAAATAAGACAAAGAGTTCGTGAATAAGAGGTCATGTCTCTTCTCAGTTCTCATCTGTGGTTAGACAATAGAACCTTAACAACGTTCAAACGAAAAATTCAATTTATTTATGGTCAAAGTTTGACCACTAGGCGAACACTAGTGATTGTCATTTTATATTCCTTGGAGTTCAATAAAGAGTTTTTTCTTATCTTAACAGTTAAATTGATCAGGTACCTAGTCATTGGTCTAGATAGTCCAGTCAAAGTCAGCGAAACGTTACTGAAACTTCCTACGAAGAACACAATACTCACGGAGTCCACGGAGCTCTCGTCTTAGTTGGTACAATGTTAACCTTTCATTCTATTATCCTAAGAATAAATGACTAGAGGCAAGTTAGCAAAGCCGCGCACGGAACTACTTCCCAACTTCGTAAACAATATTACCTTAGAATAATAATTTTCAGAGAGCTTTCATATACCTTTGCCTATACGTGGAGATCAGAAGATTTGCGTTGTCTTTATGTAATCTCGTAAAATGAAGGGATTTATCCTTTCCTCTGCTATTAATATTCAAGATGGTAAACTTTGTCTATGTTGCTTGTAATGGCTATTCACACAGCGCTGAAACGACTGAACGGATTTTGATCAAATTCGATAAATATCTAGATACTATTTTAGTAAAAAAAGGGCGAGGAATCCCGCGTCACCTAGTAAGAACTCCAAGACTGCATCTGCCACTTTCTGCCCGCACTTGAAGACCCTTTAACCCTTAATACTGAATAGGGCACTGATTAAAGGTTAAGTTAGTGTGGGAGTGATTCTATTTATTAAGTTACTGCTCTGGAATGTCTACAGGTAAGGGGCCACCTACAGAGACATAACTTAGTAGGAATCCCGGCATCGTCCCAGGAATCTCTAGTATTGTGAATGTGCTTAGATTTAGTCCGGAGTTGGCATCGGCTGGAGTTAGCTACGAGCAAAGTTGCAACTCAACCAATTCTACTTAATTAATCGACATATTTTGTTTTAGAATTGTTATTTACATTAATTTTACTTTAAAATATTCTACTCTACCAAAATGTGTTACTGAGAATTACTTAGGGAAAGTACTTGCCTATCCAAAGTAGGGCCGCTTCAACAATTTTCAACATTTACCAATCTCAAATTTCGTTAATTAAGATTACTGAAACCAAACTTTTTAAAGGAACGTAGGAAAGGAAAATTTGAAAATGATGAGCAATTTTAACTTTTATTTTTATTAATACGAGCACAAAAATTTTGTTTTGTTTTAATGTTATGCTAGCTATACTTAGGAAGTTAAAACTTATTAACAAAATATTAAATAGATGCTTATATAATTTATGCTTACCAAGAATATTATGTTAAAAATATATTCATAGTACACAAATTATTGTTTTTAACAATTACGATGTTATGATAAAAAAAAAGCGTAATCCAACAAACCAATACCAGTAGGCGAACGTTCCCAAAATGCTGGCAGGCGGCCGCATTGCTACGTCTTTGTATAACTGTCCTCAGTATATGAGCGAAATACAGCAGAATCAAAACAGACTTTTTTAATGCTTGATACTTTATCTCCTCCTTCATTCGTTTGCTCACTGCTGAGCGTCGTGATATATCCGAACAATTTTTTCCTGCACGATCCATCGCCATCTATGACGGTCTCAGCCATTCTGGATTGCCACATATATCTTTGTGTCAAACTGCTTGGACACCTTGACAGACCATCTGAATGGAATTCCATTAATCTACTTATATATAAAAGTAAATCCGTATTTCCTTTGGTCACGCCATAACATGAAAACGACTTAACCGATTAGGCTATTTTTTATTTTAAAATGATTGCAAAACTTCCGTCAGGTTTTAAAGATAAAAAAAAATCATGTTGCTAAAAAATTGGAAAATATGGGAAAGTTAAAACGTGCCTTTTTCCATGTGATTATTGTATGAAGTCACGATTCGACATTATTTTTTTTGTGATCTTCAGCTATTCCCAGTTGAAAATGCAGAGCACTTGCGAGAAAACAAAACTGGAAAACTGGAATTACGCGGGTGAAACCGCAGGGCTAGCACTACCTGATTTGTACTACCTTAGCCATTTTTGTGTATAATAACGAGTTTCCTATTCTATTCTATTCTAGCATTTGACCACTATCTACAAGGTAGTTAACATGCCGTGCCTAGAATGACTAAATCAAGTTGAAGAATACCCTCATTTGCACGAACCATCCCAATTCTATCCCATTAAATAACCATGATCGGTTTTTGATCGAAACATATATCTTTGAAATAACTATTCATTTGGAAATTTCCGATAACTATTTCCGATACTATTTTGTTTAGTAGTCGTTTTTAACACGTTGGGCACCGTTACGAGCCGTGTGTATTCCAGCACTGGTGTGCCGTCTGTGTGAGACGCACTGTACTAGCGCCGCTTCAAACACACGTCTGTGTTTCTCCTCACAGCCGGCACGTGAACTGCTCTAACACAACAGGTTTGTTTTCCCGCACTGATGTAACGTTATAAAAAACACATATGTCTGTGTTTAAAGCAGTCAACGTGTTATGGCGTATAGCGGCGATGGCCGAGTGGTATACTGTGTGCGAAGGGAGAAAACTGATTGTAATTATTTGATATTCGTCGGTGAGCCTTGTCATAGGCCCTTAGGCGATCTGACAAATTGAAACGCCAGAGGGTGACACTGCCTAACTCGACAAACAACGCCGAAAATTTAACAATTTTCAGTTATTACAAATACCTTACATTAGCTGAGACAATTCCAGCTACAACCCACGTAAGTGGGCTTAACTCAAAGGACGTTTTTATCCGAACGAATTCCGAAAGAAAGCGTTGTCTAACCAAATTAGAAAGACATAGTCAAAGGTAATCACTTTTTCTGTAAAGAAATTTTATGTGATGTAATATGACAATATTACATTCTTACAAGCCATCTTTTAAGTGCCCTCTTTGTAACGAAGTTGGTATATACAGTAAAGGCCTAAAATATCAAAGAGCTACCGACAAAGTAATTTAGCTTTTGACAATGGACACAATTTAAGTCATCAATAATCCTTCCCCATTCTACCATACGTTCCATCATAAATTACAAATAATCAAGGCTATAGCCACAGAATAATAACATAGAGGCTTTAATTATTCTTCCAAGGCTGTAGTTCTATTGGAAGTCTATAGGTAAAGACTGCCCGTGTTCCAAACCGCACTTGACCACGCGATAGGCCAGTTAGAGGGTCAGTTGGGAATATACCGTCTTAGTTATCTCGCTGTTAATATTGGCGACTTTGCAGCGGTAACGTGGTTCTATAGACGTTTAATTGCCACGGGACTCGTCATTCGTATTGTAATGACAAGTCCCATGGCAATCAAACATCAAAATGAAACGAACTCGAGCTGATCCGCTCCGTACTGCATAATCCCGCTGGTTGCCAGCCAGCCTCATTATACATGATAATATTCTGACACAAAAACCGCGGCAGTTGCCAACTAGTGCGTAACGCCTGCAAATAATCCCGCAAAAACCTTAACCAGCGACTGAAGGACAGTCAGTGAGGTCAGACAATTACTCATCGAACCTCCAGTCACTTGAGGATAAGATAATTTATGAGTATATACCTACTTAAAACTGTATCTGTAAATGAAGCTGTTGAATATTTCTGATTTCGATTCCGCATGCCGTCGCAAAAATGTAAGTACGTTTTTTTACTGCAATCGGATACGCCAAAACATTGCAGCATCGAGGCAGCAGCGAAACCGTTGATCACCAATACTGCAACGTATTTTAACGCATCTATGCATTACTTCAATTATCATTTTGGCAGCATTGGTGGACGCAACAGCAAAAATGCCGTAATAAATCGTATGTCGTATGTCGTATAAAAATCTTATCTATCTACCATCATCCGTTTATTACATTTTCTAGGTCAAAAAGCAACCACTACTCAAAGTAATTTGTATCCGTGAAGATTCCCTTTCGGTCTAAGTCTAATAAGTATTTGTCAAATACTCGACCCCGTTACAAAGGTACATCTTGTTCATCTCATCTCTATATAATCCTCTGTCGACCCAAAAATCCACGTCCAGAGTTATCTTGATTGATACAGCACAAGATATTAAATTCTTCAGAACAATGAACTTGAGTTCAAGCTTCTTACTGAATGCGAATTTGAATTTGGCAGGCTTTAAATCTCTAATCCCAAAGATCTTAATGATCTGTAATATTATTGAGTAAATTGTTTATTTTTTTTCTGAGCGCAGGCAACACAGACTTGATCTCGTTATTGGGGAAATAGTGGCCGATTTTGCCTCTAATAATGTTTGATGCGAGTATTCTCATGTTATAAGTTTAACAAAATCAGAAGCTTGTGGTTGGTTGTGTACCAAACGGATACTCGTGTCGTGATAGTGGATTTCAAGAATGTTTATAACCCGACAATATTATCGCGATACCCCATAAAACTCACAAGAACTGGTAACTATTTAAATATTGCCGCAAAAAATATTTATTTCTGATGCCGTAACATGTTTTACAAGCTTTAATTTAACTTGAAAAGTACGTATGTATAATACCTATGTTTGTTCGGATGGAATCTTGCAACTCAAGTTTATAGCAGATATCTTCAACCGATTGAGATGAAATTTTGCACGCTTGTCAAGTTCCGATGACAATACAATATTATGGTGACATCGAAATAATCTGATGATAGAGGCGGAAGGTAGACAACGGAACCCCTCAGTGACTAACAGTTGATTGATGGCGTTAGGACTCATTTTGGTCAGCTTGCAAACCAAATACGTATTTTGTAAAAGCTTGTCTGGAAAAAATATTTTTAACCAAAACTTATTTTTAATTATTTTTGCTACAAGTCACAATAATGCATACGCAGCGGATTATATTATCATAGTTTATCTATTCTATTGATATGAACCTACCACAAATGCCTACCGCCTATTACTAAACCCTTCGATATCCGCAAGATATTAATTTCGCCATCGCCATAGCCATGTGACGCTATTTCCTATCTAATCGTCATATCCTGTCTGCAATCCAATACTAATTACCGACAGTGGTTGGTGAAGCGGTGGAATTATGGCGATCGGATATGACGAAATGATGAAGCTGACCTGACCTCATTTCGATATAACATTTTCAATATTTTTTTAAAAGTAAGATTATTCATCCAAGCCCGTCCCAGGTGGCTCCTAGTAGGTCGGCTAGCTATTTTACTGAGT
Organism: Campaea margaritaria; assembly: GCA_912999815.1. Taxonomy (NCBI): domain Eukaryota; kingdom Metazoa; phylum Arthropoda; class Insecta; order Lepidoptera; family Geometridae; genus Campaea; species Campaea margaritaria. The sequence goes on from OU538801.1 coordinate 9,505,057, forward strand.
GTCGAGATGAGCAAGTCGTTCACCTGATGGTAAGCGCTACGCCTGCCCATAACATTAACAATGCCACCCAAAATTTTGCATTGCATAATCCTGCGCGGTACTGCACTGCGCTCGTCACCCTGAGACATCAGCTCTAAAGTCTCATATGCCCAGTAATTTCACTGGAAACAGTGCCCTTTAAATCAGAACATTACTGCTTGGTGGATGAATATCTGGCAAAGATGTGGTACCTCCCCAGGCGGTCTCTTGCTGAAGAAGCCACCCACTACAATAAGGCGCTTGTCGTGTGCGTGTGCGTTGTTGGCAACAGGCCATCGACTTTGTTCTTGTAATATCGATTAAAAAATATACCACCGTGAACGAAATCAGGGGTAACAGCCTGTCTTTTAATAAATCCAAGACTATCACTTTTTAATAAAGTAGTACCTGGATGACCGAGCTTTGCTCGGTAGTATTATTATTCGCCAATAGATGTCAGGAAGAGTCATATTTTCAGTTTAAATTTGGACTACTCAAACGCCTCAAACGCTTTGTTATTTTTCTTCCAAATTTATGTTTAATTTGATATAACACGAATAAAATGACATTTTCTAAAAATGATTCCTAGCTAGATCGATTTATCGCCCCCGAAACCCCCTATATACTAAATTTCATGAATATCGTTGGAGCCGATTCCGAGATTCCAATTATATATATACAAGAATTGCTCATTTAAAGATATAAGATAAATAACCTGAGATTTAATAAAACGGGGACAACGGGAAGTAATTTTAAATATTTTGTTCCGCTGTACCCGTTAGACGGGGACACAGAGTCTGGGGACAATGGGAATACACCAAAATGTTGACTTTCGCCTCCGCTCAGTCCTCCAAAAGACTATGTACCCAATATTCTCTACATGTATTATCATGTAGTAATCTAGTATCATAAATAAGATAGCGCCAGTTTTACAAAACTAATGCTAGGCCATAAAATTTCCCGTATGTAAATACAGCTGACGCAACCGACCAGTTACTGGATTTCCAATACAAACTAGAGGATTTGTGTATGGAAATACTAACAGTTACTCATCTATGCATTTTTCCACTAAAAAAGTTCACATAAACTGAAATTCTAGTTATTTATGTAGTGGAGGCCTCTTCTGCAAGGGACCGCCTGGGGAATCACCACATCTTTGCCAGATATTCATCCGCCAAGCAGTAGTGTGCAAACATTACTGTGTTCCGGTTTGAAGAGCACTCTTTCCAGCGAAATTATTGGGCTTATGAGACTTTAGAGTCGGTGTCTCACGGTGACGAGCGCAATACAGTGCCGCGCAAGATTATGTAATGCAAAGTTCTGGGTGGCACTTTAACTGTTGTGTTGCCCATAAGGGCAGGCGTAACGCTTACCATCAGGTGAACGACTTGCTCGTCTCGTCACTCAGTCAAATTTAAAAAACCAAGGCTCATAGGTAAGCCAAGTGTTCTATTCTAACCTACTATACCAATCAGGTATTATGTTAGGTACCTTTAAAACTGAACACTGCAACGGTCGATTATTAGGACCTATCCATAAAGCACGTCACACGTTAAAAAGGGGGAGGGGGTCGACGAAGTGTGACATTATGTGACCAGGGAAGGGAGGGGTTCTAAGTTTCGTGACGTCACTTTTCAAAATCATAAATACATCTAAATGCTAAAATGCCAAATAAAACTAATTTCTCAACTGCTGTTTTAATTTAATAATTTGTAGATGTAAAATTACAATTATAGTATGTAACGTGACACTAGGGAAAGTTTTAGAAAGTTAATTCACTGTTCTGTGGATACATAATACTTATCAAGTAGATATGCGGGCACACCACAGATGACAGGGTACAATATTTTTTATGTAATTTCGGCCTAAAGTCACACCTATCTCGCCATGATATCAATGGTATTAATTTTATCTCGTGCGAAGATTATATACGCTTTAGATTTCGCTTGGAAACGATAAAACACCGTCAACAAATGGAAATTTTCAGCAGACGAGTTTAGATGGCGAAAAATATGTCAGATGTTTGCCGCAAGCAAGATACCGGTAGGTTAGGTCCATTCTGAGGTCTTACATATTGGGTCATCATCATCATCCCATATCGGCCCACTGCTGGGCACGGGTCTCTCCTCACTTTCGCGAGGAGGGTTAGGCCATAATCCACCACCGGGGCCCAGTCCGGATTGGTGGATAACATACCTACCTCCGAAATAATTCTCGGGTAGGTATGTGGGTTTCCTCACGATGTTTTCCTTCACCGAAAAGCGAGAGACAAGGTATGTACCTGCTATCTATTTGTCGCAATGGCGAAAATGACAATTTCAATAAACAGACAGAAGTTATATAGTCACTGATTTCAGCGGGTACGCTGAAAATGTAAATTAATTGATACTGTTTGATGTCGAACTTAATAAGTTAAGGCTGTGACCGATGCAAACTTTATTCTTTCAAACATGGAATGTCAAAAAAAAATATCGTTTTAAAATGTATGCTTCAGATTTGACTTTACTTTAATGAATTTATTTGTGGTTAAATTATATTATGATATATAATTTTGTATAAAAAAAAAGCTAAATCTCTTTTTTTATATCTGTCATTGTTTAATGAAATCAATTTAGTGTGGTTTTACATTCAGCTAAAGCCTTTTAACAGTAAACATGTCCTTTTAGACGTGTTTACGCACGGAGCTGTTTGCATAACAGCCACTGTACCGTACGCGCTAATTTGGACGTTATTGCAAAGCGATGTTAATCGATATTCGCTGTTAGCTCGGACACGCATCTAGCTGGAATTTTTTCCTTCCGTCTTGTCCCTAAATTGGAACGTTTCGTATATGGCGGGAAATTTAAATTTTAAACGGTTTTTTCGTTTTCAGAGCTAGACCGTGTAACTATGTAAAATGATAACGTAAATTGTGACAATCGTACATCACTGTTTACATTATTGGGTATAGATATTTAACAATATGGCACCATATTACCTAAAACAACATATGTACGTAATTATCACTCGCTTTTCGGTGAAGGAAAACATCGTGAGGAAACCCACATACCTACCTGAGAATTATTTCGGAGGTAGGTATGTGATCCACCAATCCGGATCTGGCCCCCGTGGTGGATTATGGCCAAACCCTCCTCACGAAAGTGAGGAGAGACCCGTGCCCAGCAGTGGGACGTTATGGGTTGATGATGATGATTACCTAAATAAGCCAATTTTTCTTGAGTAATCAAGTGGATGTAAAGATTTTTATAAAATAATGTAGAATTGTCTAAAAACAGTTCGTTAATTAAATTTCCCGCAATATGCGAAACGTTCCACCTTAACAGTCTGAACACGGATATTAATTACGTTACTGGTCGACCACGATGGCGCGGCGTGTATGACGCCCTTTAGCATTGAAATGAAATATTGATGATTGAAAATTAATGGCATTGTTTACGATAATGAACTGATTATCAATTTTTGTATCTGCAAGAAAAGAAAATGAAAAAAAAATTAAATGAAATGTGATTTATTGCCTCAACAAAAAAATAACTTAACTTCATTTACATGATTAAATCTAAAATCAAGGCAAGCGTGTTGCTTTTACAATCCATATTTTAATTTTGAGCTGATGACAAAAAATAAAGAAATTCATTAAAGTGATTTTTTTTTAACAAATGCATTTTTCCAAAAAATCAATGCAATTATGCTGTAAATTGTCGGTCCCGGGTCTTATCGGTGAGTGACGAGCGCAGTGCAGTACCGCGGAAGATTATACAATGCAAAGTTCTGGGTGGCACTGTAATTGTTATGGGCAGGCTTAGCGCTTACCATCAGGTGAACGACTTGCTCGTCTCGTCACTACTTCAAATGAAAAAAAACTCTTGTCAGAGAATGACTAAAGTTTGTGTAAGGTTGATAGAAAAAGCTCAAGAAGCTATACGTTCAATGCTGAATAATCAATGTCTCCACGCCCCAGCAGCCGTAGTATTCTGACATTAAAATTCTAAGCAGAGCAAACGATTAGCTTTATTTAATCATTTGTAAGCAATACAACTCGGCCATTTCTCCAGTTTTAATTACAAACTGGCTTCGTTTCCAGTCCAGATTCGTTCTTATTATTCAGAAAGAAAATATTTTTACGAAAGTATATTAGCTTCTTGATGAAATATTTTTTATTGTTGATTTTTGGTTCCGTACCCGAAGGGTAAAACGGTACCCTATTACTTAGACTCTGCGGTTTGTCTGTCTGTCTGTCCGTCTGTTACCAGGCTTGAACCATGATAGTTAGACAGTTGAAATTGTCACAGATGATGTAATTCTGCTGCCGCTATAACAAAAAATACTAAAAAACAGAATAAAATAAATATTTAAGGGGCTCCCATACAAAAAACGTGATTTTTTTGCTCGATATTGAAAACGGCAACAGGTAGACGCTTGGAATATTCACAGAATATTGAGTAATAATATAATAAAACAAAGTAAGCACGGATAATACGGTAATAATATAATAAAACAAAGTAAGCACCCATACAACAAAGTAGGCACGGAACCCTTCATGCGCGAGTTCTACTCGCGATTGGCCGGTTTTTTTTTAATTTTACGGTCGCGAAGCCAAGCTGCTCTTTTGTTTGTCAACCTTAATTAACTTTAGGTGGGTTACATTCAGGGTCATTTCCATTAGTCCTATAGCCCGTTGTTATCGATAAAAAGTTTCATACTTTAGTAACCAGGAAATCCCCAACAATAAAAATAAAAATATGAATCTGGTAAAGATGAAGAAAAAGATAAAATTAATGACGCCAATTCTGTTGGGACAAACTAAACTAAAAATTAATTCGGCAGCTCTAAAGTTATTGTCCTCCCTTTTGTTTTCACAAGGTTAAACAGAGACCACAAATCATTTGTCAGTATTAAGAAAATGTTAAGGCATATTTTGTAACAGCAGAATCGGCACGGATATGAATCTTAAAATACGATAAATTAGTTAAAAATGCTACTATAGCTTCAATTACTACCTGCGACAGCTTCCATGGCGTAAGTGTATGGTGAGCCAACAACGAAGTGTGAAGTGTTGTGTTTGAGACCGGAACAGGATAGGAGGGATCAGGTTCTATGTTTTTTTATTTGACAGAGTGACGTGACAAGCAAGTCGTTCACTAGATGGTAAGCGCTACGCCTGCCCATAACAGTTACAGTGCCACCCAGATAGATAATTAAAAAAAAACACTTTATAAAGACTCTACCACCATACTGAACCGATTCATATTAAATACATTTGAATAAATGCCAGTAAGAAAACGCCACTACTGGAAAACAAATTTACTTTCAATACACGATTACTGCGTAGAGACCTATTATACTGACAAATAGGTATCTCTAAGTGAAAAATCATGTGAGGCTTTCGCTTGTCTCTTAGCTTGTATCTTATTTGTTGGCTGACTTGCGAATATCGAGCCTATTTTATCGTACTAAAAGGAAAATCATTACACTATTTCCATCAAAAGGAGGAGGAAATCTATATATTTAAAAATGTTATGTTGGTTTGTGTACGGTTCAAAAACTCAAAAAGTTCTGCACCGATCGAGCTGAAATTTTAGCATGATATATAATCCGCATCAAGGATTATTTTTATCTATTTTTTTCATCAGTGACATATCAGCGAATGTGCGAATGTGCCACAGCGAAGCGCGGCAGGGTACAGCTAGTTGTTAATAAATATTATAGAATTTATAATTTTTTTTGAGTATCGGTGTTTCAGGCTTTCAGCCCGCTATTTTGGGTAAAATATTGACTTCTTAAGATTGATGTATTGTACTATTTGTGGCCTATGTTTGATTAGATATTGCATTAACATATCACAAATATTTACGCTGAGTCTGGGTGTTTGTAAGACCATGGTCCTCGTAGTTCCTGATTCCCTAGATACGGGGAACCCTAATTAGGGGTCCGAATCTGTGATCGTGATGCGTCATTATTATTATTTTTATTTTAATAATAATAATGAATTAATTAAATGGATCGTGGTGACAGAAGTATCCAACTAGTCCACGAAAATGCAGTTTACTGACCATTAATTGACCAATGAAATCATTATTATATTTATCATTTTGGTATAACACTGTAACTGTAAGCTTACTATATCGATAAAAATGCTACACGTCATAATGCTAAGAAAGAAAGAAAGAAAGAAAGAAAGAAAGAAAGAAAGAAAGAAAGAAAGAAAGAAAGAAAGAAAGAAAGAAAGAAAGAAAGAAAGAAAGAAATAACATTTATTCTCACACAACTGCACACAACAGCCAACAACGTACTTATCGAAAGACAAGAAAAGAAAATGAAAACACATGATAAAGATAATAGTGTACGCAAATAGCCGGCGCGCAGTGACGTCAGACAAGGTCTGAGCTCAGAATAATGCTGTCAAACCACAACGCTGATGCTCCTCTCCTTCTTTGAAGAACCTGTAAATCTTACCGCTTTAATTTCTAAACTCTTCCGAACTGTAACCAGTTTCATCCCCACCATTGATCACAGAACACCGACTGTAAATCGACTGGAGCCGGACAAAGGAACATAAATTGTCTAACTTCGAGGTCTGTGTGAATGCCCGCTGGCGACCGAGGCGATCAAACTTTAATACATGAGCGGTGAGCGAGTACACCGGCCACTACGCTTATAATTATTATGCCTTATAGATAGGTACAATTTTTATAGAAACACCACAGAACAAAGAAAAAACCTGACAGCGTAAAAACTAATTAAAAAATCTAGAAAAATTTAACTATTAATAAACTCAAACTCAAACTCAAATCATTTATTGTAAATAGGCAAAATATTGCACTTTTACACGTCAAAAAAAAAATCTTATATATAAGTATAGAAATACAAAAAAAAGTCAAAATATTATGATCTACGAAACTAATGATTTTTATCTTATTATGGTTTGAGTTAGAAAAAGGATATTTCCCTTTCAAGTGGTGACTCATGCCTGAGTCTGGCACAGGAAAAGGAAAACTCCATTGACTCTACCAGTACTTCGGGAATACGCCCGTTAGAGAAGATCTCCGTTAGAGAAACTCTACGGCGATGTCATTTTTTAAATTTTAGTCAATCTTTTTTTTTTTTAAACCATAATATACAATATAAAAAAAATTATTCTATTGACAATATTATGATATACCATCATTACCAAACTATTAAATTACATTATTGAAATTGTATAAATTACGTTACTTATCATTATCATGGATAATAAAAACTAGAAAGAAAGAAACAAGATCAGTAGTTTAGAATTCTATTAAGTAACACTGAATAACTACTATTATTATAATGCAGAACAGAACGACCAATAGTCTGGCCCATCAAAATTTTACCAATGAAATCTTACCAAGGGGCCAGGATGACTGGTAGAAAATGCTACTTAGAATTAAGTACTCCTTGTACTCCATTTGTGTGCTAAAGAATAAATAAATAAATAATAAGGGGCCCGACAAAATCCAGTCAAAATAGGTTCAAAATCCAGTCCCATATGCCCAGTAGTGTTGCTGAAAATAGTGCCCTTCATATCAGGAGGCGTTCCATGACCTCTTATAGCGATCCAATTGAAGACCTAAACTGAACCGCGTCGCATAATCGTACCGTGGCGTCTTATTTTTTATGTTGCTGCCATTTTCAACCTAAACTGTATTCAGATGTCATGGTATGCCTCCTGAATACAGTAATGTTTGCACACTACTGCTTGGCGGATGAATATCTGGCAAAGGTGTGGTGCTTGCAGATCGCTTGCAGAAGAGGCCTACTACTACAAAATATTACATACTTATAACTGTTGATAATAGTTATGATTTATCCGCCAACTGCTTTAATTTGTACGCCTGTGGAATTCGATGTGGTGATGCTATATTGAGTGACAATAGAAATTGATTGAACTAACAACGCCTCTGCGTAGTTAATAGGCAGTATGGGGGCAACCTCTTGAGGCTTGTAAAAGTGTCTAGGTATGTCCTTTGTCGAAGATTTTATAAGCGTTTTTCTCTGCCGCCGCTTCCATATATTTATACGCCCTCTTTTTACCACACTGTCAAAAAGAGTATTATGTTTTTGTAATCCATCTTACGTTTAGAATTTTTATAAGTACAGCTTTATTAATTTGAAATGATAATTTTTTTTTCATTTCTCGCACAGAGTATGAATAGCTATTGCTATTCAACGTGGAAATGCAGCCAGTGTTCTTGGCACCATGCCTCATGGACACCCTCTTTTGTTAGGTTTTAAAGTTTATCTATTTAATTATTGTAATTTAAACTGTGTCAATAAAGAATAGAATAGAAAACTCTTTATTGTACACCAGAAACAAAAATAAACACAGTACAGAAAAAATACAATAGGTAAACAAGGATTTTTGTTGGATAAATAGGTATCTTTTATTAGGTTTTAAGTTTTGGTTATTTAATTATTGTTGTTTAAGTTGTTTCAATAAAGAGGCTTTTTGTTGGATAAATAGTTAAATAAAATTTCAAGTTCAATACAAATCTCAGTACTTTGAAAATTTCCAATCAAAAACCAATTACGTGGTAAATGTAAAAACCATTTTGCAGCGAAGTCGGGAATAGACAAAACAAAGACAAGTGAGGTCAATAAAACTTAGTTACTAGAGACTCCATACTGTTTCTACTGCAAATAAACAGACGAAAAAGCTTACAAATATATTTGACTACAACAAAGTGGCGATTGAAATTTATATGCTCTCTTATTTGTGTTTATTTAGTTTCTATTTCGACACCATAGTGCTTTTTGTTCTGTATTTACGAAAGAAAGTAAAGATTTCTGCTATGAAGCCACAAAATTGTGTACCGTTTGCATTGCAGCTATTTGTATAGAGAGAAAAGAACTTTATACTAGCTTTGATTCTACTCGGGGTCTGTTGTTTCTTGAAGTCTTATTGTTATTACGAGTTTTCTATGAAACTATACCTTAACACAGTTAACTGGATTTCTTGTAGATTTATTATACACTAAAATGGGATATAAAGTATCCTATGTTCTATTTCAGGACCTCAGGAACGTATCAGTCATTCAGGAAAGTATATATATGCTAAATGTCATCAAAATCATCAAAAATCAAAATTCATTTTCCATTGTAGCAGTAAGACTGTGGAATGCGTTGCCGGCGGGTGTCAGAAAGGCTCCTAGAGACCTGTTTAAACGGTTAGTCCGTGATTTTTACGTCCAAAAGGTGCATTCTACAACTGCATAGTTTCTTTCTTTATTAAATTATTATTTTTTCTCACCTACTTGATATAATATATCCTTATCTATTTTATATTGTATTTATTAGTCTATTATAACGTTATATATTTAATTGTATTATAATAAAATATTCTATCACTAAATATCTTTTAAATATACTTTTCTCTGCTCTCTCGTTTTGCCACACCACCACCATTTCAGTTACACCTCCAGGATGACTGGTAGAAAATGCTACTTAGCATTAAGTACTCCTTGTACTCCATTTGTGTGCTAAAGAATAAATAAATAAATAAATAAAATCCATTCAGCTGTTTCGGCGTGAAGAGGGAACAAACAGACACACAAAGTTTCGCATAATTATAATATTAGTGAGAAACAGATTTTTATTAGGTACATCTTGTTGTGTATTTGCTCGCCTTGGAGCCTTAAGATATTCTGAAAAATCATTTCTTAAAATCCGTCTTACATTAAAAACGTGATATTTTTATTCGTCTGTGTTCGAACTTGCTTTTGTAAGCGAGTTGCCTTTCCACATTTCAATTTTATTCAGACCCAAACCCGCGTAATGTCGATTGTCAGCATTCCATCATTCCTTCTACCAGAAAACACCAGAGAGTTTCTAGCACGGTTGTTTTAGTTTTACCTTGACACAGACGAAATTTCTCGTTAGCCCGTTTAACACGTTTACTGTTGGAAACACACACGTCTTTGTTTTTATAATTTTACGGCAAGCGAAAACACGTGTGGCGTGTGAACCCGCACTGCTGAATTGACAATTTTATCGCACCAGTTGTGTGCGCCCGCACTTCGATTGAGTTTAGTTACGACACAACGCCAGTAAACAGTAAACACACACGCTGTGTGAAGATTCGCAAAAGGCCAAAAAAAGTAAAACGGTTCAGCAATGAACGTGTTCAGCTGTCCGCAGAGATACTATTGGGTATCGGACCTACTCTTTCTTATTTATGCCTATTAGTAACTACGCGAGTAGTAAAAATAAGGGCGTTTCAAAGTATTTATATCTATTGTTATATTCTTTCTTATCGGGTATCAAGAGTAAGAACTGGCCGATTGCCTGGAGCCTTCAAATGTCACAAGAAACTGTTAGTTCCCAGTACTTTAGAAGTCCCTTTGAAGGAACTACTGAGGTTTTTCTGTCCCTGAAATAAACTACTTTACGAAGTTTCTTTATTGTGCGTTTTCTTTACAAAAGAAAGTGTTAACTTTAACTCTACCTCCAATAAAGCAAGGACATGTCCGAGTCAACAGTTTAATGGCCTTTTTATACACAACATTAAGCTCCTGAAAACGTCCCAGTTGATGAGAAAACGTGTTTATGATTACGCTGATGTTCCTCTTTCTAAAGGCATTCATATCAATGGCTATTAACGGAGTTTATGGCATTGCTCGAGTTTCCATTATGGTTTGTTTCGGTGGTTTATTGGTGGAATTATGGCATACATTTTCTTGGAACTTTATTTTGTGGAAAGATGTAGTCTCCGCCTATCCTAACGGAGAAAGGCGTTACTGTGTGTATGTATGTACTATGTCGTGCTTTATTTATTTTGTATTTTAGACACTTGACAAATGGTTCACTTTTGCAACAATGGTTTGATTTTGTCTTTGAATTCTAATGCTCGATGTAACTGTAGAACATTCATGGGTATGACAGAATGCCTGTCTGAAGGTACGTCTTACTTTGTAACGTTGCTCGTTATTTGGGACCATTCTGGCACCTTAGTCGATTGGCGGGACTTATGGGTACCGTCGGGCTTTCAAAGCGCAAACTCAAAGGATGTACTGACTGTAGTACAGATGCGAGCCATGGTTTCTTTTCAATAAAATGAAAAGAAGAATTTTCTCTTAATAGGCTTATTGTTAAAGAATGTTTCTCTAGAATTTCTAAGCCTGAAACTGCGAAAATAAAACGATTTGTTTGAGAAGGACAATAGGTTAAAAAATAAAATTGTCTAGTTGGACAAAATATGTCTGTGAGTCTGGAATCCCGAACGTGGTAAACTTTACTGAACTTTTATATACGCATCTAGACAAAAATGAGGTAGGCTTATTTTAAATTATCAAACTCGAACTTCAAGGTTAGCTTCAAATAGACGCTAGGCTGAATTATATGTAGTTAATTTCTTTTTAATATTATGCGCCAACTTATATGATTTGTAGAACAATTCTTAATTTGATTTTCGCCATTGTTACTGTACCGCCAGAAAGATATGTTAGGTAATTAATTTACAATGTTGAGATCGATAGTTTTAACACATTATGCTGTATTGGAGTAAGATAGATAGCTAATCCAATCATCATCAACCCATAACGTCCCACTGCTGGGCACAGGTCTCTCCTCACTTTCGTGAGGAGGGTAAGGCCATAATCCACCACGGGGGCCCAGTCCGGATTGGTGGATAACATACCTACCACCGAAATAATTCTCGGGCGGATATGTGGGTTTCCTCACGATGTTTTTCCTTCACCGAAAAGCGAGTGATAATTACGTACATATGTTTTACAGAAACACATTGGTACGTGCCTGCACTGGGATTTGAACTCACGACCTTCTGATTGGAAGGCGGACGTTCTCCCACTAGGCTACCACCGCTAATCCAATAATGACGACTTATCGTTGTGTAAAATAAACATAAAGCGTTGATTTTAAGAATTTTAACTGACAAGATCATAAAATTTTAATACTGTCTATCTCGATTACATAAAACTTCCACTCGACAGGCTGAAGTAAAAAAAATGTGAAACGATTTTCCGGCACGCAAATATACACTTGTATTTTATTCAGATTGTCTCGGATAAAATAAATCTTTAGATTTCACGTTACAAGCTTCTGAATAAATAAATGTGCTCAACTTTCTTTAGAGTACTTGTAACTGTATTTTATTGTCAAATTCATAGTCCAATAAGTAGGTACTAAAATACACTGTATGTATTTTGTCAATGGTTAAAACCTCTATTGATATCAAAGGTGATGATGGTGGTGTCCTCCTTGACAGATCCGTCAACGGTGAAAAAAAAGGCGATAAAACGTACACAGTTACTATCGAAACTGTTGGGATATTTCGCCTCTCGACTATAAATTCGACTCTCAGTGTGTTTCTTTACCGAGTGGGAATATTATTTCACGTGCCAAAATAGAAACTAAGCTATTTATTATGTAGAATACACAAAAACGTAAGGGATACGATGTTTATTTTATGTTTTATTATTGTACTGGAATTTTAATTTTTGCTTTTTAGAGCCAGCACTTTGGTCTGCCTTATATCACTTCCTGCAAGACCTTTCCGACCTAATCTATCCAGTGGAACAGAATTCAAAGTTCCAAGTACGTACGTTTCAAAGCGTGATCTTCTCCCATTATTTCGATGTGACCTACCTATCGAAGCCTATATTGTTCCCTTCTCCATTTTTGTCTATCCGCCATTTTCCCATCGGCCTATCTCCTAACATCATCACCTATTATTTATGCCCCAATGAATTATGGGTCATAAGGGAGGGTTTTGCCATGGTAACGGTGGAACAGGGGTGCTAAGAATCTTTGAAAGAATTATTCGTAGGACGGAGGAGGACCGACGACCTCGTGCGAGACGCGAGCCGCTGGATGCAAACAGCTAGCAACCGCTCGTTTTGGCGTTCTATGGAGGAAGCCTATGTTCAGCAGTGGACGTCTTCCAGCTGATGATGATGAATTATGTGTCTACCTTTCCATCACCATCACCTATTTTTCTCTATTCCATTAGTCTGTATTTGCCCGAAGTCCTTTCTTAGATTATTGTTCCACATATTTATAGTCAATATTTTTTTTATAACTGCAATAAAATTGTAGAACTAGCAAGGAATATCAGGTTTAACTACTCCTTGAGATGCGGCGCTTTTTATTTTACTCTAGTGAATATAATATCTTGTCGTTTACCATTCTGGATTATGACGCAATAACGTTATTTTTATACCGTTTTTTAATTTGACTGCGCGTAACGTCTGGAATTAATTTGTCTGACAAACATTCGATGCATTTGAGCCTTAACACAAGGGCGTTAAGGCCTACAATGTTTTATACGTTAGGTTTGTAAAGAAATTGTAACGCATTAAAGCTTCAACCCTTTAAGACCAGCTTTACTATGCATTGGAAATTGAATTTTATTACGCTGGTGCTTTGGAGTTTTTTCTATTGTATATTATTTGCATCAAAAAGAGACTAATGCATACTAAGTACGTCTATGTTATTTGAAACCATCGACTGTAATGTGAAATAGCTTTAATTTGAATTGTTTTGATCTCCTTTTGCATATGAAAATTTAGAACCAATGTATCAGGATGACGAGCGCAGTGCAGTGCAAATGCAATGTAATGTTCTGGTGGCGCTGTAACTTTTATGGGCAGGCGTAGAACTTACCATCAGGTAAATGGCTTGCTAGTATCGTTACTCAGTCAACTAAAAAAGCTATAATATTGTCAGATATTTATAGATCATGATTTCTAATGGAATTTCATATATCTAGAGTAACAGGAACTACAATGACTATAGTTCCACGAACACTCACAGCAAACAGGCAAAAACCTGTGATTCAACATTGTTACCCTTGTAGTGGAAACTCCACTACATTTATACGTAGCTATAAGTAGTAAAAATTGTTTGTTATTAGTTAGGATATAGTCGTAAGTCGTGCACAAATAAATAGTTATTCTCATTTGTATCATTATCCCAATTAGCTTAGTATAGGTAGGAAGTTAACAAATAGACTAATAGAAACTATGTGATAGTCTAGGGCACATAGGTAAACGAGCCAAGTAATTCCAGAACTTAACGCTATAGTTATAAGGTGCACATTGCAACATAAAGTTTAGGCTTTGGGGCTCTCCACACGGTAAGGTTCCGTGATAGCTCTGTATTTTATGTCACAGATTAGGTAGGAGTAATTGCAGACTGTACGCCGACAGCCATTTGTGAGAGGCTTTCGCTTTAAGGTAAGGGAACGACATAGAATAGTAATTTGTAAGATTTAGTATATAAGTAGGGCAAATTCGTAATAAATTCACGTTACACCGGACAGAGACTTTCATTCAAAGTGCAACACCCAACCAGTCAACACCTCCAGTGACTACATAATAATATTCGGGGTGCCACGATATTTGATCTTTACCTGGCACCACGAAATTGGTGACCCCGACGTGATAGAAGATACGCAGTTACACAGCAAGATGGAGAAAGGAGACGCTGAACCGGGCGCTACGACGAGCGAGCTGGCGACTGTATCGCTACAATCACGCATTCCACCGTTCTGGCGTGAGAACCCGCGTCTATGGTTTGCGCAGTTCGAGGCAGTTGTCGGCGCAAGGAAAGTCGGCGACGAACAAAAATACAACTTGGTCATCCCTGTACTAGAACGGACGGACATCGAACAAGTCAGCGACATCATTTTGAGTCCACCGGCATCGGGCAAATACGACATTCTGAAAGAGAGGCTGATCTCCGTGTATCAAGAGTCCGAGCACAAACAGCTACAAAAACTGCTCAGCGGGCTAGAGCTTGGAGACCAGAAGCCTACACACTTACTCAGGCGGATGAGAGACCTTGGAGGCAACAGATTCCCAGACGATGCTCTGAAAGTCATATGGATGAGTCAAGTCCCCAGTCAGATGCGCGCCGTGCTAGCTGTAAACACAGAGTCGTCGCTCGATGGGCTAGCAAGTATGGCTGATAAAATGATGGAGCACACCGAACACTTGTCAGTCTCTGCAATCAACTCTTCAGCATCGAGTTCCAGTTCCAATAATATGGGAAATGCACAATTTGAATTTCTGTCGAAACAAATAGAAAAGTTGACACTGGAGATCGCGGAGCTACGTGTGACAAGGACAGACAGATATCGCAATCCCTCTCGCACACGCAACAATTTCCGCTCTCGTTCTCGCTCTCACACACCTGGCGAAGCGAGACGGAAACCTGGAGATCCGGACTGGCAATGCAAATATCATTTTCGTTTTGGCAACAAGGCGAAGCGATGTGAATCACCGTGCTCGAAGAAGAACCAGAAAAACTAGACCAGACATCGACCATGGCGGGCGTCGATGTCCCATCCGCTAGCCACCGCCTGTGCGTCATCGACATTAACTCCAGAGAGCGATTCCTCGTCGACACCGGCGCTGATATATCCGTACTAGCTGCAAGTAAAACCAAGAAAGGTCAGACAACCACATCAAAGTATCAGCTATACGCCGCAAACAACACGCCGATACGTACCTACGGAGAGCGAACACTAGAACTCAACTTAGGTCTACGGCGTAGCTACAAATGGACGTTCGTAGTCGCTGATGTTAAAACATCAATACTTGGAGCTGATTTTTTAAGAAGACATAGATTACTTGTCGATCTACATCACCGGAAACTAATCGACGAAGTCACAGCCATCGACGTAAATGTTTTCAAAGTCAAGAACAACGATCCTGCAGTCTTCATGGTCAGTCGTGACCACACTTACCATGACATCCTGACGAAGTATCCCGATGTTCTCCGAGTGCTGTCAATGAAGATACCTATGAAGCATAGCGTCACGCATCGCATTGAAACTACAGGGCCGCCTTTATTCGCGCGACCACGGCCACTACCGCCCGACAAGTACAAGGCAGCCAAACTGGAATTTGAGAAGATGATGGAAATGGGGATCTGTGAACCAGCCAACAGTCCCTGGGCCAGCCCATTACACGTAGTCACGAAGAAAGATGGCTCACTACGTGTGTGCGGAGATTACCGCAGACTGAACGCGGTAACCATTCCCGACCGCTACCCTATACCGCGCATTCAAGATTTCACGTACCAGCTACACGGGAAGACGGTATTTTCGAAGCTCGACATCAAGACTGCTTACTTCTGGATTCCCATGGAAAAAGAAGATGCAAAGAAAACTGCGATCACAACTCCTTTTGGCATGTTTTCATTCAACTGCATGCCATTTGGATTGAGAAACAGCGCGCAGACGTTTCAACGATTTATGCACGAAGTACTCCGAGGGCTGGACGAGATCGCATACTGCTTTGTCGATGATGTCCTGATCCATTCTCCAGATCCTGAGACGCATAAAAAACACTTAGAGCAAGTACTGGAACGCTTGAACAAACACGGCATCGGACTCAACATAAACAAATGCGAGTTTGAAAAAAACAAGATCGAGTTCCTCGGATATGAAGTCTCATATGAAGGCATTAAGCCAACAGAAGCCCGCACTCAAGCCATCAGCAATTACCCAAAACCAAAGACGGTACAAGAACTACGAAGATTCCTAGGCATGGTGAACTTCTATCGTGATTGTTTACCACATCAAGCCGAACATCAGCATGAATTGAACCGGTACCTGCACAACTGTAAAAAGAACGACAAAACGCCAATAGCATGGACAGCAGACGCAGACAAGGCTTTCGATAAATGCCGCCAAAGCATCCTCGACGCCACTACTCTGACGCACGCAGTACCAAATACTCCACTCTGTCTGATGACGGACGCTTCAGATTGCAGCCTAGGCGCTGTACTACAACAGAAAGTGGGACAAGTGTGGAAGCCACTTGCTTTCTTCTCGAAGACGATGAGCGAAACACAAAGGAGATACAGTGTATACGATCGCGAGCTCTTAGCGATTTATACAGCTGTCAAACACCTGCGCCGGCTTATAGAAGGAAATCACGTGACCATCTATACGGATCACAAGCCGCTGTCGTACGCGCTCACCAGGCCTCCCAACAGTAGCGATACCCCGCGACGGGAAAGACAACTACACTTCATTAGTCAGTTCTGTTCAAGCATCAAGTACATCAACGGCGCTCGCAATGAAGCTGCGGATGCGATGTCAAGAATAGAAGAGATACAATCATCACCTATCATCAATTATGATAAACTATCTGAAGAGCAAGACATAGACGAAGAGTTGAAAAAGTTACGAGCAAATCCTATACTAAAATTTGCAAACGTAACTTTACCAGGCGTTTCAAGAGCGATTACATGTGAAACTTCAACAAAGAACGTACGCCCGTACCTACCACCTAGTTATCGTCACGCAGCATTCAAAGCGCAGCACGATATCAGTCATCCAGGAATAAGAACGACGAGAAAAATTATGACAACAAAGTACTTCTGGCCGTCGATGAACAAAGACGTCGGAAGGTGGGCAAAATCGTGCGTGGGTTGTCAACGTGCCAAAGTTCACCGGCACGTCAACAGTCCGCTAGGCGAGTTCCCCGAATCAGAAAGGTTCGAGCACATCCACATGGACATCGTGGGACCACTGCCACCATCAAGAGGATACAGATACCTCGTCACTATCATAGACCGATGTACTAAGTGGCCAGAGGCGATACCAGTCGAGAGCATCACTGCCGAAAGCGTAGCCAGAGCATTGTACGAAGGGTGGATATCACGATTTGGAACGCCGATCCGAGTGACTACCGACAGAGGAACACAACTACTTTCCTCGTTGTTTACCATACTGATGAAGAAACTCGGTATCACCCACACGAAGACCACAGCATACCACCCGCAGGCGAACGGACAAGTTGAGCGATTGCATCGCACATTAAAAGTTGCTCTGATGGCAAGAAGTGCAAGCACAAGATGGAGCGAAGAGCTGTACACCGTCTTACTTGGCCTACGAACGGCTATGCGAGAAGAAACGAACTACAGTCCAGCCCTGATGACATATGGGGCAACACTAAGGCTCCCGTCGGACTTCTTCGTACCTACGAAGTCGAAGATTGAAGACGCTGAGTTTGTACGCCGTCTGACAGAAACAATGGCATCACTAACGCCAGTGAAAAGGAAGATAGCAACGAATAAAGAACCGTTCGTTTTCAAAGACTTGGCATCATGCAGTCACGTATTCGTCCGGAACGACACCGTACGAAAACCGCTGACCCCACCCTATGATGGACCATACGAAGTACTAAAACGAGGTGACAAATACTTCAAACTGCAGTTACCACTACGCACATCTAACGTCTCAATAGACAGACTTAAACCAGCGCATCTATGCAATGACGAGGCGAAACCGACGAAAGAAAAGGACACATCGGTCGCAGCTACTCCAACGACTGACGTCACGCCAGCGCCTGAGTCATCACAACCGCAGTCAGCGAAGCCTTACACTACGAGGTCCGGCCGCACCGTTAAACCTACGGTACGCTTCGCTTGAAGGGGGGTTATGTAGTGGAAACTCCACTACATTTATACGTAGCTATAAGTAGTAAAAATTGTTTGTTATTAGTTAGGATATAGTCGTAAGTCGTGCACAAATAAATAGTTATTCTCATTTGTATCATTATCCCAATTAGCTTAGTATAGGTAGGAAGTTAACAAATAGACTAATAGAAACTATGTGATAGTCTAGGGCACATAGGTAAACGAGCCAAGTAATTCCAGAACTTAACGCTATAGTTATAAGGTGCACATTGCAACATAAAGTTTAGGCTTTGGGGCTCTCCACACGGTAAGGTTCCGTGATAGCTCTGTATTTTATGTCACAGATTAGGTAGGAGTAATTGCAGACTGTACGCCGACAGCCATTTGTGAGAGGCTTTCGCTTTAAGGTAAGGGAACGACATAGAATAGTAATTTGTAAGATTTAGTATATAAGTAGGGCAAATTCGTAATAAATTCACGTTACACCGGACAGAGACTTTCATTCAAAGTGCAACACCCAACCAGTCAACACCTCCAGTGACTACATAATAATATTCGGGGTGCCACGATATTTGATCTTTACCTGGCACCACGAAACCCTGTACGGGCTTCGAACCCGCAACCTCACGGTGCACAATCGGCTCATCGCCAACTCACGCCATAGAAGTCGCCAACTGCTACAACTTAACCCAACTAATATGGTAATGATTTCATTATTCAACCTTTCCCTTACTTTGCGAAGCGCAAAACAGTTTCAGATTTCAGCGAATTAATGTAATAGATCAATCTCAATCAGAACCTGTGAGGGGAGCAGATGGCCTGAGCTGGTCCCGGCTTTTCACAAGATTAGCCTTCGAAATAATTGAGTTAACAAGGCCAAGTTCAGGAATTTTCGATTGTCAATAAAAGCATCGAATTCATGAGGAACTACCGGAGCCGGAGCTGTTTCGCCCGCGAAAGTCCCGTTTTTCAGTAGTAATTCGAATTTCCCCAGGACTAAAACATAGTCTATAGCATGCAAGAATAATGTAGCTTTCTGTTAGTAAAAAAAAATCGTAATCGGATCAGTAGTTCCGGAGAATACCTCCTACGAACAAATAAACAAGCTTTCATCATCATCATAATAGACAGCTCATCCAACCCACTGCAGGGCATAAGCCCCCTCCCTCTTACGCCATTCATCCCGGCTTTGGGCCAATCTGGTCGATACCTAACAACACATCGTCGACAACATGTCGTCGATCCACCGTTGGATCGGTTTTCCGCGGCAACAAACTTTACCTCTTTTTAAAACATATTAATGTCCCACCTGCGACAGTCCTCTTTTGTACAACCTTGTACGGAACTGCTGCCAGTATTTGGATATAGCTTATTATATTATCAGATTTAGTTTGAATCAAGGTTTTAGTTTATGTGAATTATTTGTCTAATAAATCTAAAAGGAATTAGCATTTGGACACTTTACCTATCTACACCGATAGCGGCTTGTTAGACTAGTTTAAGTTAATATATTTCAATGACCTATTTATTGGAAGTAAAACTAATACGAACTAGCTAATCTACTACTGGAACTAATAATTAATCGATTTTATAATATCACAATAGGACAAATTAGTCTCGAAACAAATATTACTGGAGCTATACAACTAACGCTAAATTAAGTTAATTAGATTAACTACAATTCCACTTATTATTTTTATCATATACCAATGCTATTATACATGAAAATAAGTGTAAACTTCAGTGTTATCAAAAGTCACAATTTAAAAAAAAAAGAAGTTTTTGGATAATAAAATCGGTGAAGTCATTTTTCAAAAAGTTCTGATAAAAATCGAGATATAATGCTTAAAGGGCAGGCCAGGATGACTTCCCAGGATCCTGTGCAGTTACCCTGGCCTGATGATGTACCTTTGACTCATGGTGAATGTTCCTAAACCGTTTCCCGTGTTGTATGAACTGTCAGGGGGTCAGCGCCCGCCACTGATTTGATCTGTACCATTATTTTTTTATACTTATGACTGAGTGACGAGCCGAGCAAGTCGGTCACCCGATGGTAAGCGCCACGCCTGCCCATAACAGCTACAGTAACACCCAGAATCTATTGCGGCACTGCACTGCGCTCGTCACCCTGAGACATCAGCTCTAAAGTCTCATATGTCCAGTAATTTGGTTGGAAACAGTGCCCTTCAAACCGAAACACAGTAATGTTTGCACACTACTGCTTGGCGGATGAATATCTGGCAAAGATGTGTCTGTACTTCCCCAGGCAGTCTCTTGCAGAAGAGGCCTCCCACTACATTAAATTACCTTAAATTAATTTTTAATTCCTAACTTATTCTGCTGAGACAGCGACCCAATATAGATCCTTGACACAGAACAACTCGAGGCAACACTTTAAACATTGGCGACCAAAAAAAAAATCATGTACGAAACGTACAAAGAGAACTAAATCCAAATCCTCTGAATTTCGACTTTCACAGAGTTATGATATGAACGAAGGTAAATGAAATTGGATATAATAAAAATCCAATCTTTTTTGGGTATTCTGATGCCTTCTGATGCGGTCCCTGGTATGGAAGGGTCATCCCGTGTGATTATCTGATTATCCCGATGTATCCAGCATTAGAAATTACGTTTTTCGAGGGTCACGTCCTCGGGTTGTGATTAAATTACTAAATATTTACTGGAGTTGGGAATTTATTTAAATTTAGCGCCGGTAATATTTTAATGTATGAGAATATAATATTTTGATGAGGTGAACACGTGCTGGCTTCTATCAGTGACTTTTTGTATCGATATTATAGAAGACAGTTACCTACAACCACCATGGAAAATCTCACAAAAGGCATTCACAAAAAGAGCCTCATTACGAAGCTCATGCCTACAGCCTCCAAGAGATTAACAGAGCAGCTAAGAGATGACCACATGGGATGAGTCTGTAGGCCTAACACAGAAGAAATAGTAATTCGTGACCTACTTGCCTATGCTTGCGGCAATTGTTACGAATAGCCGTAATAAAAGCTAATGTGAAGTTATTCGTAGGTTGCGTTCTGACCACGGAACGAACGCAGCGGGTGCTACCGGGACACGTCTGAACTGGCATAATAGTGAGATAGACAGAATCATAGCTTCAGTCCAGCCGGTTGAAAGTACTTTGTCGTAATGCGGAAGAGCGATAAAATTATATATCTGCATTTACGTAGGTATGGTACTTTTACGCACGATGGCGAAATTGTCATGTGGCGCGAATGCCCAATACTTCGAATCCAATTGTTATTTTTCAATTGTAAACTGTTATCTCCAACATTTTTGCTGTTGTTACTTTCAATCTTTGTATTTTTTAATGATATTTTCTTAATAAAGACCATTTTACCTTCACAACTTTAAGGTTGCAGATGAGATTATGCTAAGTTTTTGTTAATACTGTAACTATACCTTTATTATTACCCAAGCCTTCGAGCTTACAAATAGTATAGGTAGTATACTAGTTATTCGTTACATTTGTGCTTGTTCTAAATATAAAACTCTGTTATCATTTATATCGATTTACGAGATTCGTCGACATAAGTATTTATGAGTCGTAAAACCTTCGGCGAACTCACAACTGTTTGTCTTACAGCAAATTATTGTAGAAAACACATATTTTGATCAAAGTGCTGTTAGTGTGATCTGGATGCTGATGAAGCTTTAACAGCAGCTTTTTTGGTGGTGACTGCATCATTGTATCGGAATATTTAGGAATTGGATAAATTTCATTAGTCTACGAAAAACTTTGATAAAGAAAGTTATTTATTGTAAAACCTTCAATTGTTATTTGAAGGACATATGAAGAACCATGGCTTTGGGTTTGACCAATGATAAAGTATGCTTGGATAAGCTTTCGCCAAATAAAAGCAATAAATATGGGACGCAGATAGGAAAGAAAATATCGTTATTAACTTTCTTAATCATCGCGTCCCATTTCTTTTTAAATCTTTAGGGAAATCTTTAGGCTTTTTCACACAAATAGAGCGATTTTTCATTTTCATTTCAATTCCCATGATTTCTTTTTGCGATGCATAAACTACAATCGAGATCTTTTGTGCTCCGTGTAGATGTCATTTGTTTTTCCCGTGTTGTATGAACTGTCAGGGGGTCAGCGCCCGCCACTGATTTGATCTGTACCATTATTTTTTTATACTTATGACTGAGTGACGAGCCGAGCAAGTCGGTCACCCGATGGTAAGCGCCACGCCTGCCCATAACAGCTACAGTAACACCCAGAATCTATTGCGGCACTGCACTGCGCTCGTCACCCTGAGACATCAGCTCTAAAGTCTCATATGTCCAGTAATTTGGTTGGAAACAGTGCCCTTCAAACCGAAACACAGTAATGTTTGCACACTACTGCTTGGCGGATGAATATCTGGCAAAGATGTGTCTGTACTTCCCCAGGCAGTCTCTTGCAGAAGAGGCCTCCCACTACATTAAATTACCTTAAATTAATTTTTAATTCTTAACTTATTCTGCTGAGACAGCGACCCAATATAGATCCTTGACACAGAACAACTCGAGGCAACACTTTAAACATTGGCGACCAAAAAAAAAATCATGTACGAAACGTACAAAGAGAACTAAATCCAAATCCTCTGAATTTCGACTTTCACAGAGTTATGATATGAACGAAGGTAAATGAAATTGGATATAATAAAAATCCAATCTTTTTTGGGTATTCTGATGCCTTCTGATGCGGTCCCTGGTATGGAAGGGTCATCCCGTGTGATTATCTGATTATCCCGATGTATCCAGCATTAGAAATTACGTTTTTCGAGGGTCACGTCCTCGGGTTGTGATTAAATTACTAAATATTTACTGGAGTTGGGAATTTATTTAAATTTAGCGCCGGTAATATTTTAATGTATGAGAATATAATATTTTGATGAGGTGAACACGTGCTGGCTTCTATCAGTGACTTTTTGTATCGATATTATAGAAGACAGTTACCTACAACCACCATGGAAAATCTCACAAAAGGCATTCACAAAAAGAGCCTCATTACGAAGCTCATGCCTACAGCCTCCAAGAGATTAACAGAGCAGCTAAGAGATGACCACATGGGATGAGTCTGTAGGCCTAACACAGAAGAAATAGTAATTCGTGACCTACTTGCCTATGCTTGCGGCAATTGTTACGAATAGCCGTAATAAAAGCTAATGTGAAGTTATTCGTAGGTTGCGTTCTGACCACGGAACGAACGCAGCGGGTGCTACCGGGACACGTCTGAACTGGCATAATAGTGAGATAGACAGAATCATAGCTTCAGTCCAGCCGGTTGAAAGTACTTTGTCGTAATGCGGAAGAGCGATAAAATTATATATCTGCATTTACGTAGGTATGGTACTTTTACGCACGATGGCGAAATTGTCATGTGGCGCGAATGCCCAATACTTCGAATCCAATTGTTATTTTTCAATTGTAAACTGTTATCTCCAACATTTTTGCTGTTGTTACTTTCAATCTTTGTATTTTTTAATGATATTTTCTTAATAAAGACCATTTTACCTTCACAACTTTAAGGTTGCAGATGAGATTATGCTAAGTTTTTGTTAATACTGTAACTATACCTATAACTTTGAGCATTTAAAAAATTCAAACAACAAAAATATTGTTTCTTACCTCTCAAAACTGCTGCCGGTAAGTTCATTGCCAATAGTTGATCGTTGACGACCAGTTTTCTAATATCCAGCGTAATGCCACCCCGAAATATGACGTCAACTAATTATTTTCTACTATCGAACATAAAGCTGAACCACACTTCCTTAAAGGCGTAAAGCTTAAGTACTGCATTACACAAATGGTCCCAGAAGCACATGAGTGTCCTCTTGCTCAACTTAGACGTTTACTGCGGTGCTTATCTTGGTTTCAGGTATAATGTTTACTTTAGTGGGGTATAATTGTGGGCGGCCATCACTGTTAATCTTTGCGCTCCCAGTCTCGGAAATAAATAGAATTGGACCCTAAGCCACTTCCACACAGGCAGTTTATTGGTTGTTAATATCGCAACGTTATCCCGATAATGCGTCGTCCCGTCCCATTTTTGTGACGGCGATATTGTCGCAGCAGCGCGTCCTGTTACAGATATGTATATTGCAAAATCGCCTTTGTTAATATGTGTCAGTGGGTTCTCTCTATCTCTAGGCGATACTGACATTGCGTTTCAATGCTTGCTTACACTTTTAGGTTTAGGTTTATTTTTTATTTGACTGTGTGACGAGTCGAGCAAGTCGTTTACCTGATGTTAAGGTCTTCGCCTGCTCATAAGTCATCGTACAGCTGTTTTTTTTTTATTTGGTCAAAATATTCACTATAAATTAAAATTGACTTACTATTTTTTCTACTATATAGTAGAGTAGGCATATGCCTAGCATATCGTCATTATTCCGATAAGTGGTATCGCCAATCACTTTAAAATATTATCAAAGAACATTACCCTACCTACCCGTAGTGTAATAAAAATGCATTTTACGATACATGGTCCGAGCACTTTAATCTCTGTAGTCGTGCATGAACCTTTTATCTTATCAATGAAAATTGTGTGTGCAAAGCTTTCGAAAATATTCATAAATTTAAGTGGCAAAGTCTAAGTAAGTAGTTTGCCATGCTGGCAAAAAACACCGATGGCTAAAACAGTGTTATTCCACTGAAGTATGTGCCATTACATCTCTCTAAGACACATTTTACATCGGGATCATAGAACGTGTTCAACACATCAACCTGATCCAAGGTATTTCTACACGTACCACCTAAATGACGTTATCCAAGATCACAATCAAAGTTTCTCCATTTGTAATCAAAATCCCAACCAATCAGCCGGGATCATGATCCGTGCGATCCTTGGCGAAATATCTTGATCCTGATCGCATTGCCATTTCGATCCACGTATAGTGTAGCGTATGCATGACAAAATTAGACATTTTTGAAGTGAAACTTATAATGCGACGTCCAACAAGGTTGTGTTAAACGTTTAACGCTACCATGGACGGGGTATGAATGCACTGTTACGTTTGAAAAATGATAATTAAAAGATGCGATCAATTGTGAATTGTAAGCAATGTTAATAAAGTTTGTTTTAAAGAAACAATATAATTTCACTAGAAATCAATTTCTACCCCTTCCTATTTTCATATCCAGATTACGAAGTTTCACTTCTTCCGCGCGGAGGGACTCCACGCACTATTTTTGTTTCAAATCCTTTGGCACTATTGAAAGCATGATGATTAACTAAACACTAAACAATTGCGCATCCGCACTTCTAAGAAATCGATGAGAGCAATAAAACACACTCATAGTCATGAGTTATCATCACGATTACAACTTTGCAGTTGTAATAAATAAATACACTTCTGATCGATAACAGCATAGCACATAAATTGAATTGGTACATACCTAAAGATTATAGTTGGGGAACATATATTTTTCTAGATTCATCATCATCAACCCATAACGTCCCACTGCTGGGCACGGGTCTCTCCTCACTTTTGTCAGTCCGGATTGGTGGATAGCATACCTACCTCCGAAATAATTCTCGGGTAGGTATGTGGGTTTCCTCGCGATGTTTTCCTTCACCGAGAAGCGAGTGATAATTACGTACATATGTTTTTACAGAACCAAAATGGTACGCGCCCGCACCGGTTTTGAACTCACGACCTTCTGATTGGAAGGCGGACGTTCTCCCACTAGGCTACCACCGCTACCGCTTTCTAGATTACCTATTGTGAAATTAGTATTCGATACCACAAGCTTATCAAAATGTACTCAAACACCATCAATCAACTGTTGATTACTGAGAAGTTCCCTTGTGTTCCTTCTGTCTCTATCATTAGACTCGCTGTCAACATATTGTATTAGTTCAGAAGTTGGAAGTACATCGGAAGTTGAGAAGCACGCAAAATTTATACTTTGAACCAAAGGAGCTGGGTCCAAAGTCACTTGCATCATTTTTCCTAAGGAAACATCCGTGCTAACATAGTAACAGTGAGAGAAAAGGTTATTTAGAGATAACAATTAGCAATTTTCATTCGTACGGGAAATTAACTAGCAATGGGCAAATCCAAGTTTAGACAATCGAATCGAAAATTACAATCGAGATGTGTTTCCGATTGTTGCGAGCCGACTGACTCGCTGTAGCATTCTTCGATCGCTCGTGTCTGGCGCGGTCTTAACTCAAAAGAAGCTCAGTTGATGGATGGATGGTTGATGTGTGGATTATTTCACTTCAAATAATAAACAACAATTTGGAAACATTACTGTGTTCCGGTTTGAAGGGCACTGTTTCCAGCGAAATTACTGGGCATATGAGACTTAAAAGTCAATGACTCATAGTGACGAGCGCAGTGCCGTGCCGCGCAGGATTATGCAATGCAAAGTTCTGGGTGACACTGTAACTGTTATGGGCAGGCGTAGCGCTTACCATCATGAAGGACTTGCACGTCTCGTCACAAAGTCAATTAATTAAAAAAAAAGACTCACGTAAATTCTATTGCGAGAGAGATATATAAATCTTCGAGAACAATCGCTAACAATTGAAACAATCGAGTCCATCTCGGTGGTCCCATCGCTATAATGAGCACTTGACCGCCTCGGCATCAGTTAATAGCTGAAGAAGTCGGGTAAATGTACCGTTCTAATGTCTGCTCTGCTGTCCAAGGGCATCTGTAAAAGGTCAGTGGAAGACGCCGTTTACGTATCCGTGAAGGTCTCTGCTTTCCCAGGACAGAACCGGCAGAAGTCATTTCATTTATTTTTCTTTTTTCTTAATTACATTTCTAAATATAATTACCTAGAATCTTACAATACGGATCCTTGGTGGACGCTTCTTTTTTTGTTAATTAATCAACTTGTTAGTGTGATTTTTAATGGAAATGTGTGTATTACAAAATATAGAATACCGATATTAGAACACATGAATCAATATCTAATTAAATTACGATATTTCTGAAATACTTATATTGTACCATGTTCTTATAATAACATAGGTTGAAATCGTATCGTACGCAGAATGGAGATACGTAACATTTTTGCTGTCGAGTATACATACCTTATGACGCAAATCATTATTATGTTTTATAACCAACATTTAAACCTACATAATATTAGAAATAGAATTCCAGTCAAGTTTTATAACAACAATTTTATTCGAGAAACGACCATTTTGTTACGCAAAACCGTTACATTCAAGCATTTACTAACAATGTACGCTAATATAATATATGTTATTATGTACTCACGTGTTTCTTTTTACATTTTTTTTTGCTCAACACGATTTTTAATGAAAAGTTCTGGGTGGCACTGTAGCTGTTATAGGTAACATAGGTATATAAGTAACGTAACAAAACACAATCAAAATATTCACATCCCTTTTCAAACAGCAGGTTTTTCATGAACATCAAAACATTCGAATCTCTTTTATCACAGGGTTTAATCATTAATTATTCATAAACGTATTAACTGTGTCATTTGTAGTCCCTGTTACCTATTTGCTCTAAGCCTCATTAGCCTACGCTGGAGCAATTACCTATATTACGTAATTAATCTCTGATTGCTCGGGACAGCGCAATTAACTCACGCATAAACGACGGTATCGGTTAGTTATCTCTGGATAATATGACAAATTATCTATAGTAATATAATTATTTGGGGTAGTGTGTTTGTTAGTTCATCCTTGATTCCCGCAGAAGCGGATTGACGGATTAAACCGGTTTTTATAGAGATAGATAGATTAATAGCAGTTGTAGTTATGTAGTGAGAGGCCTCTTCTTCTTCTCTTCTCGACTTTGCCGATATTCATCCGCTAAGCAGTAGTGTGAAAACATTACTGTGTTCCGTTTTAAAGGGCACTGTTTCCAGCGAAATTATTGGGCATATGAGACTTTAGAGCCGATGTCTCGGGGTGACGAGCGCAGTGCAGTGCCGCGCAAAATTACGCAATGCAGAGTTCTGGGTGGCACTAAACTGTTACAGGCAGCCGTAGCGCTTACTCTCGTCACTCAGTCAAACAAAAAAAATGTAAAGACTTCTTTTTATCCATAAAAAATGAAAAGTTCCCGTGGGATAATAGGTAATTTTGAAGTAATTCATGACGCAAGTGAAACAGTAGGACACAAATATCTAGTATCTTAAAAATTTAGGTGAAATGGTAAAAATTATATGAGGTGGTATCGTAAAGCGATGATGATCAATATGTAGGTACAGTCAACATCTGATGAACTCTCTCCCTCTCTATTCATCTATTTAACAGGATTCAGTAAGGGACAGGGTGTTATGACATTTGTAAGGAATCAAATTATATTGGAAATAATTATGACAACCGTTTAATGGTTCTTGAAACTTGTCTTATCATCGTTTACTTTTGATATAGACTGTACAAGAGATTCTGAAGGATCTTCCTTTTTATATCCATGATTAGTACCTACATAGCTTGTAGGTTGTGCAAAATGCCAACTAATGCTTCATAAGGCTACCTTACAGCTGAAAGAGCGCACGATGAAAATAGATGTGAAATAGCCTCCTGCCCTTCATTCACATATGAGGTGCGAGTATCATTATAGCGACGTTGAAAAAATACCTTTACTAATTAATTACCTAAGCCTTACAAACAGTACTTTATACGTAGAAAACCGCCCAACGGGACCGGACCCCTAATCCTCCTCACGAAAATGAGGGGAGACCCGTGCTCAGCAATGGGTCATTATAGCTTGATGATGATACGTTAATAATTAAAAGAATTTATTTGTTATTTTATTTTTTATTGCATAATAGTCAAGCATTTGACCGCGGTCTCACCTGATGCTAAGTGACGACACGGTCGATGATGCAGCATGCTTGCCTAGAAGATACCTATTCGCTCTCGACTCGAAGATTTTCAGATTATAGTTTTCGGGAAACATAGACGCTGGTAAGGTGTTCCATTCCTTCGCTAATATATTTATAATATTAATTAGGAATAATAAATTATTCCTTGTTACACAATCTCAATTAATTTAAGCCACGTTTAGTTGCTTTTATTCAAATGACACGTCTGGAGGCCGGCTATCGCTGAATGTTTTTACAGGTTTTCTCTAGAGACTAGAACGCGCGCTTACTGATCCTATGTACCGCACAAAAAATACTCCAAGGGGCCTACCATGGCCTCTAGCGATTCAATTGAAGACCTAAACTGAACCGCATAATCTTACCGTGACGTCCTATTTTTTATGTTGCTGCCATTTTCAACGTAAACTAGATCCAGTTTAGGTTGAAAATGGCTTATTAGTGACTCAATTTAGGTTGCTGCCATTTTCAACCTAAACTGGATCCAGTTTAGGTTGAAAATGGCAGCAACATAAAAAATAGGACGTCACGGTACGATTATGCGGTTTAGTTTAGGTCTTCCATTGAATCGCCATAAGAGGTCATGGTAGGCCCCCAGGGCGGTCCAACGTCCATCGTAACAACAAAAACAGCAACACAAATATGTACCATTCCCGAAGGTAAAGGAAAATAAACACTGTAGGCCACGCCGGCCCGGCCAAGCAAACACTTTACGTGCAAATAAAATCTGCCCCACAATAATTGTCCCAGCTTGATACCACTCGATCACAATGTAAATGTCAATCAGTGAACGAGTTGAATACAAATCGTTCGATCGATTTCATTGCTTTGTACGGTCCAGAAGCGAATCTTTGGCACCTAACACGACATGAAACATCTAGTATTTTATTAATAAATAGGTTTGCTTTTGACCGGTATTGTATCTCACCTGATGTTAAGTGACAATGCGGTCTGCAATAGCGCATGGTTACCTTGAAGTAACGTAAAAAAAATATA
Source organism: Campaea margaritaria (assembly GCA_912999815.1). NCBI lineage: Eukaryota > Metazoa > Arthropoda > Insecta > Lepidoptera > Geometridae > Campaea > Campaea margaritaria. The sequence continues at coordinate 9,535,327 of OU538801.1, forward strand.
TAGTGCTTCAATGTGTACCTTTGATGTCTTTGTTATATTTATGTTCACCCACGAATGAGTCGAATGACCGACCTCAGATACTGTCTCCTTCATTACAACGCCTATTGTTCGACAAAGGTCGAATAACTACACTCACTTGTGGAAAATTCAGGGGAAAACTAGGGGCATAGAGATACCTTATGTCTGGTGGTTAAGATATTGAATAGCTAGTGCTTAATTTTGAAACATATTAAAATTTGTCCTTTGCAAAGGCCTGCCTATTTGCCAGATTAGTAGCTAAATATGTCTCGATAGAAATGTCAAACGTAATGACCATTACAATAAAGTTTATATTAATATCAGCGGGCGTGACTATTACCATGTGGCGACCCACGTGAACACACACACCATCTAACAAAAAAAACTGTTTGTAATAGAAGTTTAACAGTGTTCAAAATTTTTTTAAGAATCCTTACTAATAAGGGTAGGCAACGCACCGGCAATGCCCCTGGCATTTCCGATGTCCATAGGCAGCGATGCCCACTTGTCATCTTGTGGGCAGCATGCTTGTTTGCCACCTATTTTCTAAAAAAAGCACTTTGTATACAACAACGAAGATTATACGTTAAAATCAGAAACCTCTGTCATTAAAATAAAATTGTATGAAATGTTACGAAAGGTCACTTGGTAAATTATACTCGTAACTAACTTGAATGAGATTGCTTCCAGTGATAATATTGTCCTCTACACACTGTGAATACCCTATTTTGTAGCTATAATGTTTACAGGGAAGCTTTATTAGAAGGGGCCTCTTTATGGTGTTCAGTATTTGAATGTAATTTATGACGGCAATGTAAACTGACATGACCCCACTCCTATCTTGTCCACCCAGAGATTGGCAGGTTGAAACATCCTTATCTAGTCTACATACATAGATACTACCACAAAATCAAAAATGAATTTTTTTATTTGACTGTATGACTAGTCGAGCAAGTCGTTCACCTGATGGTAAGCGCTACGCCTGCCCATAACAGTCACAGCATCACCCAGAACACTGCATTGCATAATCCTGTGCGGCACTGCAATGCGCTCGTCACCCAGAGACAACGGCTCTAAAGTCTTATTCAGTGCTTTCATCTATTATGCCATAATGGAAAAGGTTCTAGTATTAACGTTTACTTTTTCTTTTGTTACAGATTTTCCACAAACTCTTCAGCATGTCAGCAGTAGGATCAAATCTTTATAGAAAAAAATAGCTGAAGCCTTTTAATCACACACTGAAGTACCGAACACTATGTTCACAATACCAACCCGAACAACAAACCAACGGATACAACATCAAATAACTAAATATGACAACAACAGCAAACCCAAAAGATTTATGATGCCAAGTTAAAAACACGGCTAAACAATGACGGAGGTATGGACAGAAGACCCATTTTACAATAACAGCAACACCTCCACTGAAGCATACCACAATGCCACCGAACCTCCGAACCCCATCGACAACAAGGCCGTCCAAGCCGCCTTCATCGTGGCGTACTCCTTGATCTTCATCGTTGGAATCTTTGGGAACGCTATTGTTTGCTATGCCGTGATTAAGAACCGCGCCATGCAAACGGTCACTAATCTCTTCATCACGAACCTCGCGTTATCGGATATACTGCTCTGTGTATTTGCTGTACCATTTACCCCTCTTTACACTTTCCTAGGCCATTGGGCCTTCGGAGGGCTGCTGTGCCACATCATGCCTTATGCTCAAGGCAGCAGCGTGTACATTTCCACGTTAACGCTGACGTCGATAGCGATAGATAGATTCTTCGTCATCATTTATCCATTCAAGCCGAGAATGCAAATAAAGACATGTATCGGTCTCATTGTTTTCATATGGATTTTCTCTTTAACTGTGACCTTTCCTTACGGTTATTATATGGATAATGAGGATATATTTTGTGCGGAAAAATGGCCGTCGGATCACATAAGGAAGGCTTTTGGATCCGTTACTGCTATAATGCAGTTTGTTATACCGTTTGTTGTAATGGCCTTTTGCTACACCCTTGTTAGTATTAAGCTGAATGATAGGCTGAAGTCGAGACCTGGCAGTAAAAACAGCAAAAAGGAAGACGCTGAGCGAGAGAGGAAGAGAAAAACGAACAGGATGCTCATAGCAATGGTTGCCATTTTCGGTCTATCCTGGCTTCCTTTAAACCTGATCAATTTAGGAAGTGACTTTTACTCAGTGGCCGAATCCTGGGACTACTACATGGTGTTGTTCTTTATCACGCACTTCATAGCTATGTCTTCGACTATTTACAATCCGTTCCTGTACGCTTGGTTGAACGAGAACTTCAGGAAAGAGTTCAAACAGATCTTGCCCTTCTTGGGAAGTCTATTAGCAAAGAAGAAAAGATCCAATCAGTCAGATAGAACAGGCATGTACAGATCGGAGAGGACTTGCAATGGAAACGACACTGTTCAAGAGTCATTGATAACTTCAACTGTAAATAAGATGCCTTCAGTGAGATATAAGATTGAGTTCAATGATAAAGAGGTGGTGGAGAGCGTAAGTCCGGATGAGAAGCCGGAGAATGACCCCAGTCCAAGTGAAAACTGCGTTGATATGTTTATGTTCGCTGACAACACACGAACCGTCATCAATTCTGATAAGGAGCCTATTGTATCTGTTCTGTAAGTTTTCTGGTGAGTAACGCCTAGTTTTATTATTCTAAAAAAGTATGTAAACAGTAAATAAGTATATTGCATATTTCATCTTTTTTCAAGTAGGTTGAAAGCAGAAAATATAATGAAAAGCAGCGGTATCTCATCTTGAACCAAAACGAAATCAACATGAAATATATATAAAACCAAATTTAATATAACACGGCGTCGTCAAGGAACTCCCGCAAATCGTGTTACAGTTTTAACGTCCGGTAGGTACTTAGATTTTCAATCAAAACGTAAAATTTACCCTAAAAGATACCCGAGACGGCATCGCCAGCGGGGGGTCGCAATAATCCGCACAAATCTTATGTCGTAATAAAAAACAGGTTTCAATGCCAGCAATAATGTTATTTACGACTTTAAGCCACTTTGCCATTATTTATTGGGGAATTTTATTTTTATTCTGCAGTGGACGTGCTTTGGTTATGGGTAGTAAAAACACAGGAATGCGGTTTTGTTGGAATAGATTTTGGCCACTAGTTGTAAACTCATGAAAACCATAAATCAGTGTTGTGGCATTTCGATTGTTTGTAAACTGTTATGGTAACCCGACTTCAAAAAGGGCGAGGTTCTCAACTCGGAAGATTTAAAAAAATATTTGTTACCTCAGAACTTTGACATTTATAAACCTATTTAGATATTTTTTTGTAAGGATATACTTTCAGATTGTTCCCAAGGAAATTTTATGAAAATCGGTTCAGTGGTTTGGTTTTTATTAGTATACACATGTGAAATCGTTTTTTTTGATCAATGAATTAAGTTTATTTCGCGTCATTCTTATGACAGGGTGCCTAAAATAGCGTTTATTCATATACAAATCGGTTTTCCAGTGGGTTTGTTGGTCTATTTCTATTACTACCGATTCAAATAGTCTGAAGTCTATTGCGTTAGCTATAAAAATGTTTTGTTCCAAGATACTTAACTCAGTTGTGGTTATTGAAAATTGACGTTACTATTTTCTATCATCACTATTTTTTATTTGCAATATAAAGCTCAGGAGGCCAACCATGACGTCTTATAGCGATTCAGTTGAGGACCTAAACTGAGCCGCGTCGCATAATCGTACCGTGACGTCTTATTTTTTATGTTGCTGCCATTTTCAACCTAAACTGGATATAGTTTAGGCTGAAAATGGCTTATTAGCGACTCAATTTAGGTTGCTACCATTTTCAACCTTAACTGGATCCAGTTTAGGTTGAAAATTGTAGCAACATAAAAAATAAGACGTCACGGTACGATTATGCGACACGGTTCAGTTTAGGTCTTCAACTGAATCGCTATATGAGGTCATGGTATGCCTCCAGTTATCGATACTCAACTCAGTTGTCGAAGTGTCAAAAACTATTTTAGAAAATGTGTATAGATTATATTTTTTTGAAAAACATTTCAGTATGTTTCTTTTTTAAATAAATAACGGGTCATGATCACATATAAAGCTCCTGACCCCTAATTAGGATTCCCTGTATTTAGGGAATAAGGAACTACGAAGACCATGATCCCAGAAAACCCAGACTCCGAGCAAATAGCAGCGGTTCAAACTATCTTTGCCCTGTGTGGGAATCGTCTCCGCAACCTCACGTTTTGCAGTCGACTCATCAGCCACTGCGCCACGTGGGCACAAATTCCACAATGTTCAATTCTATTGGGAATCAAACCATAATTCGTTCTCGTGTTTTTTTATTGATTTTTCCTAAAGGCAAATCAGATACCCTTAGCCAAGTATTAGCCAAAAGTTAAACAACCTCCAAACCATTACAGGCTCGTGTTTTGTTAGAATTCATGTTATTCTTTCTTTTCAGAAGCTGCCCGATGGTTAAGCCTGGAAATCTACATTGTTAAAGTTTAATTTCAAGTACACTGGGAAATAATTGTATTAATGTTAATACTTTTATTGAAACAATCTGTCTACAGAAACATAGGAGTGACTAGTGACTTGTGTGTCTGAAACTGTGGAAAAGACATTAAAGTCTTTAAAGAATTAAATATATTTTTTCATTATTAATGAAATCTTTATTTATTACTTCTTTAAAGAGTCATATTCAGTGATTAACATAAAAAGGCGAACAGGATGGTTACAGCTTGATCAAAATTAGAAGAGCATCGTATAGGATAATATGTCGCATTCATTTTAAACTTGTATTATGGACCTAGTGGTTTACTTTCATCAACCCGGCTGTAGCTTAAAAGTTGACCTCTATCATATAATAAAGCACCCAACTCAATCCAAATCCATATCAAACTAGAAACTAGATATACTGTCAATTTGATAATCACTAGATCGTCATTGTCAAGCTGTATCCATTATTAGGTGATAAGAAATTAATTTAAACTTAGTAATAAAATAAAAATATGATCTATTAATGTACAGAATGTACACATTGTACAGAATGAACGAATGTAGAGAATTCGAGATAACTATATAAATGTAGTAGAAAAAAATGTTTCGTCAATTAAGTTCTAAAGAACTTTGAGCCCTTGACAGAAGCATTTTTTTCTTTAGATACAAATGTTTAGAGGCCTGTGCTAGCTGAAAATATTTTTTTAATGTAAACTAGATGTAAATAGCTATCTGAACAGAAATATGTGGAACTTGCTGTCGTTTAATAAAGTGTACCAAAGATTATAAGGTTTTTTAATGACAACTGAATGCCTTTTTTAACCCCCGACGCAAAAACGACGGGATGTTATAAGTTTGACGTGTCTGTTTGTGTGTCTGAACGGATGTACCGATTTTGATTTTGTTTTTTTTTGTTTGATGAAAATCGGTCCAAGATGGCCGCTGCCATAAAATGTAGATTAAATACATAATTTTTCTCAACTCCCTTAATATAGATATCATTTACTAGGTACTTACTACATTTGCACAACTTTTGATGGTATATTACACTTTAAGTGCACGCCTACACCGTCTCTCCTTCACTATGGGTGGTTGACTGGTAGAAAATGCTCTTAGCGTTAAGTCCGCCATTTGTACTAGTTAGTTATTCTGTGCAATAAAGTATTAAATAAATAAATAAGTACGTAAGGTAAGTATAGGGTAAGTCCTAAGTGGCACTGCAACTGTTACGATGGGCGTGACACTTACCATCACGATAATAACCTGCTAAATACATAAAAAAATGTTTACTTTGAAAATAATTTGGATTGTATTCAATCGACCGAATAACCTTATCAGATAAAAAGGAAAATGAGACCAATATTTAGATTTTAGATTGGCTACCAAAACTACTGCACAACATACACAGACACCAGCACACCTTTGCCAGATATTCATCCGCCAAGCAATAGTGTGCAAACATTACTGTGTTCCGATTTGAAGGGCACTGTTTCCAGCGAAATTACGGGGCATGAGACTTTAGAGCTGATGTCTCAGGGTGACGAGTGCATTGCACTGCCGCACAGGCTTATGCAATGCAAAGTTCTTGGCGGCACTGTAACTGTTTTGGGCAGACGTAGCGCTTGCCATCAGGTGTATGACTTACTCATCTCGTCACTCAGTAAAAAAACGGAATAAAAAACATAAATCTTTGAGTGTACAAATGCAATTCGCAATATACTCGTAAGTGCATTTTCCACACCTTTTACAGTCACTGTAGCAGAAAAATATCATACAGGATCTGATAAATTTATTCTTGAAGATGGAAAATAGAACAGGAATTGGCAGGGAGAAACGATTTCCTATATCTAAAAGGCAGCGTAATTCTTTATTGTTTTCAGAAAAGCTAAGGTAGTTTTTCTCGGAAAATAAATATTGACTTGCTCGACAATATTACTGTGTTCCGGTTTGAAGGGCACTGTTTCCAGCGAAATTACTGGGCATATGAGACCTTAGAGCCGATGTCTCAGGGTGACGAACGCAGTACAGAGCCGCGCAAAATTATGCAATGCAAAGTTCTGGGTGGCGCTGTAACTGTTATGGGCCGGCGTAGCGCTTACCATCGGGCGAACGACTTGCTCGTCTCGTCATACAGTCAAATGAAAAAATAAACGAAGTTGCCAAACATTAAAGAGATTTCCCTGTTTTGGCAGTCATCCAGAAGCATTCAAGAAAAGAGTAAGTAGACGGTTAAAATATAAAACAAAATATATCTTAGACATACAATAATTCGATTGAATGATTATTTTTTTTTTTATATTAATTTGATTGTAGCGGTGGTAGCCTAGTGGGAGAACGTCCGCCTTCCAATCAAAAGGTCGTGAGTTCAAATCCCAGTGCGGGCACGTACCAATGTGTTTCTGTAAAAACATATGTACGTAATTATCACTCGCTTTTCGGTGAAGGAAAACATCGTGAGGAAACCCACATACCTACCCGAGAATTATTTCGGATGTAGGTATGTTATCCGCCAATCCGGACTTGGCCGCCGTGGTGGAATATGGCCTAACCCTCTTCACGAAAGAGAGGAGACACCCGTGCCCAGCAGTGGGACGTTATGGGTTGATGATGATGATGATGGTATGGTATGATATGACCATGGTCCTACAAACACACAGACACAAAAGCAAATACCTGTGGTTCACCCAATTTTTTGTCCTGTGTGGGAATCGATCTGTAACCTGAACTTTGCAGTCGGCACATCACCCACTACACTACACATAAAATAAGCTACTAAAATAGTGTGCGTCTGTATGTATGTCCATTTATTTTCACATTACGTAAAATAAACAGTAGCGTTGGCAAAAATAATGACTAAAGTTACTCTTACTAGTTATTAAAGTTAGTTCATAATTATCTTCATCCTCTTCAACCCATATCAGCCTACTGCTGAGCACGGGTCTACCCTCATTTTCGTGACGAGGAAAGTTATTTTGGACTGGTACTAAGTACGTACGCTTACTTAGTACTTAGTGATGTCTGTCTTCCTAGTCATGTTCTAGACTAAGAACATTATCTTAAGAAGGAATCTGGCTTAGAACAACTTTGTTAAACATATCTTGATTTAGATAATTTCGTACTTACATTACGATGTTAAATTCGCCGCTTGTATTAGTCCTAAAAGTCTTCAGAATCTTTAGACACGCTTTATGCTTCGTCAGCATTTCCGAGAAAATCTTTGAATAGTTGTACGTAGTTGTAATATTCATTAGCCACGTGGGTGAAGCCACGAGACGTGGCTGGCAGAATAATATATAATCTTAATACCCAGTTTATTCAGTCTACGGCCAAAAGCAATTTTGCTGTTTCTGAAAATACTTTTGTAAGTCTACTTTCGGAAAGAACAGTTCATTGCAGAACTAATTTTTCACAGCCTGTAATTCTTAGAAAATGTTCATTCAATATTCATTCTTAAGGCGGATCTACATTCCGGACAATACGACTTGGGAACAAACTGGTGCGTCAAGTTTTCTAGGGCATGCATGCATGCGACTCTTTTTTTCTTATTAATCAATAGGTTCGCATTTGACCACCTGTTGTTAAGTGACAATGCGGTCTACGATGGTGCACGCTTTCCTAGAAGCAACCTATTCACGCCTTGAGGCTCCCAGGTTGTAACTATCGGTAAACAGACTCAGGCAAGGAGTTCCACTCCTTTGCAATACGCATAATAAATATGGATGCAAACCGCTTCGTGCGTACAGATGGAATATCTACCATATAACAATGGCGCATCGCCCTACGTCTGGTTGTTCAATGATGAAATGGGCATGGTGGAATCAAGTTGTGCAATTCCATCGCACACTCCCCGAAATGTATTCGATAAAGCACCGATACGCTGGTGACTCTGGGTCGATGCTCAAGGGTCTGCAGCTTCGACTCGACTAGCGCATTGTTGTCACTCGTGACTTGAATACTCTCAGGTTGTAACTATCGGGAAACACAGACTCCAGCAACTCTACTAGACCGGTGGAAACTTTGCCGTAGAGTCGTTCGGACGTAAACCTGTGTAGAGCAGAGCAACTTTGCATCACATGTAAGTAATCGGCTAAGTTCCCGTTCCGCAGTCGCGACTCCGAAAACATTAGGTCGACAAACTTTACCTCCGAGAAACGTGATTTTCGTAATGAGGATAAGAATGCTGCCTGTTGTTTGGAAACGTTACGACAAAAGACTTACTACCTTAAAATATTCAAATGCACCCTACTATATTCTCTTTTAAGAAGATAGAATAGAATAGAATAGAAAACTCTTTATTGTACACCAGAAACAAAAATAAACACAGTACAGAAAAATTACAATAGGTAAACAAGGGTAGTACAATGGGCGGTCTTATCGCTGAAAGCGATTCCTTCCAGACAACCTTTGGGTGGACAGTAAAAAACATTTTACGATAGTAGGGTGGGTGGCGTACTTGCAGTAATTAATAAACACGATACGAAGATTGGCGTATATTACTTTCCAAAAGTTTCCATAACGTCCCACTTCTGATCACGTGTCTCCCCTCACTTTCGTGAGGAGGGTTAGGCCATAATCCACCACGGGGGCCCGGTCCGGATTGGTGGATAACATTCCTACCTCCGAAATATTAAAAAGTTTACTTGAAAAAAAATTAGTAAACTCTAAGTGGCACTGTAACTAGTATGGGTAGGCGTTACGCTTATCATCAGGTGAACGACTAGCTTATGCCACTGTGCTCAAAGAAATCTGTAGTTGGAGGCCTCTTCTGCAAGAGACCGCCTGGGGAAGTACCACACCTTTGCCAGATATTCATCCGCCAAGCAGTAGTGTGCAAACATTACTTTGTTTCGGTTTGAAGGGCGTTGTTTCCAGCGAAATTACTGGGCATATGAGACTTTCGAGCCGATGTCTCAGGGTGACGAGCACAGTGTAGTGCCGCGCAGGATTATCCAATACAGTATTCTGGGTGGTGCTGTTACTGTTATAGGCAGGCGTTACGCTTACCATGAGGTGAACGAATTGCATGTCTCGTCACGCAGTCAAAAAGACGTGTGGCACTCGGAGACTGCCGCGGTAAAGCTATTGCATATCATTTTTTATCAACTTATGTAATTATAATTATTTATTTATTTTATTTATGCAGTATTTTTTTTTACGCATGGGCAGTTACGCCGATACAACCAATGCCACCTAGAGGCGATTTGCAGAACTAAAGAGACAAGCGTAATATTTCAAAAAGTCATTAAAAGTTCTGCTATTCATCGATAGATGGCAAAACTAAAAAGTATCACCGCTGTGCCGGTCGGAGTGGGGGGTGTTAGGTTATTTTCGTTACGGAATTTCTGGATTCGGTCTCCACGCTCAAGGCCCGCGATATAAGTTATGCAATAGCTTAATAAAAAAAATGTTCATGCTCGTGTCGTTACTCAGTAAGATATAAAAAAGTCTTAATAGCGCCTATTACACTAGGTATAATTATTAGTAACTAGCTGTGCCCCGCCACGCTTCGCTGTGGCACATTCGCACATTCGCTGATATGTCACTGATGAAAAAAGTAGATAAAAACAATCCTTGATGCGAATTATATATCATGCTAAATTTTCAGCACGATCGGTGCATTTTTGAGTTTTTGAAGCGTACACAAACCAACATAACATTTTTATATATATATAGAAGATTAAATATTCCCTGTAGAAACAAAAAAACATCAATAAATGATGAATAATGATTCTAAGAAACTTGTCTTGAAAATGTAACGGCGACCACCCCGGAACACAATAACAATCTGCCCCCCACAGTCTCTTTAATTATAATGCGGTTGTTCTTGACGGTTTACTATTCAATTTCCTGCGTCGAAATTATTTCGTTTGTTTGCAAATTGAAATTCTCGTTATAATTATTTGAAATTGAAGGAGTTTAAACCTGACGTTTACATGACATCTCGGCGGGAACTTTATAGCGCTGCCGGTAAGCGAAAACAGCAAATGGGAGCGTACCTAACTGACGCCATCTTCAAATTGGTCCACTGCTAAGCACGGGTCTCCTCGGTCTCCTCTCACTTATGAGGAGGACTAAGCGTTACCCACCACGGGAACCCGGTCTGGATTAGTGGATAACACTTCCGAACTGAATATAATCTGATTTAACTACGTCCTCTCATCCCCTATGTTCAAAAGTTGATCCTAAATCTATTAAAAGACTCAACAACAAAATTAATCAACAGGCTTTAGATCATATTATATTTATAATAATTAAGAGAAGCGTTTAATGCGCTATGTACTGGTCATGTTTTTAAACTTGTTTAATTATCATTTACTTATGATGCCTTCATGCTGGCCGCATTGCTGGCTAATTTGAAAAGCCAAATAAGCACCAACATTATGACTTCGAGTCGGGAAAAAGATTTTTGAAAAGGATAATGAGATTGTGTGGATTGTTCTTTTCATATCACTGATTGTGGCATTTTTTTCATAAGTTATGAAGACGTATCTTCATTTAAATAACTCCAAAAGATGCGTTTCTTAGCCACAGTCTTCAGTAACTACAAAGGTTTTAGGTTGCTACTTTTACTATTCCATCTCAAATTACAAGCCCTTACATTTTTCTTTGAGAATAAATGCACGCTTACATTTCGATCAAATTGGCAAGAAAATATGTTGCAAGCTAAAACGAAATTCTCCCAATTTTTGTCGGGAAGTATTACCCTTACTCGGTTACCATTCATCAAAATAATCCGTCTTCCACGCGGGGGTGACAGTCACAGTAAATGGATTTACTTTTTACGAATGAATGCATGTTGACAGTTATGAACTTACGATTTTATACCTAGAAAAGGGAGACGCTTTTATGTATAATCAAACAGCTTCCGCGGCTTCCTACATTGACTAAGTTTGTATTTTTGTTGTGATTGTACTCGTGAATTTCTGAACTAGTTATGGAGGCCGCAGCCGGAGGATGCAAAAAAACCACAAATGTTCTTAAACTGGGCTTATTAAGGTTAAAATATTACATATCTAAATCCTAAGCTAAACGTGTGTACATTCGGTCCGAAGTTAGGAGCCGAATTCACTTAAAATTACGGGGATTACAGTATATAGAGACAAGGGACAGCTCTGCTGCGTCTGCGTTTCGCTGTATCGCCGCCGGTCGCGCGGTGTGGTGTGGAAAGCGGTGTCATCATTCTGGACCTTGGACGGCTACATAACAAACTAGTATACAATAAAGTACTTTATATTCTATGGTGATAAGTTTTTATTTTATTTGACTGAGTGACGAGACGCGCCGGAAAATTCATCGGTTCATCTTGATGTCTACTCGAAATTTCAAATATCCGTTGGGTTTCGCTTAATTACAGTTTACGAGTTATTTTACCCTTAATATTCTGTTATGATTGCGGATCCGTAGGTATTTGAACTTCACGTGTAAAACAATAATCGGTGGAAAGTTAAAGTTTCTAACACAAATAAAACGGAAGTACAGTATTTAATACTTGCTACGGTCGATTGGTTTTACTGTTTACTGATATTTATTGATTTATTTTATTATTTTTATTTAACTGAGTGACGAGACGAGTAAGTCGTCCACCTGATAGTAAGCGCTACGCCTGCCCATAACAGTTACAGTGCACCCAGAACTTTGTATTGCATAATCTTGCGCGGCAGTGCAATGCACTCGTCACCCTGAGACATCAGCTCTAAAGTCTCATGCCCCGTAATTTCGCTGGAAACAGTGCCCTTCAAATCGGAACACAGTAATGTTTGCACACTATTGCTTGGCGGATGAATATCTGGCAAAGGTGTGCTGCATTGCGCTCGTCACCCTGAAATGACGAGTACATAATAGAGTGTTCATACAAGTATATATAGACCGACAAAAACAGTAAATAAACTAATTAAAAAATATATAATTACTAACTGTATCATCTTCAGTAATATGCACCATCATGATCAAAAGTATTCTAAGTGTTATTCTAGGCTCTAAAATATAAGTCTACGAGAAAAACGTTATGTTGGTTTGTGTACGCTTCATAAACTCAAAAAGTTCTGCACCAATCAAGCTGAAATTTTAGCATGATATATAATCCGCATCAAGGATTGTTTTTATCAATTTTTCTCATCAGTGACATATCAGCGAATTTGCCACAACGAAGCGTGGCAGGGTACAGCTAGTATATTATATATATATCCAATTTCCTGAATCAGCTGTTTAAGCAATGAGCAGTAAAAAAAACACACACACACACATACATACGAGTATACAAACTCAAAAGCCAACTTTATTCTAAGTCGGTTAGTACCACAGATCACCTAAGAATTACTGGTACATACTAAATAAACATTGCTAAATGGGTTAGTCAAAACATTTTTATCCGAATTACGGAGCTCGGCGGATTAGTGTCAGTTCCAAAACTTTTGTAAAAGTTCACTATTGGATTCTGAAAACCGCCAATAGTTACCACGTACCTAAAATGCCGTTGAAATGGCTCGTCCTAGAAAATGGTTGTAAAACAATGTTACTGAAAGCTTTTACTGAAACGAATTGCTGAACATAAACCGCGGCAATATTTCGAGCGAAAACTCCCTCGATATTTTGCTGAGGTCATTTACTTTTGGAAACATAACCATTATTATAATGGATTTTGTTGATTCCAAAGCGGCTACAGGCTTTTTAATTCCAGCCTCATCATCATCATTATCATCATCGTTTTTTTTTTGACAGAGTGACGAGACAAGCATGCCGTTCACCTGATGGTAAGCGCTACGCCTGCCCATAACGGTCACAACACCACCCAGAACCCTGCATTGCATAATCTTGTGCTCCTCACCCTGAGACATCGGCTCTAAAGTCTCATATGTCCAGTAATTTCGATGGAAACAATGCCCTTCAAACCGGAATACAGTAACGTTTGCACACTACTGCTTGGTGGATGAATATCTGGCATTGTCATCAGCATCATCCTCATCATCATTGGCCTTTAATTTGGCCACTGCTGGGACATATGCCTTTCCCCAGAGATAGCTGGCGCTGGCTCAGTCTGGGATGGTGGATATCACGTCTCCTTGTATTTATTCAACTAACATACAAACTAAACTCAACCTAACTCTAACTCCGTTAGCGGCAAGCCACACTGGAGAGATGCGGCGCGCTGCCTGACGTCATGCGGTGCGCCCCTTAACGTCACTTTCATACATTTTCATCAAAGTGACAGCGACACGTGGCACTGTTAAAATGTATCAAACTGACGGAGCCGCTCCGCATTGATCTGTTATTCGCTTCATTCAGAAAATTATTGTTAGTAAAATATCGCACAACAATATTGTACTGCGTAGTACTAAGTGACGTTTGATAACGTTTATTCAATAAGGTGAAAAGTCTGACTAAAATTGAACCGAAAATACAGCAGGATGTAAATAAAATCTACAGGTGTACATTCTGTATGCATAAACTGCTAAATAAACGAATATCATCAGTTCTTTGACATCAGCATTCCTTAACACATTGAAACATCAAGCAAACTTTAACGTTGAGCCAGCTGGTTTAAGTTATAGTTTAATCCTGACTAACGATGTTCCATTTTCAAACCTAACAGAATCAGATTTTTTTCAGTTTTTTTTTTAATATTACTGAGAAACGAGACGAGCGCGTCATTCCCCTGTGGATAACCGCGTCAACACATAACTGTCACGAATTGCATTGCTATGATTTGATTTTTAGAACAGAAAAACTGAAATTTTATTTAAATAAAATCTAATGCTATCATTTATTTTAACATATTATTATATTTATGTGCAAATAGATCTTAATATTATATTAGATCTACATATTATAATAAATTATAGCATCATATACGCACCCGCCAAGACGTTGCAATTTATTGGTAGGAGCAGACTGATTTAATTAATAAAAATGTATACTTGAAAAAATCATCTAAAAATAATATGTATAGATAAACTCTTTATTGAAACACCACAGAACAAAGAAAACTTAAAAACTAGAACAAAACAAATTTTACATTTAGTGTCACAATGGGCGGTCTTATCGCTCAAAACGATCTCTTCCAGACAACCATGCACGGAGAGGAGTAATTTAGTATTTTCTTAATAATTGTTCGCGCCACTTACATTGGCACTCATAATACCTTCCTACCTTCCTATTCCTATCATTTCTTGGCGACTATCTCTGTCGCTCATATCGTGGTATCCACGAGAAAACTGCTTGCCGCCGCAAGTAGTCTGCGATCGACCCTCGTCCTTCGCGGCTGCCGCTCTCGCCGAATCCAAAGTACTGGATCTGCTGCTCCTCTGCGGTGGTCCACGTGAATTCGACGCGCAAATATAAACAACACCCGCTATAAACCCGCCGCGTAAACGCTCCTTGCCGACACGCACCAACCGCCAAAAATACAGTCCACTACATCGAACGTCATAACATCCTGAAGGAACAAGCAGCTTGGAGACGGACCCGAACCGAGGTGATTGCAGTTGCATGGAGACCAGGTTAGTCGCCAAGTTCCTTTGTACTACTCTTCTACCAGCCATCCTTCCCCCGCCATTGGAGGCGCGCTCAGCCTATACAGCTTAGCTGCCGCGCTAACATATTGTTGGTCCTCCGCCGCCGGATCTTCTCTGGTCCTCCCGCTATTCTCTGGCCCCTCTTAGGCCTCATATAGTCCTCTTTATAACCGCCCGCAATTTTATATTGGTATTTTTACCAACGATAATTTCCTATAATTATCGTGTTCCCGCCCGCAATTACAGTTCAGATAGTACCCTGTACTATCCTATTACGCTCTTATATACTTATTTCGTGTATTCCGCATTCCTAAATAGTAAAAATAACGATTTTTCCGTAATTCTTAATTTTTATTAAAAAGTGAAGGTATTCCTAACGACCGCCCGTGCGTCTCCACGTGGGTATTCAATACGCCGCGCGCGCGGCAGGTAAATGCTGTAGGCAGTTGTAGTAAATTAGGAATTTCATACTTTATCTAGTTTTTTATACTTTGTTAAGATGTCTATGGCTACTCGTTCAAAAGACAAAGATAGTGAAGTATACGAGGACGCAAAAGCGCTCGATACGTTACAGGTCGAACGTTTGACCTTGATAGGTAAACGTGACATTATATTTTCCCGCTTACAAGATATTTTTAACCGATCTTTAAAGGCTTTCACTGATGATACTGAGAAGGATTTATTTCTATGTGGAATGATCTCGTTAGACCGCTTACGCTCCGATTTCAATGAAATTGTGAACAAATTAAATGTCACCGAGTTGACTCTCAACGCTTCGTACACGGTAAACTACCAATCTATAAACGTCTTCGAAGATATGTTTTGCCGTTGTCAGTTTGTTTATAATAAACTTAACCCGCCTTTAAAAACCGCTGATTTCAATGTTGCCCCGCAACGTAAATCTATCAGAATTCCTGAACTCGATTTGATGGTCTTCAATGGAGATCCGATGACCTGGAGGATATTTTATGAGTCATTCAAACGCACGATTCACGAAAATCCCGATCTCACTGATCACGAACGCGTCCAATATTTAATTAATAAATTGTCAGGCCGGGCCCTTGCAGTTTGTTCTGGTATCGTACCTAACGGTGATAATTATCCGATCATATGGCAGACGCTCGTCGATAAGTATAACGACAAACGTAACCTAGCCTCCGCTTATCTTGATCAAATGCTTGGTTTTAAATCTTTTAACACCGCGACGAATAAAAACTTAGAACTATTCCTAGATAAATTCTGCACGGCTGTGTCAAGTTTGAAGTCTCTCAAGCTCGATAACATGTCTGATTTTATTTTACTATCGCTCGCTTTGAAGAAAATAGATTCAAGTACTGCACGGTCGTTTGAAATGCACATGCGAGGTAAATCTATGCCTACATACAATGAACTTTTAAAATTCATCCGCGAACAAAGCAAAATATTGGAACGCACTACGACCGATTCTCTTAGCCGCAGTGATAACAGGCCGCGTACTGCAAGGTCTACGCAGTCTTTTGCAGCATCATGCGTCACTCACTGTCCGCTTTGCAAACAAGCCGATCACGCTAACTTATATAGATGCCCTGCATTTGATAAGCTTTCTATCGACGACAGGTACACTTTTGTAAAACAAAGCAAAGGTTGCACTAATTGTCTAAGCACTACGCATATAAATACTGCTTGCAATTCTAAATTTAATTGCCGTTATTGTGGATGTAAACATCATTCTATGTTATGCCGCAAAGTATCATCTTCCCGTGAAGACAATCGCCCGTACCCTAGCGCTCCGTCACAGGCGCACGCGCCGCCTCCGCGCGCGCGAACTGGCAACTTCTCCGCCGCCGGGGATCACATGCCGCCTTCGGCATCGCCGCCGCCCGTCGCGGGCTCCGCTAGCGCTCAGCTGACGAACTTACCTACAACTGCTTATCAGTCATCACAACAACAGGTGTCGCTGTGTAATATACGCCCCGCTTCGCAGCCTAATGACACTACTTGTTTACTGGGAACCGTACAAGTTTATGCTACGGATTTAAATGGTCGCCGCCATGTAGTACGCGCCTTAATTGATTCGGCTTCCCAAAGTAACTTTTTAACTTCAAAATGTTGCGCTAAATTAAATTTAAAATGCAATAAGGTGACGAACACCGTTGTTAAAGGGATAGGTTCCGCATCTAACCCAATCAAGGGAGCAGTTTCTGCTACTTTATCTTCCCGCCTAAATGATAATTTTATTGCAATTGACGCCTATGTTATCGACCGCATAACAGACAATTTACCGGCAGTGAAAATTGACGTATCCTGCCTTTCATACCTGAACTGCCTGCCTCTGGCAGACGACAGTTTCGCTTCGCCTTCCGAGATCGACATACTTATAGGCGCGCCGCTCTTTTCTGAAATATTGCTATCAGGCCGCGCCGCTGGTCCGCCTGGTACTCCAACCGCTTTTGAAACCATTTTTGGTTTTATCGTAATCGGGACCGCTCCCGTTACTCCCGCTCATGTTACTCCCGCTCATGTTACGCCCGCTCATACTGAAACCGTTGTTTCTATCACTGACCCCTTGGTTGAAGATAGATGCCGCTCTCATATTTCCCTCTGTACCTTTACGGAAGGACCACGTTTAGATAATCTTGTCCAACGCTTCTGGCAGCTTGAAGAGGTGCAATGCACGCCGACTTTGAGCCCAGACGCTATAGAATGTGAACGCATTTTTACAAATAACGTTTCCCGCGATCCTACGGGACGCTATTCTGTAGCGTTACCTTTCTCCCGCGATCCCGCGACCGCTCTGGGTAATTCTTACCCTATCGCTAAAAAACGCTTCATGTATCTCGAACGTAAGCTCGCCGCGACACCTGCTCTGCGCTTAGAGTACGATGCTATAATCAAAGAGTACATTCAGAAGGGTTACATTTCACTGATCGACAATGATAGTCCTTTTACTGGATATTACGTGCCACACCACGCCATTGCGAGACTACAAAAAACAACAACTCGATGGCGTATGGTGATGGACGCCAGTGCTGAAACTGACTCAGGCCTCTCCTTGAATCAAGTTTTATATACCGGGGATAATTTACAAAACGATCTTTTTACAATCCTCTTGGATTTCCGCCTCTACCCAATTGCTTTTACATCCGATATTAAACAGATGTACCTACAAATTTTGATAAATAAGGACCACCGCAAATATCAAAAATTCCTGTATCGATTCGATCCCGTTTTTTCCGCTTGATACCTACCAATTCAACCGCGTTTGTTTTGGTCTACGTAGCAGTCCGTTCCTTGCGATGCGAGTGTTGCGACAGCTGTGCGCCGCCGACGGTGCCCGCTTCCCACTCGCAGCATCTCTTATCAGCGACAACACATACATGGACGACGTGTGCTACTCCATGCCTACTCTGTCTGCTTGTTTACAACTCAGAGACGATCTCCGCGAGTTGCTCAAGGCCGGGGGCTTCGATCTCGTCAAATGGGCTAGTAACTCACCCGCGCTCCTTGACTCCCTTCCCATCTCTGCGTTAACGGAATGCGTTAAAAATGCGAAAAATGCGTTAACGGATCTTTTAAATTCCGACGAATATAATAAGTCTATCTCAGATGAGTTATCAGCTAATCGCATACACTGGAAATTCAATCCACCGCGAAGTCCTCACTTCGGGGGGAATTATGAAATATATGTGAAAGCGTTTAAAAGTCATCTTCATAAAACGATCGGTTCACAGTTACTCACCTATGAAAAAATGTTAACCGTACTCACACAGATAGAATGCGTTATCAATTCTCGTCCTATAACGTTATTGAGCGAAGATCCGTCTGAGCCGACCGCGCTGAGTGCTTCACATTTCTTAATGACCGCACCGCTGAAGCATTTACCCGCTTGCACGGTTCCCGATGAACCTGGACACTTATTGAAACGGTACGCTTTATTGGATCAAATGGAACGATCATTTTCCAAACGGTGGAAGTTGGAATATCTTCACTTACTTCAATCTAGAGGAAAATGGAATACACCTTCGAATCCCATTACAATAGGTTCTATTGTTCTTATTATCACTGATAATATTCCCCCGCTATCCTGGCCTCTCGGCGTCGTCGTGGCCACTCATGTCGGCGGCGATGGCATCTGTCGAGTAGCGTCAGTAAAAACGGCGACCGGCGTCTACCAGAGACCCGTCGTCCGTTTATGTATCTTACCTACCCAATAATTTAACCCCTTGCTCCCCGGTCAACCGCTATGTTATATTTAACCCGTTGACTGCTTAAGAGTTTAACTCTTATTTTTATTTTTTTTATTTCCCGCTTTCTTTTAAAAACCAATGGTTTTTAGGCCGGGGGCAAATGTTCGCGCCACTTACATTGGCACTCATAATACCTTCCTACCTTCCTATTCCTATCATTTCTTGGCGACTATCTCTGTCGCTCATATCGTGGTATCCACGAGAAAACTGCTTGCCGCCGCAAGTAGTCTGCGATCGACCCTCGTCCTTCGCGGCTGCCGCTCTCGCCGAATCCAAAGTACTGGATCTGCTGCTCCTCTGCGGTGGTCCACGTGAATTCGACGCGCAAATATAAACAACAGCCGCTATAAACCCGCCGCGTAAACGCTCCTTGCCGACACGCACCAACCGCCAAAAATACAGTCCACTACATCGAACGTCATAACATCCTGAAGGAACAAGCAGCTTGGAGACGGACCCGAACCGAGGTGATTGCAGTTGCATGGAGACCAGGTTAGTCGCCAAGTTCCTTTGTACTACTCTTCTACCAGCCATCCTTCCCCCGCCATTGGAGGCGCGCTCAGCCTATACAGCTTAGCTGCCGCGCTAACAATAATAATTCCATTAGGCTATTTTGAAATAAATTATCCTACTATTTTTTTGTTATATCGGGTAGTTTAATATAAATGTTTAATGCCATTCAATAAATAGATAACTCATTATTGACACCGAAATGTATAAAACTCACAGAGAAAAAAAACATAACCATAATACTTGTACCTGAGTTGCGAAGAGGTTAGACGCAAAAACCTCGTTTAAAATTGATCCGTCTACAATAAACATTTAATTAACAACAAAGTACCCTTCATCTGTAAGGGTTACCGAAAAGTAGGTAGATAATTTAAAAATATTACGTTCAGTTACCCCTTCAAAGGGAGAGCAATAGGCCTGTTAAGTTGTTACAACATTCAAATTGAAGAACGGTCGAGAGCGGTCAAGCATTCGTCCACTCAAATTATATGGGTTGAATATACCATTTGAATATATTTACATTTAGTTTAGTATTCATAATACAGTAACTCATTTAAAGTGACAAGAATTCTTGGTCAAATTTGCTGTCAAAAACTAGTCAACATTTTATTTATTTATACCTTGGCATATGACGACGACATCAACCAATACGTCCCACGGTTCGCACGAGTCTCCCCTCACTTTCGTGAAGAGGGTTAAGCCATAATCCACCACGGGGGCCCGGTCCAGATTGGTGGATACCACCGAAATAATTCTCGAGTAGGTATATAGGTTTCCTCACGATGTTTTCCTTCTCCGAAAAGCGAGTGATAATTACGTACATATGCTTTTATAGAAACACATTCGTATGTGCGATTTGAACTCACGTCCTTCTCCTTAGAAGGCGGACGTTCTCCCACTAGGCTACCACCGCTTACAACATACAAGAAAAAAAACAAAACACTATATTTTAACACGACAAAAAAAAAAACTAATTGTACTGTCATTGAAACTTCACAGTCATGTTAACACAATTGAACATCAGAACTGGGTCAAAATTTACTTAATGACAAGATGAAACGTCTCAGGAGCGCCACAACGCGCATATTCCCTCTATAACGCCAATGGCATGGTATATCCAATGCCATTACTGCCAAAAATAGTAACAAAAGCTCTGAGCCGACTTAGAATAAGTAAGAAGCTTAGATCCTCTTCAATACCATTATAACGGCCCTTAATGGACAAAAGACGAAGCCAAGATCTTTGTCCCTGTGATCTACGTTAGGAGTACGGATTACAACTAAGTACGGCTATTATTGACTCGTGTAATGGCATTGTAAACAAACATTTCTTCCATCCTTTGCATGAAGGACGAGTATGTTTACTAAGCATTACTACGAGTAGTAGGGGACATTGCTTCCTCGAATAAGACCAGTTTTGTCCAGTTAATATATATCAATTTGCGACGGTTATGAACTTCCGTCATCTATAAATTAGTTGGTACCAGATATTCATCCGGCTACAGATATTCATGGTGCCTTTGCCAGATGTTATCCGCTAAGTGTGCACCAGCGAAGTCACTGGGCATATGAGACTTTAGAGCCGATGTCTCAGGGTACAAGCGTAGTGCAGTGCCGCGCAGGATTATGCAATGCAAAGATGTGGGTGGCCCTACGAGTATAACCTGTTGTGAGCAGGCGTAGTGTTTACCATCAGGTAAATGACGTGCTCGTCTCGTTACGTAGTTGAATAAAAAAAAGAACGATAACTGAGTTTCTCTGAAATGAAAGAGAAAATTCTAGTCTCATTTCTGACTGAATGAACGTGTATACCTCCTATACCTCCTCCAGGTATACCTTCGATAACATCGTCCCTTCACACTAGGTGAGTTGTCACACTTCACACTTGTCAAATGCAAGCCCACAAAGTAGTAAAAAAAAAGCTATGGAAGATACTGTTGGTTTAACAACTTCAATGAACATAAAAGTCGTTATAAAAGGTACCCTGAGGCTAAGTAGGCCATTTTCAGCGCCTCGTTTCGGTCCGAAACTATTTAGGAAATTACCTTAACATCGTTTTCTTCTAAATATCTCTGTAAATAGATTATTGGGGTTCTGCTTATCTGCCCAACCTACCCGTAGAGGTTAACTAAATGTTTATTGATCTACTTTGATTTTAGTGCCAATTGAAACCTTATTTTTATAAAGCGTTAAGTTAAAAAAATATACCTACGTATTTTACCAGTTAGTTATTTGTACTTGGAAGAAGGTTTTAGATGAAATATGATATTTCTATATATATAAAAATGTTATGTTGGTTTGTGTACGCTTCATAAACTCAAAAAGTTCTGCACCGATCGAGCTGAAATTTTAGCATGATATATAATCCGCATCAAGGATTGTTTTTATCTATTTTTTTCATCAGTGACAGCGAATGTGCGAATGTGCCACAGCGAAGCGTGGCGGGGCACAGCTAGTTTTTTATAAATGAAATATGATGAATTATGTTTAGGCTTCGCACGATGCATATGGTATATTAAGCCATTGTCAAGTATTATGAACATAAATATCAAGTTTACGTTTAAATTACAGGTTTAAGGTCTGTGGTTTTAATTTCAAGTATCAGTCGATTAAGTTATCAGTAGCCTAGTTAAGTTGCAGTCGCTTTCATGATGCAGTAAAGTGGTGGGCGCTTCACTGAACTGAGAAACATGCATAGCATTGACACATTTTTTGAGCTTGTATCTTTTGCTTAACGGTATTCTACCAACATAACACATCATTATCAACCTATATTCGTCCACTGCTCGAGGTAGGCCTCTTCTAGTGAACGCCACTGAGCCCGACCTTCGGCTCTCCTGATCCAGTCTTTGCCAGCCGTTTTCCGCAAATCTGCATATTATAGGCATACGTACAGTCACGCCTTGTTCCCGTCGGGATAGGCAGAGACTACATCTTTCCACATGCTACGATCCCAGCGGAAAGCAGTACACCCTCTACTGGTTCCTGGAACTCCAGACCAATAGGCTGTGTAGGGCCCATGCGTGGTGGTGTCATATCCTTTCTGTCTCATTCACACAAAGAACATCAATCCGTATTTTACTCATCATCTCGTATACTTCCTTAACCTCATCTTTCATGCCTCCTCTAACATTCATCGTAGCATAGTGACTTTCCTTATCCCTCTCTTCGCCCCCTCAGGGAACGTGACGTGACGGGTGGGGAACCACGTCACCGCCATAGTTACATATTAACACAAGTGTAATCGAGTCCACATCGTATTACCAGCATATGTCCATCCACTGTTGGGTATAGGTCTCGATATACGATGTTTATATTTTTTCGTCGTCTCTGGGTTCGCTACGTCCATCCCCATGCAGTTGACAGCTAAATAGTACGTTTACCTTTTCGTCTGGTCTTGACACGTGCGTTTACCTTTCCCGACGTCCCGTGGAGGGGTCTGTCACCCTTCTGTCCTTGGTCGTTACGCAAACTTCGAGAGTGGGAGAAGTGGGCGCCTATCGACCAATCTGAAATTTCTCTTTTTTCCTTAAGTTTATATTTATATTTTCTAAGGCATTTTAATAAGCGGGGATAGCTTAGTAGTAGAACGTCCGCCTTCCAAGGAGAGGGTCGTAAGTTCAAATCCCAGTGCGGCCTTGTATAACAGACTAAGTTAGAAAGCCAATAAATAATTCTATTTTATTCAAAAACGACACATTTTCGCTTTTCTGTCAAAACTATAATCATTTTAATCATTCTTGTTTTTTTTTTATTTCACTGCGTACGAGACGAGTAAGTTGTGCTGATGGTAAGCGCTAGGCCTGCTCATAACAATTACAGTGGCACACAGAACTTAGCAGTTCATAATCTTGCGCTTCACTACACTGCGCTCGTCACCCTGAGACATCGGCAGTAAAGTCTCATATGCCCAGTGATTTCACTGGAAACAGTGCCCTTCAAACAGCAACTAAAGAACCAAAACTATTCATTCTGGAAACCCTACTTATTCCAGGTGGAATTTCTATGCTTCACACATACTTAATATATTGCCATGAAAGAAGAAAAACAAGCAATTATTAGATTGTACCTTCTTCGTCTTTTATTAGCCTTAACTGTATACTTTGTACGTATATTAAAAATAATGGACTCTCTAGAAGACATTACAAGTCCTAATAGTTGAATTTGTTCTTAGTGCGTCAGGTCACGGAACGGAGCACGTTGTGTTGCCATAGTTAAGTAGAACCTATTTTAACTGTGGCGTAGAATAGAATAGAATAGAATAGAATAGAATAGAATAGAATAGTACAACTCTTTTTGGACATCATCATCATCATCATTAACCTACGAGTATATCGAATATGTTATGTCAAGTAATCTTAGCTAGGAATTCAATATATGCAAGCAGATATATACATATATACCAGATACATAAACGAAATTCATTGTGTGCATAATCTTACTAATAGTATAGATGCCAAAGTTTGTGTGTTTGTTTGTCCTCTCTTAAAAGGCTCATGAAATTTATTATAAGATACTCTAGAATCTAGGATACTTTTTATTCCGTAAAAATTAAGGGTTGTTGGATAACATCATTTCCAGTTCACTTCACAATGGATCAATGAAATTTTGTAAATAGTCTATACTTTTTATCCCGTAAAAATGAGGGTTCCTGAGGGATAACAGTTAACGCAGGTGAAGCCGCGGGGCGCTGCTAGTAAACTGTAGTATGAGACAAAACCGTAGCGTAAGCTACGACATAGCTACGTGACTACGGCGTAGGCATGTTATGACAATTCGTAGAGGAATTTCATTATAGATTCGATTGCATGAACTAAGGTTAATAAGTGTAGGCCGTCGCGTGTCTCTTGTTTATAACCGACTTTAAAATAAGAGGAGGTTCTCAATTCGGTAGTTTTTTTTATGTTACCGTAGTAATCCGTCATTTCTCATCCAATCCAATCATCCAATTTTTTTTTTATTGAAAAGCTTATATTTTTAGATTGATTCGATAAAAAATTCATAAAAAGCGATTAATTAGTTTGGTAATTTAATAACAATAACCATAAAAATATGAAGTAACGAAAACGGCGTATTTGGTCGGTTTTTTTTTATATGGCGATGAACCTCTAAGATTTAGAAACACGTGGCTCTATCTCAGTTTTATTTCAATCAACTTCAGTTTCGGAACACAGTAATGTTTGCACACTACTGCTTGGCGGATAAAGATCCGACGACTATGGAGACTATTATGGTCTCATCAACACCTTAGACTTATAATAAAAATACCACGGAGGCCGCAAAATATTGGCAAAGAATGCGGATAGCGTGTTGCACACTACTGCTTGGCGGATGAATAGCTAGCAAAGTGGTTATTCACTGATTTCAAGCAAGAATTCACATTATTCACGTGCCCTGTGACCTTGCAAAATGTGAGTGCGGCACGCATCAGTGGTTACCTCGACGCCACATCAATTTGGATAATTTCGAACGCGGCGTGGAGCGGCAGCGTTCCGCTCTGTACGTTGATTATATGTTCTAACAACTATTAGCTATTCTGTAGCTCTGAGGGTTCCGTTCCAAGAGTTTGGGGTCACGAAGATTGTTGAAGTAAAACTTTTTTGCGCACGCTTCACTAGGGGAGTAAGCTGGTGAATGCGTTACGACAAATGTGATCGGGCGAGGCGAATGGTTGAGAGTTGAGAGGTAAATTAGGTTAATAAGGTTAGGTAGGAGTTAGGTGTTAGGTGACAGATAACAGATGACAGATGAGTGAATGAAACATCGTGAGGAAACCCACATACCTACCCGAAAATTATTTCGGAAATAGGTGTGTTATCAACCAATGCGGACCGGCCCCCGTGGTGGATTAAAGCCTAACCCTCTTCACGAAAGTGAAAGGAGACCCGTGTTCAGCAGTGGGACAAAATGGGTTGTTGATTAATATAGTATGTGGTTATGTTTTCTACGCCCTAAAACAATGATATTAAATATTATTAATGTTGGAAGATATTTTTTTTGTGGTCGTTCTCAAGTTTAGCCCCAAATAGCCAGCATATCTAGGCTATTCCATTTTTTGGTATAAAAGTTTTGCAATTTAGGCCAACGCAAGAAAATAAAAAGTACTGTTTCAGCCAAGGACTTTTTCATCCTCGGTTTCAGCGTAGATACTTTGGCACTTTTACGTGTCATTTTAATGAAGTCTTTATTACAGTTTTATAAAGGAGCCGCTCACCATCCTGGAAAATTAAGGTTTAGTTACCTGAAGCCTCTCTTATATGACTCGTTTTTACGTCTTTAAGTTTCGTTTTTACGTAACTCCTAAGTAGTTATTTTACAAACATTTTATTTTAAATATCGATGAATAACCCGCTAAGTTAGGAGAGGTCTTTACATTAATATACGTTTGTAATCTCGCCTAATAAGCGGTGGTAGCCTAGTGGGAGAACGTCCGCCTTCCAATCAGAAGGTCGTGAGTTCAAATCCCAATGCGGGCACGTACCAATGTGTTTCTGTAAAACATATGTACGTAATGATCACTCGCTTTTCGGTGAAGGAAAACATCGTGAGGAAACCCACATACCTACCCGAGAATTATTTCGGAGGTAGGTATGATATCCACCAATCCGAAATGGGCCCCCGTGGTGGATTATGGCCTAACCCTCCTCACGAAAGTGAGGAGAGACCCGTGCCCAGCAGTGGGACGTTATGGGTTGATGATGATGATGAATCTTGCCTAATTCTGCTTTTTGTATACGACACTTAGTTTAAAAACAGAATAATTATTTATTCTACAATATTATCTCTAATAATTATCTTTTTCTTCTCTGTATCGATAATGGTGGTCTCTTTACTTTATCGGGTGAGTCAAGTTCAAACACATTTTTTATTTACTGTTTGTCATGTCATTCACGTGATGGTAAGCGCTACACCTGGCCATAACAGTTACAGTGCCACCAGAACTTTGCTTTGCATAATCCTGCGCGGCACTGCACTCGTCACCCTGAGTAATCGGCTATAAAGTCTCATATGCCCATTAATTTCGCTGGAAACAGTGCCCTCAAACTCGAACAGTGATGTTTGCACACTACTGCTTGAAGGATGAATATCTGTAAAAAAAATATGTTCGTGCCTTCATGATCACGATGCGATGGAAATCCATACATCAGAGAATTAAATCGTTAATTCGGGGTTTCTAACCTGGCGTTGTTGGATTGCAAAGCGTACAGATTATGTCCCTCAAAAAGACGATAATATATATAACCAAGCCATTTAACCAGAAGCCTTCGAAATTGTACCGCCCATGGAACGCTGCGTGAAGTAAATGTCGAAAATTATGGATCAACGGATCTTAACGGACGTAATTCCTTTCATCTGTTTCGTATACTTGATTGGCCCCATTTTCTTTGCGCATTCTTCGCTCACCTTTAAAGAAAAAGTATATTTTTAATAAAAAATTGATACTTTTCTTTTCAAGTTGCTGACTTTTTGTTTTTTTTTCTAATTACGTTAGGGTAATAATGACTTTATTATTGTTCCGTCAAGTTCTTATAATAAACTGATTTCCTCGTTTCTTTATACCGTATACATTTTGGCTTAAATCAATAAAAAGTTATACAGCTTCCTTGTTATCAATGTACAATCGATTCAATCTTTCTTATTAAGTATCATACAATACCAATCTACAGATATTCTTATATTATTAGGTATTATTATACTTATATATACTTACATATATATATTATATATATATATATACTTATATACTTATTAGATACATATCTGTCGATTGGTAATCTATGAAAAATTAAAGGAGATTTTTTCTCCTTTGCATCTTGTAAGAAAACCAAAATGAAACTTAATCATTGAGCTGTGTAAAAATAGTAAAAACATAACTGCAAAAAAACTGAAACTAAACTGAAATGAAAAATTCATCAAAGCGAGGTTAATATTATTAACAAATACATTATTTTTCTATTTTCATAAAATAGTAACATTTACAATATATAACATTACATATTATAATTTTAATTGTGAATAAATTACTCTGTTATGTAACGCTCAGCGAGCGAATATAGCAGTGACGCGTGGACTATATCTCTCTCGCTTCTAAAGTCGACTCGAGCCGACTTTACCCGAACGAGCGTTACATAGCCGAGCGTGACGACTCAGTCTCAAAAAGATTTAAAAAAAAGACTCAGTCTCAGTCAATAGCCACAAAATATAGTGCTCAGCGCGCCTTAAGCATTTTTCACTTCTGAAAGTGGACGGATCGACCATAGAATACTTTTTTATAGGTCAGCCTACATCAAAACAAATTAAAGCCACATGGAGGAAAGTTACAAACTCATAACGAGTCCCGGCCGACCGATCGGGCCGAAATAAAACCAATCGTCGACAAATCAAATTTCAAAAGCTATCCGCTTTCGGACTCGGATAAATCCAGCTTTCACGTTAATTGTGTTAATGCTCTGTATTTTGTTTACACAATCGAGTATAGTACCGGCCGTCAAAATTTGCACAACGACATTAAAATTACTAAGCATAACTCCTAAACCAATTTCTCAAGGCATCTATTAATGCTTCTGGGGACGAGCTCAGGCAGAGACGCGTAAATCTTGCAATGCAAAGTTTTTTTTTTAATTGACTGAGGACGAGACGATCAAGTCGTTCACCTTATGGTAAGCGCTATGCTTGCCCAAAACAGTCAGAGCACCACCCAGAATCCTACAGAGCATAATCCTTCGCGGCACTCCACTGCGCCCGTCACCCTTAGACATCGGCTCTAAAGTCTCATATGCCCAGTAACTTCGCTAGAAACAATGCCCTTCAAACCGGAACACAAAAATGTTTGCACACTATTGCTTTTTGCCGTTTTTCCGTAGTATAGATTATTTAGTAGACTGCTAAAACTGGACTTAGGTAAAACTGGAACTATTATTTTACTGACAGGGCCCTTGCTGTCAGCTGAATGAGCTGCTCATGTCATTACCCTGCAGTATAAAATTGAACTTGACTTAACACCCTACCGCGTGTCTAGATATACAAAAGCACGACGCCAAGCTTACGACGAAAGTAGCTTTACATGCGAGTTCTTAACAATAGTTGAGTTCATTTGCATGCGTAGAGCTAAATTGGAAACTAGAGCATGTCCTTAACACCATACGTCTTAAAATAGCAAATTAAAAACAACTATTTTTAATAGTTCATTCCCTAATAATACAGCTGTTCGTTAATACAGCTTCCAAATAAAACACACCGTGTTCCTGTTTACATCGAGCTGCGTCAACGCAGATGTGTTTTGTGCTTATTTTTTGTATGTCAACACTGAAATAACATCACCGATAAGCCCTCAAAGGCCTAATTATTTCTGTCGCGTAGGATATTTGCATAATATAATTGGCGATCCATATTTCGTTTACCCTGTGGTATTCAATTCCTCCGTACCGAGCGATTAGTTCGTATTTAACACGATATTGGATTTATGCAAAACAGCTTTGACGCTGTCAGAATGAGTGCACGGGCTGCTGGCGTATTTAATTACTTGAGTGAAATATCGCGTTTCGGTTACATTGTGAGAGCGCGCCGCGCCTTATGCCGATAAACAGAAAAGTTTTCTTAAACCATTTACACAAGAATAAACTACGCATGATACTAGTATTCAAAAGAAATCTATACTGTTCAAAAATATAATTTTTAGTCCTAACACCGTCCACAGTTTACTGCGGACGTCGTTTGTGAACCTTCCGTCACATCCATTTACAGTTGAAATCAGATTGTCTGCATTTTGTATCAAACTACGTTTTAGATTTGCTGAAAAATTGCGTTCTTGTCAACATCTGTGTTTTCGATAGCGACAGCATCATAAGTATTTGAGTCGAAAGAGAGTGTTTTGTAGATGAACTAAAGCAAATCATGTAATTAATTGCACCATCACTTAATTTTGAATTCGATTGGAATGAAACTTGAAATTATCTGTTAACAATGAAACAGAAAGTACATATAAAAGAACTAATAGCAGCTGATAATCCGTAATCAGAACTGGCGCTCTCTCCGCAACTAACAGTGAATTAATGCCGTTTAAAAATAGGCTTTGATACACCGATAAAACCATTTAATTGGATCCCAGAGTAAAGGCCGACCAATTTTCATTGAAAATTTTGAATAGGTATCATTTGAATTAGAAGATTTCAATTTCAACGAAAGGGTCCAGTTGAAAAAGGTGTAAAGTAATCTTAGTATATTCTTTTATGCAAAGTAATATAAACCGTTTGAGAGTATGGTCAGACGCTCTCAAGCTTTTCGGTCTGAGAGATATTTTTAATTACTTCGAGGATTTCTATTACGCTTTCAATTAAATGAAATCCAGGTTTACCCTGCTTTAACAGGTATTTAGCTTGACATTAATTAGATCTCCTTTGTAACAATCTATTTTTGGATTTTAAAGCCATTTTATTACTCTAAATTTCTACTCAGAGAATAATTGTGGAAGCCCTTTTAAGTCGAAAATAACAACGAAGAACGCCATAAAGATTAAAAAGTGACAATTCGATAGCGAACTGGAAGCGAATCTGCTCAAACTGTAACTGGCAAAATAAAAGGTTACATGTAGCCAAAACTAGTGGCCGCCTTTGACAATACGTAGTAAATTACTATCGAAACGTGGCGTTCTCTGTCACATCGGAGGTCAAGACCTACTTTGAATCGCTGAGCTAGAGAAATAAGTATACCAAATTCGTGGACCATTAAAAAAAAAATACGTAAGGAAGGAAAAATGTCTAACATATACAATGTCCATGGCGGCCAATTTTTGGCGTCAAACCATTAATGAGGCTCTCGCAAAATCTTTCACTTAGCAGTTTGTTATCGTTTACGTCAGAATTTTCAGTATATTATCATAATCATCATCATCATCAACCCATATGGTCTCACTGTCTTCACGGGTCTCCCCTCACTTTCGCGAGGAAGGTTAGGCCATAATCCACCACGGGGGCCCGGTCCGAATTGGTGGATAACATACCTACCTCTGAAATAATTCTTGGGTAGGTTATATGGGTTTCCGTACGATGTTTCCTTTCATCGAAAAGCGAGAGATAAATACGTACATATGATTTACAGAAACACATTGGTACGTGCCCGCGCTGGGATTTGAACTCACGTCCTTCGCCTTGGAAGCCGGACGTTCTCCCACTAGGCTACCACCGCGTAAGTATATTATGGCTTTAGTATATTATTTTGTAGAGAAAAATTAACAAGCAAAAATACTCTCGCTTCGGTTGTGATTCCAGTAATAAATAGTATAGAGAATGAAAGCTTGTCATAATATCACACGCTCAAACAGGTACTAGGTGAGCAGAAATTATTAGAAGGTGGCCGAAATTCTCAGACCGTTACTGAAATAGCTACAGGGGGAGGCGAAAGAACGCCCGTCATGTACAGGGTGCTGTAATGTCGCCGATGTTTGCTCGGTGGCTGCGAGCGTCAATTAGCCCAGCTCAAATATGCCCCTCCTCTGTGAGAAACATGTTAGGTTAGTAAAGAGATCGCGATTAAATAGAATTGAGCGATAGTGAAATAATAACAAAAATATGCGTTTACCTACCTATTTACTTTGCTAATACAAAAAATTGGACTTAAGTATATTTCTTAACTGTTGGTGAACACCTAACCACAAATTCAGTGCCATCAATACAAGATACGGAATTGAGCAGTATCGACGTGCATTACCGCCGTTCGCGTTCCGTAACCGCTCCCGCTGTCGCTTATGCACCACCACCAGAGCCTTATCGCGACGGGTGTCACTGTTTGCAATCTCTAAGTACCAGCATGATATAAAGTTACGTTTTAATCACCATGTTGTTTGACGTCAGCTCCCTTCGGGAGTGATTTGGGTGAGTGGGTACCCTCATTTTTTTGTAATTTGAATATAGTAATGAGGTTTATTACTTAACATGACTAGGCTAGTCTTTGTAATTGGCTCTCGGTGACTGTGAATATCTATCTTTTGGGTGCCAGAAGAAAATATATCTAGTTAGCGAGTTCATATTCTGAACTGTCATTCCAGTTAATAAGAAGATTAGAGCTCGTAGAAATATTAACAGAGAGGAATACATTTGTCGTTATGATTGCCCGTTTAATTACGTGGTTAGGCTTCATGCAAAATTCAAAATGCAGATGAGTCGTCAAGAGTGGCAAAACTACTCCTTTCTTCTGCGAGATGCCGTTCATTAGTTTAAGAAGACTATTGTCTCTCGCTTAGTAATTAACTAAGAAGCTTAAACCGTTCTCGCTGGGAAAATGTACTTCGAGAAATAGCGTTGGTTTGGTTGTTTAATGTACTTATTTCTAGTCTGGGTCTTTGGCACTTGGCATAATTATAGTAGTGAAGGTTGAGTATACTACTTATTAGGCTTTATAATTAAGTACTTGTTCTTACGAAAAAAATAAAATTACAGTTAAAATGAAATTTCGGAGTTCGGAATTCTAAGCACAGCTATAAAAATGCTCTATATGGTTAGTTTTAGACAAAAATAAAGTAAAGCTAGAAATTAATTGTAAGGTAAGTTTTGCTTTTGGGATAACATTTCAATCAAATGTTTTTTTTTACTTAAATAATTTTAAATTGGCTTTCCATTTTAAAATACCATCGCAAGTATCGTCAAAACTAATATTACACAAAAATTTGCATATTTTCAGAGAGCTTTAATTGCTGGGACAGATGACAAAAGTGTAAACGAACGAACCTGTATTATTTTTACCCCATAGTGTTTTAAGCATATTAGCCGTGTATGTTCTGAGCGTTCGACACGACAAAGAAGAATAACCTATTTTACTTTTATAAACGTCAATGAACCTTTTCTATACATTCGGGACTCTATTAGCTTCTACATATTACAATAGGTACATTTGCAACCTTTCTGAGTACTTCCGGAGTACGTCGGGTGATTTACCCGAGGATCTCCACGGGGAATGTCAAGGTTTGCAAATGCTTTCAACAGTCGGAGGTTACTTTCTAGGCATTACGAAGTCTTCAATCATTGTCAATAATTTCGCTGAAATTCTTTTTAGGGTGGGTATATTTAAAATTTAAGTAGCATTTGTAAGGTAGAGAATCTGAACTATTAGGTCATGTTGAAAACAGTATTTTTTATATATTAGACTAGCTACCTAATTATCGTTATCGTTAAGGTATCGTCTACCTGATGGTAAGCACTACGCCAGCCCATAACAGTTAGAGTGCCACCGAGAACTTTGCACTGCATAATCCTGCGCTGTGCTGGTCACCCTGAGACATCGGCTTTAAAGTCTAATATGGCCAGTAATTTCGCTGGAAACAGTGCCCTTTAAACCAGAACACAATAATGTTTGCGGATTGATGCATAGGCGGACCATTGATTGCACCAGGCGGTCTCTTGCAGAAGAGGCCTCCCACTACTAAATTGCTTCTAGCATTGCCATTTTCGAGGTAAATGTACAATAAATCCTACTCAAAACGCCAATAATGCAGGGATTTTCCACGCAACATTTTAATGTTGTCTAGGTAGCATTGCAACTGTAAGTATGGAGCTGTCGCTTGTCATCAGTTAAACGACCTGCTTACCTTGATATTCTATCATATAAAAATAATATAATTATTATAATTCAAGGAAAAACTAACAAAACATTGTATTTACCCTTCACTTTTACCTTGTCTTTAGCTGAGCTTGTCTTCGTATACTTTCCCTTTACCTACTTCCTGTTTCATATATTACGTTAAGTAAATGTATGGATATAAAATATTGATGAATTGGTGATTTAATTACGAGAGGAAAACGTGTTATTAAATTTGTGTATATTTCACAGAAAAAGTTAAAGTAAAAAAGTCCTACAACAGCGAAAACTAAAGATAAAATTGCAGTGAAACACTAAATAGAGTATTGAGCCGTCGATAGATATTGTTCGCAGTAAAAAGTTTGGAATAAACATGTTTCGATTTCACGGGAGGGTTCCGACTACAACGTCTCTCGCTAAAAACCAATGAAGCTTGAATGTTAGTTAGTTAACCAGCCGGGAAACAAAGCTATTGAGTTACAGTGTAAAGGATGCGCTCCGAACCTGCCTGACGTAATGACGCAGGTGTACCGTTCGCAAGTTACGGGGCGTTGAGTGCTTTTAGTTTACAGAAAGTTACATTTGCAGTTTATTTTCGATAATTTTATCATTAACCGTTGGTCGTATATTTACGATCGATCAGCGTTTGACCACTATCTTAATATTGATTGTGAAATTAAAACCCTGTCGGGTTTAGATAAAGTTTGTATAAGCTTTTAGTTAGCTTACTGTGATTGTGTGTATTGATGGATGTTTTGTTAGGTAAAATTTTGAAATACAATTTTTTCCAGCTCCCATGGTTCAATTGTGTTGAAATTTTACATTCTGAGTTCCGATGAGAGACATTGACATTTTGCGATGTTTTCTGAACACAGTGTGCAAGCATACTGTGTTCCGGTTTGAAAGGCACTGATTCCAGCGAAATCACTGGGCATATGAGACTTTAGAGCCGAGGTCTCAGAGTGACGAGCGCAGTGCAGTGCCGCGCTGGATCATGCAATACAAAGTTTTGGGTGGCACTGTAACTGTTATGGGCAGGCTTAGCGCTTACCATCAGGTGACTTGCTCGTCTCGTCACTAAAAAAACTTACCTAAGTATAATGAAACGAACAACTTATTTTTACGAAAAGTAAATAAACATACAAAGGCGTTTTACCTTTTGTTGACAAATAAATAAAGTTCTTGCAATATTCCAAATAAAGCTATTTACGCTCCAAAATTTCTGATCAAAAGCAAACGCTAGCGCCTTATTTCGTATATATTACACCTCGGTACGGAGTTACCTGCGTGTTTAATAATTAGGTCGTCCATTGTGGCTCTGCGCTAGAGTAGAGAGCGCGCAGAGCCACGGTAAAACTAGAGCCAACTTTGTTAAGTTAGTCATTTTTGAGCGGCTCATTTGCATTTAAATTGTGTTTAAAATAGTTTAATGCGGTCTGTGAGTTGCTTATTCTCCGAACAAGTTTAGAGATGAGAAAATCGTGTCATATCGATATTGAATAACTAATCTAATAAAAAGTATGAACCCGAAACTAAATCCTTTCTACTTCCTACTCCTAGTATCCTAACTTATATTATAAATGAGAATGTGAGTTTGTTTGTTTGTAAATATAACTGTATTTAATGTTAATTCATGTCTCAGTGAGTTAATAAGTTCAAAAACTCAGGTTTTAATTTATACTCTATGTCATATTTCATACGTATAGAGTTCCATTCTACAATTCCCAATTTGTACCTACACAGTTACATTCAAATTCACTTCATCATCAACCCATAACGTCCCACTGCTGGGCACGGGTCTCTCCTCACTTTCGTGAGGAGGGTTAGGCCATAATCCACCACGGGGGCCCATTTCGGATTGGTGGATATCATACCTACCTCCGAAATAATTCTCGGGTAGGTATGTGGGTTTCCTCACGATGTTTTCCTTCACCGAAAAGCGAGTGATAATTACGTACATATGTTTTACAGAAACACATTGGTACGTGCCCGCACTGGGATTTGAACTCACGACCTTCTGATTGGAAGGCGGACGTTCTCCCACTAGACTACCACCGCTTACTTAGAAAAAAAATTCAAATTTTCGCAAATTCACTTAGATAACAAAAATGGGATACAAGCGTGCAAGTAATATTACTGGAATATATTGATGAAACATTACTGAGTATTAATTACTGGACACAATTATGAGACTTTAGAGCCGATGTCTCAGGGCGACGAGCGCGGTGCAGTGCCGCGCAAGATTATGCAATGCAAAGTTCTAGGTGACACTATAACTGTTAAGGGCAGGCGTAGTGCTTACCATTAGGTAATTGACCTGCTCGTCTCGTCGCTCAGGAAAAAAAAACTAGTAAGTTTTCGTTTAAGGTTAAGGTTGTCTGGAAAAAATCGCTTTCAGCGATAAGACCACCCATTGTACTACCCTTGTTTACTTATTGTAATTCTTCTGTACTGTCTTTAGTTTTGTTTCTGATGTACAATAAAGAGTTTTTCTATTCTAAGTGTGGGCAAATGAAACCAACCCTAAAAACGCGTAATTCCGTCTTCTTTCCAAAAGTAACCTAGAAGTTTCAGTAAACTTTACTGAGTAAAGCATTCAATAGTTTACTGAATCGTGTCGTTGATTGCGACTTGACTAGCTGAACTACTAACAGCCTGACTTACAGCGATTTGATTGTAATTGAAATTGAACAATACTTGCAAAACGTGAGAAGCCAAAAAAAGAGCGGCTGTCAGCTGTCATGTTGCCAACCCTTACGGAAACATTAAGCTTTATTGACATTTAGTCTCGTGTGGGATTTCTTGATTTCCTGTACGGTTTCCTTTTCGTTTTTCACGCAAATTACGCGCCGATTTTTTTTTTTTCAGTATTTCTATAATAATAAAGGTGTTGAAATTGACACTGGCTAACTGCACAAATATAACTTGAAAATGGCACAATGTGCAAACCGTACCAAGGCCACAAAGAAGAAAAAAAAGCAAAACTAAATACATATAAAAAACAATATTCTATTTCGTATCATCTTCCTTCTTGTGAATTTAATTTCGCAGCTTTATTGCAAGCTGCGGATTCTGCTCTTGAGAGGCAGACATCATTTTTCGCTGTCGCTGTCGCAGCGACAGCGTCTCTTGATGTGAGTAGTTTATTAAACTGCTACCTACACCCCACGGTTTCACTCGAGGTCTTCTTGTTTTTCACATAAACTTTGGTAGAGTTTTGGAATAAAAATTATCTAACTGTTGTAACCATGAAGATGTGGGTCTATAGTTTACTAATGCGATGGTGTACGTCTAAAGTGACAGCGCAGCGCTGTCAAATTGTACGACATGTTTCAAAGTGACAGCGCCGCGCCGCTTGCCGCTCGCCGCGCTGCATCGATCTGTCTTTCGCCTAACAGTAGTCGAATTTTCGACAAAACATTCCGTAAGTGCTAGCCTTAAATAATAAACGAAAAGAAACTCAAAGGCTCAAAGCAAATTGTATTACAAACACTTAAGATTTTCATTAAAGGAACCAAGCACGCACGATAACACTCGGAGCCTAAATGTGTGATAATTAAATTCGTGTTAATTCGAATCCCTTTGATTTATAAAATTTTAATTATTCGCCTTAGATAAAGGAAAATGGGAGAAGTAATGACGCAGTGTATAATCGCAATTTGGCGTTTTTGTTTTTAATTACAAGACGAGATGTGGAACGAAATGAATTTTGAACATTAATTTATAAAGGTAACTTGAATTCAGGTCTGTAAATTTAAAACAGCATTATTAATTTAACTAACGTAATTAACATAGGTATCACACATTCACAATATATTTTACTAGATTTAAATTTACACACAAAATATATTTACTAATCCGTAAAATAAGACAGCTATCTTATTATTTTTAGTTGTCAAATGCACACCTGGTCATGAGTCGGCTTCTTTATGAGCTTCTTTGATATCTATTTATAAGCCGATATTGATTTGGCTTCAAAGCCAACATCTGCCGCCTACTGGTTATTTAACACTTTAAGTTGTAGTCATCTGGTTTAGTCACCGTGAGACATCAGCTAATTTTATGCTCATTGATTTCACAAGTAAACCGCACACAGTTACTTTGACACATTATGATGGCAGTTTACTATCAAAGTACCTAAAATAAATACTTGAAATGCGCGTATCTCTTCCGATGGACCTACAAGGCTCCTGCAGTGCGTATCTTTCAATTTCGTTCATCCACGCGTTTACTCCCAAATTATAATTAAAAGTTCACCCTCGATAAACCAAGTTGTTTTATGTAGGCACGAATTGTTTCGAATTTTATACGAGAAAACGAATCAAATTTATAATGTAAGCCTTACTTGGGTATGTGGGAACAATCAAGAAATTTTTAAGGTAAACGATGTTTAAAATGCTATTAATTTTGTAATTATGCTTCAATAATTTTTTATTGAATTTTGTACAACCGGTTCTTACGGATCAATCTACTGTTCTGATTTGAAAATATAGTATCGGCAGATGACTGCGGCGGCAACCATACGACATGGTGGAATTAATTGAAAAATTTAAAGCAATTTTTTGAATGGTACATTTACTTATTACATAACAGCCACATTACACTAATCTGCAACTATTTTCCTTACACTAGTCTATCAGGTACATTCCCACACGGCGGACCAGAGAATGAAGCATTCCATAATCTATGATAAGAGTATATTTATATGACAGCGGCTGCAGCAACTTTTAACTTCTGTTAATTTTCTTATTAGGTTCGTGAATATCGAACAGCAATGAAAATAGCTGTTAGTATAGATTTGTTTACGAAACAGACTTCAAACGGACGAACCCTTTCTCGACGCAAAGGGACAAACAAACCAAGTTAGGGAAACTAATAAAACATAGCCATCAGAAGCACATTTCCGAGCAGCTTCTCAACTATCCCGTCAACTGTTTTGTTAGTCCGGAAATTGTTTGTCCATCTGCTACTAATTTATGGCCTTTTTTGGGATCACGATCGATGCGATTATTGGATCGCGTGATTAGATCGTCGACCCCTCATCACGGCGATTTCGATCTATTGTACCGCCTGACATCGGGATCGGTTTCCACTTAGATGTTTTTTTTTTTATTTGACTGAGTGACGAGACGAGCAAGTCGTTAAACCGTTAGTAAGCCCTACGCCTGCCCATAACAGTCACTGCGCCACCCAGCCTGCACTGCGTTTGTCACCGTGAGACATCGGCTCTAAAGTCTCATATGCCCAGTAATTTCGCTGGAAACAATGCCCTTCAAACCGGACCACATTAATGTTTACACAATACTGCTTGGCAATAATATCTGGCAAAGGTATGGGTACTTCCCCAGGCGGTCCCTTGCAGAAGGGGCCTC
The DNA here is from genome assembly GCA_912999815.1 of Campaea margaritaria. Taxonomy (NCBI): domain Eukaryota; kingdom Metazoa; phylum Arthropoda; class Insecta; order Lepidoptera; family Geometridae; genus Campaea; species Campaea margaritaria. The sequence goes on from OU538801.1 coordinate 9,574,051, forward strand.
CCACTACAGATGTTATTGAATATTCTTTAAGTCGCGATATTACAACTGAAAAGAAAACGAGGTTACGCAGTTTTTGTCTACATAAAAGTTTTTTGGCGGTACCGACTGTGTCGAGGGAAACTCAAACCATTAGATATACTTATATCATCTTAATCTCACCAATATATCGAAACAGTAGTTATTGTGATTGTGTGTTATTCATCATACATACATCCATACAGTCAGACCTGTCTCCCGTTGGGATAGGCAGAGACTACACCTTCCCACATGCCACGATCCCAGCGGAAAGCAGTACACCAACTCCCCTGACACCCCCTACTAGTTTCTGGAACTCCAGACCAATAAACTATAGGCTGTATATCATACAAATCATAATAATATATAGGTATTTGTCTTTTAAGACCGAGCATAAAAACAAAGCTGTTTTATTAGCAAAAAAAAAAGTCTTACGCATCTCAATGCGGGTTTAAAAATATAATATTGAAGGAAAACTTTAAGTCACCGCCATTACGTCTGTTCCTGCCTTAAGCCCCCGTATTAACAAGGCTAGACGATGACAAATGTATGAATTATGTATGAGCAATTAAAGCTGCCGTTACATGATTCTAAGCCATTGCCTGCGTCGCTGAACAATTAAGTTTTACAGTACCTACCTCTTAATTTAATCATGGAGAATAAATAACAGGCATTATTGTTATTATGCTATTATAATTTTTGTACCTAAATATTGTAAATTTAGTGTGTACTTACCTTAATGATAGTATAGGGCAACATGTGTGCTTTATTTTTTTTCATATAGATTTAGTCATTTTTAAATCCTTACTTATATTATAAATGCGAAAGTAACTCTGTCTGTTGCTCTTTCACGCCTGAACTACTGAACCGATTGAATTGAAATTTGGTACAGAAATAGTCTAGAGCCTAGGGAAGGACATAGGCTACTTTTTATCGCAAAAAATGCATTGTAAGGGTTTGAAATAGGGGATAAAAATTTGTATGGAAGTATCGTCATTTTTGAAGCTAGAAACTTGAAATTTATTTTTTAGGCTTTTGATTAGATATAAATAAATTTGACATTCAAAGTTTGTAAAACTTTACCCTTGAGGGGTAAAATAAATATAGGGGATGAAAGTATGTATAGGAATATGTAAAGTTTCGGCTTAATTTTCTCTAATGGAAAGCTACATTGACAGCGAGTAACATAGGCTATATTTTATCCCCATATTCCTGCGGGAACAGGAACCACGCGGGTGAAACCGCGGGGCACAGCTAGTCATATATAAAAGGCCTATTTTTAGTTTAGTTTTAGATCATCTATATAGGTACCTAAGTAAATACATTTTTATGGAAATCTATTCAACTGTTTCAGCGCTGGGGGTAACGAACATACAAACAAAAACTGTCACATTTAAAGTAATAGTAGGAAGGATAGTAGAAACAATTGTAGAAAGGTGCAAGAAAGGAGTCCCACGATATTCTAACCAAAATAGCCTGCATACTAGGAAGCTGTTACATAAATAGAATCTAGTCCAAAAACTTCTAAAAAAACTAGCCTTCAGCACATTGTTTAAAGATTGCAGAAAATAAAAGCTAGAAACTCCAACTTTAACTAGTGAGTAAACCAATTTGTAAGTTTTCAATTGGTTCTGAGCTCCATCCAGGAATAAGTACTTAGAACTCAGTTTTCTCTCTTCAATATTTGTTGGCAATTAATAGAAAAAATACTTTTGTTTGTTCCACTGACGACCACTTCACAGTTTCGTGCCAATTTATTTTGAAGACAACGTTAAATTGTTGTCCGAGAATACAATCAAAATTGTGTCTTAGAGGCAGCCGAATAGGACCTTAAATATTTTATTTTTATTAGGGTTTTGATTCACGTTTCAATTTTGTTTAGTTATTATCCAATTTGTTTCGAACAATGCGCGGGTTGCTGTTTCTTCACGGTAGGCTTTGTATACGCTACGTGATTTACAAAAGTGTACACAGAGCTTTTCTGTAAGTAAACTCAATCGATTCGCTCAATCCCATTATTGAGTGTCTTAAACGTAAAAAAAATCATGACTGCCAAAACTGCAATAATAAAAAGTTTTTAGTAAAAACATATTTATCCAGGCAAGCTTTTGTGAAATATGAATTCGGTTCGGCAAGCTGGTCGGAATGAATCCAAACACCATCAATCTACTGTTAGTCACTGAGGACTTCCATTATTTACCTTCCGGTCCTGATCATCAGATCAGCTCGTTCTACCCGAACAAACATAGTTACATACATACATTGCAGGTTAAATAAAAGCTAGTAAGTATAAATCTAGGCTAGATTATTTGAAATATAAGACCATAACAAAAAAACCACAACTGACACAAACACAAATAAGACAGACACACAAATAACACAGATACACAAACAATACAAATACTACCAAAAACACATAAAACACAAATACAAACATGCTTAACTTCATCTTTCGTTCTTTATTCGTCTGCCTGAATGTATCTAACAACTCCATTTCTCTCCATATCTTATAATTTTCAACACACTAAAGTCTCAGCGAGTATTCAGTGAACAAACAGCGTAGCCCGTATAATCAGAGACTAAACAATACAAAGATATAAACATACCCATCTAAAGTACTTACATATTATATATCCATATATTATCTGTGCTGTTGCCGGAAGTGGGATAACGCACGGGTGGCACCGGATGTGACGAGACGGGTGCATTGCGATTTATGCTCCACATCACTGGAAATTTCACTAGTTAATTCTATACCTACTTCTGAATTCAGTATGTTGACTGCGTATATTGATTATTTAACTCCTTGTATGTACGAGGGTGAATCAAAAAATTCTTGGAATCAATATTAAAAAATGCAAAGATTTAAATAATAATATTTTATTTTTCTACATAATCTCCCTCCAATGCAATGCATTTAGAATAACGCGTTTCTAACTTCCTTATTCCTTGTGAAAAAAATTATTTTCTTGACTCTCGAAAAAGTCCTCTACGGCAGCTATAACCGCGTCATTATCGTGAAATTTTGTTCCATGAATTTCCTCTTTTAATTTTGGAAATAAGTGAAAATCACTTGGGGCTAAGTCCGGAGAATATGGTGGGTGGTCAAGGAGATTGAAGCCAGCACAGCGGATTGCGTTGAGCGCAACTTCCGATCGATGAGCAGGAGCGTTATCTTGAAGGAACAACACGCCCAACGACAGTTTTCCACGACGTTTTTCTTTAATCGCTTCACGCACTTTCGGGATTAAATTTGCATAATAGGGTCCAGTAATCGTCTGGCCTTTTGGCATGTAATCAATAAAAAGGATTCCTTCACTATCCCAGAACACAGAGGCCATAACTTTGCCAGCGGTAGGAGCAACTCGAAATTTCTTAATGGATGGAGAGGATGGTCGTTTCCAAGACATGCTTTGTCTTTTAGTTTCAGGATCAAAATGGTGGACCCACGTTTCATCCATGGTGACAAGACGACGGCAAAAATTATCCGAATCACGCTGGAACATTTCGAGATTACGCTTGGAAATTTCCAAACGTCGCTTTTTGTTTTCGTCGGTTAACATTCGTGGCACCCATCTTGCAGACACTTTTTTGAACCCCAGTGAATCAATTAAAATGGATTGAACGCTACCAAAAGATATCTTTAGGATCTCAGCTATATGTTTTATAGTCATTCTTCTGTCTTCCAAAACCAGATTCTCAACCTTTTTGACATTTTCTTCTGTAACGGAGGTTGAAGGCCGCCCAGAACGCGGGTCATCTTTACAGCTTGATCTACCTCTTTTAAATTCAGCCACCCAGTACGCAACCGTAGAATAGGGTACAGCATCACCCCCTAATGTCTGCTGAATGTCCAAAAAAATTTCAAATTGACAAAAACAAGTGACAGTCTGCATAAATATAGTGTGATAGACACTCTTTAATTTGAATATCGAACTTGATCCAAAAAGGTTTCATACGAGGGTGAATCAAAAAGTTCTTAGAAGTGCATACACTTCTAAGAACTTTTTGATTCACCCTCGTATGTCGCTTTTGCAGACAATAGATTTTTAATTGTTGACGGGCATGATCCTATATAAAACACACGATTAGTTAATGAATTAAACATACGAATAGAATCTTTGAACATGTGAATTCTCTGAATCTTAGCCTAAGTCCCAGAGGTTGTTAACGCATTAGAACCGTTAAAAGCCCTAATTATAAAGGTATTAGTGTAAATTGTTAATGTAAGTAACTCTCAGGGACTAATGGCAACCAAGTTCTAAGCACCTGATAACCACTATAATGAATTTAATTTGTTTTCTGTATAATATTCTTGATTTTCAGACAGATGGGTTTCATTTATAGTCTGTATTGAATTATTAAAACTTAAACTTAGAACAAAAACAAACTTACCAATTGATTACGCAATGGATGGCCTTATAGCTCAAAGCGATCACTTCCGGACAACCATGCATGGCGAGGATTTATGGGAAGTAAAGCCAGCAAAAAATCTAGTGCAGTGCCAAGCAAAAATTTGACCAAAGAGCCACTTCAAATGGATTTATTAAAATAAAAATGACGTTTATACTAGTTTTAAAGGACCACTCTGAAGATTTCCTCAACATTTGTATGATAAACTGAAATCCAATGTTAACTATGAAAAATGTGTAAGTCCATTTCGGTATTTTGTTCGAATAGAAACGTCTCGTTCATCTAATTATTGTAAGCTCCACGCCTGCCCATAATCAGTGTCACCCAGAACCTTGCATTGCTACATCTCGCGCGGCACCGCACCGCACCGCACTGCACTGGAGGCCTACCATGACGTCTTATAGCGATTCAGTTGAGAACCTAAACTGAGCCGCAACATAAAAAATAAGACGTCACGGTACGATTATGCGACGCGGTTCAGTTTAGGTCTTCAATTGAATCGCTATAAGAGGTCATGGTATGCCTCCTGCGCTCACTAAGCGCACAAAACAAAAACAAACAATAGAATTGAGAGCCTCCTCCTTATTTGAAGTCGGTTAAAAGAAATATCAGTGGTAGCCTAATGGGAGAATGTCTGCTTTCCAAGGAAAGGGTCGTGAGTTCAAATGCCAATACGGGCACGAACCAACGTGTTTATGTAAAAAGCTTTATTATGTACGTCATTATCACTCGCTTGTCAGTGAAAAAAAACATCGTGAGGTAACCCACATACCTACCCGAGAATAACTTCGAAGGTAGGTATGTTATCCACCAATCTAAACCGGGCCACCGTGGTGGATTATGGCGTAACCCTCCTTACAAAAGTGAGGGGAGACTCATGCTCAGCAGTGGGACGATATGGGCTGTTGATGATGATGATGATGACATAAATAATGTATTAAAATCTCACCTAATCTACAAAGAGCGGAAACAAAGGCGTTTACACTTAAAGCCTGTAATTAGCAACAAGAGTTTCTCGAAAGATGTAACTTAACATGAACTTATCCTTACTCCTTATCTATGTTTATCTATTTTATATTGTATTTATTAGTCTATTATAACGTTATATATTTAATTGTATTATAATATTTTAACACTAAATATCATTTAAATATACTTTTCTCTGCTCTCTCGTTTTGCCACACCACCACCATTTCAGTTACACCTCCAGGATGTCTGGTAGAAAATGCTACTTAGCATTAAGTACTCCTTGTACTCCATTTGTGTGCTAAAGAATAAATAAATAAATAAATAAATAACTTAAATGAGTAGTTTCTTAACTTGAAATTGAGTGAGCGAGAAACCGTGCCAATAATTGTAATAACTAAATTCGTAGCCTTAAAGCAAATTTACATGGAATTGAATTCAAAGCAAGTCAGTGCTGAGCTGCCGCCTGATTCCTGTTAGTTAGTGTTCTTGAATTCAGTTCTATGCTTTGGGCCAAATTCAGCACTAACTAGGTAAACTACTTGTCTACTACTGTGACTTGATTGCTACGAACCCTGTCAAATTCAAAAGAATTGATTTACCCCCCGAACGGTCAGTCCTGGCATCAGACTGAAGGCCTCTTCTGCAAGAGACCACCTGTGGAAGCACAACGACTTTTCCAGTTTGAAGGGCATTGTTTCCAGCGAAATTACTGGGCATATGAGACTGCGCTCGTCACCCCGAGTCTCGGGGTGACGAGCGCAGTGCAAGGCTACGCTGGATTATGAAATGCAGTGTTCTGGGTGGTGCTGGGACTGTTACCATCGGTTACCATCAGGTTAACGACTTGCTCGTCTAGTCACACAATCAAATAAAAAAAACTTTTTTTAATTTTATGACCGCAATAATGATTTGTAATTTGTACCTACACAGTTTTCAACTATAAGCGTATTCGCTTCTATTATATTCTATCATGTACGGTGTAGGTTGAACTAAATATTATACAAGCAAAGCCGCGTGAAAATGAACTAAAAAGTATCCAACAAAATTATGTTCAAATTAAACGAATCTCTCCACGCCCGCTAGCGAGCCATTCGCCTGAATTTTATAGCTTGGCCTGTGTTGCCATATGTCTCGTTTTCCCTTGACCCTGCCTTGGGAATGGTAGTTAACTTTAATGTGTTGTGTTTGAAAACATTTTTATTTTAGCAAGTTAATAAGTTGCCATTAGTGTACACGTGCACGGTACATTTGTTCTATTAAAATTGTTCGCGTGAGGGTAAACAAATAAATAAACTTGCAACCTACAACGCTCTACTTGCATTGGCAACTTGTATAAGTTCTTATTTTGCTTTTCTTGGTTGTTTTTTTTTATTGCGTACTAGGCGAGCGTTTGACCACAATCTCACCTCATGGAAAGTGACGATGTGTAGGAGGTATCTATTCACTCTCGACTTAAACATGCCAGGGTTAAATTTACACGGAAACACAAACGAAGGCAACGCATTCCATGCCTTGCTTGAAAGTTACTGTGTTTGCTTAGCAGATTATTGTCTATTAATCTGCATTGTTTCTTAATTTAATCAAACCGTATCATGGATGATCGATTTTTTATTGTGTCTTTTTGAAGTGATTTTCAGTAAGTCTAGTCTTTTATTGTACTTAGCAGCTTTACACTTATTTTTTTTCAATTTTGTTACCCATACACATTTCTTTATGAATCATAATTTAATATGTAATTATAATTAAAACAAATAAAAACATATTTAACGCAAATTTATTTTAATGCGATGGTAACCCTGCATCAATCTTTTTATCACGTGGTATTAACTTGAGAGATTTAAATTATTCATAAATTATTCAGAGCCTTCCTTGCTTTATTATGCGTGTTTTAGAGAATTGGGCCGGCAAGAGATTATATGCCGAAGATATGTTGAAGGACGTGAATTCAAAGAATCTTTTGAAAGCTACAACACCAAGGCTGAGGTATTTTAACGTTGTATTTATTTAAATATTCAAAGGTTTATAGCAGAATACTAATGTTTTATTTGTTTTGGTTATATTCTAAATTATATCTAATATATTGGTCGTTAATCAAAAACTTGAAACAAAAAGAAAATTTTAATGCTGCGAACGCTCTTGCACTTTTAGACAAAGTTCATAGCCATACAGTAAATAATTACGTTAAAATATTATTTCGATCATTCAGGCTTTTTTATTTGTATCTTCAAATAGTTGTTCGATGTCTCGAGTAACAAATTTCATTAGGAAGGGGGACATTCCCTTTAATTATTGATTTACAAGATGTTTTACAATGAAACAAAAATAAATCCATGTTCTCTCTAATCTTTTTTAAATCCCAGACATCACAAAAACAAACTATTTATGTTTGATCTCAAATTCTTATAAAAATGTAGCTTTTATGTCTAAACATAAAAAAAATGCCTTTCATGGCATTTGTGATAAACATGGCAAACGTCTTGGCTTGTTATGTTCTTGAAAGTGGGTGTGTGTTAAAATTGAGATAAAATTGCAACCTGCGGTTGATAATGAAAGTCTCAAGTCATATCTTGAACAGGATTAGTCAGTTTAACTGCATTACTGCAGTCTAGCTGGCTAATTCTGTCACGACGATTTTTCAACATCAATACAAGAAAAGAAGAGAACCGTTGGCAGTTAGCATGAACTTCATCCTAATTTTGGTTGTTTTGTTGGCAAATAACGTTTGTATTGTGTCATCCTCCAATGTCAGCCTCTTGTGTGTAAATTTTTTTTTTATCTCAACCACGATGGCTTAACGTAACCACGAAGAACGCTCCGTACTTCGTAGGCCACGTTCAGACTTCTCCTAAGGTATGTAAAGATTTCCATCGTGCATTGTAGCGGGACCATGGATCAAACGGTGTTGTTGAAGTTAGCTTTCTGCAACCATCTATCTTCCGTTTGCTGCATTCCATGGCCATCCATACTGTACACTTGTTTACACCATCAGTCGCCAGCCAGTTTCCGAATCATTGCAAGTCGGCTGGCCACACAGCGGCGCGATAAGCCATTGGAAATAAAGGGGGTCATGTCACGTGTTCGATTATCCACTGACACGGGTTCGGGGCTGGCGCAAGTACTGAGAAACTGGTGTGAAAATATGTCGAAAATTCATAAATGCTGGTGACAGTTTTTTTTATAATGACTACTAATTCTGCTTGCCTTTGTTCATGATTTCACCTAATCGGAAGCGACGATGTGGCCGAAGGCGAAGCACGTTGGCTCAGTTAATACCTAATAATTAAGTGTTGACTTAAGTACAGATTTAGTGCGCTTTGCAATCTGAATAGAGTGATTTGAATTGAAATGATCTACGTGCGGGTTTGTCAACGCATAAAACTGTATGTAACATTTCCTACTGTGGATTATGTCTCATATTTTCTCACCTTTGCACAGCGATATGGCGGAAAAGTTTATCTTTCTACGCAAAGATTATCTAAACAATTCTGCATAACGGCAAAAAGTAGTAATATAAAAAAACGAGTCTGTTTTAGACCAAACGACTGAAATAAAACTTCGCCATGAGAGAAAGAGAGAAAGAAAATGTTTGCTCGCACCTCTCTCCTGCCCCTACAGTAATATACGAAACGTAACTCTCTCTCTCTTTCTATCTTCACTAACGTATATCTCCCTCTCAACTTCATCGATCACACTTATCGTAACGCTCTCGTCACGCATTCGCCAGCTTACTCCCCAAGTCAAGCGTGCGTAAAGAAGTTTTACTTCAAAAATCGCTCTCTGCTCACTCCTTAGTTCCGCAGCTATTTGTATTCTGTTACTGTCTCGTTCACATAACAACGGGAAGACTTAATAATTACTTTAAAACATTTACAAACCCTTCCAGGAATAGGTTGTCCACGAAATACAGAAGTACAATTTTCCAAGATTATTTACTTGTGTTAATGACTTATTCTAACAGCGTCTCACAAGAAAAGTGGTATAAAATATGCAGGGTTGTCATCTTTAGGTAGGGGGTCTTTTTTCCTAGATTTTTTTAGTACTTTTTATCGGATTTATTACACTAATATAATTATTATAATACATGTACAAATATGGGTGTTAGTTTATAAGTTTGCAGTGTGTTTTTGTACTTGACTGCGTAACAACTGAACGACTTATGTGAAAGCAGGTAACGTGTTTGTTACCAGGTATACCTACTGGAGTCCTGACACAACACAATTGATTTCAGACTTCTCATTCAAAGGTGAAGCCGCGGGACACACGACATGAAAACGGGCAAAATTCTAACTTAATTCTAGCTAACATTTCCTGAATTTAAAGTAGGGTTCACTTTGATCCCCGTATCGCGCTCATTGCTGCCCATCCGATAACTCGGAACTCATTCCCAAGTAACTGGAGTTTATTAGTTTCCTAACCCGCCTTGAAAACCAATATTCTAATTTGCAATAGGTAATTTGTTCACGACAGCGACTTATTTTGCGTACTAGGCTTGGGTCCTTGTGGGGGTTGAACGAGATCATAAGCGACTAGCAGCGACCTGCGGTTTCACGCGCGTACCCTTATATCCCAGAGGAACCGTTCATTTTTACAGGATATAAAGTGTCCTATTTCCAGGACCTAAAGTATTTCGTCAGATTCCTTTCAGCTGTTTCGGCGTGAAGAGAGGACAAACACACATAACAAACTTTCTCGTTTATTGTATTAGTGAGACAGTGAGATACCCTCTACGGTTCACCGGGAAAGCAAAAAGCTGAAGATCTGACTTGGAGGAACTAAATCATGGACCTATGGGAAGGACCAACTGAAATTAAGAAACCCATACAGAGGTATAAGAAGAGCTCAGATTTACTAAATTGGTAATGACAATATTATTAGTGTATGTATAGGAAGGCTTAATACGATTATTTTCAAGAAGGTGTTTTAAATATAAGTTTTGTTATCGATTTTGTTTAAAATTAGTCACAGCCTTATTAACAGACTTGCGCCATTCTTGTCTCTATTTCGCAAACTCTTCCCACCTCTCTGAAGGAATACATGGTGGTGAATACATAGTGGATTGCAAAGTCGACAAGGTGAAATCGAGACAAATCGTTATATCATTCGATAGGCGTTTCAAATGTGATTAGTCAGAATTAGTAGACGCCTGGGGTGAGAGGAGACGTCATCTAGAGTTCCTAGCTTTTTAGTCGCTAAGAGTATATGAGTAACTGGCATAATTTCAGATCGATTACAAATTTCAGTTTTTGAGTTTTGATCAGGTCTGATGATTGAGCAGGAAAGGGAAATGCCAATAAATGATTGTTTAATAGATTGCAATGATGAGGTTTAGCTCTCCTACACGCCCGACTTTTTTACAGCGATAAACATCGATTTATCAAAAAATCGCTCGAGTTAGCTTCTGTCTTGAAACAAAAGCCAAGCAGACGTGTGCAAACATTACTGTGCTCCGGTTTGAGGGGCATTGTTTCCAGCGAAATTACTGGAAATATGACACTTTAGAGCCGATGTCTCAGGGGACGAGCGCTTACCATCAGGTGAACGACTTACTCGTCTCGTCACTCAGTGAAATAAATAAAAAAATTCAGATTGAAAACGAATCTGGATTTTATATTAAAATATTCTATGGTCGCTACCGCAGAATAAACCGGCCTTCGCACATAGAGAGTGGCTGGTGACCAAACGGCAACTTATTGAAACCCTCCGCTATCTTTCAATTGCGATCTAACTCCACAAACAGTTGATTCAAACTCATGAATGCGCAAAAGTAAGCCAATATTACTCCCACGTCTTTAAAACAACCCTTTGGGTATCGATAAGAAATCTTATTTCCCGATCTCTATATAAGCAAGCCAATAAAAAGGGGCTGTTGGGGGTAAATGTAATCCGACTGTAGACAAGCAACCCTCGTAGCTTTCATCCCCTCGGGCCTGATACCCCTAGGGGCCTCATACGCTCATCTCGTCAGGGTTTCTAATAAAGACAGATTTGTTAATCCCTAGGGCTCGATCTTGGAGACCAATATACTGCAAATTACGGCCACTTTATGCGAAAACAAGATCAGTTAAGATAAAATCCTTAGTTTGTTCTCTGTTCTCGTCACATGTTAACGCTACAACTGCGCCATCGACAGTTGCTCATGATACTCCTGCGTAAGTATAGGATCATAAATGTGAAAGATTGTGTGTGAGTGTGCGTGTGCGTGTGTATGTGTGTATTTGTTGTCGTTCAGCGCTAAAACACCTTTTTGATGAAAGGCGCCAGACCATTTTGATGAAATTTGGTATATAGATACTTTAAGTCCTAAGTCCTGAAATCACACATCCATCATGAATGATAATATAAATTCGAAAGTAACTCGATTTATCTGTTACCTATCCACCATCAAATGTGGAAACGAGGTATAGTAAGGATATCCTCTATGATACTTCCGTTTCGTGAGTTCAAATCCCAGTGCAGGTACGTACTAATGTGTTTTTTGTAAAACATCATATGAACGTAATTATAAATCGCTTTTCGGTGAAGAAAACCCGAGAATTATTTCGGAGGTAGGTATGTGATCCACCAATGTGGATCTGGCCTCCCCCCCCCCCCGGAAGTGACGTTGCAGGCGAACATCTTAGGCATGGCAACGCAGGTGATGCACAGCCAGTAAAATATAATCAGTTCAACCTATCACACAAAACGTATCTACGTAGTTACGTACGTAACGTATATATATATATATATATATATATATATATATTTACTATGACGCCGCCTCGGTGTGTAATAATAATCGCCTCGCCTCACACAAAACGTATCTACGTAGTTACGTACGTAACGTATATATATATATATATATATATATATTTACTATGACGCCGCCTCGGTGTGTAATAATAATCGCCTCGCCTCGCCTTTATAATTTGAGGCGAGATGGAACTGATAAGGCACGAAATGTCAGCCAGAAAAGTAAATAGTTACTCGCATCTTTTACCGTTTATGTGATTAAATATAATCTGTGTAAATAGCTCTAGAATATAAATATGTAATGGCGATAAATCGATTTGTATATTTCACAAGGAAAAGTGACGTGTAAGCTACACGGCACTTCACGCTTCAAATAGTCCAAAAAATTTACATTTCTTTTACTAAAAGTATATAAACAATAAATTCATTTACTAGAATATACAGCATTATTTATGTTAATATGTGCTATTAGGCGTATATATGAATAAGGTATTACAAAAAGCAAGTAAGAGAATATTTTATTTATGTTTTACTTTTATTTAATTTTTAAATATACTATTTTTTCGTCACTGTAGTGAATATCAGGTTATATGTAGTGGTCAAAAATACGAACTTATCCATTACTTAAAAAAAAATTACACCTAAATCGGATAATCGGAAAAACGGTTCGAAATTTAAATTTCCCGCTCAAAGCGAAACGTACTACATTAAATACTTTTTGAATTTCTAACTGGTGTACAATAATGTACTTATATTACATTCTATTCTATTTATTTAAATCATTTTTACCGTAGCACAGACGAAATCAATATTCATGAATCGAATCAATTTCTATCGAGTTGGTGGAAAAGCTGCGAAAACTTCGCTAAAAAAGTTACTAGTTCGGGGTAGTTTGAGAGATTGAAACCAGCGATTGTGACCAAAACTAGATGAAAGAGGGATGAAAAGGGTGATAATTTTCGAGATTATGCCTGTATTCACATTAAACGGGCACCCGATATGGCCGTATTTTCAAATGTATTTTTATTACAATTATAAATTTTGATCTATCTGAATGTATAAATAAAAAAAATTATTGAAAACGGACAACTATGTAAAAAGTTATGCGTGGTCATATATAAAAAAATATAATAGACGTGTCGACTTAAGAAGCTCCTCCGGTTTCTCGTGAGTTAAACATGAAATGCTGTTCCTTGGTAGCTGCATAACTTAAGAACGGCTGGTTTGATTTGTAATTTTTTTTAACGTTCGCAATTTTCCGAATTAGGTTTTTATAGAAAGAAAAATTGGAAAAGTTACCCGGAAAATTGGCAAATTCGGGTAAAACTGAAAATTTTTTGTTCTATTGGACTTTTGTATTGAACTCACGATTCGGATTTGCGATTGATCGGATCAGCCATTTATTGCGAAATGCAAGGTTATTGCAGGAAAACGTGTGTCACGTGAAAGTGTGTGTCACGCGTGCGTGTGTGTGTGTGTGTGTGTGTGTGTGGGTGTGTGTGAGTGTGTGTGTGTATTTTGTACATCACTCTCTTTTGATATGGCATGCACTTAAGGGACACCGTGCACTTAACTATCTCGCCGTTATGACCTAACTTTTAACCTCGTAGTTTATTACGAGAATTTGAGTTGACTAGGGAATATGAACCATTTACTTAGGTAATTCCTGGAAGAAATTACTGTTTAGCAATAAGGCCGGTTATTGCACCTTTACTTTTGTCATTCCTTTGTTCTTATATGTCGTGGAGAATACTCAAATCTATTTTAATGAAAAAGCGGACCTTCCCGTGAATCGTCGTTCAGTATATTTGTTAGTAAATCCTGTTAAGGCAAAAACATTTTATAATTTGCAAAATATAGACCGGAAGAAAAAATCTTCATCTCATTCATTCTTTTTACTTGCAAGATGGCCATCTGCTGCGCAGAAGCCAAATCCCAAACCCAAAATTAAGTTTATTCACTGGAATATAACGTGAGTGCAAAAACACATTTATTTATATTTAAATCCATCGAACTAGTTTTGTAAAAATTAAATTGGATAGCCCTGGGACAGTAGTAGTACTATCTATTCTCACTTATTACGCGCCATTATTCAATTATTTTTATACTCTGTACGAATGAACGACCCAAGTTTAAAAAGTCCTTGTAGTATTTGTAGAGGTAAGTACTCTTTGGTCATTGCATAATCAATAAGCGCGTCGTCAATTGCCAGTTGTTAAAAATAATTTCCTTACAAAACTCCCCAGGCAAACATAAGCCGCTGCACGCTCGGGGAAAATGTAAAAGACAGGCAATTTCATACCAAGCCGATTAGCCTACTATCTGCAAGCGCCATCCGTGAATAAAAAACCCAAAAAACTGTTTATATCCCTTTTTCCGCCATCCCGTTTCCAACAACAATAAATTCATATAAATATTACGCTTTGTACTCACAATTTCACGGTGTACAAAGCATTACGACGTTGTCTTGTGGAAAAGGGTGGTAAAGGATAGAAATAGCATGAACCTAGGAAAAACAGAGAACATCACGACGGCAAATATGAAAGTGAAGCAAAGCAATGGCGGCGGCATATTATGTGATATTTCCGCCTTCAGGAGACAAATGCAGTAAAGGGAAACTCGGCTCAAATAAAAATAGACAGATTTTTTAAAAATGTAATATTGCTCGGTATTAAATAAAATGAGTGTGCACGTGAGGCTTGTGCGTTTGATTGGATCGGCATGTCATCACTCGTGCAATTTAGTACTGCAGATTCCTCTTCGGTTATAGGTCCAAGGGTGGAGGTCTATCTTTAACCACACGCGAGGGTCAGCGCGTTCCCTCCTGAGTTCTCTAGCGAAAGGGTCTGACCGCAGTAATGTATACAACAGATATATAAATCTCTTGCATAAAAAATGCAGTGAGGCGTACCGTTATAAAAAGGCTGAGTTCAGTAACACTAAACGCGGGTGAAACCGTGAGATACAGCTAGTAGTTTATGAAAATAATACGTTGCCATTTGCATCTGAAGAAGTTTTGAAGAGCTCTACTATTGCCTGCCCGCAAGAAGTCCAACATACCTTTGAAAGATAAGTTTACAAAATGGCTTCTAGCCAGGTGTTGGCAGTCCTAAACCAACAGATTTGTACGTGAACCTTGCAGACAGGGGTTCATCTTAGCAATTCCAAGTTCTGCGTTAGTATATAATACATATTATAGAGAGAAATTCTGTTTCGTTTTGTTTGACTTCGGCATTCTAGTGGGTGTGAAAAAAAACATACCTTATTTTATACGAAACTAAACATTAAATTAAATGTTAGCTTAGTAGTTCAACAGCATAGTCGATGATTCCATCGCCCTATTGTTAAATCGAAATCTCGAATGGAATTCTCTAAATTAAATCAATTTTTATAATAGCGAAATCAGGCACCTCTTAGTTGAAATTTTCCACGCCATCACACAACGGAGTAGATAAATTGAAGAATAAAAACAAATGAATACCTAATAAGCTTCTTTGGATCTTCTTCATAATATAAATTCGTCTCCAAATTAAAATATCAGACCAGAACGCATATCCACTGGAACAGCTCCGACATGTACGTCAGCCATTCCAGCAGATCTGCGATATGGTTTGCGTAAGTTCGATGATATCGTATCCTTGATTGGTCCAACGAACTTCACTTGACATGGAGTCTATAAAATCTCTGTACAGCTATCGATTTTACCCGAACGCCTCGGAGTAACTTTTATACTCGGATTCTGAAGAACTTTTAGACAATTTATCGTCATTATACACTACCATCGCGTGTTGGCAACATCCTTAGCTCCAACAAACTACCTCAAAGATAAATCTCTTCCGAACCCTCCGAGCAACCACCGACATACAAGTACCATCACCACACGGCTGTAAATTTTATAAAACTGGATAGGTTTGCCATAAATCCTGCAGTTCACAAGCACGCAGCAATTTTATAGCACTCCGAACAACGAGGAACATTCCTGCGGAGCGATTTCAGGAAACACGTTCGTAAATTCCTGACTTGACTGAATAACACCACTTTGCTCATAATTTTCGTACGGGAGAGAATATTAGCGATAAAATAATGAAAAGTTTCCTATGGAGGAGTTTTATTTGTGTTTTATTCCGTATTAGTTCTTGAGTTCTATCTTAAACGGCTTGAGGATGGAGGAAGCTTACATCCTATAAATATTTTTGCGGAAACGACCTAGTAGGTACATGATAGTATGGGCTGGGTGCTAACAGCTAGCGACCGCTTATTGTGGTGTTCTATGGAGGCCACAACATCCAACCAACCAACCAACCCAAGACCAAATTGGATTGATTGGTTGGAGACCAATGTTCAGCAGTGGACGTCTTCCGGCTGATGATGATGATGATGAACATGAACCGTCTACTATCTGCCTTAGTTTAATACAATACTCGTATAAATAAGACACATGCTGAATAAGCCACTAAGCTGTCACTCAAGCTTAGTGGCTATAATGACATAACACCTAAGCGTTCCCATGTTTCGATAGGCATCATCGATTCAGGCATAATTGTAAAAACAATTAAACTTAAAACAATTGCGTTCACATTCCATTGGTCGGCATTTACTGTCCTTACATATTATAACAAACTGGAATTATGAAGATCGTTCCATTTTCTATCAATACAGTCTCAATTTAAAAAAATAAGCCGACCTTTCTATCCAGCGTACCGCGAATTTAGCCCGAGGTCTTTTTTGTCTGTTTTCCTTCGGAACTAAGGCCTAATATTTTATTGTGATTCCAACAATAGGGTTGCGCCGAGAGCTTTATGTTTGTTTAGAATTCGCTATGAATTTTAGTAAATGTGCCATGACTGGTTAAGGTATTCGCTTACTACGTCCGATCCGATCAACGATTCACATCCTTAAGTAATCCTACTAATGGACATTAAATACTTTAAGTAATTATACTCGTAAATGTGAAAGTATCGTAATTATCGTGTCAAGTAGTAAAGCGACGTTATTTTCTCAAGCGATAGTCTGATATCGTTTTGTTTTCAGATGTTATGCCTCTTAGGGTCATACCTAGAAATCAGATAGAGTGCTCCAACGAGTGCTTTGCATATAACATCAGTTTACTTAACGGTTTGATAGTTGCAAATGCATATCAGATCGGGTGTAGTGCGTGACATCCGCGAGATGTCCTCAGGATTATTTACCAAATGCCCAAGCACTCGACGTATAACTTAGCTTCATGGTAATACTGACTATTTCCCTTTTATTCGGTGTTAAACGTAAGTTTGTACGGATAGAAATAAATGGAGTGTTGAAGTCCATTGTGGATTACATCGCGAATAGAATCATAAATCAGCACGATGTTTGATACGATCAAGTTGTTGGTATACATTTCGGCGATTTCGCTTGTGTTTGGTGAGGGATGTGACAGTGACAGTGACAGTGATGAAGTCGAAATTGTAAGAAATAGTTTTGTAAGTTTTTGTCTGGAACACTCAATAAATAATATATGGGGATTATTTTTCTGGATGCAATTGAAGGGAAGCGGAGTTAGCCTAGTGGGAGAACGTCCACCTTCTAATCAGAAGGTCGTGAGTTCAAATCTCAGTGCGGGCACGTACCAATGTGTTTCTGTAAAACATATGTACGTAATTATCACTCGCTTTTCGGTGAAGGAAAACATCGTGAGGAAACCCACATACCTACCCAAGAATTATTTCTTAGGTAGGTATGTTATCCACCAATCCGGACATGCCCCCGTGGTTGAATATGCCCTAACCCTCCTCACGACAGTGAGGGGAGACCCGTTCCCAGCAGTGGGACGTTATGGGTTGATGATGATGATGAATTGAAGGGCGAGACTTGAGTGGTTTTTTTTTTACAAACAGGCAAAGTTTGCTTAATGGATAGGTTGTGTTGCCCCAAAGCTTTTAGTTCTAAAGTCGGCACGTCGTTGAACTTAGCAATCTGAAATAAAATACCTAATCAATGTATCCTAGTTTTCAATTCGCTATCACCAAAGTAAAGCTAACTAACTAACTATTAACTATTTTTCATTTTTGTTTATTTATTTTCACCAATTACAAACATTTTAGATCTTCCAGTTCATTATATTTATCCGGTTGGGCGAGAAAAACAAAACAAACAAATAGAAAAGAAGCTGGAACGCTACTGGCAGAGCCGAAAACAAGTTTCCACCATGGTAAATTGGTTTCGGACCATCTAGTTGGATAATTTTTCCTGTTTATCCGTAACTTTTTTATGGGTTGACGCGGCTTGTGCATTCAGCAAGTTAGATTGTTATGCTCAAAACACCAGCATGGGTCATTTGCTAATAACCGGCCACAGTAAGCCCTTGTCTGAACTGAACTAAGGCGGAACTCTTCTGTCTTATCTTAGTGACCTGTTGTATATGTATAGCTACGTAGGAACGCATAGTGGTGGCTGCGCCGCCTAGTAAGTTAGTTGCTACGTACGAATAAATGAGTGTGCATTGAACCGGCTGTTTGTCACTCCACGCTACCCACCTACAGAATATTGGCGACGAGGATAACGATTACCCACATTTAGAAAAAATGTTTGGTGCTACTGCATCTTTGGGAACAATTACCAATTTTGATCACCACAATCAAGATTGGAAAATTTATAGAAGTCGATTGTCTCAGTGGTTCATAGCCAACAACATTGACGACACGACAGACAAGGCGGGAGTGAAGAGGAAAGCTGTATTGTTGAGCGCACTCACAGAGAACACGTACCAGCTGGCGTGTAACCTCGCCCTACCGGAGGATTTGGATACTAGGAATTATGAGAGTATTCTGAACATTCTAGATGAACATTTTACGACAAAACGTTGCGGGTTCGCAGAGAGGTATAAATTTTATACAGCGGTGCAGCAAACCGGCGAAACGCATTCGCAGTGGGCCGCGCGACTGCGCGGGCTCGCCGCTCATTGTGCCTTCAAGAACCTACAAGATTCGCTGTTAGATAAGTTTGTCATGGGAATGTTACCGGGGCATGAGCGAGATAAACTCTTTGCTCAAGACATCAAGGACTTGACGCTAGGCAAAGCTGTGGATCTAGCGGAAAGCGTGCGGTGCGCGCGCGCGGGCGCTGCCGCCGCGCCGGCGCCAGGGTTCGCGGACGCCGTCCAGGACGCCGTGTTCAAGATCAACCAACGAGGACACCCTAAAGGATCACAGGAAAGTGGTGAAAAGTGTTCGGTTTGCGGTTATAAAGGCCATAGAACGGCCGAGTGTCGTTTTTCAAATTACAAATGCAAGATTTGTAATCGTAAAGGTCATCTGCGTAAAATGTGCCCAAATAAAAAAGTGAATTATGTTGAGCAAGGTAATTCTGATGATGAGGGAGATGACGGTGAGTTACTTTTAAATATCAACTGTTTAAATGAAGTACCGATGAATGACACGGTGAGCTTGGAGGGTCAACACGTTTCGTGTGAAATCGATAGTGGTTCTCCAGTTTCGGTAATTTCTGAAAATTTGTACAGATCTAAGTTTTGTGAGGTACCGCTGTCGCCACCGACAAAAAAATTATTTACATATACCAGTACCAAAATGGAAACAGTTGGGGTTATGACGCTAAATGTTAAGTATTTAAATCATTCTGTGAAACTACCTGTGTACGTAATTCGTAATGGCGGCCCTCCGTTGCTAGGAAGAGACTTTATGCGAGCGTTTAATCTACGTCTCGTGTCCACAATGAACAGCCCAGAGTCACGTGTAAATAATATTCACGAAGATCTCACCAAATTATTCCCTAAAGTATTTTCAGATGATTTAGGTTGCTTCAATAAGTTTGAAATCAAGTTACCACTAAAATCTGACGCTAAGCCAACGTATTTTAAATCCCGACCGGTGCCTTTTGCCTTAAGAGATAAAGTTGAAGCCGAACTAGATAGATTAGTATCACTAGGTATTCTAAAACCAGTCACGTATTCTGAGTATGCTTCGCCTATAGTGCCTGTTTTGAAACGCGATGGAAGTGTCCGCATTTGTGCCGATTATTCGGTATCAATCAACAAGCAACTTCTTGTTGAAAAATATCCGTTGCCGACTGCACAAGAGTTGTTTTCCAAATTGCACGGTGGAGTAGTATTTAGTAAGCTTGACTTGTCCATGGCCTATAACCAAATATGTATACATGAGAGCTCCCAAAGCATCACATGTATCAACACACCGCGTGGCCTTTTTAATTATACGCGACTTATCTTTGGTTTGTCAAGCGCGCCGGCTATTTTTCAACGCGTTATCGAGTCGCTAGTAGGGAATATAGAAGGAGTGCTAAGTTTCCAGGATGACATTTTAATTACAGGAAATTTGACCCAGCATGGAAATAGGTTAAAGGAAGTTTTGCGCCGTTTACAAGATGCTGGGTTAACGTTACGCAAAGATAAATGTTCATTCTTTCAAAACGAGGTTTCTTATCTTGGGTACATAATCGACAAAAATGGCATAAGGAAAAATCCACAAAAAGTTGAAGCAATAGTGGGAGCGCCAGTACCTAAAAATGTCAGTGAGTTGCAGTCTTTTTTGGGGCTCTTAAACTACTACCGAAGTTTTATACCAAACGTGGCGTCAATATTAGACCCCTTACATGCACTGCTTCATAAAGGGGTAAAGTGGCACTGGACATCAGAGCAAGACAATGCGTTTAAATTAATAAAAAATCGCTTAGGGTCCGATAACACTCTTGCGCATTTTGATAATAGTGCCAAACTTATTTTAACGGTCGATGCGTCGCCCGTCGGGTTGGGCGCTATTTTATCGCAAGTAGGTAGCGATGGTATCGAGCAGCCCGTGGCCTATGCATCACGTTCGCTTATTCCGGCAGAGAAAAAGTATTCTCAGATACAGAAAGAAGCCACGGCCATTATATACGGCGTTAGGAAATTCCATCAGTACCTGTATGGGAGGTCGGAACCTTTTGTTTTACGCACAGATCACAAACCACTGACGGCAATTTTCGGTAAAAATCGTGGTATACCAGAAGTATCGGCAAACCGATTACAGCGTTATGCTATATTTTTAAGTGCATACAACTATACGATAGAATATATAAATAGCGCTTCTAACACAGCTGATTTCTTATCGCGCGCAGTACCGGTTATGAACACAAGCGGCCGCGGCGACGGTCGTTCTGTTAGCGATGAGCGGGACGAAGTAGCTGCCTACGTTAATTTCGCCGTCGAAGGATGCCTGCCCGTCACTACGCGAGAATTGCAAAACGAAACTGCAAAAGATTCGATATTAAATGAAGTGGTTAAATGTGTTAAAGATGGGTGGCCACGTAAAATGTCAGACCCAGAATTAAAACCATATTTTTTGTGTAGGTTGCAAATTTCTATTGAAAATGGTATATTATTAAGAGGTCATAAAGTGATAATTCCCGTGAAATTACGAGAAAAAATATTGAAAGAACTGCATACTTCGCATTTTGGCATAGTCAAAATGAAGGCAGAAGCCCGAGCTCGTTTCTGGTTTCCAGGTATAGATGCTGCTTTAGAAAGGTTAGCGGGAGCGTGTCATATTTGTGCCCAGTTACGGCCATCGCCGCCCCGCGCTCAGCTTGCACCATGGCCACACCCGCCTGCAGCATTTCATAGGGTTCATCTTGACTTTTTAGGTCCGATATGTAACAAAATGTTCCTTGTGATGGTAGACGCGTATTCTAAATGGGTTGAATGCTACATCATGAACAATAACATTACAACGAAGGCCGTCATCACGAAGTTATGTGATTTTATGTCCAGGTTTGGAATAGTAAAATTTATAGTGACTGACAACGGGACCTCTTTCACATCACAAGAATTCGAAAAGTTTTGTCAATTAAACGGCATATCACATTTATTTTCACCCGTGTACCATCCAATGAGCAATGGTCAGGCGGAATCGTTTGTAAAAATTGTCAAAAGAGGTATCAAAACATTTCTCTTATCAGGTTGTAAAGTA
Source organism: Campaea margaritaria (assembly GCA_912999815.1). Lineage (NCBI taxonomy): Eukaryota > Metazoa > Arthropoda > Insecta > Lepidoptera > Geometridae > Campaea > Campaea margaritaria. The sequence continues at coordinate 9,596,133 of OU538801.1, forward strand.
GATGACATTCAAAACCGACTGTCAAAGTTTTTGTTTGATTACCGAAATTACAACAACACCACGACAGAGACTTCTCCAGCTCAATTAGTGTTCGGCCATAAACTTCGTTCAAGGTTAGACTTGATCACTACCACCAGTTCTCCTTTATCAACAGAGTTATCTAAGCTCGTCGACCGAAAACAGTGTTCACAGGTTAAAAATTATGGCGGCAAACATTACGTAGATTTTAAAGAAGGCGAGAATGTTTTGGTGAAGAAATATGTGAACAAAAACAAATATAACTGGATAAAAGGAGTGATAATAGAAAAAAGAGGAAACGTTATGTATAAAATAAAAATATTAAACAGTAACATCATAATTGTAAGACACAAAAATCAAATATATGCAAATGTAACAAAATTGCCAATTACAAATAATAGTAGTCCAGATAGGACGTGGGAGGTAACATTTCCACAGGAAGAGGCAAGTTCTAATACTCCGTATTCGACGGAGCCAGGCGAGACATCCAGTCAGCCCAGAGCCAGCGCCGAGGAACGTGACGTGAGCACCACTCCAGAGTTGGACCACAGTGACCAGTCGCGCCCCATTTCGGACGTGGAAGATGACGTTGGTGTCCAATCACCACATCGCTCACCAGATCCAGTGTCAGGTGGCAGTCCAGAATTCAGAACTCCACAGCAGTCTACGTCTGGTGACGCCCACTCGCCGTTACCCGTACCCACTCGCAGAAATAGGAGTAAAGTAGACTATAAAAGGTTTTTTTGAGGGGAAATGATGTTGTATATGTATAGCTACGTAGGAACGCATAGTGGTGGCTGCGCCGCCTAGTAAGTTAGTTGCTACGTACGAATAAATGAGTGTGCATTGAACCGGCTGTTTGTCACTCCACGCTACCCACCTACAGAATATGACCAATACATGCAATGGTGTTGCCAGGTTTCAGAGTGTAGCCCCTTTAATGGCTACGTATTATTCCATACGCGTGCATGAACAAATAGAAATGCAGAGTTTGCGAACAGGACGGACAGCATGCCTATTTATATGCATATTTACTAATCCAAATTCTGAACACCTTTACTCGCACTAAAATCCTATTTTTACGTGCACCCTTCGAACCCTTTTCAAGAGAATGCCTCACTACGTAAAGTGATACCGAGACCTGAAAATTATGTTAACATATTAATATTAAATTAACAAACCATCTTACTTAAAAGTGTAATGTCTAGATATTCAGAAAATCTTAAATTTTTAATTTTATTCACTCAATTTTCCTTTGTGATCAAATAGAGAGTTGCATTATATTCCCAACAATCACTCTAATTCAAATCCAATAACAATTATTTTCTCTATTGTTAAAAACTTTCAAATGCATACAAACTTAATCACGCGTAACTCATTAGATTGGCCAGTATAAGTTAGTCCCTCACTCTTCTCTTAGATGAGCTAAACTGTTATTAGAGAGGAAAATTCAATACAGGTGTAGAGGTCTCATTTACATGGTTATCGGTATTTCGACACACCACACGACACATTACGTGTATGTATTTAAATAGAAATTGATACCAACGATACAATAAAACCGCAATACTCTGTTTTCAGTATTCTATTAGTAATTTCACAGAAGGTATCGGGAATGTTTCTATTTGTAGTTTAATATAAATGCTGTAAATTCCCGGAATATTGTAAGCGATCTCCGTGAAATTCAATTATCTCTAGGTAGATGATTTTCTGCTTTTAAGTGCATTATTGTTGTTTTATGTCATTGTGGTAAGCCCCGCCCCGCCCCGCCAGCGCCCCGCGGTTTCACCGTCAAATCAATCAAACCGTCAAATTTAACGGAATAAGAGGTATCCTACGCTATATTCCAGGACTTAAAGTATCCGTATACTAAATTTCATCAAAATCCGTCCCGCCGTAAACACATAAACTTTCGCATTTTTAATAATAGTTAGATGAGGTGGTAAAATTACGAAACCTCATTTTAATACATACCAACTAAAAGCAAAGCTAATGGCATCCAGTTTCTATTAACAAACGTAATAGGCGCACAATACAGGCAGGCCTAACTCGGTCACTGCGAGCGAGGTCAGCTGCGCGCGCCCAACTCGCAAGTGACACTTTTCACATGTCACGTGACAACTGAGCGGTACACAACTCATTTTTCCATATCATTGTACCACATGTACTAAAGCGGAATTATTGAGATTATCTATATTTATTTTTCGTTAAAATAGTGCAGTAAACGGACGTTATTGAAATTCATAGTTTTTTTTTTTGTGGAAGAAGTTTGAAGTTATGGTGGACGAGTACTGGCTGAAAAGAAATCAATTTTTATAATTTCAAAATGAGAATGCGACTGGTGTTGGTGTTAGCTTGTGCTCTGTTGGTTGCGTACGCGCAAGACTGCAAATTTGGCGGGAAACTGGTTCGTAACTTTTCATGTGTCTATGGATTCTATTTTTAAAGAACATAATTCTTTGAGCTCTTTTCATCCGGCCTCCGTGGAGTAATGTGGTGAAGAGCCGACAGCGAAACGTGAGGTTGCGGGTTCGATTCAAGCTCATGGCAAATGTTTTTGTGAATCACCAATTCGAGTCTAGATTTGTCTAAGTCTAGATGTTTGCGGGAATAAAATGCTCATAGCTCATGATCAAAATATGATTTATATGATGATGATACGAAGATGATGGGTAATAAATGTGTAATTAATAGGTCGATGATACTTAACTTTTTATTCTTTTGTTCCAGTGTTCGGACACTGAGCAATGCTGTGGGGGCTGCTGTGTCAGCGGGGTTTGCATTGATTGTAAGTCATTGTTTTAACTTTTGAATCTTACAAAACCTTTAACTGTCAACTGTTGTGACATTGCCGTTTAGTATAATTTTCTCAAACTTCCGTTTCTTCGTCTGTGAATGTGTAATATTGGTAGAAAAAAATTGTCTAATAAGTGTTCGTTAACGTGTAAAAGTGTGGGCAAATTATACAAGTCCCAAGAACGTGGCATTTCGTGTTCTCTCACAAACTCCCAGGAAGTATCAGTAAAGCACCACTTTACTGATTCGGGACTTTGACTAGACTGCCTGCTGACTGGGACTTTACCTACATTTTGACTAAAATCTATGATAATAGAAACCTAATAAAAAAAAATAGGCAGGTACTTGACATTGGCGTTATGCAATAATCATGCTAAGCAAAAACGAAAAAAACTGAGCAAGTATTTTCAAATCTTTTTTCGTGTCGATGTTATTTCAATGACTGTCCCTTGAAGAAAAATGAAGGAATGGAAGACCTTAACAGCGGAAAAAGTCAGATTATTGTTATCGGGAAACAGAGTCTCGAGAACTATAATCTGGAATTTTTCCAGCAGAAAGATACATGATAAGTCTTCTGTTTGTCATCTTTCAGGAATTTGGATCGGTCCTATATCTTGTCATATATTTTATTTTTAATAAGACTTGGTTTCTTTTCCACAGCCACCCGACTGTGTATGTACAGCCAGGACGTGTGCGAAGACCACAGCTGCATCGGCGAGGAGACCTGCGTGCCGTACTCCCCACCGGAGTGTAATGGGTGCGAACCCGTACCACTGTGCACACTGCTCAAATAAACCTTGTTAGAGTTTTGTGTGGTATTTTTTTATCGGATTTTCTTTGTAGATTATAGCCAAGTTCTGATCACATAAATGAGGTAAAGACTCAGAGCCGTTACTTGTTATGACTAAAACTCGTAACGCGCTCGTTTTGAACTGTCAAAATAATGTGCGAGAAGCGAGCGCGTTTCGAGAAGTTTTGAGATTCAAATCAACTTTAAAGCGCGTTATGACAGGCGTTATGACGCGTCACGCGTTTTTGGCAAGGAATCTCATGTGGCATGGCGACTAAGGGTCAAGCATAGGGCGAATATGGGTTGTAGGGATAATAATGAGAGTTTTTAGTAGGCAGAGCGTTGAACCTATATTCTCAAGGTCTAATTCACCACAGGAAGGGCAAATGTTGCGTTACGCGTGCTATGAGTCGCTGGATATCGCGCGACGTCGCACCACATGTCTGGAGACCTACCTAACTAAATCAGGCGACTTCATGTCACCACTACAGAAAAGTTTTAAGGACACGTGATTAATTTGGATTTTGATGTTGTTTTTTTTTTTTTGTTTAATCGTTGTGATTATTATTTTATCAATTATGATTATTATTAACGTATAAATTTGCAAGGCCAATGTTTCTCTAAAAAAATTAAATATAAATTCAGCTTGCGAAAGTTTAAGAACTTTTTCTCATAAGTATTCATAGAAAATACGACAATGTCCACAAAAGCACAAAACAATTTGAAAATTAATTTAATGTCGACAACATTTACGCTAATTTTACGCTTGTGTAAGCAATTTTTTTTCGCTTAGCTTCCTTTAATTACGCTTACACACGTGCCAATCCGCTCTTGTTCTAGTAAGTCGCCATGGGCTAATCTAAAAGTTCTCTTACTTATGAGATTATCATCGATGCATTTTTATTTGGAAAAAAAAAAGTCTTGAAGAAATCGCCAAAAAAATTTACCATATCGTCCTATGTTATAAAAGTACGCTGCAGCATCTCTTACGAGTAGATATAGACAATAAGGATCATTATTATAATTAATCTATCCAAAACTAAGAGGTTTGATGATACTTCACTATTTATTTTGTAGAACAGGTATAAGATAAATTAAGAACGGCGATTTCTCGATGTATAAGTAGGAAAGCTAATCTCTTTAACAAATTCTGTTGATACCTACTTAATAATAGTAACGCACTCTTAACAAATTAATGTATTATACTTATCTATTCCTAGCAAATCTATCCAATATCGTTAATTCCAGCACAGTCCTTGCCTCAAGTTCAGTTTTGATGTTATCCATTTTTAATTTGAAACAGAAAATGGTATGAATGTGAATAAAAAACAACCAACGCAGGTGCAGAAAAATGCTTCTTTGAAATGAACTTTCAAAGCGTGAATAACCGAGTGCCTAATAAATACATAGAACGGGTACGTCTACATTATTCGTTGGAAAGTAAGTAAAACGAAATGTTTTTACAATGTATTCACTGAACAAAAGGTAAAGAATGGAGAGGCGATTTTTTATTTTAGCAAAAGGGAAAGTCGCCTGCCTTTTCAAAGACATAATGAATAATGGTAAACCGTTAAACACAGCGGCGGTGGTTTTAGAAGCGACTTTACTCTGCTCCATTTTGCTTCACCTTTACTTTGAATTTGTTAAAAGACTTTTTATTTTATTTTAGGCAATGAAATATACGGAGGCCTAATCACATGGAAGCTTCAAAATATTTGACGAGGCACCGTGTTACCTCTCTCTCTCCTGCCCCTATAGTAATATACGAAACGTAAAACTATCTCTCTTTCTATCTTTACTAACTTATATCTCCCTCTCAACTTCATCGATCACAGTTTTCGTAACGCTCTCGTCACGCATTCACCAGCTTACTCCCCAAGTCAAGCGTGCGTAAAAGTTTACTTCATAAACTGATGTGAAGAAGAAATAATTGAAGTTTTAACGAATGATAATGCTTTAAGGTGTCTCAAGAATTTGCACCACTTAAAATGATTCTGCACCGGTTTATTCGTAACTTCAAGTATTTGAACACAGTTTTGAAACTCCTTTTCACCAACACTAATATACAGACGTCATGAAAAATGCTCATTATTTTGGAAACCAATAAGGTGCTTAATGGCCTGTATTGGAAATACCCTTGGAGCAATTTTCCGCGCGCCGCATTTCATCGTTTAGTTCGTGTAGAACGGAGCACCTATGTGGCAATCGAAAAGAAACGGTCGATTGATTGTAGGGATGGGTAAAAATTCGATATTTTTATGTAAGCATCGAAATCTAATCGAATCAAAATTTGATTTTATTGTGATTCTAAGTTTATTTTATTGTGATGTAATAAATTAAATAAAAAGAGCTGAACGCAAAACAATCAATACAAAAGAAATGCAAATAATTCTGGAAATAAATTGAATATGATAATTAGCAAGTTTTGTGCTTTCTGGTTGTATTGTAATGTATATTTTGAAATAAAATTGAAATCTAATAATTTGATATTCCTATAGTACTGAGCGCTGTATTGATCTTAAAGTGAACTATCGACATTTTTTCAAATATTTGTCCATCCTTAGTTGATTAGTCCCCCTATATATACTACGTGGTTCGCTCAAAATACTTCGTTGTTGGATGAGATGAAGGCAATCAAGAGAGCGATGGTAGCCTAGTGGGAGAACGTCCGCCTTCTAATCAGAAGGTCGTGAGTTCAAATCCCAGTGCAGGCACGTACCAATGTGTTTCTGTAAAACATATGTACGTAATTATCACTCGCTTTTCGGTGAAGGAAAACATCGTGAGGAAACCCGCATACCTACCCGAGAATAATTTCGGAGGTAGGTATGCTATCCACCAATCCGAATCTGGCCCCCGTGGTGGATTATGGCCTAACCCTCCTCACGAAAGTGAGGGGAGACCCGTGCCCAGCTGTGAGACGTTATGGGTTGATGATGATGATGACGATGAATCAAGAGAGAGAGGTTGAGGTGGTCATTACATCAATAACTGTGGCCAGAGGTCCAGACCTAAGACCTGTACAGCGTTTACCTAGACATAGACTCAGCACTCAATTATGTTATCTGCTTGATCAAACATTTCCAATTTTGTTCATTGTGACAATGTACGATTTAATAAGATTCGGTTCTTCCCATAAACCATGATTCTGTTTCCAGCCAGATCCACAACTTATGCTTAGGCTTTTTTTATACAATTTTATTCCCATGGACTTTTAAGATATTAATGCTACGCGAGAGTTCTAGCAGTAGCTAGCAGTACCTGTAGCTCTTGAAAGCCAGTTTTTCACAGATCAATACTAACAAACACAGTGTTAAATGAAACCTTGTAAATAGAGTATTATATTACTTATACTAGCTGTGCCCGCCACTTCGTCTGCGTGGAATTTAATAATTTAAGGATTTTTCTAAAATAGAAGTAGCCTAAGTTACTCCTTATTACATCAGGTATCTGCCAGTGAAAGTCCCGTCAAAATCGGTCCAACCGTTCCAGAGATTAGCTGGAACAAACAAACAGACAGACAAAAATTTAAAAAAATGTTATTTTGGTATAATATGTACCATTCAAATGCAAGTAATTAAAAGCGGTTATTTTAATATTACAAACAGACACTTAAGTTTTATTTATTTGTGTAGAATTTAGATTACTTTCTTATACGTAACGGTGTATCTCGAAATACGCACATCCGACACATGCATTACTCATTGAACAAGTATCGGAAACTCGTAAACTAGGAAATAGCTCGTAAACTGAGTTTTGTTACCCGAATCCAAACTGATGAACCTCTTGGCCGAACAGAATTACTTCAAGAAATAGTGTTAATTAAAAAAGAAGTTAATTTGGTTTGAACTGATTGTTCTCAAGCTCTCAAGCACTCTACTGTATTGCCAGCAAATACAACGGAATATGAAATGAATTTAGTAAATATTAACAGAAAATATTTACTCTGAATAGCAATATTTTTTATTACAAAAGTCAACCATTTAATTAAACTTTCCAGCGCAATAAACGGAGCAGACGTCATCCTTTTCAGTGACGTGACTTTGCTTGGAAAAGTTACATTTCATTTAAAAATAACTAGTTCAGGGAGACTTCAGTCGCTTCATTGAGGTCAAATACATTCATTCTACTCGACTTGAAAAACTTTATACCTACACAATAGTCTACACTAAACTTTTTCACAGTACATCATAATTATTTATGCTCTATAGTGAAATCCAGGAAAGATTGGGAACCAGCGAGCTATGTTGCAGCCTGGCGGCCCGCATGCGTGTAGCAAGCACCATAATAAACACCTATGAATCCCGCATGCGTAAGCAAATCACTTAAAATGGGGCAAAAGTATTTTGGTTTAATTAAATCAACGCTACATGGAGTATGATCATTGCATTCAGGATCACATAATATTCAAAGATTAAGACCGTCCGTCCTTGTATCAAATTTCCGAGCCATTCTAGAGGACAGATTTAAACTAAATATCAAGATCTCGGAATCTGTTTAATCCTACATGACATCTCGGAATCTGTTTAAAGATCACAATCGACATCTTTTGTCTATCTCGTGATTTGTCCCATTTCCAAACCATCTTGGTTGTGATTTTTGATTTCGTAAATATAGAACGCACCATGTAGCTTTCGCCTAGAGCCAGGAAAATACGCTTTACACTTTTTCTGAGATGTCCAGGATACGTCGCGATTATCTTATTGTCTGAGTGGTTCAAAATAATCTCCGCTGCCCGTCCCCACGCATCCCGCTTCGGTGGATTCTCGACTTAATGGTTGTTTTTAACCCCAATGGAATGGAACCACTCTAAAATCTCCGAAAGAAATTAAATATTCACAGACTGGAGCTGTCCGGTCCGGCATTTGCGTAGGTTAATCTAATTTTCGGGCTTTCATCTATTTGCATCAGAAATGTATAAACATAGTGTTGTTTCGAGCAGTGCTGATATTGGACCAAAAAAAACTTATAAGTTAGAATTTCAATTCATAATTAACTTACCCACTGCTAAGCATAGGAGAATAGATAGTACTACGCATATTTCTAGCCTCCCTCGTGAGGAGGTATTTTATTTATCAAGGTCATTTAACTTAGGGGTGATAGCATTCATATATTCCGAAGCGAAACATATCATCCGAAGCGCTTGGCATTCGCGTCCCACTTATTTTTAACTGATAGCGTAGAGAAGGCCCTTGAGAGGCCCTTGCTTTAGCGTTCTGATCACACGTCTCGCATCGATCAGGCACTCAGATATAAATATATCGATATGAAAGTACGACGAGCGCCCGGTTCCCTATGTCTTTGACATTTAAAGTATGAGTAAATGTCAAACTGTATATATTACTGTATATATAATATATATACAGTAATATATACAGTATATATAGTATATATAGTAATATATACAGTATATATATAACTGTATATATTATACCTTTACCATTTCTGATATCAATAATGTGCCTACGCATACTCAGAAAATCTAAGAAACAGAAGGTCGAAATATAATGACTAGCTAGTAGATAAGTGAATCGATGCAGATTATGCGGTTAGCGGTTACTGAACTTATCACAAATCAAATTAAAAATGGCAGTAACAAGGTTGTTAAGTTACATTTGCAATACTTACAATTGGGTTTAATTGATGATGCAATCACATGCAATCAATAACAAATGAAAATATGAATTAATTGGCTTAAATCCTACCAATTAGAGATGCGATAGTTTGTAAGTATGGATGTATGTTTGTTACTCTTTCACGCAAAAACTACAGAATGGATTTGGATGAAATTTGGCACACAGGTAGTTTGTTACCTGGATACTTTTTATACAGTAAAATTGAATAGTTCTTGCGGTATAATACTTAACGCGGGTGAAACCGCGGGGAGCAGCTAGTGATGTAATAAGCATACAACGCACTAAATTTAACCAGTGAAATAAAATGCATACTTTTAATTTTTATTTTATGGCTAGGCTAGGTATATTGAAGAAGAAAAACCGACCTACTGAAGATGATGACAGTTTAAATGAGTTCAGAAAAGTTATACAAACATTAAGCAGTGGTAGACTAGTGGGAGAACGTCCGCCTTCCAATCAGAAGGTCGTGAGTTCAAATCCCAGTGCAGGCACGTACCAATGTGTTTCTGTAAAACATATGTACGTAATTATCATTCGCTTTTCGGTGAAGGAAAACATCGTGAGGAAACCCACATGCCAACCCGAGAATTATTTCGGAGGTAGGTATGTTATCCACCAATTCGGACTGGGCCCCCGTGGTGGATTATGGCCTAACCCTCCTCACGAAAGTGAGGAGAGACCCGTGCCCAGCAGTGGGACGTTATGGGTTGATGATGGTGATGATTCAAACATTCAGCATTGTCACATCAACATTATCGCCCCATAATATCTGCTCGATGTAGGCCTTTCCCAGTGAACGGCACTAAGCCCGATCTACAAGCAATTTAAAATATTAGTAGGTTATTTGCATCATGAAATATTTACATGCGACCTCTACCGAACACCTTTTCCATAGACTATTTCATTTGATTCTACTTAACAAACCTGAAAACATTTTAAAAGCCCTTTCCCAAAGGACGGATCGCTTGATAGCTCCATTAAGTTAAGCGTTGCATTAAATTAAAGAGGCATCAAATTAAAAAGAAACCCGTTTGTTAATTACGCTTTCACAAACCGGAAGCAGTTGTTGCCGGCGAATTGTTTCCGGAACGTTGGTAAGCCTTCTTTCGAAGTTGTGCTAAGAAGCTAAAGTTATTCGCTGCGCCTTCAGTAAGCCTTAATTTCAGTTCGAGTCTATTAATTTTCAATGTAGGCTTGTTACTTATGATTAGTTACGGTGTATCTATACGTACGTACGTATATTGTAACTGCTAGGAGTAACTATAAAGCTTTTTCCGAAAAATTCATGGTAGTGAACCGGTTTTTAGATTTGGGCACCGCTACGGACCGTGTGTATTTTCCAGCAATGGCGTGTCGTCAGTGTGAGCCGCACTGTAGAACCGCCGCGTCAAACACACACGTCTGTCTTTCGCCGCACAGCCGACACGTATACTGCGCTAACACATTGAGTGTGTTTTTCTGCACCCGCGTAAAGGTATAAAAAACACAACGTCGGTGTTTTCAGCAGTAAACGTGTTAATATCTGGATGGATGGATGGAAAAGAGCAACCTCCTAAACGATCAACAATTCGACCAATTGGAACTTGTACGTATGTTTGGTCCTAACTCCTCCTAAACGACTGGACCGAACTGGATGAGATTTTGTTTATATATTTTAATGGGTTCCTGGGTGGTTTGAAAATACAATTGTACCCGGTAGGTGGGTCTGCAATCGGAGTCTAGGTTTTTTTATCTTGCGGGTAGGACGTCTGCTTGGCCTGCTAGTAATAGCATAATTATTAAATAAACACTACGTAACGACTAGCTATTCTCATAGGTCTATAGTTTTGTTTCTACCTACCTCCTATTGTAGCTACATAGTTTTTCTAGTATTTTTAATTTTCAACTTTTTCGATCCTGATAAATTATGCACATAAATCCTTCTTATTTCATCTGGTCTCATCCAAAACCAACAAACCACACCTGAAAAGTGTTGCCAACAACTAAAATCCAACTTGAGCGGGCGGCGAAATGTTTACAACAAAGTTCAGACGACAACACGTTTGCGGTCTGTCTCTCTTTGATAATTACAGAATTCACTAAAATATTCAGTAGTTAAGGACTTTGATGAGTTTACTCTCTATTGGGACAGAAGTGCGAGTCGAAATACCGTTGGAAAGCACTTTAAATTTGCTATGTTAATAAATGTCACGCGTTAAATATTTAAAAAAGGTGTCGTTGTTCTGTGGTTTTCCAATAAAGAGTTGAAGTATCTATCCAAGGGCGGATTTAAGGGGGGCGGGGCACAGTACTGTGGAGATTCCATCACAGTACATACTTAGAATCAAATCAAATTATCAGAGTTGTTAAAATATATAAATAAAATAACAAAAAGAACATCAGTAAAACTCTCGTAAATTTCTGGCTGGAATTGCGAATTTTGTCCGTTGTGCCCCAACGTGAAAAAAATCCTGAATCCGCTCTTGTATCTATCTGTCTTCTAAATACACTGGCGCAATCAGCTTGCGAACATTTATATTTCAATCAATTGCATTATTATAAATTACACTAAACACTAAAATACGCCCTCTTTATCGCGTTGATTTCACCTACGCTACGTCGAGCCACGATTCGCTCGCCAACAAAACCCAAGCATTTTATTTCTCTTCGTACCTACAATATTTCGCAAATTACCTAATTAGGTATTAGAGCTAATTCATCTCGCGAGAAAACGAATCACATACAGCTTTACAAGGCAGCACACAACTTTGGCAAAGACATCAATCATATTAATCAATTCAAGTAATGCACAGACCGTGTAGCTGATATGTTATGGGACTAATTAGTAAAGGGGTTGTTTCAATAGAGGTCGAGTAAATACACGGATTGCTAATTACTGGGCATATGAGACTTTAGAGCCGATGTCTCAGGGTGACGAGCGCAGTGCAGTGCCGCGCAGGATTATAATATGCAAAGTTCTGGGTATCTGTTATGGGCAGGCGTTGCGCTTACCATCAGGTGCATGACTTGCTCGTCTCGTCACTCACACAAATAAAAAAAAAAACATACCGTCCATCCGTTTACCGTCGTAACGTAACGTACCGTCCGATCTCCTAGATACTCCTCTCCATGCATGATTGTCTGGAAGAGATGGCTCTGAGCGATACGACCGCCAATAGTACCAATAATTGTTAAACTTGTTTTGTTCTAGTTTTTAAGTTTTCTTTTTTCTGTGGTGTTTCAATAAAGAGTTTATCTATCTATCTAACATAATTCGTGTGACGTACACCACGAATTTAGAATAACCGATCTTTTATTCTATGACTTATAAGAGAGTATCATACTATACATGTCTATCTGTAACTTATTACAACTATTAGAAATATTCCAGGAACTTTAGTTTTCACCACATAAGTACGTTTCCAGTCATAACATGACAAATTAATGTAACGGTACTTAATATTATTTCACTAACTATCGAACGAATACTACGGTAGGTACGGCATGTCGATATTATCACAGTATCTATGGTTAAATATCAAACAGTCAAATCACAGAAAATAAATAATCGCATAAAATAGAAGGCCGTGAAACCATAGATACATCAAATCTCAAAGACGTGTCAAATTGCAGACTTTATTGCGACAGACCCAATTTACATCTCAGAATCTTCACCCGAGGCTCAACATCTTGTGACGACGGTGCTCCGTAAATCATGCCATATTGACGCGGACCGGAAGCCGACGGGACGCCATCCGGGACCCGACTACGGTGACGGTGGTTAGTGAGAAATCCCCTTAAATGATACGTAACAACCAAGATAAATTGCCCGCCTTGCTGTTTATATTAACTTTGTTATCTAGAAGGAAATGTCATTTGTGAATGTGTGAATGCGAATATTAAACAAGATAATGTAGAAATATATAGTTTTAATTCCGCCCAAGTTGTCTGATGAATGTATGATAGGACTTTGTTGGATGACGTAACCCCTATGACAAATCGATCCGTTTAAAAATCTAAATCCCTACGCAACCCATAATTTACCTGAAGACCGAAACAACCCTGACGTGTCACCGCGTACTTAAATTGACCTAACGTAAAATAAATAGACACGGCCTCCGGTCTTAATTAAATAAATAGATGTATGAGCAGATCCTGACAATGATCGATTGAAGAAGCACTAAACTTTACTTTGTAGTGGTAGGCCTCTTCTGCAAGGGATCGCCTGGGGAAGTACCACATAGCATCCACCAAGCAGTAGTGTGCAAACAATACTGTGTTCCGGTATGAAGGGCACTGTTTCCAGTGAAATTACTGGGCATATGAGACTTTAGAACCAATGTCTCAGGGTGACGAGCGCAGTGCAGTGCCGCACAGGATTTTGTAATGGAAAGTTCTGGGTGACACTGTAGCTGTTATGGACAGGCGTGGCGCTTACCATAGGTGAACGAATTGCTCGTCTTGTTACTAAGTAACATAAAAAATTAAAGACAGCTTCTAAACATTGTTATCACTTACAAATCTAAAACTATCCTGCAACTTAGCCATGTCAGTACAATACTGTAGGTACATAGATATTTTAAGATCGATTATATAAAAGTCACCGCAGAACTTCCAAATGACATTATATTTATAAGCCAGCGCAGTGCGGCCAAAATGCACCACGGCTGATTGCTTCTGAATTATTTATTCAAGCCGCAATGGGAATCCGAATCTAGTGGATCACACTTCTAAAAACGAACAGCTCCGAGTTAAAATTTTAAATTGGTATGGTCACAGGCAATATTTTTTTTACGTTGCAAATAGGATAGGTTATTATTTATATTCTGTGATACAAAGTAATGTCGCAAAGTAATGGGCGCAGTGCAGTGCCATAGTAAAAACTAGGAAATGCCGCGCAAGATTTTTCAATGAAAAATAATGGGTCGCGTTGCAACTGCTATGGGTAGGCGTGGCGGGTTGAACTTTTTTGTGGCACTTGCCATCAGGTGAATGGTCTGTTTAACTCGTCACTTAATTGTGTAATGAAAATCACGTCACAGTAATGACTCAGTACTTTTACTTCAGTGAGCGAAAGAAGTGTTTTTTTTTTTACAAAGGTTCGTTTGTTCGACAAATATTCAATTTTGAGTGACGATGTGGCCGAAGGTGTCGTGAAGTGTTCTTAATTTTAAATCTACTAAAAGCAAATTTAACCATACAGTAACGTTTACTTTTTTTTATTGGGTGCGTTGGATAATCGTTGAAGAAAATATAAAAGGAAACTTACTTATTTCCTTTTTCCCGATCATTTTCCAGTTCACAAAGGAACATCAACTTATTTCCTGCGGCGCTATAACCCTTTGTGAACTTTAGCCTCCAACTAGATTCTTTCATTCAGTTAATTGAAAGGAAAACACTGGTTTATTTTTCCCAATACCGCCAGCCGTTCAGTTGCCACTTCAAAAGCGACCTTTGTTGTGGTTTTACCATTTGGTAGCTACCGGGAAAATGAAACGACCGTTGATAAATGAAACGCGAAGATACATTCCACAAAAATGTCTCAGTCCTCACTTTCAGACTGTTAGCACAATATAACGAATAGTAGCAACAATGGTGAAGCTCCATTAGACACAGCCATCAGACACAAACAACCCCTAAAAATGCCTTAGTATGTTTTTACTTAAATTGGTTTTATTGCAAGAAAATATTTTTTGGCGAACCTCCAGCATTAATGGCTGACGCGAGGACCACTTAAGACCCGGTATAGAAAATGTTTGCTAACGACAAATTCAATGAAACCTTCATTCATCAAGCTGCTCAATCTCCCCATGCTACACAAAGGAATAAAGAATTACCAAGAACTAGAACCTAATAAAAAGAATCACTATGAAAACCAACCCCAAAAGCCAGTCAAACACAACTTTAAAACGAAACATACTCCATGAACCGACAATAAATAATTATCATAGACTCCGAGCAACATTGTTATTCGCACAATGACAATGACATAACGAAGTAGCGACAACTGAATGAATAATGCGTTGAAATGATGACAAATTACAGAAGGCGAGTAATTTGTAGGAAAGCGCATAATTCCGTAACAGTCAGGAGCTGGCGCTGCCTTTTAATTAGCTGAGTAACAACGCCGACAATCGAGAGGGGACACACAGGACGACATCGCGGTAAATCTGACAAAATAATAGCTCATCATCGTCAACATGTTAAATTACCACAGAGTTGATCAAATCCACCATAAACTAGGACCTAGGTGTTGTTCCAGCTTTTGTCTACATTTAAGTGGTGGAACGAGTAGTGTCAACTGAACCTAAGCACTATAAATAATTACAATGCCAGTAATAACGATTGAAAAGATCTTTCGTCAATCTCAGGCATTGATTTTGATTTTCTTGGAGACATGCCACACAAATCGAAATACAGCGCTTAAAATATAAGCTACTGCTCAGCAGTTGACAAAGATGCATGGAGGCAAACTGTTCCAGCGCTTCCTGGGAAACTTCTTCTCTAGTACTTAGTTTTGAAAACATTGCTGTATTAGACATTATTTAGAAAACATTTATCGTCAAATTTCTAGCTTGATGGTCTCGAATAAATGTGTTATGAATTCGGTGCCAGTGTCAGTTATATTTCAGGAGTGCCCTCCCGGGGTGCATATTTGAATTAGAATTTGATTTTATAGCTCCAACTCTTTTAATTCTAGAGAAGAAATTTCTAAGAAACGTATGCAGGGAGAGCCGTGATAGTTATCAGAAAACAGATTTCCGGGAAATCTGTGAACCATTTCCCAATGTCCCTTGTTAATATTTGAGTCGTTCCGCTAGCTCTAGTCTCTAGGGGGTAACTGTTTCCAATGGCCGCTTTTGTACAGTTAAGTGATATCAGGGGGTTGGTGGACCGCCAAGTTCATAGGCAATATTTTTGGAATTTGATGAGTTTGCAAATTGATTCCCTTATTTCCTTTTACGGTCTAGTACATAACAGCCGCTTATTACGCAAATTATTTTGTAAGATGCATTATCAGAAGCAACCGTTCCGATACGATCTAAGTGTGATTGATTACGTATTCTGATTGGTATGATTATGTACACGAAAGTTGAGATGAAATCTAACCTCTTAAAGCTAAAAACGTTGTCGTCTAACTGTTCTACAATGAACTGAACCGCAATTTTTTATTTCTGTTCACAAAATTTTCGATTGTGAATCTTAAAAAAATACTTTTTTTATTTCAATTACACGTTATAAAAGCCCGTATGTTTTCAAGAAGTGTTCGATGGTTTAATGTACTAATTGATTGGCTAACAGGCATCTACAGTTGAAGTTTACTCTAAAGCGCTATCTAATCTCAGTTCATACTATCATTAGGTACTATCTATTGAGTGAGAGTGGTCTATGCTCGATTAATAAATAGTCAATGTTTTATAGAACAATACAGTTCAATACAATTCATGATTCTTTATTAAATACCATAATATAACATAAAACAAAGTAAAGATAAAGATACAACAAGTCACAAGAAGTCTTCAAGTTGGGAGTGAATAGGTATCTTCTAGGAAAGCATGCTCCTCCATCGACCGCGTCGACACTTACCACCAGGAAACTGCGGTCAAAAGCTTGCCTATTCCGTAAAATAAAATAACAATCATATCGCACAATGAGCGGCTTTCCGCGAAACTTTTCGGAGAAATTTTCTTGGGTTCTTATCTGCGAGTTTCAGCCCCAATCTACTGCATAAAACTAACTAGGATGACGCAACAACGCAAATTGACTCTTGACCTCCGGTAATAAGAGCTGTCACTTCGGTCACCGGTTCAGCAGGCAAGGACTTGCACGAGCTCCAGGCGGAGGACTGGCAGGAGGTGGCACAAGGCAGACCAAAGTGTCTTCAATACCCACCAATAATAAAACTGAAGAGTCCGTCTGTGATTTTAAAGTAAATGTCAAAAATTTAAAACTGTTATTTACACGATTCCTTATCGTTATCACATAATTACCGTTTTTAGAATTTTCGTAATCTGTCTGTCTGAAGGTTTGTCTCGAATAGGCTCCAAACTGCTCATCGGATTTTAATACAACGTGGTATACTACTTATACTTTAGGTCCTAGAATAGAATATAGAATACTTTTAATTTCAGGTTCCTGTGGAATAATAGTAACCGCGGCGGAACTAAAACTGGAGAGCCCCGCTAGCACGTAATGTTATTTTAGAGTACGTAATAGATTACTAGATATTTACCTAACGTTGTGAAGCAACAACGATCCCACAACACAACAACGGTAAACTCAGACAGCGCGCACATAAATCTTTAGTTCAAAGTAAACATAATATTATGCGCCCCTGTTATTGCTCAACAGGATCACGGAAATTTGACTATTTGTCATACTTAGTAGTTACTTAGTTAGCTTAATAACAGGGCTCTTCGATAATATTATGCAGGAACAATAAACTGTAGAGTATTTCGGCTACCGACACAGATTGCATGCTAGTAAGTTCCTTGATGGTGATATGATGAACCCACTGCAAAGTGTGAGGTCGATCAATGGCCTCACAGGGCAAAGATTTATCAAGCCAATCACGGCTATTTCCTCCAAGTCTGGTGTTGTGGGAAGATGATCCTCATAGATCCTGACTCCCTAGTGACCTAGTTTGGGGTCAGGACCTTTATTTGTGATCGTAGAGGTTATTATTAATAGCTAGTTAATTTTTTGGATAATACAATCATATTATTTTGGTAATAACTTGTCTGTTTCTTTGAGGCCCAAATATGTGAACCGATTTTGTTGAAATTTATATACTTAATTAGATATACTTAGTGTAATTTTGGCTACAGAGACGCATATGTTTTTTTATTCCGTGGAAGCTCCTACAGAATGTAAAGTTTAAAAAATATAGACACTCCAAATCAAACGCATAACAGCCTTTATAGTTGCAAGTCAACTCGAGAGTTGAAAATATCAAAATTTATCCGTCTGAGAAACCCGCAGGGCATACAATGTTTAATATGACTGCATAATATAAAACCGCGTCTCGCTTTCCCAGCGAAATTGAATTCCACGTTTCAAATGCAGCTGTAGTATCCTGCACAACATTATTTTACTAGCTTTTCCCTGCTGCTACGTCCGGCGGGGCTTTCAAAAAACCTATTCTTCATTTTACAAACTTTTATGTGAATTAGGTACTAATTAGCACAACTTTACTTATTAAATGTACCATTCTTTACACTGTGATATTTGGAAAGTGCAGACTATTTAATTGGTCTTGAGCTGTGATATTAGTGCCAATGTCTGTTTAGGTCAAATGTTGGAAGTCAATTTGAATCCAGCTACAAAATATAATTGCATACCGGTCAAGATACAACGACAATACATTATTATGGTGAAAATGAGCTGATCTGATATAATGATACAGACTGAAGGTAGAGGGCACTCGTCAGTGACTAAGACTTGATTAAAGGTCTTAAGCCCATTTTCATCATCTAGCAATAGCTTGTTTTTAATAGGTTGGCATATGAGACTTAAGAGCCGATGTCTGAGGGTGACGAGCGCGGTGCAGTGCCGCGCAGGATTATGCAATGCAGTGTTCTGGGTGGTGCTGTGACTGTTATTGGCAGGCGCTTACCACCAGGTGAACGACTTGCTCGTCTCCTCACTCAGTCAAATAAAAAAAAAAGGTCTGAAAATATATTACACCTATATAAACAATAAAATCTATTGACCGGCTAGTTTGAATCTCAAGGCGTCGCGACTAAAATTGATGGAGTATCCCTGGACCCTTGCGGTCCAAAAACGGTAGGTAGATGCAAATTGCTTGCCTTTTAATATTCCAGACACCTTTTAGTTGCCAGCCCTTTAGAGGATTACCGTAATGGTTTCGAAAAGGGCCTTGGATAAAGTCACCAAGCTTTCACACTTCGCCAAGTTTCATCTTTTGCATTCAGGTATCCTTATACAAATAGATTTGGTACTTCAGTACTTACCTTTGTTTTTACAGCTAGGTTGTCTGCGGATTTGTCATGGTGATATTTTTTATATGTACATGAGAAGACAGTTTTCCTCCAAAGCACTTTTAAGCCTATACTAGTGCGCCGGTTACTAGCAGTTTTTTGATGTAATATATATTATTGCACAAGTTAGATTCTAAGCTACCAAATAATGAAAATCGCAATTCAATCAGTACAGACTTTTTCCGTGACGCGTAGACAAACAGACAGATAGACGGCATTTTCAAATATGTTTTATTTGTTCAGTGGTTTATTTCTATCTCCTGGAACATTTCTTCTTAATGTATCTTCAATATATGCAGACTTTTTATCCTTCACTGCTTTATTTTATCTAAGTTTAGAATAGAAATGATTGGTATACATTTGTTCGACATATTATGGTAAGGGATTTATTCATGTCATCACGAGTGCTTAGCATTGACTATGAAGCCTGATGCCTCGCAAAACTTAATTTTTTTTGGCTCTATGAGATTATATGAATAGAAGATTGAGCGCCAAACTTGCCATCAGTAAATATAAGACCACTGAAAAAATATTCAAAAAAATTCAGTCTTCTTTTCCTTCCAGGTTCGTTTGAAGGTAATCGGATATTAAAATTCGCTAAACCTTGAATGGGCTTAATGGCTCTAAGTACTACTGCCAAAAAACCCAAAGTGGTGGTGGTGACCGAGCGGTATGTTTTGCAACCCAATGACACTTTGACACTCCGTTCGATCATTGATCCGTTGACCAATGACTTATTCTTGCAGGATTATGCAATGCAGGGTTCTGGGTGGTGCTGTGACTGTTTTGGGCAGGCGTACCATTAAGTGAACAACTTGCTCGTGTCGTCACTCAATCAAATAAAAAATAAAACTTATTCTAGCAATTTATATGCAGCTTTGAAGGGCACGTGAAACTGTCGATCCCGGCGGTTCGTCAGAGGCCTTTGACAAACGCTAACATCTGTGGCCGGAACTACCTCAACCGACAAACAAACAAACCGAAAAGGGCTTGGTAAGGCAAACTGTGTTGTTCTATTTGGATACCTTAGCTTTAAAACGTTAAACATCGCTGCAGCAGACATTGTAGGTAAATTCAGTTTGGTGCCACATAATTAAGTTGTGCCCGACGCCTCGCGGTCCGCTAACTTTATTATCTGGATTAAGGTTGTTGTTCCGCACTGGTACTGTACGCTAATGATACAGCCAGAGTCTAGATGAATAATTTAACAAGTCAAATGACGGGTCATGAGAACACACGCCAGGATGTAGGCTTTAAAAAGGTTATTTGTCGAGTGCAGTACGGCCTCATCGCGCGTAGCCGGTGACACGAGAAAATCAATTCGGAAAAAAGTTCCGCGAAAGAAAGAGATGTTTCCCATTTGATATTTATTTTAATTAGAGAATCAAGTCTTTTTTTTTACTTTATTAAGTATCGTAACGAGCGTGTCGCTCACGTGGTGGTAAGCCCCTGCCTGTAACAGTACATAACGAAATTATGAAACAATGACAGATATAAATGTTTGAGTTAGTATAGTTTTATCTATAGTTTATATCGCAACAATTAACGAAATATTATTACAAGAAACTTTACTAACCGTGTAGGTACATAGGTGAGTCGCGTATTCAGTAGAATAAAGAGGACGTAGGGGTAAGGTAGATTCCGTGGAAGACGTTTTACGTTCTCGGATACCCGACAAAAGGTGTCCTGGAGGAACACCCTGGGGTTTATTTGGTATTCCGTTAGGCAGCTGGTACAGAGTCCTATATAACCACCTGGTCCTGCCCTGAGCGGGATAGCAGGTATGCGTGATGCATTCCCCAGGAAAAAGGGTAAGGCAGGTTTAGTATGACACCCTCGGTTCTAACTACTTTTACTCTTCCCCATTCTACCACTTTACCTAATCTGGAGGCCTACCATGACATGTTAAAGCGATTCAATTGAAGACCTAAACTGAACCGCGTCGCATAATCGTACCGTTGCTGCCATTTTCAACCTAAACTGGATCCAGTTTAGGTTGAAAATTGCTTATCAGCGACTCAGTTTAGGTTGCTGCCATTTTCTGCCATAGTATGCCTTCTGGTTACATTGTTAATAGTCAGTACTTTACAGTGCTACTATCCCGTTTACTCTACCGTGTACCTATAAATATATCTCGGCTTTTACTGTTTTACTAGAACTAAGCTCATCACAGTTAGAACATAATTCACATCTCTGATGTGCGGTTAAACAGTTACTGTAAATCTGTAATGTAATAATCTATCTGGTCGGATGAACTAAACCCTGTAAACGGATGATCGAAGCTCCGGCCAGATAACCACGTGTTAAATGTCAGCCTATAATCCGTTCATCTCGACCCTTCCGTTAGCTACTACTAGATAATCTGTCTGACCTCACAAGGGTAATCGCTATGCTCTGTAACACTGCTGGTCATGGACCTATAAAAAAGGAAGACGGCGCTACGGTAAATGGCCATAAATGGTAATGGTAATGGATAAGGAAGTTTTGCCACACCTTTTCCAGATATTCATCCGCCATAGTGTGCAAATATTACTGTGTTCCTGTTTTCAGCGAAATCACTGGGCATATGAGACTTTAGAACCGATGTCTCAAGGTGACGAGCTCAGTGCGGTGCCGGGCAAGATTATGCAAGGCAAAGTTCTGAGTGGGCAGGCTTGAGCGTGGCGCTTACCATCAGGTGAACGACTTGCTCGTATCATCACTAAGTCAAATACAAAAAAAATGTGAATGTAAAGCACCTATGACTCGGTTATCTCCGGAGACAAACGCATTCACATCACTTTTCGATTGTTTCAATAAAACTGATAATATCTTGCACTATAATCACTACCTAATTTAATTTGCGAAATAGGTTTTCTTTTTCACTACTTTTTTTTCCTCTAAAGGGTAAAATTTGTGTCTCAAAACCACACTTAGGTACACGCTGGTGCCACTGCCTCACTTTTATAAAACGTATCGGCAAGCCATCCTCCGTTTTTAGGTTCATCCCCCTGGTATACTATTTTCCTGATCTTGAAGGGCACCTTTTAGAAACAAAGCTAGGATGACACATTTCCAACACGATTTCAGTAGGAAATATAGATCCGACTAGTACACGTGTTTCGAGAAATTCTCGAGAAATTCTCAAAACTAGTTGACTAGTCGGATTCGAGAATTCAAGCGAGCAGGGACCAAGTCCCTGAAGCTTTGGAATTCTCGACCGTTTTAAAGACGAAAGGACAAGCGAATGCAAATAAAAACTAACAGAGATGTAAAGCGGTTGATTTTACAATTCGCCTGAAACAAATAGGTTTCTTTCCACTTTGTATTGGGATGGATCTTCATCAACTCCTTTGAACTGGACCAATGGAATATTCAATGAGGCCCATTGGGACAGAATTACTTCGGACTACGGTAGTGTACGACGGAAACTTGAGTTTTTGACCGAAACGTCGTTCCCTATTTATTCCCTATTAATTATTTAAAAAAAATACGAAACGTAACCCTCTCTCCTTCTATCTTTACTAATTTATATCTCCCTCTCAACTACAGTCCTCCTCGCCCGATCACATTTTTCGTAACTCATTCACCAGCTTACTCCTCAAGTCAAGCGTGCGTAAAGAAGTTTTACTTCAAAAATTCTACATCTATAGTACAATAGGTGAACTTATCACTAAAAGAGATTTATTTGAGACAGTCTCTATATGGAGAGAAACGATATATAAAAATTGTATGGTCAGCGGTGTACATAAGATTTCTACTTACAGTCGTGTATGTAAATCCTACTAATATTAAAAATGTGAAAATTTGTGAGAATGGATGGATGAATGTTTGTTACTCTATCACGCAAAAACTGCTGAACGGATTTGGATGAAATTTGGCACACATATAGTTTATAACCAGAATTGAGTGATAGGGTACTTTTTATCTCGATAGTATGTTACTGTGGGACAAAACGCGAACATCGCAGGTAAAACCGTGGCGTGCAGCTAGTCTAATATATTTATGAATAGAAATACGTTCTTGTTCAGCGTAGGTAATATTTCTACCAACATATTTTCAGCTCTTTGAGCTTAGTTGGCTTTGAAAGTCTCTCTTTATCCTCGTTAGTTAATAGTGTTTGTCAATATTGTTACAGCTCCCAGTTTAATCTCGTAAGCTGAGCTCATTTTCAAGAAGAAAACAACATTTCTAAGTGAACTTATACATTATAAGTTGAAAGACGCGATCAGATAATCCCATCTCGTCCTGCATCATCCATCAATCACTAACATTAATCATCATCAAACAACAATCTGCTGAGTAATCAACTCAAGGAAATGACGTAATGACAGTCGGAATTCGACAATAAACGCAGACATTATGATTGATACGGAGATTCAAGCAAAAAAGACTTCGATATGCAAGGAAAGTATTTCCATATGTAATCATCATCATCATCATCAACCCATAACGTCCCACTGCTGGGCACGGGTCTCTCCTCACTTTTCGTGAGGAGGGTTAGGCCATAATCCACCACGGGGGCCCAGTCCGGATTGGTGGATAACATACCTACCTCCGAAATAATTCTCGGGTAGGTATGTGGGTTTCCTCACGATGTTTTCCTTCACCGAAAAGCGAGTGATAATTACGTACATATGTTTTACAGAAACACATTGGTACGTGGCTGCACTGGGATTTGAACTCACGACCTTCTGATTGGAAGGTGGACGTTCTCCCACTAGGCTACCACCGCTGCAACATATGCAATACCATATGCAATAGTTTAGGCAAATGCAGTACCTAATAAAAAGGTATTCTTTGGCAACAGAAATGACTCGTTAGTTCAATTCTGAATGTGTTCAGTTTGTGACTATTCATTTTGCGTATGGGTTTATTGGGGAGGGGTACGTGTGAGAACGAACAGCGTTTAGGAAGGAAGAACTTACGTAATTTATAAATGTCATTGGGGAATGGTACGAGTGAAAGGGGATAGCGAAGATGCGAAGTGATGTACCAATTTTGATTTTAGGTCATCTCTGGAGCTCAAATTTCATGCATCAGATATGATATTTGTGGGCCTTTTATCTTAACTTGCCTGGGATATTTTAATACAACTACAAGAGCTGAGGTAAACCTGCATGAATAGTAAATACTTGCCGCTAATATTATGAACCATAGAGTTAGCTCTTCGTAAAGTTCTCGAAACTCACATCCCTACTTATATGAGTATGTCAGCAGTAGACGTCGTCCTGCTGATGATAAGATGATGATCTTGTAACTGTGGCACGTAAAACATGAACAATTTCAAACGCTATCCGCCCGCAATCCGCCCACTCCCAAAACAGTCGGCATCTCGTCACTACATTCCTTGTTCTGACACAAGCGGGCGGGATTGTGGTCCCTCACGTCACAACTGGACAATGGCAGCAAAATATAAGAATTTAGCGTAACCCTAACTTTGAGCTTTTACTTGGATACCTAAATAAATTTTGCGGCCGAATACACATGCTAACAGAAAACTAGCAGAACTTTTAGAGCATATTATATTTTTGTTTGATTGTGTGACCAGAATCTTAAATGTCGTGTGGTCAAAAGTTGTAAGCACGGTAAGCTGGTAATGGGGCTGGCTATCGAAGAGTACTCACTGAAAACCCCGAAAGGAGTAAGGATAGACTTTCTTGCCACAGCTGATTTGGTATAAACAGGTAACGATGCCAGCTCAAACAATTATAGTTTCAGACAATGATAATAATTGCGTTGAATTTTGATTGCCCCTTCTTACCACCCATTTCGGTTGAAATTTATTATAATTGGAAAGATATAGGGGTGGCACCATACGGGTAAGGATATGTTTAGAGGATTTATATATAAACTGCCCTTTGAAAAAGGTTCTGTCTTTGTCGAGTTTAGTGTGTAGGTTGAGCAGAAGTTATTTGTTGTGAAATTCGATGACATATTGTTTTACGAGAAAATAGATCCTCAAGCGGCAAGCCACACTGAAAAAGTGCGGCGCTCTGCGTGCCTCGCTTCACTGTACCAAAGCGCCGCGCCGTCATTTTGATTCATTTTCTATGAAAAAATTGTCAAGCGACGTCATGCAGCGCGCCGCAAGCGGCACGACGCGCCTCTTTTATCTGGCTTGCCGCTTAGAAAGAAATAATCTCTCTTCTTCTTTTTGTTCTTCAGCCTCTGGACAAATTTGTAAAGAAACGGAGGCATGTCAAAAAAGGTCTTCTGACGCCTACCAAGGCGCACTATGCCAACGTGGCGGATAATGGACCCATCCTCTCCCTGAGAGAAAGCCTATACCTACCTGCCCCAGCAGTGGTAACAAAATAGACTGAAAAATCCTGCCATAACGCTACTATGTTGAATTTTCCTCGAATCCCGCTTATTTCACTATAGTACAGGCTGGGCTAGGTACCTCCACACCCCAGCTATAATAAATTCATATCGCATACCTACTTGAATGCAGTTTTTAATATCACACGATTATCCCGATACTGTTCCCGTCCGTAGAACATTTTAATCATGACAATAGGTTACCGGTTTCCGACATGAAATTGTGATTAACTGCGCCGATGCTTAATTGTCGCAGTCATTTCACACGGCCATTAAAAAGGTGCTCTTTTGGAAAAATTCTTCTGAGTCTTTAGATTTTCGGGATCGACTAGCAAGTAATAGAATAGAATAGAAAAACTCTTTATTGTACACCAAAAACAAAAATAAACACAGTACAGAAGAATTACAATAGGTAAACAAGGGTAGCCCATAGTAAGACCATATAGTAAATAGAAGC
Source organism: Campaea margaritaria (assembly GCA_912999815.1). Taxonomy (NCBI): domain Eukaryota; kingdom Metazoa; phylum Arthropoda; class Insecta; order Lepidoptera; family Geometridae; genus Campaea; species Campaea margaritaria. Next base: position 9,622,113 of record OU538801.1, read on the forward strand.
AGGTGGCAGAAATTCATTTTAAAAGTGAAAAATTTACGAAATGAAAGCTAAGGTATACGTATATTTTTTTGTTATAGATAAAAGCGTGTGTTTTTTTGTTGTTGATAGATCTGACAACGATAAAAAAAAACCTGATTGAAATTGCGTTACGAGTTATGTCAGCGTTACGGCATTGCTCTCGCGTGGTCGACCATATTGCTCGCGTGGCCGTCGTATTGTGAACATAAATACTGCCTTCAACACAATATCAACCGCGCCACGCAAACAATCTGAAACGGCACTTTCATTCAGCGGATAGTAATAGAAAAATGTTCGAATCGGAAAACTGGGCATTGGAAAGAGATTAAAGTGCAAACACAACTGCTTTATCCAACAGGATAAAGTCAATTATGAAAGAAAGGAATTATTGGATGAATTTTCTGAAAGATGAATTACTGGGCATATTATGAGACTTCAGAGCCGATGTCTCAGGGTGACGAGCGCAGTGCAGTGCCGCGCAGGATTTTGCAATGCAGTGTTCTGGGTGGTGCTGTGACTGTTATGACTTGCTCGTCTCGTCATTCAGTCAAATAAAAAAAAGGATAAGGTTTTCTTTTTTATTGATGTTTACTCCGTTTTTATATACAGACCGGTATGAAAAATTTATGAGGAGTGAAAATTATACAAGCGTAACACTCAAAACCCCCAATCCGGACCGTGCCCCCGTGGTGGATTATGGCCTAACCCTCCTCACGAAAGTGACCCATGCTCAACAGGGTCGTTAGGGGTTGATGATGATGATGATGATGATGATGAAGAACACTCAAAAGCGTAAATTTTTCAGTCACCTGAATGACAGATATTAATTTGAGGCAAAGATAAGATCTTTGATTTGATGATGTTTGGTTGAGTGAACGGATATCAACGTCAAACTGACAGTGTCACGATGACATAAGGGAGTTAACTCCAGTCGTGCCTCGAAGCTGACACACACTTGTTTTTAGTATTATTATTCACTATATTTATTTAACTTCTTAAATTTAAATTTCTTTTACAATGCTTTACAAAACTAATAAAAAAAAATAGTATTATTATTATTGTTTATCAGTCAATGTAAGTTTTTTCCCTCTATTTTTTATTTTTTACTAGCTGCGCCCCGCGGTTTCATCCGCGTAGTTCCTGTTCCCAAGGGAATATGGGGATAAAATATAGCCTATGTTACTCGCTGTCAATGTAGATATCCATTAATGAAATATTTTTTTAAATCGGTGCAGTGGTAACCTTAGATATTTCCATACAAACTTTCATCCTCTATTTCAAACTCTTACAATGCTTTTTTCGCATTAAAAAGTACCCTATGTCCTTTATTAGGCTCTAGACTATCTCTGTACCAAATTTCATTTCAATCGGTTCAGTAGTTTAGACGTGAAAGAGCAATAGACAGACAGAGTTACTTTCGCATTTATAATATAAGTAAGGATTTTACACCCGGAAGTGATTCGGCACATCTTATTTTCAGACTAACGCAGCTTTTTCTACATCACAAATACAGCAAATTTTAATAAAGAACAATACACAGTTACATTTTCAGTATTCTAACATAACTTTGTTGCTCCAGGCTATCCGTTTTAGAACAGCGAGTTTTGAGCTTGTAAACGGGAAAATGTTCCAGAACTGAAAGCCCAAACATTTCTCGTATTAAACGCTCCAGTTTACTTGTTGGTACCTACACGAGCAATATATACCTAGTACACAAGCATTTACGTACGAATACACTATTTCGTCTAAACCTACGACAATTCTTCTGCTAAGCTTTTAAATTATTCACTGTTAGTCCTATTTTCGTTTTCCTTATTTTTTGAGTACTGCTATTTATTTTTGTTATAGTGATTTCTATGAAGATAAACAATTCTTGCTTAAAGGCTTAGCACTCTACGTAAGTACATAATGGTTTTTTTTTTTATTTCAGAATAGGCAAGCATTTGACCGCAGTCTCACCTGTTGGTAAGTGTGCTGTATACCTAATTCTATTTCCAGAAATGATGGACCTAGCTATAATTTGAATTTTACATTATTTCCCGTCACCTTCCCTCATTTCCATGAGGAGAATTCTTAGTATGTAGGTGCCTTTTTTTTTGTTTATTTATTTATTTTATGTATATACGGAAAATCACCGTCCGATCTCCTAGTTACTCCTCTCCATGCATGGTTGTATGGAAGTAAGATCGCCCATTGTGACCCTAATTGTTAAATTTGATTTGTTCTAGTTATGAAATTTTCTTGTTCTGTGGTGTTTCAATAAAGAGTTTATCAATATATAATTTTTTTTATGTGATTTTCTTAGAAGTATGAGAATTGAGATACTATCATATGATTTTCAGGTATCGGAGTAATACACTATCGTGTCGGCGATACATAAGAACACCCGACTGCGCAGATAAAGTTGTACGCACTCTATTACGGATGGCAACATCTGTATGCTTTTTGTGGCACTACCACAGTGTGACAACTTAGCGAGGAGAAAAGAGAAGAGAAGAAAAACAAGTGTGCTTTAGACCACACGACTGAAGTAAATCTTCTTTAGCTCCATCTATATGTATGTACATAACTGGCTATGAGAGAAAGAGAGAAAGAAAATGTGTGCTCTGTCTCTTGCCCCTACAGTAGTATACTAAACGTAACTCTCTCTTTCTATCTTCACTAAATTATATCTCCCTCTCAACTTCCGTTCGCCTCGCCCGATCACACTTTTCGTAACGCTCTCGACACGCATTCACTAGCTTACTCCCCAAGTCAAGCGTGCGTAAAAAAGTTATACTTCAAGAATTACTCGGCCACGGGACACGTCTCACTGCTCTTCAACGAACTGTGGCACACAAAGCCTCTTTCCTCCACAACCTATCAATCACACCTAATCCTCTGCACCTGCTGTTCTTTATTCGCCATCCACTAGAATGGATCGACGTGGAGCCACACCTCTGACATAGACAGGACCATTTTTTTTACATAATTATATGCGTGAAAAGTGTGTCCTTCTCATGTTCGAAAAGTAGGTCATTATAGCTTTTGTTTATGACAAACCTTCCTACAATTCGGATGGCAATGAAGGCAGTAGGGTTATTGTAACCATTGTATAATTCATACGTAGGGTTGCAATACGTCCGAGCTTCCCCGGATTTATCCCACTTTAGAGGGCATTCGGGGAGCATACGTAGCTTCATTTGTAGTCCGGGCTTCAACATTTAAAGTTTTGAGCCGCCCGCGACACACGCACTGTGACGTGTCTGGTTCTGGGCTCTAAAATCCGTGGTTTTCACGAGTCTTGTCCTGGTTGCCAAATTCTAGACATGGCAACCCTATTCATATGACATTGTGCTAAGCAGACCGGAGGCAGACAGTTGAATCAGATTCATCTCCAGTCTCCGAGAGAATGGCCACGTCTCGACCAGACGAGCGATGTGATGAGTTGACAGATTGGGGACACTCGCTATTATTGCTTCCTTATACCAGCAGCACATTGACAACTCACACATTATAAAATGACGTTTGTTTACGCTCCAAATGCGTGTCTATGTATTCAAACATACTAATCAATCAATAGAAAAATCAACCCGCCATATGAAGTACTGAAGGTTCATAATTATTAACCCGTTTATTACATTAAATATAAAACAAAAAAAAAATATTAAATAAATTTGGGCGCGTAAAATTGACAGCCACCCAATTGTCTTCTGGATTGCGAGAAGAGGTGCAGGGAAGCAGATTGCGCGGGATGGAGTGTCCATTCTGCATGTAGTATGTCTTCTGTGGCAGCATTAACCGATTTTGGCACGATTTGGAATCTGAATCCGACAAAGACCTTTAAACCTTTGATTGTTAGGAACTAGGGCGTCTGAGGTCAGAGGTTCATTGAATATAGAACCTTTATTCCGTTTTTTTATGAATCTTATGAAGTGTATTTCAGTCAGTAATTCAATATGTAACTGTAAATTACGTCACACGTTAAGGGGGCACTCAACGAAGTGTGACATTGTGTAACAAGGGGTGGGAGGAGTCATACATTTTGTGACGACCAATTTCAATAACTTGAAATATATTTTATATGGAAATGAATCAGATTTTCGGTACTGTTGTTTTAGTTAAAGCATTTATGGATGTAAATTGCAAAATAGCTTACGCAAATTTCAGATAAACAGACTGTAATTACGTATCCACGAGGTCAAAAGCTGAAATTACAATCATAATTAACTGTTTACTTCTAAGCTTAACAATGTACCTAAACGTTTCTAAGTAAACAATTTGCCATAAGCCCGGTAGAAAATAGATTCGCGATCTCAGCTTCACTTCCCCTCGGGGATATGACGTTGTAAATAAACAGCGTAACGCTTTTAGGAAAACAGGCCTGTGTTACCAGTGTGAGGAATCTTCCCGACAAAACCGGAAAACACAATTGTCCATGACATGATAGCGGTTCGCGTCTCGGCGACGTCATTCCCGATTTATTATTATTTTTCTTTTCTATGTTACCGAGTAACAAGAGGAGCAAGGCGTTTACAGTGCCACCCAGAACTTTGTATCGCTTCATTTTTCGCCATTCAATACGCTAGACTAGTCACCCTGAGATATTATGATAATATTGCTGGAAAAAGAAACAATTCCCTTCAAACTGGAACACAGTAATTGTACGCTTTATGATCCCAATCATCTTTTTTTTCTCTAATTTGACTGAGTGACGAGACGAGCAAGTCGTTCAATTGATGGTAAGCGCTACGCCTGCCCATAACAGTCACAGCACCACCCAGAAACCTGCATTGCATAATCCTGCGCGGCACTGCACCGCGCTCGTCAGCTTGAGACATCGGCTCTAAAGTCTCATGCTATACCCAGTAATCTTTGCACAAACACTTTCAATTCATGAACATATTTTCCGATTAGTCAGTGTTCAAGACAGTGAAGAAAAACTTCTTGTAGGTGCCTATTCGTGAGAAACTGCTATTTACAAGAAACTTAGAATTCAGGAACACGACTCATGAATTAATTCGCACTGAACTTGCGTGACGGAGTATGCCTTGTTTACCTATTGTAATTGTAATGGTGTACAATAAAGTTTTTCTATTCTATTCTTTTCTATTCTATGGTCTCTACTCAAAAGAACGTCTGACTCCCAGTAATCATTTGGTAAGGCTAGGGCTGTCATTCGTCCAGGTTTCCCCGGTTTTGTTATAATAATAGTTTAAGGGGGCGGTGACTTCCGGGCAGGGTTTTTAAGAAACTTCCGGGGAAAATCCGGATGCCGTGAAGCGTCTAAGTAAGTTGAAAGGGCTATTTAAAGTAATAAAAAATATACTTTCAACGGCTTCCGGGGAAAAGTCTCAATTATGAAGTGCGTTGTTTTTGAATTCTTTGACCGCTGTTGGCAATTTAGATGATGACAGCCCTAGTTATTCCTGTAATTTCTAGGTACTAGGGAAAACTACAATGAAATTTATCTGTTCCTCGTAGAGAGAATTACAAGTCTTCGGGGAATTACGAAACACGCACATAGATACCCCGAATTATTATTAAAAGAAAATGTACACCTATCGTAAATCTGATATTTTAAGCCACTCTTTCGGCAGACTCCTATCACTTACGTAGTGATGGACTGTGTCAGCGTGTTGATGCGTGGGGGTTGTTAATTTTCTCTTTTCAGCTTAAAAAGGTTTTCGGTACGAATGTAACTTTTTTGAGGGATCGTAGTAACGAATACGACCCAAACTAAATGATAATGATTCCATTTTAAGAACTATTGCTATGTGGCACTAATAATTATTCATAGCTGTGGATCGTTCATATTGTATTCTAGTTCAAAATTACTGAAATTTCGGTGGGCATTATTTTTAAAAGACAAAAAATATATTCATTAATGTAAACTTGCCAAGTTTAGTTTGAAATCTATATTTTTCGGTGGTGTAAGTTATAACCATCGAATACAGTTCTTTCTGTATTCGATGGTTATAACGTAGAACTAACTCAGTAATTTATTTTTCAGTTAAAACCGTTGGCCCGTTTATAACGTGATATGTCTTGGTGAGATATCATTCATATTATCTTGTGGCATACCTACAAATTCTTGCTAACTAGAGTATCCTACATAATCCTTCATCTTAAACTGTATCTAACTGAGACAAACCTACGCTACAGGCCTACCCATAAATTAACTCACGAATGTTGCTTGTGCCACTGATAACAACCAGTGGACACCTTATAATCCTATAGCCATTTTTGTCGTTCCTACCTATCTATACTTAGGTAAAATAATAATATTTCACATTCATAACTTATAATAATAATACATTAAATTAATTAAAAGTTTATATTTTTACCTCTTTCAGTTCGAGAATATTTTTAGGTAGATTATTATTGATAATACACATTACATACACATAGTCACGCCATTTTCCCTTTGGGGTAGGCAGAGACTACATCTTTCCACATGCTACGATCCTGACACACCTCTTTCGCTTCTTCCGCTTTCATGAGTCCCTTCATACTCGCCGGTTATTATGCTCATAATATTTTCTTGTATAATCCACACCAATCATTCATCATGTTTATATTTTGTATCTAACTATTAATTTATACATTGTACCGTACCTACTTAAGAATTAAAGAAAACCCTAAAATATTTCCAAGATTTTTGTAAGCTCTTAGATTACGTGTCTATCGGCTGTTTCATCCGCGGCGTGGTAGGCAGCGCAACAATGCACGATAGCTCTCTGCTGAATACCAAGCAGAGCCGTTGCTACAAGCATCGTTATAGCAGTAATCAGGCAAGGTAGAGCTTGAGGTTTCTCGCGTAATATTAGTACTGATTAGACGTGTAGAGCAAAGTTTCGTACCTAACTGCATTTTAAAGATTACTCAGCATTTATAATCATGTCTTGTTTACTTAATAACGGAAAGCATGCGGGTTTTATAACTATACCTACGGACATCATTTATTTACTAGATAAAAACGGGCCTGATTCAAATGACAAGAACAAATGCGTGTAGTTGGAAACAACACCTAGTCTTCAATCGCGAAAGATAATTACCTCTATACGTACGCCATTACCTCTTTCGGGATTAATCGATCGTCACTATTTTATTGTTATCTAAATAGTCATTTTGTTTATTAATTATCAATTAATAAAGGTCTGCTGTTAGTTTTCCAAATCCTTACTTATATTATAAATGCGAAAGTAACTCTGTCTGTCTGTTGCTCTTTCACGCCTAAACTACTGAACCGATTGAAATGAAATTTGGTACAGAGATAGTCTAGAGCCTGAGAAAGGACATAGGGTACTTTTTAATGCGATAAAAGAATTGTAAGGGTTTGAAATAGGGGATGAAAGTTTGTATGAAAGCTACATTGACAGCGAGTAACATAGGCTATTTTTATACCCATATTCTCGCGGGAACAGGAACTACGCGGGTGAAACCGCGGGGCGCAGCTAGTAAGTAAATAAATAAAATAAAAATTGGAGCAGGAACGAAATGCAATTTATGATAGAAGTTAATTAAAAAAGCTTTGAAAACAGTGACTGCTCATTTAATCTTTTCGTTTATATGACTCGCTGATCCAATTTTCTGATATCGAAGGTGAATCAGTTTGCTAGAGTATTAATTGAGTTTATGACGATTTTAAATTGGGATTTTGCGAACTGCAATTTAAATTCAGTTTTTAGCTCGACGTTATAATTTTTTCTTTTATTTCCAATTGGTTCAGTTAAATCCTGAAACGGGATAGATTGTTCCGATTCTCCTAATTACTAATCATAAATCCAATGGCGATAAAATTGTAAAAAAAAATTCCAACTCTTAATTTTTTTTACTACCAATGCTGAATATTATTTCACGCATCTTGCATCAAGTTACATATTTCTGGCATAAAATTCAGCCCATGCGTAGGTAAATGTGCCATTACAGCGCCATCGTCTCTTGGAGTATAAAATTATGCGGATTCAAATCCTACGTCCTTCTGAGTGCGACGTGAATAATGTACAGAGTGGAAAAAGCGTATGACGGATGGAAAATATTAATGATAACAAATTTTATTCAAAAACATGCCTTTATGTATACCTATCGGTCATTACTGCATTCAACAGCGGCGCAGTGGGTTTGGTAAAGACCTGTTTTCTATTACCTAATAATATAACCGCGTATTATGTTGTGAATACAGCTTGATACGAGTCAACCTAAACTCTTTTCTCACAGATTCCTATAAGTTTTTTGGAACCTTTTAATTATATATTAAAATATCATTATCTTTGAAACCTACGTAAAAAATGGTAAAAATAAAATTAATAGATTAAAATATTTAATTTAAACAACATATAAATTGAAAATGTAAAATTTCAGTAATCAGTTAAACACGTCATCCGGAAGTATCAGTCCTTCTTGAATCATCTTCTGCCTCTTAGCCTCTTCTCTGGCCTTCTTGTCAGCTTCCTTCTTTTCCATGAGTTCCTTCTCCTCCAACGCCTTCTTCACTGCCATCGCTGCGAGTGTCTTCTGGTCCATTCTAAAGAAGTTGACAGGCTCCGGGAAGAATTTAACGTCTTTGTTGTTCAAATGTTCAACAAACTTTAAATATGTGAACTTTCCCGTGTCAACGTTCAGAGTTTTGTCTCTAGTCGCCATTCTGATCCAATCAACAAACTCTATTTCTGTTAAGGGCTCGCCCCATGTGAACAACTCTTGTCTGAGCACTTCAAAGTCGCATACCCCCTTTTCTTCGTCATCGTGACTTAAAGCTGCCAAGGCATGGCATATGGCCACCTCGAAGTCATCACCCATGCCTATTTTCCCTTCGATAATTCGCAACCATTCGTGGAACTCGACCATGTCAACGAATTCGTCTTCCAGAATAGTTTCGTAGAGTTCATTCAATTCTTCGGTCTTCGGGTTGAAGCCAAGCTTTCGGAGCATCGTCGGAATCACTTTCAGAGGGATCTGTGCAAATGTTTACTAGTAAATTATTATTGCAACCTTCTGTCTGGCTGTGTCAAAGCGATACAAGAAATTAACTAGCCAGGTGCGTGTCGAAACATTCATGCGTAGGGGAACTTCCGCGTTCAGTTTTTCCTCTATGCCTAGGTATTACCATCATAATGATTATGATACTTAAGTATAGCCGAAAGTTTTTAAAGTCTTGAGTTTTTAAAATAAATAATTGACTAGAAAAGCTTAAAATTTTTCTAGGGCAGATATTTTCTTGGCTAAATTTTGGGCTAAGCAGAAGCTAGAAACCATGCAATTCTTAACAACACATTAACTTGAAAGACTTGCTTTTAATCTTTCGCATGCATAGCTTGAGGTACACGGAGTAACTACATAAACTTGGTACAACTTTGTACAACAGAGCCAACAGACACAAAAAGCGAACAAGACCGCCCTTTATTAAAATTCCACCCAATTCTCACCAGCGAAGTGTAACAAATTCACTGCCTAATTTTATCGCTGGTAGAGGCGAGTGATTTTCAATAGAGGAGCGGGGAAAGCGTATTGTTCAGAGGCGTTTAGGAGCCGTTGACTGTTGCCGTTAACCACATCAAGCGGGCGTGATTGAGTGGATAATTTTGTTGCGAGATCTGTGCGAGTGAGTTGAAGCCATGATTGCTTAGTTAGTTCGAACATCGACTTACTAAATCACCCAAGCAGAGCTTAAGCACAGAAAAGTGAGCTTTCGTTGAAGTAAAATCCGAAACTTCCTAATTAAAATGCACCTACTTTTAAAATTAAAGTGTGCTTGTTACCACTTAGCGCTGAAATATTCAAACGGAAAAAACCGTAAAACCTAGTATCGTTTTAAATTTTCTAGGGTTGTTTGAAGCTTCTAAGTGTCCGTTAGTGGACCTACACCATCCTATTCCGACCCATAAGTGAATAGTTAAAAGAATTGGTAATTAATTACCTTCTCAATACCATCTTCATCATATGCCTTGAACATCTCCTTGTACTTCATAATATCGTCAAAATTAAAGATGGCAGGTGGAGGCGGAATTTTCTTCGGTGGCGGAGGTTTTCCACCTGCTGCCTTCATCGCTGCAGCGGCCAACCCTCCTTTCGCAGCGGCTTTGTCAGCAGCAGCAGCCTTTTCTTTTCCACCTTTCTTTGGAGGCATTTTGGAACCTGTGCTATGGGGGATTTATGTGAAACTTGGCATTGATCCTGTAGGGTCTTTGAAGTATCGTAATATAAAACTAAATAATCATGTTTTCCGTTTTCGACATCGAAATCACATCCAAAGAGAATATAACACTGCCTTATTATCACATCAACATCATTGACATTTCTTTGATTTTCTTACAGATCATAATAGGAACCTTCAACAACGCACTAAGTTGATAGGTACTCTGTGGCGTAATATTTATGAAAAAGGAAATGATTTTTATAATTTTAAGAAAAGAGTTTTTCATTTTCCTTGAAGCTTTTACTATGTCGCAATAATCACAAGGGTGTATTTTAATGTTCCAATCAAAGGTATCTTTATCTAGTCTGAACAGGTATGGTCAGAACGAGTCTGACTGAAGTATAGAGAAGGTACTATTAATTTATACCGGGTCTAAAGATCCGATTTGCCTCTCAGTTTGCCATATTCCACATCAGCAGTTTGAGCAGCTTGTTTATCCAACGTCCACGCGGATGACGCGTAATTACGCTCTGAACGTGACATTGCGTCGCGTAAATTGGTAGTTTAGGGGAAATAGCTGGATTTAGGAACGCCCGCAGCCCGAGGCTAAATGAATTTTAGTGAGAGTGGAGCTTGCCCTTTGCGCGTGCAACAACTAAGCTTCGTAACTAGGAAGCTTTTAAAGTTGTCCTTGTAATTGGGTCTTAGGTAAATACCAGATAATTTAGGACAAAAAACTGGGGCGATTTTTTTTAAATTACTTTGCCCTTTTAAGTAAATTGCCTTATCATTTGTCACTTTTACATATGACTGTGGAGACAGGTGGAAATATTTTCATATTAAAAGTGTCTAAAAATACTTCATATATATGGAAGACTGACTTAATTATGCACGAACTTCTGTTAAGTGGCATTTTAGCCAGATAATTCAGTAACTACAGTTAATGACTTACTGTAGGTACTCGTAAGTTAGTAGGTCGGTACCACAGATTTATTATCTATTATGTATAGATTGGTCTAGGAGCCCGTGAACGCCAGACCTTCGTTATTTTATAAAGGCTGAAATTTTGTCAGCGCATGCTCCTAACACAGGTAAGAACCATGTACGATTATGAAGTTTGGGTCAACGCGGCTTTTTCGACGCGCGGCGTTTTTGACGCGCTGTGTTTTAAACGCGCGGCGTCTTAAACGTGCGGCGTTATTGACGCGCGGTGTTATTGACGCGCGATATTGAAGCCACGATGACTCAAACTTCATAATCGTACATCTCTATTACCTAAAATAACGAAGGTCTGGCGTTCACGGACTCTTATCCTAGATGGTCTGTACCTACCAATAATATTAAACTACATACAAAGAGATTGAACTATTTTCATTGTAGGTTAGTACAATCTCTTTGGTTATACCTACTATCTACCTTATCATTGTGTAATATTGCCAGGTGAACAAGATTAGCTCCTATTGTAATTAAATTACCCTCAGTATTTCCAATCAAATAGCGTTTGGAACTAGACATATTATACGAACCTAAATACGACATGCGATGTGCGTCCCATTATTTAGATACTTACTGAAAAATGCTTATTCTACCTTGAAATTATTCCAAAGAAAATTGTTTCTTGAATTCAATTTATCGTAGGATTAGGTAGATTATGCATTATTCATAGCCGATGAAACGAATGTCAGAACCAGTATTATTTTGTTTTCCAATTTTCTTGAACAATGAGCTTTGTTTCTTTCATTATATTTTTCCACTTCAAAGTGGGTAGGTTCGACTTCAAACTAAACATCGGCAATTCAAAGATAAAGCAATCCAATTGGAAGACAATAATACTGACCCACGTTAGTAAATTATTATTTCAATTAAGTAAGTAGATAAAACATTATGGTACTTAAACATTCTACTATGTTCCACCTGACTGTCACCTAGGTACCTAGATTATGCCATAATATTGTCTTTTATTATCTTGAAAGGGAAATATCCTTTTTCTAACTCAAACCATAATTAGATAATAATCATTCGTTTCGTAGATCATAATATTTTGACTTATTTTTTGTATTTCTATACTTATGTATAAGATATTATTTTTGACATGTAAAAGTGCAACATTTAGCCTATTTACAATAAATGATTTGAGTTTGAGTTTGAGTTTATAGATATAGTGTACAATATGACTAATAGTAAAGCATGGCAGAATACCGCAAACGAAGCCAACGTATAATTGTGTATATACGAGTAAGTAAAAGATCCACTAATTTTCTGCATCGTGACGTTAACTGTGACTTGACATTATGACTAGATACTTATGTCGTCAAAATGTAAGTCACGATGAGGGGTAAAATAGCAGCCTGCAGCCTATATTCGTCCACTGCTCGAGGTAGGCCTCTTCTAGTGAACGCCGCTGAGTCCGATCTTCGGCTCTCCTCATCCAGTCTCAGCCAGCCGTTTCCCACAAGTCGTCACTCCACGTAGCCGGTGGGTGTCCAACACTACGTTTGCTTAAACGCGAGCAACAATTTTACTTTTTTTATGGTAGGTATTCCGTTCTTAGGTAAGTGAAGAGCCGGCGTTAGGAACATCGATATATAGGCTGTGAAACGGACCGTACAACCTGATGAAAATCCCTGCAGCTTTATTATCTTCTATTCCCGAGAATGTCGGTCGTTTCGTTTCGATTTCTTTAATTTAATTCCCGTCGCTATAACCTTTAATCTCGGCCGCGCTAAAAGCCGGGGTTATCGCCGGAAGGCACTATAAATTGCCCAAAATTGCTACTTAGCTGCCGTGTAGCTCAACTGCTCAGTGTTCGTTATTGTTCACTTCGATCAACAATACATTGTATTTTTGATCGAAAATTGTTCAACATTTTCAACACTAGTCGAGATAGGTTGACGTTTCATAACTTAGCCAAACCACGTTTGAACACCTACCGAAGCAAATCACGTCACAATTACATAGGACTTAACTAATTAACTGCTGAAAACACATGCTTTTGTGTTTTTTATAATGTTACGGCAAGCGAAAACACGCCTGGCGTGCGAACCCGCACTACTGTACTAACAGTTTTCTCACAACAGTTGTGTGCCCGCACAGCTGATTGAGTTAAGTTACGACGCAACGCCAGTGCCAGTAAACACACACGTTGTGAGAAAATTCGCAAATGTGCCAAAAAAATAAACTGTTTCACCATTGAACATCGCTCAAAACATTACTTTTCAGCAAGTATATAGGTAGGTATCAGTCTCTAAAATTTTTTTGGAATAGCTTTAGTGAAGGTTAGGCCTTTGTCTACATAATGAAATCTATCTAAAATTAAAAAATACTGAGCATGTTCTTTCGCTACGACTGTTTAGCAGCTAGTCTCTAGCTGGACATAGAAGGTAAGTATTCTATAGCCTGACTCACGACCTCAGTGGCATTTGGCAATGCAAAGTTCCTACTGTCACTGCAACTGTCATGTCATGGGTAGGCGAGGCAGGAAATTGACGCGCTTGTCTCCTTAAATAAAAAATAACAGGTACCTACCTATTACCATCACTTATGGAACTATTATGTGATCTGTGAGTTAAGGATCACGCAATTCACGCACTCAAGCTGAAATAATAAGGCTTCAGTGGCAGTTAAATATTATACTTAGTTGGTAGGTTTATTGTGCAATGTACGCCTACGAATTCATCAATCACATGTAAATTCAGCCCTCAGCATTCAACTTGTAAATGGAGGGTACGAATGTCATACTTAAACGTCAATCTTTTCACGTGAGGGTACACCTACCCGTATCCTCCCTCCCTACGTCACATCCCGATCGACTGACAGATGCCCTATGACGACATTGTCTTGCGCGTCCATCTTCGCCACCGTTAACATCGCGGATCCAAGGAAGGATAGTTTTTTGCCGATCAATAGTGCTCCAGTTAGCCTGTTTCGCCGCAATCCTTTCCGCAAGCATAGAACCTCAACATATATAGGAAAATCAGCAAAATCAACGCACCTCAACATAAATGGTTGAGAAAGACAACTCGCCCACGAAACCAGCCACCCATTTTACTATCGAAGAAGCTTTACAAGGAATTCACGGGTGAGTCAGTCGATCCTTTCTCCCTTTTCTCGACCATTTCCCTGGTCCTTCAAAACCCGATCTTATTAGCATCCTTCTTAGGAAATTCAATCTGAATTTTTCTTAATCGTAGGTATACTTAGCATTTTTCATCCGCCATATTTGAATATACCCCACATTGAAATTGAGTTTCGTTCATTCACTTCGAATTGTATTCACTTTTTCTTAATATTCTGTGGTAAAAGTTCGAATCGATCTCTTTGGTAAATCATCTTGAAGTGTGTAGCGAATCTTATTATTTTAGTCAACTGGTAACATTAACCTCATAACGTCAAGTTTGTTTGACATGTTTGACATTTCGTAAGTTTTGTTATTTTGTTTCAAACTTCGTTTAATTTACTGTTTCCAAGTTGAAAAGTGGAGTGAAAGTTTATAAACATGAGTGATCCTAAGATAAGCAACGTTGCTTTCGATTATTGTGCGCGTTTCATTCAAGATTTGTACAATTTAACTACTAAAATAACATCTCAGCAGACGATATCCGTTCACGACAGGAGTAGTTTCTTCGCCAGGTATAAGGACTTGGATAGGCACTGGCATGAAATGGAAAAGGCTTTCTCGGTAGTCATGGCCAATACGGAACAAGCGGAGCGTCATGAAATCGAGGAAAAATTCAACAATTGTGAGGAGAAAGTATATTCAATCAAAACTCTCCAAAATCACTACGTGCCATTAGAATCAAAACCCACAATCAGCACCGGCTTTCACCTACCAAAAATTTCATTAACACGGTTTGCAGGAATCCATACAGAGTGGCCTGGGTTTATTAATATCTTCAATAGTTTAATCCATGACAATGCAAATTTGAGTTCTGTAGAAAAAATGCATTATTTACTAAGTGTCTTGGACAAAGATGCCCTTTCATTAATCAAACACTTGCCAATTTCGCTTGAAAATTATGCAATAGCTTATGGGTTATTGACAGATCGTTATGAAAATAGCAGGATGATTGCGGACAAACATGTTGAATCTCTATTGTCATTGCCAAATCTAAATCAACTTAATAGTAAAACTTTAGGTAAGTTTATCAATATTGTAAAGGAGAATACACACGCGTTACAAGCCTTGACATTTGATGTCACATCATGGAGCTTTCTTTTACTTCACATCATCCTCAAAAAGCTGACGATGGATTTGCGTACAAAGTTTGAATCATCAATTGATACTTTAAAAATTCCAACGTTCAGCCAATTGCTAAATTTTTTAGAAAATCAACTTAG
The DNA here is from genome assembly GCA_912999815.1 of Campaea margaritaria. Taxonomy (NCBI): domain Eukaryota; kingdom Metazoa; phylum Arthropoda; class Insecta; order Lepidoptera; family Geometridae; genus Campaea; species Campaea margaritaria. The sequence continues at coordinate 9,637,585 of OU538801.1, forward strand.
GATCTTAGAAAATGTTGGTGGGTCTACATCTAGGTCAGCGTCAGGCAATAACACATTGAATATTTTTAATGAGAATAAACAGCACAACAAGGTCAAAAATGCCTTTGCTTGTCCATGTTGCACGGAGAACCATGCTATATATCGATGCTCTAAATTTGAGAACATGACTCCGGTGCAACGGAAGAGTTTTGTAATTCATCATAAACTTTGCTTTAATTGTCTGCGCACTCACCAGGTTTCTAAGTGCACCTCAACAAGTGTATGCCAGGTGTGTCGTAAGCGCCACCATAGCAAGCTACACATCAACAATTCAATAGAAAATCAACATTCGGACCCAACTTCTGCACCCATCCCCTCTGAGCCTGCTGTGTCGATACATAGCTCCGCAGTCCAGTCTCAGACCTTACATGGTGTCGATGTGACATCCACCATGATTTTAGGTACAGCGTTCATCAGCGTGCAGGATGTTGACGGTCAATTTCATACAGCCCGTGCTCTAATAGACAGCGGCTCTCAAGTGTCAGTTATGACTGATACCTTGGCTCAACGGTTGAGGCTGCCTCGTACAAGGTCAGGCGGCTTGTGTGGGCTAGGTGCTTCGTCTATTCACGAGACTCGAGGTATAGTTCATTGCAATGTCAAATCAACACGGAACAATTTACATATTTTATCATCGGACTTCATCATTTTAAAGAAAATAACTGGCCGTATGCCTTCGGTTCCAGTTGATCCTAAAGTATTAGAACTTTGCACAAATTTAGTTTTAGCGGATAGTAACTTCACAATTCCCGGACAAATTGACTTGCTTCTAGGTATAGAATATTATGACCAGATTCTGGATGGTAAGAGGATCAGTCTAGGTGAAAATATGCCTACTGCCTACTCATCTATCTTTGGCTGGATCATCATGGGAAAAGCTCCAGCAGCATCGCAGTACACGTACACCGCTACTTCGATGGCCTGCACCATAGATCTTGATCATGCACTCAGGATGTTTTGGGAGGTTGAAGAGCCACCCAAGCTACGCATTCAAGATCCCGAGGACGTCCAATGTGAGAAGCATTTCACTGAAACATACAAACGGGATAGTGATGGTCGCTTTGTTGTCTCGTTACCTTTTAAGGTGAACCACAAACCATTAGGTGACACTCATCTCACTGCTTTGAAGCGGTTCCATAATTTGGAGCGCAGGCTGGTTAGGGAACCTCGACTTTGTGAACTTTATGTAGCCTTCATGAGGGATTATATTGAAGCCGGTCACATGCGTGAAGTGCCATGTTCGACTGGTGGTCAGCGCTACTATATACCACACCATGGGGTCCTGAAGGAGCATAGCACAAGCACAAAGTTGCGCGCAGTTTTTGATGCGTCTGCACCTAGTACCTCGGGTGTTGCGCTCAACCAAGTGCTCATGTCCGGTCCCAAGCTTCAGCAAAATATCGAAGACATCATTTTGCGTTTCAGATTGCATGGAGTAGTTTTCACCTGCGATATAAAACAAATGTATAGGCAGGTGCGCATGCGTGACGATGACTGCAAATATCAAGCAATATTATGGCGCGAATCTCCTGACGACGTACTCAAGCAGTTCGAACTAACCACAGTCACCTATGGCGTTTCGAGTTCGGCGTTCCAGGCTATTCGCGTTCTACACGAGCTAGCTTACCTCAATGCAGACAAGCATCCCGCCGCTTCAAAAACTTTGTTGGAGGATACCTTCGTCGACGACGTTGTGAGTGGATCTCATGATGTCGACTCTGCCAGGAACCTTGCTCAAACGATCTCTGACATTATCGCCCAGGGAGGTTTTCTTTTGCGCAAGTGGTCCAGCAACTCCCAAGATTTTTTGGAAGGTTTTCCTGTCGACCACCGCGAATCTCCTTACAGGTTCGTCGAGGATGGCGAAAATATCTTCAAGGTTCTGGGCATCGAGTGGAACGCAAACAAGGACAGCTTCATCTACCGCGTCTCCGATATGAACAAGGTCCTCACCAAGCGCGGTGTCTTGTCCAACATTGCCAGGTTGTATGATCCGTGCGGGTTCTTATCCCCGGTCACATTTTTTGCTAAATACATCATGCAATTGCTTTGGTCGATCAACTCAGGGTGGGATGACCCCCTCCCTTCAGACATTCGCAATGTGTGGACTGACTTTATGTCTGACTTCCACAATATAAATCAGAGTTCAATACCACGGTGTGTCGTCACTGATCAACTGGTGTCCAGTCAACTGCACGGTTTCAGTGACGGCTCAGAACGCGGGTACGCAGCATGCGTCTACCTGCGCGTTCAAAACGCTTGCGGTCGCGTTTTAGTTCAGCTGCTTCTGGCTAAATCACGCGTAGCGCCGCTCAAGCAAAAACTGACTGTCCCCAAGCTCGAACTAAACGGAGCGTTGCTATTGGCTCGCTTGTTGGAACATGTCACAAAAATAATAGGAGGTAAGATTCTATTGGACAGCACGACAGCGTGGTCTGATTCCACTATCGTGCTATCCTGGCTCAAAACTTCGCCTCACAAATTACAAACTTATGAGGGAAATCGTGTGTCCCAAATACAGTCGCTGACTCCAAGCGTTGTTTGGCGGCACGTCCCATCAGCTCAAAACGCAGCTGATTCTGCAAGTCGCGGTCTCTCGCCTTCAGAATTAGTCAACCACCCGCTGTGGTGGTCACCAGCATGGCTCGAAGATGATTTTTCGTCATGGCCTGGAAACTATCAACTTGTTGACGACGCAGATTTACCGGGATTGAAATCCGCAACTTCAAGTCTCGCATCTCATGCTATCCAAATCACGGAAATCTCCGAGCAGGTTCAGGCTGCAACCGACTTGCTAACCAGATTCAGTTCGTTTCCCAAACTACAGGCAACTGTAGCTTGGTGCAAACGCTTCATCCATAACGCGCGCAACCCAGCTCAAAAACGTACTGGACACCTATCGGTCGCTGAGCTAAACGATAGTGTTTGCACCATTGTCAAACTAGTCCAGTCTACGGAATTTGCAGAACCGCTGAAACTGTTGCGTGCTAACAAGGTTGTCAAGGTTGGTCTGATGCGCTTGAATCCGTTCATTGACTCTGAAGGTCTCGTCAGAGTTGGCGGCAGACTTGTCAAGTCTGATTTGGATTTCAATATCAAACATCCATTGTTGCTCCCAAAATCTCATCACGTCACACATCTTTTAGTGGATCATTACCACCGGATGTTCCAACATCCTGGTATAAACACACTTCTGAATTTGCTCGTGCGCAAATTTTGGATCCTGTCTGCGCGTAGGGTTATTCGAAATCGTATTTTTCAATGTCAGCGCTGCTATCGTTTGCGGCCTAAATCCATTGAACCTTTCATGGCCGACTTGCCGGCAAGCCGAGTCACATCGTGCCGACCATTTCAAAGGGTCGGAGTGGATTTCGCTGGACCTTTCATGCTGAAGACTTCCCGCATGCGCAATGCTAAAAGCGTAAAGGCCTACATGTGCATTTTTGTATGTTTCACCACCAAATGCTTTCATCTAGAAATAGTTTCTGAACTATCAACGGCCGCTTTTCTAGCCTGTTTTGACAGATTCGTATCCCGCAGAGGTCTCCCGAGCGACGTGTTCAGTGACTGCGGTACGAATTTTATAGGCGCGTGCAACTATCTTAAAGAGGTTTCAAAGTTTCTACGTGAATCCCAGACTGAAATACAAAAATCCTTGGTCGGACATCAAATCTCATGGCATTTCAATCCCCCGGCTAGCCCGCACATGGGTGGCCTGTGGGAGAGCGCAGTTAGATCCGCGAAGCTCATCTTAAGTAAAATCATCGGCGACCGCTCTCTCGTCTTCGAAGAGCTCGCCACGGTCTTTTCAAAGGTCGAGGCCGCGTTAAATTCTCGTCCAATGTTTTCGATCACCAACGACCCGAACGACCTTGAGCTCGAGAGTTTATCGCCCGGCCACTTTATTATTGGACAACCTCTTCTTGCCCTGCCAGAGCAGGACTCATGCCAAGAGAACTTAAGCTTATTGAAGCGATGGCAACTAGTTCGCCAAATCACTCAACACTTCCGGAGGCGTTGGCAAGCAGAGTATCTTCATACCCTCCAGCAGCGTCCCAAATGGTTCCACAAGTCCCAGAACTTGCAGCCAGGCGATCTAGTACTAATCAAGGAACCCAACTTGCCGCCGCTTCAATGGCGAAAGGCTCGCGTCATTCGAACCTGCCCAGGTACAGATGGTACGGTGAGAGTCGTTGAGCTCAGAACGTCATCTGGTACGCTTCTTAGGCCAACAGTGAAACTTTGTCCTTTGATGCCATGTGCCAATCTATAGTCGAATATCACCTTAAAACTTAAATTTTATTATGTAAATCAACTTGGCTTATCAACTTTGAAACTCAACTTGGAAAATCAACTTAGAAAATCAACTTAGTTTATCAACTTTGAAACTCAACTTGGAAAATCAACTTAGAAAATCAACTTAGTTTATCAAGTTTGAAACTCAACTTAGGAAATTCAACTTAGAATTTCCACTTAGAATCTCAACTTAAGAGGCTCACCATTTTTGATCTCGAACCTCACCACAGAATTTTAGATTCATCCTCAACTTATATTAATTAATTGAAAGAGCTAGGTAGCTCTTTGGGGGGCGGTATGGTAGGTTTATTGTGCAATGTACGCCTACGAATTCATCAATCACATGTAAATTCAGCCCTCAGCATTCAACTTGTAAATGGAGGGTACGAATGTCATACTTAAACGTCAATCTTTTCATGTGAGGGTACACCTACCCGTATCCTCCCTCCCTACGTCACATCCCGATCGACTGACAGATGCCCTATGACGACATTGTCTTGCGCGTCCATCTTCGCCACCGTTAACATCGCGGATCCAAGGAAGGATAGTTTTTTGCCGATCAATAGTGCTCCAGTTAGCCTGTTTCGCCGCAATCCTTTCCGCAAGCATAGAACCTCAACATATATAGGAAAATCAGCAAAATCAACGCACCTCAACATAAATGGTTGAGAAAGACAACTCGCCCACGAAACCAGCCACCCATTTTACTATCGAAGAAGCTTTACAAGGAATTCACGGGTGAGTCAGTCGATCCTTTCTCCCTTTTCTCGACCATAGTAGTACCTACTTTATAGGTAGCGCTATCTCTACACTCCACATGGCTCTACATAACTACTGAAATTGTTACAATGTACCTACTAATGTAGTAACTATTAACTTTATATAAGCAGTTATTATAGAACTTTATAATAAACCTGTGAGTGGCGCGTCATCATAAAGCTAAAAGCAATTTTAACGAAACCATAGCGCGTAAACCTGTATTTTACGTTTTCAGTAAATATGAGCTCGAACAAAATGCCGAGGGCTATTTACAGAATCTATTTAAACTCTGTTTAATAACGTTTTTGGGACATCTTGGCATTACCTGCCTTATTTAATTTGTATTCTATTTACATAATGTAAAATAGGTAGGTAGTACAGTCAACATCAAAAATAAATTAGGATCAGTCAAGCTTCAATGACCATGAACCGGTATTTAGTGCATTAAACGCTTGCCATATTTTATTGAAGTAAAACTTTTTTACGCACGCTTGACTTGAGGAGTAAACTGGTGAATGTGTTACGAAAAGTGTGATCGGGAGAGGCGAAGGAAGTTGAGAGGGAGATGTAAGTTAATGAAGATAAAAAGAAAGAGAGAGTTACGTTTAAAAGATATTTTTTTAAATATCTTTTTTGGTAATGTTTTTTTAGTTGAATTTTACTTCGACTATGTGTCCCAAAACACATTTTTTTCAATAACATAATCTGATTTTATTTATTTCCCTATTTATCCTCCTTTCCTTAAAATGTTATTTATTTTCATGTTATCTATTAAACACAAATAATACACAATAACACATGAAGAAACACAAGTTTGAGAAAGACATACAAACAAATACAAGAACGTCATAATTTCAGTTTCACGCCAAAACTCCCTATGTAGATTGTACCGATTGGAACCGCTCCGAAACCGGAACAAAAATCAAGGCATTCGCGTTTTGAATAACGTTTTGTCTATGGTGAACACAGCGCTAAGTAGTAAAACAGTAGCGCCCCGTCCCGGCTTTGCACGGATGGACGTTTATTTTTAAACATTTTGGAATAAAATTAGAGAAGAAGTATCTTTAAACAGGACATCTGTTAGTATTTGGTTTAAATTGGTAAAAATATGAAACTTAAAACTTGAATTTTTTATGGCTAAACACAAAAATAAAACTTACATGCTCTAAATGCAAAAACGATGCAAATCCAGACTGAAGAAAAAAAAGGTGATGAGTGAAACGTTTTTGAACGACTCGGAAATGGACGCCAATTTTGACATTTCTGTTCCTTAAAATTGTCTATGGTTAATCGATATCGACGCACCTTGCTGTTAAAGTTTTCGTTAAATGTCGTCTGAGGGGTGATTTATTCCAAGCAAGATGGCAGGGCGTGTGGCGGGCGTTTTCGATGAGAAATTGATGGTGGCTATCGCTAAAACGAAGGTGTTGGTGGTCGGTGCCGGCGGTATAGGCTGTGAGATATTGAAGAATCTCGTGCTAACCGGCTTTCCTTACATTGAAATTGTACGTAATTACTTCCCCTCGCACAACCAATTTTATATTTTTTTTTATTCTTTTCTGAATTTGCGGGTTTTTTATCCAGCATAGCAGCCCAGTCTTATTATATCCTAAACTTAAATACTTGCTACCTAGAACCCGTTTCATTCATGCTTAAACATATCGCACAGTAACATAGCAATGTAAGTTCTGCTAAGATATGGTGTTTAAAGATTCCTACATCAAGTTAGCTCAGATTAAATCAATCATCATCATCAATGAATCTCTTTGCACTTTGTTCCGTACGCATTCCATACATCGGCAAGTTGTGTACGTCTGCCACTGTTCCACACGTCTCTCAATTGGGTGAAGCCTTTTTTCAATAAATATCCGATTTTTTAATGGTTGGTGTCTAAACATTATTATTAAAAACAATACAATGTTTGCTCCTAGTTCTAAAAAACTAAGGGAATAATTATTTTTATGCTTATTGTATTACGTTAAATCAGCGATCGTGTCCTCGACCATGCATGGCCACAGATAGAGAGTAGAAAAGTTTGATACAGAGTAGAATTGAGTGGATACAAGGTGGGCACATTTTCCGTTTTCTGCTAAAACTATTACTAGTAGATTGTACAGGAACCGCTCCGAAACCGGAACAAAAACCGACGTAATTCATTTAATTTTTTTTGCCATCATCGTTTTGAGTATTACAACTCTTAACATAAGTCCGTCGTGAAACGTTTTCGAACGACTTAGGAACTGACGCCAATTTTGACAGTTCATTTCACTAAAATTGTCTATGATCAATCGATGTCGATGCACCTTGCATTTACTTTACGTTGATTTAACAATTGTATTGCAATTATTTGTTAAATTTCGTCGTAATAGGCGTGATTTACTCTAAACAAGATGGCAGCGCGTGTGGCGGGCGTTTTCGATGAGAAATTGACGGAAGCTATCGCTAAATCGAAGGTGTTAGTGGTCGGTGCCGGCGGTATAGGCTGTGAGATATTGAAGAATCTCGTGCTAACCGGCTTTCCTTACATTGAAATTGTACGTAATTACTGTACCTTCGCAACCAATTTTATAATTTTCATGCTTATTGCGTATAATTTAGCGTTCATGTCCTCGAGCATGCGCGGTCGCGTTGTCAAGCATGAGTAACACACCCTCTGAATACACGTAAGCCCACTGGTTTCAAAGAGCTACATCGTAGCTTGCTAGGAAATTATCACCTAATCTATATCTAGAGGTCAGCATAAATACTCAACAATAAAGCATTGTATACTTGGATGAACTATACTTATTGTATGTCAATCAAGTTGATGCGTGGTGTAGGGCAATGACCTAAAGAAAAACATACCTTACAGCGTGCAGGGAAGGCCTGCTTATAGCAAGGGACAAGCTATTGATTGTGCACCTCTAACGGCTGAAATTATCAACCATAAGATCATTCTATAAGTAATTACAAGCTAGGCTATAGGGATATCTTGCAGCTTCAATATTATATGATGTCCACCAGTATATAGTCTTCTGCCAAGTGCCAATCCCTAAATTGGTCTAATTCCAATAAGTACTCCTGGATGATGTGGTTTCTGCCCCCTCTGTCATCACCATTAACCTATATTGTCCCACTACTGAGCACGGGCTCGCCTCACTTACGTTAGGAGGGTTACGCCATAATCCACAACAAGGGCCCAGTCTGAATTGGTGGATAACATGTACCTGTAACACCATTGTATTTTCCAATACAGCTAACACCACAGTTGTATTTTCCCATACCTGTGGCAAGTTATGAAAAACACCACAGTTCTGTTTTCAGCAGTGAATGTGTTAACCTTTTAGTGCATAAAGTACAGTCCAAATTAATTTAAGAAGCATTGTAACTTTAGAAATCCTTATCTTTTCAGATTGACCTCGACACAATCGACGTTAGTAACTTAAACCGTCAATTCCTCTTCCACAAGGAACATGTGGGCAAGTCCAAAGCGCAGGTGGCGAAAGAGAGCGCTCTCAGCTTCAACCCTAATGTTACAATTATTGTCCACCACGACAGCGTTATCAGGTATTTTGTACTGATCATGATAAGTTATTTATCAGTGAAAATAATTACATGCATAGTTATCTTACAACATGGCAACACCACTTTCAGAATAACTCATAATTAAAATCATTTATTACAAACAGCCAAAATAAAGGGTGTTATGCGTGCATTACTTACTTATGTTATGTAACTTTCAGAGGAGTTTATCAGTAAGGCCCATGTAGCTGAACTACCTAGTCTCCATAACCATTGATCACTCAATAAAAAATATTTCCTTCAGCTATGAATACGGAGTGAGCTACTTCAAGCAGTTCAGCATTGTGATGAATGCGCTGGACAACCTCAAGGCCCGCAACCATATGAACAGGATGTGTCTTGCAGCTGACGTGCCGCTTGTGGAAACTGGAACAGCTGGATATGCAGGCCAGGTAACAAAATATATTTGTATATACTGGATAAATATTATTGGAAAGTAAGTAAGCTGTCTGCCAATGTAGGCTGTGTCACTTGTAATTATGAATAATCCAATGATACCTCCTTTCTCTAAATCCATCAAGCTGTTTAGGCTATATGATGCGCCAAAGGAACACACCCACACACACACACACACACTTACACATAGATACAATTTTAAAACAGAAACTCCTCTATGGGCACTTGGTTAAAGGCGGGACTATAAAAATTATTATTTCTTGCTTTTTTTACATTATAGGAAGAAGCTGACGACCCGCTGGATGGTAAATGGTTACCGCCGCCTGCGGCAGTCGGGGCGTTATTTATGCGATAACAACTCTCTCTCAAAAAGAAAACTTACCGAAAAGGATTTTATTTATTTGGCTTTCACAGCTAATTGTTTCATACACTTTCTTATCTTACTGCTTTCGTTTCCGTTTTACTACCAAAATCATTCTCAGACATGGGTTGCCTCACAATGTATTCCTTCACCGAAAAGCAACTGATAATTATATTACATACACAAGTTTACAAGAAACACATTGGAGTACATGCCTGCACTGGAATTTGAACTCATGATCCGCTCCTTGGAAGTTGAATGTTGTCCCACTAAGCTTTCACCGCTTACCATAACCATTAGACTAACAATAACTTTAAAACTATTATAGGTGGAGGTCATCAAAAAGGGCCTCAGCCAATGCTACGAGTGCCAGCCCAAAACGCGCGAGAAGACATTCCCCGGATGCACTATCCGCAACACTCCATCGGCGCCCATCCACTGCATTGTATGGGCCAAGCATCTCTTTAACCAGCTGTTCGGTGAAGAGGACTCAGACCAAGACGTCAGCCCTGATACTGCTGACCCCGCGGCGCAGGGAGATGCTGCCCTGAGCGCGAGTATCAAGACTCAAACTGATTCGGGTAAATTTCGTGATTCGGTTTTCAGCAGTGAATGTGTAAAATTGATGATTCACTCAACACCCTTCAGGATGCCCTAAGTCTTAAAACTCTAACGTGTCACCTTAAATTTTCAGGCAATGTCACTCGTCAAAACACCCGTTCTTGGGCAATGGCCAACAACTACGATCCCGAGATGCTGTTCACCAAACTGTTCTCATCGGACATCCAGTACCTCTGCTCGATGGGAAACTTGTGGAAGAAACGTCGCATGCCCAAGCCGTTGGACTTTAAGAAGCTAGCTATGAAGGTGTTAAAACAAGAGCAGCACTCTGGCTTGCCTGACCAGAGGACATGGTCTATTGTGGAGTGTACACAGGTATGTGATTATAGTTTTGGCTTCGCACTAATTGTGCAATTAACCAGTGTCGACTAAAATTATATTTTTAAGATTTTTGTTATGTGAATCCCAAATAAACTCAAAACTCATATCATTTATTGTAAATAGGCAAAATATTCCACTTTTGCAAATCCAAATAATCACATGAGGCTTGAAAGGGGGAGAGGGGTCTAGCTATAATTACGAAATAATACAATGGGATGGGGGGGGGGGGATGTAGTAAGATATCACGTGTATTTATTTATTCGTTAAACGAGCGATTTCTAAACCGAAAAACGGCTATTCTAAAAATTAAAAATTTTAAGATTCTTTGTGGGTACTAAAAATACACGTGAATTTGTAGTCTTAAACCTCAACAACAACAAGTATCACCAAGGGAAAGGGGGGGTTAAAAATTGCTAAATAAACATCATGTAATTAGTGAAGTTGCAGTCAACGTCACAATTCAGTTAAGTGGTGGATGCTATACTGAAACTTCTCGGCAGTTCTGGGGAGAACATGAGATGACACCTTTTTGGCTTTATATCGTTATTTCTACCAACATTACACATTACAACGACCAAAGAAACAAATTTGAGAAGAAAATATAAATCAACAATATAATATTTTCGGTGTCTCGCTAAAACTTACGCGTTATTCTATTCTGTGCATTCAGGTGTTCGTCACCACAGTTAAAGCGCTGGCCCAGCAGTACAAGGCATGCCCCGCCGGGGCCCACCTCGTGTGGGACAAGGACGACAAGATCGCCATGGACTTTGTCACGGCTTGCGCCAACCTACGCTCGGAGATCTTCCAAATTCCTCTCAAGTCGCGCTTTGAAATAAAATGTAAGTATTCAGATAGATGCGTGTCTAGTGGAGAATATGTCTTATTCCAACCATAGATTCATCATCATTGTAGGTGATGGGGAGAATGTTTCCTTCAAAGCAAAGAATTGTCATCATTTTGTATGGTAGGTTTATTGTGCAATGTACGCCTACGAATTCATCAATCACATGTAAATTCAGCCCTCAGCATTCAACTTGTAAATGGAGGGTACGAATGTCATACTTAAACGTCAATCTTTTCATGTGAGGGTACACCTACCCGTATCCTCCCTCCCTACGTCACATCCCGATCGACTGACAGATGCCCTATGACGACATCGGTCTTGCGCGTCCATCTTCGCCACCGTTAACATCGCGGATCCAAGGAAGGATAGTTTTTGCCGATCAATAGTGCTCCAGTTAGCCTGTTTCGCCGCAATCCTTTCCGCAAGCATAGAACCTCAACATATATAGGAAAATCAGCAAAATCAACGCACCTCAACATAAATGGTTGAGAAAGACAACTCGCCCACGAAACCAGCCATCCATTTTACTATCGAAGAAGCTTTACAAGGAATTCACGGGTGAGTCAGTCGATCCTTTCTCCCTTTTCTCGACCATTTCCCTGGTCCTTCGAAACCCGATCTTATTAGCATCCTTCTTGGGAAATTCAATCTGAATTTTTCTTAATCGTAGGTATACTTAGCATTTTTCATCCGCCATATTTGAATATACCCCACATTGAAATTGAGTTTCGTTCATTCACTTCGAATTGTATTCACTTTTTCTTAATATTCTGTGGTAAAAGTTCGAATCGATCTCTTTGGTAAATCATCTTGAAGTGTGTAGCGAATCTTATTATTTTAGTCAACTGGTAACATTAACCTCATAACGTCAAGTTTGTTTGACATTTCGTAAGTTTTGTTATTTTGTTTCAAACTTCGTTTAATTTACTGTTTCCAAGTTGAAAAGTGGAGTGAAAGTTTATAAACATGAGTGATCCTAAGATAAGCAACGTTGCTTTCGATTATTGTGCGCGTTTCATTCAAGATTTGTACAATTTAACTACTAAAATAACATCTCAGCAGACGATATCCGTTCACGACAGGAGTCGTTTCTTCGCCAGGTATAAGGACTTGGATAGGCACTGGCATGAAATGGAAAAGGCTTTCTCGGTAGTCATGGCCAATACGGAACAAGCGGAGCGTCATGAAATCGAGGAAAAATTCAACAATTGTGAGGAGAAAGTATATTCAATCAAAACTCTCCAAAATCACTACGTGCCATTAGAATCAAAACCCACAATCAGCACCGGCTTTCACCTACCAAAAATTTCATTAACACGGTTTGCAGGAATCCATACAGAGTGGCCTGGGTTTATTAATATCTTCAATAGTTTAATCCATGACAATGCAAATTTGAGTTCTGTAGAAAAAATGCATTATTTACTAAGTGTCTTGGACAAAGATGCCCTTTCATTAATCAAACACTTGCCAATTTCACTTGAAAATTATGCAATAGCTTATGGGTTATTGACAGATCGTTATGAAAATAGCAGGATGATTGCGGACAAACACGTTGAATCTCTATTGTCATTGCCAAATCTAAATCAACTTAATAGTAAAACTTTAGGTAAGTTTATCAACATTGTAAAGGAGAATACACACGCGTTACAAGCCTTGACATTTGATGTCACATCATGGAGCTTTCTTTTACTTCACATCATCATCAAAAAGCTGACGATGGATTTGCGTACAAAATTTGAATCATCAATTGATACTTTAAAAATTCCAACGTTCAGCCAATTGCTAAATTTTTTAGAAAATCAACTTAGGATCTTAGAAAATGTTGGTGGGTCTACATCTAGGTCAGCGTCAGGCAATAACACATTGAATATTTTTAATGAGAACAAACAGCACAACAAGGTCAAAAATGCCTTTGCTTGTCCATGTTGCACGGAGAACCATGCTATATATCGATGCTCTAAATTTGAGAACATGACTCCGGTGCAACGGAAGAGTTTTGTAATTCAACATAAACTTTGCTTTAATTGTCTGCGCACTCACCAGGTTTCTAAGTGCACCTCAACAAGTGTATGCCAGGTGTGTCGTAAGCGCCACCATAGCAAGCTACACATCAACAATTCAATAGAAAATCAACATTCGGACCCAACTTCTGCACCCATCCCCTCTGAGCCTGCTGTGTCGATACATAGCTCCGCAGTCCAGTCTCAGACCTTACATGGTGTCGATGTGACATCCACCATGATTTTAGGTACAGCGTTCATCAGCGTGCAGGATGTTGACGGTCAATTTCACACAGCCCGTGCTCTAATAGACAGCGGCTCTCAAGTGTCAGTTATGACTGATACCTTGGCTCAACGGTTGAGGCTGCCTCGTACAAGGTCAGGCGGCTTGTGTGGGCTAGGTGCTTCGTCTGTTCACGAGACTCGAGGTATAGTTCATTGCAATGTCAAATCAACACGGAACAATTTACATATTTTATCATCGGACTTCATCATTTTAAAGAAAATAACTGGCCGTATGCCTTCGGTTCCAGTTGATCCTAAAGTATTAGAACTTTGCAAAAATTTAGTTTTAGCGGATAGTAACTTCACAATTCCCGGACAAATTGACTTGCTTCTAGGTATAGAATATTATGACCAGATTCTGGATGGTAAGAGGATCAGTCTAGGTGAAAATATGCCTACTGCCTACTCATCTATCTTTGGCTGGATCATCATGGGGAAAGCTCCAGCAGCATCGCAGTACACGTACACCGCTACTTCGATGGCCTGCACCATAGATCTTGATCACGCACTCAGGATGTTTTGGGAGGTTGAAGAGCCACCCAAGCTACGCATTCAAGATCCCGAGGACGTCCAATGTGAGAAGCATTTCACAGAAACATACAAACGGGATAGTGATGGTCGCTTTGTTGTCTCGTTACCTTTTAAGGTGAACCACAAACCATTAGGTGACACTCATCTCACTGCTTTGAAGCGGTTCCATAATTTGGAGCGCAGGCTGGTTAGGGAACCTCGACTTTGTGAACTTTATGTAGCCTTCATGAGGGATTATATTGAAGCCGGTCACATGCGTGAAGTGCCATGTTCGACTGGTGGTCAGCGCTACTATATACCACACCATGGGGTCCTGAAGGAGCATAGCACAAGCACAAAGTTGCGCGCAGTTTTTGATGCGTCTGCACCTAGTACCTCGGGTGTTGCGCTCAACCAAGTGCTCATGTCCGGTCCCAAGCTTCAGCAAAATATCGAAGACATCATTTTGCGTTTCAGATTGCATGGAGTAGTTTTCACCTGCGATATAAAACAAATGTATAGGCAGGTGCGCATGCGTGACGATGACTGCAAATATCAAGCAATATTATGGCGCGAATCTCCTGACGACGTACTCAAGCAGTTCGAACTAACCACAGTCACCTATGGCGTTTCGAGTTCGGCGTTCCAGGCTATTCGCGTTCTACACGAGCTAGCTTACCTCAATGCAGACAAGCATCCCGCCGCTTCAAAAACTTTGTTGGAGGATACCTTCGTCGACGACGTTGTGAGTGGATCTCATGATGTCGACTCTGCCAGGAACCTTGCTCAAACGATCTCTGACATTCTCGCCCAGGGAGGTTTTCTTTTGCGCAAGTGGTCCAGCAACTCCCAAGATTTTTTGGAAGGTTTTCCTGTCGACCACCGCGAATCTCCTTACAGGTTCGTCGAGGATGGCGAAAATATCTTCAAGGTTCTGGGCATCGAGTGGAACGCAAACAAGGACAGCTTCATCTACCGCGTCTCCGATATGAACAAGGTCCTCACCAAGCGCGGTGTCTTGTCCAACATTGCCAGGTTGTATGATCCGTGCGGGTTCTTATCCCCGGTCACATTTTTTGCTAAATACATCATGCAATTGCTTTGGTCGATCAACTCAGGGTGGGATGACCCCCTCCCTTCAGACATTCGCAATGTGTGGACTGACTTTATGTCTGACTTCCACAATATAAATCAGATTTCAATACCACGGTGTGTCGTCACTGATCAACTGGTGTCCAGTCAACTGCACGGTTTCAGTGACGGCTCAGAGCGCGGGTACGCAGCATGCGTCTACCTGCGCGTTCAAAACGCTTGCGGTCGCGTTTTAGTTCAGCTGCTTCTGGCTAAATCACGCGTAGCGCCGCTCAAGCAAAAACTGACTGTCCCCAAGCTCGAACTAAACGGAGCGTTGCTATTGGCTCGCTTGTTGGAACATGTCACAAAAATAATAGGAGGTAAGATTCTGTTGGACAGCACGACAGCGTGGTCTGATTCCACTATCGTGCTATCCTGGCTCAAAACTTCGCCTCACAAATTACAAACTTATGAGGGAAATCGTGTGTCCCAAATACAGTCGCTGACTCCAAGCGTTGTTTGGCGGCACGTCCCATCAGCTCAAAACGCAGCTGATTCTGCAAGTCGCGGTCTCTCGCCTTCAGAATTAGTCAACCACCCGCTGTGGTGGTCACCAGCATGGCTCGAAGATGATTTTTCGTCATGGCCTGGAAACTATCAACTTGTTGATGACGCAGATTTACCGGGATTGAAATCCGCAACTTCAAGTCTCGCATCTCATGCTATCCAAATCACGGAAATCTCCGAGCAGGTTCAGGCTGCAACCGACTTGCTAACCAGATTCAGTTCGTTTCCCCAACTACAGGCAACTGTAGCTTGGTGCAAACGCTTCATCCATAACGCGCGCAATCCAGCTCAAAAACGTACTGGACACCTATCGGTCGCTGAGCTAAACGATAGTGTTTGCACCATTGTCAAACTAGTCCAGTCTACGGAATTTGCAGAACCGCTGAAACTGTTGCGTGCTAACAAGGTTGTCAAGGTTGGTCTGATGCGCTTGAATCCGTTCATTGACTCTGAAGGTCTCGTCAGAGTTGGCGGCAGACTTGTCAAGTCTGATTTGGATTTCAATATCAAACATCCATTGTTGCTCCCAAAATCTCATCACGTCACACATCTTTTAGTGGATCATTACCACCGGATGTTCCAACATCCTGGTATAAACACACTTCTGAATTTGCTCGTGCGCAAATTTTGGATCCTGTCTGCGCGTAGGGTTATTCGAAATCGTATTTTTCAATGTCAGCGCTGCTATCGTTTGCGGCCTAAATCCATTGAACCTTTCATGGCTGACTTGCCGGCAAGCCGAGTCACATCGTGCCGACCATTTCAAAGGGTCGGAGTGGATTTCGCTGGACCTTTCATGCTGAAGACTTCCCGCATGCGCAATGCTAAAAGCGTAAAGGCCTACATGTGCATTTTTGTATGTTTCACCACCAAATGCTGTCATCTAGAAATAGTTTCTGAACTATCAACGGCCGCTTTTCTAGCCTGTTTTGACAGATTCGTATCCCGCAGAGGTCTCCCGAGCGACGTGTTCAGTGACTGCGGTACGAATTTTATAGGCGCGTGCAACTATCTTAAAGAGGTTTCAAAGTTTCTACGTGAATCCCAGACTGAAATACAAAAATCCTTGGTCGGACATCAAATCTCATGGCATTTCAATCCCCCGGCTAGCCCGCACATGGGTGGCCTGTGGGAGAGCGCAGTTAGATCCGCGAAGCTCATCTTAAGCAAAATCATCGGCGACCGCTCTCTCGTCTTCGAAGAGCTCGCCACGGTCTTTTCAAAGGTCGAGGCCGCGTTAAATTCTCGTCCTATGTTTTCGGTCACCAACGACCCGAACGACCTTGAGCTCGAGAGTTTATCGCCCGGCCATTTTATTATTGGACAACCTCTTCTTGCCCTGCCAGAGCAGGACTCATGCCAAGAGAACTTAAGCTTATTGAAGCGATGGCAACTAGTTCGCCAAATCACGCAACACTTCTGGAGGCGTTGGCAAGCAGAGTATCTTCATACCCTCCAGCAGCGTCCCAAATGGTTCCACAAGTCCCAGAACTTGCAGCCAGGCGATCTAGTACTAATCAAGGAACCCAACTTGCCGCCGCTTCAATGGCGAAAGGCTCGCGTCATTCGAACCTGCCCAGGTACAGATGGTACGGTGAGAGTCGTTGAGCTCAGAACTTCATCTGGTACGCTTCTTAGGCCAACAGTGAAACTTTGTCCTTTGATGCCATGTGCCAATCTATAGTCGAATATCAACTTAAAACTTAAATTTTATTATGTAAATCAACTTAGCTTATCAACTTTGAAACTCAACTTGGAAAATCAACTTAGAAAATCAACTTGGCTTATCAACTTTGAAACTCAACTTGGAAAATCAACTTAGAAAATCAACTTAGCTTATCAACTTTGAAACTCAACTTGGAAAATCAACTTAGAAAATCAACTTAGTTTATCAAGTTTGAAACTCAACTTAGGAAATTCAACTTAGAATTTCCACTTAGAATCTCAACTTAAGAGGCTCACCATTTTTGATCTCGAACCTCACCACAGAATTTTAGATTCATCCTCAACTTATATTAATTAATTGAAAGAGCTAGGTAGCTCTTTGGGGGGCGGTATGGTAGGTTTATTGTGCAATGTACGCCTACGAATTCATCAATCACATGTAAATTCAGCCCTCAGCATTCAACTTGTAAATGGAGGGTACGAATGTCATACTTAAACGTCAATCTTTTCATGTGAGGGTACACCTACCCGTATCCTCCCTCCCTACGTCACATCCCGATCGACTGACAGATGCCCTATGACGACATCGGTCTTGCGCGTCCATCTTCGCCACCGTTAACATCGCGGATCCAAGGAAGGATAGTTTTTGCCGATCAATAGTGCTCCAGTTAGCCTGTTTCGCCGCAATCCTTTCCGCAAGCATAGAACCTCAACATATATAGGAAAATCAGCAAAATCAACGCACCTCAACATAAATGGTTGAGAAAGACAACTCGCCCACGAAACCAGCCATCCATTTTACTATCGAAGAAGCTTTACAAGGAATTCACGGGTGAGTCAGTCGATCCTTTCTCCCTTTTCTCGACCATTGTATCTTTATGCATCTTTGTTATTGTTGTGAAATGTGTTGTCACAAATAAATGTATCTTCCTTCATTTAAATTTAAACCTTTTATTTCCTTCCCAGCAATGGCAGGAAACATAATCCCTGCCATAGCGACTGCCAACGCAATCGTGGCCGGGCTGGCGGTGCTCCGAGCGCAGAATGTCCTCCGCGGCGACATAGCGACTGCCACCAGTGTGTATCTGCGGCCTAAGGTCAACCACCGTGGACAACTGTTCGTGCCTGAGAAGAGTAAGCAATATAAATATTTATGTATTATATAAAAATACAGCTTCCGTATGTTTCTCAAAACCCCAAAAGTAATTAAATTATCGCCTTGAAATTTTCACGTAACTTTGAACTTCTATTATAATTTTTTATCCCAAAGTTTTTCATCCCACGAGAACCGGAAACAGCAATGGGTGGCCGGGTTTAGTTAGTATTATAATTTATAATAGAAGAAAATAGTGTTAACTATATTTTTTGGTTTGTTTTCACACATTTTCGTTGTTTCCAAGCCTATATTTCCTCAATGAGTTACTACCAAAAATAAACTTTAACTAACAAGTTACCTTTCTTTCAGCACTCACACCACCAAACCCAAAATGCTACGTCTGCGCTTTAAAACCAGAGGTTGGTCTAGCTTGCAATCTCAAGGAAATGACCCTCAAAGATCTTAACACTGCTTTAAAAGAGGGCTTGAACATGCAAGCACCTGACGCTGTACTTGAAGGCAGGGGCGTAGTTATACTGTCTTCAGAACCAGGAGAAACAGAACACAACAATAACAAAAGTCTTGCCCATCTCGGCCTCAGAAATGGATTTGCACTAATGGTTGATGACTTTCTACAAAACTACGAAGTTAGAGTCCGTCTTCAACTGGATGAAAAAGAGAAATCCTGGCGTTTAATAACGTTCGCTGATGCTCCTGCTCTGGAACCAAAACCCAGTGATGCTGATAAAAGTGAGCCTAAAGCTGGCCCATCTAAGTCGAAGGAAGACAGCGATAGTGACATGGAAATTATCGAGGAGGATGATGATGCACCCGCAGTGAGGCCCCCGAAGCGCAAGCGCACAGAAATGAGTACTGAAGTGGTGGATATCAGCTAAAGCCACAGCATGTGCCACACATTGTTCACGTGTGAACATTTAGCCCTGTTTCACAGTTAAATTATTATACATTTCTAAGTTTCTGCACACTTTCTCTCACCACCGGTGCGCAAACACGTTAGAAATGAAATTACCTATACTATTTAATCAATATTTTTCTATAGGAATTTAATAATTCAAGGAGTACGTAGTGAAAATTTTGATTGTAATGTAGCTGTTCATTCAGTTATAAATTTGAATAGTTTAGATAAATAAGATAATGCGTAAAGTAGTTTTTTTTAACTTATTTATAATCTGTGAAACGGGTTCATATTACTGCCGTATAGAAATAGTCCAACAGTAGGTGATGTTTATCAAACTGACAGTTTTTACTTAGTAATTTACATTTAAATCTCATATGAACCTGTATTGATGTTTAGTATTGTACTTTACTCCCATTCTCAAGGGAAACTGTATTTATAAGAACAATATTGTTTATGTAAGCATAACCGTTTCTAATAAATTATATTGATAAGGAGCTCTTCTGTTACTCGTTTCTTTCTAAAGCCCACTCCAGTTAAGCCACATCTTAGAATAAGGCAAAGCCGTCAAGTGTTGGCGAAGAAGGGATATAAATTCATATCACAGCTTTTATTACGTCTTTAGCACACTGGCAGTAGCAAAATATAAGAGGAGCGGTGTGCGCCGTGCGCTGCACTGACCTGGCTTACGCCCAAGGAAGTGTACCGGATGCGTTGGAAAGAAAACATCGCTATTATCGTAAGTGATATTGAAGTGTTAAGGCTACGCTAAAGCCGCGAACTTCTATTGAAAACAAAATAGGGCAAAAATATGTGATCTCGAATCTGCAGCACTGTAATTACTCTTATATATTTACTATTAGTTCAGCAAAATATAAGTAATCACTGCGGAAGTGATTAGAGCCTGTGACCATCTATGTACATGTGGCCTACTCCCTGCACGCTCTATAAATTTTACCGCGCCTACCTTTTAAAAAGCAACTGTACCCAAGAGTACCTAACTGTATCAACTTACTAATAAAAGTTTAGTGAACTCTACACTGATCCACGGAATAGATACTGAACCAGTGGAGGATCCAAGATTTTGATTAAACGGGGGGTCGAACTGCATCTCGATTAAGGGGTAACTGAATGCTTTGATGGCAGATGCAGCGGATCCGTAACTGTTATAGTCAGTGTGTACCGTTTCCGACTACTGAGTATATTATTCAAAATATTTTGGGGGGCTTCAGCCTCTTAGCCCCAACTGGGTCCGCTACTGCACTGAACTGTATAAATAAAGTATATAATATTGTCTAAAAAACTTTGTAAGAAGTATCTATTCTATACCCCTAGTTCCAAAAGTGGTCCAGGTGGACCCCCAGGGGTCCACGGAAGACTCGAAGTTGGCGTGACTAAAATAATATAATTTATTTATTTATTTATTTAATACTTTATTGCACAGATTAACTAACTAGTACAAATGGCGGACTTAACGCTAAGAGCATTTTCTACCAGTCAACCACCCATAGTGAAGGAGAGACGGTGTAGGCGTGCATCAAAATATCTCATTAAGAAAAAAAAAATATAAAAAAATAATAATAATAAACAATAATGGAAAATAATACAGCTTAATACAAAAACAACATGAATGTAATATAATACAATATAAAATAATATATATAATATAAAATAATATAATATAATAATATATATAATAATATATATAATATATAATAATATATATAATAAATAATAATATAATATAATAAATAGAGTCAATGGTAACTATCATACTGTTCGCGCCACTTACATTGGCACTCATAATACCTTCCTACCTTCCTATTCCTATCATTTTTTGGCGACTATCTCTGTCGCTCATATCGTGGTATCCACGAGAAAACTGCTTGCCGCCGCAAGTAGTCTGCGATCGACCCTCGTCCTTCGCGGCTGCCGCTCTCGCCGAATCCAAAGTACTGGATCTGCTGCTCCTCTGTGGTGGTCCACGTGAGTTCGACGCGCAAATATAAACAAAACCCGCTATAAACCCGCCGCGTAAACGCTCCTTGCCGACACGCACCAACCGCCTAAAATACAGTCCACTACATCGAACGTCATAACATCCTGAAGGAACAAGCAGCTTGGAGACGGACCCGAACCGAGGTGATTGCAGTTGCATGGAGACCAGGTTAGTCGCCAAGTTCCTTTGTACTACTCTTCTACCAGCCATCCTTCCCCCGCCATTGGAGGCGCGCTCAGCCTATACAGCTTAGCTGCCGCGCTAACATATTGTTGGTCCTCCGCCGCCGGATCTTCTCTGGTCCTCCCGCTATTCTCTGGCCCCTCTTAGGCCTCATATAGTCCTCTTTATAACCGCCCGCAATTTTATATTGGTATTTTTACCAACGATAATTTCCTATAATTATCGTGTTCCCGCCCGCAATTACAGTTCAGATAGTACCCTGTACTATCCTACTACGCTCTTATATACTTATTTCGTGTATTCCGCATTCCTAAATAGTAAAAATAACGATTTTTCCGTAATTCTTAATTTTTATTAAAAAGTGAAGGTATTCCTAACGACCGCCCGTGCGTCTCCACGTGGGTATTCAATACACCGCGCGCGTGGCAGGTAAATGCTGTAGGCAGTTGCAGTAAATTAGGAATTTCATACTTTATCTAGTTTTTTATACTTTGTTAAGATGGCTATGGCTACTCGTTCAAAAGACAAAGATAGTGAAGTATACGAGGACGCAAAAGCGCTCGATACGTTACAGATCGAACGTTTGACCTTGATAGGTAAACGTGACATTATATTTTCTCGCTTACAACATATTTTTAACCGATCTTTAAAGGCTTTCACTGATGATACTGAGAAAGATTTATTTCTATGTGGAATGATCTCGTTAGACCGCTTACGCTCCGATTTCAATGAAATTGTGAACAAATTAAATGTCACCGAGTTGACTCTCAACGCTTCGTACACGGTAAACTACCAATCTATAAACGTCTTCGAAGATATGTTTTGCCGTTGTCAGTTTGTTTATAATAAACTTAACCCGCCTTTAAAAACCGCTGATTTCAATGTTGCCCCGCAACGTAAATCCATCAGAATTCCTGAACTCGATTTGATGGTCTTCAATGGAGATCCGATGACCTGGAGGATATTTTATGAGTCATTCAAACGCACGATTCACGAAAATCCCGATCTCACTGATCACGAACGCGTCCAATATTTAATTAATAAATTGTCAGGCCGGGCCCTTGCAGTTTGTTCTGGTATCGTACCTAACGGTGATAATTATCCGATCATATGGCAGACGCTCGTCGATAAGTATAACGACAAACGTAACCTAGCCTCCGCTTATCTTGATCAAATGCTTGATTTTAAATCTTTTAACACCGCGACGAATAAAAACTTAGAATTATTCCTAGATAAATTCTGCACGGCTGTGTCAAGTTTGAAGTCTCTCAAGCTCGATAACGTGTCTGATTTTATTTTACTATCGCTCGCTTTGAAGAAAATAGATTCAAGTACTGCACGGTCGTTTGAAATGCACATGCGAGGTAAATCTATGCCTACATACAATGAACTTTTAAAATTCATCCGCGAACAAAGCAAAATATTGGAACGCACTACGACCGTTTCTCTTAGCCGCAGTGATAACAGGCCGGGTACTGCAAGGTCTACGCAGTCTTTTGCAGCATCATGCGTCACTCACTGTCCGCTTTGCAAACAAGCCGATCACGCTAACTTATATAGATGCCCTGCATTTGATAAGCTTTCTATCGACGACAGGTACACTTTTGTAAAACAAAGCAAAGGTTGCACTAATTGTCTAAGCACTACGCATATAAATACTGCTTGCAATTCTAAATTTAATTGCCGTTATTGTGGATGTAAACATCATTCTATGTTATGCCGCAAAGTATCATCTTCCCGTGAAGACAATCGCCCGTACCCTAGCGCTCCGTCACAGGCGCACGCGCCGCCTCCGCGCGCGCGAACTGGCAACTTCTCCGCCGCCGGGGATCACATGCCGCCTTCGGCATCGCCGCCGCCCGTCGCGGGCTCCGCTAGCGCTCAGCTGACGAACTTACCTACAACTGCTTATCAGTCATCACAACAACAGGTGTCGCTGTGTAATATACGCCCCGCTTCGCAGCCTAATGACACTACTTGTTTACTGGGAACCGTACAAGTTTATGCTACGGATTTAAATGGTCGCCGCCATGTAGTACGCGCCTTAATTGATTCGGCTTCCCAAAGTAACTTTTTAACTTCAAAATGTTGCGCTAAATTAAATTTAAAATGCAATAAGGTGACGAACACCGTTGTTAAAGGGATAGGTTCCGCATCTAACCCAATCAAGGGAGCAGTTTCTGCTACTTTGTCTTCCCGCCTAAATGATAATTTTATTGCAATTGACGCCTATGTTATCGACCGCATAACAGACAATTTACCGGCAGTGAAAATTGACGTATCCTGCCTTTCATACCTGAACTGCCTGCCTCTGGCAGACGACAGTTTCGCTTCGCCTTCCGAGATCGACATACTTATAGGCGCGCCGCTCTTTTCTGAAATATTGCTATCAGGCCGCGCCGCTGGTCCGCCTGGTACTCCAACCGCTTTTGAAACCATTTTTGGTTTTATCGTAATCGGGACCGCTCCCGTTACTCCCGCTCATGTTACTCCCGCTCATGTTACGCCCGCTCATATTGAAACCGTTGTTTCTATCACTGACCCCTTGGTTGAAGATAGATGCCGCTCTCATATTTCCCTCTGTACCTTTACGGAAGGACCACGTTTAGATAATCTTGTCCAACGCTTCTGGCAGCTTGAAGAGGTGCAATGCACGCCGACTTTGAGCCCAGACGCTATAGAATGTGAACGCATTTTTACAAATAACGTTTCCCGCGATCCTACGGGACGCTATTCTGTAGCGTCACCTTTCTCCCGCGATCCCGCGACCTCTCTGGGTAATTCTTACCCTATCGCTAAAAAACGCTTCATGTATCTCGAACGTAAGCTCGCCGCGACACCTGCTCTGCGCTTAGAGTACGATGCTATAATCAAAGAGTACATTCAGAAGGGTTACATTTCACTGATCGACAATGATAGTCCTTTTACTGGATATTACGTGCCACACCACGCCATTGCGAGACTACAAAAAACAACAACTCGATGGCGTATGGTGATGGACGCCAGTGCTGAAACTGACTCAGGCCTCTCCTTGAATCAAGTTTTATATACCGGGGATAATTTACAAAACGATCTTTTTACAATCCTCTTGGATTTCCGCCACTACCCAATCGCTTTTACATCCGATATTAAACAGATGTACCTACAAATTTTGATAAATAAGGACCAACGCAAATATCAAAAATTCCTGTATCGATTCGATCCCGTTTTTCCGCTTGATACCTACCAATTCAACCGCGTTTGTTTTGGTCTACGTAGCAGTCCGTTCCTTGCAATGCGAGTGTTGCGACAGCTGTGCGCCGCCGACGGTGCCCGCTTCCCACTCGCAGCATCTCTTATCAGCGACAACACATACATGGACGACGTGTGCTACTCCATGCCTACTCTGTCGGCTTGTTTACAACTCAGAGACGATCTCTGCGAGTTGCTCAAGGCCGGGGGCTTCGATCTCGTCAAATGGGCTAGTAACTCACCCGCGCTCCTTGACTCCCTTCCCGTCTCTGCGTTAACGGAATGCGTTAAAAATGCGAAAAATGCGTTAACGGATCTTTTAAATTCCGACGAATATAATAAGTCTATCTCAGATGAGTTATCAGCTAATCGCATACACTGGAAATTCAATCCACCGCGAAGTCCTCACTTCGGGGGGAATTATGAAATATATGTGAAAGCGTTTAAAAGTCATCTTCATAAAACGATCGGTTCACAGTTACTCACCTATGAAAAAATGTTAACCGTACTCACACAGATAGAATGCGTTATCAATTCTCGTCCTATAACGTTATTGAGCGAAGATCCGTCTGAGCCGACCGCGCTGAGTGCTTCACATTTCTTAATGACCGCACCGCTGAAGCATTTGCCCGCTTGCACGGTTCCCGATGAACCTGGACACTTATTGAAACGGTACGCTTTATTGGATCCAATGGTACAATCATTTTCCAAACGGTGGAAGTTGGAATATCTTCACTTACTTCAATCTAGAGGAAAATGGAATACACCTTCGAATCCCATTACAATAGGTTCTATTGTTCTTATTATCACTGATAATATTCCCCCGCTATCCTGGCCTCTCGGCGTCGTCGTGGCCACTCATGTCGGCGGCGATGGCATCTGTCGAATAGCGTCAGTAAAAACGGCGACCGGCGTCTACCAGAGACCCGTCGTCCGTTTATGTATCTTACCTACCCAATAATTTAACCCCTTGCTCCCCGGTCAACCGCTATGTTATATTTAACCCGTTGACGGCTTAAGAGTTTAACTCTTATTTTTATATTTTTATTTCCCGCTTTCTTTTAAAAACCAATGGTTTTTAGGCCGGGGGCAAATGTTCGCGCCACTTACATTGGCACTCATAATACCTTCCTACCTTCCTATTCCTATCATTTTTTGGCGACTATCTCTGTCGCTCATATCGTGGTATCCACGAGAAAACTGCTTGCCGCCGCAAGTAGTCTGCGATCGACCCTCGTCCTTCGCGGCTGCCGCTCTCGCCGAATCCAAAGTACTGGATCTGCTGCTCCTCTGTGGTGGTCCACGTGAGTTCGACGCGCAAATATAAACAAAACCCGCTATAAACCCGCCGCGTAAACGCTCCTTGCCGACACGCACCAACCGCCTAAAATACAGTCCACTACATCGAACGTCATAACATCCTGAAGGAACAAGCAGCTTGGAGACGGACCCGAACCGAGGTGATTGCAGTTGCATGGAGACCAGGTTAGTCGCCAAGTTCCTTTGTACTACTCTT
The DNA here is from genome assembly GCA_912999815.1 of Campaea margaritaria. NCBI lineage: Eukaryota > Metazoa > Arthropoda > Insecta > Lepidoptera > Geometridae > Campaea > Campaea margaritaria. The sequence goes on from OU538801.1 coordinate 9,663,828, forward strand.
CTACCAGCCATCCTTCCCCCGCCATTGGAGGCGCGCTCAGCCTATACAGCTTAGCTGCCGCGCTAACACATACAATAATAATATAATTTAAGTGATAGCTAAATAGATGACAAATCTCTTAAAAAGTGTTTACGGATGAGCCGCTTGAATATATCTTTGGATGGCGCTTTATAATATGGTAGAATGATAGAAATGTAGCTGCAGGGGGTCCACCGGTACCAGCAAAATTTATAAGTAAAAGTCTGGGAACCTCTGGTCTATACCTATCCAGTTTATACGTATAAAAGCTACAACTAACATCTGCAGCGATACAATACCACCGCATGAGCGAGTATCGTGGGAATCGACCGCAGGAAAGCAATCATCGGACAATCATAATGAGGGAAAACTACGAACGTCACGGAGCGAAACAACTCGACTCGGTCACAATGGCGGTTTCTCTTGTTTATCAGAAGAAAGGTGAAAGTATTACTGTAATCGTGAATGGCGGGTCTACGATTCTGTTGCTTTGAAAGTAGAATACGAACGAGCGTCATATCTATCGGTAATATGAAATAGGAGGCATCAGGTCTGTGTGGAAACAGGCGATGAGACATTGGAATTCGTATCTGTGGGGATTTAGCTATTTTAAGGGACCATCCTTTCATCATAACATAGGCTATATTTTATCCCCGTATTTCCACGGAAACGGGTACTACGCGGGTGAAACCGCGGGCTGCAGCTAGTCATCCATAAACACCGACCAATTCTATTAACAATGAACAGATTAAAACAACCATGTTTAGTATCTAGTCACATTTATTCTATAAATTAATACAATGGACTTGTACATTCACAATATTCAAAGTGGAAGAAATATTTATATCGAGACAATAAGCACCACCAAACTTTAGGATTTGCTTACTTCAGACTTTTTAAACATTTATTTGCAGAACACAAATGGTTCCTTGATTCACGAATGAGGAAGTAACAGATTAAAATTGGTTTAGTTTTAAAATTAGTCCTAATATAAAGGGGCATCCATTAATTAAGTGAAGCGATTATGCCGGTTTTTCGACCCCTTCAATGTAAATACGTTAATCAGGGCTTGATTGCGTTGGATTATTTCAAACATTGACCCCTTTATTTAAACCTTTCTTCTTCTTGCTGAAAAAAATTACATGATATTTGTCGAGACCTCCCTCTCCTCCACGTAAGATTGAGTGAGGTTCGCCTCACGTAATTAAAGGACTCCTCCAAAAATATACTTCCTTAAACTTTAATTTTGTATAATTAACTTAAATAAGTTAAAGAACACAGTTTTTCAGAAATAGTTACGATGTATAAAAACTTGTTAAAATTCCAAAAAAGGGCTCCAATATTATAAAGGTGCGGTTGCAGAATACTGCCAGTTAAAATTAGCCACAAATCTAGCCAGCATGCTACATCTAGATAAAAAAAATATATTAATTCTTAGCTAAAAGTTAGTATAACAACTACAAATGCAGGTACGATTAAAATATATTGATAAAAACGGGATAATTACCATTTATTATGTTTGTTTTGATTTTCCGATATTACAAACATAAAACATGGTATACAGCCATTATTTACTGATATTAAGAATGTTAGCGAACCTATTATTTTGAAACCTTATACAAAGTTTATTATTGTTAATTATTATTCATGTTTAATGTTGAACAACAACAACAACTAAGCTGGGAATTACAGTACTGTGACCTTCAATCATCTATTGATGAAAAAACAACAAACAAAACCTTATTTAAAAGACCAAAATTGCAGTTGTACATAGTGAACTAAATTCATAAAGTGTCAAGTTATGAAAAACACGACAGTTGTGTTTTCAGCAGTGAATGTGTTCAAACAGAATTCACATTACAACACTATAATAAGGTAAATCATATAAAGGTAGGTAAGGTGGGTTATAAGAGGTATTTTTTTTTTCTGAGAGTGTGCATGATGTATTCTCAGTAACTACTGATAAAAACTCATTCACTAATAGGTAGCTACATTATCCTGGTGTCCTATTATAGACTATGTTTTATCCTGGAAGAATCCGGGTGTAAAACTGCAGGGCACATGTCATTTATTATACAATTTTTTATATTTATAGTTTTATTATAAAATGCAATAGAAAATACCTAGTAGACTGTTCCAAATTTCATAAATGGAGATAATGTGGGAGGAAAATACATTGTTATTCATAAAACAGACACTTAGCACACTCATAATAATAATTAAGTATTCATTTAATATTTAATTCTACCAATGTGTTCTGGTAATAACACATGTATGTAATTATCAATTAACATTGTGAGGAAACCCATGTAGCTACTGGAGAATTATTTCAGAAATAGGAATGTATCCACCAATCTGGATCAGGCCCCCATGGTGGAATATAGGCTAATCCCCCTCACGAAAGTGAGGGGAGACCAGCTCTCAGCAGTGGGCCGATATGGGTTGATGATTTAACTCTACGGCTTTCTATTACTAATAAGGCTGACCTAACTACAAAGACAAATTAAATTAGACACCAATTGCTTATTATAAGTTGTAAATGTAACATTAAAGTACGACAAATCAAATTATAAAAATCTTTTGTGGCTAATAAAATTCATAATAGCCAATAATGCATGTGGCACCACTTGAAAGCTACGGCAACTATTTTATATAATTTTTTGGACGTAGTACTTTTGATATAGTATAACAAATAAATACTGTACTACAAGTACTTTTTGTTTTTTGAAGTTGCCAGGCAATTTGTTAATATTTTAGTTACATTTACATCCAATCTATTACTAACATAGCCTCGCAATAAGAAGAACACGTAAATGTAAACATTTAGAATTCAGACAAGACATTAAGTACATCAATATAATAAATCTACTTCTCAGGCAACATTCCGTACTCTATCAGGAATCTCTCGACGTCTGTAGCAAAGAAATCGTTGCCTAGTTCCGTGGCTAGCTGTATGAAGTTGCCGATGACTTGGCCTGCTTTATACACAAGTATAGCAGGAACGCCATCCACACGGAAGTGTCGACTCAGGCCCGTTACGTCAGCTGGTATTTTACAGAACTTGAATGTTGAATAATCAGCCGCCAAAATGTCTAAGCAACCATTCATGGTCTCACAGGCATGCGACGAATTGTTGTAAATGTGAATGAACACAGCTACTTTCTCATCTTCTTTGTCAATAGCGTTTAAAAACTCGTCTTTAGTGTTGAGAGCAATCACTTTGCCGAATTTAGGGGTCTTTTGCAACTCGGTCATCAATTCTTGCATGCGCTTTTTCTGGTACTCCATGAGAAACTCCTCATCAATGAGTTCGTTCAATTCTTCTTCGATTTCTTCAATCTCTTTGTCCTTTTCGGCTTCGCGGTCGGGCTTCACGGAGAGAGTCAGTTTCTTGGCCAAAGCGACGCGTTCTTTTTCTAACTCCGCGCGGTTTTCGGCCTCTAACTGCTTGAATCGGCGCCAATCTTCGAGCACGCCTTTGGGGCCCGTGTTGCTCGCTGATCCATTCCAACTGTTGATGGGCGGCGGCTCCGCTGTAGCCACTTCACTTTTAATTGGATTACCTTCCTCGTCACCGCTTCTTTCGTCGTCTGAACCACCGTCTTCATCTTCACTACTACTGCAGTAGTTGTGCACTTTTTCACCTAAAATTTTGTCGTCAAGAGTAGCCATTGCGAGTTTCTGAGCGCAAACGACGCAGTCGTGATACGTGAAGTGAAATAGGTCACAGTTTGTTTACAAATTCATTCAGGAAAACCGAGTAACGAAGCGAAAAAAACAGTTATATCTATCTACCACTACTACCACATAGTCCACTTAGTACAACTAAAATTAATTGACGGAACGAGTTATCAGTTGGAAATGAAAAGTTAGTTTTTTTTTTTCATTTTGGATTCGCACGATTAGTGCACTTAGTCAGTGTCGAGATCGAGAATAATGATTTTTTAATTTTGAGAGTCTTTATATATTTTCAAGTACAGTCTCCCATTTGCGATTTCCCACCAAAAAAACAAAACGTTAGTTAGAGTTGCGAAAAGCAATGAATATTGAATATGAAGCTCAAAGCGGCTAGTCTTGAGTAAAATAAGCTTGCCCATTGTCTTTGTTTGCTGTCCTTTGAAAACAAAGGAAATGTAAGAGCCTGCGCGCAGGCTCTTAACACACCATCTTCTAATCATAGACAAAATAATCAATAATATGTTACTGTCACTTTTTACTTTAGCAGCAGACAGCCTAGCTTATCGTGAGACGAACTCGTGGGTTTGTTTACTTTTTATAATTGCCAGAAATCTATTGAAATACACTATTCCAAAAAAAAGAAACCTGTAAGATATAACAATGAGTAAGTACCGAGACTACACAACGATAAATCAAGTTGTACTATCCTAATTTCGTTCTAATTCACATCATTATACATGAAATTTCAGGTCAGTTTTTGAATAGAGTCCGCGACGTGGATCCTAATAATAGCGAAGCGGTGAAAGAAGCCCTGACTGTCTTCTTTCAAAATCTATCTAAACATACAGAGATTGATTGCAATCGGTGGCTCCGGACACTGGAAAATGTTATCAACCGGTATGTAACCTACAAAAGATCTGCGCATATAGAAACACTGCTAATTCCGTACCTGATGTTTTTCTGCCAATAAAAGCATATACCTAATCCTAGCATCAGCTCTCTGGCTCCCATATCTTGCAATCAACTAACAAAATCGTCACATTGCACTTCAGATAATATCAATTAGTTTTTCACTGATGCTGTGTTTCAGATTCCCAAAATACTGCGGCCAACACCGGGCTGCCATTGAAACCTACTTGAGTCACTTCTTAGACTCAAATAATTATTACAATGTGATAGAAGCAGCTAAATGTGCACATGCTGTGCAACAGGTAATAAAAAATTAAGGCTGTAACAAATGTTCAGGAATCTGCGGTATTTGTAGCTAGGCAACTCAGTTGTTAAATACAATTTTGTGGAGGGCAAGCTCTGTTGTCACATGCTTTGCTTGCCTACAATAATGCTGTGCCACTTCACTAAGAAACTGGACACACCTGGGAGCGCACACCTGGCAGCTGTCCATGGTATGGCATGGCAACTATAACATGTAAAACATGTCGCGCAAGATAATTCAATGCAAAGTTTTGGGTGGCACTGTAACTGCTATGGGCAGGTGTAGCACTTACCATCAGCTGTAAGATGTGCTTGTCTCGTCGCTCAGTCATAAAAAAAGTATGTCATGGTGATGTTTCAGGTCCGACCCCAGCAAGAGAAGACGGCATCAGCTAAATCCTGCTGGCGAGAGCAAATGTCCTCTCTTTGTAATGCGGCACATACTCTCCTGGATGCGCTGTTTGTTCAAACTAGCAATTTATACAACAAGCAAGGAAAGGTATCAGCGTTTTCTTAAAGCCGTATCTCCTGCATGTGTTTTTATAGTAAACATTGTCATCTATGTCAGTTGTAAATTTTTTAAAATGACTTGATTGTTTTGTGTAAAAGTATGCGCAAGAGACTTATCTAAAGATAATCATTCAGGATTGTCATTTCATCCTACTGTTGGTATTTAACACCTTTAGCACTGAGAACACAACTGTCGTGTGTTTCATAACTTTCTGCAAGTGCGGGATAACACAGCTGTTGTGTTTGTTGTATGGGAAAACACTATGAAGTGTGCAGAGCCACACCCGTGGCTAGACAAGCAAATCGGCTCAGCAGTGAAAGTGCTAATGTGGTCCATGATAGTGCAGGCTTACCTAGACGTAACCTATTCACATTATTCTAGGAACAAAACCAGACAACCTCACCACTACAAGCGTCACTGGCAGACATTGTTACTGTCAAACCTCAGGATATTGTCGACAAGGGTACTGCGTTGACCACTCGCCTACAGAACGTCTTGGTATTCATCCAGGCTATGCTGGTGTGAGTATTTCCTATCTTCATCATCATCAACCCGTATCATCCTACTGCTGAGCAAAGGTCTCCCCTCACTTTTGTTAGAAGGGTTAAGTCAGGTCCAGATTGGTGGATAGCATATCTACCTCTGACAATAGTTCTTTGGTAGGTATATGGGTTTCATCATGATGTCTTCCTGAAAAGCCAGTGATAATTACGTACGTATGCCTTACATAAACACCTTGGTATGTGCCCGCACTGGGATTCAAACTTACAGGCAGACATTCTTCCACTAGGCTACCACCGCTTACTGTATTTCCTATCTAGCTTATAATAAAAAAATTACCTAATAGTGAGCTATCCTGGGACCCAAAGTATCCAACTCCGTAATCATTGCGGCATGACGAGCACACACATGAACAAACACACACACAATACAAATGTTTCCATTTATAATATTACTGGGATCATGTGATACTCATTTCACATTTTTATACAAATATATGAGTGGTATGATGTCATGGGATGGACCAAAAAGTTGACTTCCATTTTACAGTGAGATCTATCCAGTGGGCAAGCCGATCCGCCCACAGTTGGTGTTAGAAGTCATACTGCAAGCGCTAAGTGCTCCGGCTAACGAAGACTCAACTAAAGTTACCACAGTGAAGGTGCAAGCTTTGAGGACGCTAGATGCTATTGTCGCTTGGTAAGCTTAAATAAAACCTTGATATAGAAACAGCATAGAAAAAAAAATTTGTTTAATCGCCCATCATCCTGAGTAAATCTGTACTATGCATTTTACTTTTAACCACTATCCCGAGTGAAATCTGTTTGCGCTCGTCGACTCATAGTCATCAGAAAGCGTCATGAAACTTCTGTTCAATTATCATAAAGTTTTCTTAAACAAAAGTGTTCTAATTTCAGCTTGGGTTCGAACCTCATTCCGTTTTCGGTACTAGTCTTCAGATTTGTATCGCAGACACTCAGGTGGAGCTCGGAATTTCCAAGTGAAGAGTCCAGGTATGTATTTTTTTATTTATGACGGATCTTTATCGGAGCTCTGCTGTTTTCTTATTTTCCATATAAAATTTGACACCCCATTTCACCCCTTTATGTGTAAGATTGTTGGAATAAAAAGTGCCCTTTGTTACAACCCCTAATAATAACTACCTCTATACAAAGTTTTATTAAGGTTCATTCATCCGATCAGTAATGAAAAGCTGGCCAACAGATAGGTTTACTTTCGCTTTTATAATATTTGTAGGATAGAGTACTATAGCTATATTACTATTATAGTTTTTAATTATTCTATTATAGAAAAGTCCGCTGTGCAGCTTACACCAGCCTTACAAAATGGCTGAACACACTGCACGTCCACTGCGAGGCTAGCAACGAGCGCGCCCGCTCGTGGGACACTGAGCTGACGTCACACGTCGTCAAAGACGTCACACCACCCAAACACGTCATACAACTCACTGTAAGGGCGGCACCCATAGCGGCGCACCGCGCGCAAAATTGTGAAATTACTATTAGATATTCATCATCATCAACAACCCATATTGTCCCACTGCTGAGCACGGGTCTCCCACTTTCGTGAGAAGGGTTAGGCCATAATCCACCACAGGGGCCCGGTGCGGATTGGTGGATAACATACCTACCTCCGTATTAGATATTACTTTAAAAAAATTGTCTACCCTCTGTGTGCCTCTATAGGGATTTTTAATTAATCCTTCCTTCTACTTTTCATAGATGGGTGTATCCTTACATTTTTATAACAAATGATTTCATATATATCATTTTAATTGCAGGCAAGCGCGCAGCCCATGAAAAACCTCAGTAAGAAGGCACGAAGAAAACTAGCAAATTCAATGCTGATGAAAAGCAATATTTCTTCACATATGCCAGGAGAGAAAAACAAAATTAGCATGTAAGTGAAAACTCATGTCGATTCTATCTGCACCAAACTAGAATTATATTAATAAAAAAAACTTAGTCAGAATCCGTGTGCCGCAGTGAGCTTCCACTCTTACTTCTCATCATCACAACCCCTGGTGAACACTGGCCTTACCTCGCTGCTGTGGGGATGGTTAGGCCATGATCCACCACGGGGGCCCGGTCCGGATAGGTGGATAACACACTTATTTTCTAGTTACCTCACGATATTTGAAAGTTCTAGTTAGCTCTTATAGTAGTAATATTTCTGTTATTTTTGTTTCAGGAGTGAAGAATCTAACGATGAAATGGCTATAGCGGCTTTGGAGTGTGCGGAGGCATTCCTCACCTCCTGCGGAATATTTCTAAAGCCGACCACTCATAAGGTAATAAAAAACGTTTGTACACGCGCCAAATGAATGTGCACAAAGATACTACTACTGCCATTATTTATTACATTTGGGCATGTAGTATTGACTGCTTCCTGTCCTAGATTACAAAAAATTATAAAAAATATTAAAAGCCCCCGCACTAGGGCATGCCTGTCTCGTAGCCTTTTACCACTTTTACTAAAACAAACCAAAGAACCACTACCTATTATACCTATACCTTCATAATCAACCCATATGGGCCCACTGCTGAGCACGGATCTGCTGAAAACACATACGTCTGTGTTTTTAAAATTTTATGGCAAGCGAAAACACGCCTGGCGTGCGAACCCGCACTGCCGTATTGACAATTTTATCACACCAGTTGTGTGCGCCCTCACTACTGATGGAGTTTAGTTACAGTAAATACATACGTTGTGTGAAGATTCGCAAAAGACCCAATAAAAGTAAAACGGTTCAACAGTGAGTAATATTTTCAAACTTTCTAAATAAGTACGTAATATTCCGTCTATTTTACAGCAATTCCAAGAGCTCCTCGTTCACGAATGCTACAAAATTGACCAGTACAGCTCCGAGCGCGGCATATGGCTTCTGAGAGCGCTCGAGGCGTGTAGAAAGAGCTGTTCACCTCAAGTCCCGCCGCCGACGCAGTACTGCCTACAGCTTTACAGTGTGCTTATCAACAGCATGCAACCTGAGGTGTGTAAAGACTAAAGACCATAATGACTAAAGGCTGGTACTAACAGACTTTAAAACGTTTAGTATTTAAGTGTTAAGGTCATCGCTCACTATAACAGCACCGCTCCGACACAGCAAATAACTTGCCATTCAAGTGACAGTTTTAAAAAAGTGGCGTAATTGGGTGATGAGCCGCCTATAGAGCGTGAGGCTACGGCTTCCCGCATAAAGCATAAATTTGTGTGAACCACAAATGTTTGCTCTCAGTCGGTGTTTGTAGGATCATGGTCTCGTAATTTCTGATTCCCTAGATACAGGGAATCCTAGTTAAGGGTCAGGATATGTATGTGATTGTGAAAAAAAAAAGTGTGCGTACAAGATACATCATAATGAGTATAGAACATATTTTAAGTAATATATTTGAATGTCCAGATATCCAAGTTCTGCTCGCAAGCTCTGCTCGACATCCGGCTGCACTTGCACTGCTCCCCAGCGTCGCTCACCTTCGCTCTGGAACCACCGGTGGAGAGTAAGCGGGACAACAAGAGGAAGGTCTCCCAGAGGAACCGAGAGGCTCTGGAAAGCTTGTTGGGGAAAGATAGGTAAGAGCAATTTTAAAAATATATTGTTTAGGGGATTTCTGGACTTTTTGTCCAATTGTCCCCTTCCGGCACCCAAGGATCACCCACCGAGGAGTTCTGGCTAAGAAGTCTAAAATTCACCTTTGCAGGGGATTACTCGTCTCCCTGTCTGCTTGTACCCTTTATACGTCTAAGCGACGAATGGATGTTGGGGGAATTTGATATGGAGATAGTTAGGACCCTGGGGAGGGACAGAGGACCATTTATGACGATAAACTGAGTTTTTAATTCCGTACGGACAGCAGTCCTTGAGAGGCAGTTCCACTCTAAGCTTGGCATGTTTACCTTCGTCCACGTTGTAACTGAACACCAGATGAGGTTGTGATCAAATGCTAATCCTTGAATGACAAAAAAAGAAAAATCTATATCGAATCCTTTAGAATGAAGGACAACGCTAAACAAACTAAGGTCAAAACCCATCTACTTTTAATAAACTACATAGGTAAAGTTCGTAAAGTATGTGAAGTTTGCTTATTTTTGTAAGTAATATATAGGTCTTTTCACAGGGTGCCATCAGAAAAGGAACTATTCCCAGGGGAAGAAATTATAACAATACCTGATGAGCCCACAAGCAAGAGACCTCGGATCGACGACGTCGAGAAAATAAGCCTCAGCAGCGAGTCTTCAGCATCAGTAGAAATCAGCTATGACTCCAGCATAGAAGAAGTAGATGATTCTAACGAAACAGACTACATAATTGAGCCAGAAACGCAGAAGAAAACAGACGTAATCACTTTAGAACCAACTGAAGAAACAGAACAAATAAGCCGGGACTCCACCAATGTCGATGAAGACGAGCCAGATGGACAAATACATCAATACAGTGACGATAACAACGATATGGATTCGCCAATTGGTCTAATACAAGTTAATAACGATTCTGATAAGGAGAACATCAATATTTACGAAGCGAGCACGCAAGCACCGCACATATCCATCGAAATAATTGAAGATAACAGTATCCCTGTATCTGACGATTCGGATAAAGAAAATATCAATATCAACGAAGAGAGAACGCAAGTACAGAATGAGTACACTGAAGCAATTGAAGAAAACAGTTCCCATGTATCTATAGAAGTGGCATTTAACAATCCAAACATAGGCCAAGAGATAGCCACTATTGTTGAGCAAATAGATGAAGAAAATCTACCAAGCTCAAATGACACAGACGATGTTCAAATTACCTGTGGACAAGCTGTACAAAGCTCTCAAGATATAGAACACATTAATGCAAATGGTGCAGAAGTGAAGGCACCTGAGACAGCTGAAGTACTCAAAGAAAATGGTATAGACAAGTCCCCGGGACAAATTGTTGAGAATGGTGTTGCAACTAGTGCTGAGATCGACATCGAGAATGTAGCTAGCAAAAATGTGGCCAACGAGGGAGAGATTACGGTCGAAGATATGCTTGCAGATTTTGTGGATGAAGTCATTGAGACTCAGATTCAAGCTTAAGTTGTTTGTGAGGTGATTGTGCACTAGTCAGCATCTTACACATCTAATCCTATGGATACTGTCTAACGCCTAAATGCCATAGTTGAGCTACATACGGTGTGGATGTGTGCTATTCTATTCTATTCTATAAGCTAACAAGCCGCTGCCAATGGGTAACATTCCTGCAATGACTTTGTTATATTGAGTTTGTTTGAGTTATATTGTTTATTTACCTAAGTTCTTGAATAAAGTGTAGGTGGTAGCATAAGATATACGAATTATATTATAAAATTCATAAAAAGCATGATCACCTTTGATAGAATTTAGGGTCACAGCAGACCTGGAATGAGTGAATTAAAACAATAGTTTATTAAGTACATATTCGTAATAAGTCCAACCGTGTCTTACTCTAAGAGTGTAAACCTATTGCGGCGCACGGCCACGCTCGCGTACACGGTTTCAATGAACAGACTTCAAAAACGCATCTAACATTAGAATGATAGAGTAGTTTTAATTAAGGAATTTTTGTATGACATCGTATGCGTTACTGTGCGTCGAAGTTGGTTCAAACTGTACTATTTGTTTTGGCAGAGATTTAAAAACAATTTGGATTTGAACTCTGTACTTTACGTACGTATAAAAAGAACAATAGCATAGTGGAGCATGCGATAGGGTGTATATTTATAGCTATTCTGTGGTATGAGTTTGAACATGGATTCGTTTTCTATCTCTGAATGAAATCTAGGTCAGCCAAGCCAATTTCACCCTTTTGTAATGTCGATTTTATCACTGTTATTGGAACAGTAAGAAAAATATGTGTGAAGGCAAGAATTTTATTTCCTGCCTTTTAAGATTGTAGTGCCAAGCGTAAGTTGCTCTAGTATTATATCAGTAGTTGATCGCTTCCAAATTGTTAATTGTGCGAAACTATTGATTTAATTAAATGCTTGAAGCTGTACTAGGTTTTTTTTTTAACCTAGCACTTGCCCTTCTACATTTTGAGACGAGTTATTCATAATCGACATTTAATTTTCACAGACGTCAACACACATCTGAAATCTTACATGTATATTCAATCGTGTACTAAGTTTTTGTACATATACTGCGGCCGTGCGCCACAGTAGGTGCCAGGCTTAACATTAACAAAATAAAAGATACCATTTATTTAAAGTACTTTAATATAAAAATGTTAGTACATTAAACAACTTTATGAAAGTTGTGACATTTAATTCACATCAAAAATTAATAATAAACTTACTCTATTTCAAATTAACAAATCGATACATTTTTGTCAATAAAGCTTTTATATGCTATATTATAAATATTACAATATTATTATAATATAAATTGGCATTAATATTTAAGGCACATCTATTACATTTTCAGCATTCTATAAATAAGATTTATATCTTTACATATTTTCTTACACTCAAGGCACTTTTCAAAAAGCAAGTTTAAAGAGTTTTAAAATTCATCAAAAAGATAGAAATAACTTGAACTTTGTATAAAATTGAAGTTTTCCGGAATAATCACAAGATCCGGTTACGCTGTCCGTGTTGAAATGAAAGTCCTGGCATTGCCACAAATATTGGCAATAGAAGTAGCATTTCTCAGAATAGATTATACATAACTCGAACACCTTTAAAAGTAAAGAGTCAAACGTCACAACTGTGACGCTTACCTATCTATGGACTTGTACTAGCTGCGCCCGCGCTTTCACCCGCGAGAAGAAACCGAGTTATTGATAAAATTATTATGTAAACGGGGCGCGCCGTAATAGGCCACTATAATTTGGTGGGAAACTGTCTTCTAATATAAACTGTCAATAGTAAACGAAGCCGCCGACCACAGCTAGTACAAAACATTAAAATTTATTACTTAAATTATAGTTGTACTATTTTCACAAAAGGTAATCTGTTAGATAATCTCAAAATTACAAATTGCACATAGAGATTCTATTACATAGGTATTAAACTATTTTTAGTGATTTAGCACCAACGGTGTTTCATTAGTAGTTTTAAACAATTCCAAAAATGAATAAGAACACAACCTTAATACGAAACAACAATTAAAATACTGGCAGTAGACACAACATTGCGCAGGAACAAAATACAAAAGAATTTACGTTAGAAACAGATAAAAAAATTCATATATGTTTTTTGAATCTTCGATATTTAGACATAATTATTCAACTGGCTGTTTTATTCCCTTTAAGTCCATTACGAAATCATTATATACCATAGTGGGGAGAAAGGGTACTTTATTGATTTTTCCATTCTCGACACTACTGGTAGGGTCAAAAGAGAATATCCCTAGCTATTCAAAACCACCTCAAAGATGTTCCAGAGAATTCTAATTAGGAGTCAAGACTAGCGTAGTCGTGACTTTATTGTATGGTTAATTTATTGTATTTTGTAGTATTATTCCGTTTGTAACGTTAATTCACATTGTGTTAAGTATAACCATATCGCTTCAAAAACATGTAGAAATACAGTTATTATAAAATGTGGTTGAAATAGTTTTTTTTTTTTTTTTAACATAAAGGTTTAACTGTTCATATTGGTTAATTAAGATGTTTTTTTTATCAGTTAAAAAATGGCACTCGATTAATAGAATGCGCGCCGGGAGATAGCACTGTCGTCGCGCGGAAAAGAGACAACATTATAATAATCTCGCGACGCGTATTCAAAACAGTGTCTTGTGCGCGTGTTTTGATCCACACACTACACAAAACATTGTCACAACATAATTATCTTGTTTGAAAAATCCATTTTCAAAAACTTCTACAAACAAAAACACAATTGTCAATGTGCAGAGGTTTTTGTGTAGTGTATAGAGCAAAACACGGCTTGCCCACTGGCCGCTGTCAACGAGAACGAGATGACGTCACCGAATTAGTAGATTGCCGCCTAGATTGCGAGTAGTCCGGCGCTTTTTTTTTTATTTGACTGAGTGACGAGACGAGCAAGTCGTTCACCTGCCCATAACAGTCAAAGCACCACTCAAAACCATGCATTGCATAATCCTGCACGGCACTGCACTGCGCTCGTCACCCTGAGACGTCGGCTCTAAAGTCTCATATGCCCAGTAATTTCTCTAGAACAGCTGTCCGCTAGAACTTTGCCGGGCCAATATGCTGACAATACAAAACACCTCTGAAACGTTTTTACAAGTTTTTATTGAACTTGCAATATTTGTTTAGGTCAAATTTTGAAAGTCAATTTTGGCCCAGTTCAAGTCAGTTGAAACTTTGCACGCCTGTCAAGTTCCGATAGAAGAACGGAGGAAGGTAGACAACGGAACTCCGCAGCGACTAACAGTAGATTGATTGAGCTCATTTTGATCAGCTTGCAGTACCGAATACGTAATTTTGTAAAAGATTGCCAGGATTAAAAAATAATTTTCACAAGGAAACTTATTTGTGATAAATCGAACGAAAATCTCGTTGTCGTTGACGGCGGCGGTGGACCAGGGCACTTAGCCAACCTGGACAATTAATTAAGACGAGAAACTCACGGATCGTACATATTTTTATAATTTCTTTCTTCGGGTTGCCATCACTTTTCGCGTTTCATTTTCTCCAAAATGGGAAGGATCATCTCAAACGAGGGTCGTTTCCCGGGATCCTCGTTCATGCAGATCTTGATTAGTTTGGCGATGTGCGGGGAAACCCCCGGGGGGATCGTGATGCGGAGCCCCTCTAGGGCCACTTTCATACCGCACTCCATCGGTGACAAGTCAGCGAAAGGCACCTGGGAAACAATGTACAAAAAGTGAATTAGATTTGTTATTTTATGTTCATAGCAGTCCAACAATAAACTATCGGATCAAAAAAAAATGTTGGGTATAGTGATTGGTCTCTCCTGCAACAAACCCCCCGGGGAAGATACACCTTGGCCAGATATTCATTTGGCTAGCAGTAGTTTGCAAACATTACTGTGATCCGATTTGAAGGGCACTTACTGGGCATATGAGATTTTAGAACCAATGTCTCAGGGTGACAACGAGCAAAGTGCAGTGCTGCACAACATTTTGTAATGGAAAGTTATGGGTGACACTATAGCTGTTATGGGCAGGCGTGGCGCTTATCATCAGGTAAACGGCATGCTCGTTTTGTTGCATAGTAGCATATTAAAAAAAAAATGTCAGAAGTGTAAATAAATTGCTCACCTCTCTAGTAGCCAACTCCCACAGGAGTATCGCGAAGCTCCACATGTCAGCTGCTTCCCAGTTACGCTTCGCTGACGGCTTGAGAAGCGCTTCTGGCGCCATCCAAGCGGGCGCGTACACACGCCCCTTCTCTTGGAACGAGAACTTGGAGTCTGCCATGTTGATGCGAGCCGTTAGGTCTTCGTCGATCTGTGGAGATTGATGAACTAATCTCTATGCATATGCAGTTTACAATTTTGTGTGTTCTTTTCTAGTAATTATTTGGATGAGATTTTAGCGAGGAACAGTTCAGTTTTATTTATGTGTTTTTCTGTAACCCCTACACACTCACACCAACCACAACACACTCACACCCACCCTAAAGTAGCCGCAGCCACACTAACACACTCACCACCCTCCTCAACGCACTCACAGCCATCATAACCCATTTACACACACTCTAAAACACACTCATACCCACTCAAACTTACTCACACCTACCCGAACGCACTCACACAGCCTACATTTTAATTGACATCATTTAGCAAGCTAGCTAGCTACCAGCTATATATATTGATGAATCAGATACTGAACAATTACTCGGACTAACTTGTAACCATCCACTCTTATTCACTCACACAATTCTAACACACTCACACCGACCCTATCACACTGTCACTCACCATGATATGCTTGCTGTTAAGATGGAAGGTGGGCAGTATCTTGTCCCTGGGCAGCGAGTGCAGGTAGGCCATGCCGGCGGCTACGTCGTGCGCCAGGCGCAGCGCCGCCGCCGCGTCCACCACCACGCGCCCGCCCGCGCCGCCGTGCAGCAGCGCGTACAGCGAGCCCCACGACATGTACTGCGAGATCACCACCAGCGACGGCGGAGACACGCAGCATCCGACCTGGAGGGAAATATAAGCTTCAGATAGTTCCTATCGGTGAGAATTGTGCCTTTTTCGGAGAGGCTCAGTGAGCATAGAACTAACGAAGTTATGTTATTGGTACTTATCATACTGAGCCTGAAATGGGATTAAACCTCAAGGGCAACTGCCAATTCGTCAAAAAAGGAAAACAATCAATATAATATCTGGTGGTCATCAAAGACCCATTACTAACCACAGGTAGGATGTTAGGGTGCGAGAATATCCTCAGCTTGGGGAACTCCTCGTTGAAGTCGCGCTGTATGCGCGGCGTGCACTCGCGGACCGCCAATATCTTGGCCACGATGTCGTTCTTTTGCCATCTACCGCGCCAGGTTTCGCCTGCACAAACAAATGTTACATAACATTACCAACTTATAGTAATAACCGGTTTATTGCCATGATCCCCACCTAGAGAGGATTATTCAATCAAATTCCATAGATTGTGTTCAGTGAGAAATGTGGAGCAAAAATCCCTCCTTCTACACTGATTCAAACAAAAATTTTATTATTTTTTTAATATTATTCCCCAACTATTTCCCCACAATTCCACAAATGTTCAGACTCAGAGCAACAAAGAGCAACTGCTTCAAGCAATGACTAAGTAGCAATACAGTCTTCCTAGAACATTTATATACATAATACTTGCAAGATATATGCTGATGAATGTCTTATCGGCCCCCGTCTTTTCTTTTTGTTTGCAATCTGTTCGACCAATTGATACTGACTCATAGAACAGTCTGTGCATCTTCTTCTTCCAGTTCTTTCCATTCTAGAGATATGATGGTCAAACTTATATCTAGATCGTCATGGGTGACGTCAGCTAACACAAATTACAGCTCACCGGAAGGAGTCACAGCGATCCTGGTGTGCAAGGCAAGTTCGTTAATATTGATGCCCTTGTGGCGGGACAGGGTGGCGTCGCGGCTGCGCGTCTTCAGCCCGAGCCACGACTGGTCTTTAAACTGGATCTTCTTCAAGTCTTGACCTTGGTTGACGGCCATCTCATGCAGCCTGCGGATTGGGTGTTATTGGGAAGTAAGAGTAACTATACGTCCGAAGTTGAAATTATTTCATTTCTGTAACGTAGTCAGTTTCTTACCTCTGTACAAGCTGTCCTCTAGTCTTGTCCAGGGGTGTGTCTCCGTCCTTATTGGCGAGAGACACGAGTGCCCCGGCCATGACTAACTCCTCGGCAATCGCACTGTACCCCCAGAAGCAAGCGTAGTGAAGCGGAGAGTTGCCATGCTCATTGGTGAAGTTTACGTCTACTCTGTTTTGTAGCAGCTGAAATAGGAAGAGGGGTCTGAAGGGGCAAAGTTTAATATAGAATCGGTTGGCGTTATTTTGGCGTGGAAGTATAGTGTAACCAGTGGCCGTGAGGTGACGTGGAATTGTAAAATTATAGCCATATTAATCTAATATGTATCAATACTTCGGAATGTCGTCTAGTTCTTGTTGACGACGGCAAGCCGTATAAAAGGGACCATATAATATAGAAAAAAGAAAAAGAAAACCCGCCCGTGGGAGAAAGTCCACCTTTCAAGCAGGGTAGAGTTCAAATCCCAGTACGTAGGGACGTACAAATGTGTTTTTTGTAAAAACACACATGTAAATGTAGGAAATTATCACTCGCTTTTCTGAAAGGAATATATTGTGAGGAAACCCACATGCCATAGAATAATAATAATATTTAGACGGTAAGTGATTTACTAAAACGGTCTGGGCCTCACGGTGTACTATGACTAAATCTTCCTAACGAAATTGAGGTGTGACCAGTGTGTTCAGCAGTGAACAGATATGAACATATAATGCTGATATTTTAATAACTCTCTTACCAATTGTACAATGGGTCTGTGCCCATGCGCAGCAGCTAAATGGAGCGGAGTGTCATCACCCATGTTGGTGACATTAACCCGGGCACCCCTCCTGATTAGCATTTCCACTATTTTAAGGTGACCCTCTTTACACGCCCAGTGGAGTGGACTGAAGCCGTGATCATCTCTGTAATAAAATTTAATAAATATAAAATAATTGTTTGTTAATTTTCAATGAGGTAGTGCCAGACTCAAAGAGGTGATGTGACAGAGAACTAAAGTTAACCGATGTAGCTCGAAGGATTAGCAAACTGCATAGAAACTGTGTTTAGGCAAAAATAGTGCACAGCACCTGCTGGCTAGATTGAGTATTCATTAGCAGAAAACGGCTGGCAGAAACTGGATGAGGAGAGCCAACAATCAGGCTTAGTAGAGCTCAGTAGGAGAGGCCTACATAACAGTGGATGAATATAAGCTGAAGATAAGTGCCAGACTCTAGTGCCAGAGTTTTCAAGCCACCAAAAGCCTGTGATGTGGCTTGGTACTTGATGTGCTCACTCTTTTCTATAATTAGGCTGGTTATCGGGCCTTTTAACGCAATGACAGGTGGAGGTTGCTAGTATAGCCACCGGATGTCCTCCAGGAAGGTCAGCAGCTTGTCTAACATGGCTTCATGACTAGCAATAAGTTTCACTAGCTGCGCCCTGCGGTTTTCTCACATATAGCCTTTCAACACACCATTTCAACCTTATAGGGGTTTATTTTTTTAATTAAAACTTTCACTGCTCAGCTGTTTTGTTTGTCTAGCTAAGTAGCATCTAGGTGCGGCTCTGCACGCACCATAGTGTTCCCATACAACAAACACAAGAGTTGTGTTTTGCCGTCCTTGTGGCAAGTTATGAAAAACACGACTGTTGTGTTTTCAGCAGTGAACATGTTAACAGTGCTTTTTGTGAGAAATGTTTTCATTATCAGAATTTTACATCATAATTGTAAGAAATCATGAAAATATTCATTCATCATGCTGTTTAAAACCAGAAAAAAAGAACAAGAGGAAAATCCTGTATCCTATAATTGATTATTGCCTTGTTACAGGAAAATAATACAGTACTTGTCTTCCTGTATGATTAAGACACATTTTGAAACAAACTGACAACATTTAAATAGCTAGAAAGCTTTTAAAGAGGGCCATCCAATTTTACATTTTAATTGTCTCAAAGACTGTCAACCATCCTGTATTAGATGATATTGGATTGGCATGAGCACTATGATTGGATAGTTTTTTTTGTTTTATTTTTATTGCTACTGGCATACCGGATAGTCTGATATTTAGAGCATTTTACAAATATTGAGTTTGTGATGAATGAATTGTGACGTTAACAGAGACTCCACTACGAGTGACTGATAATAGTTTTAAACAACAATTTGAAATTAATAGATTAATAATTATTATACTTATTTCAAGTTTCAAGACACAATTTACACAGATTGAGTCAGTTCAAAACATTAAAAAAAATAACTGCAAGTGCTGTGTTTGACTATGTACTTTGCATACTTATCAACTTTAATGTAATAACATTTTTTTTATGATGGCTAAAATAAACTTCACTTCGTCTGACTTTAGATTTAAAGCTTGAGACCTTTACCTATGTAGACCTTAGGTACTTATTTTACGTGGAACATAATTTTGATTGTTACGGCACCGTATATTGAAATAAATAAGTAGTTAATTCTGCACCAAAGTTGGCAAAGAATTGATCGCGGTTCCGTAGTAAGCTCGTAACTCTGATCTCTTAAGCGCTAGTACCTGTTATTTTGACCATAGCTGACGCATTTTTCTAGGCCATGACTACACTGTGGGCGTGACTTACCAAATCCTTTTACGGAACACCTGGCGCTTTCTTACGGAAAGCTAATAGTTATATCTGAAGTAAATATATTTCTCTTACCCCTGGTTCATGTCATGTTCAGTATCATCTAGCCAAACTCTCACTTGTAAGGCATTTCCCTCTCTGCACCACTGAAATATATCTTCCATGTTTTCGCACCAAAATCGTCGCTTTGATAGCAGTAATTAATTTAACACTCAATATTACGCACCCCACTTCCGATTGACCCACAAAACAGAGCAGATGGTGAAAATAAACGATGATTAATAAACCAGTGTTTAGAAAAATATTTCACTGCATTTACAGGATCTTTGACAGTTGTCAATTTCGCAATCACCGAAAATAACGTATAGTACGGCTAATTAAAATATGTACCCGACGAAGAAAGAAAGATCGCTTTACCTTTGTCTTTCACGTGTGATTCATGATTTTTTGTTTCTTTCTAAAGTTGAAAAAGTTCTTTTGTTTTGCTAGCGTTATAATTCTTTATATGTTGCCATATCACTAATTTATTTTCTTCTACTACACTTTAAAAATATTTATCTTGTAAAACTTCTTTAGTAATATAATTTCCAGACCTAAGCAGCTGCGTAGCTGGGCTTGAGTTCCGCAATTTATATATTAGGTGTCGGTCCTACCTATCTGCTAGTGGCACGAGCAGTATGATTTTAAGAGACGACTTTAGGTGTTAAACAGGAAAATATTTTTTATTAATAATATTTTAATAAGTACTTTGATAACTAATATCACAGCGGGTAGAGAGCAGTTCTAGCGAAGTGCAATGCTTAAAACAGTTCTCAAAGTCTTATACTTTATTTGTAGCTAACTTAAAATATAATTGTAAATGTATGATTACAGCATTATTTTTTAGCAAATGTAATCTTCATAGCATGTGTAGGTGTGATCTTGAAGCCTTGTAAAGCTTCTTTCGCCGCTGCCGATTGCATTTCGTTTACAAACTCCACGAATGCAATGTCATGTCTGTTTGGTACCAGACGTACCTCTTTGAAGCCAGGGAACCTGTAAAATTAAATCAAATATTAATTCAATATGACCCATGTTTTTAGCACAGTCTGTGCAAGTTTCACGAAAATATAGGTACAAAGTCAAATTTTCGGTTTTCCTCCAAATATCCACCATTATAGCAATGTTACCAGTACGAATTAGTTGGTTTTATAGTGGTAGCTTTTAATTAAAATGTAAACTTACTGGTTGAATAACATAGACAACATCATCTCAGATGTCTCATCGGGTAGATTGGTCAAGAACAGAATCTGGTTAGGAGGTTGCTCAACATTGACATTGTTGAGTAGACCCGGTGCCCCCATGCCATGTATAGCCCCGGCACGGTTGGCATCTTTGTTCTTCTTTTTCTTGTTCTCTTCCAAGCCTTTGGGAATCTTTGGACGTTTGGGCCTCTCTTGGAAGGTACCTTTGCTCTTTGCAATAGCATCGCTGTCAGTTTTTGAATATTGAATTCTCTGTAAAACATACCAAGAATTACTTAGTTTGAAATTGAGTCTCTGTGATGTAAATTGATGAATAGCCCTCTGTAAAGTAGTTTGATGGTTTGATTCCCACATAATGCATATTTTTGTGGTGACCACAGGAGTTTGCAGAGTTTAGGTGTTTGTATAACCATGATACCTGCAGTTCCAGATTCTTTAGACGTGGGGAATACCAGTTAGGGGCCAGGATCTAGTTATGTTATTATTGACGCAATATTAATTATTAATTTTATTTGCATGTAACTGAAATTTAACAAAGTATATTGAGGTACTTAGATTTACCATGGGTTTGTCGTAGAACGGGAATCCCTGCATACTTCTCAAGGCGACAGTAGCACTGGAAATCTCCTTAAATATGACAAAGGCTTGGCCTCGCATTTTCAACGTTTTCAATGCAACAATATCCAAGATTTGGCCGAATTGTGAGAAGATAGCATAGAGAGACTTTTTGAGTTCCTCTTTTTTTATTTTTTCATTTAAGTTGTTAATGTAGATTGTGTGGTTGGGGCGAATGTCCATTGCTGAAAGAAATAAAAAGGTTTGATATTTTTATTTAGTATCAACTGTCTGGGCTTTGTTAACTACATACTCCAAACTCAAATTATTGATTGCAAGTAGGGAAAAATAATGTAATATAACTAATATACTTGTGTCAAGACACAGACAATATTACTAGGCAGATAGAAACATTAATGTCTTAGGTTGACGAGCGCATTACAGTGCCGTACAAATATTTCATATTTGTATCAAAGCAATCATACAAAAATAACTGTTATCTTTGGATTAGTTATTGTTGGATACCGCCATAAGTCATAACCTTAAAGATTGAGAATTTGAGGTTATAAAAACTTTTTTATTTCGATGTTTTGGATCGTAAATCGTAAGTATTGAAGAAATTTCACAGGAAGCAACCGATATGTATGCTATGCAACGAAATGGAATACTTACTCATCTTGGTGATTTTGGTTTTTGTTTGTAGAGTACACTAAAATTATATATCTAAAAATTCTATTAGACAATTACCCAAATATTTTGGTTCGAGTTAGAAATAGTTACAATATGACTTCTGAACTTTCCAAATTATTCACAAAAATACACAAAATTCTAACCGAAGCCTAACCAAACCAAGCCGACAGACGATTGAGACAACGCTAACAAACAGCTAACCAAAGAGTATAATAAGTATACAGCTACAGACAGAACAGATTACAGATCAACAGAGTACACTACAGATTACACATACATAGTATATTAGTATACACTACACAGATTATAATAAATAATTTTAACAGAGATTGACATTGCTCGACTAATCCAGTGCCGCCAGTTGGCTGTCCCTGTTTCTCCCCAAAACTTAGTCAGTATTCACACAAAAAGGTTATCAGAAAAAATCCTGCCACCGCCTTTAACACTACATCTTCCATAACTACTTCGCTCTTCATAACTTATTGAGAATTAACAAGCCATTACTAGAAATGTCGACCTTAGACTATTAGTACTTTGTAAATAATAAGCGTCGCTGCAAAAAAGTAGAAAGCAAACCTTTCTAAATAGGCTTTTTATCATTCTTTTCTACCTTCCGTCACCCAATTTCATTTATTTTTCCCCCAAAAATCCCCCTAATTTAGACGGATGATAAATCTATAATTATAGTTCTAAATGTAAAAATCATGCGAGACCAAAAACTGAAAAAGAAAGAGAAATAAAAAATCTATTGTTTCCTTATGAGTGAGTGAAGAATTATAACAATGAAAATTTCGCGCGCGCTGTCAAATTGAATGGCACAACCAAACTAACAACCAACACCAACACAAATCTTCACAAAATTTTTGAATCAGCGGATAATGGTTATTGTATTTTGTGATAAAATCATTTAACTTACTACAAGCATTTATACTCCAGAGTGCAAAAGTTATTTTTGTGTGGAAAACGGCTGTAATATAGGTGCGCTGAAATGGACGACCCTATGATTGATTTCGAGATGGTTACACCAGATTTTTGGAGTGCTAACGAACAAGCATGTAAGGAAAGGCTTCTAAAACTGCCAAATTGGTCTAAGGTATAACAGAACTTCATTAATATAGAGCTATACTTATAATAATTTGACCTCTGTGTAACCTTAAGCTGTATGTCTCCTACAAGTTCTACAATCATAATAAGAGTACCTACATACATACATATACTTCATATAATATTATGTAGTAAGTACGTATATTTAATAAATAAAATACAATCAAAGAACAGTACTTAAAAATTTAGAGTAAATTGGGAAAATGAATATTTAATATTAATTTATAAATGAGTTTGATATTCTAAGATAAAGTGAGTTATTGTGATGTCATGTGAGAAACAACACTGTCAAGGCTGGCACTAAATTTCAATTATGAACCATTCTGTTACTGAGGAAGTGGTGTGCCGAAACTGTGTTATTTGGTGTACAAATGATTTATTGCTGACCATCTTTCTTTCAGATACCGCTAATAAACTCAAATGCCTCCCACAATCTCTCCGACGGTACTTTAGTGCGGTTCCGAGGAATGATCCAAGACATGCACAACCTTGAGTTTTACTTTGAAACGTTTGAGGTCCTTAACACAACAACCAATGAGATCAAAAATAAAAGTGGAAAATACAAAGATACTGCAAATATTTTGGTAAGATTTACGGTAGCGGTGTGGTACTTCCAATTTTTGGTAGGATAACAACATAACTTTCATAAAAGAATTATATTACCTTTCAGGAAAATGAAAAAATTAATTATGCCGAAAATCTTATTAGTGGACAACGCCATACCATGGTTGTCATCTCCATACCTGGCCTCAGTAACTGGGCGCAAAAAATAGAAGACAGACACAACTATTTAAAGCACTTAAATCAACCAAACACCTCGAAAAGGTTAAACACTCTTTTGAAATTGAAACGAACCTATGATGAAACTGAGGAATACTTCGATGCTATGGAAGTGGTTGATGATGAAGTAGAAGTGCCTGTAACGGATAAAAATGCTGATGTTGTTTCTAATGTGGTGTCGAGGGAGCATTTACTGAATTTTCCATTGCCAGATGTGCCAAGCAAGTCTTGTATTGTAAAGGTAAGATTATATATTTTCTAAATCTGTACATGCTTACTTTATTTTATACAAATATCAAAGAGAGATTTTAAATATAATATTTCAACTAACTTATGAGTGTCTTTTGTAAAATTCATAGTTATTACTGCTAATTGGTCAAAATGAGCCCAAACTCCATCAAGCTACTGTTATTTACTGAGGAGTTCCATTATTTAGACGGCCTCCGTGGTGTAGTGGGTGATGAGCCAAGAGCTAAGCATGAGGTTGCGGTTTCAATTCCCGCATTAGAAAAGATTTGTGTATTGTATTTGCTGAGTCTGGTTTGTAGGACCATGGTCCTCGTAATTCCAGATTTTCTAAATACGGGTAATCCTAGTTAAGGGACAGAATTTTAGTTAGTGACAATTAATAAGAAAAAATTACCTTCTGTTTCCAATATCAGATCAGCTTGCTGCAATAAATAATTCAAACTGTCATAACCAATGATTGGCAAAGCTGCAGAAAAGTACCTAATATAATGCAAAACTACTACAGACTTTAACAATTGATAATATAAGCTAAACCTATATTACCTTCACAGATCTATGAAGAAAGTGATAATCTCAAGGTAAATGAGATGGTAGAAGTGGTTGGTTTCCTATCCGTAGACCCGGCCCTCTCTGGCGAGGTCCAACCAAAGAAGAACTCTCTGGTGGAGCCCGAAGACGAGTCGGACTTAGAGGCTATCACTCACAACCCTCCACCTAGCCTGGTGCCGAGAATACATGCTGTGTATGTGAAAAAATTGGAGCATTGCAATCCACTGGTTCAAGATGAGTTTGATCAAGGTATTAAAAAACATAATAAGCCATAGTAGCCTGAGCCTGTCCACCTCCTAAGGACAGGGTCATGAGTTCAAATTCCAGTGTGGGCACGTAACAATGTGTTTCTTCTAAAACTTATCAACTTATCAGTATCACATGCGTTTCAGTGAAGGAGAACATAATTAGGAAACCCATACACCCCTGAATTATTTTGGGTGTATGCAATTCACCAATCCGGACTGGGCCCGTGGTAGATAGTAGCCTAATCCATAGGCCTAGAGATTATGCTCAGTAGTTGGCTGATGTGGGTTAAGGCCCTTTTCAGGGCCACAATATGTATCATAATAGTTTATCTATTGGATAAATATTATGTTTCTCGGATTTAATACGAGATAGCTTTATAAGCTAATTTACTATTATTATTATAATAATAAATGATGATGATGAATAAAATACCAACTCTAAATGCATTTACAATTCTCAAGACTCAAGACAATGCTCAGTTCCTCCCCCATGCTCAGCTCAAATCAAAAATCTTCACTTACACATTCATGTCATGTTTCATATAATTTTTCATCTTTATTTGTCTTATGAGTGGCCACTCATGATAGTAAACTGACTATCTCCATATTCTTGCAGAAGCAGTATTACAAGAAGCCAAATTAGCCAGGAGACACCTTCTCAAAGCCCTCACTGAGATATTACTGGGAGATGAATTAGCTGCGGAATACGTAATCTGTAATCTCATTGCTTCCGTGTGAGTACACACTTCAATATATAGCTTATGTTATAGCTAGCTATTCTTTTTTCTCTATAGTTCTATGACCAAACAGAGCAATATTTACTGATCTAAATGGTCTTCCATCTCATTTGGCCACTCATTACCGAGGTCTATAGATTTCTCTGTCTACGATTCTAGATTCCTATGGTATGTGGTAGAGTGAGTGGGACGCAAACTAAACTGGTGGCATGAACTGCACTGAAAGGGAGGTGATAAGATTTACTATTGAGCAGTGTCATCCCTGTAACTTCACACCAGCCATGAGGGTTGAATTCCACATCAATCAGTTTTATATTTTCACAGTTACCAACGTCAAGATGTGCTCGTACTTGGCCAGTGCTGTATTAACATCACCGATCTGCCGACCAACAAGTACCCTGATTATGCCCAACGGTTGTACGACATCCTCAAGCTGTTTCTCAACAAGAGTTATTACTTACCACTTACCATCGACAACTTAAAAACACTCAGTTTCAAGCCTAAGTAAGTAATTGTTAGACCCAATCTGTTCAAGCACTGTTGCCAAGGACATTAGGATCGACCCAAACTTTAAGTAGAAATTGACTCGCCAAGTAAAATGGATAGATCTATGTAAAGAGCATAGAGAGTATCAATGGGACTGCCATAAATGTGGCATGGGTGGACCCATAAGAAAAGGTGAAATCTTCCAAGAACCTTGCATATGCGCTATACTTGTGACGTAATTTGAAATGAGTTAAGTTTCTTTGTTTATCTAATGAGATAGAGCTGGCCTCTAGTGTCCGAGATTGTCAGGCAAATCTGTAAACAGAACTGTGACCGTCTACACTGAATATAGACAAGGGCTGCGGCATTATTTCGTGAATCCATAACAACTCGTCCACACTTGTGATTTGTTACGGTCGTGGTCTGTTTTACTTTTTTTTTTTTTTTTTTTTTTAATCTTTTTTATTTGTAAGGAGTTTTGTCATTATTGACAATGCCACTCCCGTAAATTATGTCTACAAATCTAAACTAAACAGATTTCACAAATATTGAGTAGAGTTGGACCAGAATCTCAGCTTCATGTGACATAGGTGAAGCCAAGATGCAATTGCAGCCACCCACATCATTTATATTGCACTGCAGTGTTCGCCGTTGAGCTTCGCTCCGCACACACTCATTCAACACGTGATAGACATCTTCTATGGTGCCACAAACTGAACAATTTGGCGAATTCGACTTCCCCATCAGGTGTTTAAACTTGTTGCTCGGAATGTGTCCAGAACGAAGTCTGAAAAGCGCCACAATATATTCCCTTGCCCTCTCAGCTGTATCGAACCATGGGTAACGAGGAAGTTCACACTGTATTGTCTTGTACCAAATACCTTTAGATCGCGACCGCTCGTCAAAATACTCCTGCCAATTTTCGCGGCACATTTCTTTAACTTTCTTTAGAACCTCACTTTGTAGTGGTAAACAATCGTATGGAATTCCGTCACTAACCGCTTCCTTTGCCGCTTGGTCCACTTCCTCGTTACCCATGATACCGATATGAGAAGGTATCCACTGGATGACAACAACTTTGTTTGTGGAGCGAATTTTATAAATACTGTCTAATATGGAATAGGCTATCGGGTATCCTCGAAGATTCGAGGTTAGCCGAGCCAAATGTTGGAGCGCACTCTTTGAATCTGATAGTACCACGAAGCACTGTTCATTCAAAGACAGTATATATGACAGCGCTTCAGATATTGCAATTAACTCACTGTGCATTATAGAAATATTTTCGTTTACTCTAAATTTTGCTCTTATGTCTATTTGTGGATCAAAGAATGCAGCTCCAGATACGGAATCTTCTTTAGAACCGTCAGTGAAAATCATGTAAAATGGATCATATTTCACATTTAGATATGCAGTACAATGGTTGCGAAGCTCGATTGTACTATACGATTTCTTAGAGAAGCCAATTCCCTCAATGTCGCATACAATACTCTGAGACAAATCGTAACTGCTTATCCATGAGTCTAGGGTGTAGATATGTAGCTTTGGCCATGATTGTACAGATTGATCCTCATATTTTTTGCAAACAACTACTAGCAAGGGTGTCTTTTTTCGTCTCCAGTAATTATTGCCACAACTGAGGTTACTTAACTCCTCTATCACTTTTGTAGTTACATTATCACTAAAAGATCTTGATCTTAGCCAAAATTTACCAGCAAGATACAGTCTGCGAACACATAGTGGTGACAGGCATAGTTCTGCCTCCATAACGTGAATCGGTGTGGTCTTGACAAAACCTCCAATAACCCTCATAGCCTGATTTTGCACCCTATCCAACTTACAGAGATGACTTTTTGCACTTACATCATATAAAAAGTTGGCATAATCAAGTCTGCTTCGAATGATTGATATATATAATCGTCGGAGATGCTTTGGATGAATACCCCAGTTTGAGCCTGCAAGTACTTTAAATAAATTCAAATATTTCAGCGTTTTGTCCCTAATTTCGTTTACATGCTTACCCCATTTTAAATGATTGTCCATCCATAAGCCCAAATATTTCACATTATCCACCTGTTGTATACATTCATTCTTGAGATTTAAAAGAACACTACTTGTATTTCTACATCGCGTAAACAAAATAACTTTGGTTTTCCTGTGAGAAATAGTCAATCCTAGTTCCTCCACCAAAGCACTCAATGCATTTAAGGCAATTTGTACCTCACCAACGGCACACGATATTTCTTTACGGCAGCTGTACAGCACAAAGTCATCCGCATACTGCGATATGTACACGTTGTCAATACTTCGACAGATCTTAATAGTTGCGACATTAAATAGTAGAGGAGATAACGGATCACCCTGCGCTATTCCAGTTCCCGTCGTGCGCCTAAGTATAACATTATTACCCAGTTGGATTGTCAAAACTCTTGAGTGGAGAAAACTCCATAAATACCTACATAGTAAGGCTCCTACACCAAGACTATCCAAAATATTTAAAAGACCACATAGATTTACATTGTTATAAGCGCTCTCAATATCTATGAAGCATCCCACCGTGGCAGAACCCTGAGCAAAACCGGCCTGTACATGACTAACCAATCTGGATAAATTATCCAAGCATGATCTAGCACGCCTAAAACCAACAGTCTCGTGAGAAAAGCAATCATTCCTTTCCAAATACCACTCGAGCCTGCGTGTAATAATTGTATGGAATACCTTACATGTACAGGAAAGCAATGCTATGGGTCTTATGCCAGATGGCGGACCACCACTTATTCCCGATTTCGGTACAGGAACTATTTTGACGCTTCTCCATTGTACAGGAACGAAGCTCGACTTCAAGAACCTATTGTACAACGAGGCCAATATATGTCTACCACTCTGAGGAAGATGTTTAATCATAGAATATGAAATGCCGTCATCACCTGGTGCGGTATCAGATTTCTTGATGCAGTTATTTAGTTCCTGTACAGAAACCGGCGCACATAGTTGAGAGTTTTCTGAGGTGAAATAAGGGATATCTGGTGACACA
Source organism: Campaea margaritaria (assembly GCA_912999815.1). Lineage (NCBI taxonomy): Eukaryota > Metazoa > Arthropoda > Insecta > Lepidoptera > Geometridae > Campaea > Campaea margaritaria. Next base: position 9,693,254 of record OU538801.1, read on the forward strand.
TAATCTGGTGCTAAGGCACTTATTAAGGATTCAGCATTATCACGATCTATATAAGTTCTTGTTGATTTGTATCCCTTAAGCCACCTCATTCGGCTCCACATTTCACTCGAAGTAGTAACACTGCTGATGTTACTACACATATCTTGCCATGATTTATATTTCTCACGACGAATGACCGACTGAGAGGCATTTACTTTACCTTGCAAGGTTGTCAAGTTATCTGGTGTAGGATTTTTCCTGAACTTGGCCAGAGCCCGACGACGTTCCGCGACACTTCGTGACAATTCTTGGGACCAATATGGCTTCGGAGTGAATTTAGTCTTTCTAAGAGGGTTTTCACACATCTTAGTATTTGGAATATGTTGGTCGGCCGATCTATTTAAAATCTCCATAAAACTATCGTATGCGTTTTGATGATCTGTAGGAGGGTCGTAATAAGTTAACTCTTCTTTTATCTTATTCTCATATCCTAGCCAATCAGCGTTTTTAAAATTCCTACGTTTTCTGACTGAACTAGCATTTGCAATGTCTATCTTGATTTTAATCATTAAGTGGTCACTCCCCAAATTCTCATTAATCACTTTCCAGTTAAATTTGAGGGCAATATCAGTAGAAGCTAAAGAAACATCGGGAGACGTTCTTTGAACTAAGCCATTAACAAGTTTTAAACGTGTAGGGGTGCCATCATTAAGAGAGATGTAATTACTATCTAACATTGAGTCAAATATCTGTCCTCCTCTAGTATTAAGTTTGGAAGACCAGTTAGGATGGTGACCATTCAGATCTCCCGCAATGAGGGATTTTAGACTCAACTGGGAAAACATTTGCTCCCAATCTCTGGCAGTAGTTCTAACTGACGGAGGACAGTAAACTGAGATGATATTCTCCAAATGGTCGCAGTTTATAAGTTTAACATAATCTATTTCTATTTGTGGGTTCGACCTATTAATAGTGCATAGTTGAGCTTTTACCGTCCAATGGGTCAGTATAGCTACCCCACCATATCCGTCACTACGATCAGATCTGAATGTGTTATACCCACTTATTCGGAAATTTGTGTCCGGCTCGAGCCAAGTTTCACTAATGAGTGCTATATGTATTTTTTCCTGATTTAGTAGTGCCTCAAACTCAGCTCTTTTCGGTCGTAGGCTTTGCGCATTCCACTGTAGTATGTTAACTACTACAGTGGAATGCGCATTATGTCCGTTGAATAGTTGTGAGGGCCTGCTATCCATACTTATTTAAAAAGTTAAAACAAGACCAATCTGACAAGTAGTAAACAACAAAAGATACAATCCCTTCCAAAACAATACGCATGCAGCTGCTAATCTTTTCTTCCCAAGAGATGTTGTTTTCAAGCACTTTCTCCTTAAGCTTATTCAACAGTACTTTCCAAGATACTACTTCTTTTCTTCTTGTTCTTTCTTCCGTGGTTGGTTCTTCTTGGCTCTTGCTTCCATTTTTACCGGCTTCTGGTGCGGTATCCAACTCCTCACTTATTATTGTGTTGTAGTTTTCTTTTCTATTCTTCTGTTTACTTCTCTTTTTCTCTTTATCCGCTTTACCTTCAGTTTCTTTTACAACCTCTGCATACGGTACCGCTGTGCTATTTGATGCAGGCGAAGGTGGTTTTACTCGTGGGTTTTCCTTTGGTCTTGAGATTACGGGAGAGCTAGGCTCGATCGGTGCTGGTTCAGCCGGGGTGTATATAACAAGAGCTCTTTTGTAGGAACAGTTGTACTCTGACATCAGCTCGCGGATCCTCTTTTCTTTGATAAAGACTGGACAGATTTTTGCCAATGCCATGTGCTTCCCCCCACAGTTGTTGCACGTAAACTCAGTTTTTTCGCAATTTGAGTGATTATTCCCACATTTTGGGCAGACAGCTTTATTAGATGGGCACATTCTGAGTGAATGCCCATACCTCCAGCAGTGTGAGCACTGTGTCACTGGGTAAATATAAGGGTCAATGCTTACTCTCGCCTCAAAAATAAAGACATGTGCAGGCAAGTATGATCCTTTAAAGCATACTCTTACGCACTCACTTACTTCCCAGCGACCGTCAAAAGTATTCCTGCGTTTAAGCCTTTTTACTCCTATTATTAGTGTCTCACAGCCCAAGCTATCGAAAATTTCCTCCTCAGTAAGGTCTAAGTCTATGTTCTTAATTACTCCGTAAGTTTGGTTGACCTCGAAAGTTTTTTGACATTTAAAGCCATTCTCATTAAACTTCTTACAGTTTATTAGTTTATCGGCACTTTCTTCCTTGCTAAATTGTATTAAAACCTTAAAAGAGTTGAGATACTTAATCCGTATAACATCTTGAATTCTTTGTTCTTTAAGAGTTTTTGCTAATCCAAACTGCTTAGGTAATTTCTCCGTGCCAGTTAAGCTCACTTCAATGCTATCTTCTGGTATTCTCGTTAAATCATCTATATCAGTTGCTCGAGCGAAAAGCTTGCCTTTCCGCCCCACGGTCGTCCATAATTCCTCCTGGTCAACACCTCTGTTTCTCTTGTTCGGTCCTTTTTTTCCCCTCAAATCACAACTTGTCTCCACACAATCCTCCATATCCATTATACTTTCTCGACTCTGTGTCATTTCTCCGTACTGGTGCATCAATATAGCTAAATCATTCGACTCCTCGTTCTCAATAACATTAGATTGTTGTTCGGTGCTATCCATTAGGAGATAAGCGCATCGTAAACAATGCACTCAATAGTGCGCGGAGCGAGCTACTCGGACCGGTTTTAAATCGAGCGAAACACGCGTCGTACGATACGCGGCGCCCGCGCGCGACTGCTGTTTTACTCTTTAACAATTTTGTTCTACCCTCATTACAGAAAAGACTATGTCTGCAACCGTCTCACAAGCGGCATCCTTCAACTGAGCAAGCACACAAATCTGATCATAGATGAGACTCAACTACAACAGGGACAGATAAACGGACCTGGAATCTTCAACATAGAGTCTTTGGAGAGACTGATAAAGACTCAGAAAGTGGAGTACGACTTTGAATATTACAAGATGGAGTTTGACACAGATGTATCGGTGCTCATATTGTCAGAGGGGAAAAGTTTGTTACCGGTAAGTTTTTAAGCCTATTTCATAACCACCCATATATGCCCAATGTTGAGCAAGAGCCACAATCCACAACAGGGCTCTGGTCTGGATTGGTAAAGCATATGTTTTTATAATAATTTTTGAGCATATAGGATTTGTATGTTCCAGTGTGACTACCAAGTCCCCCTGAGGCCAGAACAGTCATCAGTCGAGATATTTGAAGCCATAGTGGAAGCCACAAAGTACTATTTGAAGGAAGACATCATGAACCTCATTAGGAGATACCTGACGCATCTTAAGCTCGTCAAGTACACGATTAGCGAAGATTTAAAGGTATACTATACATACATTTGATAAGATCTAACCAAAGGTCACATTCAGCTAACTTAAGAAAAAGAATGGAATGTGGTTGTGCTGTGGACACGGCCGTATGCTTTACCTGAAAATGTCAACATCCTGGGTTCCTCGAGTCAAAATTTATTCTAAACGTTAGCGATACGACCGCAAAATGGCGGCGCTTTCCCCTGCATCCCGTGCGATTCGTCTAGCTGCAACACCAAACTATCCCCGGATTTCGTTATCATTGCCTCCCACCATGGAAGTAAAAATGCTTATTCACGCCTCCCAAGAGCTGGAGACTACTTAAGTGTTACTAGCATTAACATTTTAATGTGTCTTTGCAGTTTGTTGAAGAAGACTTCATAGAGATGCGTTCCAAAGTCGACCAAAGACACCCGGTGACTGGAGACGACCTGCACCGCCTGCTGGTGCTAGCGCGGCTCGTCAGTCTCTCCAGGGGTCACGACACGCTCACCAAGGAATGCTGGGACATTACCAAAGACATGGAAAACGAGAGGTTACAGCGAATCAAGACTAGGGAGGAGTATATTTTAGACCATGGACCTTTGTTCTAAACGTTTCTACTGCAAACCACATTTATCAAGTGATTTTTGCCCTTCTGTAAGTCTAACCATATTGTATGGGTATAATACTATGCATTTTTTAAAGGCATAAATGTGATTAGAATTTTTACTCTGGAGCTCTGGTTTTTATTTCCTATACAAAGATCTTTTTCTGGAGAATTTACATGTCCTCAAAAAGTTTTTTTTCCCCGGTAATTTTCTATAGTCAGATAACTCATGAAATGCTTTCCACATGTTTGTCACATCTTCCTTGTAGTTGTCGTCGTGTAGGAAAAACTGTTAGAGAGAGAGGTAAGAATAAAAGAGCATGCAACATGTTATTTTTATGGAATGATTCGACTTATGTATTGTTTTTTCATTTTGTTCTATTATATATAAAATAGATAGATAGATAAACTCTTTATTGAAACACCCCAGAACAAAGAAAACTTAAAAAGTAGAACAAAACAAATTTTGCAATTAGTGTCACAATGGGCGGTCTTAATAATGCAACAACACAATAATATAGTTATTGATAACAATAATTTTAACGTAGTAACTAGTGATGTAATATAAATATTATTGATTATATAAATCGATTCATTCGATTAAAAATTAAAAAGTGCTCTGTGGAGACTAAGTTCACTCAAATAATTTATTGCAAGTAGGCATAAAACAATTTATTAATGAAGTTTAGTTAATGGCCGCTTTAAATAATTATGCTACTCTCTAGTAGTGCTTTTGTTCAACTGGATAGGAAAGTGCTTTATGTTATAACATAGAATAGAAAGCAAGTAGAATCGTAAAAGCGTTTCCACTAAAGAAAGCACTCTCCTAAAATATTCTGCTAAAGAATTGAATATTGTGAACCGGCAGTTAGTTAGTTGTTAGTTAGTTTTGTTTCTCATGTTAGTTTTTTATTGTTACTTAATTATGTGTTTTTAAGGTTAATTTATTTATTTATTTATTTATTTATTTTGGCACACATAACAGAACACTCAGTATAATATTGCTAGAAAATATGTACAATTAGTTTAGTGCTGGACAGTGTCCCAAAAGATGCGTACACAGCATGACAGAAATTTGAAAACGAAAAAAAAAAAACAAAAATAAAAAGAAAGAAAAAAAACAAAAATAAACAAAAATCTTTGAAGATAAAATTATACAAGATTACAATTATGACTTAAAATTATTGATATTAAACTTATAATAAGACAATACAGACGCTGGGGGTGCGGGCCAGGTAACCTCCACGAGTGCCCGGCTGTTGTTCGTCCCTCTTGATGCGTTGCATCCGGAGGGAAGGGCAGCAGCTGGGACGGTGCACCCTGGGGTTCGGTCAGCAATTCTAGGGGAATTGGTGGCCGTAGCAAATAACCTGGCGAGAAGAGGTCCTTCGCGTGTCCCTCTTATCAGCAGAGGGCACAGCGAGGGACCAATAACGGGGACTTTTGGGCCGCGGATCGGGGGGTCCAACGCCCAAGTCTAGAAGTCCCGAGCTGAGGTGCGGCCCGTGTGTTCCGGGACGCACCCAGCGGAGAACGAGGCCAAAGCCTCAGGAGGCGAGCCCGAGAGGGCGGCCGCAGAGGTGGTTGCGGAAGCGCCAATCGTACCCGCGACCACCTCCATAATGCGGAGAGGAGAACACCCCGGGGTTTTAGTGGGTAAACCCCGTCAGACCGCGTTCTGACGGGGGAGTCCCACATAACCAACCCCCCCCCCCCCCCCGGGCCGGGTGGTATGCCTAATGGATTTCCCCGGGTATTTCTTTTTTAAATTTATATAGGTTGTCATTAAAGATATCTATGTCGTTATTATGACTGGCAATGAGGTCGTTGTATTGGCGACACATACGGACAATGGGATTGTAAAATGAAGTATTATTAGTATAAACCTGTAGAGAAAAAATGTTTAAGTGAGGATGGCGTCATCTAGGTCTTATGTTGAAATTTATGAGAGACAGAAGAGTTAAGGTTATTTTCTATCTTCTCAATCACCCCCACATTTATTTGCGTATATTTCTTCGTAAAACTTAGTCCTCGCTGGGTAGACATCGTATTTCATATATGGTTTTACGTCTATGACGAAGCAAGCTGGGCCCGCAGGGCCAGCCTCGGTTATTGGTTCCCACTTTGTTGAAATTAACTCTTCTGTTTCTGGATTAGGATCTCTGAAATAAAAAGAGCCCTTCTGTCATTGGTTTTTTATTGAACTAGCTGCGCCCCGCGGTTTCACCCGCATAGTTGCTGTTCCCGCAGGAATATGGAGATCAAATATAGCCTGTTACTTGCTGTCAATGTAGCTTTCCATTAGTAATTTTTTTTTTAAATCGGTGCAGTAGTTTAGCCGAAACCTTACATATTTCCATAAATACTTTCATCCACTATATTAATTTTACCCCTCAAGCTAAATTTTTACAAACTTTGAATGCTAAATTTATTTATATCTAATCAAAAGCCTAAAAAATAAATGTCAAGCTTCTAGCTTCAAAAATGACGAAACTTCCATACAAACTTTCATCCCCTATTTCAAACCCTTACAATGCTTATTTCGCATTAAAAAGTACCATATGTCCTTTCTTAGGCTCTAGACTATCTCTGTACCAAATTTCATTTCAATCGGTTCAGTAGTTTAGGCGTGAAAAAGCAACAGACAGACAGAGTTACTTTCGCATTTATCTCGCTTCGCATTAATTTCGCTCTCGCATTTTAAGTAGGAATGAGATACTAGTGCCAGTCTCTGGTGTCAGAGTAGATGTACTTAAATGTCTTTTTGAGTGTAAATTTAAAAATGCAAACTGGCCGCTAGCATAGGGTCATGTTAATGCCACTACTATATCAATGTTTATGTAGTAGATAGGTGCCTAGTTAATTTCTACATACCCATACTTTGCAAAGTTGGTCCAAAGTTCAAGATATATTTGTTTAAAGTATTTATCAGTCTCAGAAAGTTCATACGTCAACTTATCAGATTTTATCAAGTAACCAGCATCGTCACCATGGCAGACACCTTTCCTTTCTATGCCAAAACACTTCTTAATAAAATTCAAAGAACCGTCATAGGCAAACTCGTAGAAATAAACAGGATTGCAGTGCTTGGCAATGAGCATAGCTGCTGTGTAAACTGCGCCTACAAAATCAGCGTCACCAAAGAAATCTATCGTAAACGCATCAGCCTCAGTGAAAGTCTTCTCTCCTTCTAAATATATGTCTCTCAGTCTAACTTCCAATTCAGTTCTCTCATCATCATCCACTTTGAACGGGAAGTAGTCTAAGAATGTCTTTTCAATCATTAACTTCTCCAGAATATAGCCACCGTGTATCTCCATCATAAGACCCTCCCGTGTGCATATGCCGGTAATGTACGGAACTTGTGTAAATTCTCCGTTAGCAAGCATTTGGTATGTAGATTTACTAATAAACGGTTCCCAATCCGAAGGATTCTCAATAGTGGGAACAAATCCAAACTTAACTGTTCCTCTTATCTTACTAGCCCGCATGGCGGCTACTGAAGATATTATCAGCTCTTCTATTGGCATATCTTTTAAATACTTGAAAAGTTCTTCATCGTCAGTTATTGTTTTTCCGTTTGCTTCAGGTACCTTGTAAGCTAATTCTTTAATATGTCTGTTTTGTGCCCAGTGCATCAATGAAGATCCAGACTGTGAGATAGCTTTCTGGAACAAGCCTTTAGCTGTGGGGGATAGAAGGAGATACTCAACAGATGCACCTCCCGCACTGCCTCCAAATATAGTCACATTGTTAGGGTCTCCTCCAAAGTTTGCAATGTTCTTCTGCACCCATTTGAGAGCTTCAACCTGATCTCTCATTCCCATATTTCCAGGGGCTTCTTTTCGGTCTAGTGATAGAAAACCAAGGATGCCAACTCTATAGTTAAATGACACCAATATAACACCTTTTTCGATGAGAAAATCTGGGCCAGTATGTGCGCTGTTGGTTCCATCGCCTTCTACAAATCCGCCTCCATGGAGAAGTACCATTACAGGTAATAAGGGTGAATCATCTTCTAATAGTTTTGGCGTGTAGACATTAAGGAACAGACAGTCTTCGTCTCCCACTACTGTACGGGTTGCTCTGTCTATTTGGGGACAAATATTACAATCTTTTGTACCGTCCCTCTCGCCTTCCCAAGCTTCTGGTGGTTGTGGCACCTAAAACAGAATTCAAATTAAATTAAAGTAATTATATTGTAGTAAGCGGTGATAGCCTAGTGCGAGAACGTCTGCCTTCTAAGGAGAAGGTCGTGAGTTCGAAACCCAATGCGGGCGTACCAATGTGTTTATGTAAAAAGCATTTTGTGTAGGTACGTAATTTAATTATCACTTGCTCTTCGGTGAAAGAAAACATCTCGCGAGGAAACCCACATACTTACCCGAGAATTATTTCGGAGGTTGATACGTTATCTAACAATCCGCACCGGGCCCCCGTGGTGGATTATGGCCTAACCCTCTTCAGGAAAGCGAGAGCTGACCCGTGCTCAGCAGTGGGTTGTTGATGACTTGATGACTTACCGAAAACCTCAGTTTACCGAGCGGTGGCTTTGCGTATGGTATTCCTTTGAAGCTGTAGTAATTTACATCGTTATCACTTTTCGTCACTTTTCCCTTTAACATGCCTTGCTCAGTATTCACTACTTGTGCAGGACCGCACCCCTATCCGGCTCGATGGACAAATGTGCAAGACCGCACCTTTGTCCGGCTCGATGGATAAGAATGTGCAGACCGCACCGTTGCTGGATTGGAAGGAATCGCGAAGTAAAAGGCTTCTCGACTGTAGAGTGTTCTTTATTGCTCACTACCACGGCTATTTCACTACTGACTATTCACTTTACGAAGGCTGTTTTATCACTGACTGTTCACTGTACGAAGGCTGATTGAATACTGCGATACATTTCAAAAATCGGTCCTATATTTATATAAAACTAAAGCTTATCCCTAATTGGTGGGATGACGGCGGCCAATCACAAGGCCGCTTTATCGGCGTTGCGTCCCACTCTCGTAGTCGTGCTGTCCTTTTCTCGCACTCGTTCTATGTGTCATGGCGAGCGACGTCCCACTCTCATAGTCGTGTTGTCCTTTTCTCGCACTCGTTCTATGTGTCATGGCGAGCGACGTCCCACTCTCATAGTCGTGTTGTCCTTTTCTACGTACTCGTTCCGCACTCCCTGTGGTACGCACTATGTGCTATGGTTAGCGACGTCCAGCACATCTCTCCCTCCGTGCAACGATGTTGCACCTTATTCCGGTGCTGTCGCGACTCCTCCTACTGGCAGGACTATGAGCTTCCTGACTGGTCTCCGCAGCACACCTCCCTTTGTCTTGATATCGACGGTCCGCACGACGTTATCTGGCCCCGGGAATGTGGCAATGACCTTGCCTCGGACCCACACATTGCGAGGTAGGTTCGCGTCTGTTAGTTGGACCAGGTCTCCAACTTGCACTGCAGGTCCTCGTCCATGGGGCTCCCTCCGGTTTTGAAGTTCCGGCAGGTACTCGCGCATCCATCTGGTCCAGAATATGTCTGCGAGTCTTTGTGCGGCGCGCCAGCTGGATCGTGTGATGGTATCCTTGTCGTCGAAGTTTCCCGGCGTCGGTACTCGTCCAGGTCCACCGAGCAAAATATGATTTGGTGTCAGCGCCTCGGGGTCGTCCGGGTCAACTGACACGTGTGTTAGGGGTCGGCTGTTTACAGTATATTCGACCTCTGCCAGTAAGGTTGAGAGGACTTCTTCTGTAGGATGTCTTTCGTGCAGAGTTGCCGTTAGTGCTGTCTTCACTGATCGCACCATTCTTTCCCAGGCGCCTCCCATGAATGGCGCTCCAGGAGGGATGAATCGCCAAGAGATGGTCCGCTTCGCTGCCTCTTCTGCCGTCGCTTCGTCGATTGCTTGTCGTAGCTCCTTGTCCGCCGACTTCAGATTGGTCCCGTTGTCTGACCAGATCTGCGTAGGACATCCTCGCCGAGCGATCATGCGCCTAAGGGCCATAATTGCTGAGCTCGTACTGAGTGACGCTGCTACTTCCAAGTGGATTGCCCTTGTGGTCAGGCACGTAAAAATGGCCACATATCTCTTCTGACGCGATCGTCCGACAGTGACAGTTAGCGGGCCAAAGTAGTCTACTCCTGTATATGTGAAGGGGCGTTTGTGATGTGCCAGGCGGCATGGCGGCAAGTCACCCGTTCTTGGGTATGGTGGCATTCTGGTCTTCATTCTGCAATGTAGACATTGGCGTAGGATTGTGCGCGTTACGGGGCGCACACGCAGAATCCAATATTGCTGGCGACATTCGTTTATTGTCGCCTCGACGCCGGCGTGGTGTAGTCGACGGTGTACGTTCCGTATCCACAGCTTGATTGTCGGGTGGTTACCATCTACCACCTTAGGGCTTCGCACGTTCTCTGTTATCTGCTGTGTTTCTGCGATACGGCTTCTCAATTTCAGAATCCCGTCGACGTATTCTACACTGAGTTGATGAAGGCGACTTTCTTTATCGACAGGTTTTTGTTTCTTGAGGTTATCAATTTCTTTATGGAATGAATCTTCTTGAGAGGAGCGTATAAGTAACTCCTCTGCCGACTTCAGGAGCTCAGCTGTCATGGGAAGGAAACTTCTTTCTTCTGACTTGTTTCGTGTCCCGGTTCGATGTATCGTTCCTGTCTTGACGATGTTTCTTTTCCAATCTGGATCTGTCTTCGTGTTCGTTTTGCTTCTCCTGTAGTGGACTATTTCTCTCGAAGTTTTGCAGAGTTCTATAAATTGAAGAACTCTTGCTGTCGTGTAGCGAAGCCTCTCCCAGTTAGAGAATCGAGAGACTTCCGGTAGTCCATCTGAGAGTTTCTGTCCTCTGTCGGCGTTGACGTAATGTACCTTCTCTTCCGTTGTTCCTTCAGTCGTTGTCGATGATGCATTCTCCTTAGGCCAGGAGTCTTCGTTTTCATACAAGAAATCTGGGCCCTTATACCACCGATGTTCTTTGTCAAAGGATGTCGGTACATCTCTCGTCGCGTCATCGGCTACATTCAGTTTGCTCGGGACCCAGCGCCATTCATTCACTGTAGAGCTCTCTTCTAGAGCTGCAAGACGATGAGCCACGTATGGTTTGTACGAACGTGACCCAGTCTTCAACCATGTAAGAACTGTCTTGCTATCAGTCCAGAAAGTCTTAGATTCTGGTTTTCTCTCATGTTCTTTTATGACAGTTTCAGCTAGACGTGCGCCCATGACGGCGGCTTGTAGTTCCAATCTTGGAATCGAGGTAAGCTTCAGAGGTGCTACTTTCGCTTTCGCTAGTATGAGCGATATGCTAACTTCGTTGTTCGGGGCTACTGTCCTCCAGAACAGGACAGTGGAGTAGGCTGACTCGCTTGCATCCGTGAACACGTGCAGTTGTAGCGAGATGGCGTCGCTATAGTGTAGATACCGTCTCGGTATCGACACGTTGCGTAGATTTTGGAGGTTCAGAATCCAGTTCCGCCATTGCTCAGCCAGATTTTCATTGATTTCGTCATCCCAGCTCGTTCCTTGACGCCAGACTTCTTGAAGTAGTTGTTTCGCTCTAATGGTGACTGGTGATGCGAAGCCGAGAGGGTCAAAGAGGGACATGACTATCCTTAAGGCTTGTCGTTTCGTCGGTGTCTTGCCTTCTGTCAGTGGTGGCGGGATTTTCTCGAGGTTGAGATTGAAAGTCAGCTCGTCTGTCTCGGGCTTCCAGATCAGTCCGAGTACTCTCTCCGTTCTCTCTTCTGACTTGTAGAGTTCTGTTCCTTCTTTTGCTTCCTCTTCGCCTAGGGCTTTTAGAAGTAGGGGTGAGTTCGACTTCCATTGTTTGAGTTCGAAACAGGCTTCTTTGTGTATACTTCGTACGTCAGTGGTGATACGAATCGCGTCTTCCAGGTTCTTGAAACTGTCCAGGTAGTCATCCACATAGTGTTTATGTACGATAGCTGCTGCGGCTTCTGGATGGGTTTCTTCGTATTTCTTGGCGTTTAAGTTTTTGACGTAGATGGCAGTCGATGGGGAACTTGATGCTCCGAAGATAAGTGAAGTCATTCTGTATTCTTCTGGAGGTTGATTGTCGCGACGATTTCTGCGCCACAGGTATCGTAGCGCATCTCTATCTTCTGATCTGAGCTTGATCTGCATAAACATTTCTTTGATGTCTGCTGTCACTGCGATCGCATGTTGTCTGAATCGCATGATGACGCCAGGCAGGGACTGGAGTAGGTCCGGTCCCTTGAGTAGCACGTCGTTGAGAGCTACTCCCTTTGTCTTAGCTGCAGCGTCATGGACGATTCTCAACTTTTCTGGTTTCATGGGATTTATAACACCGAAGTGTGGTAGGTACCAGGTTTTATTCTGTGCCTTTGTCTTCGGTGCAACCTCAGCATAGCCCTTTGCTGTCAGGGCTTCCATCTGCTGGTTATATTTCTCTTTCAGGTGTGGATCGCGATCAAGCTTCCTTTCGATGTTGAGAAGTCGCTTCAGCGAGTTCTCGTAGTTATTAGGCAAATTTACGTCATCCGTTTTCCACAGAAGAGCGGTTTCATATCTTCCTTCTGAGTGGACTGTATTCTTTTTCAAGATACGTGTGGCTTGCTCTTCTGGGTCGGATTTCGGTCTGTTCGGGTTGATGCAGAGTGCATCCATGGCGAAATATTGTTTCATTAGTTCTTCGAGATTGTCCTCGGCCGGTGTCTCTGTTATGTGAGAGACAAAATCGAAGCTTCTTCCTAGCGTGCGAGTGTGACTTCCGTGGAGTACCCAGCCCAGTGGCGTGAGGGATGCCACTGGTTGGTCTTTGCTTCCTCTTTTGGTCTTAGATGTCATCAGGAGGTGCCAGTTGTCTTGTCCAATTAGCATTTTTGGTTTTGCGTTCTTGTAAGTGATGATATTGAGTAAACCTCGTAGGTGTTTGCATTCCTCTATGCGCTCTCTTGACGCCTCCTGCGCTGACACGTGCAGGTTTTTAACCGTTCGGGCTTGTATTCGTTCTTGACGGTTGTTGAGTCCCTTAAGAGTGAAGCTGACTCTTCTCGACTTGGTTTCAGCGGTCTTCATTTCATTGATGGCTTCAATGTGGAGTGGATCGATCGGTCCTGTGGCGCCAATAGTGTTGGCAACGCTTTCATCGATGAGTGTCACCGTTGACCCATCATCCAGCAGGGCAAATGTGTCTACCGCACCAGCCGGTCCTGTCACTTGGACCGGGATTATTTTCAAGTAAGACTGCTTTCGTGTGGCAGTCCAGGCTGAGTTGATGGCTTCTGTGGCTCCTTTTTCGTCACTGATCTCTGCCCTCTCTTTTGCCTTCGAAGAATGCAGCATCTTGTGGTGATAATATTTGCACCCATCGATGCTGCAGTTCTTCGGTTTGCAGCTGTGAGTCTTGTTCCTGAAGCGGAGGCACCGAAAGCATAGATGTTTGTTCTTCGCGATGTCCCATCTTGCTTTTTCGTCTGCCTTCTTGAATTTCTCGCAGTCAACCGTAGTGTGTCCTGTCTCTTGGCAGACGGGACACGTCGTCGTGGATGTTCTTTCCGTGCTCGTATATATTTTCTGAGGGCGCCTTTGTTGTATCGGTTGCGTGTAGGCCCCCACCCTTTCAGGATCCGCGTATGGTCCGCACATTTCTGCCACTTCCTTCAAAAACTTCTCCAATTTCACCAGCTCTGCTTCTTCCCTTGGTAGTTTTGCTGCGAACTCATAATAGCGGAATCGTAGCATTGGGCTGAGTTTGTCCACCAAGATTTTGTTGGCCTCTGGACTATTCAAGTAATGGACATAGTTCAGCGCCTTTAGAGTGGACACGGCGTTCGTCACCTTGCTTGAGAAGATACAAATATCTCTCGGTGACTCGTTCAGGCGAGGCAGTGCCCGAAGTGCGTCCATTTCCATTATGGCGATTGACTCTGGTCTTCCAAATCTTGTTTCCAGGGTCTGCATCACTTGCCATGGGTCGGTGTTAGTGATTAACTGCCCATGGACGGCTTCTCTTGCCTTTCCCTGTAAGTTTCTTCTCAGGCGGTTGATGTTTTCAATTTGAGTAAACATCTTTTCGGTTTCGTGGTAGGCTGCACGGAATTGTAGCCAGTCTTCATGACAGCCGTTGAATCTTGGTAGCTCAATGAGCTTAGGCTGCTGTGCGGCTTTGACGGCGTGTGTGATTGCAGAAGCCAGTTGCAACATGTCGGATTGTGCACAGGCTCCCGTCGCTGCTTGCTGAGTGGCTGGTGGTGCTTCATAATATTTTCGTTGGCTCTCCGTTGCGGTGACTTGCTGCGGCGTAGGTCTATAAGGGTCACTTTCGATCACGATGGCTTGTGGCGGGGCGGGTTGATGTGGCTCATCTTCGATCGCCAGCATCGGAGGTTCTGTTTGTTTCAACCATGTGGTCACACGCACGTTTGCTTCTGCACTTGAGCACGCGGAGATGTCTTCATCGTCATCATCTGATTCCGCTGCTTCTACCATGGCAAGTTGAGCTATGGCATGCTCAACCCGAAGGCGTGCGAGCTCTTCTTTTGCTTTCGCAACTTTGATGGCCTTCGCTCTGGTTTTGACGGAAGCAGATCGCTTGCTCCCATCATTCTGTTCCGGTCGCTTGCCCTGGCTTGGTGGGCATGCTTCCTTTTGTTTCGTACTTCTTTCGGCTCTGGTCGGGGTGTCGTCTCGCCTGGGCATGGGCGGCGGGACGATATTTCGTAGAGCTTCGGTAGTCAGCCTTTCCAATGTTGGACGTTTCACGACTGGTCTCGCAGTTGTACCGGTGGCTTCAGTTACTACAGATCTAGCAACCGAAGCGTGGGTAGCCGCGGACCTGGCGGTGGAGGGTTCCGTCCTCGCCGTTGTCCCGGTGGCAGAGGTTTCCGCAGTCGTCCCGGTGGCAGAGGTTTCCGCAGTCGTCCCGGTGGCGGAGGTTTCCGCCGTTGTCCCGGTGGCGGAGGTTTCCGCCGTCGTCCCGGTGGCGGAGGTTTCCGCCGTCGTCCCGGTGGCGGAGGTTTCCGCCGTGGTCGTTGTTCCGGCGGATGAGGACGGCATTTCTCCCGACGATGGTCGACGTCCTTTACCCGTGGAGCGAGTGACCGGCATCACTGTAGGTCGATTTTCTTCACGTTTCTTCAAGATCCGGCTCGAAGGACCGAATGTGCAGGACCGCACCCCTATCCGGCTCGATGGACAAATGTGCAAGACCGCACCTTTGTCCGGCTCGATGGATAAGAATGTGCAGACCGCACCGTTGCTGGATTGGAAGGAATCGCGAAGTAAAAGGCTTCTCGACTGTAGAGTGTTCTTTATTGCTCACTACCACGGCTATTTCACTACTGACTATTCACTTTACGAAGGCTGTTTTATCACTGACTGTTCACTGTACGAAGGCTGATTGAATACTGCGATACATTTCAAAAATCGGTCCTATATTTATATAAAACTAAAGCTTATCCCTAATTGGTGGGATGACGGCGGCCAATCACAAGGCCGCTTTATCGGCGTTGCGTCCCACTCTCGTAGTCGTGCTGTCCTTTTCTCGCACTCGTTCTATGTGTCATGGCGAGCGACGTCCCACTCTCATAGTCGTGTTGTCCTTTTCTCGCACTCGTTCTATGTGTCATGGCGAGCGACGTCCCACTCTCATAGTCGTGTTGTCCTTTTCTACGTACTCGTTCCGCACTCCCTGTGGTACGCACTATGTGCTATGGTTAGCGACGTCCAGCACACTACTGGATATGACATTTTTTTTTAACTAAGTAGGTACAACAACGATAGGTGCCTTGTTACTCCTGTGGCTGCCGATGATGGTTTGTGGTAGAGTTAGATACGTTAGCTCCTTCATTACCTATGTATCTAGGGTACGAAAAGGGTAGGTGTAGGTACGTTTCAGTAAATGGTCACGTTCGTTCGCCCATGCATTGGCTGAACCTTGAACGATTTAAAATTCAAGACCTGAACGGATGGATTTAATGCCAGCACGCGGCCTTCAAGGTTAACCCAAATGGCCCATTTGTTTAAATAAAACAAAAGAATCCACAGAAAAGAGACCGCGTATATAATTATGATTGTAACGAGTACCTAGGTACGTAGGTGGCTTGAGGAGTGGGCAAGCGAGCGCCGTGAACTCGTCGCAGCGGTGGGGGACGACCTCTCGCTCCCGACGTTGATTAAGTCAATGGTCGGGGACGAGAGGTCGTGGAATGCCGGAGAATCCTTCTGCGAGGAGGTGATGTCGCAGAAGGAAGCTGCGGAGAGGGAGCGGGAGATCACCTCCGAACTCCTCCTCCGCAGCCGGAGAACGGAGCGTCGAACAAGACTTTTCTTCAACGCCCTACTTCGACCCCCATAACAGAGGCTTGGGCGGCGGACTGGGAGAACGTCCGTCGCCCATTCGGATGCCTCAAGGCGGCGCGCGCGGTGTTCCCGCGCGCCTCTCTCACTGATAAACGGAGTGGAGAACTCTCTACTCCTGTCAACGGGCTGGGGCCTGCTATTCAGCCAGCATTATATAGACACTCTCTCATCCACTAAGCTCTTTTAGATTTGATGTGTGATTTTATTTATTTTATTCTTGAATATCTGTGCATACTTTCGTTCGACTTTCCAACTGCTACATTCTTTTTTCATACTTTTTCAACGTGTTCCCCGTAGATAGTAGGTATAGTCCAGGCAAATTAGGGTTTCACCTAATGGAATGTGAGATATTCGGCAATAAACTTGTATACATAAGCCTTTATTTAGGCAATCATCATCAACCTCATTCCATCCCACTGCTGCGGCCCTATGTAGCACGGTGTGAACTCGCTTGAGTTATTGCCATTTACGCGTTTGTTTGCCACGGTACTCGCGTTTCATATTCACATGAACCGGTGAGAAACGTCAATGACGTCATCTCGGTGTTCAACACCCAACGCCACGAGCACGCCACCACCACGCCACTACGCTCATCAATGTACCAGAAAATAGTACCGGATAATTCAAATCGGGATTCAGGAGCGCCCAGTGTTTCGCCACCAGCCTTGGTTGATTGAATCTACTATTTCAGTGTGAAACGTTGATTAATACATAGTTACTATTAGTTCAGTTACTAGTTCCCAGCCGTGAAATTTATTTTGATGTTTTGAATGAATCATCAATCGATTGGTGTAGTTTAGGATACCTACCTATTACAGATATTTCTAGCTGTGTGTCGTGGATTATTGTTCGCATCAGCCTAGGTACCCTTTTTCCTGCTATTTTGGTTATGAATTTATTGTAGGCAACATAATCTTAATTGTAAAACAAGTTAACAACGTTGATATCTATCGTTGTTGTCTATTGTAATTTTTCTGTACTGTGTTTAATTTTGTTTCTGGTGTACAATAAAGAGTTTTCTATTCTATTCTATATCTATGACAATATAATAGGATCTGCCTACTATGTATTGTATTGTATGGTACTTATCATGTAGTTTCGTACAAGTTATAGCTACCTATTAGAACAAGCCGAGCCTGTTGGCCCTTTTGCATTAACAATGAGACATAGATAAGACCAAAAAGTAAAAATAAGTTTGACATGTAGATAATTGCGTTTAATAAGAAACTTAATGACTAGGTAGATATTATATACATTTTAACATGAAAATTGAGGTCTGCCTTATCATAGAATGAGCTTGGATGGCAGAAAGATGCTTGGTGTAAACCTCCACCTGAAACAAAATATTGTATAATTTTAGTTTAAAATGATAGATGCTATAAATAAAATATGCCTAAGACGTAGACAGACTGTAAGTAATGATTCTTTCAGTATGTAGTGGCCACATTGTTATGAGCTATTTAGCCTGTGTTGTTTCATTTGTTCTAACTGTTGAAAACAGGTCTTGAAATACTTTTACTGGGTTTATTTTCCCCAAGGAAACACCGCTTTAAAGTACTTATCCATTAATAATATGATGATTAAAGAATGTATCACTATACCTTAAATCATTATTATTGTCCCGTCTTCTTAGAGAGCTCCGCCCCTAGGTGTTTTGTAACTATAGATATTACTGCTCCTTTCCAGTGACACTATTTATTAATCTCAACTCTCAAACCACATTTATAAAGTGATTTTTGCCCTTCTGTAAGTCTAACCATATTGTATGGGTATAATACTATGCATTTTTTAAAGGCATATATGTGATTAGAATTTTTACTCTGGAGCTCTAGTTTTTATTTCCTATACAAGATCTTTTTCTGGAGAATTTACACGTCCTCAAAAAGTTTTTTTTCTCAGGTATTTTTCTTTAGTCAGATAACTCATGAAATTCTTTCTACATGTTTGTCACATCTTCCTTGTAGTTGTCGTCGTGTAGGAAAAACTGTTAGAAAGAGAGGTAACAATAAAAGAGCATGCAACATGTTATTTTTATGGAATGATTCGACTTATGTATTGTTTTTTCATTTTGTTCTATTATATATAAAATAGATAGATAGATAGATAAACTCTTTATTGAAACACCCCAGAACAAAGAAAACTTAAAAAGTAGAACAAAACAAATTTTACAATTAGTGTCACAATGGGCGGTCTTAATAATGCAACAACACAATAATATAGTTATTGATAACAATAATTTTAACGTAGTAACTAGTGATGTACTATAAATATTATTGATTATATCAATCGATTCATTCGATTAAAAATTAAAAAGTGCTCTGTGTAGACTAAGTTCACTCAAATAATTTATTGCAAGTAGGCATAAAATAATTTATTAATGAAGTTTATTTAATGGCCGCTTTAAATAATTATGCTACTCTAGTAGTGCTTTTGTTCAACTGGATAGGCAAGTGCTTTATGTTATAACATAGAATAGAAAGCAAGTAGAATCGTAAAAGCATTTCCACTAAAGAAAGCACTCTCCTAAAATATTCTGCTAAAGAATTGAATAATGTGAACCGGCAGTTAGTTAGTTGTTAGTTAGTTTTGTTTCTCATGTTAGTTTTTTATTGTTACTTAATTATGTGTTTATAAGGTTAATTTATTTATTTATTTATTTATTTAGGCACACATAACAGAACACTCAGTATAATATTGCTAGAAAATATGTACAATTAGTTTAGTGCTGGACAGTGTCCCAAAAGATGCGTACACAGCATGACAGAAATTTGAAAACGAAAAAAAAAAACAAAAATAAAAAGAAAGAAAAAAAACAAAAATAAACAAAAATCTTTGAAGATAAAATTATACAAGATTACAATTATGACTTAAAATTATTGATATTAAACTTATAATAAGACAATACAGACGCTGGGGGTGCGGGCCAGGTAACCTCCACGAGTGCCCGGCTGTTGTTCGTCCCTCTTGATGCGTTGCATCCGGAGGGAAGGGCAGCAGCTGGGACGGTGCACCCTGGGGTTCGGTCAGCAATTCTAGGGGAATTGGTGGCCGTAGCAAATAACCTGGCGAGAAGAGGTCCTTCGCGTGTCCCTCTTATCAGCAGAGGGCACAGCGAGGGACCAATAACGGGGACTTTTGGGCCGCGGATCGGGGGGTCCAACGCCCAAGTCTAGAAGTCCCGAGCTGAGGTGCGGCCCGTGTGTTCCGGGACGCACCCAGCGGAGAACGAGGCCAAAGCCTCAGGAGGCGAGCCCGAGAGGGCGGCCGCAGAGGTGGTTGCGGAAGCGCCAATCGTACCCGCGACCACCTCCATAATGCGGAGAGGAGAACACCCCGGGGTTTTAGTGGGTAAACCCCGTCAGACCGCGTTCTGACGGGGGAGTCCCACATAACCAACCCCCCCCCCCCCCCCCCCCGGGCCGGGTGGTATGCCTAATGGATTTCCCCGGGTATTTCTTTTTTAAATTTATATAGGTTGTCATTAAAGATATCTATGTCGTTATTATGACTGGCAATGAGGTCGTTGTATTGGCGACACATACGGACAATGGGATTGTAAAATGAAGTATTATTAGTATAAACCTGTAGAGAAAAAATGTTTAAGTGAGGATGGCGTCATCTAGGTCTTATGTTGAAATTTATGAGAGACAGAAGAGTTAAGGTTATTTTCTATCTTCTCAATCACCCCCACATTTATTTGCGTATATTTCTTCGTAAAACTTAGTCCTCGCTGGGTAGACATCGTATTTCATATATGGTTTTACGTCTATGACGAAGCAAGCTGGGCCCGCAGGGCCAGCCTCGGTTATTGGTTCCCACTTTGTTGAAATTAACTCTTCTGTTTCTGGATTAGGATCTCTGAAATAAAAAGAGCCCTTCTGTCATTGGTTTTTTATTGAACTAGCTGCGCCCCGCGGTTTCACCCGCATAGTTGCTGTTCCCGCAGGAATATGGAGATCAAATATAGCCTGTTACTTGCTGTCAATGTAGCTTTCCATTAGTAATTTTTTTTTTAAATCGGTGCAGTAGTTTAGCCGAAACCTTACATATTTCCATAAATACTTTCATCCACTATATTAATTTTACCCCTCAAGCTAAATTTTTACAAACTTTGAATGCTAAATTTATTTATATCTAATCAAAAGCCTAAAAAATAAATGTCAAGCTTCTAGCTTCAAAAATGACGAAACTTCCATACAAACTTTCATCCCCTATTTCAAACCCTTACAATGCTTATTTCGCATTAAAAAGTACCATATGTCCTTTCTTAGGCTCTAGACTATCTCTGTACCAAATTTCATTTCAATCGGTTCAGTAGTTTAGGCGTGAAAAAGCAACAGACAGACAGAGTTACTTTCGCATTTATCTCGCTTCGCATTAATTTCGCTCTCGCATTTTAAGTAGGAATGAGATACTAGTGCCAGTCTCTGGTGTCAGAGTAGATGTACTTAAATGTCTTTTTGAGTGTAAATTTAAAAATGCAAACTGGCCGCTAGCATAGGGTCATGTTAATGCCACTACTATATCAATGTTTATGTAGTAGATAGGTGCCTAGTTAATTTCTACATACCCATACTTTGCAAAGTTGGTCCAAAGTTCAAGATATATTTGTTTAAAGTATTTATCAGTCTCAGAAAGTTCATACGTCAACTTATCAGATTTTATCAAGTAACCAGCATCGTCACCATGGCAGACACCTTTCCTTTCTATGCCAAAACACTTCTTAATAAAATTCAAAGAACCGTCATAGGCAAACTCGTAGAAATAAACAGGATTGCAGTGCTTGGCAATGAGCATAGCTGCTGTGTAAACTGCGCCTACAAAATCAGCGTCACCAAAGAAATCTATCGTAAACGCATCAGCCTCAGTGAAAGTCTTCTCTCCTTCTAAATATATGTCTCTCAGTCTAACTTCCAATTCAGTTCTCTCATCATCATCCACTTTGAACGGGAAGTAGTCTAAGAATGTCTTTTCAATCATTAACTTCTCCAGAATATAGCCACCGTGTATCTCCATCATAAGACCCTCCCGTGTGCATATGCCGGTAATGTACGGAACTTGTGTAAATTCTCCGTTAGCAAGCATTTGGTATGTAGATTTACTAATAAACGGTTCCCAATCCGAAGGATTCTCAATAGTGGGAACAAATCCAAACTTAACTGTTCCTCTTATCTTACTAGCCCGCATGGCGGCTACTGAAGATATTATCAGCTCTTCTATTGGCATATCTTTTAAATACTTGAAAAGTTCTTCATCGTCAGTTATTGTTTTTCCGTTTGCTTCAGGTACCTTGTAAGCTAATTCTTTAATATGTCTGTTTTGTGCCCAGTGCATCAATGAAGATCCAGACTGTGAGATAGCTTTCTGGAACAAGCCTTTAGCTGTGGGGGATAGAAGGAGATACTCAACAGATGCACCTCCCGCACTGCCTCCAAATATAGTCACATTGTTAGGGTCTCCTCCAAAGTTTGCAATGTTCTTCTGCACCCATTTGAGAGCTTCAACCTGATCTCTCATTCCCATATTTCCAGGGGCTTCTTTTCGGTCTAGTGATAGAAAACCAAGGATGCCAACTCTATAGTTAAATGACACCAATATAACACCTTTTTCGATGAGAAAATCTGGGCCAGTATGTGCGCTGTTGGTTCCATCGCCTTCTACAAATCCGCCTCCATGGAGAAGTACCATTACAGGTAATAAGGGTGAATCATCTTCTAATAGTTTTGGCGTGTAGACATTAAGGAACAGACAGTCTTCGTCTCCCACTACTGTACGGGTTGCTCTGTCTATTTGGGGACAAATATTACAATCTTTTGTACCGTCCCTCTCGCCTTCCCAAGCTTCTGGTGGTTGTGGCACCTAAAACAGAATTCAAATTAAATTAAAGTAATTATATTGTAGTAAGCGGTGATAGCCTAGTGCGAGAACGTCTGCCTTCTAAGGAGAAGGTCGTGAGTTCGAAACCCAATGCGGGCGTACCAATGTGTTTATGTAAAAAGCATTTTGTGTAGGTACGTAATTTAATTATCACTTGCTCTTCGGTGAAAGAAAACATCTCGCGAGGAAACCCACATACTTACCCGAGAATTATTTCGGAGGTTGATACGTTATCTAACAATCCGCACCGGGCCCCCGTGGTGGATTATGGCCTAACCCTCTTCAGGAAAGCGAGAGCTGACCCGTGCTCAGCAGTGGGTTGTTGATGACTTGATGACTTACCGAAAACCTCAGTTTACCGAGCGGTGGCTTTGCGTATGGTATTCCTTTGAAGCTGTAGTAATTTACATCGTTATCACTTTTCGTCACTTTTCCCTTTAACATGCCTTGCTCAGTATTCACTACTTGTGCAGGACCGCACCCCTATCCGGCTCGATGGACAAATGTGCAAGACCGCACCTTTGTCCGGCTCGATGGATAAGAATGTGCAGACCGCACCGTTGCTGGATTGGAAGGAATCGCGAAGTAAAAGGCTTCTCGACTGTAGAGTGTTCTTTATTGCTCACTACCACGGCTATTTCACTACTGACTATTCACTTTACGAAGGCTGTTTTATCACTGACTGTTCACTGTACGAAGGCTGATTGAATACTGCGATACATTTCAAAAATCGGTCCTATATTTATATAAAACTAAAGCTTATCCCTAATTGGTGGGATGACGGCGGCCAATCACAAGGCCGCTTTATCGGCGTTGCGTCCCACTCTCGTAGTCGTGCTGTCCTTTTCTCGCACTCGTTCTATGTGTCATGGCGAGCGACGTCCCACTCTCATAGTCGTGTTGTCCTTTTCTCGCACTCGTTCTATGTGTCATGGCGAGCGACGTCCCACTCTCATAGTCGTGTTGTCCTTTTCTACGTACTCGTTCCGCACTCCCTGTGGTACGCACTATGTGCTATGGTTAGCGACGTCCAGCACATCTCTCCCTCCGTGCAACGATGTTGCACCTTATTCCGGTGCTGTCGCGACTCCTCCTACTGGCAGGACTATGAGCTTCCTGACTGGTCTCCGCAGCACACCTCCCTTTGTCTTGATATCGACGGTCCGCACGACGTTATCTGGCCCCGGGAATGTGGCAATGACCTTGCCTCGGACCCACACATTGCGAGGTAGGTTCGCGTCTGTTAGTTGGACCAGGTCTCCAACTTGCACTGCAGGTCCTCGTCCATGGGGCTCCCTCCGGTTTTGAAGTTCCGGCAGGTACTCGCGCATCCATCTGGTCCAGAATATGTCTGCGAGTCTTTGTGCGGCGCGCCAGCTGGATCGTGTGATGGTATCCTTGTCGTCGAAGTTTCCCGGCGTCGGTACTCGTCCAGGTCCACCGAGCAAAATATGATTTGGTGTCAGCGCCTCGGGGTCGTCCGGGTCAACTGACACGTGTGTTAGGGGTCGGCTGTTTACAGTATATTCGACCTCTGCCAGTAAGGTTGAGAGGACTTCTTCTGTAGGATGTCTTTCGTGCAGAGTTGCCGTTAGTGCTGTCTTCACTGATCGCACCATTCTTTCCCAGGCGCCTCCCATGAATGGCGCTCCAGGAGGGATGAATCGCCAAGAGATGGTCCGCTTCGCTGCCTCTTCTGCCGTCGCTTCGTCGATTGCTTGTCGTAGCTCCTTGTCCGCCGACTTCAGATTGGTCCCGTTGTCTGACCAGATCTGCGTAGGACATCCTCGCCGAGCGATCATGCGCCTAAGGGCCATAATTGCTGAGCTCGTACTGAGTGACGCTGCTACTTCCAAGTGGATTGCCCTTGTGGTCAGGCACGTAAAAATGGCCACATATCTCTTCTGACGCGATCGTCCGACAGTGACAGTTAGCGGGCCAAAGTAGTCTACTCCTGTATATGTGAAGGGGCGTTTGTGATGTGCCAGGCGGCATGGCGGCAAGTCACCCGTTCTTGGGTATGGTGGCATTCTGGTCTTCATTCTGCAATGTAGACATTGGCGTAGGATTGTGCGCGTTACGGGGCGCACACGCAGAATCCAATATTGCTGGCGACATTCGTTTATTGTCGCCTCGACGCCGGCGTGGTGTAGTCGACGGTGTACGTTCCGTATCCACAGCTTGATTGTCGGGTGGTTACCATCTACCACCTTAGGGCTTCGCACGTTCTCTGTTATCTGCTGTGTTTCTGCGATACGGCTTCTCAATTTCAGAATCCCGTCGACGTATTCTACACTGAGTTGATGAAGGCGACTTTCTTTATCGACAGGTTTTTGTTTCTTGAGGTTATCAATTTCTTTATGGAATGAATCTTCTTGAGAGGAGCGTATAAGTAACTCCTCTGCCGACTTCAGGAGCTCAGCTGTCATGGGAAGGAAACTTCTTTCTTCTGACTTGTTTCGTGTCCCGGTTCGATGTATCGTTCCTGTCTTGACGATGTTTCTTTTCCAATCTGGATCTGTCTTCGTGTTCGTTTTGCTTCTCCTGTAGTGGACTATTTCTCTCGAAGTTTTGCAGAGTTCTATAAATTGAAGAACTCTTGCTGTCGTGTAGCGAAGCCTCTCCCAGTTAGAGAATCGAGAGACTTCCGGTAGTCCATCTGAGAGTTTCTGTCCTCTGTCGGCGTTGACGTAATGTACCTTCTCTTCCGTTGTTCCTTCAGTCGTTGTCGATGATGCATTCTCCTTAGGCCAGGAGTCTTCGTTTTCATACAAGAAATCTGGGCCCTTATACCACCGATGTTCTTTGTCAAAGGATGTCGGTACATCTCTCGTCGCGTCATCGGCTACATTCAGTTTGCTCGGGACCCAGCGCCATTCATTCACTGTAGAGCTCTCTTCTAGAGCTGCAAGACGATGAGCCACGTATGGTTTGTACGAACGTGACCCAGTCTTCAACCATGTAAGAACTGTCTTGCTATCAGTCCAGAAAGTCTTAGATTCTGGTTTTCTCTCATGTTCTTTTATGACAGTTTCAGCTAGACGTGCGCCCATGACGGCGGCTTGTAGTTCCAATCTTGGAATCGAGGTAAGCTTCAGAGGTGCTACTTTCGCTTTCGCTAGTATGAGCGATATGCTAACTTCGTTGTTCGGGGCTACTGTCCTCCAGAACAGGACAGTGGAGTAGGCTGACTCGCTTGCATCCGTGAACACGTGCAGTTGTAGCGAGATGGCGTCGCTATAGTGTAGATACCGTCTCGGTATCGACACGTTGCGTAGATTTTGGAGGTTCAGAATCCAGTTCCGCCATTGCTCAGCCAGATTTTCATTGATTTCGTCATCCCAGCTCGTTCCTTGACGCCAGACTTCTTGAAGTAGTTGTTTCGCTCTAATGGTGACTGGTGATGCGAAGCCGAGAGGGTCAAAGAGGGACATGACTATCCTTAAGGCTTGTCGTTTCGTCGGTGTCTTGCCTTCTGTCAGTGGTGGCGGGATTTTCTCGAGGTTGAGATTGAAAGTCAGCTCGTCTGTCTCGGGCTTCCAGATCAGTCCGAGTACTCTCTCCGTTCTCTCTTCTGACTTGTAGAGTTCTGTTCCTTCTTTTGCTTCCTCTTCGCCTAGGGCTTTTAGAAGTAGGGGTGAGTTCGACTTCCATTGTTTGAGTTCGAAACAGGCTTCTTTGTGTATACTTCGTACGTCAGTGGTGATACGAATCGCGTCTTCCAGGTTCTTGAAACTGTCCAGGTAGTCATCCACATAGTGTTTATGTACGATAGCTGCTGCGGCTTCTGGATGGGTTTCTTCGTATTTCTTGGCGTTTAAGTTTTTGACGTAGATGGCAGTCGATGGGGAACTTGATGCTCCGAAGATAAGTGAAGTCATTCTGTATTCTTCTGGAGGTTGATTGTCGCGACGATTTCTGCGCCACAGGTATCGTAGCGCATCTCTATCTTCTGATCTGAGCTTGATCTGCATAAACATTTCTTTGATGTCTGCTGTCACTGCGATCGCATGTTGTCTGAATCGCATGATGACGCCAGGCAGGGACTGGAGTAGGTCCGGTCCCTTGAGTAGCACGTCGTTGAGAGCTACTCCCTTTGTCTTAGCTGCAGCGTCATGGACGATTCTCAACTTTTCTGGTTTCATGGGATTTATAACACCGAAGTGTGGTAGGTACCAGGTTTTATTCTGTGCCTTTGTCTTCGGTGCAACCTCAGCATAGCCCTTTGCTGTCAGGGCTTCCATCTGCTGGTTATATTTCTCTTTCAGGTGTGGATCGCGATCAAGCTTCCTTTCGATGTTGAGAAGTCGCTTCAGCGAGTTCTCGTAGTTATTAGGCAAATTTACGTCATCCGTTTTCCACAGAAGAGCGGTTTCATATCTTCCTTCTGAGTGGACTGTATTCTTTTTCAAGATACGTGTGGCTTGCTC
Organism: Campaea margaritaria; assembly: GCA_912999815.1. Classification (NCBI taxonomy): domain Eukaryota; kingdom Metazoa; phylum Arthropoda; class Insecta; order Lepidoptera; family Geometridae; genus Campaea; species Campaea margaritaria. Next base: position 9,719,889 of record OU538801.1, read on the forward strand.
TTCTGGGTCGGATTTCGGTCTGTTCGGGTTGATGCAGAGTGCATCCATGGCGAAATATTGTTTCATTAGTTCTTCGAGATTGTCCTCGGCCGGTGTCTCTGTTATGTGAGAGACAAAATCGAAGCTTCTTCCTAGCGTGCGAGTGTGACTTCCGTGGAGTACCCAGCCCAGTGGCGTGAGGGATGCCACTGGTTGGTCTTTGCTTCCTCTTTTGGTCTTAGATGTCATCAGGAGGTGCCAGTTGTCTTGTCCAATTAGCATTTTTGGTTTTGCGTTCTTGTAAGTGATGATATTGAGTAAACCTCGTAGGTGTTTGCATTCCTCTATGCGCTCTCTTGACGCCTCCTGCGCTGACACGTGCAGGTTTTTAACCGTTCGGGCTTGTATTCGTTCTTGACGGTTGTTGAGTCCCTTAAGAGTGAAGCTGACTCTTCTCGACTTGGTTTCAGCGGTCTTCATTTCATTGATGGCTTCAATGTGGAGTGGATCGATCGGTCCTGTGGCGCCAATAGTGTTGGCAACGCTTTCATCGATGAGTGTCACCGTTGACCCATCATCCAGCAGGGCAAATGTGTCTACCGCACCAGCCGGTCCTGTCACTTGGACCGGGATTATTTTCAAGTAAGACTGCTTTCGTGTGGCAGTCCAGGCTGAGTTGATGGCTTCTGTGGCTCCTTTTTCGTCACTGATCTCTGCCCTCTCTTTTGCCTTCGAAGAATGCAGCATCTTGTGGTGATAATATTTGCACCCATCGATGCTGCAGTTCTTCGGTTTGCAGCTGTGAGTCTTGTTCCTGAAGCGGAGGCACCGAAAGCATAGATGTTTGTTCTTCGCGATGTCCCATCTTGCTTTTTCGTCTGCCTTCTTGAATTTCTCGCAGTCAACCGTAGTGTGTCCTGTCTCTTGGCAGACGGGACACGTCGTCGTGGATGTTCTTTCCGTGCTCGTATATATTTTCTGAGGGCGCCTTTGTTGTATCGGTTGCGTGTAGGCCCCCACCCTTTCAGGATCCGCGTATGGTCCGCACATTTCTGCCACTTCCTTCAAAAACTTCTCCAATTTCACCAGCTCTGCTTCTTCCCTTGGTAGTTTTGCTGCGAACTCATAATAGCGGAATCGTAGCATTGGGCTGAGTTTGTCCACCAAGATTTTGTTGGCCTCTGGACTATTCAAGTAATGGACATAGTTCAGCGCCTTTAGAGTGGACACGGCGTTCGTCACCTTGCTTGAGAAGATACAAATATCTCTCGGTGACTCGTTCAGGCGAGGCAGTGCCCGAAGTGCGTCCATTTCCATTATGGCGATTGACTCTGGTCTTCCAAATCTTGTTTCCAGGGTCTGCATCACTTGCCATGGGTCGGTGTTAGTGATTAACTGCCCATGGACGGCTTCTCTTGCCTTTCCCTGTAAGTTTCTTCTCAGGCGGTTGATGTTTTCAATTTGAGTAAACATCTTTTCGGTTTCGTGGTAGGCTGCACGGAATTGTAGCCAGTCTTCATGACAGCCGTTGAATCTTGGTAGCTCAATGAGCTTAGGCTGCTGTGCGGCTTTGACGGCGTGTGTGATTGCAGAAGCCAGTTGCAACATGTCGGATTGTGCACAGGCTCCCGTCGCTGCTTGCTGAGTGGCTGGTGGTGCTTCATAATATTTTCGTTGGCTCTCCGTTGCGGTGACTTGCTGCGGCGTAGGTCTATAAGGGTCACTTTCGATCACGATGGCTTGTGGCGGGGCGGGTTGATGTGGCTCATCTTCGATCGCCAGCATCGGAGGTTCTGTTTGTTTCAACCATGTGGTCACACGCACGTTTGCTTCTGCACTTGAGCACGCGGAGATGTCTTCATCGTCATCATCTGATTCCGCTGCTTCTACCATGGCAAGTTGAGCTATGGCATGCTCAACCCGAAGGCGTGCGAGCTCTTCTTTTGCTTTCGCAACTTTGATGGCCTTCGCTCTGGTTTTGACGGAAGCAGATCGCTTGCTCCCATCATTCTGTTCCGGTCGCTTGCCCTGGCTTGGTGGGCATGCTTCCTTTTGTTTCGTACTTCTTTCGGCTCTGGTCGGGGTGTCGTCTCGCCTGGGCATGGGCGGCGGGACGATATTTCGTAGAGCTTCGGTAGTCAGCCTTTCCAATGTTGGACGTTTCACGACTGGTCTCGCAGTTGTACCGGTGGCTTCAGTTACTACAGATCTAGCAACCGAAGCGTGGGTAGCCGCGGACCTGGCGGTGGAGGGTTCCGTCCTCGCCGTTGTCCCGGTGGCAGAGGTTTCCGCAGTCGTCCCGGTGGCAGAGGTTTCCGCAGTCGTCCCGGTGGCGGAGGTTTCCGCCGTTGTCCCGGTGGCGGAGGTTTCCGCCGTCGTCCCGGTGGCGGAGGTTTCCGCCGTCGTCCCGGTGGCGGAGGTTTCCGCCGTGGTCGTTGTTCCGGCGGATGAGGACGGCATTTCTCCCTACGATGGTCGACGTCCTTTACCCGTGGAGCGAGTGACCGGCATCACTGTAGGTCGATTTTCTTCACGTTTCTTCAAGATCCGGCTCGAAGGACCGAATGTGCAGGACCGCACCCCTATCCGGCTCGATGGACAAATGTGCAAGACCGCACCTTTGTCCGGCTCGATGGATAAGAATGTGCAGACCGCACCGTTGCTGGATTGGAAGGAATCGCGAAGTAAAAGGCTTCTCGACTGTAGAGTGTTCTTTATTGCTCACTACCACGGCTATTTCACTACTGACTATTCACTTTACGAAGGCTGTTTTATCACTGACTGTTCACTGTACGAAGGCTGATTGAATACTGCGATACATTTCAAAAATCGGTCCTATATTTATATAAAACTAAAGCTTATCCCTAATTGGTGGGATGACGGCGGCCAATCACAAGGCCGCTTTATCGGCGTTGCGTCCCACTCTCGTAGTCGTGCTGTCCTTTTCTCGCACTCGTTCTATGTGTCATGGCGAGCGACGTCCCACTCTCATAGTCGTGTTGTCCTTTTCTCGCACTCGTTCTATGTGTCATGGCGAGCGACGTCCCACTCTCATAGTCGTGTTGTCCTTTTCTACGTACTCGTTCCGCACTCCCTGTGGTACGCACTATGTGCTATGGTTAGCGACGTCCAGCACACTACTGGATATGACATTTTTTTTTAACTAAGTAGGTACAACAACGATAGGTGCCTTGTTACTCCTGTGGCTGCCGATGATGGTTTGTGGTAGAGTTAGATACGTTAGCTCCTTCATTACCTATGTATCTAGGGTACGAAAAGGGTAGGTGTAGGTACGTTTCAGTAAATGGTCACGTTCGTTCGCCCATGCATTGGCTGAACCTTGAACGATTTAAAATTCAAGACCTGAACGGATGGATTTAATGCCAGCACGCGGCCTTCAAGGTTAACCCAAATGGCCCATTTGTTTAAATAAAACAAAAGAATCCACAGAAAAGAGACCGCGTATATAATTATGATTGTAACGAGTACCTAGGTACGTAGGTGGCTTGAGGAGTGGGCAAGCGAGCGCCGTGAACTCGTCGCAGCGGTGGGGGACGACCTCTCGCTCCCGACGTTGATTAAGTCAATGGTCGGGGACGAGAGGTCGTGGAATGCCGGAGAATCCTTCTGCGAGGAGGTGATGTCGCAGAAGGAAGCTGCGGAGAGGGAGCGGGAGATCACCTCCGAACTCCTCCTCCGCAGCCGGAGAACGGAGCGTCGAACAAGACTTTTCTTCAACGCCCTACTTCGACCCCCATAACAGAGGCTTGGGCGGCGGACTGGGAGAACGTCCGTCGCCCATTCGGATGCCTCAAGGCGGCGCGCGCGGTGTTCCCGCGCGCCTCTCTCACTGATAAACGGAGTGGAGAACTCTCTACTCCTGTCAACGGGCTGGGGCCTGCTATTCAGCCAGCATTATATAGACACTCTCTCATCCACTAAGCTCTTTTAGATTTGATGTGTGATTTTATTTATTTTATTCTTGAATATCTGTGCATACTTTCGTTCGACTTTCCAACTGCTACATTCTTTTTTCATACTTTTTCAACGTGTTCCCCGTAGATAGTAGGTATAGTCCAGGCAAATTAGGGTTTCACCTAATGGAATGTGAGATATTCGGCAATAAACTTGTATACATAAGCCTTTATTTAGGCAATCATCATCAACCTCATTCCATCCCACTGCTGCGGCCCTATGTAGCACGGTGTGAACTCGCTTGAGTTATTGCCATTTACGCGTTTGTTTGCCACGGTACTCGCGTTTCATATTCACATGAACCGGTGAGAAACGTCAATGACGTCATCTCGGTGTTCAACACCCAACGCCACGAGCACGCCACCACCACGCCACTACGCTCATCAATGTACCAGAAAATAGTACCGGATAATTCAAATCGGGATTCAGGAGCGCCCAGTGTTTCGCCACCAGCCTTGGTTGATTGAATCTACTATTTCAGTGTGAAACGTTGATTAATACATAGTTACTATTAGTTCAGTTACTAGTTCCCAGCCGTGAAATTTATTTTGATGTTTTGAATGAATCATCAATCGATTGGTGTAGTTTAGGATACCTACCTATTACAGATATTTCTAGCTGTGTGTCGTGGATTATTGTTCGCATCAGCCTAGGTACCCTTTTTCCTGCTATTTTGGTTATGAATTTATTGTAGGCAACATAATCTTAATTGTAAAACAAGTTAACAACGTTGATATCTATCGTTGTTGTCTATTGTAATTTTTCTGTACTGTGTTTAATTTTGTTTCTGGTGTACAATAAAGAGTTTTCTATTCTATTCTATATCTATGACAATATAATAGGATCTGCCTACTATGTATTGTATTTGTTAGCGCGGCAGCTAAGCTGTATAGGCTGAGCGCGCCTCCAATGGCGGGGGAAGGATGGCTGGTAGAAGAGTAGTACAAAGGAACTTGGCGACTAACCTGGTCTCCATGCAACTGCAATCACCTCGGTTCGGGTCCGTCTCCAAGCTGCTTGTTCCTTCAGGATGTTATGACGTTCGATGTAGTGGACTGTATTTTTGGCGGTTGGTGCGTGTCGGCAAGGAGCGTTTACGCGGCGGGTTTATAGCGGGTTTTGTTTATATTTGCGCGTCGAATTCACGTGGACCACCACAGAGGAGCAGCAGATCCAGTACTTTGGATTCGGCGAGAGCGGCAGCCGCGAAGGACGAGGGTCGATCGCAGACTACTTGCGGCGGCAAGCAGTTTTCTCGTGGATACCACGATATGAGCGACAGAGATAGTCGCCAAGAAATGATAGGAATAGGAAGGTAGGAAGGTATTATGAGTGCCAATGTAAGTGGCGCGAACATTTGCCCCCGGCCTAAAAACCATTGGTTTTTAAAAGAAAGCGGGAAATAAAAAAAATAAAAATAAGAGTTAAACTCTAAAGCGGTCAACGGGTTAAATATAACATAGCGGTTGACCGGGGAGCAAGGGGTTAAATTATTGGGTAGGTAAGATACATAAACGGACGACGGGTCTCTGGTAGACGCCGGTCGCCGTTTTTACTGACGCTACTCGACAGATGCCATCGCCGCCGACATGAGTGGCCACGACGACGCCGAGAGGCCAGGATAGCGGGGGAATATTATCAGTGATAATAAGAACAATAGAACCTATTGTAATGGGATTCGAAGGTGTATTCCATTTTCCTCTAGATTGAAGTAAGTGAAGATATTCCAACTTCCACCGTTTGGAAAATGATCGTACCATTTGATCCAATAAAGCGTACCGTTTCAATAAGTGTCCAGGTTCATCGGGAACCGTGCAAGCGGGTAAATGCTTCAGCGGTGCGGTCATTAAGAAATGTGAAGCACTCAGCGCGGTCGGCTCAGACGGATCTTCGCTCAATAACGTTATAGGACGAGAATTGATAACGCATTCTATCTGTGTGAGTACGGTTAACATTTCCTCATAGGTGAGTAACTGTGAACCGATCGTCTTATGAAGATGACTTTTAAACGCTTTCACATATATTTCATAATTCCCCCCGAAGTGAGGACTTCGCGGTGAATTGAATTTCCAGTGTATGCGATTAGCTGATAACTCATCTGAGATAGACTTATTATATTCGTCGGAATTTAAAAGATCCGTTAACGCATTTTTCGCATTTTTAACGCATTCCGTTAACGCAGAGACGGGAAGGGAGTCAAGGAGCGCGGGTGAGTTACTAGCCCATTTGACGAGATCGAAGCCCCCGGCCTTGAGCAACTCGCGGAGATCGTCTCTGAGTTGTAAACAAGCAGACAGAGTAGGCATGGAGTAGCACACGTCGTCCATGCATGTGTTGTCGCTGATAAGAGATGCTGCGAGTGGGAAGCGGGCACCGTCGGCGGCGCACAGCTGTCGCAACACTCGCATTGCAAGGAACGGACTGCTACGTAGACCAAAACAAACGCGGTTGAATTGGTAGGTATCAAGCGGAAAAACGGGATCGAATCGATACAGGAATTTTTGATATTTGCGGTGGTCCTTATTTATCAAAATTTGTAGGTACATCTGTTTAATATCGGATGTAAAAGCGATTGGGTAGAGGCGGAAATCCAAGAGGATTGTAAAAAGATTGTTCGCGCCACTTACATTGGCACTCATAATACCTTCCTACCTTCCTATTCCTATCATTTCTTGGCGACTATCTCTGTCGCTCATATCGTGGTATCCACGAGAAAACTGCTTGCCGCCGCAAGTAGTCTGCGATCGACCCTCGTCCTTCGCGGCTGCCGCTCTCGCCGAATCCAAAGTACTGGATCTGCTGCTCCTCTGTGGTGGTCCACGTGAATTCGACGCGCAAATATAAACAAAACCCGCTATAAACCCGCCGCGTAAACGCTCCTTGCCGACACGCACCAACCGCCTAAAATACAGTCCACTACATCGAACGTCATAACATCCTGAAGGAACAAGCAGCTTGGAGACGGACCCGAACCGAGGTGATTGCAGTTGCATGGAGACCAGGTTAGTCGCCAAGTTCCTTTGTACTACTCTTCTACCAGCCATCCTTCCCCCGCCATTGGAGGCGCGCTCAGCCTATACAGCTTAGCTGCCGCGCTAACATATTGTTGGTCCTCCGCCGCCGGATCTTCTTTGGTCCTCCCGCTATTCTCTGGCCCCTCTTAGGCCTCATATAGTCCTCTTTATAACCGCCCGCAATTTTATATTGGTATTTTTACCAACGATAATTTCCTATAATTATCGTGTTCCCGCCCGCAATTACAGTTCAGATAGTACCCTGTACTATCCTACTACGCTCTTATATACTTATTTCGTGTATTCCGCATTCCTAAATAGTAAAAATAACGATTTTTCCGTAATTCTTAATTTTTATTAAAAAGTGAAGGTATTCCTAACGACCGCCCGTGCGTCTCCACGTGGGTATTCAATACGCCGCGCGCGCGGCAGGTAAATGCTGTAGGCAGTTGCAGTAAATTAGGAATTTCATACCTTATCTAGTTTTTTATACTTTGTTAAGATGGCTATGGCTACTCGTTCAAAAGACAAAGATAGTGAAGTATACGAGGACGCAAAAGCGCTCGATACGTTACAGATCGAACGTTTGACCTTGATAGGTAAACGTGACATTATATTTTCTCGCTTACAAGATATTTTTAACCGATCTTTAAAGGCTTTCACTGATGATACTGAGAAAGATTTATTTCTATGTGGAATGATCTCGTTAGACCGCTTACGCTCCGATTTCAATGAAATTGTGAACAAATTAAATGTCACCGAGTTGACTCTCAACGCTTCGTACACGGTAAACTACCAATCTATAAACGTCTTCGAAGATATGTTTTGCCGTTGTCAGTTTGTTTATAATAAACTTAACCCGCCTTTAAAAACCGCTGATTTCAATGTTGCCCCGCAACGTAAATCCATCAGAATTCCTGAACTCGATTTGATGGTCTTCAATGGAGATCCGATGACCTGGAGGATATTTTATGAGTCATTCAAACGCACGATTCACGAAAATCCCGATCTCACTGATCACGAACGCGTCCAATATTTAATTAATAAATTGTCAGGCCGGGCCCTTGCAGTTTGTTCTGGTATCGTACCTAACGGTGATAATTATCCGATCATATGGCAGACGCTCGTCGATAAGTATAACGACAAACGTAACCTAGCCTCCGCTTATCTTGATCAAATGCTTGATTTTAAATCTTTTAACACCGCGACGAATAAAAACTTAGAATTATTCCTAGATAAATTCTGCACGGCTGTGTCAAGTTTGAAGTCTCTCAAGCTCGATAACGTGTCTGATTTTATTTTACTATCGCTCGCTTTGAAGAAAATAGATTCAAGTACTGCACGGTCATTTGAAATGCACATGCGAGGTAAATCTATGCCTACATACAATGAACTTTTAAAATTCATCCGCGAACAAAGCAAAATATTGGAACGCACTACGACCGATTCTCTTAGCCGCAGTGATAACAGGCCGCGTACTGCAAGGTCTACGCAGTCTTTTGCAGCATCATGCGTCACTCACTGTCCGCTTTGCAAACAAGCCGATCACGCTAACTTATATAGATGCCCTGCATTTGATAAGCTTTCTATCGACGACAGGTACAATTTTGTAAAACAAAGCAAAGGTTGCACTAATTGTCTAAGCACTACGCATATAAATACTGCTTGCAATTCTAAATTTAATTGCCGTTATTGTGGATGTAAACATCATTCTATGTTATGCCGCAAAGTATCATCTTCCCGTGAAGACAATCGCCCGTACCCTAGCGCTCCGTCACAGGCGCACGCGCCGCCTCCGCGCGCGCGAACTGGCAACTTCTCCGCCGCCGGGGATCACATGCCGCCTTCGGCATCGCCGCCGCCCGTCGCGGGCTCCGCTAGCGCTCAGCTGACGAACTTACCTACAACTGCTTATCAGTCATCACAACAACAGGTGTCGCTGTGTAATATACGCCCCGCTTCGCAGCCTAATGACACTACTTGTTTACTGGGAACCGTACAAGTTTATGCTACGGATTTAAATGGTCGCCGCCATGTAGTACGCGCCTTAATTGATTCGGCTTCCCAAAGTAACTTTTTAACTTCAAAATGTTGCGCTAAATTAAATTTAAAATGCAATAAGGTGACGAACACCGTTGTTAAAGGGATAGGTTCCGCATCTAACCCAATCAAGGGAGCAGTTTCTGCTACTTTGTCTTCCCGCCTAAATGATAATTTTATTGCAATTGACGCCTATGTTATCGACCGCATAACAGACAATTTACCGGCAGTGAAAATTGACGTATCCTGCCTTTCATACCTGAACTGCCTGCCTCTGGCAGACGACAGTTTCGCTTCGCCTTCCGAGATCGACATACTTATAGGCGCGCCGCTCTTTTCTGAAATATTGCTATCAGGCCGCGCCGCTGGTCCGCCTGGTACTCCAACCGCTTTTGAAACCATTTTTGGTTTTATCGTAATCGGGACCGCTCCCGTTACTCCCGCTCATGTTACTCCCGCTCATGTTACGCCCGGTCATATTGAAACCGTTGTTTCTATCACTGACCCCTTGGTTGAAGATAGATGCCGCTCTCATATTTCCCTCTGTACCTTTACGGAAGGACCACGTTTAGATAATCTTGTCCAACGCTTCTGGCAGCTTGAAGAGGTGCAATGCACGCCGACTTTGAGCCCAGACGCTATAGAATGTGAACGCATTTTTACAAATAACGTTTCCCGCGATCCTACGGGACGCTATTCTGTAGCGTTACCTTTCTCCCGCGATCCCGCGACCGCTCTGGGTAATTCTTACCCTATCGCTAAAAAACGCTTCATGTATCTCGAACGTAAGCTCGCCGCGACACCTGCTCTGCGCTTAGAGTACGATGCTATAATCAAAGAGTACATTCAGAAGGGTTACATTTCACTGATTGACAATGATAGTCCTTTTACTGGATATTACGTGCCACACCACGCCATTGCGAGACTACAAAAAACAACAACTCGATGGCGTATGGTGATGGACGCCAGTGCTGAAACTGACTCAGGCCTCTCCTTGAATCAAGTTTTATATACCGGGGATAATTTACAAAACGATCTTTTTACAATCCTCTTGGATTTCCGCCTCTACCCAATCGCTTTTACATCCGATATTAAACAGATGTACCTACAAATTTTGATAAATAAGGACCACCGCAAATATCAAAAATTCCTATATCGATTCGATCCCGTTTTTCCGCTTGATACCTACCAATTCAACCGCGTTTGTTTTGGTCTACGTAGCAGTCCGTTCCTTGCAATGCGAGTGTTGCGACAGCTGTGCGCCGCCGACGGTGCCCACTTCCAGCTCGCAGCATCTCTTATCAGCGACAACACATACATGGACGACGTGTGCTACTCCAGGCCTACTCTGTCTGCTTGTTTACAACTCAGAGACGATCTCCGCGAGTTGCTCAGGGCCGGGGGCTTCGATCTCGTCAAATGGGCTAGTAACTCACCCGCGCTCCTTGACTCCCTTCCCGTCTCTGCGTTAACGGAATGCGTTAAAAATGCGAAAAATGCGTTAACGGATCTTTTAAATTCCGACGAATATAATAAGTCTATTTCAGATGAGTTATCAGCTAATCGCATACACTGGAAATTCAATCCACCGCGAAGTCCTCACTTCGGGGGGAATTATGGAATATATGTGAAAGCGTTTAAAAGTCATCTTCATAAAACGATCGGTTCACAGTTACTCACCTATGAGGAAATGTTAACCGTACTCACACAGATAGAATGCGTTATCAATTCTCGTCCTATAACGTTATTGAGCGAAGATCCGTCTGAGCCGACCGCGCTGAGTGCTTCACATTTCTTAATGACCGCACCGCTGAAGCATTTGCCCGCTTGCACGGTTCCCGATGAACCTGGACACTTATTGAAACGGTACGCTTTATTGGATCAAATGGTACAATCATTTTCCAAACGGTGGAAGTTGGAATATCTTCACTTACTTCAATCTAGAGGAAAATGGAATACACCTTCGAATCCCATTACAATAGGTTCTATTGTTCTTATTATCACTGATAATATTCCCCCGCTATCCTGGCCTCTCGGCGTCGTCGTGGCCACTCATGTCGGCGGCGATGGCATCTGTCGAGTAGCGTCAGTAAAAACGGCGACCGGCGTCTACCAGAGACCCGTCGTCCGTTTATGTATCTTACCTACCCAATAATTTAACCCCTTGCTCCCCGGTCAACCGCTATGTTATATTTAACCCGTTGACTGCTTTAGAGTTTAACTCTTATTTTTATTTTTTTTATTTCCCGCTTTCTTTTAAAAACCAATGGTTTTTAGGCCGGGGGCAAATGTTCGCGCCACTTACATTGGCACTCATAATACCTTCCTACCTTCCTATTCCTATCATTTCTTGGCGACTATCTCTGTCGCTCATATCGTGGTATCCACGAGAAAACTGCTTGCCGCCGCAAGTAGTCTGCGATCGACCCTCGTCCTTCGCGGCTGCCGCTCTCGCCGAATCCAAAGTACTGGATCTGCTGCTCCTCTGTGGTGGTCCACGTGAATTCGACGCGCAAATATAAACAAAACCCGCTATAAACCCGCCGCGTAAACGCTCCTTGCCGACACGCACCAACCGCCTAAAATACAGTCCACTACATCGAACGTCATAACATCCTGAAGGAACAAGCAGCTTGGAGACGGACCCGAACCGAGGTGATTGCAGTTGCATGGAGACCAGGTTAGTCGCCAAGTTCCTTTGTACTACTCTTCTACCAGCCATCCTTCCCCCGCCATTGGAGGCGCGCTCAGCCTATACAGCTTAGCTGCCGCGCTAACAAAGATCGTTTTGTAAATTATCCCCGGTATATAAAACTTGATTCAAGGAGAGGCCTGAGTCAGTTTCAGCACTGGCGTCCATCACCATACGCCATCGAGTTGTTGTTTTTTGTAGTCTCGCAATGGCGTGGTGTGGCACGTAATATCCAGTAAAAGGACTATCATTGTCGATCAGTGAAATGTAACCCTTCTGAATGTACTCTTTGATTATAGCATCGTACTCTAAGCGCAGAGCAGGTGTCGCGGCGAGCTTACGTTCGAGATACATGAAGCGTTTTTTAGCGATAGGGTAAGAATTACCCAGAGAGGTCGCGGGATCGCGGGAGAAAGGCAACGCTACAGAATAGCGTCCCGTAGGATCGCGGGAAACGTTATTTGTAAAAATGCGTTCACATTCTATAGCGTCTGGGCTCAAAGTCGGCGTGCATTGCACCTCTTCAAGCTGCCAGAAGCGTTGGACAAGATTATCTAAACGTGGTCCTTCCGTAAAGGTACAGAGGGAAATATGAGAGCGGCATCTATCTTCAACCAAGGGGTCAGTGATAGAAACAACGGTTTCAATATGACCGGGCGTAACATGAGCGGGAGTAACATGAGCGGGAGTAACGGGAGCGGTCCCGATTACGATAAAACCAAAAATGGTTTCAAAAGCGGTTGGAGTACCAGGCGGACCAGCGGCGCGGCCTGATAGCAATATTTCAGAAAAGAGCGGCGCGCCTATAAGTATGTCGATCTCGGAAGGCGAAGCGAAACTGTCGTCTGCCAGAGGCAGGCAGTTCAGGTATGAAAGGCAGGATACGTCAATTTTCACTGCCGGTAAATTGTCTGTTATGCGGTCGATAACATAGGCGTCAATTGCAATAAAATTATCATTTAGGCGGGAAGACAAAGTAGCAGAAACTGCTCCCTTGATTGGGTTAGATGCGGAACCTATCCCTTTAACAACGGTGTTCGTCACCTTATTGCATTTTAAATTTAATTTAGCGCAACATTTTGAAGTTAAAAAGTTACTTTGGGAAGCCGAATCAATTAAGGCGCGTACTACATGGCGGCGACCATTTAAATCCGTAGCATAAACTTGTACGGTTCCCAGTAAACAAGTAGTGTCATTAGGCTGCGAAGCGGGGCGTATATTACACAGCGACACCTGTTGTTGTGATGACTGATAAGCAGTTGTAGGTAAGTTCGTCAGCTGAGCGCTAGCGGAGCCCGCGACGGGCGGCGGCGATGCCGAAGGCGGCATGTGATCCCCGGCGGCGGAGAAGTTGCCAGTTCGCGCGCGCGGAGGCGGCGCGTGCGCCTGTGACGGAGCGCTAGGGTACGGGCGATTGTCTTCACGGGAAGATGATACTTTGCGGCATAACATAGAATGATGTTTACATCCACAATAACGGCAATTAAATTTAGAATTGCAAGCAGTATTTATATGCGTAGTGCTTAGACAATTAGTGCAACCTTTGCTTTGTTTTACAAAAGTGTACCTGTCGTCGATAGAAAGCTTATCAAATGCAGGGCATCTATATAAGTTAGCGTGATCGGCTTGTTTGCAAAGCGGACAGTGAGTGACGCATGATGCTGCAAAAGACTGCGTAGACCTTGCAGTACCCGGCCTGTTATCACTGCGGCTAAGAGAAACGGTCGTAGTGCGTTCCAATATTTTGCTTTGTTCGCGGATGAATTTTAAAAGTTCATTGTATGTAGGCATAGATTTACCTCGCATGTGCATTTCAAACGACCGTGCAGTACTTGAATCTATTTTCTTCAAAGCGAGCGATAGTAAAATAAAATCAGACACGTTATCGAGCTTCAGAGACTTCAAACTTGACACAGCCGTGCAGAATTTATCTAGGAATAATTCTAAGTTTTTATTCGTCGCGGTGTTAAAAGATTTAAAATCAAGCATTTGATCAAGATAAGCGGAGGCTAGGTTACGTTTGTCGTTATACTTATCGACGAGCGTCTGCCATATGATCGGATAATTATCACCGTTAGGTACGATACCAGAACAAACTGCAAGGGCCCGGCCTGACAATTTATTAATTAAATATTGGACGCGTTCGTGATCAGTGAGATCGGGATTTTCGTGAATCGTGCGTTTGAATGACTCATAAAATATTCTCCAGGTCATCGGATCTCCATTGAAGACCATCAAATCGAGTTCAGGAATTCTGATGGATTTACGTTGCGGGGCAACATTGAAATCAGCGGTTTTTAAAGGCGGGTTAAGTTTATTATAAACAAACTGACAACGGCAAAACATATCTTCGAAGACGTTTATAGATTGGTAGTTTACCGTGTACGAAGCGTTGAGAGTCAACTCGGTGACATTTAATTTGTTCACAATTTCATTGAAATCGGAGCGTAAGCGGTCTAACGAGATCATTCCACATAGAAATAAATCCTTCTCAGTATCATCAGTGAAAGCCTTTAAAGATCGGTTAAAAATATCTTGTAAGCGAGAAAATATAATGTCACGTTTACCTATCAAGGTCAAACGTTCGACCTGTAACGTATCGAGCGCTTTTGCGTCCTCGTATACTTCACTATCTTTGTCTTTTGAACGAGTAGCCATAGCCATCTTAACAAAGTATAAAAAACTAGATAAAGTATGAAATTCCTAATTTACTGCAACTGCCTACAGCATTTACCTGCCGCGCGCGCGGCGTATTGAATACCCATGTGGAGACGCACGGGCGGTCGTTAGGAATACCTTCACTTTTTAATAAAAATTAAGAATTACGGAAAAATCGTTATTTTTACTATTTAGGACTGCGGAATACACGAAATAAGTATATAAGAGCGTAGTAGGATAGTACAGAGTACTATCTGAACTGTAATTGCGGGCGGGAACACGATAATTATAGGAAATTATCGTTGGTAAAAATACCAATATAAAATTGCGGGCGGTTATAAAGAGGACTATATGAGGCCTAAGAGGGGCCAGAGAATAGCGGGAGGACCAGAGAAGATCCGGCTCGAAGGACCAACAATATGTTAGCGCGGCAGCTAAGCTGTATAGGCTGAGCGCGCCTCCAATGGCGGGGGAAGGATGGCTGGTAGAAGAGTAGTACAAAGGAACTTGGCGACTAACCTGGTCTCCATGCAACTGCAATCACCTCGGTTCGGGTCCGTCTCCAAGCTGCTTGTTCCTTCAGGATGTTATGACGTTCGATGTAGTGGACTGTATTTTTGGCGGTTGGTGCGTGTCGGCAAGGAGCGTTTACGCGGCGGGTTTATAGCGGGTTTTGTTTATATTTGCGCGTCGAATTCACGTGGACCACCACAGAGGAGCAGCAGATCCAGTACTTTGGATTCGGCGAGAGCGGCAGCCGCGAAGGACGAGGGTCGATCGCAGACTACTTGCGGCGGCAAGCAGTTTTCTCGTGGATACCACGATATGAGCGACAGAGATAGTCGCCAAGAAATGATAGGAATAGGAAGGTAGGAAGGTATTATGAGTGCCAATGTAAGTGGCGCGAACAGTATTGTATGGTACTTATCATGTAGTTTCGTACAAGTTATAGCTACCTATTAGAACAAGCCGAGCCTGTTGGCCCTTTTGCATTAACAATGAGACATAGATAAGACCAAAAAGTAAAAATAAGTTTGACATGTAGATAATTGCGTTTAATAAGAAACTTAATGACTAGGTAGATATTATATACATTTTAACATGAAAATTGAGGTCTGCCTTATCATAGAATGAGCTTGGATGGCAGAAAGATGCTTGGTGTAAACCTCCACCTGAAACAAAATATTGTATAATTTTAGTTTAAAATGATAGATGCTATAAATAAAATATGCCTAAGACGTAGACAGACTGTAAGTAATGATTCTTTCAGTATGTAGTGGCCACATTGTTATGAGCTATTTAGCCTGTGTTGTTTCATTTGTTCTAACTGTTGAAAACAGGTCTTGAAATACTTTTACTGGGTTTATTTTCCCCAAGGAAACACCGCTTTAAAGTACTTATCCATTAATAATATGATGATTAAAGAATGTATCACTATACCTTAAATCATTATTATTGTCCCGTCTTCTTAGAGAGCTCCGCCCCTAGGTGTTTTGTAACTATAGATATTACTGCTCCTTTCCAGTGACACTATTTATTAATCTCAACTCTCAAACCACATTTATAAAGTGATTTTTGCCCTTCTGTAAGTCTAACCATATTGTATGGGTATAATACTATGCATTTTTTAAAGGCATATATGTGATTAGAATTTTTACTCTGGAGCTCTAGTTTTTATTTCCTATACAAGATCTTTTTCTGGAGAATTTACACGTCCTCAAAAAGTTTTTTTTCTCAGGTATTTTTCTTTAGTCAGATAACTCATGAAATTCTTTCTACATGTTTGTCACATCTTCCTTGTAGTTGTCGTCGTGTAGGAAAAACTGTTAGAAAGAGAGGTAAAAATAAAAGAGCATGCAACATGTTATTTTTATGGAATGATTCGACTTATGTATTGTTTTTTCATTTTGTTCTATTATATATAAAATAGATAGATAGATAGATAAACTCTTTATTGAAACACCCCAGAACAAAGAAAACTTAAAAAGTAGAACAAAACAAATTTTACAATTAGTGTCACAATGGGCGGTCTTAATAATGCAACAACACAATAATATAGTTATTGATAACAATAATTTTAACGTAGTAACTAGTGATGTACTATAAATATTATTGATTATATCAATCGATTCATTCGATTAAAAATTAAAAAGTGCTCTGTGTAGACTAAGTTCACTCAAATAATTTATTGCAAGTAGGCATAAAATAATTTATTAATGAAGTTTATTTAATGGCCGCTTTAAATAATTATGCTACTCTAGTAGTGCTTTTGTTCAACTGGATAGGCAAGTGCTTTATGTTATAACATAGAATAGAAAGCAAGTAGAATCGTAAAAGCATTTCCACTAAAGAAAGCACTCTCCTAAAATATTCTGCTAAAGAATTGAATAATGTGAACCGGCAGTTAGTTAGTTGTTAGTTAGTTTTGTTTCTCATGTTAGTTTTTTATTGTTACTTAATTATGTGTTTATAAGGTTAATTTATTTATTTATTTATTTATTTAGGCACACATAACAGAACACTCAGTATAATATTGCTAGAAAATATGTACAATTAGTTTAGTGCTGGACAGTGTCCCAAAAGATGCATGACAGAAATTTGAAAAGAGAAAAAAAAAAAACAAAAATAAAATAAAGAAAAAAACAAAAATAAACAAAAATCTTTCAAGATAAAATTATACAAGATTACAATTATGACTTAAAATTATTGATATTAAACTTATAATAAGACAATACAGACGCTGGGGGTGCGGGCCAGGTAACCTCCACGAGTGCCCGGCTGTTGTTCGTCCCTCTTGATGCGTTGCATCCGGAGGGAAGGGCAGCAGGTGGGACGGTGCACCCTGGGGTTCGGTCAGCAATTCTCCTAGGGGAATTGGTGGCCTTAGCAAATAACCTGGCGAGAAGAGGTCCTTCGCGTGTCCCTCTGATCAGCAGAGGGCACAGCGAGGGACCAATAACGGGGACTTTTGGGCCGCGGATCGGGGGGTCCAACGCCCAAGTCTAGAAGTCCCGAGCTGAGGTGCGGCCCGTGTGTTCCGGGACGCACCCAGCGGAGAACGAGGCCAAAGCCTCAGGAGGCGAGCCCGAGAGGGCGGCCGCAGAGGTGTTTGCGGAAGCGCCAATCGTACCCGCGACCACCTCCATAATGCGGAGAGGAGAACACCCCGGGATTTTAGTGGGTAAACCCCGTCAGACCGCGTTCTGACGGGGGAGTCCCACATAACCAACCCCCCCCCCCCCCCCCCCGGGCGCATTTCCCCGGTTAAAAAAAAAATACAGACACTGTTTTCACTGCCTCACAGTGAAGACACGCGTTAGTGCATTAATTAATTAACAACATTTTAGCCTCCTCTCAGAAGAAAGAATAGCCAAAATTTCTTTTTTATATTTATATAGGTTGTCATTAAAGATATCTATGTCGTGATATGTATGTCGTATTATGACTGGCAATAAGGTCGTTGTATTGGCGACACATACGGACAATGGGATTGTAAAATGAAGTATTATTAGTATAAACCTGTAGAGAAAAAATGTTTAAGTGAGGATGGCGTCATCTAGGTCTTATGTTGAAATTTATGAGAGACAGAAGAGTTAAGGTTATTTTCTATCTTCTCAATCACCCCCACATTTCTTTGCGTATATTTCTTCGTAAAACTTAGTCCTCGCTGGGTAGACATCGTATTTCATATATGGTTTTACGTCTATGACGAAGCAAGCTGGGCCCGCAGGGCCAGCCTCGGTTATTGGTTCCCACTTTGTTGAAATTAACTCTTCTGTTTCTGGATTAGGATCTCTGAAATAAAAAGAGCCCTTCTGTCATTGGTTTTTTATTGAACTAGCTGCGCCCCGCGGTTTCACCCGCATAGTTGCTGTTCCCGCAGGAATATGGGGATCAAATATAGCCTGTCACTCGCTGTCAATGTAGCTTTCCATTGGTAATTTTTTTTTTTAAATCGGTGCAGTAGTTTAGCCGAAACCTTACATATTTCCATAAATACTTTCATCCACTATATTAATTTTACCCCTCAAGCTAAATTTTTACAAACTTTGAATGCTAAATTTATTTATATCTAATCAAAAGCCTAAAAAATAAATGTCAAGGTTCTAGCTTCAAAAATGACGAAACTTCCATCCCCTATTTCAAACCCTTACAATGCTTATTTCGCATTAAAAAGTACCATATATCCTTTCTTAGGCTCTAGACTATCTCTGTACCAAATTTCATTTCAATCGGTTCAGTAGTTTAGGCGTGAAAAAGCAACAGACAGACAGACAGAGTTACTTTCGCATTTATCTCGCTTCGCATTAATTTCGCTCTCGCATTTTAAGTAGGAATGAGATACTAGTGCCAGTCTCTGGTATCAGAGTAGATGTACTTAAATGTCTTTTTGAGTGTAAATTTAAAAATGCAAACTGGCCGCTAGCATAGGGTCATGTTAATGCCACTCTACTATATCAATCTTTATGTAGTAGATAGGTGCCTAGTTAATTTCTACATACCCATACTTTGCAAAGTTGGTCCAAAGTTCAAGATATATTTGTTTAAAGTATTTATCAGTCTCAGAAAGTTCATACGTCAACTTATCAGATTTTATCAAGTAACCAGCATCGTCACCATGGCAGACACCTTTCCTTTCTATGCCAAAACACTTCTTAATAAAATTCAAAGAACCGTCATAGGCAAACTCGTAGAAATAAACAGGATTGCAGTGCTTGGCAATGAGCATAGCTGCTGTGTAAACTGCGCCTACAAAATCAGCGTCACCAAAGAAATCTATCGTAAACGCATCAGCCTCAGTGAAAGTCTTCTCTCCTTCTAAATATATGTCTCTCAGTCTAACTTCCAATTCAGTTCTCTCATCATCATCCAATTTGAACGGGAAGTAGTCTAAGAATGTCTTTTCAATCATTAACTTCTCCAGAATATAGCCACCATGTATCTCCATCATAAGACCCTCCCGTGTGCATATGCCGGTAATGTACGGAACTTGTGTAAATTCTCCGTTAGCAAGCATTTGGTATGTAGATTTACTAATAAACGGCTCCCAATCCGAAGGATTCTCAATAGTGGGAACAAATCCAAACTTAACTGTTCCTCTTATCTTACTAGCCCGCATGGCGGCTACTGAAGATATTATCAGCTCTTCTATTGGCATATCTTTTAAATACTTGAAAAGTCCTTCATCGTCAGTTATTGTTTTTCCGTTTGCTTCAGGTACCTTGTAAGCTAATTCTTTAATATGTCTGTTTTGTGCCCAGTGCATCAATGAAGATCCAGACTGTGAGATAGCTTTCTGGAACAAGCCTTTAGCTGTGGGGGATAGAAGGAGATACTCAACAGATGCACCTCCCGCACTGACTCCAAATATAGTCACATTGTAAGGGTCTCCTCCAAAGTTTGCAATGTTCTTCTGCACCCATTTGAGAGCTTCAACCTGATCTCTCATCCCCATATTTCCAGGGGCTTCTTTTCGGTCTAGTGATAGAAAACCAAGGATGCCAACTCTATAGTTAAATGACACCAATATAACACCTTTTTCGATGAGAAAATCTGGGCCAGTATGTGCGCTGTTGGTTCCATCCCCTGCTACAAATCCGCCTCCATGGAGAAGTACCATTACAGGTAATAAGGGTGAATCATCTTCTAATAGTTTTGGCGTGTAGACATTAAGGAACAGACAGTCTTCGTCTCCCACTACTGTACGGGTTGCTCTGTCTATTTGGGGGCAAATATTACAATCTTTTGTACCGTCTCTCTCGCCTTCCCAAGCTTCTGGTGGCTGTGGCACCTAAAACAGAATTCAAATTAAATTTAAGTTATTATATTGTAGTAAGCGGTGATAGCCTAGTGGGAGAACGTCTGCCTTCTAAGGAGAAGGTCGTGAGTTCAAATCCCAATGCGGGCGTACCAATGTGTTTATGTAAAAAGCATTTTGTGTAGGTACGTAATTTAATTATCACTCGCTGTTCGGTGAAAGAAAACATCTCGCGAGGAAACCCACATACCTACCCGAGAATTATTTCGGAGGTTGATACGTTATCCACCAATCCGCACCGAGCCCCCGTGGCGGATTATGGCCTAACCCTCCTCAGGAAAGCGAGAGGTGACCCGTGCTCAGCAGTGGGACAATATGGGTTGTTGATGACTTGATGACTTACCGAAAACCTCAGTTTACCGACCGGTGGCTTTGCGTATGGTATTCCTTTGAAGATGTAGTAATTTACATCGTTATCACTTTTCGTTACTTTTCCCTTTATCATGCCTTGCTCAGTATTCACTACTGGATATGACATTTTTTTTTAACTAAGTAGGTACAACAACGTAGGTGCCTTGTTACTCCTGTGGCTGCCGATAATGGTTTGTGGTAGAGTTAGATACGTTAGCTCCTTCATTACCTATGTATCTAGGGTACGAAAAGGGTAGGTGTAGGTACGTTTCAGTAAATGGTCACGTTCGTTCGCCCATGCATTGGCTGAACCTTGAACGATCTAAAATTCAAGAGCTGAACGGATGGATTTAATGCCAGCACGCGGCCTTCAATGTTAACCCAAATGGCCCATTTGTTTAAATAAAACAAAAGAATCCACAAAAAAGGAACCGCGTATATAATTATGATTGTAATGAGTACCGAGGTATACGCTTGAGGAGTGGGCAAGCGAGCGCCGTGAGCTCGTCGCAGCGGTGGGGGACGACCTCTCGCTCCCGACGTTGATTAAGTCAATTGTCGGGGACGAGAGGTCGTGGAATGTCGGAAAATCCTTCTGCGAGGAGGTGATGTCGCAGAAGGGAGCGGGAGATCACCTCTGAACTCCCCCTCGGAGAACGGGGCGTCGAAGAAGACTTTTCTTCAACGCCCTGCTTCGACCCCCATAACAGAGGCTTGGGCGGCGCACTGGGAGTACGTCCGTCGCCCACTCGGATGCCTCGAGGAGGCGCGCGCGGTGTTACCGCGCGTCTCTCTCATCTCGCGATAGACGGAGTGAAGAACTTCTCTCTACTCCTGTCAACGGGCTGGGGCCTCCTTGGAGGATGATACCGTCAGGGACGCGGAAGACGTTCTACGTACCCGTAGCCCCGACAAAAGGCGTCCCGGTGGAACACCCTGGGGTTTTAGTGGGTATAAGGGTCAGGCTTGTTGGCGGGGACTCTCAAATAACCATTCAGTCCTACTCTCGGGCCGGGTGGTATGGGGAATAAATTTCCCCAGGTAAAAAAAAATACGTCGTGACTATGATCCAAAAACACGATCAAAACTAATAAAGGCACAAAATCACATTATTAAACAACTTTTTAAGATGGTTATAATCACCCACTGAAAGTACAAGGATCAAGACTGCCTGTTTATAAAAAAGTAAAACCTAAAGTGGACTACATTTACTGGGGTAGCTACATTTATAGGCAGAAATGGAAGGAGGGTAGGGAGGCCTTTGCCCTGGAGTGGAACATCTCCGACTCATAATAATGTATAAAAATAAATAATAATAATAATGTGAGATGCTTTCTAAGACCTACAAGTTGCACGGAACCCTCGGTGCGCGAGTCCATCTCTCACTTGACGGTTTTTTTCTTCTTACTTTTGGAGGTGACGTTGGACCAAAATGCTGACTTCTCTTTAGGCCAAAAAATCAGCACTGCTATTCAGCCAGCATTATAGACACTCTCCCATCCACAAAGCTATTTTAGATTTGATGTGTGATTTTATTTATTTTATTCTTGAATATCTGTGCATACTTTCGTTCGACTTTCCAACTGCTCCATTCTGTTTTCCAACTTTTTCAACGTGTTCCCCGTAGATAGTAGGTATAGTCCAGGCAAATTAGGGTTTCACCTAATGGAATGAGAGATATTCGGCGATAAACTTGTTTATGCCTTTATTTAGGCAATCATCATCAACCTCATCCCATCCCACTGCTGAGCATCTCACGGCGGAGGTGTGAGAATCCGTTTGTCACATCTTGCTTGTGGTTGTCAATTGTCACAAACAATTGTCATGTCGATGTCATGTGTAATCAGCAGTCACAGTGTGACGTGTTCGTTTTTTACGAGTTTATTGATTCCTACAATTTCATGAAATAAAAAGTAAATGGTTAAATAAGGATAGCTGATAAATAATTATGTCTAACAAAATCAAATCTGCAGAAACCGCCGCTAAAGGTAAAGCAGGTGAATCTGTATGGAAAAAAACGTTAACAGCGAACGCAGAATGGCCGGACAAGGTTAGTTTTAGTATCACGAGACTTCTCTATTTTTCAATTAAATTTCCGTGCAAATGGGTCAATGAATAATTCTATTGTTTCAGGATGAGTTCCTAGACGTGATTTACTGGATGCGCCAAGCATTGGGCATTGTTTTAGGACTTGGTTGGGGTTTATTACCGCTCAAAGGTTTCATAGGAGTTTTGCTGTAAGTATAACATTAATTTATTTACCGTAGCGTCGTCTTCGAGTTTTAGATACTTACTTTAAATTGAACTTGATGTTAATATAAACATTTGTAAACCCTTATCTTAATTACAACTCTTTTCCATTCATTAAACCTCTCAATTCAAGCAAATTCCTTGTTTCAGATTTGTGCTTGTAAATGCTGGTCTAATATACTTTTATGTGATGAATTTCCAAAATATTGACGAAGAAGAATACGGTGGAATATGGGAGATAACTAAAGAAGGATTTATGACTTCATTTGCAGGGTTTTTGGTAAGATTAATAGTGTAATTTTATGCAATGCCAGTAGTTTGCCTCACTTACATTATTTCTGTTGGGATTTGTTATATTCCCAAGTTAAAAGACACCCATATTACTAAACACACATCTGAACTTGACTTCTATGTGTTAGCCCCCTCTGCTTCCATCAAAATTGGTTTAGTAAAAAATAGACACCTGATTCATAAACAAATGTTAGAAATAACCCTAACATGTGCTATTTCTCAAAATCACTCCTCTCAAAGTGTTTTTTTTTTATTATGTTTTATTTTTGTTAAAAAATGCACCAACAATCGGTAATTATTGTTTATTTTTCAGGTAACATGGATCATCGTATACACAGGCTTGCATGGATCCGATTTATGAGAATCAAAGCGTTGATTGATAACTACAGGCTTGAAGCTTGGCCGATGGAGTCCTAAGTACAAATTGTACCTATAAACACGACCTTTAGTATCATATTGTTGAAGATTATTTATATAATACATCTCTCATATCAGAGGAATGGAAAATTAAATCAAATGCTATTGCTATACAAAAGAACATAGGTATCTTCTAGGCAGAAGTGCTTCACCTTCGGCCACATCATCACTTCCCATCAGGTCAGATTGTGGTGGAATGTTCACCTAGTATGTTATATAAAAAGACAACATAATTTAACACAATATTTTACATATATATGTATTAACATAAAGTTATGCATATCTTCAAATTGATGCATATTAAACCAAGTTTATGAAATTAGTATAATTATCTACTATGATGAAGCTAGAAAAAAGAATATTAGTGGACAGTTAAAGAAAAGCAGCATGCCTTTGAGTAGCAGTGTGCCAATAATAGATAATACCAAGGCATTAAATCTGTTAAACATTGAACCAGATAATTGCCATTAAAATCTCCGAGTTTGGTGATAACACAGTACCATATCCAACATGGTTCTACTATAAAATCACTGGACATATGACACTTATTAATGGATATTTAGTGTTACAAGTGTAGTGCAAGATTTTGCAAGAAAGGAACACAATGTCCAGGCACTTACCACCAGATAAACAACATGCTAATCCTGTTACTGAGAAAAAATACCATGTCTGTTCGATTGTTGTCACTCTCAGGCCTACCATTATGCATTGTGCATATGCAATTTACAGAGTAAATAGATTTTTAATCATTGTTGTCTAGCAGGATATGTTACTAAGCATCCTATGTGTTAAGACTGCCAACTCAATTTTTAATCTGGTGTACTATAAGTCTTTGGGTGCGTTTTTGCCTTTAAAAAATAGCAGGTAAGGATAGGAAATAGATTAGCATCTGCTATTTTATTATATAACACGGTTATCTGTTATTTTCTTCCGCTTTTTGAAAATGGTAAGCTATTAATAGCATACAATTATATTAACAGCTAAAAATCAAACATGCAACAATTGTATTTATATTACAATATTTTAGTGCAAAACATGGAATAAGAATTAGCAAGTTATGTTTTTGTAATAGCACTTTTTTGTGAATCCAAAAATGGACACTGAATTAAATCACTGCTCAAGTGCTTACTTTCTTTAAAATCAGTGTACAATGTACATTTCTTTTTTTATACAATTGACAGACACAAGATAAACATTTTGCTTTATGAATTTTGTGCAGGACTAAGAATTCTTTAGTCAATTTTTATAGTCATACTTGTGTCAAGTACAGTGAGTGTTATGAAACCAGAAAGAAATGGAAGTGTCCATTGAATGCTATTATGAAATAATCTGGTTTACAAAAGATTTTTTAATTTGCACTGTTATATCTGTATTATCTAAGTGGGTTATATAAAATTGATTAGCAATTTATTTACCGGATCAGAATATTTATTAATATACATAGTTTGAATTAGATTTTATATACATATTTTCCGTAGCGATGATAATTCAAATTTATTGTTAATATCTTGTTAAAACGAAACTAATTTTACAGTTGTTAAAAAAGTCTGATGTTTATATGCACTGTAAAACTACATAAAGTTTGTTTAACACTTTTACTGCTGAGCCTATTTTCTTGTCTTGCCACGGGTGCGGCTTTGCAAACTCCATAGTGTTTTCCCATACAACAAACACAACAGTTGTGTTTTCCCGCACTCGCGGCAAGTTATGAAAAACACTACAGTTGTATTTTCAGCACTGAAGGTGCTACTTGATACTATATGAAATCTGAAAGTATAATTCAATATAAGATAGAGGTCTAGGAATATTTATTACGACAAAAAATCAAATTATTGATTGTAGATAGTCAATATAAATGTAGAATTCTACATGAATATTTTTGGTTGTACGAAATAAAAACTCAAGGCTTTATTCATAAAAAGTTACCGAACGTAACTTAGTACTGTGCAGTACTATATTGTGGTGCGCAATTTTATTATATGTCTTATAATTTTTTATGAATAGGGCGTAAGCGTTTGCATTTCAATAAGCTAAGTATTCATATTTGTTAAGTTTTAGCCTGAATATAGGTTAGAGTTTTCAATGTGAGTCCATTTATATAAATAATCAAATATTTAATTGTAAATAGTGTTTACATTGAAATTGTAACTATGCTGCAGTCGCTAATGACATCGCGGCCTTTTCTTAAGCCCGGTGTTCACTAGGGGTCAAATCACGCTACCTCGCACTATTATTATTAATAATACTATTTAATTTATAGTAAAAAAATGCAATAATAGTCATAATTATCTCGTTTGTGAAGTTATTTGTTGTGTGTATGGCCCTGTTTGCAGTGATATCTTTATTATGAACAAATTATATGGTTGGATTAGAAGATTGTTTTTTTTTGTCTTTATATTCACCCCACCTTATCACTAGGTAACCTTAACACCTGTAAGTCTTTAGTAGAGTGCTTTAGTTGAAATCTGTACACGCTTTAGTAAGATGTCTTGTGAAAGCACTTGCCTCTCTAGTTTTACTGAAGCAGTCTACTAAAGAGTAGCATAGCGTAAAGAGTAGCAATAGCAAAAACATCACGTTGACTGCTGAACCAGTTTTTATATTTGGGCATCGTTACGAACCGTGTGTTTTCCAGCGCGGCGTGCAGTGCAGTGAGCCGCGCTGTAGTAGCGCCACGTGTGTTTCGCCGCACGCCCGCACGTAAACTGCGCTAACACAACAGGTGTGTTTTCCTGCATTCAGGTTACGTAAAAAAAACAACTGTAGTACAGATCCGTAACCGTGGCTAGGCAAGAAAATCGGCTCTGCAGTCAGTGTTAATAGCATAATATAAATCGGCCTTTACATTTATGGTGTAAATAGCTTTGGTGTGCTCAAGAGTTGTCTGGTTTACTGCTCTATTGAGTAGCACTTCATGTATAGCTATTTTCCTATATCATTCACTCATTCAATATAATTACGTAGACATTGAGGCCTCCTCTATTTAATTTTTTTTTATTTGTCTGAGTGACGAGACGTTCAAGTCGTTCACCTGATGGTAAGCGCTATGTCTGTTCATAACAGTTACAGTGCCATCCAGAACTTTGCATTGCATAATCCTGGCGGGCACTGCACTTGCTCGTGAACCAGAGACATTGGCTCTAAAGTCTCATATACCCAGTAATTTCACTGGAAACAGTGCTCATCAAACTGGAACACAGTAATGTTTGATCACCTCTGTTTAGCGGATGAACATCTGGCAAAGGTGTGGTACTTTCCCAGGCGGTCTCTTGCAGAACAGGCCTCCCACTACAGACCTACTCATTCATCGGTGCCATTCTGTAACTACACAGACTTGTCCTTTTACATAGATTTACAATAAAAACACAATGTAAAACATCAAAGTTTAATCATCTCTCCAAGTAACCAGTACATCATCAGTTCTGAATCTCTGCGTGATGGTTGTGTCTCCAAAATCCATCCTGCTCCCCGATGCGAAGGCAACCGCGCCCGCATGCGCTATCATGACGCCGTTGTCGATGCAGAACCGTTCGTCTGTCGCGAAGATCTTGGACCCTCGCTCCGTGCACATGGTTCCCATCATCTCTTGGAGACGCTCGTTGCAGCCGACTCCACCTACTATTAGTACCTGTAGGACAGTAGAAGGAGTTAGAAGAGCAAGCAAGAGCTAATAATAGATAATTTGTGAGACAAGCAAGTTGTGCAGCTGATGGTAAACATTACGCCTGCCCCTGAAAATACAAAGAACCCAAAGAACAGAACTGAACTAACAAATAACTCTGGACTCTATCTCTCTTTTCTGTTTTGAAGAACAAATTTTATGACATTATCTTTACCTCATCAGACTCGCAGTGTGCCATCGCTCGCTCAGTGATCTCGACCAGCATAGCAAATACTGTTTCCTGTAGAGAGTAACACAGGTCTTCAGGTGTATACTCCTTCAGTAAATCATCTATTTTGTCCACCATGTAGGACAGAATACCGGACAAGCTTACATCCATGCCTGAAATAAACATATTTTTGATCGTAGAAAATGGAGCAGAGTAAACAAAATAAGAAGGTCTAGTTTACTAGACCACCAACCTTCCCCCCAACCAACCAACCTTCAACCTCTAACCTTCTAGTATTTACAAGACATTGGAAAAAACATATTTGAAAATGGTGTGTTTTGTATTGTATTAAAAATTCCTATGCCAATTGCAATGTAGTATTCACAGTTTGATAGCTTAGAATAGAATTTGACTTAGAAAATGATACATGTTCGGTACATTAGAGTAGAAACTAAGCCTTGGATAAAAACCAAACTTCAGTATAATATTAGTCTCAGATGATTAATCTTACCTTTAACGCTATATGGTAAATGTAAATATTTCTTTCCCTTCTTGGCAGCTTGTTCGATGTTGTACCCAGGGCTTGGTGCGTTAGATAACTTTAGTACCCTAGCAAATCTGTAATCAAAACATGTTGCAATGCATTAAAAACTGTCAGACTATAGGATTATTGTTGTGTTGGAAATTGGCATATTAGACAAATGTCACACTGGGTCACAACACAAGAGATATTTTGTTGTTTTAGTCACAAAAAAGTCACCAAGCATCTGGCAGTGTGGTGCAATGTCCGGTGGCTCCATGCTATCTCTCTGATCACTGGTTATGCTGGTTAACATTAAGGATTTTGCGTACTATATTGTTATTGTTAAGAAGAAAGCGTTAACTTATTTCTTAGTATAGTAAAATGTTCAATAAACTCACCTGTCTAAACAATTCCCAACTGCTATGTCAATGGTTTCACCAAATATCCGGTACCTCTTCCTAGAGTAAGCTATTATCTGTGTGTTGCCGCCACTCACATAGAGCACTGTCGGGTTTTTCGCTTTGGTAATCAATCTTCCCATTTCTATATCTTTGGTTAGAGTTGAGGAACAAAATTGAATGGAAAATATTTTATAGATGTTTTTACACTGACCAACTTCTAGATCATCATCATCTTCAAACCATATGGTCCCACTGCTGACCACGGGTCTCCCCTCACTTTCGTGAGGAAGGTTAGGCCATAATCCACCACAGGGGCTAGATTTGGATTTGTGAAACACCTGCCTACCTCCGAAATAATTCTCAGGTAGGTATGTGGATTTCCTCATGAACTTCTAGATGCCACATAAAAATCATGCTTTGCTATTTCTTTATCGATACAAAGAAATTGTGAGGCTGAACTCATGATTTTTCTTGATCGAGGCTTCTATGACTTAAGACATACTTATTTATATGTACAATATAAGTACCCAGATTTAACAACTGTTTTTTTTGTGTGTAGACAGATTAGATAGGATATTATATCCTGACAGCTAAACCACAACCAATTATTATTATTATTTAATCATTGAACATTATCATTTCCTATTTTCTCAGAAACTCATTTGCTCAGAAAAACATACATATTTTAGCGATCAAAAGTAACCTGTTCTTCCCCAAAGCTTAAACTATCTCCATTCCAAATCCTATCAAAATCCGTTTAGACATGAAAATGTCCCAAATAGACAGAGTTTATTGCTATTATAATATCAGATCAGATTTGTTTTACAGGACTTCTAATACACAAGTCTACGAGTCATTCAAAAGGATACGGCCAATACAGTGGTTCACTCCCAGGATGGGCTTGTTCCATAGCTTCGCACAAGTTCTGGCTACAGTCGCACAGACCATCAGGGGAGGTGCCATGCCTGGCCCCTTTGTGTAGCAAACCACATCTATATCCTGCGGTTTGATACCGGATTGATCGAGAGCTTCTTGCAGGACCTCGTGAATGTTTTGCTGGTGGTGCTCTGCAGTTTGACGTGGTTGGAAACCTGAAAGTTAGATATAATAGGTAAGAATTTTTGGTGTCTTTGTCATATAATTTTTATATGAAAAAGTCCTTGTTATGGGTATTCTAGGATACTTTAAGGCTTGTTTTTAAGGCTTGGAGTTCAGGAATTAATTGTTTATCTCGATTTATTTAGTAAATATTGAGCTAACCTTCACCCGGTGGAGTGATGTAAGTTCTCCTGCAGTTTGCCAGAATCTCGCCATCTTTCACAATGCCGATTCCAAGCTTATTAGCGCTTCCTTCGAATCCAATTGCTATAACCATTATAGTTTTTGGTTTATTGCAATTCTTCACGGTTTTCTTTGAGAAATCGTCTTATTTACAAGACAAAATATCAAATTGAATGAACGAAGAAAAATGAAGGAATCAATCAAAAATGAATGAAAGAACAAATAATTTATGGCATATGATTACCGATGTTGCAAGGATTTAAAATAAATAAAAATTGACAAAAAGCCAAGACTTATTTGTATCTGCCAAAGTGCCGACATGCCAAGCGAGATAGACTGTCTGTCATTTCATTTATCTTGTCTGTCCAAGTGTCCAATGTAGGGATGGCGATTCTTTACGAAAAAGATCGATTTTTAAATCGATTCGAATCGTAGTCTAATGAATCGATTCACGAAAAAATCGAGACCTACAAAATCGATTCTTAAAAAATCGATCTTTTTTTCAAGTTTGCATTTACAATGTAAATTTGTATCAATTTTACTAAAAACAAGATTAATATTGCAATTAACGATATCTTATCAATAAAATCAGGGAATTCAAAAATAGCAATTATTCTTATTAGCGTATCAAACTATAAGATCAACTATAAAAAAAAAAGTATTTATATACTAACGGCCTTGTTTCGTTATCATATAGCTAATTGTATTTATAATGTATCGATGTTCAATTCTCGAAAAGCAGCAGCGGAGGGTAGTCGGATATCGACTGCCGATGCACCGCGCACTGGTAAAAAATCGGGAGCGCAAGCGAGTGTGAAAGCTAACGCCGCGCGCAACACATCGTATCGGTTGCTTCCTGTAGGAAAGCAAATCTTCTTGTTCTTTCGCGTGTGCTAATCAGACCTAAGTGAATCCCTATAAACAATATAACTAGCCGGCTGGTGGACGACCGAAGGTGGAAGCTCAACGAGTGCTTGCAGCAGTCCAAGGTACGTGAGTGCATTGTATTCGCTGTAGCCTATGTCGAGTTATTGAACATCGTTTTTCATCGTATACGTATTGTCCCAGTGTAGTATAAAGCCACTCCTATTTCGGCTTGGTGCGAATGCTACATCTTTATGGTGCCGAAATCCAGGGACCTTCCATCTACCTACCGTTGTATGCTTATGGTATTTCTGGTCAAATCTTAGTGTCCTAGCTAATAGTGTACGTAAATCTATCGATTAATTCAACTATTAAGTACCTACTGCATTCTAAGTTATTGCACCATCATCTTATCGCAACGTAATCTCACCTAATACCTAACGTACATACGCAAACAAGTTCATTTGTCATCACCATCGAATAGGGATTTATTTTATTATAGTTTCACAGCATAACGGGAATTATTGTAAGATCTCATCGGGCAATCACTAACATTTATCGGTGCTCAATTCTATCGGCTTACAATAATTCCACCATCAAAAGTGTCAAACATATAGTTTGTAATTTAGAGTTTCTAGTTAACCAAAAAACGAATCTTAAATTAGATGTTTTAAACATAAAATCATAAAATATTCTTCATCAAATTCATTTCTCAAAGTGTAGGGTAGAATATATCGATCGGGTGGTGCAACATTCCGGTGCCACCGTACAGCCCCCCGCGCAATTTTACGTACAAATTTGATAATTGGTCATACATTAATTATAAAACTTCAACTTAACTTGCGTGACAGGCTGTAAATCAGTGAAATAACTAATTTATTCTGTACCTCATCGTGCTTACTTTGTACCACATTGGCAATTAACCGCACGCGCTCTTATTTCTTCCTACATAGGGTTGAAGTTAATTTGTTCTCATCAAAGAAATATCGTTTAACTTTTATTTAGTATACTAAAATTTTATTCGTAGGTATCGAATAACAATGTCGCTCATAGGTAAACATTCTACTCGTAAATTTACTTTAAAGAAAAAGAAATCGGTTGATGCTGAGTATTCAGTTAAGGACTTAGCATCATTGCGTAGAAAGCGTACCATCGCATTTAAACGTTTAGCTAAGGCTTTAGAGATCGGTACTTTGGCTACAAGTGATCACTCTCAACACGACTTGTTCTTATCTTATCACGCGGAGGTTCGCGAAGTCGCCTCGAACTTTGAGCATGCGCATTTAACGATCTTAGAACTTATGGATGATCCTGATAATGACGATACTGATTTTCAAGAACAGTTTGATGACATGTATTATCAGGTTTTATCAATTCATCGTGGCTTAACGAAAACTGAATCGGCTCATTCACATAGTGTTTCGTCTCCATTCCACAATGGTTCGTCTTCAAATATTCGCTTGCCAAAAATTACACTACCGAGTTTTTCGGGTAATATTAAACAATGGCCTGAGTATTTTGATACTTTTAACGCTTTGATACACAACTCCACTTCTATTAACGATACGGAGAAGTTTCATTATTTAATTTCTTCTCTTAGCGGTGATGCGTTATCAGTAGTCAGGGCATTCCCGGTTACCCATGAACACTATCACGATGCATATCAAGCGCTTGTTGCTCGCTTCAAGTGTAAACGCACTTTAGCTTTTACGTGTTGGCAAGATATTTTAAATGTTGAATTTAAAACTAGTGACGCGCACGAGTTTCAAAAATCGCTCGATCTTTTCGAAGAAAATTTGTGCATTTTAAAAACGATCGACTTACCAGTTGCGCACTGGGATTTTATTCTGGTTTATCATATTTTATCAAAACTTGACAAAGACTTACGCCGCAGTTTTGAGGAGAAATATTCATTTGTTGAATTACCATCATACGATCAACTGAAAAGTTTCTTACGATCCAAATGCGAAGCTTTAATTCGCGATACACATTTTACTGTATCTCATGATACAATAAAGCCTACACCTAAGTACATGCCTGCGCAGCCCCAACCTAAACGTGTTAACATGTCGCATGCTCTCGTAGCAGCAAATGATCAACCAGAAAATACGAACGAACATCAAACTAGTTCATATTCGAGCAAGTGTTCTTACTGTGACAAACAACACTTAATATCATCATGTCAAGATTTTCTAAGTAAGTCGCTTGACGAACGCATGGCTATTACTAAAACCAAAAATTGGTGCTTTAATTGTCTGAAGCCTTCTCATCAACTAAAAAATTGCAATTCAATTTTTTCGTGCCGTATATGCAACCGGAAACATCATACCTTACTCCATCACGATAATAAATCTAATATCGAATCAAATCTCATCGT
This sequence comes from Campaea margaritaria, assembly GCA_912999815.1. Taxonomy (NCBI): domain Eukaryota; kingdom Metazoa; phylum Arthropoda; class Insecta; order Lepidoptera; family Geometridae; genus Campaea; species Campaea margaritaria. Next base: position 9,752,650 of record OU538801.1, read on the forward strand.
ATCGTCTTTGGTTTCAAGGTCACAATCGAACATCACCGTGTTGCTTGCGACTGCCATAGTGCAAGTTAAAGATGCTTCAGGCAATATGCAAACGTTCCGTGCCTTATTCGATACCGGAAGCCAAAGCAATTTTATTACCGAATCTGCAGTGAATCGACTGCACCTAGCGGTATCGAAGACTAATGCGAACATCAGTGGATTAGGAGAAGCAGCTGCACCAATCATTGGTGACGTCACTTGTTCCATCGGGACGAACGGTCGAGTTTTGTTCAAATTGGATACGCACGTTATTTCGAAAATATGTGGCGACCAACCTGTCGCGCAACTGAATCCAGCAGGATGGTCACATATTCAATCGCTACGTTTAGGGGACCCTGGTTTCGATATTCCAGGACCCATCGATCTCTTATTCGGTGCCGATGTATTCGCCGACTCTGTGTGCAGTCAGCTCATCAAGGGAAGTGTAAACCAACCCACCGCATTTAACTCTGTGTTCGGTTGGCTCCTCTTAGGCAAAACCCGCCTCACGGCCAGCACTCTTTTGCATACTTTGCCGGATGGCGACGGCGACTTGAATTCGTTAGTTCAACGATTCTGGGATTTAGATTCCTTACCAACATCATCACCTTTGACTCCCGATGAATCGCTCTGTGAACAAACTTTTGTAAACGATCATTCTCGCGATCACTCTGGACGATACGAAGTTCGCATTCCGTTCAAAGGTGAGTCGGAACCTACTTTCAAGGGCTCTCGCGACATCGCACTGAGACGATTCCACGCTATCGAGCGAAAACTACTTCATAACCCGCTATGGTGGGCGGGACCATGTTGGCTATCGCAAGAGCGCACCTCCTGGCCTGTAGGTACAGCTGACCTATCGCACGAGGATGAGGTATCTGTTGACGTTGAAAAGAGAAAACTAACAGTTTTGACATCAAATGCTATAGTGGAACCCACCGTTTTCGAGCGTCTGCTGACGCGTTTTTCTTCGCTGCAAAGGCTCGTGAACATATTAGCTTACATCTACCGTTTCATCAATAATTGTCGCACCCCAACTCAAGTGAATCGTAACAACTTTCTGAACAACGTCGAACGACATAACAGTTTAATGCAACTCGTCAAGTACGTACAAAGGAACGCCTTCTCTGACGAAATCAGCCACCTGGCATCCAGTAAGGCGTTACCAAAACCGTTTCGTAAGCTCAATCCGTTCGTAGACGGATCAGGTGTACTCAGAGTAGGCGGCAGAATATCTCGCGCAGGCTTGGAATTCGAACAGCGACACCCCGCTCTTCTACCGTCTAATCATCCACTCACGTCACTAATAATCGACTTTATTCATCGTAGCTACTTACATCCGGGCATCAACACTACACACTTTCTGCTCTTACAACAATTCTGGATCGTTTCTGCAAAACGTACAATTCGCCGTCGCCTTACTCAATGTATTCAATGCTACCGAACTAACCCCCAACCATTGCAACCGTTCATGAGCGACCTCCCATCGTACCGCGTCAACCAAGTGAAGCCGTTCTCGATCGTAGGCGTAGACTTCGGCGGACCGTTCCGCATAAAACTTGGCCCTCACCGAGGCGCAAAGATCGACAAAGGATATTTATGTTTATTCGTATGTCTTGCGACCAAAGCAGTCCACCTCGAGGTGGTTTCAACCCTTTCAACGGACGGGTTCATCGCTGCACTTCGACGTTTCGTAGCACGTCGCGGCCGTTGCAACGTCATCCACGCCGACTGTGGATCCAATTTCATAGGTGCTAGGAATCAACTTTCGTCTCTCATGCAACAAGCTTCTAGCGCGGAGAAGATTGAATTCAAATTCAACCCTCCATCGGCTCCGCACTTTGGTGGTGTTTGGGAAATACAGATTAAGGCAGCAAAATCTCACTTACTACGCGTTGTAGGAGATCAAGTTTTAACGTTTGAAGAACTTACAACTCTTTTCGTCCAAATCGAAGCCGTTCTGAACTCTAGACCCCTTTACGCAATCAGCTCGGATGCAAACGACTATTCGGTTCTATCGCCAGGCATGTTCCTTACCTTAGAGCCTCTAACAGCTGTCCCCGATGAAGATCTCTCAAACGTTAACATAAACCGGCTTAATCGGTGGCAGCTGATACAAGCTTTTCATCAAAATTTTTGGTCCAGGTGGAAACACGAATATTTAAATTCCCTAACGCAGCGCGCCAAATGGACCAAGGATTCAAAACCGTTGCAACCTGGTTCGATGGTGATCATTAAAGACGATAACCGCGCTCCACTGCACTGGCCTTTGGCCAGAGTCGTGAGTCTCTTGCCTGGTGCTGATGGAATGGCTAGGATTGCAGTGGTCAAGACGTCTAACAATCATATAATTCAACGACCGTTGGTTAAGTTATGCCCTCTTCCAACAGAGGACTAGCTTAAATCGTATCATTTACATTCTTTCGTATTAAACTAATATCATTCAAGTCGCATCAAATCATTGTAATCGTATCAAATCAAAACAAAACCATTAGTTCTAGTATTCATAGTTAAGTGTAAGAGTATTAGTGTATCAATCGTTATCTAAGTATCGCTCCGCGTCCACAAATGTATTCTATTTTTCAATTGACCGGAAAATACCATAGGCATTTTGGTGGGCGGGATGTTTCGTTATCATATAGCTAATTGTATTTATAATGTATCGATGTTCAATTCTCGAAAAGCAGCAGCGGAGGGTAGTCGGATATCGACTGCCGATGCACCGCGCACTGGTAAAAAATCGGGAGCGCAAGCGAGTGTGAAAGCTAACGCCGCGCGCAACACATCGTATCGGTTGCTTCCTGTAGGAAAGCAAATCTTCTTGTTCTTTCGCGTGTGCTAATCAGACCTAAGTGAATCCCTATAAACAATATAACTAGCCGGCTGGTGGACGACCGAAGGTGGAAGCTCAACGAGTGCTTGCAGCAGTCCAAGGTACGTGAGTGCATTGTATTCGCTGTAGCCTATGTCGAGTTATTGAACATCGTTTTTCATCGTATACGTATTGTCCCAGTGTAGTATAAAGCCACTCCTATTTCGGCTTGGTGCGAATGCTACAGGCCTTACTAATAAAAAAAAGTTAAACATCTGTGTAACAACTGTATTACTATACAGTGAGTAAGCTATGAATAGGCGTTACACACTCCCTTTACTAATAATCCGTGGGTAAACAATGCATAGTTATCAATTCCTTATAACAAAAACCACTGGCAACTTTCGTCAGAAACGTTCGAAAACATTACGTCATATTATCAGAGTCTTAATATTAGTTCTAAAAACGCTCATAACTTTGATGCATTAGTAGTGAAAAATATAAATTTTATTAAATTAACTATATTTTTCGTTCTTTAATTACTGTTTTACTTTCACTTAGCCATTTAGTAAGAGTAAAGGATACTAAACATACAGCCATCTCGCGAGTTTATGAGTAGTTAACTCTTTAACCGGCAGCACTCTTATAATTCAGGCACATTCAACTAAATGCAAATAATTGTATGGTTTATACCAAAACAGAAAAAATCGAATGTCGATTTTCAAGGGTGATATATCGATTCAGTGAATCGACACAGTACTTCATATCGATATTTTCTGCTCGAAAAATCGATTCTTCGATTAATCGATCTCAGATCGCCATCCCTAGTCCAATGTGCACAGACTTGTCAACTTGCAAGTTGTCACTTTTGTTCTGCAAAACATAAGTTTTGCTTGTTATTATCAACTAGTCTAGTCCTCAAAAAGTTAGTATGCAAAGATATAATACACTATTAATCTCATCAATCAATCCCATATAACATGGATTCAAACAGCGCTCAAGAAGTGGGCGTATTACCGAAAATAGTCGACGTTGAATGGAAACTAGAAGTAGTCACAAATACGCCTGGAACCGGCTCCGATAACATACAATACACTGTGATATTGAAGACAGACAAGGGCGAAGATATCAGGTTCACTTGCGGAAGCCAGCAGCTGCAAGATCTAGTGTATAAATTGAAACATTTGGTGCGGCATTGTGAGAATGTGAAAACCGAAATTTCGTAGCGCTTACACCGTGATAGTGGTCTAATAGTTGTTTAGTTTATTTATTCATTGTAAGAGTACAAATTGAATTCCAAATAAAAATGGATTTGTAAATATCACGTGTGTTTTTTGAGTTAATGTAGTACTTACCTTAATAAAGCGATCTACTGTTTTCTTTTCTTTATTCATTAGATGTTTAGTGTTAATATTTTGCTATGGTTGACAAAGAGAATAAAACTAATTAAATGTATTCTCAAAATAAGTTTATTTCGAAATACCATTATTATAAGATACCATAATATATTTGAGACAACACAAAAGACAGAAAACAATTCCTTCACACAAAAATAATCACAGAATAACTAATCTCTTAAAATTAATAGGTAAGTCGCTTTCTACGTCTCTACATTAATGTTAGCTTCTTGGGACTACGAAACATTTATAATTATAATAATTTTACCTTAAAATATCACAATATCAACAGCTACAGTACTACCATGAAGAGATATATAGAGTTTCTGGGATAAGTACAGTTGAATATACACCAAATAAGTTGCATTTTTCTTAGATATTATTTATTAATTTAAAGACAAGCAGCATAGTTTTTTTTACTTTTAATTACTATGAGACGAGCAAGTGTTTCACCTGACGGTAAGCACTATGCATGCCATAACAGTTACAGTGCCACCCAGAACTTTGCATCGCCTAATCCTGTGTGGCACTGCATAATGTTTACATCACCGTGTTGCGGGTCACTTATCGAAAGAGTTCACTTTTGAGAGTGAACTAAGTGGCTATGAAGCCACTTATTAATGTTTTAGGGTGCCAATGCAACATGTGAGGGATTAACATTATTTATTATTGGAAAAATGTGGCAGCACTTATTCTCGAAGGCCACGCTATATTGAGTAATTGAACCTTCCTAATTTGTTAAAGCCTCACTTATAAACACCTGTTAAAGTTAAGAATGTCAATTGAGTTCTGCACAATACTAATATAAAGTGTGCAGAACGTGATTATCTTAACTTTGACAGGTGTTAATAGGGATGGCTATTAATCATTAGTAGAACAGCTATTACACACTTTCAAGACCAATAACTTTGCATATCTTTCTAATATTATTATTTCATTAGCACTATTGTGACGGAATAACAAAGTTAGAATATTAATGAACAGTTTATTTAGGCCTAAGTAATACTTTTGTTTTTAATCAAGCCTTACTATCTAACAACCTTATTTTGCAGTTAATAAAATATTGATTCTCTTATCATAGCTGCTTTAGATTAATATTATTTATTATTAACAACAATCTTGTTGTATTTCACTATGATTGTTTTAATTATTTTATGCTCTACTTTAGGGAGTAATACATATATATTTAAAATCGCTTTGTTTGATGAAGAGATATCTACATTTAATACAATTCATGTAAAATCCTAAATGCAGATATAGATAAATTCATATGTCATGGTTACAGTATATTTTTTGTTAAAAACAGCTATCTGAACACATAGTTTTAATATATAATTCGAATAATTAATTAATAATACTATTAAGATCATATTAAAATCCCAAAAAGATATAAACAGCAGCACAAAGTATTCAATATCTTAAATTTATAATAACATTAGAAGCAATAAAAACAAAAATATAGATATTAAATACCAAATAGCAACACGCATAAAACATCAGTTTGTGAATATCACATTTATAACGGCCTTCATTATCTCAATCTTAAGTTAAGCACGCCATTAAGTTATGCGCTGTACAAAAATGTAGTTTGCAGAACTTAAATGACGTGTTTAACTTTAAGAGGCATTTATAAGTAAGGCTTTAAGTGTTTTATAATAACTTTAAAGCATATTCATAATATTAGTGTAAACGAAAAAAAGAAAACTTAACATTACCACCACACAGGCAGATGGGGAACGTAAGTTGCAACGCAAGTTACAATGGAGTAATGGTTTAACATGTTCACTACTGACAACACAGACGTGTTAAACTCGGTGCTACTACAGTGCGGCTCACACAGACGGCACGCCATTGCTGGAAATCACACACGGTCCACGTGCACGTAGTACTATCTATTCTGTGCCCAAATGTCATGACCAACTGTGAGCATAATTATATCGCTCATTTGCTATAAGAGCGTGCTATTATTGAGAACTTAGCACGTTCTTGTCGAAAAATGATCTATATGTACTAGTGATGAAATTGTTATTAACCAAAAGAGCCTTAGGCTAAAAAGTAACTTGAGTCGCCACTTAAATTCCATCTCCTTACTAGCAACAATAAGCTGCATCACTGGTGTTGTTTTGAATTACATTCATTCATTTGCTTTAACACTTTCGACTGCTGAGCCCATATTCTTGTCTAGCCACGGGTGCGGATCTGCACACACTGTAGTGTTTTCCCATATAGCTAACACCACAGTTGTGTTTTCCCGCACTCGCGGCAAGTTATGAAAAACACCACAGTTGTGTTTTCAGCAGTGAATGTGTTAATACAATAGTTTTTTAAAGACATTTTTTATTACCAACTTATCTAAGCAAAGTAACACAGAACACATTTATTTATTCAACACTGGTTCCTAAGCAGAGCTATGTCTGAATTAGCTAAACTTGAACAATAAAGATTCTTGTTTTTTAAGCGAAAAAGTTTTTTTTTTTAGAAATATTATCTTAGTTTATTGATTCCCAAATATAATGAATCTGCGTGCTTTGTAAGAAAATAATGAGCCTGCTTTTTAGACCGTACTTACGTCCGTCATCTGTAGATATTGCTTACACTGACCGCTTTAAATGCACGCAATGAATGATGCGTGCAATGTCCGTCGTTCATAGCGATAGCTACCGACGACGGACGTCAGTACTGACCGCCAGGATATGACTAAATATAACCTTAAGTTGTTTAAACCACTTTATTTGACTGAGTGACGAAATTAGGGAATTAGGTACATCATAGCTAATTCAAATTACGATATTTAGTCAAAATAGCCCTGCTAGTTAAAAATCAATTCATAGTAGGCCACTCTGCCTGAGATCTTCTGTAGTCAGTCATTTTTGTGAACATTTCTTAAAGTAAATGAATAATTTTTTTTTGCTATAACGCTAGCTTTTGACCACAATCTCTCCTGGTGAAGTAACGAGGTGGTCCATAGATAACCAGACTGAGCCTAGAATGGTACCACTGTTGGAACCGCCCGACCGGGGCTTGCCACCAGATTTACTGCTCGAGCGTGGAAGATATCAATGCTAACACTAAAAAGTAGAAATATATAGATACAGACCGCATGATTTCAATGAATATCCGCTGCATAGGCTCTCGTCAAAAGATGTGTGGGACCCATTGCCCTTGACACGCCGAAGATACCTATAAGCAAAGAGCGTCGAGTATCAACCCTCGGTTGTCAGAAGACCCGAAGCAGTCTCGAACCGTTTGAGGATTTAAAGCGAGAAGAACTTGAGGAACGCTGCCGGAGGCACTGGGTACGGAGGGAGGGGACCGCCGGCCTCTTTCAGACGCTCGCGGTACTCCGGACACTGAAATAATGAAACAGATATTTTTCGTGTTTTTCTCATAGTCAAACGTCTACGAATATGTGACATATTCGAAGGTGACTCACTTGATCAGCTATGCAGGGGTGTCCAAGAGAGCGCCAGAACAGGCACTTGCAGTGGCGACACAGCGACAAGGTTTCCGCGTACTGGGCATCTTCCCGGAGGCCGTACATCCTGGAAAATTAAGGTTACAGTACAGATCCCAAAAATCTTATTTTTTTAAGAACACTTCCCTTTTTTTATTGAGGAATACGCAAACATTTGACCGCAACATAGTCCATCGCACACTCTCCAAAATGTGTCACCTCAAGGCATATATCTCAAGGCTTGAGGCAATCCGATGAACACGTTCCATACAAAGACGACTGTGACTGTGTAGTTAGCTCTATCTACTAAGGAATCTCTTACCAAAGTGTTGGAAGAGTTGCTTCCAGTACACCTCCTTGCACTTCACCAACGGGGCGTTGGTCTACTGCCGATAATCACGTTCCAATGGAACAGGTCATACTTACTTCCTAAGGCGATGGAAGAGTTGCTTCCAGTCCACCTCCTTATCATCGTCCTTGTACTTCGCGATAGCAGTATCAGTCTGCTGCTGTGTAAAGTGGAAGTTCACCAGCTCTCGCCACGTGCGTTGCTCGCTGCACACTGACGCCATCACGTTCCATGCTGATGACGCAGCCTGGGGAGTTCAACGGATTGTTTAGGTGGGATATTAACATAGATATAAACCACTGTAACACAGTAAGAGAAGTAAGTACTTACATCTAAGTCCCTGTGATCTGATATCCTTAGCATTATTTCTCTGATACACTCCTCAGGCAAGTCGTGGAGTTTAGGCACTACTTCTGGGCCAGGCTGTAAACAAGAGCAAAGAAAGAAGGTATTAGTTATTAGGAATTTTGAAACTTGGTTATATAGAATCTGGTGGTGTCGTATGGGTCTTTGTCGGTGTTGATCCAAAACTCATCTAGGAGGACGAAAACTTCAAAATCCAACCCCTGAATGGCGTCGTGGTGAATAGATTCCTATGATTCTGAAAATGTTCGGCGCACCCTGTGCATCTAGCTAGGCTATACTATTCTCGCTGTCTAGCTGGATAATCCAGTCTCCACGATGTTTCAACTAGAACAGCTTATGTCAGGGCAAAACTGAAACATCATCACGAAGAATCAAAACAAATAGCAGAAGATACTTACCTCTTTTATGCGAATAGCATTCGCGATCCTGTGGATCCTGGCAATCGCGTGGTCATGGTGGCCCCACAGCGCGCGGGACCCTAAGGGCCGGCCCCAGCAGGCCCCGCGTTCAGCCTCGCGGAGGGTCGACAGCGCGACCAGGAGCGCTCGAAGAGCGTTGAGGTTCTGTTTCGATGTTGCCACTATAATAGAGATTAAAGAGAATCTAGAGACGCTTAGGAAAAGGAATTGGTCCTCAATTGGGTGAGTTTTAGGGCCGAGTCTAACTGTCTGAAGCCACAATACAGAACTCACACACAAGTTACATTAAACCAGCTGGCGAGACCACACTAGCTTCTGTAGATAAACGTCTTCACATTACATAAGGCTTCAACCCCACTTGAACGCAGTTGTCCATAGCGTCTTCCATTCTGCCGCTAAAGAAACAAGGGAGCCTTTCCAAGATCACTTACCCTGGTCAGCTAACTGTTCCAACATTGACAACAGCAGTTTCTGCGCAGCACCAGGCAGGTGCGTCAGCCTCTGTCCACCCAGGAGCAGTTCCAGTAACGCGCAGATATAGTTGAACCTTCGGACGTCGCGGACGGCCGACGAGAAATCCAGTCGGCGGACCGCTTCTGATAGGCCATTAAATCCAGCAATCTGGGGAGATGTCATTAAATAGGTTCTGCTCATTAGGTCAGAAGTAACTAGTTACATTATCAAAATCGTTGTAAGGACAATGATTATTTATTACTTTTGACTGTATGTTGATGCCTGATAGCCGTCTCTTACGTCTATAACATTCATCAATATCTGGATGATCAGGATCCGGATCCCGAACTAAGATTGCGTAATCTAGGGAATCAAGAATTATAGGAGTACCATGATATTTGCCTTACTCGGGAATTGATCCAGCGATCAGCTCATCACCAACTTAGGTACTCCATGGAGCCCATCAATCGTAAGTACGATGATTATTAATTCCCAAGCTTTTTTTATCTCTAAGCTATGCTTACGCGCTTTGCAAACAGGAGTTCCACTTCACGCTTTCACATTCGTTTCTGGAAACCGTTGACCGCCGCAATTCATGAACAACTGCACGCTACGCAAACGAATGCGAACGCGTGCGTGACCGTCTTCTGCCTGCCAAGACCCCAGGGCGGAATCTATATTCTCAGAACGGACTCCCTAACTGAAAAATATATATTTACTTCTCTGGTACACTTGATTGTGATGTGGCAGTGAGGCGGTATTCTGGAGTCATTTGAGTTCTTTTCGGCATCCTCACTTTCTGAAGACCTACGAACAAAAAAGGCGAAATGAGAGTGATAAATTGATAATGGAGTCGGGTTTTCTTGGAACCTACAGAAAAGGTGTATTCATCATTCATCTTCGGGATCAGAGGAAATATAATAACAGTCGAGATGAAACTACCATGCCCGCCAATATAACAGGACCTCGCGAACCTTTCCGCTGACATTTCCAATATAAAAGGGTTAAGTGGGTACACAAGTTATCCAAAGATATTTCATACGTGTCAAGAACATGCTCCCAATATTTTCAATACGTGAGGTCCACATAATAAAACCAAGTCCGTTTGGAAAATAGGTTGGCTGATTTTTCCTCTACGCATGACCTAAATAGGATGACCAGAGTGGATGGCCGTTGGGTCAACACGCGTGTGGAAGACAGGAAGATCTGGATATACTGGTTTTGTGGGTCTATTATTAAGTAATTTTGCCTTGTCAATGATATTATCAGACTTGTTTTCAACGCGAATGCGATAATTAATGGATTCAATGGGCACGAGGAAAATGTATTTTTCTAGAGTATTATATTATATGACATAAGAGTATGGAAATACTGAGGTAGAATTCCACCCTATGTGGTCGCAGGTATTAAAGACGCTAAACGTAAAAAACTAGGATGAAGAATTGAAACATAAGGTCTACGCATCGATTTACTGACCGAATTAGCTTCGTGCCTGATGGAGACAATTACTCTAGATTGGATGATTGTTTCAATTTCTATGGCTTTATAACTGGACACGCACGGCATAGCTATAATGATCTTAGCAGCAACTTGGGCAACACACTTCTCGGCCTGTATTATCCCACATTAGTTGGACGTAGGCCTTTTCTTAGCACATCCCCCAGTCTGATCGGTCCTGCGCCGATCTCATTCACTCTCTGCACTGATGAACAATGATTATGTCTGTCCATCTGATAAATGGTTTTGCTAGCCGCTTTCGTCCACCTATCTACCATAATTGGGCCAAATCTTCTGTCTGCCCACCTTCACTGGATCTCCGTTCGTTATACCTGAAAAACTGTTCTATTCTTACACCAAACTACTTGCTAGTCTTTTCTACTAGTTACTATAATACCTTTCCTTTTTGGGTTTTTATTGTATTACATGTTTGGTGTCTTGTCTTATCCTCCTAGTCTTTCGAGAATAAAGCACAGCTCATCATCATCATCAACAACAAAATCGTCGTCCTACTGCTAAGCACGGGTTTTCTCTCACTATCTCCCCTCTCGTCAGCTCATCATCCATATGAATTTAATCCATATTCTCTTTTAAGAGTTGAGATATATTCCGAGACTTGTAACATTCGTAACACCATATCTCATCATCGTCATTCTCTCATCGCCCCTAGCTGACCTCATCATTTGGATCATGATCATTCTCTAGCTGGCCGTTAATTTGGGGAAGTGGAGATTAACGGATATCACTCAGATCAACTACCGGTAGTCATTAAGTTTAAAGTTACATCATAGGTCATTAAGCTAAGTTACATCATCAGAAGTTCATAAACCCCAAACGCCATTATGCCATTGAGTTGCGATTCCGAGAAATTAAATGCCCCATCACAATGAGAGAACCAATTCAATATTTTGCGGCAGTTCTTATTGAGAACAACAATCATGCAGTCTTTTAGCTATAATAACATCTTCGGAACAATATCGCTCGGCATTAGAAAGTTTTTACGTAATATAAATTGCCATTGAAGTGACTATGAAGCTTGGTTGCATGATAGGTATTTAATAATGCGATGTGATGCTACTTTACTTTATTATATTGGAATACCTACGGACCAGCAAAATTACTGGGCATAATAATTATGTAATTAATTAATTATGTTATTATAATATTAATATGTAATGTATTGTAATTATCACTCGTTTTTCGGTGAAGGAAAACATCGTGAGGAAACCCACATACCTACCCGAGAATTATTTCGGAGGTAGGTATGTTATCGCTTTCAGCGATAAGACCGCCCATTGTACTACCCTTGTTTACCTATTGTAATTCTTCTGTACTGTGTTTATTTTTGTTTCTGGTGTACAATAAAGAGTTTTTCTATTCTATTCTATTCTATGTTATCCACCAATCCAGATTGGGCCCCCGTGATGGATTATAGCCTAACCCTTCTCACGAAAGTGAGGAGAGACCCGTGCCCAGCAGGGGACGTTATGGGTTGATGATGATGATGAATAATTATGTGACTTTAGAACCGATGTCTCAGGGTGACGAGCGCAGTGCAGTGCCGCACAAGATTTTGTAATGGAAAGTTTTGGGTGGCACTGTAGCTGTTATGGGCAGGGGTGGCGCTCACCATCAGGGGAAAGACATGTTCATCTCATTACTTATTATAATAACACAAAAAAAAAGCAATCGGTTGATTTAAATCTCATCACGTTGATTAACACCTCAATTGCAATCAACGACCAATCAATCGTTCGACTGAAACAGATTGAATCGGAGATAAGGTGAATAGCCAGTAATGTGATAGCAATAGCCATTGGAACCTCATCTGTTCATTACCATGTGTAATGAATAGGACCCATCAGAAAAAAATCAAATTTGCCCAAGCTTAACACTTTCACTGCTGAGCCGATTAGCTTGTCTAGCCAAGGGTGCGGTTCTACACACTCCATAGTGTTTTCCCATACAACAAACACAGCAGTTGTGTTTTCCAGCACTCGCGGCAAGTTATGAAAAACACGACAGTTGTGTTCTCAGCACTGAAGGTGTTAACTAGGAACGAAACTATTGAAGGCATTGAATATTACAAACCTTTATGTGGCATCATGAGAACAGCTTCACATTACTATAGTGTTATAACAGTTGCATAACTTTGCAATGACTCAAATCGATACGGCAATTAGAAACGAATGAAAATTGAGTTCTAAGATTTGCTCAAAGTCACAGTCCAACTCAATACAAGCGTTGTTTGTAGATACAGCAACTCTCAACTGAGCCAGATGTTAATTGAAATCAGCTTTAAAACAGATGCAATTCTCGTAGTTACATAACTGGCTCATAAAATAGTTAATACAACTTATGATTAAATACAAAGAAGCTATTTAGCAACGATGAGTACCAACACTACTGACTCATCGAGGCCTCTTGCATTTTGCTGTTTAAACTTCCCAAGAACGACCAGTTGGCAAGACCTGTCTTACGACTGAAACTTAAATTTAAAAGTATGATACAATACGGTTTGAAGTGAAAGCGAAGGATCAGATTATATTGGTTAATTTGAAAATGATTGCAACGAACGGGTCGTTGACGCTAGTTCTCTTGAACAAGTGTTGTAGCAATAAATGTTTTGTAAGTGGAAGTAAACATGGAACCTTTGCAGACCATAAATATTTCACAGAAAGCAGGATAATTACTTCCTCATTTGCAAGACTCGAAGACAGCGTTTCCTACGCCTAATTACTGTAATTATTCTCTAAGTGCGTACCTACCTTCCTTCGCCACGTGTGAAAGTGAAAAAGATTTCACTGGCGTACTACTAGTAAGTAATCACGTTCTATCACGTCTTATGAAAAGCGAAAGTGATTATCGATTACGAAACTGTCAACAAAGAAAACGAAATAATATAAAACACCGGAAAACAGCCACGACAGAAAATAAAGAAAAAAGAACAATGGAACACTGGCTGCAATCAATTTCCAATTAAGAAACATTCCAAATATCGAGACCGTTTCGAAAATAGAACGGCGTAGTCGAGTAGCTTAACTACCAATTTAGAGAGAGCTCCATGAGTCTCCAGGGATAATTTTGTGGAATGCCCGTTTGGAGCTCAATTTAGTCTGGTGCTATTTAAACCAGTTCCTGAAACGATTCCGGGTCGGCGCGTGCGCAACACGACAGCGCTCGCATGTAGCGAATGCAAGTAGTAGAGCTCTGTTCCGTGCGCTCTCATTTTCATCTCGCAAATGAGATATTAAACACGCCATAATTGGAAAACTTCGAATAAAGGAAGGAAATAAATACAAATGTATTCAACTAGTATAGATATTGCTTTTTTTCAGACGCTTCCAAGTTCTCATGACCGATGTCAATTTCAAAACAATTCAGTTCTACCTTCAGGAACTGCCAAAGTTTCATCGTAAATTATACTTAATTCTTCAAAACCTATGTTACAGAGTTCTTTGCACTAGGCGCTTATAAGTTTTATGATTCTGTTAATTTAACAAAACACTATCAACGTTTGTTTAAGTGAGAAATACAGTAGCAATAACAGCTTCTACAATATAAATCATCGATCATAAAAAGCGCGCCAAAACAAGAGTTAAATCGATTATAAATTCATAAATGCATCGATTATCAGACTCTACGTAAAGATTTAGCTTATTCATTATCGTAAAATCATAACGCAGCGAGATGCGGAAACTTTTATAAATAGCTGTAATTTGATACAGGAAATGGAACAACGAATTCATTTCAGGAACTAAATTAGTTAATAGGAACGTGAAACTGTAAGTACAGCTTAGAGCTATTACTTACTTATCTATTGTTAAGTAAATGGATTTCCAACTTTATAATAATTCTAAGCAATATGGTAATATTATGCTTTACAATTTCAAATTAGGTAAGTAGGTACCTATATTAGAGCCGTGTTTTGACCTACACGCTACACCTAAACCTCTACACAAAACGCTGTCTAACTTATAATTTTTTTGAAAATATTTGATTTTTTCAGATATTTTTGTGTAGTGAGTGGACTAAAACACTCGCAGGAGACACGGCTTAAGTATAGTTTTTTTTTTTATTTGACTGAGTGACGAGACGAGCAAGACGTTCACCTGATGGTAAGCGCTACGCCTGCCCATAACAGTCATAGCACCACCCAGAACACTGCATTGCATAATCCTGCGCGGCACTGCACTGCGCTCGCCACCCTGAGAGATCGGCTCTAAAGTCTCATATGCCCAGTAATTTCGCTGGAAACTTACTGGAGGCAAGTACTTCCCCGGCAGGCCGTAAGTAGTAACTAGTCTGTCAGTCATAAAATGTAAAAAGGTTTATGCTTTCTACCTTTCTTAACAATAGCATTAGTTACGACCTCTGAACCGGTCTCCAATAAAACCCACGCGACCATGGCCTCGCGAGTCAGTCGCGAGATAAACAGACTGATGCATGTTCAACTCTTATTATTATTGATATGGCCTTGTCCTGACCCCTATGCAGTTAGTTTTGCTATTACATTTCAATGGAAAGGTTGAATGTCAATTTTCTATGTTGTAACAAGAGTCAGAGACATATTGGAAACAGTACCGACATTTTCAAGAACTCGAATTATCTAGAAATAAAATGGCTAAACTCCTTGATCATATTATATGACATTTGTGAAAAAAGCAGTTTCCATTACAAATGTAATTTCATAAAAAAAAATTTGCTTTTATGTATAAAGTAACGCAAATCGTATTACAGTAGAAGACCGTCACACAAAACCGAGTGAAAGTGAAAATAGGACCTAATCCTACACAAGAGAAAAAAGAAAACATTTACTATTTCATACACAGGCTTTACGAGAGTAATAAAGCTGGAGGCATATAGTCCCAAATAAAAATAAGAAACGATAGAACGTCGCAAGAAATACCGAACAACCCGAGCATACTCTAGAATCAAGCTAGAGATTACACAAGCGGAATTTGGACGCAATATCATTTCGTGACGGCGCGATAGTATAGACACGATATTGCGATAATTTCTAAACGAAACTGCCGATTTGTATTGTCTAGATGACATATCACGAATATGTAATATGTTATTATTTTGCGTAGCAGGTGATTGTACGCAATTGATGCGATACATTGCTTAATCCGATAAGTACGCATCGATGGAAAAACGCTAAGCATCAGGCAAGTGACATTCGTGTAAGACCATGTATGAACGCTAGTGTGTAGAGCCTGGTAAATAATTCAGCGAGGTCATTTTGCCGTGAGAATTTCCCAACTTCGTTATCCTCTTGACTTCAGTGTACTCTTCAAACAAATTTTCGGTAAATACGAAAGAGTTAACGGAAACGGTCGCCCAAATCCTTCGCAGACAAAATATTAACGATCATCATCACACTGCTGAGCGCAGGTTCCCCCTCACTTTCGTGAGGAGGGATAGAGGCTATATCAACCACCACGGGGGCCCGGTCCGGATTGATGCATAACATACCTACCTCTGAAATAATTCTCGGGTACGTTTCCTCACGATGTTTTCCTTCACCGGAAAGCGAGTCATAATTACGTACATATGCTTTTACAGAAACACAATGGTACGTACCAGCACTGGGATTTAAACTCACGTCCTTCTCCTTGGAAGGCGGACGTTCTCCCACTAGGCTACCACCGCTACTTAAGAACAAAAATAACAATTCCTAAGCATCACAATTATGAACGCCAAAATGTGCTTCCATCTGACGAACCTAAGAGATTGCATCCATAGAGAGCATTTATAGTCATCGCCCATTTAAGCCAAGCAAGGCAAGTGTTTCCTGGCGGCCAGCCAAGGATGCTCGGACGGCGACCAACCTTTAGTCATCCCAGGAGTACTTGTCCCGTTTTAGATCGGGTTTACAACGTTCCTTTCAGACAGTTAAATGTCACGAATGTTTAGGATAGACAGGGAATGACTGGGATGGACAGGGAATAATTGGGACGCGGGAGGAACGGCATTGTGTTCCGTTGAATCAGCTTAAAAGCTTTTCCGATGTTTTGAAATCTCTAAAGGTTTGAGACGCTTGTTTTTTTATTTTCCTCCTCGTTTTAAAACTTAATGGACTCCTGAAATTGTATATCCAGCAGATTTTTAATTCATTTCCTTAGCTCTTCGATGTACAGTAAAATTTTGCGCGTCACGTTTTAGTTTCTTTGTTTTGTCATCTAGTCTCCGCATGTGGCTGAATTGAAAGGACGAACGATAAAATTCTTTTTTTTTATTTTTTCTGCAAAGAAAACTGGAGAATCAGTAATGTTCCGAGAAGTTACTACGACTGGTCGTAGCATGCGGATCACTATGGCCTATGGCCGACAATTTCATTGCTAGTTAAACTACTGATTAATCATATTGTATGGCTAATGATACTTTTAACATGACTTTTTTTTTTAGTTGCAAACAATTCTCCAATTAATTTGCTTGCTCATAAGGCCATCATTATCTTGTTATACACTCTATGCACATTTTCATATAATTATTAATCATGAAAAAGATCCAGGATGTTATCAAAACAGCGAGTGCTCTTTTCACACGCCGCGCCGCAAGTATTTGAAATGTGTAGTTACAAAACAATGGATCCCAAGTCATCAACTTCGATGAAGATAACTACTTAGATACTGTATTGTGCTATCGCTAATCTTGCTTGCTAATGAATTAACAGTTACTAAAGCAGGGTGGGGGAAAAAAAGATAAGTCGTCCGATGAAGTGATCTATGCCTTGTCTATGCCCATGTCAAGGAGGCTAGTAGATTGAAAGTATCAAAAAGGTTTTATTATACCATAAGAATAGGTTATTGTTTCTTCTCTTGATTGGTAAAATGCTCTTTTTTTGCTACGAAAATACTGCACGAGTATGTATAGCCCCGTATTTAGTTAGAGCAACACAAAATTGTTTTCGGCGGATTGGCGGGTTTTTTTTTTTCTACATGTCATTGTCATCTTTTCCATTGTGCCAAAAACAGGCCGAAATTCTATAGACGTGATGTGAATGAGAGATTGCCACGTAAATGTAATCAAAAACTCGTTACTGACCAATTTATCCGGAAACCCTTTTAACGAAAATTGTTTTTTCGGGTTTATGTTGCGTATTCGCAAAGCATGTTTTGATTAATCTCATGTCTCCACATGGTTATGAGGTGATCATTATTGTGTTGTTTTTATCTTTAACTTAATTCAGGAGTAAATAAAACACATACGGCTATGTTAAAAGTGACAGAACATATATTACATTCCGTTATTCAAATCTTTTTCTGAAGTTTGTTGATCAATTATATTATTATTATTATACATAAGATAAGTAAATAAACGTATCCAAATAGAACTTTAAGAGGCAGCCGCCATTTCAAACTGACGTTTGAGTTCCTTACTTATTCATAACTATTCTCATAAATTACCGTATTAATAAACTTCCGTAGTACAAAAATAAACACCGCAAGGGAACACACCGAGGACTTTCACTCTAAGTTACTTAAACATAATAAACCATTTTGAACTTAAACGAAGGACGGTAAGGCTCACTTTTATATGACTACCCTCAACTTATAGAATCATACCGTGCGAAATGTGATTGGTCACACTTCTGTTACATTTTCACCGGATCATGTTAAGTTTCAAGTTGGTCGTATAAGCTGATTGGTAACTAGAAAGACGCTATTTCCGTTCTAAGTTGAGAGGACGGTTTTTCTTTCGACCTGGCGATGTAATTATAGGTGCCATTGTGTAAACATTTGTAGTCTTTATAATTATATGACGTGAATATGCATAACCCCAGATCCGTCTAATTATAATAAAAAATAAATAAAAAAATCGTAAAAATTTGAACTGGCACCTGCAAATACTTTTTTTTTTTTATAAAACTGGTGGCAAACAAGCATACGGCCTACCTCATGGTAAGTGGTCACCACCGCCCATGGACATCTGCAACGCCAGAGGCATTGCCCGTGCGATGAGGTATTTTAGTATTGATTATTTGTACTACCCTTGTTCACCTATTGTAATTGTTCTGTACTGTGTTTATTTTTGTCTCTGGTGTACAATAAAGAGTTTTTCTATTCAATTCTATTCTATTATTTATGGTGGGGAGGGTTTTTTTTATAGGGTTTTAACAGCATTGTTCTCTTTTTTTTCTTTCGTAGTTACTACTACACAAAAATGTAGTCACATTACTAGAAGAACTTCGGGGTTAGCTCCGTAGATTTCCCCTTCATCACTACTGCACTATCATTATTAGATTCATTGCCAATCTTTACGTCTGTACCAACTAATCACCACTGTAATCGAATATTTAATTATAAAATCATACTGCAGAGTGTAGACTACATCCGTCTTTAGTTATAATCGATACTTCCTGTCGAACACAGACCCTGACCTATATAATGTATCTAGTATGGATAGATTAAATTTCTAGCTAACCTACATAAGCACGTACTACCAGCGCCCCGCGGTTTCACCCGCCTTAACTATTATCCCACAGGAACCGTAATTTTATACGGAATAAAAACTGCCTATAATTATGACTTAGATATTGGTGTTACGAGGAAAATCATGACTATGTACCGAAAACAATGTGAAAGGTTTTCTGGAGAAAGTCCAGAATTAATATTTAGGTATCCACATACTTTATTTGTAATATTCCCACAGAATAAATAATTTACAAATGTACCTAATGGCTATAAAATGGAATCACTCTAATACTTAATTACATACATTTACCGACCCTTCACGGTCAAACTTTTAATAACGCCACGGAACCCCTATAAAGCAATTAAGACTTACGGATTTACTTCTTTGAGGAACAAAGTTTTAAATGAATCGCCTAGTTTTTGCAGACTTTTTCAGTCTTTGAGTAGGTATTCTTTAAATAATTACTGGTGAAAGACTATATCGCTCTTTTGCCGCAAGAACGTGCTATGTCCACAATATACCATAAAGGATAAAACGTTCTAGCTAGTTTCAAATGAGCGTATGAAAGGAACTGTTAGAAATCACACAGTACTTCCTTCTCTTTGGTGACTCCTCTTCCTCAATTGTTCCCTCATTGTTGAGGATCGTGACTTACGCCTGGAAATATCGACACCAATAAAGACACCTAAGCATTCTAATCTGTAATTTCTATCGTACTCATTAAAGCTAAAAACGGAGAAACAAAATAGAGTCAAAGAGTTCCTAGAACCCGAACAAAAAGATATATGTACTTGCAAACATTTTTCTTAAGAAAGGACACCTACGCGACTCGGCCTTAATCACAAAAGCCACACAGTAAATCGAATTTCACAAAACCAACACGCAACGAAAATTACACACAGTCTGACAGTCCCGACCTTTGAAATGGGCATTACCACTTTACCTGATCAAAGAAACATTCGGGTGTGGTCACAACGTCCATTCTACCCCCTAAAAGCTTTTAGGCATCATTCGCTTATCCATCTTGATAAAGCTAAAGGGCAAAGGGAACTAGAGTTGGCATTATGTGAACATTTGATCTGTGAACTTTGCAGTGTAATGTTCAGCTTTGCCAAGTTTATAGGTCGTCTGGGTGTGGTCTTCTCGAAGGGAAATGAGCGTGTGCGTAAGGTAAATCTTCGATTGCATTGTTAGGGTCTTCTATGTGTGTGGCTCAGAGATACATTAAATGCTGTGTCTGATTGTCCGCTTTACTAATTGGATCTGTGTTCCAAAATAGTCTCAGGATGTATACTGTCCTTAAATAACTTGTATTGATCGACTAAGTTTGGATGTTTGATGGTTCTGGTAGTTCCTCATTCCCTATATACAATGAAACCACGGTACTATCTGGTAGGTTTATTGTGCAATGTACGCCTACGAATTCATCAATCACATGTAAATTCAGCCCTCAGCATTCAACTTGTAAATGGAGGGTACGAATGTCATACTTAAACGTCAATCTTTTCATGTGAGGGTACACCTACCCGTATCCTCCCTCCCTACGTCACATCCCGATCGACTGACAGGTGCCCTATGACGACATCGGTCTTGCGCGTCCATCTTCGCTACCGTTAACATCGCGGATCCAAGGAAGGATAGTTTTTGCCGATCAATAGTGCTCCAGTTAGCCTGTTTCGCCGCAATCCTTTCCGCAAGCATAGAACCTCAACATATATAGGAAAATCAGCAAAATCAACGCACCTCAACATAAATGGTTGAGAAAGACAACTCGCCCACGAAACCAGCCATCCATTTTACTATCGAAGAAGCTTTACAAGGAATTCACGGGTGAGTCAGTCGATCCTTTCTCCCTTTTCTCGACCATTTCCCTGGTCCTTCAAAACCCGATCTTATTAGCATCCTTCTTAGGAAATTCAATCTGAATTTTTCTTAATCGTAGGTATACTTAGCATTTTTCATCCGCCATATTTGAATATACCCCACATTGAAATTGAGTTTCGTTCATTCATTTCGAATTGTATTCACTTTTTCTTAATATTCTGTGGTAAAAGTTCGAATCGATCTCTTTGGTAAATCATCTTGAAGTGTGTAGCGAATCTTATTATTTTAGTCAACTGGTAACATTAACCTCATAACGTCAAGTTTGTTTGACATGTTTGACATTTCGTAAGTTTTGTTATTTTGTTTCAAACTTCGTTTAATTTACTGTTTCCAAGTTGAAAAGTGGAGTGAAAGTTTATAAACATGAGTGATCCTAAGATAAGCAACGTTGCTTTCGATTATTGTGCGCGTTTCATTCAAGATTTGTACAATTTAACTACTAAAATAACATCTCAGCAGACGATATCCGTTCACGACAGGAGTCGTTTCTTCGCCAGGTATAAGGACTTGGATAGGCACTGGCATGAAATGGAAAAGGCTTTCTCGGTAGTCATGGCCAATACGGAACAAGCGGAGCGTCATGAAATCGAGGAAAAATTCAACAATTGTGAGGAGAAAGTATATTCAATCAAAACTCTCCAAAATCACTACGTGCCATTAGAATCAAAACCCACAATCAGCACCGGCTTTCACCTACCAAAAATTTCATTAACACGGTTTGCAGGAATCCATACAGAGTGGCCTGGGTTTATTAATATCTTCAATAGTTTAATCCATGACAATGCAAATTTGAGTTCTGTAGAAAAAATGCATTATTTACTAAGTGTCTTGGACAAAGATGCCCTTTCATTAATCAAACACTTGCCAATTTCACTTGAAAATTATGCAATAGCTTATGGGTTATTGACAGATCGTTATGAAAATAGCAGGATGATTGCGGACAAACATGTTGAATCTCTATTGTCATTGCCAAATCTAAATCAACTTAATAGTAAAACTTTAGGTAAGTTTATCAATATTGTAAAGGAGAATACACACGCGTTACAAGCCTTGACATTTGATGTCACATCATGGAGCTTTCTTTTACTTCACATCATCCTCAAAAAGCTGACGATGGATTTGCGTACAAAGTTTGAATCATCAATTGATACTTTAAAAATCCCAACGTTCAGCCAATTGCTAAATTTTTTAGAAAATCAACTTAGGATCTTAGAAAATGTTGGTGGGTCTACATCTAGGTCAGCGTCAGGCAATAACACATTGAATATTTTTAATGAGAATAAACAGCACAACAAGGTCAAAAATGCCTTTGCTTGTCCATGTTGCACGGAGAACCATGCTATATATCGATGCTCTAAATTTGAGAACATGACTCCGGTGCAACGGAAGAGTTTTGTAATTCAACATAAACTTTGCTTTAATTGTCTGCGCACTCACCAGGTTTCTAAGTGCACCTCAACAAGTGTATGCCAGGTGTGTCGCAAGCGCCACCATAGCAAGCTACACATCAACAATTCAATAGAAAATCAACATTCGGACCCAACTTCTGCACCCATCCCCTCTGAGCCTGCTGTGTCGATACATAGCTCCGCAGTCCAGTCTCAGACCTTACATGGTGTCGATGTGACATCCACCATGATTTTAGGTACAGCGTTCATCAGTGTGCAGGATGTTGACGGTCAATTTCATACAGCCCGTGCTCTAATAGACAGCGGCTCTCAAGTGTCAGTTATGACTGATACCTTAGCTCAACGGTTGAGGCTGCCTCGTACAAGGTCAGGCGGCTTGTGTGGGTTAGGTGCTTCGTCTGTTCGCGAGACTCGAGGTATAGTTCATTGCAATGTCAAATCAACACGGAACAATTTACATATTTTATCATCGGACTTCATCATTTTAAAGAAAATAACTGGCCGTATGCCTTCGGTTCCAGTTGATCCTAAAGTATTAGAACTTTGCAAAAATTTAGTTTTAGCGGATAGTAACTTCACAATTCCCGGACAAATTGACTTGCTTCTAGGTATAGAATATTATGACCAGATTCTGGATGGTAAGAGGATCAGTCTAGGTGAAAATATGCCTACTGCCTACTCATCTATCTTTGGCTGGATCATCATGGAAAAAGCTCCAGCAGCATCGCAGTACACATACACCGCTACTTCGATGGCCTGCACCATAGATCTTGATCACGCACTCAGGATGTTTTGGGAGGTTGAAGAGCCACCCAAGCTACGCATTCAAGATCCCGAGGACGTCCAATGTGAGAAGCATTTCACAGAAACATACAAACGGGATAGTGATGGTCGCTTTGTTGTCTCGTTACCTTTTAAGGTGAACCACAAACCATTAGGTGACACTCATCTCACTGCTTTGAAGCGGTTCCATAATTTGGAGCGCAGGCTGGTTAGGGAACCTCGACTTTGTGAACTTTATGTAGCCTTCATGAGGGATTATATTGAAGCCGGTCACATGCGTGAAGTGCCATGTTCGACTGGTGGTCAGCGCTACTATATACCACACCATGGGGTCCTGAAGGAGCATAGCACAAGCACAAAGTTGCGCGCAGTTTTTGATGCGTCTGCACCTAGTACCTCGGGTGTTGCGCTCAACCAAGTGCTTATGTCCGGTCCCAAGCTTCAGCAAAATATCGAAGACATCATTTTGCGTTTCAGATTGCATGGAGTAGTTTTCACCTGCGATATAAAACAAATGTATAGGCAGGTGCGCATGCGTGACGATGACTGCAAATATCAAGCAATATTATGGCGCGAATCTCCTGACGACGTACTCAAGCAGTTCGAACTAACCACAGTCACCTATGGCGTTTCGAGTTCGGCGTTCCAGGCTATTCGCGTTCTACACGAGCTAGCTTACCTCAATGCAGACAAGCATCCCGCCGCTTCAAAAACTTTGTTGGAGGATACCTTCGTCGACGACGTTGTGAGTGGATCTCATGATGTTAACTCTGCCAGGAACCTTGCTCAAACGATTTCTGACATTCTCGCCCAGGGAGGTTTTCTTTTGCGCAAGTGGTCCAGCAACTCCCAAGATTTTTTGGAAGGTTTTCCTGTCGACCACCGCGAATCTCCTTACAGGTTCGTCGAGGATGGCGAAAATATCTTCAAGGTTCTGGGCATCGAGTGGAACGCAAACAAGGACAGCTTCATCTACCGCGTCTCCGATATGAACAAGGTCCTCACCAAGCGCGGTGTCTTGTCCAACATTGCCAGGTTGTATGATCCGTGCGGGTTCTTATCCCCGGTCACATTTTTTGCTAAATACATCATGCAAATGCTTTGGTCGATCAACTCAGGGTGGGATGACCCCCTCCCTTCAGACATTCGCAATGTGTGGACTGACTTTATGTCTGACTTCCACAATATAAATCAGATTTCAATACCACGGTGTGTCGTCACTGATCAACTGGTGTCCAGTCAACTGCACGGTTTCAGTGACGGCTCAGAACGCGGGTACGCAGCATGCGTCTACCTGCGCGTTCAAAACGCTTGCGGTCGCGTTTTAGTTCAGCTGCTTCTGGCTAAATCACGCGTAGCGCCGCTCAAGCAAAAACTGACTGTCCCCAAGCTCGAACTAAACGGAGCGTTGCTATTGGCTCGCTTGTTGGAACATGTCACAAAAATAATAGGAGGTAAGATTCTGTTGGACAGCACGACAGCGTGGTCTGATTCCACTATCGTGCTATCCTGGCTCAAAACTTCGCCTCACAAATTACAAACTTATGAGGGAAATCGTGTGTCCCAAATACAGTCGCTGACTCCAAGCGTTGTATGGCGGCACGTCCCATCAGCTCAAAACGCAGCTGATTCTGCAAGTCGCGGTCTCTCGCCTTCAGAATTAGTCAACCACCCGCTGTGGTGGTCACCAGCATGGCTCGAAGATGATTCTTCGTCATGGCCTGGAAACTATCAACTTGTTGATGACGCAGATTTACCGGGATTGAAATCCGCAACTTCAAGTCTCGCATCTCATGCTATCCAAATCACGGAAATCTCCGAGCAGGTTCAGGCTGCAACCGACTTGCTAACCAGATTCAGTTCGTTTCCCAAACTACAGGCAACTGTAGCTTGGTGCAAACGCTTCATCCATAACGCGCGCAATCCAGCTCAAAAACGTACTGGACACCTATCGGTCGCTGAGCTAAACGATAGTGTTTGCACCATTGTCAAACTAGTCCAGTCTACGGAATTTGCAGAATCGCTGAAACTGTTGCGTGCTAACAAGGTTGTCAAGGTTGGTCTGATGCGCTTGAATCCGTTCATTGACTCTGAAGGTCTCGTCAGAGTTGGCGGCAGACTTGTCAAGTCTGATTTGGATTTCAATATCAAACATCCATTGTTGCTCCCAAAATCTCATCACGTCACACATCTTTTAGTGGATCATTACCACCGGATGTTCCAACATCCTGGTATAAACACACTTCTGAATTTGCTCGTGCGCAAATTTTGGATCCTGTCTGCGCGTAGGGTTATTCGAAATCGTATTTTTCAATGTCAGCGCTGCTATCGTTTGCGGCCTAAATCCATTGAACCTTTCATGGCCGACTTGCCGGCAAGCCGAGTCACATCGTGCCGACCATTTCAAAGGGTCGGAGTGGATTTCGCTGGACCTTTCATGCTGAAGACTTCCCGCATGCGCAATGCTAAAAGCGTAAAGGCCTACATGTGCATTTTTGTATGTTTCACCACCAAATGCTGTCATCTAGAAATAGTTTCTGAACTATCAACGGCCGCTTTTCTAGCCTGTTTTGACAGATTCGTATCCCGCAGAGGTCTCCCGAGCGACGTGTTCAGTGACTGCGGTACGAATTTTATAGGCGCGTGCAACTATCTTAAAGAGGTTTCAAAGTTTCTACGTGAATCCCAGACTGAAATACAAAAATCCTTGGTCGGACATCAAATCTCATGGCATTTCAATCCCCCGGCTAGCCCGCACATGGGTGGCCTGTGGGAGAGCGCAGTTAGATCCGCGAAGCTCATCTTAAGTAAAATCATCGGCGACCGCTCTCTCGTCTTCGAAGAGCTCGCCACGGTCTTTTCAAAGGTCGAGGCCGCGTTAAATTCTCGTCCAATGTTTTCGGTCACCAACGACCCGAACGACCTTGAGCTCGAGAGTTTATCGCCCGGCCACTTTATTATTGGACAACCTCTTCTTGCCCTGCCAGAGCAGGACTCATGCCAAGAGAACTTAAGCTTATTGAAGCGATGGCAACTAGTTCGCCAAATCACTCAACACTTCTGGAGGCGTTGGCAAGCAGAGTATCTTCATACCCTCCAGCAGCGTCCCAAATGGTTCCACAAGTCCCAGAACTTGCAGCCAGGCGATCTAGTACTAATCAAGGAACCCAACTTGCCGCCGCTTCAATGGCGAAAGGCTCGCGTCATTCGAACCTGCCCAGGTACAGATGGTACGGTGAGAGTCGTTGAGCTCAGAACTTCATCTGGTACGCTTCTTAGGCCAACAGTGAAACTTTGTCCTTTGATGCCATGTGCCAATCTATAGTCGAATATCACCTTAAAACTTAATTTTTTTTATGTAAATCAACTTAGCTTATCAACTTTGAAACTCAACTTGGAAAATCAACTTAGACAATCAACTTAGCTTATCAACTTTGAAACTCAACTTGGAAAATCAACTTAGAAAATCAACTTGGCTTATCAACTTTGAAACTCAACTTGGAAAATCAACTTAGAAAATCAACTTAGTTTATCAACTTTGAAACTCAACTTGGAAAATCAACTTAGAAAATCAACTTAGTTTATCAAGTTTGAAACTCAACTTAGGAAATTCAACTTAGAATTTCCACTTAGAATCTCAACTTAAGAGGCTCACCATTTTTGATCTCGAACCTCACCACAGAATTTTGGATTCATCCTCAACTTATATTAATTAATTGAAAGAGCTAGGTAGCTCTTTGGGGGGCGGTATGGTAGGTTTATTGTGCAATGTACGCCTACGAATTCATCAATCACATGTAAATTCAGCCCTCAGCATTCAACTTGTAAATGGAGGGTACGAATGTCATACTTAAACGTCAATCTTTTCATGTGAGGGTACACCTACCCGTATCCTCCCTCCCTACGTCACATCCCGATCGACTGACAGGTGCCCTATGACGACATCGGTCTTGCGCGTCCATCTTCGCTACCGTTAACATCGCGGATCCAAGGAAGGATAGTTTTTGCCGATCAATAGTGCTCCAGTTAGCCTGTTTCGCCGCAATCCTTTCCGCAAGCATAGAACCTCAACATATATAGGAAAATCAGCAAAATCAACGCACCTCAACATAAATGGTTGAGAAAGACAACTCGCCCACGAAACCAGTCATCCATTTTACTATCGAAGAAGCTTTACAAGGAATTCACGGGTGAGTCAGTCGATCCTTTCTCCCTTTTCTCGACCACTATCTATGTCTATTAGTATTCTTTAGGTAAAATTCTAAATGTCCTTGTATATTTTATCCCTATTCGAACACGAACTCACCAGAGAAAAGATTCAAGATACACAAGCGAGAAAATCGGTATCATTTCCAACTTCCAAGTTGAAAAAGCCTTGACCCATTTCATCTGGGGCCTGGGATCTAGAACGAAGGTTCCACGAAGGCTACAAGACACACTGGCAGCTCCAGAATTTAATAATGACGTTGAAAATCCGGTGGATGCTGCGAGTAAACAGGAAATAACATAGCAACAATAGCGCTCTGTAGCTTGAACGTAATGGTGCAATTTGGAGTTTTGCGTCTTTATCAGAGATAGATACACAGATTCTAGTCGTCGTAAATGAGAAATGTCAGAATAGAGTATCGAGGTTTTCACATTTGTTACTCATTTTCAAATGGTACCAGTGTCAAAACACCAATCAGTGTCTTTTCAAAAACTGGGGCCTGTTTTTGGATAGATTTACGTGGGACAATAAGCACAAAGGATTCTGAAAACAATAGGTACTTATAAAACTTCACAGACGTTACATTAGTTTAATATAGGTACATCAATTTTGAATATTCTTCATGCATAGCGAATAAAAACAATGCTGAATTTCTCGCTGCGAACTAACACTGTAAAGGTTTATTTCAGTTCCAAATTAATGCAAAATGAATAAATCTTAATTAATTTAAAGAGGTGGATAATCAACATGTTAAAATATCAGAAGATCTATAACGAAACGAAGACGTTGATGACGAAATTTATCATACTACTTGAGCAGCCGTGTCAAAGGATTAATGAAGATGGACTGAGATAAATTACTGAAGCAAGAACCTAAGACAGGACAAGTGATGAACTAAATTCAAGGACGCAGAAACTCAAAGAAACTTATTCACAAAAAACTATAAACAAAGAACCGGCACGCAATGAGTCAAACTCTTCGACCACCAAAAGAAAAAATCCTTTAGAAGACCCATCAATAGACGACAAGAACGACTCACTAGACTATATTATAGGTGAATAAATTTGAAATTATTACAACAAGCAACCCGAAATCATAAAACTAGATTTATTTAAATTTATTTCCTGGCTACGTATAACTAGTTCTTGCGCGGCGTAAAATGCTAAGAGATACAAGTTTTTCCAATTCTGATGTTTAGCAGTTTCAGCACACGCCAAATTCAACAAAAACGTGGCATTTATGATTGATCTGTGTCGTCCAAAAATTTTTACAGGTCATTACGTATAGAAATTAGTCTCTACAGATGTAAACTTTAGGATATTACAAAGAAATGTTCAAAAATTCACATAGCAACGGGTTTTCAGTAGAACGAACAGTAGCCTTATTTCAGGCCATGCAAAAGATCTAGAATGGAATAACGGCGTAACTTGGAAAATAACCACCATACTTCAATGCAAATGGAGTTAACTTTTACAGTTTCGGTCTATTCATTACTTTTAATGTATTTCTTGGAAAATGCCTATGTCTGAAAAGAATTGTTTACGATAAAATAATGGCGATAAAAAAACCAATGGTTACCTATATGGTAACTTGGAGGACTGGACTACCATTGTTTCTTTATAACTTACTACTTTACTGCGCCCACAATTTTCTAGTTTTTGTTTTTTTCTAGCACTTTGACATCCTATAAGGGACAATTTTGTGGAATAAAAAGTACCTTATGGTACAATCCCAATAATTGTCTATTTTTGTATTTCGGCATAATTGAGTAACCAATAAACATCCAAACTTTCGCATTTATTATATTAGAAGAATATTTTTTGCCTGGGTGTTTCGATTTATCATTTAATATAGGTTTAAAATATTTGTTTATAACTCTTTGAAACCTAACCAGCATAAAATAGGAACGTATATTGCGTGCATTAATAACTTTCGTACAATTGATTGATTGGACATGCTTATTAACGTTCAACTAGAATTATATCGGCTATAAAACGCATAAAAATGAACTTCACAATCGGATATTCGAACCAGCTAACAGGTCTATTATTTACCAGGTATTCTGTTCTAAATCTGACATCCAATTTGAAACGGGGTCAGTGGTCAATATAAAACGCAGTCCGAGCGCAGGTAAATAAAGCACCTTCGTTAGTCACGGGTGAACGAACGGTGGAAAACATAAATGATGGTGTTGAGGATACCACTTACGACACAGACAGTGACAGCCCAATGCACTGCTACGCATTATGTGCGTGTGCTTGTATGGGGGAGTGTTGCGTTAACAATTGAGTTAACGAAACGTTTAGCAGGATTCGCCGGTTTCTGTTTAGTATCAATTCCAGCAATGAGATTCGGATTGGTTAACCTGCAGTGAAGCTACTATTAAGTAAACAGCCAGAGAATATCCAGACCGATATTTGTATGGAATTAGAAATAAATTAAGATCGAAATCAAAGCAAGACAAAACAAGAAGAACACATTCAACCTATCAAACAGAATATCTGAGATTTGAAGGCTTCCCATAAGCGTAGCGCTGTCTCTAATAAATAATGCTTGTATCACGGTGTAATAAAAAAAGTTGAAACAGATAATTTTATAACATAGCTTAATACGCTATAAAACGCAAGAAAGACTAAATTAAATATAGAAATAAGATAGACGATGTAACGCAAGCCTAGCCGGAAACCTATCAATGAGTTAAAAATTTATCTATTTCACTAATTGTAAAATTTGTTTTGTTCTAGTTTTTAAGTTTTCTTTGTTCTGTGGTGTTTCAATAAAGAGTTTATCTATCTATCTATCTATCTATCTATTTCCACAAAATAGCGCTCGATTGTATCAAATTTTAATATAAGGCGGAAACCCAGACCAAACATTGTACCAAGTTACAATTCCTATCATCATCATCATCATCAATCCATAACGTCCCACAGCTGGGCACGGGTCTCTCCTCACTTTCGTGAGGAGGGTTAGGCTATAATCCTCCACGGGGGCCCAGTCCGGATTGGTGGATAACATACCTACCTCCGAAATAATTCTCGGGTAGGTATGTGGGTTTCCTCACGAAATTAATTAATTAGTTAATTCCTATAACCCGCATAAATCGGTATCCGATTTCGCCAAAAAATTATCGGAATTTTGCTCCACTGTAGCAAGCGTGTTCTTTAGCTATTCTCAAATGCATGTACTATTTAAAGAAAATTGGGTCAACGTCTTCTTTGAAGACTTCTTATCTTTCGAAGTGGATTGTTATATTTGATGCATTATTTGGGAAGCTGCCAGGCTTCTTGAACTCAACTGATCTCGACTTGACTGAGTTACTGAAGTGAACACGGTTTGGATTATGTAATTTTGTTTACACAGTCAATCTTCCGGAAGAGTAGGTAAATTTCTTGTTTGTTATTTAGAACGCTTTCAGCTTTAATTAATTTGTTTAGTAATAATGTCAAAGAATAATTCGATCAAAGAGAAAAGATTATGATGAAAGTTAAGTATATTTTCAAGTTCATCTATCTTAATTAACATCAGAATGAATTATGGATCAGAAACAAATCAAGAGAGAAACAAGTAAAGTTTGAAACACTGATAATACATGTTTGCCGTTTTAATACAATCAAAATTATGAAGAGCGAGTAAACGTTAATTAAAGATAAGAAGAGGCTTGAAGCTTGAAGTAGGTACTCGTGTAAAAAATGAATAAGTTTTAGCACGGTCCAATTCTAGAGAACAGATTTTCAATTGGAATTAAATCCAAGGAAAAGTCATAGTTAATCAAGATCGTTACGTTACAAAGCTCGCGAGATTTCAACAAATCTGTTTAGATAGAAATTGTTCCGTTGCCGAGCGACGAGTAGAAACCACATAATGGCTGTTCACCCCGCCATGGTCTGGAGGCATGGCTGCCGCCATTATGATGTGCACTTTCTAATAGCTGACCCGATGCAGGGAAATGGAGCTGCGATATCAACAATCCGATTTCTTTTACGTATTTTCTATCATGCCGATGGTCGGACGATATCGTCAAGCACTTCGGCAAACACTGGACGAGACTGGCACAGGACCGGTACAAATGGCGTGAAACAGAGGAGGTGGAGGTTGATACGGGCTGAATAGATAGATTTCCTAACATCATTCTTCATCAGCTCAGTATGTTTCCACTAAATAACTATCATGACTTTACTCAACACAAGCTTTTAGTGAATTGCAAATTAGTATACATGGATAGATACATACATGAAAGGATAAATGTATTATGATATCAAAATGTTACATGACTGAAGTTTCGATGAAAATACAATATCATAGATTTGAATTGCTCTTCTCATAGGTCCTTGAGAATCAAGAGGCTTCTATCGATCTCTCTTCGAGTCCGTCTTTCATGTTTCCAGTTCCAATAACTACACGCCTAAACATCCAATTTCAACCCAGAGAGAGAGAGAGAGAGAGACAGATCTTTTGCAAGATTACTAAGCGTCGCTCTTCGTGAAATATATCCGCATTTAAAATAAGCTAACGACGATATTATATCAAAGGACACCTCATTTCGTTTCAAATCGGACATTTTAAAAATAAGCATCCTCTTTCCTGTTGCGACAAGTTCCAAAGGTTTTTGAGTCAAGTGGATCTTTTCGTGGGCGGGTATTATGATAGGGCTTCACAAAGGCGTCTCGGCGTTAATCTTTGGGGATTAATTTATCTTGGGGTCCGTTTTGTCTTTTAAGGAAATGTAAATGAAATACTGGTTTATAGCAACAAGCTGTTGTTGTTGTTAGTGTTTACTTGAAGGTAGGTACCTATAGTAGGGACAGTCAGGGACTAGAGTTGATCGATGATCGACATCATGTTTGACTTTCTAAATAAGTACACAATTTTGCGTAGGATAGTAGGTATACGAGACTGAAGTTTGGACATATCCAGCGAGGCACCGTGGACTGCAGAAAAGAGAAGTAGGATTCCAACTTGATGGCAAGTGTGTATTGGCGCAAGACGCTGCGGTAAAGTAAAACTTAGCAGTTGGAGGTGAAACCTGCGCAAGCTGTGCAGTTTCAGCTGCATTGTTCTGTGATTAACGTCCTATTCGTCTAGGTATTTATTGGAACCTGACTACAGTAATATGTATATGTCTTAAATGGGACTGACAGAAAGGACGCAAACGGATCAAAATCGGACGAGTGGAAAAAATTCACCTAACTATATAAAAAAAACTTTTTTTTTTAAATTTATGTTATTTACTTCCCGTTCTACTTCCGAAGTAAAATGAGCTGGGTAGATAATATTTTCCCTCTTTGCTAATGAGTCGGTATTTCGTCGTGTTTCTGTTTTCTAGCCGAGTGACTTGACCTGGCTGCGCGTTTCAGCTTGACCTAGATGCATCCTAAGCATTATTTTTTACTGGCGACTTCATTTGTTTAAAAGGTAGGCAGATACCTACTATCTCTACCTAGGTACATAGATCTACTATTTCCCGAGGTATATAGTGTAGAAATGAGCAAATGCCTAGCCATATCGTTTAGGTCCAATCAATTACTATGAAAATTTCACTCCAGAAAGAGGCACAATACCTACATAATAGGTGCATTGGGTAAGCTAAGGAGAATGCCGCAAAATGCAGCCAGAAGATTGAAGTTAGAGTGGTAGTAGAATTATTGTCAAAAAAGAAATACCTACCTGTGAAAATAAAATTCATCTTGCGAATTTGCGATTTAGGTAGGTATAGGTACCTATCTACTGTAGGTATTTACCTATAGAATACCTATCCTACCTATACATAAAGACATTTGACACAGTTTACAATATTATTAAATACTGGACGCACCTAACTGTAAATTACGTTTCATTTATACCTACTCATAAATACGTAATATACCTGCCTCTACTTACCTATTATTGTTAAAGGTAGAGTAGGAACCATTATCCAAGAAGGTAAAGCAAGCGAAGAAGTCACACACGCACAGACACACACATTAGAAAATCAATATACCTAAGTCTGTTTTCCACAACACAAACCAGCTGATCAAGGAGTTACGACAACACACAGAATAGGAACACTTACCACGACTTTTGTTGCTCGCCCGAGTTATTAAAGTTAGTTATAGCGGGATATCTGCAATACAAATACAAAGAACGCTTCAATACTCACGAAAAACTATAAATCAAGCGGTTAAAATTGTCTAAAACATTAGTAAACTAATTAGCGTAGTAAATGGCTGTGTTCCTCCAAGCGTTGCACTACGAACAAAGGAGTCTGTTTATTTTGCAACGCAACTCACCTTTGCGATGTGCACTCCAAAACCTTCTTCTTCTCCCAACCTTCTTGAGTTTTCACCCACTCTTCACCAGGAGAACGCCAGTCTTTAGAGATAAAAGGCATTTTTATAACACAAAAACACAACAAAGTCAACGCGAATGGTGCGCAGGAAAATCTACGCACATGCAACCGCTTTGGTCGCAAATCGAAAATTGAGAAACTCGCTTGACTTTATTTGATGGGGAAGGGCAACGTTGCCAGCTCGTTTCGCGACGAGCAAAATGCACGAGTGCGACAAGGAGAGGACATCTTGTCTTGTTTTGACGGAGACAGCTGTGCGCATGGCATTTGTTTATTTATTATTGCAAAACAGCTGATTATATTATTGTTTAATAAAATGTAATAAATTACATAAAATTTTCCTATGGTTATCTTCATATCAGTTACGAAAAATCTGTTTTTCTCATTCTTTCTTATTTCAATGAGCAAATTTTATTTATCAAATAACTATAGTGTGTTGGAATCGCTTCGAAAGCCGTGAATAGGAACGTCATTAATTATTATCTGTATTATTTCATTCTAATTTGTCTATGGTTTCTCGTTTACAAACAGGGAACTTCGTTCTTCCTGTTCAGTCATTCGTTCATTTTGCGAGAATTGGTCGGAATTTTGAGGTTATATTTCTAAAAATCTATTTCGTAATGGGAGACAAAGATTTCTCGCCGAAAATCAGCGGCACCCAAAAAGATCCAGTGTTAAAAGAGGCGGAGATAGCTTACATGAAAGTGATCGAGCAGAAGAACAAAGAACGAGTTCAGAAGCTGCAGATGATCGCAAAGAAAAATAGAATCACTGGTCTCGCGATTGGTACGGGAGTTTTGGGTGTTTATCTGTACTCAATATTCGCTGTGAAGCAGGAGACATTCCTAGACGACTTCAACGAGCCCGTTAAAGTCCAGCAGCAGTAATGGCCGCGGCTAAGAAAGCTTTGCATGTAAGGTTGCCTCCTCTACCTAGTATCAAAGATGTCATCAGATTGTACAAACTTCGTGCTCTCAAAGAACTGTCGCAGAACTTCCTCATGGAGCCGAAATTGATCGATAAGATAGTGCGCGCCGCTGGTAACATAACAAACAACGTAGTTTGCGAAGTAGGCCCGGGCCCAGGAGGGATAACGCGCTCCATTATTCAACAAGCGCCAAGGAAAGTGATCCTCATCGAGAAAGATCCTCGTTTCATACCATCTCTAGAACTCATAGCTGATGCAAGCAAAGATAAAGTTAATGTTGATATTATCACCGGTGACATTTTGAAGACGGACCTCACACAATATATACCAGATGATGTGAAAACAGATTGGATGGATTCCCCGCCACCTATTAACCTAATTGGCAACTTACCTTTCAGCGTCTCTACAATTTTGATAATCCGGTGGCTAGAGTTGATATCAAGGCAAGAAGGTCCTTGGGCGTATGGTCGCACAAGAATGACGCTGACGTTTCAGAAGGAGGTTGCAGAGAGAATGGCCGCACGAATTTTAGACAAACAAAGATGTAGGTTGTCCGTCATGTGTCAGACGTGGTGCAACATTAACTACAAGTTTGATATACCAGGTGCGGCCTTTCTACCTAAACCAGATGTGGACGTAGGGGTAGTAACGCTAACACCATTGAAGCACCCACTTAATAAACATCCATTTAAAATGGTTGAGAAAGTAGTGAGGCAGATATTCTCTATGCGTAGGAAATATTCTATCAGAGGAGCCGAGACGTTGTTCCCTGAAGAGGTACGGGAAGAGATGGCATTAAAAATGTACAATTTAGCCGACATAGACCCCGTAACACGACCATACCAAATAGCCAACATGGAGTTTGCTAGAATATGCGGAGCTTACAGTGAAATTATTAAGAAATACCCAGAACTTGATAAGTATGACTACAGAGCACCTAAAAAGAAAAAAGCTGTTATTGATGCAGATATTTTAGAAGAGACAAGTAATTTATGATTTGAGGTTGTAAATATTATATTTTGTAGTAATTAAAGTTGATTAATTTAGTTGAGACTGTTGTTTTTGTCGATAAAATGAGCCCAGGCTTTATAATTGAAGCGAGCTTGAACTGATGTAACTGATTTAGGATTTAAGGAAATACAAGTTGCAAACATTTGAGTTTTATTTACTGCAACAAATTATTTATTACAAACAGATATTTCATTCAGGTGAAGGAAGCTCTTGTTTACTCTCTATCACTTGCATTCGTTTCTTTTTTTTCAGTACTTTCATGTGTCGAAAAGATTTCAAATGTATGGCGAAAACATTGTCTCCCAGAATAAGTCTTTCACAAACTTCGCAGTAATTGTGTGAATTTCCATCCGAATTCTTCTGTTCCTCTGTCAGGCCGGCCTTTAAAGGTTCATAAGGACAAGCTTTTCCGTTTATGAAGCTGCTTACTATATCCATAGCTTTGTTTTTCACATTTTTCTCCCATTTCGCAACATCCGTAGTGTCCAGTTCATAAACCGGAGGCACCTGTAAAATGAAAAAAAAATTAACTTGACCGCCATCTATACCAAATATTTACAAGTATAGTATGGTTGCTACTTGCCACTAGATGGCAGAGTAAGCTAAAGTCAAAAGACATTCTATAATTATAGCCATTTCATTCCATTGCATTGTTGCTACTCGCCACTAGATGGCGCAATTTTAATATCTTTTACTTAAATTGAATTTTTCGTGGGAGAATAATAAATATTCTGTTCGCTATCCTAGTCTTTAATTAAACTAAACGTTAATTATTATCATTTATTATTAAAAAAAACTACAATTAAAGAGAAATATTAAGTTAAACGTTTAATAACGGAATAGGTAGTCACTCGTAAAAACGCTTTTATTGGGTACTTCAAGCTTGACGTAAAATATGCGCATTAAAAATTATAACACGCAATACTTAGATACGGCTTTGATCTATCGAGTGTTTGTATTCGAGACTGGAAAAGTTATGTGACATTTTATGGAAATTGGTCTTTTGACTTATTTCGGTAACAATCGTGGAGGAATGCAGACTAATGGAGATGGGAAATGTAATAGGCATATTATTTTCTAACGAACTTATTGATATTATTGCAAACATGTAGGTCTACGGAAATATCAGAATACTGGTAGCTCGTGTCTCATGTTTCACCATCAAAGTACCTACGATGCAACTAGTTGGAAGCTATATTATACAAAAGCATTTCTGCAACTTCATCTGTATAATTCTGTGATGTTAGCTCCATAAGCTTAGACTTCACCCAAGTTTTGTCAAAGCACAAACTAATGTAAGAAATAATGTATACGAAATGTTTCTTCAAATATACAGATGTTTCTTATAAAAAACATACGTAATTATCACTCGCTTTTCGGTGAAAGAAAACATCGTGAAGAAACCCACATATTATTATCTATCCAAGAATTATTTCGGAGGTAGGTTATTAATGTATGTATTATAGGTTGAATTATGTCCTAATCCTCCTCACGACAGTAAGGGGAAACCGGTGCTCATCAGCGGGCCGATATGGGTTGATGATGATGATGATGTTAGGTGATCTCCAACTCCATCATACTTCTCTACTAGGGTGATCCAGAAACCGTCCCCGGACCATCTTGTTCTGTCGCCTGGCGTACCGCCTTGTCCCTCGCTTCATGTTCTCTATGCTCTCCTGCAGCAGCTTCTGCCCCGGTTCGCTGTTCCGCTCCTCCGCTGACAGCATCAGATAGTCGTGGAACTCCTTGAAGCCGAGGGTTTGGAACACGCCTTTTGTGTAGTCGGGTGGCCTGCAAAGTTTTATATAACTTTATTAGATAATCCTTAATCCTTGATTAATTTGCCTTCCATATTTTGAATCATATCTGAATAATAATTGTATCTAGCCGTTAGTTTTCCTTTGATAATAAAATAAAAATGTATGTAGACCGCGAGAGACTTTGAAGGCGTCTTCTGATGACCTAACCAAAGTTTCATAAAAATCGGCCCATCCGTTTTTGAGTCCATTGGGGACATACATGCACACGACTTTCAGAAATAATATTATACCAAGGTTAGGAGAAAGTCTGCTGAATGAAAGATGTGTGTAGAAATCCTCATAACATTACGATGGCTTTGTTTAGCTGTCCTACCTAAAAACCCAAAAACGTATTAACGATTTTATCAAGAAATATGAAACGATCCTCCACCAATTATTAAAGCGTTAATGGGCTAGATACACCCCCTCCCCCCACCGGATCCAATTCGTTTTATAAAAGTAATACCCGAAATTATTTCACGCGTAAAAAGGTGTTTTCGGAGTCGATGTCGGGGTCATGTTACATCACTTATCCTGTTGCAGTGTGGTCACACCTGGCCCTCCCTAAAGTAGAATAACTTAACTACTATCGACTAAGGATGTAACGGTGCTTCTACTCCGACAAGTCGGAACGTCCGATTGATATTACACCTCCGGTTCCGACTTCAGCTCCGACACTCTCAAATCCTATTTCTTGTAGGTATATAGTATGGAGGGTAGAGGGTGTCGCGTTTTAACGTCGCCAACGCTCTTTTAGAGCACCATGTTTTGTTTCAATCAAATTAGTACCCTATTCGGTTAACATTGCGTACAAATTCGTACAATTTTATAGTGTAATGCCCGCGGCGCTTTCAATAACATTGTCCTAACAACACCTATCAAAAGATACCCCTTACACGTTCATCTAAGAAATACGGCAAGACAAAATTTGTACTAAAGCACTCATATTTGAAAGGTGCAAGAGCATAAAAGAAGGTGACCATCGGAAAGAGAACTAGTTACAAAATCAAAAGCGATTCATACAATTTCAGAGACATATCTCTAACCTTTCGTAGAAAATAAAACACAATATTCCACAGATCTCGCTAAGCCGCTAACTAAAACCAGTACCTACTATTATATGATTGTCTGTGCTAATACCAAAATCGATTTCCATTAAACAAATCGGGTCTCGAATAAACGGGAATCGATTTTAATTGAAATTATTCAAACCTATTAGTTTTGCTATTAGCCATACACCGTCGCCGAATGTTTTTGTTGCTTCAATTATTTCGTTTCGACGACTTGCGAGCGATTACGTAATTTTTTTTTGTATCGTTCGTTCACCTCCCGATCACCTTTGTGCAAATACCTAAAAACTACATGAATATGCAACGCAGTGTTTATTTATGGTCTAGACCTCAGAGTAGTGTGTCGAGTGCCGTAAGGAAGAGACTTACTTACCAGGTAGTTATTTATTAATTCTTTAGCACACAAATGGAGTACAAGCAGTACTTAATGCTAAGTAGCATTTAGTAGTTCTCTACACTATACTCCATAATTTGAAGTAATTCGTAACTTATTCGTAGTTTATTTTCCAGAATTACTGAGTGACAAGCAGGTTGCTTTTCTGATGGTAAGCGTTACCCCTGCCTATGTTTTTTTCAATATATTTATATCAAGGTATCTTTTTAGTTCTAGCTATAATCCTAGTTCCAGTTGTTTAATGGAGTGGGCAAGCCTGTCAACTGCCGATGACAATACAATATTATTGTAACAGCGGCCTGATCTGATGATGGAGATTGGAGACGTAAGGTTTTTATATTACTGTTTGTTTGATCTCATTTCGATAAGGTTCCAGAAACATATAGGTATATAACGTAGTTTCTGATATCCTGTATCTAGGGAATCAGAAACTACGAGGACCATGGTCCTACAAACATCCAGACTTAGCAAATATTTGTGGTTCACACAAGTCTTTGCCTTGTCCGTGAATCGAACCAGAAACCTCACGCTTCACAATCGGCTCGTCACCCACTACGCCACGGATGCCGTCGAATAAATGTAGTTAAAAAAAAAACTAGTCTAGTTTTTTCTTTTATAAAAAGCTAATGCTAATCTTAATCTTTCTATCTTATGTTTAAAAGGTGTCACTTCCAGTGCTTCTCCGTGAAGTTGTAAGCCTTCTCTTCAAGGGCTCGTTTTGTTACCTCTCTCACTTGGTTAAGCACAAACTCGTTCACATCGGTTACATATACAAAACATCACAGATTACATATTACTACATACAGAATGGACATTCCACCCCGCGCGATATGCTTCCACGCACCTCTACCCGCAATCCGGAGGCCAATCGGGAGGCTGTCAATTTAACACGCCCAAATGTAAAAGACCGTGAGGAAACCCACATACCTACCCGAGAATTATCTCGGAGGTAGGTATGTGATCCACCAATTCGGAGGTGGATTATGGCCTATTCCTCCTCATGAAAGTGAGGGGAGACCCGTGCTCAGCAGTGAGACGATATGGGTTGATGATTATGAAAAGTAAAAGACTAACGGTTTATGGACCTTCATATTAGCGGGTTGTCTTTTGTTTTGGTCGCGTAGTGTGTTTAATTTGTTATTTTTTTTGAAGATTTGTTTTTGTTATTGTTAAATTTGTTAAGTTTTAGTTTTTAGGTTTGTTTGTTCGGTGGTGTTTCAATAAAGAGTTTATCTATCTATGTTTGAATTTGAACACTTACACACGCATTTGGCGTACAAACGTCATCTTGTAGGTTGTCAAAGCATCTTTCGTAAAGAATGTCCTGGGTGTGACATTACTCAAGTTACCTAGGTAAATAGGTACTCAGGTAAAATATTCTGTTTACGATATGAAATCAATTACCTAAGTCAGTTCCCAAGGTTTTTGTCCACGGGCATACAATCGAATTTACTTTGCTTGTCGGCTTTCTATTATTGATAGGTAATC
This sequence comes from Campaea margaritaria, assembly GCA_912999815.1. Lineage (NCBI taxonomy): Eukaryota > Metazoa > Arthropoda > Insecta > Lepidoptera > Geometridae > Campaea > Campaea margaritaria. Next base: position 9,793,137 of record OU538801.1, read on the forward strand.
ACAACACAAGCTTTTAGTTATTTTCGAGGGATACAATTAATTATGATTCAGTTTCCGTCGTTCAATTGAGTTCAAATTTGGCATGCTTGTCAACTATACAAGATTATGGTGACAGCTAGCTGATTTGAGGACGAGGACAAAAGGTAGACAACGGAACTCGTCAGTGACCATCGTAGATTGAAGGTGTTTTGGGGTCATTTTAATTATAATAGCTTGCAGTAATTACATACCGAAAACGTATTAAATAAAAGATTGTATGGAATAATATATTTTCCACTAAAACTTATAGGTAATTACTTTTTTTTTTTACCTTAGTGGGAGAACTTCTGCCTTCCAAGGAGAAGGACGTGAGTTCAAGTCCAAGTGCGGGCACGTGTTTATGTGTTTACCAATGTGTTTATGTAAAAAAAGCTTATTACGTATTTATCAGTAGCATTTCGGTGAAGGAAAACATCGTAAGGAAACCCACATACAACCTACCCGAGCATTATTTGGTAGGTAGGTATGTTATCCAATAATCCGGACCGGGTCCTCGTCGTGGATTATGTCCTAACCCTCCTCACGAAAGTGAGGGGGAGCCGTGCTCAGCAGTGGGACGATATGGGTTGATGATGATTCCAATTACATAATAATAATTTACACTATACAATTTCACATAATCATTCATTCCTCTCTATTTAGTTACGGTGGCTTTCTATTCGTTGAATTTATCACTAGACATATTTCCAGACTTTTCTCGAAGAATCGCGAATGAACTAGAAGGTCTATACATAAAACCTACTTAACATAATATGTATATTACACCACATTATACAATCGCCTACGTTCTTCCACAATAAAAGCAAGAACGTAAAGTGCGCAAAAACACGGGTGGCTGAACCGAACTCGCTTTTTGTGAATGACTATAGTTTCGGCGGCCCTGGCCGAATGTTAGTAAACTTAACAACACTGTTTTTAGCTTAACTTTTTAGTATTTATAAAAAAATAAGACTTAACTAAAAAAAAAAAAGTAATGCATCGAGCGAATTTTAGTGTTTTCGACTTTGAAACTTCATCTGGTAAGTACACTTCTTTACCGCATTGGCAGTTTTCTTATTCTGTTCTCGCTGAACTCTGGTTTTGACATATAGCTGATTAAATAGCCGATGGCTCACCGGGATTAGTTTTTTTTCTGGAAACCTCTCGAATTTTCTCGATAATGTGACCCCGTGAGATTGGTTTCAGCCGCCTAGAACAACCTTGACCAGATTTTCATCAATACATTCTCTAGACATATCATATCATCATGATCATCAGCCGGAAGACGTCCACTGCTGAACATGGGCCGACCCTATAGAACGCCACAAGGAGCGGTTGCTAGCTGTTCGCATCCAGCGGTTCCCCGCGACTCGCACCAGGTCGTCGGTCCACCTCGTGGGAGGCCGTCCTACGCTACGTCTTCCGGTCCACGTTCGCCACTCGAGAACCTTTCTTCCGCAATGATTATGGGTTCTACGAGCTACGTGCCCTGCCCACTGCCACTTCAACTTGCTAATTCTTAGAGCTATGTCGGTGCGGACTTCCTCATTACGGATCTTATCTCGCAGTGAAACCCAAACATGGCTCTACATTTATCGTCAATAATTACAATTTTCTCTGTTTCCTCCTTTAAGCCTTCCAGGGTTTGTGGGAAAGCCAGATGGATAAAATAAAGCAGATGGCGTATAATAATCTGTTTTAGGGACGGCTTAAGTGCCTTTTTCACACAGACCGTTTCCGTATAAACGGTACCGTCACGGTTTTGTAAGGAGACCGGTCGGGGTCTTTTTGCACCGACTTCAAAACAGGAGGAGCTTCTCAATTTAGTTGTATTTTTTTAACTGTTTGTTAACACAGAACTCCGTCATTTATCAATCAATTTGGATAAGTTTTTTTTAATGGAATTGTTATGTATAGTTTCAGATTGGTCTCATAGAAATTTCATCAAAATCGGTTTAGTAGTTTGGTTTTTAAATCAAAATAACTGGACATATGCTTTCCAACTAACTGAAATTGCGTATACGAAGTCTGTTTTTAATCTTTACTATGTTTATACGTGATATTATAATATCATATTACGTTATCATAAAACGTGAGAATACAATATTTTTATAGTTTTTTTTTTTACTCTTTTTATTATTTTTTATATAAGAATTTATTTACCAGGTTCGTAATCTCACCGCATCAACGACTTACTTTCATAAGTTACTATGAGCCCATTTCCACAGTGCATGCTTCAGTGCTCACGTTAAGCTATCTGTCCCCGGGTTATTATCGATTTATGGCAGTCGTTGAGCTATGTCAGAGGTTTTTTTATAGCACTAAGTAACGAGACGAGCAAGTCGTTCAACTGATGGTAAGCGCTACGCCTGCCCATAACAGGTACAGTGCCACCCAGAACTTTCAGTTGCATAACCTTGCGCGGCACTGCGCTGCGCTCGTCACCCTGAGACATGTGTTCCAAACTCTCACATGCATTTAATCTGCAGCTGAATGAAAGATAAATTCTTATGTGTGCGATCGAATTGAGCCTGACTTGATTGAGGGATTTCTTAGCAATTTAAATGTTCAATGCTCAATATAAAGTCTATTTTTGGCCACATCTAGGCTCTAAGTTGCATGTACAATATCAGACTACTGCTTTTATGCACTGCGGTCGGCATTGCTGCCGAGCTGCGCAAATAACGCAATGTACCCACTTTTGCACTTTCAACCAGTCTTGATACTTGAGCAAAGTTTAAATGTACAAGAAGGATTTCGATGCAGTTTTAGTAGACATCTGATTACTATAACATCCGAACACGTCCGAATTCTTGTGTTGTTGGGAACAGTTTTGGAGAAAGAAGAACAAGTAAATTCCAGAAAGACAACTGCGTTGACTGCGATTTAACCCCTGGCGACCTGACTTACTGGGTCACCATTTTTGTTTAATTCAATTTTTGACACTGGCCAAATGCACAAACTCTGCGAAACCAAATCATAAAAAAAAACTAAATAAAAAAAGAAAAATACTTCTCCATAGAAGAAAAGCATTTAAAAAACTTAATTAGTTCCTTAAATTCGACACCATAATCAATAAAGGTATATTCTACCAAAGAAATCCTTGAACCAGAACCTCGTTGAAAACGAAAGCGATGCAAATGTGCGGGAAACCGCCTAACCTCAAAACGCATAACGAATATTGTCAATCAATAAATTCAAAAACTTAATTAATTTTAATGAAGTATCAAAGAGAACGCTCCAGCTAGAGCAGAGGCCGTAATACGAGACCTTATTACGACCGCACACCAGGCACTGGGCACTTGGCAGATGCCCCGCGCCGACTCCCTTTGTGCACTTTTTCTGCACTTTACGTACTTTTTTTTTTTTACTTTTATTACCTACTATTGGTTTAGGAGATAGTATGCAGGCACGACTATTAAAATTTATTTCTACTGTTAAGTATGACGTTTGTAAAATAATAATAATATGTATTTAATACTAGCTAAACCCCGCCGTTTCACCCCCTTTAACTATTATCCCACAGGAACGTTTATTTTTTATGGAATCAAAAGTATGCATTCCAAAGTGTTATTCCAAGACCTAAAGGATTTATAATATCAGTGAGTTAGGAAATGTTTGACACACTAACCTATGTCTTTACGTAACTCTACCAGCTTGAGAGAGAATATTATGTTTCGCTCTTTTGTTAAACTTGAAAAAAGAAGCATAAAAATGTATGAACTAAATTTTTTGAGAATTTTTTTAATAATTTGTCTTGTTAGGTTCGTTAATAAAAACAAATTAATCGATGTTACTTATATAACAATTGCTTTATTAGCATTCAAATTACCGATCTCAAGAAAAAAGTGTTGAAGAAAAGCCATTGATAAATTCAGTTTACAAATCCATTGAACGTTGTCTCAGCGGTGGTCGCGTTCCCCGAGATGGATTCGCGAACAAAACGTTTAGCGACGCCATTTTAATTTCACGGATAATTTGTGTGGATCGAATGCTCTTTGTTTCGTTTAAATTAAGTATCGATCGGACGCCATCTTGCTTTTTTAAAAGGGAGATCGTTCATCTATCGAGAGGTATTTTATTTACCTTTGGAAAACCTATTGTGTTCTTCTTTCTTTTTTGAAGTTTATTCAAGTTTTTTTTTTAGTTTTTGGTGAATATTTACATGTATGTACTTAAAAAATAATAATAAAGTAATTCCTGCGGGTGAGTAGTACAGGTCTACTCTCAGAGTAAGGATGGACATACACACATACACAAAGTATATACGGATGACGATGCTGATGATGATGATGACTGTGATGGATGTGACCATTAGTCAAATTTTAAGGTTGACAAATATTGAGAAGACAGTTTTTAATGCTCTGTCTGTGTTCTGTGGTATAACTTCTAATATTGCACCATGATTCACACCTATCATTTCTAGTGCATGTTACATCGTACTCGTAAAATTAACAATTGTATTAAAATTTATTCCTTTAAGCATTCATATTAATATATTACTGGATAACATTACTATGAGATCACACAATGGAATCATTCCTAATTAAAAAACATTACCGGTATCTAGGGAGTCGGGAATTACGAGGATCGAGGTTCCACAAACACCCAGACGTGCCCAGACTTAGAAACCGAAGCCCAGTTCAGAGCAAATAACCGCGGTTTACGTAAATATTTATCCTGTGCGGGAATGAAACCCGAACGCACGGTTCGCAGACGGCTCATCATCAACTTCCACCACAGTGGTCCATTAATTAAGTAAAAAAATACAACTACCCACTAAAATACCTAAATTTTCATGTATGTCAATTTACGATGACGTTTTATGTAGTTTTTTTTTATTTTTGTTTTTTTTTTCGGATTTAGGTACTTACTTCCCATCGTGGATCCTGTGCATGTTATGCCTGGCGTGGAAGTCCAGGAGTTCCTCTATCAGACCTTCCTCTATCATTGTATCGACACGAGCGTTCAACCGCTCGTCGTGGATTGTCTGGAACAATAATATCGAATTGTGATATACTGATAAAAACGTAAAAAGAAATATATAAAGGGCGCTGGTGACTGATATTGTGAAGTATTTATACATAGCCAATGCCAAATGAAAAAAAAATCATAGATAATATTGTACTCTGTGGTCTCTTCCTTCCGTTTCGCCATAGTCTTGTGTGAACTACGAATTTATTTTTTTCAATACAAGTTTGTCTAAATCAAATTATTTATTTCGCTTCAATTTACATGAGAGGACAAGTCATAAGCGTCAGGTTAGTAGACCTTATTGTCAGTGTCAATATTATCTAAAATATCTGTTTCTTTCTAGAATTTCTTGCATTTTTTATTAATATAACTAGTCTACCAAACACCACCGAAAAAGTCACCGGTGGTGAAAGCTACCATCCCCTATGTATCGCGTAACTCCTCTCCATTCATAGTTCGCTCGCTCTGAGCGAAAAGACCGCCCATGTGACATTAATTGTTGAGGTAATAGTATTTTTAAAATGTTTGTTTGTTCTGTTGTATTTTATACAGAGTTCATCTATCTATCTATCTGAATAACCGAGCGGTAACTAGAGCGTTTTGCAAACCGACGTTACCGGGTTCAAAACCTCGGCATGACAAGAGCTCTTGGGCGGTCTGATAAACTGATACCAGGGTACACCCTCATTCGACAAACAAAAAGCTACACTATTAATAGATATCGGGCCATAGGCTAGTGTTATTATTCTCAAAGCTTAAGGTTGAGTTTACCGTGCATGTTCACATCACACACCAGACGGCAATCTATTGTACGGTGCAGTGTAAAGGTTACAACATAATAGCAAACTTAACGCTCGCTCGACCTAAATGACATAACTGCAGTTGCATTCACGTGTAAAGGGGTCAAATTAGCTTGACAAGCATGCTTCATGTGGCTTCACACTCATATATGGTAGATCTTTTTTATCAAGCTTTCCCAGCGCGCAGTTTGCTTGTTCAAACTCGACCCTAAACTATAAACTGTCATAACTAATTGACAAGCATAAAAAACCTCCCGAATGACGGTAACTGATAACTACTGCTTCTGAACAGTGTAGTTTTGTAGGGGTAGGCTCCTTCTGCAAGAGACCGCCTGGGGAAGTACCACACATTTGCCAGATATTCATCCGCCAAGCAGTAGTGAGCAAACATTACTGTGTTCCGGTTTGAAGGGCAGTTTCCAGCGAAGTTACTGGGCATATTAGACTTTAGAGCCGATGTCTCAGAGTGACGAGCGCAGTGCAGTGCCGCGCAGGATTATGCAATGCAAAGTGGTACTATTATTTTACAGAGCTGCCCTAGAGGTTTACCATTTCAATCCAAAAATAATCATAAAATAAAGAAACATAATTATTTAATATACGTTACATAAAAAAATATATAGTAGAATTGAGAACTATTTTTTCAAGTCGCTGGACTAGTATTTATATAATCAAAAATGTCAAGCAATAATAAACCCTCAGTTCAATCCGGGTAAACCCTGACATTACACATTATTCCGCTTTGAAAACTGTCCCATCAGCTGCTGTCCATCCGCTCAGAAAAACGCCAGATTCCGCTATTTATCACCGACGGATATGTAAACACTGTAAACAAGTACTAAAGCGAAATATGTAGTACTGGAAATGAGTTACTGGCGGCCATCAGTGTAACGTATAAACAGTAAGGGCATTAGCGTTCCAGTATGTAGAACCAGTGCCTCGCGCTCTCTACTGGATTAAGCCAACAGTCGCTTCAACTTGCAAATACTTTGAGCAACATACTTGTCTGTTATTTCGACGAAACGTCCAAGTTGTTCCCGGATGATAAGCGCGACGCCCGCCCTAACGATAAATAACGTTGGGGTCAAAATTTTTGCGCGGCACTGCACTGCGCTCGGCACCCTGCCTCGAGACATAAAAAATACATTGCTTTTCAAGTTTAAGTTACGCAATAATTTCTCTAAAAATAGTGCTCTTTAAAGCGGAAAACGGATTACCACGGATCCTGGCAGCATCAAAGTTGCACGAGATTTAAAGAAATGTCCCGAATCCATCCACACTCCACATCGCAGCCGTTCGTATACGAGATTAAAGCAATTTGAATAACGACACTTAATTTGACCGGAACAGTTAAACCAAACACTTTTTTTTTGAGCAACGCTCTTACTGTCTATTGTTATGTATAATGTCATCAGCTCGCTTTTAGCATGTATATTTAGAAATTTATTTCCGACTTCCGAGTGAGTAAGCGTTTTAAAAATGAAAGGGATATATTAAAAAATGTAGCAATTTTATAGACTTCAGTGAATTGTCACTGAATCCACAAGAAATTGTTCTTGTGGATTTTAAGAACTGAAAAATGGGCAGCAAACAATCTGAATATAAACACGTAGACATTTACAGCTCTAGATGCACTGCTGCAGCCCTTCTAGTGCTTCTAGAACCGCGTTTGCTTTCACCCCACACCTTAATTGAACATACGTCACACCACAAGGAACCTGCTTAACCCGTAAGTTACATGACCGACAATCGCATAGAATTCCTATAATAAAATCCACGGACGATTGCAATCTCACATCGTGGCACATGCATAATTAACCAGGTGACGTGTGTATGCGCCGATCTGTCGACGTCGTGACCGGTCGGGCATGACCTGGAGTCCTGATTACCTGGGAGCTGGCTCATGTGACTTACATTAATTACCTATAATTCGTATGATTTACACCTGTATAGTGTATACATAAGATACTGTACACTCAACTCATACTCTCAGAGAGTATACAGTATGAGTCACAGACATTTCCTTGAGAGAGTAACTCTCTCAAGGAAAAGTCTGTGACAAAAATGTCTAAGTTGATTCATTAATTCTTTTGCTTTGTACATAGGCAGATACAGTGGTTCTATATAAGTAATTATATTCTGTGGTTCAACTAAACCTCTGTCAAGGAAAAGTCTATGATAAAAAAATCTAACGTTGATTCATTCATTCTATTGTTTAAAATGAATAAGTAATCTTCAAACCAATATAAAATAAGTTCATAAGTATTTTTAACTAAAACTGTAATGACTATTAGCTAAGCCGATTTAAATGGGATGGGATTACATAAAACACAGACTAATAGAAATACATAAAAGTAAAATAACATTAAAATCAGAAAGTTTTACGAGGCTCTCTATAACATCGATAGTTAACAAATTTGACAGACGAATAGAGAATTGACGGTCGCGAATAAATTTTGGCGGTACGTAGAGAGACTGAGATCAAATCAGTTAAATTAATCCAAACCCCATCTCTACCTAAGGATGTTTCGAGGAACCGATAGTGAATACAGACGTTCTTTTGAAATTGTACGAATTCGAACAGCAGTAGCCATGATTGGTACTTTTGTGACCGCTGTTGGCAATAATTTGCGGCTTATTAAGCCGAAATTACGAAGACATGCAGATACAATGTTTTCAAGACACAAGGAGAATATTAACGAGCTGGTTAGGATATTAGAATGCAAGGAACGATTACCTCAGGCGTGTTTAACTTTAAGCAGTTACTTACCCAAAACGATTGTAAACTTTATCTCGGATCTCTGGAAACAGAGGAATGCCTTTTGGTTTACAAATAAATGAGGAAAAAATGAATTCGGATCAAACCCAGCAAAGTTGGTTACACTGCTGGAAATTTAGAAATAATGTAGATCTTTAATCGCTGTGAAGGCAAATTTGTCGTTACACATTCAACAAGTCAAATCAATTCAAAATACTTTATTGTATGGATGGATTAGTTAGTGTTCAGTTACTTTTGATACCGACTGTGCACTAAAAGAATCAATGAATTAAAAAAGCATTCAGTGCAATAAGCGGCCTCCTAATTGCTAAAAAATATCTCTAACTCAAAATTCGGATGGAAATCTGTTGTAACATCATACAGTTTGTGAGAATGGATGTTTGTTACTCTATAACGCTAAAACTGCTGAACGGATTTGGATGAAATTTGGCACACAAATAGTCTATAACCAGGATTGAGTGATAGGGCACTTTTATCCCGATAGTATCTTCACGTGGGACAAAACGGGAACTACGCGGGTGAAACCGCGGGGCGCAGCTAGTTATTTATATTTCAGTGCGTAATGAGTGCAATTTGGTCGTCGCCATGACACATTGAAATCACCATTACACACTACCAATGGCCTTGCTCCGGAATACTAAATCTCATAGTAACTTCCTAATAACTGTTAGTTATTAGGGTTACTCCGGATACACCTCTGCAGTTAGACTCACGCGACACCCACGGGCCCGAGGCGAGTTACGATCGAGTCCCATTGAGAACGCGCCCAGCGCTCAGGGTTGCCAGCCGTATCATATTCATAGAAAACAAAATACCTACTGTACACCCGTTTAGATAATACACAAGTTACTTATAGAAAAATATCTAGCCACATCTAAAGTACGTAGAATGGTCGAACTTATCGTTCATGAGCAGAGGTAAAACGGCTTAAAAGCGTCAGCTCACTTTTAGGACCTGAATTAATAACCCTTACAAATCACTATAAAAGGTAGCAAACCAGATTTCAGGAGCTAGTTATGCCAAATTACTTTTAATTTTATAAACACCACCAACTCACCCAGTGATTACGAAATACAATGTCACCATTTGACATGTTCCGTGCGGTATTTCGAATTGTATGCCCAATCTAGGGCTTACCGTGAATTCCCATAACCAAATCGTCCCTAACACCAAGTGAAATAGTGTTGAAAACCTGCAAAACAAAAGAATTCTACGTGGCGCCTAAGCGTGCAATTGCACCGCGCGGCAACCCTACCGCTGCACCCACTGAAATAGATGACAAAATAGACGTGAGTCAGACCGAGTGCAATCGACGGTTGTGTAGTAAAGTAAGGTACTACTATCTAGTCTGTGGTCACGCTCGTTACAAGGGCCCGGTGAGTAAGCGAACCCGACAGAGTTGGTCTAACAAAGTAGGTTGTAATTGCAACTGTTGCATTAGAATCATGCAGTTGGAAACATGGAACAGTATTCGGTTGAATAAAATGTATTGTGATAACCCTAGAGAGGAGAAATTGGCATCAGTGAACTCACAACAAACTTTAGATTAATAAGGTAGTTATGCAAAGCCGTAAATATGGTAGGGGTCGCAAAGAAAAATCACATTTAATCTATGATATTGGCTAGAGTACGGAGATTAGATTGTAAATAAGTGTTGTGTTGATCGGCATTCGTCATCATCAACCCATAACGTCCCACTGCTGGGCACGGGTCTCCCCTCACTTTCGTTAGGAGGGTTAGGCCATAATAAATCACGCGGGCCCGGTCCGGATTGGTGGATAACATACCTACCTCCGAAATAATTCTCGGGTAGGTATGTGGGTTTCCTTCACCGAAAAGCGAGTGATAATTACGTTAATATGTTTTTCTAGAATTACATTGGTACGTGCCCCGCACTGGGATTTGAAGTCACGACTTTCTGATTGGAAGGCGGACGTTCTCTCACTAGGCTACCACCGCTTCTTACATCATCGGCATTATTTAACTTGAAATTAAACATTCATTATGATTATTCAGGTAATCTTTGTTTAACATTCTTCTATGTTGGTAATATATTATTTACAATTAGGAGAAATACAAGCCACTACACCAATTACCTTTATCTTTTCCGTTTCCACTATATAAATAAACCATTAGCCACCTACGCAATTACTACGACTCCAAAACTGTTATCGAACTCGCTCGACCGTCGCAAGTGAATATGTCAATAAACTTGATGCCAGTCAGTATCTCTGTCCTCGATTATGAATAAAAAATCAATTATACAAGTACTCTATTCCATTGAGTCAAGTGGTAGTAACCCAGTAAGGGCACCCGCACACGGGATACTGGCGACGACGCGGTAGCCACATGTAGCCCCCGACGGTTATCATCAATAATGAACTGTGGTAACTGAGAGCGGTGGTAACCTAATGGGAGAACGTCCGCCTTCCAATCAGAAGGTCGTGAGTTCAAATCCCAGAACGGGCACGTACCAATGTGTTTCTGTAAAAACATATGTACGTAATTATCACTCGCTTTTCGGTGAAGGAAAACATCGTGAGGAAACCCACATACCTACCCGAGAATTATTTCGGAGGTAGGTATGTTATTCACCAATCTGGACCGGGCCCCCGTGGTGGACTATGGCCTAACCCTCCTCACGAAAAGTGAAGAGAGACCCGTGCCCAGCAGTGGGACGTTATGGGTTGATGATGAAGATGATGATGAATTGAGTAGCTTTTACTTATCATACGTTTTGTAGAGAGTCGCCGCATACGTATGTTCGACCAGAGGCAACTGCTACGACAGTCATTACTGGTTTCTTTAAGCCGCTGCTGGACGCGCAAAGGATGTTAAAATGGGTTATTAAGTTAATAAAAGTCTACCAATATTTACCGGTGCCTGTTGCACGCCACTGCAACTATACATAATAAGGTGGTAAACTTGCTAAGCTTAGGAAAGGACCAGCACTTAAATATTGCCCATGTCTGCAGTCTAAAACCGACACTGCCTGACAAACCTCGCATACTGCCGCTGCATGTTGCAAATTGTAAATCAGCGCTGTTCGTACTCTCGTAAATTATGCTGAGATACTCCAAGTAGTTTTCACAGTAATGCCCTATAAATGTGTTTTTGTTTTCTTTCTTTATTCTGCACTGCCAGTAAGTTGAGTTGCTGACAGCTTGCAGCTGACACCAGTGGCAAGTGTACGAGTGGCCTTAGTAGCAATTCTGGAGTCATAACTTTAGCCGTATCGGACGTGGAAACATATTTTAAAAACGTATTTTGGATAGACTTTGAGTTTTATAGATAAATATGTGACATTAGCACGGGAATTGTCTCATTTCTTAATCCGCACTTAAATTTAATTGATGATTATGGTGGTTCTTTTGGGTCTGTTTGAAAATACTTTTAGTATAATTCAAGTTAATCTAGTTTACAATTCAAGCAATTCTATAATGGAGCTAGAATTAAATTTAAAATTTTTAAGTTTTAGTTTTAGTTACTTCCCTTTTTTATTTATTTATATTGTTATTTAAGTTGTGCCAATAAATACCAATTAAAATTGCAAAATTAAAGTTTTATAAACTTAAATTATAATAAAAGTCTTTTCAAATACACCCAAAAGAACCACCATGAGGATCAATTAAATTTAAGTGTGGCTTAACATATGAGACAAAATAAAGGTTTAGTGGCTTATATATTGTTTCCTAATTATAACTCATATACTAACAACATAGAAGAATGTTAAACAAAGGTTACCTGAATCATCATCATCATCATCAACCCATAACGTCCCACTGCTGGGCACGGGTCTCTCCTCACTTTCGTGAGGAGGGTAAGGCCATAATCCACCACGGGGGCCCAGTCCGGTTTGGTTTGGATAACATACCTACCTCCGAAATAATTCTCGGGTAGGTTATGTGGGTTTCCTCACGATGTTTTCCTTCACCGAAAAGCGAGTGATAATTACGTACATATGTTTTACAGAAACACATTGGTACGTGCCTGCACTGGGATTTGAACTCACGACCTTCTGATTGGAAAGCGGACGTTCTCCCACTAGGCTACCTGAATAATCAATGACTATTTAACTTCAAGGTAAGTATCTGCAGCTGTATTGTAAAAAACAAATGAAAATGAAAATCGGATTCATTCGACATTTTGCCCATACTGAAAACGTCAAATGAATCTGGTTTTCATTTTCATTCGTGTTTCATAGAATACAGCTGTTGGTCTTGCATCGCGACTTGTAAGTGACCTGCCGACTACCAAATTGGGGCACAATTAGGGTTTTCATTCTACAACGATGAGCGAAACTGTTGGTCTGGTAAATATATTGGATTGGATTGGATTGGATCTATTTTTGAAGCTAAACTGTTTTTATCGACGTACGGGAGAATTATTATATAGCTATCGTCGATCATCATGCAAGAATTGGCACTTTGACATGAAGGTTTATTGAAAGAAGTTTGAATTAAGACAAAAAGTTCGGGAGTAAAAGAGGTCATCATAGAATATACAACGGTTCAAAAAGGTTTTGTACTGACATCTTTTCTCAGTTCACAGTTTGAATTAAGACTTTAACCATAATCAAAAGAGTATCTCATGAAAGTTTTTTCTACTTTCATTATGCCTCGACAAGGCCTCGACATAGAACATTGACGGGTCGGAATGAGAGACCAATAAGAAGGAATAGTTTCACTTCTTAAATATTTGCACTATTACACACAGCCTGTTTTAAATTAATTATTCGATACTGCAAGCTGATTGAAATGAGCCCGCTAGTCACTGATGAGTTCCTTTGTCTACTTTCCGTCTCCATCATCAAGTCAGCACGCTTTTACCAGAATATTGTATTGTCATCGAAGCCTGAAAAAGTTTCAACTCAATTGAAAAATGGGAACTAGCTCAAAATTGACAACACCAACTCTTTATAACAAGTACAAATAAAAAGATCTTATTATAACTAAAGGTACAATCGGCGGGCTTATTGCTAAACAGCAATCTCTTGCAGACGACCAACCAGACAACAACTTGACTTGCACGGTTTGACCGAAATAAACATGCAATGGTTTTTTTTTAACTACATAGATAAGTCATATTTCCTTTTATCAAGCTTCGTAGCTCTATTTTTCCACAGCCCTAGAATACCACATCCATTTCAAACCTATTCCACCAACATCGTCGAAAATTCGCTCTCTCTGTGGGCGTCTGAGTCAGATCTCGAGAATGTGACGCCGAAACAGCGCTCTATGGTCCCAGTGCATTGAACTGCAGTGCTCATAGCATACAAATAGAACAATTAAAGAGAGAAAAAAAACGAATTCGCATGCAACAAGTATTAAGTATAAATAAAAAGCAGGTAACTTACGCCTTTTTACGACTGGTGCAGACCTGTCGACAGTCAGGGGAATAAAGGCGTAAGTCCTGATTTGCAAGTCAAAGAGTTATGTCGTTTTTTGAGCGTGTTGCGTGTTTATACGACCATTCAACCTGGTTTGAGCTATCGCGAGCGCGTCGGTAGTCAAGGTCAAGTCTGGTTTCCGAAATTCTAATGATTCGATTGTTCGCGAATTAAGATGTCTGTTCATGATCCGACTTGGGGTGCGACTTTTATCTCTAAGACTAAAAATAAATTATATTGCCTTCGTATATACATATTAATTTTTTTTTTATTTCACTGAGTAGCGAGACGAGCATGTCGTTCACCTGATGGTAAGCGCTACGCCTGCCCATAGTAGTTAAAGTACCACCCAGAACGTTGCGTTGCGTAATCTTGCGCGGCATTGCACTGCGCTCGTCAACCTGAGACATCGGCTCTAAAGTCTCATATGCCCAGTAATTGCGCTGGAAACAATGCCCTTCAAATCGGAAACACAGCAAAGTTTGCACATTACTGCTTGGCGGATGAATATCTTGCAAAGGTGTGTGGTACTTCCCCAGGAGGTATCTTGCAGAAGAGATCTCCCACTACAATTTTTTTTTTTTTAATTATTCTCAACACTTTATTTATTCCTGACGTACAATAATGTCAGTATAAGTCTGTTATTATGACAAAACTATATTAACCCGTAAAGTTTGTAAGTCCTGCATCTGGCATTTGCAGTAACTAATTTACTTGTTTTCTTACTACATTTGAAATAGGAAAAAGGAAGCATTGTTTCATTTGAAAAAACTTGACTAAATATTAACATTTTAGTACTGTTGCAACGTGAATAGCAATCCTTAAGCAAGTGTGAATGTCATTGCATAAAGAAGCATTTTAATGAAACTGAAACTGAACTTAACCCAGTGAGAGCGAAAATGTAGGTTTTCTGATATACCTATACCTAGGTAATGTGGGCCGAATCAAGACTTTATTTTGTGGAGGATAGAATTTGATATTTGTTGGTATGCGGGACGAGCGCAGATGAAATATTGTATTACTGAAAGTGAGGGGAGACCCGTGCCCAGCAGTGGGACGTAATGGGTTGTTGATGAACTAAAATATAGTTTTCAATACTCCAATCTCATATACTTGCGCGGCTTTGGGCTACGTATGTTACGTGTATCACTCTGAAACGTTGTTTTTTTTTTCAGATTACATGTTTCATGTTTTTACTGTCCATCCAAAGGTTGTCTGGAAGAAATCGCTTTTAGCGATAAGACCGCCCATTGTACTACCCTTGTTTACCTATTGTAATTCTTCTATGCTGTGTTTATTTTTGTTTCTGGTGTACAATAAAGAGTTTTCTATTATATTCTATTCTATTCTACATGCACAGTAATTTCACTAAGTACTATACCTATCATCATCATCATCATCAACCCATAACGTCCCACTGCTGGGCACGGGTCTCTCCTCACTTTCGTGAGGAGGGTTAGGCCATATTCCACCACGGGGGCCAAGTCCGGATTGGTAGATAACATACCTAGCACCGAAATAATTCTTTATGTAAAACTTGTTTTGTTCTAGTTTTTAAGTTTTCTTTGTTCTGTGGTGTTTCAATAAAGAGTTTATCTATCTATCTATCTATCTATGTCCTTCAAACTGAAGGATTGCGTGTAGTGGGATAGACATATGAGAGATATTCATCCGCCAAGCAGTAGTGTGCAAACAATACTGTGTACTGGTTCCGGATGTCTCCGGGTGACAAGCGCAGTGCAGTGGCGCGCATGATCATGCAATGCAAAGTTCTGGATGGCACTGTAACTTTTATGTGCAGGCGTAGCGCTTACCATCAGGTGAAGGACTTGCTTCTCTCGTCATTCAGACAAATAAAAAAAACTGGTACATGGAAATATTTGCACACTACTGTGTGTCGGCTGTTGAACGTTACCTTCAAAAAGCCACCCGGAACGCTACCTACGTATCTCCGAACCGCGTACATTACTCTTCGAGACTCGTTGAAAAGTTTTTATCGGCCAAAAACGTATTTCCTCCGTCACGGCTTATAAACCGTCTTAAAACATAAGAATAAATTCAGAATGATAGCTTCTAAAGTTCAAACATTACGTAGCGTCTGACCTTGGGAGGCTAGAATTTTTACTTCTTTACCACTAGTCGCGTCCCGCGGTTTATCTCGTAGTTTTTGACGTGGATTGAATAGTAATCTATTTATACTTAAATAACATGTACTTCCAAGGAAGAGTCAATTATTTTATTATGTTACAATGTAAACTACCCTACCTATCTACCTTACCTACCAACCTACCTACCAACCTACCTACCTACCTACCTATCTACCTCCCTACCTACTTCCCTACCTACCTCCCTACCTACCTACCTACCTAGCTACCTACCTACCTACCTAGCTACCTACCTACCTACCTAGCTACCTACCTCCCTACCTATCTACCTACCTACCTACCTACCTAGCTACCTACCTACCTACCTAGCTACCTACCTACCTACCTAGCTACCTACCTACCTACCTAGCTACCTACCTACCTACCTACCTACCTAGCTACCTACCTACCTACCTAGCTACCTACCTACCTACCTAGCTACCTACCTACCTACCTAGCTACCTACCTACCTACCTAGCTACCTACCTACCTACCTAGCTACCTACCTACCTACCTAGCTACCTACCTACCTACCTAGCTACCTACCTACCTACCTAGCTACCTACCTACCTACCTAGCTACCTACCTACCTACCTAGCTACCTACCTACCTACCTAGCTACCTACCTACCTACCTAGCTACCTACCTACCTACCTACCTACCTACCTACCTACCTACCTACCAACCTACCTACCTACCTACCTAGCTACCTACCTACCTACCTAGCTACCTACCTACCTACCTAGCTACCTACCTACCTACCTAGCTACCTACCTACCTACCTAGCTACCTACCTACCTACCTAGCTACCTACCTACCTACCTACCTACCTACCTACCTACCTACCTACCAACCTACCTACCTACCTACCTAGCTACCTACCTACCTACCTAGCTACCTACCTACCTACCTAGCTACCTACCTACCTACCTAGCTACCTACCTACCTACCTAGCTACCTACCTACCTCATCTTCTCTTAAAATCATCTTTTCTTTTTCGAGTCAATGATTCCAAATCAATCAAATTCATATTATTATAATATAGACGAAGAAAAAAAACATTTTTTATTTAGGTGCTACGTTTCACTTTTGGCGGCAAATTCAAATTTTAAGTACTTTGGTATTTGGCCCTAGACCGGGCCATTAATTCAAATGATAATAGAATTTGCGTCAATACTAATAGATTATTATTAGCAAAATTCTGTAGATATATTTAACATTTATGCACAAGATTGCTCAAATAAACCAATTAACCGTTAAACTGACAACTGAAGTGTTTATTGATCTATTTCATTAATTATAATACATTAGCGATAAAGATCTCTACAGAATCTCTACTATTTATCTACTATTGTCGCAAAATCCATTATCCTTTAAATTAGTAGCGCCAAAAACGAAAAAACCGTTTGAAATTTAAATATCCCGCCATAAGCGAACCGTGCCACCTTAACTTTTGATTATAGTTGTACAGACAGACATACATCAAACAACTGCTACCATTGTAAAGTCGTGACGTTGCCTTTAGGTATCAAATTGCGAGTCTGTTACCATATTAGTTAAGTAATTTATGTAAAACATTTAAATTTAAATTTATACTAGTCGTTGCTAAGTTAAATAATGAATGAATGAAACGCTCAGCTGATTTATACCCTGCCCGTGCCACGCAAATGTGAAAAAAGTGGAAAAAAACGTTCTAAATGAGCTGTCAAATTTGAAAATAGAACGGAGTAGCGATGCAACGGTCGGGTCGCCCTGGCATGCTGCGTGACAGTCGTAGAAAAATAGAACTACTGGATGCGCTTAATTTTTGAATCTGATCTTTGATGTTTCTTAACAGAACAGAATAAACAAACAAAACAGAAAACAGATAAATCACAACCCAATACAGAAACGTGCGATTAAATCAACCTTAACAACGACACCACAGATAATTTTATAGAGTAAGGTGATCTCCTCCAGAACTATACAAATGACGTTATTTATACAAGCAGACGTATGCAAATAACTGGCATTAGACAAAACCACGTTTTCGACTCCCGCGCAGAGAAAGCCAAAAACAGGTCAGACAGATTAAAGATAGTCTCTTCCATAACATCTTCCCGATATTTCTAAAATATGCCACAAACTCTAATCATTTGATACTTCAATTCTATTTTAAGCACCCCCTTTTAAAAGGAGCGGTATGTACGCCGTATCTATTTGTTTGTTTGCAAGTAAATTGTGATTCCGATACTTTAAGTTTGTTGCAGAAGACTATTAAAATTTAAGGGCACGTGACATCCACGGCCTTGTTCACGTTCAGAAACGGATTATGGCCCTCGTCTTTTGTTTTTGAGAGGTCAGAGTCCCAGCAATAGGAATATCCATATTAGAGCTTAAGATCTGTGCTCATAACCATGGAAAACAGAATCCAAGTTGCCGTAGTCGAAATCGGCATAGATAACAATTAACCATGTCATTCCCTCCAGTTTGGCGCAAAGCTTATCTACTGCTCAAATGAATCAATAAATAAAATAGCGGCTAATCAGTCCAACAGGTAGACTAATCAAGCTAGAGTCATCAAGTAAACTAATTTTATTCGTCTCGTGCCACGTTTAATCCGCGTAGTTACCGAGCGGCCTCGAGCGCAGTCGTAAAATTGGCGAGCCGGCGTTTCGTAATCGCTCATTACCATTCAGCAGGAAGCCAGTTCTGACCGCCCTTGACTTACTGCTTGATTGCTGGATATCGTCTGAGAACCTAGTCTTTTAATGCATTTCCAGTCTGGCCTGTCTCCACCCTCAAGTTTTCGCGATGAAGAACCTACTTTTGACGGCCTAGAGCTTTTGACGGCCTTTCCAGAATTTCCGCTTCGTCTTGAGTTCATGTCTGGCTCGCTATACTTATGTTGTTGCCAATTTTCGGGGAAATTCGGCAGTACTTATAAAAATTAGAAGACTCTACGATTTTGTTTAAAGCAGACTGCTGCAGACGCCACAAGGCGTAAAATTGGCGTGTCAGTGTTTCATATCAACATTTAGTAGGAGCGCTGATCACTGCTGACTTACTGCTGTTTTGCGAACCCAAATAAGTCTATGAGAACCTTTCCAGTATCGCCACCTCGTCACAAGCTTAGTTTGGGCTGCCATCCTCAAGTTGTTAACATACTTAATTTTTGGAGTGATTTGGCGGCAGTCACCGAGAGCCAATTGACGAATGCCACATGTCCTTGCATTATGACGTATGCAAGATATACTCGTATTCCTTCACCGTTTTCATATTCATACAAGTACTCTTTGTATAGGAAAAATGCCTACAATTCGATCCAATAAATGTAGGTGATCATGACCAGGAGATATCCGATGCTGACTGTCCGATGAAAAAACTATCAAAAGGTGTTAATTCCGTGAAAAGTAAAAGTGCTCCAAGACCGGTAATGAACGCCGACAATTTTTTTTTATGACGCGTGACATTCTGGTAAAGCATAGTGGACATTGAAAACGGAGATTCTGAGTCGAACTGATCTTGAAAACTTGATACTGACAAATTTCAAAATGATGAAAGACTAAAATTTATCATGTGACATGTGGCTCTCCTATGGTTACGATGAAGGCAACTTGATCAAAATGTCGAGGATAGTGAAAATATTATTCGAACAATAACTGGTACGCGAATAGACCCATCGTAATCATATTAATTATGACATTAATTTAATCATTTATTAGTTCTAGGCGATACTGATACTGTTATGGACAGGCGTAGCCGTACGGACAGGTGGCCGACTTCCACGTCTCGTTACTCAGTCAAAAAAAACAAAAAACTTTTAATGATTAATGCGATTTTTACGAGGTAGCTTCTTTGTGAAGTCAATTTCAAAATTAGCAGCTAGATGCGGGCTGTTACGAGTATCAAACGTAATCTCATGGAAATAGCGTATCCATGTTAAGATAATTGCTTCGTGCGAATGCTAATGGTGCGAAAAAGAAAGATTTAAATTCGTAAAAAAAAAAGAAAAAGTAAAAAGAAAAAGTAAAATTTACAGTTCAATTAATATGACTTGTAATAAATTTGGACCTTTTACGACCTATATGAATATAATAATTCCTTAAATAATTGAATTTTTTAGAAGTCCTTTTGTGATTTTTCAATCGAGGGAAGTACGTGTAATTGTGTATTCGGATCGGTTATAATCACCAACCCTTATATTAGGCCATCATCCACCACGGCGGCCTGGTCCGGATAACAAGCCTTCCTCCGAAATTATCCTCGTGTAGGTATGTGGGTTTCCTCACGATGTTTTCCTTCACCGAAAAGCAAACGATAATTACATACACATGGGTTCACGTATAGTGTTTATCATGTCTTGTAGAAGAGTATCTTATTTTGTTCATTTCCATAAAATCAGTAGTTTCGTTTAAGAAGAAACTTATTCTAAATCCCCCTCCTCGCCTCTTCACCTTTAACTTTCTCTCCAATTTTACTACCCTATAATGTTACGAAAGCTATATCATCAACGAAATGCATCAGAATTATCCATAAAGAATAATTATGAATAGGATAATAATAAGTCATAAAAATATACAAAGGCTTCTGTTTACATGGGAATTCGCAATTGACTTTCACAAGCAATGAATCGAGCGGATTTAGCATAGCTAATTATATTTTAATTGAAACGGTTGTTTCATAAATTTACCTTTCCCTTGGGAACATTTTATTAGGCGTGTATTGATGTAGAGTAATAATTCTTTAGAGTTTAGGTCTAGACTGCATGGCAGACTTTCTATCGACAGAATACAGTGTCAGTATGGATATCGAAAAAGATTGCAGTTTTTCTCAAAGCATCCATTCTAACCTTAAAATATTTTTCTACATACAAAACTTAGAGGTCTCTAATAAATTTAATCAATTAACAATTGGATTAAAAAAATTTAGATCATAGTGAATTATAAAAATTAACCAAACTTTAATCGGAAAATTGGTTGCTATTTAAAAATCCGAAACATTCTGAAAAAATAGCCTAATTTCCGTCCATCATTGCTCCAATCCCATCACCCGTTTACTCACTCTCTCCATCCAATCGTGTACACCACTCTTCACCTCCGAATAATCGATCACGCAACATATTGCGATTATAGGTATGTTAATTAAGCATGCAGTGGCGTGTTCAACGATTTGCGTTACGTTAAAAGAGTTATTTTTACGATCATTATTCCATTCTCGATCGGTCTCCATTCATGTTCGGAAATGAATTGTTACGTAACATCTTTGTCTTTGTCCTGCCAGAAAAGCTCAACGGAACTTCCCAGAACTGGTCCCCTTTTTTGTAGCGGTAGGCCTCTTCTGGAAGAGACCACCTGGGGAAGTAGCTTTGCCAGATATTGATCTGCCATGCAGTAGTGTGAAAGCAATACCGTGTTCCGGTTTGAAGGGCATTGTTTCCAGCGAAATTACTGGGCATATGAGACTTTAGAGCCGATGTCTCAGGGGGACGAGCGCATTGCAGTTCCGCGCAAGATTATGCAATGCAATATTAGTAATTTAAATGTAATTTTTTTCGTGCAAATACGTAACAAGTAATTTAAAATTATATTAAAGTGAAACTATCTTCAAAAGTTTATTACCAAATTTTTTCTTGGCGTAGGGTAAGGAAATATTGAAACAAACTAAATACATACCAGTAGTTAATAAAACTTGATTATTTTAGAAAACCAACGCTGAACTATTTTTAATTAAGATCTAAAGATATTATTATATTATTTATAGACGTTAGATATCTATGTTCATGCTGTCCATATTTACAGTATTATAGACGAATAATAACTAGATAATTGCAGACACGTATGCAAATATCTGACTTAGCATCTAGATACGTGTGTAATTATTATGCAGACAGACGTGTTTTAATATTTACTCAACGAGCAAAAAGTCGTAAGTCTATAAAAAAAATTTAGCCTACTCACTAGAGTTTGAGTAACCTCTGACACTATTTAACTGATGTTTTTACCGGCCAGAATGTCTGAAAGGACTTACGAAGGAGGTGTATCAGGATCGTAGCATGTGGCAAAATGTAGTCTCTACCTTTTTTTTTTTTTTTTTTTTTACCTAGGCAATGCATTACGCTTACCACCAGACCCCGTGAGGGCCGGGTGGTTATGTGGGACTCCCCCGCCAGCTAGTCTGACGGGTATACCCACTAAATCCCAGGGTGTTCCACCGGGACGCCTTCCCCAACTGGAAAAAAATATGTATGTAAGTACGTTTTTATACCGGTGAGGTGTATGTAATCAGTGAAGAAGTATGAATACCGGATTAATTAATATCAGGTGTCAAAGTCACGGTAATATTTCACTCCAAAAACTATCGGAGGTGCTACTAGCGTTTTTGCGTTCACAAGTCACGTGTGGACGAGGTATTTGAACCACTTCAGTCATCCCGTCGGTATCTGCAGACTCGTGGGAGTCTGCTGGAACCGACCACTGGACGTACCTAGAACGGATAATTTGGGGGCAGGGGAGAGACGTACTAAATCACCTGTAGAATAAGACGTTTGGGCAAAGAGTAACCAATAAAATAAATAATTAAGTAAAGGAGTAAGTTAGGAACGATTGTAATTTGTTTTGTGCAACAAATAAACCACCGCTTTTCGGTGAAGGAAAACATCGTGAGGAAACCCACATACCTACCCGAGAATTATTTCGGAGGTAGGTATGTTATCCATTAATCCCGAGCGGGCCCCCGTGGTGGATATTGCCTAACCCTCCTCACGAAAGTGAGGAGAGACCCGTGCCCAGCAGTGGGACGTTATGGGTTGATGATGATGATGATGAACAAATAAAAAATAGTACAAATGTTCGGAATGGACTCGAGACGCAATGTATTAAAAATCTTTTGGCTACAAAAGAAGGAATCAGATTGCGATTTGATAAACATAGTGAAGGGTTGTTTTTCCGCGTTCTCTGGATAGTAAGACTTATAGCGCGTTGGTAATAATTGAAGAGTTATCAAATTGAGTACAACTTCTAGTTTAGTGTTAGTATCAGTTATTTAAGTTGAAAAATCTATCTGCCGGCTATCTGCGTACACTATTATGTTCATCGTGTGTTTTCATTTTCTTGTCTTGTCTCTAAATAAGTACGTTGTTCGCTGTTGTGTACAGTTGTGTCAGAATAAATGTTTTTTCTTTCTTTTCTTTCTTTCTTTCAAAAAGTGTCTCTTGCAAAAAGTATTTAATACTTACGTATTTACTGCTTCTACTGGCGACACAAGTTTTTGTGTACTAAGTATACAAGTCACGCGTGCTTTTTGTACGAGGTATTTGAACCTGTTTAGTCAACCTGTCGGTACCAGCCGACTTGTTGAACTCTGTAATCGACTACGGAAAGGAAGTACTGAACGACCGATCGTTTGCATAGTCGTGCAACGTCTTTGACGTAACTTTTGTAATGAATGGAGTGTTTAGACAATCCGATGGAAATGACTACAAGATGCAGATTGAGATTGTTGAAAACAGTATGATATTTAATTTTGAAGATATTTTACCAGTAAAAACTCAAGTATTGTCAGCGGAAGTTAAGTAGTTTCGGTTTGCCAAGGCTCTAGATCAAAATTACCCCCCCCCCCCCCCCTCTCCAATCTGAGTCCGATCCTGCGCGCCTTAGTATCGTTCTTATATTACCACTCGAACATAAGTCGGTACTTTGATCTACACTCTGTATTGATGATTTTGACGTGCAATGATTGAGAGGCGATGAATGCGCGTGAAATTTTTTATTAGCCAGTGTTCAGGGTTACCTCAAAAAATAAATAAAAATTAAAGCTTCGGCAGATACTATTTGTTATAACCACGCCCCACGGTTTCGCCCGCGTTATTTATTATCCCAATGTTCAATTTATTTCTATTTTTCTTTTGTTCTATTATTTTCTTGCAGTATTTTTTGTAAGAGGCTATTTTATTTATTACTTTTAGTGACGAGACGAGCAAGTCGTTCACCTGATCGTAAGCGCATAATCCTGGGCGGCACTGCACTGCGCTCGTCACCCCGAGACATCATAACCTGGTTACAATCTTTTCACAATAAAGGTTCCGGTTGACAACCCTACACTAAATTTGATGTACTAAAGAAGTTCACGGCTTATTTCATTTGAAAAATATGTATTAAAAAAGTGGCTTAGGATTGTAAAAAAAAAAAACAACTTGAATGTGAATAAGCATTTAGGTGCTTGTTGTTAATATTTTTTTAAGTAAGCACGGCTATTTATAGAATGACGATACAATTTACCCATTGTAAGCTTAACTAACGTATTCGGTATAGCAAGCTGATCAAAATGAACCCAAATACCATTACTGTACTGTTACTTGTCTGCCTTCCGTAGATCCTATCCAACTTTTGTACATTTGTTTGTTACTCAATCACGCCTAAACGGCTGAACAGATGTTCATGAAATTTGCTATGAATATGGAGCGTAATTATTGCTATAGCATAGGGTACTTTTTATTTCACAAAACTACCCTTAGCAATGTGACGATGGGCTCGAAAGTGAACACGTAAAATACGCTAAGCCTAGGAAGGAACTGGCTCTTAAATACTCCTGCCGGAACACCCCGTTCGGGGCTTGGCAACAGATTTACTGCGTGATAGTGGTAGCTAGCCAAGCGGACAACATCAAAGTTAAACCTGAAACTCTAATCCACGTTCCAAGCTTCTATTTTTTACTATTATCTAAATAAGCAATTTACTGAATTTTTTGTCGAATTCAAAGAATTTACAAATTGCGCTGTTCCGGATGCGCGCAAAAAACAGACTAAAGGTTGAAATTGTGATGTCTAAATGACCTACCATAATGTATATAGGGTTATTACACCCACCAGCTTAGGGTTAAAGGCGGGGAAACAAAGAAAAAAGGTATAAGTAAAAACGGGAACACGGCAGGTGCGCACGCGCATACTTGTCTACAGGCTGCGTTCTAAAATTTTGTTTTTGTTTTGTACGGCGTACGGTGGTTGGTCAATTATCTTTTGATAGTAAAAATAGTGAAGTTGATAAATAAATAATCGTAAGGTTATACCGTCGTAGTTTCTTATATAGTGAATGTTGAACGAATTTTATTCAACAATATCGTATGATTTTTTTAGACAGGTGAGTCGTTTGCCTACTGGTAATCATCTTTATGTTTGGCCGTACGTAACGGGTGCATTGGCACCTGTTGTTTTAAACAGCGGGCAATGCACCTCGTTCATGTAATGTTTAATGTCGCGGCAATATAGGCGGACCTAGGTCAAAGCAAAGTTAACTCCTTATAACGGAAAATAAAGCTTGAAACGGTTCTTTCATACCTATTTCTAATTCACGTTCCGGTCCAAAACTAGAAAACTGGCAGACCCCAAATTAAAGACTGAGACTGACTGAGACTGAGACTGAGACTACTTCTACCTCTGGCCTCCACTGCAAGAGTCCGTCTGGGGAAGTACCGCCAGATTTTCATCCACCAAGCTGTAATGTGCAAACATCACTGCGCTCCGGGGGCACTGTTTCCAACATTATGAGAGTTTAGAACCAATATATCGGGGTGAGGAGAGCAGTGCAGCGCCGCGCAAAATTATGCAAAGCGAAGTTTTGGGTGGCACTGTAACTGTTACAGGCGCTTACCATCAGGTGAACGACTTACTCGTCTGATTGCATGAGAAGGCTACTTTATTAGTACACTCTGTATCTCTCATTAGGGTGCATACACAACAGGTGGGCGACCGCGACGCACGCGCCGCTCGCGTGCCGTCCTCCCCGCAAAACCGCCCGATTTCGTAGACCTACCTTAAACGCCCGTTTAATGACCCCCGTTTGAGTAGCAGGTGAAACCGCTAATGAAGGAGCCTTTTGTCTTGAAAACAATGCAAAAGAATAAAACAATATCAGTATATGTGTTGATGTTCAATGTTTTAGATAAAACGTACTCGTTTGTCTATTTCTGTTTAATCTATATATATAAAAATGTTATGTTGGTTTGTGTACGCTTCAAAAACTCAAAAAGTTCTGCACCGATCGAGCTGAAATTTTAGCATGATATATAATCCGCATCAAGGATTGTTTTTATCTATTTTTTTCATCAGTGACATATCAGCGAATGTGCGAATGTGCCACAGCGAAGCGTGGCAGTGTACAGCTATTTTCATATTATTTTTAATGTTAGATTCCAAGTGAAAATCGCATTGTAGTCGGTTCAGAAGTTTATACGTTGTGCGACAATCTCACATACAGATAGTTGGTGATGAGCCGACTGCGAAACTTGAAGTTGCGAGTTCCATTCCATTCGCCCAGAGAAAATATTAATGTAAACCACGGGTCCATCATTGTTCTGAGCCTGTGTATTTGTGTGGGGCTCACAAATGTATTTCTTTCTTTCGTAGTTCCTGACTCCCTAGATACAGGTAATTCTAGTTAGGTCAGGATTTACTCCACGCAAAGAACAACGAACTCAGCAGCACGAATATCCACCCACACCTGCCCGAGACTGTGTCGGATCCAATCAAACATTTAAAAGCATAACTTACTTTATAAATTATACCATTTAATCTAAGCACCAGTTTATTACGTATTACACCTGTTGCTAACGCCAATGCCTGCGCCACCCGCCAGTTACTTTCATCATCAACCAATAACGTCCCACTGCTGGGCCCAGCAGTGGTTGTTATAGGACTGGCTGATCGGATTATTTTTAAGTTGTTCTAAGGTGATATACCATATCCGCGGAAGTCCACTCTCGCACCCGTAGCCCCGACAACAAAGGGGTCCCGGTGGAACACCCTGGGGTTTAGTGGGTATACCCGTCAGACTGGCGGGGGAGTCCCACATAACCACCCGGCCCTCACCCGGGTCTGGTGGTATGCGTAATGCATTCCCCGGGTAAAAAAAAAAAAGGTGATTTACCATTTCCAATTTTTTTAAGGTACCACATGGACACCAAGAAGTACAACAAACAACGTTACATAGAGACATATTATAAACGGGAAAGTTTATATATGTGCCTGTGTGTGTTTGTTCCCTCTTCACGCTGAAACAGCGGAACGCATTTTGATAAAATTTAGTGTACCTCCCTTCAGATAGTCTAGGGTCTGGAATAGAACATAGGATACTTTATATCCCGTAAAAGTGTATGGTTCTTGTGACATAATAGTTAACGGGGGTGAACCCGCAGGCCGCTGCTAGTAATGAATACAATAAAACCAATAAACAAAAAACCCTTATCGATAATCTGATACTTCGAGAGGTCATACATTAACATGCACGAAACTTATAAACTAATGTACTAATTAAAAAACACTTATTGTCGACCAATCATTGTGAATGTCTTCTAGAGTTAATTATGCAAGAATTTTTCGATCCACCTGTCCGATTGGAAATAGAGATTGTAAATGATCTCCGGCCTAAACACGATATCCGGATTATCCGGCTACAGTACAATACAATATTTCTTTATGGAACACCATGAAGCTTAAGTAGACACAATACGATATACATTTAACAATCTTATACCGATACAGCGATTATTATCGCAATTTTTACGTCTGAAATAAGAATATTGGCCGTAAGTATGAAAAATCATTTCATTTGTAGGCAACTTCTACTGTACTTTATTATATCTATACCATATCACCCGTTAACGTACGAGATATCAGGCCAAGAAAAGGTTGCAATCTTTCCGATTTTTTTTTACTTGCCCGATAAATGTCTTTGTATATTAACTTTTTTAATAATAGGAACGAATGCGCGTGTTAATACTAATTCTTTGTCTTGTAAATAACGTGCTTTTGTAACACTATTTGTCTAATTACTTGACCACTGCGTAATCTGTAGACTACGAACCGGCCGTTGTCGATCTGTATTGATGCGTCTATCCGGCCTATAATCTAGTTCTCCGCTCCGGCCAAAACAGATTGGACGACACCGACATACCTAATTCAAATGTGTAATGTTTAGTTAAGTATGCATATTTATAATAAAGTGCATCTGCTTAGAATATAAGTAAAAAGCATCGATATCTATAAACGGAGAGGACATATGCTTGGCTTGTAGACAAGTTTATTTTTTGTTATATGAATTAAGATGGCTATAATAGGTGTAGAATTGTAAAAATAATATTACTGTGTTGAATATTAATATATGATTTATATCTATATAGTAACATTAAGCTTTTAACTAAATTAAAAAAGCTAAACACAAAAGGTAATTACTGGTCATATGAGACTTTAGAGCCGATGTCTCTGCGGTGCCGCGCAGGATTGTACAATGCAGGTGCTGTGTGGCACTGTGACTGTTATGGGCAGGCGTGGCGCTTGCCATCAGGTGAACGCCTTGCTCGTCTCGTCACTCAGTTAAAAAAAAAACGAGAAGCCGTAGATCTGTCATGGAACAAAATCATGGACCTATAAGAAGGACTGGTAGATGATGGATGGACTGGTAGAAAATGCTACTTAGCATTAAGTACTCCTTGTACTCCATTTGTGTGCTAAAGAATAAATAAATAAGGACTCACCAACACCACTAAACCAACCACTAACTGCGAGTAATTTATTTATTTTTTCTTTTCTAATTACAATTTGTAGCCGTAGGAATCGGCATATACACTTCCTTGCGTGATAGGGTAAACCGACCACGACCATTTGATGATAAGGTAAAAGATATGAGCTTTAATGAAGTCAGGTGTTGCTTGTAAGTGGCAACCGATTCGGAGTTATGATGACTTACTAACATATTATTTTTTTAATTATTGTTACGAGACCAGCAAGTCGTTCTCCTGATGGTAAGCGTTACATTACAGTTACAGTGCCAGCCAGAAACACTGCGCTGCGCTTGTCACCGTGAGACATCGGTTCTATATGACCAGTTATTTCGCTGGAAACAGTGCCCTTCAAACCAGAACGCAGTAATGTTTGCACACTACTGCTTGGTTGAATATCTGGCAAAAGTATGGTACTTCCCCAGGCGGTCTTTCGAATTAATAACAAAGCTGGTAGCTAAAACAGAAATAACGAAAAACACGATTATACAAAAGGAAAGGCGACCTATACTTTTTTCTACCTACGAATGACACTAAAATTAAGAGCACCAGTATCTTGCAATGGCTGCCATCTAGTGAAAAAAAACGTAAACATCGTGGCACCTGCGCGTCGTCGTGATTGGCAGGTGGCGCGCATGCGCACATCTGCGCACGGGTAGCAACCCGCAGGGATGGCACCGTGTATCGATTTGTATATTTTATCAAAATTACCTTTAAACCTATATAAAGGACAGATGATGTCGATAAGTAGAAAATTTTAATTTATGCCCATGGAAATAATGATTGAATTCTTCTTGCTGTTACTAGGGAGAATAAATAGGATATTTTGTAGGAATATGATACAAACAAAATCATTATTATTAAGAGACGGTATCATCAAACACCATCAGGTAAGATAGAGGCCTAACTTTGTGAAATGAAACAAATTAGGTAAAATATTAAATAAACACAAATTAAGAATACTGTAAAAATACACGAGTTATCGATTTTAGTTATCGATTGTTTGGGTTATTGGCGCATCCCTACGTGAGCTCCACAAGGTTTTTTGCCCTTAAGGCTACCCTGCAGATGCCTTTGCAGCAACAAAGTAGTGTCCCATAAATATTGTTATAGTTTCTGTAATTGGTGCCCCTTTCAAAATGGGACCAGCATTTAATGAATTCGCGTCAGCTGGTTAAAAGTCGTGCCACTGCTGTTGTGAGATTTTAAAATGTTCTTTGTATGCATGGTGTTTGATTGAAAGAAACGTTTTCCCGGTAAACCTTTTGTTCCTAAATAATATTCCACCGGAGGTCTTTTCACTGTTTTGTACTGTAGACCTTTGAGCGAAAAATCAAAAGATTACATATCAAATGGCGAGCATAGTTCTCCTAAAAAATGAAGTCCTTTTACCTGTTCACATTTCAGCCATAATATGACGGTGGATCCAGGCCTGCGGAGCTGACCCTCCGTCTGCTTCTGCTCAGCCAAGATCTCGCTGTGCCGCCGACCGGACTTCAGCCACACTTCGATTGATCTGATGACAAAAAAAAATAGAAGTTAGATAGATTAAAAGTGCGAGAGGGTTGTGAGTTTAAATCCCAGTGAGGGCACGTACCAATGTATTTCTTATAAAACATATGTACGTTATTATCACTCGCTTTTCGGTGAAGTAAAACATCATCAAGAAACCCACACCCCGAGAATTATTTTAGAGGTATGTCATCCACGAATCCGGAGCGGGCCCTCGTGGTGGATTACGGCCTAATCCTCCTTAATAAAGATTATTAAGATTTATTAAGATTTTTATTTATTTATTCAATTGAAACGGCCGCAGCCAATTACAACAATCGATTACACAAAACACAGTAGAATACAGATAATACAAAATACACATTCAAAGATTCACTCTCTCTCTCTTTGAGGACGTGATCAACAATGGGCCGATATGGGGACATTGCAACTAAAGCGAGCACAGTGCAGTGCCATGCTTTTGCCATTGACAGTTCTATGTTGCAGAACAATTGCTTTGTATAGCTATAATATAATATACGCCAAGATGGTAAAGAAGGTAAGATAGCTTCAGATGGGAACACCACCTGCCATTGCATTTCAAAGACAATGTAACACTAGAGGTCGTTGGTCCTCCTGGCTAACGTTTACCACAGTAGAAAGTGCTTATAGAGCATAGACGACAACCGGAAGTCAGATCCCAATTCAACAAGGAAAGTGAACGCAAACTGTAATGCAACAGCCTTAGGACGCGGACGCACTGAACAAACGTGGCCGACTGTTTGCCTTGAATTAAGGCCCAACACCTTTTTGACAGAGCATTTACATTTAGCAGCGTTTGAATCGGTGATTCATTAAGTCAACGGCTGGTTTGCAGCTCCTATTTGCTGCAATTGGCCGCTGAAAACGACGACCCACGTTAATCCATTCTGCCTTAAATTTCGCAGCAAACCAGACGCTGACAGTCAGCTCCAAACTGTTTCCCTAGCACGAGTATGTCTGCATCTTTACTCTTGCCAAATCATTCATTATAACCGTATTAGGGTAATCCGTGGTCATCATTACACAGTGACTCCTTCCTTTTCAGAATCACCATTATTTTGGTATTATGTATGAGTTACAGGAGATGGTCGGTGATGTTCCACGGGCGGGTCACGCTGGTTGATCGTTGTTCAGGATTTTAGCCTTTATTTCTTTACTTGTGGATGAGCAGGTGGTCAGCTGCAGAAAAATATAGTCCTAAAGCTTCACACGCATTATCGTCTGGATTTAATAGAACAGTAGAATTTTACTCTAGGATGTAACGACAAAGATATTCAACAGAACAGGAGGTTTTGCCTCTAGATAAGCTTTTCCAGTATCTCTTGGCTAATAAAATTTGGAATAAATAAAAATTGAATGAAATATTCTCCTGCATTCAGGTATTAAAGTTCTAAATAGAGGTATGGGATAATAACATTGACATTGTAAGTTGTAGTACTGGGGTGTAGATAGATAAACTATTTATTGAAACACCACAGAATAAAGAAAACTTAAAACTAGAACAAAACAAATTTTACAATTAGTGTCACAATGGGCGGTCTTATCGCTCAGAGCGATCTCTTCCAGACAACCATGCACGGAGAGGAGTAAATAGGACATCGGACGGTGGCTTTCCTTATATAAATAGAATAAAATAAATAAATAAATAGATAGTGTAGTTTATAATATAAAGTTTTCTTTTTATTTTTGTTTTAATTTGTTTTCAGGTTTATAGTTTAAGGTTTTATAGCTTGTGTCAGACCAAATGCCACGTTCCTTTGGTGGGCTCCGGCCTACGGCGCCGGCGGTAGGTACGCAGGTCTAGTATATACGAAACTAATGTTAGTGAGGAACAGTATAGAATTTAAAAGCTTGTTTACTTATTGGCTAAACTTGTGATTATTGGATACTTAGTTCTCCTTTGTACCTGCATCTTGGTCTTAATGTTTCTCCTTTCTAGATAGTAGGTAACCGTTAAGAAAGTCACAAAATTTAACGATTCCCTCAAAACTTCTGTCGTGTGAACTCCAACGAACAATAATAATAATTCATGTCGTAGGTATAATAGAAGTGGTTTTTATGGCGGTAACTATCGGGTTACCTAACATCATCTTAAGGTGCGGATGTCTTGTATCACGCTCCTGTAACAGAACATACGCAGCGATTAAGGACACTACATGCAAGCGTGTTCGCATCGGGCCCTTCGATTCTTGTATACTTACCAAAATAGCCAAGGCCTCAAATCTGTTACTTATTTAACCGCGGTTAATATTTTCAAAGTCAAACATTTTGTCAGTTTTTATATATAAAAAAAAAGAGTGTGCTTAGACACTGAAGTAAAACTTCTTTAGCTTCATCTATGTGTATTTATATAATTGGCTATGAGAGAAAGAGAGAAAGAAAATGTGTGCTCGCACCTCTCTCTCTTGCCCCCACAGTAATATACGAAATGTAATTCTTCTCTCTTTGTACCTTCACTAACTTACCTCGCCCGATCACACTTTTCGTAACGCTCTCGTCACGCATTCACCAGCTTACTTCCCAAGTCAAGAGAGCGTAAAGAAGTTTTACTTCATAATTGTCGAAATATTGTCATTATCATCGTCAGTCGAGTATGCTCCCACTGCTGGGACACAAGCCGTCTCTCTTACACGTTACATTACACTTAAATGATATATGTACATCGCCTTAACCACAGTATAAATATAAACAGAACATTGTCGTGTCTGCTAAACTGCCAGTGGAAAAAAATAAGTGACAGAAGTAACCACATCCTCTCGACATTTCATATTTTGTGATGGTCGGGGTCAATTTAGTAGTGCCGTTCCAGTTCATAGAAAGGACACTGGAAACTAACTGGACACAATAGACAAAATAAAAGAAGTTTAAACCGCAGTCTTTAAAAGTTGCTTCGCAATGCGTGTTCAATTGTTTTTGCAGATTTTTAGAGGACGACGTTTCGCGTAATTGGGTCGATTTTCATCGCAAACACGTAACATAAAAGTTCCTAATTCCGAACTGAGCACACTTCAGCTTCTGAACACATTAAAAGCTCTCTTCTTCGACTTCCCAGTAAATGGTCTAGCAGGTACTCGATAGTTCAAACGCAGCACGACAATCACCGTGTACTACGCCGAAGCCCAACGTAAAGACATTAAGTTGGGCCTTCTATCGTCATAACGGCCACTTAAAAACTCATAAAAAGTGAACTCTTAAGTCTGTCCAACGTCAGTGATCTTAGAGAGATCAACCTATTAGATTGTACGTGGTGCTCGCGCAAGTTAGACGCGGTAGCTGCTGAGACAGTAGCTGAAGGGAGCATAGTTCTTACAATATATATTATTTGCCGTTCTGAAGTAGTCAACAATTCCAACAAAGATTCGGCGTTCCGAGAAGAGCCCACGAACCTCATAAATTATGAATACGAATTTGTTTCTACGTAAAGAATATCCATTCCAAGATGTTGTTTGACCAATGAGGTAGTGTCGGTCACTGCCGTGGCTTCACGACTGCTTAATCGCTAACAACTGGAAACACCTGCTTAAGAGACCTCCGGAGTACGGAGCAATGGGAATCCGCTCATAGCTTGCGAGAACATGAAATAATGCAAGTGCGAGGATCGAACCCGTTGTCATTGCCAATTGCTACCTCTCCACCACCATTTATAGCTCACTGTCTGCTTAGACGAATCCCCGTACTGACGATGTGACAATGGTATTGTCGATTTTAAAGTTGCAGCTAAAATTACGACATGCACCTCCACCTGTCACCCTGATTTCCCCTATTGGAATATAGACTGCTCTATTGATTCAGCACCTGCTTCTTGCTTCTTAGTTCTCTTAATATACTTTATTATTACTTATTACTTTATGCTTCTTCCTGAATCTGGTGGGCGAGGAGATTGAGTTCACAGCTCGTGCCCGGGAACTAAGGTAGGTTTCGTTTCGGATATCCAAAAACGCACTAGTTACTTGCTACTTGTACAAATCTAGTTCACTGTCTTGCACTTCCACTGTGCTAGAGGACACTGGAAAAAGACGCCGCTTTTTACGACACTTGTGCGGGCTTATCGCAATCTACTGCGGGCCGTTATAAAGGATGGGGATTATTTCGCCTTTGAAAGTAGATAGATTATAGCAGAAGTGCTAAATCGTTATTGTCATGAATACTGCAAGGGGACATTTACAAGAGGACGCCTGGAATAGGTGGAGCGATAGGGTCTTAGACTACATGACCGAGGTAAGTCGACTAGTTTCAACGGTAACTTGATCAGTTCTGTGACCAGTGTCAATATTGATTTGAACAGGTTCAGTCGCGATTTGATCAGTGATTTGACAAGTATCAATAGTGAGTTTATGAGCAGTTCCAATGTTGAGTGACCATTTTCAAGTTACCGTTGGACGAAATAGTTAAATAGTACAATTGTGTCTCGAGACTCCAGTCGCAGTTTATTTTGACCCCAGGAATATTATTTACATACCAAGATTCTTGCTTTAGAACGCGCAGTAAAATTTATTCACCTACTCGTAAGTTCATCAAAGTAGGTCTAGCCGTTACGTTCAACTTTCAGAATTTTGAACAAATACTTTAATATTTTTTTTACATTTTCTTCTAATTAAAAAAAAATCATCAAATTTTGAAAAAACGACCTTTGATTTCACATGTTTTAGTTTTTTATAATGTTCATGCATATCCTCTTTTGAACTTCACAAGTATGTATGTTCAGTTGAGACGTGACCTCCGAAGGAGAAGGCAAGTTGTCTCGACAAAGTCTTCAAAGTTCAGTTTACTAAGTCGCTTATATCATCACTTCTGCCCGTAACCGGAGCGACAGCACTCACTCACCGTAAACTGTCCTTACCTTTCCATCATCTCGCAAACTTTGTTCCCCTAAATCTTCGTACTATGGAGTACAAAAGTATGTCAACTTAAGTCCAATGTCACAATAACAAAAGCTGACGTTTCCTTTCGGTAGTTGCGACGGGGTTGTAAGTATCATTACGGCAAAGTGGTTAACTGATTAGGTACTTACGCATTCATGTTTTTGCTTCCATGTCAGGTTTTCATAAGGATTACTACGGTTTATATCTTTGTCTTAGCACTTTACCGTAGTAAAAATGTAATATTCTTCAAGTAACCTAACGAGTGCCAGAACAGTTTTTGCGTGGGTAACAGAGGGTAGGCATAGCGCCAAAATGTAAGTTGTTTCGTCGAATATAACACTACGACCTTTGTCGCAATTGCAATACATTAACTTGAAATTCCAAAACAATAATTGACAGAAAAGTTACAGCGACAAAGTGCTTAAGTGTTAACTTATTTTCGGGTCGATCAAGTGGAAATCTCTCAAAATCTCTTTTGTCACGATGCCCATCGATTCTGAACAACAAATCCAAAGTTTTATCTCTTGTTATAGAGCTCGAAAGTTTAGAGCCGGCGGTTAAGACGCGGTAAAGTTTTCTTATCTTTTTGCAACAAACTATACTTGTTTCACAGTACAATATAAAGCAGTAGAGAAACTTTATCACTAAAGTAGTGTACAGCGCCATCTATCCTTTATTTCTGACAACATTCGTCTATGATGCGACACTAGCGCTCGATATAAATTCAATTGATAAACCCTGATTTACTTTTATTTGGTTTTATGTGAGTCGTGGAAAAGGCCCATCAAAATGAAAATGTATACCCAAGTATTCGAAACTGTCCGATACTTTCAATTGTTAGATTTAACAGAAACATCTTTAATAACGAATAACCGAATTCACCTAAAATACTCTTCTATCTGTGTTGTGTGTGTGTGTGTACAAGGAAGTTTGAGTGTGTGATTCAAATCACAACATACGTCTCTAGAAAGTGTACTGTTTTATACCTGTATTGTGTTTTCGCGCAGTTTTGTCTGCGCACAATATAAAAGTTTCAGTTTTAATGGTTTCCTTTTCATCGTGTAGGGAACCATATATGAGTTTGACTCATGGCTAGAAGTTTACCTACTCCTAGGTGCCTATGCTGCAGATGGTGTGGGTACCATCATAGTGGTGGGTACAGTCATAGAGAAAACAAATACTTACCCTACACTACGTTCCAATTTCTAATTAAGTATAGTGGAACGTTTCGCATATGGCTAGACCGGATTACGACAACCGTACACCCCTTAAGTTACAATGTTCAAATATTGCTATGAAATAGTACATTAAAAGTTTGGATCAGTTAAGTGAATTTTGTCGTCAACTGTACTGATAGAATTTCTATTGTACAAATACTATACGATTATATTAATAATTCTTGTTATAATAATTCGCTCATTTTCGACAAGAATGTGTTATGTCACGTTCAACACGCTGAGTAATACGTTCTTCTCGTAAAAGAGCAAATTCACGACGTACAGATAATAATATACGAGTACATCGAAATGGAAAATTCTGTCTCATAAAAAACTCATTAAAACTGAAACAATAGGCGAATATATAGGTGAATATTAGCGATAAGTCCGCCCATTGCACTATACTTATTTCAATAAGTTCTATTTCTTATCTAGTATCTTGTGTATTTCTGAACTGGTGTACAATAAAATATTATCTATTCTATTCTATTCTTTCCATAAGTGAAAGAATTTTTAAAATCGGTTCAGTGGTTTAAGCAAAACTTTCCATAGCATATTTCCATGCAAACTTTAATCCCCATATAAATTTTAATAATAAAGCCAATGACTTTATTAATATTTATTTTACCAAAAAGTTTTCTAATCGTAAATGATCTACATACGTAATTCCCAGATCGTTGTCGACAAACACTCACGAGTGTTACCATGTTCTAGTTTTTCAGCGCTCTATCAAGTCTGTACCTGAACCGTGCCTTAGCTCAATGAAAAAAAAAGTCTGCAACCTGAGAACTCATCAAGGCGTATTACTTAAAGCGTTTTAACGTAGTTTTTGCTAGTGAGGTCGACGCCCCAACACCTGTTGCTTACGTTTTTTCGGGTTCCGTATGTAGATAAAAAAACGACTAAGTTACTACCTGAGTTTGGATACTAAGAGTTGGCTATTGAGTTTCTTGTCGGTTCTTCTCGATGTATTCCGTATCCGGTGGTAGGGTCAGTGTTCTTTAGTGATTCCTCTCTTGGGGCTAGGGTTGCCATACGTCCGGGTTTCCCCGGATTTGTCCTAGTTTTAGAGGGCATCCGGGGAGCGTCCCGACGGGGCTTCGTTTGTAATCCAGGTTTAAAATAAAAATAAAAATATAAAGGTGATGTTTATGACATTTTCAACTGTTTTTTATTTTACTGACTATTTTAAAAAAAACCTGTTGACATTTCCGGGTTCTGGGCTCTAAATTCCGGGATTTTCCCGTGTCATGACCTGGTTGTAAATTTTTAGAGATGGCAACCCTACTTGGGGCCAGTGTCGATAAAGGTTTTTGAGTTTGAGCCTAGTGGGAGAACGTCCGCCTTCCAAAGATAGGGTCGTGAGCTCAAATCCTAGTGCGAGTATATACCAATGTGTTTCTTGTAAAACACATGTGTATACGTAATTATCACACGCTTTTCGGTAAAGGAAAAAAAATTGTTGGTGTGTCTGTAGTGGGAGGCCAGTAGTGTGCAAACACTACTATATTCCGATTTGAAGTGCACGGTTTCCAGTAAAATTACTTGGCATATGAGACTTTAGAACCGATGCCTCAGGGTGACGAACGCAGTGCAGTGCCGCGCAGGATTTTGAAATGGAAAGTTCTGGGTGACGCTGTAGCTGTTATGGACAGGCGTGGCGCTTAACATCAGGTGAACAACTTGCTCGTCTCGTTACTTAGTAATATAAAAAAATGGATAGTAAAGAGTTATCTATATATCTATCTATCTTCGCATAGCATAATTAAGAACCAAAGCCACCGAGCCAAGTTTAATCTTGGCCGAGTTTTTTCGTGAATCACGACCGAGTCGAGACCAGACACTCTCCGGTTTTTGCGACAGCCTCTCAGTCTGCCATATTGATTTATATTGAGGAGGCCGACTGGGGATTTTGACCATTCAAGTTTCCTGTGAGAACTCTCCTATAGAGTCCTTGTGAGCCAGTCTCATTCTGGACGTCCAGCGTTTACCACATCATCACTGAACACCAGTTGAGTAGTGCTCAAATTGCTTAGCAGCTTTTTTTTAGCTATTAGCTCAGTGAGAAGGCTTTTTGAGGATTTATAAGGCTGCGCCACTAGAATGCATCTTTGCATCAGTCCATAAAAAAAAATTACAACCGCTGGCTAAGTGCCTGTAGTCGCAAACAAATGTTATAATTTTCAAATAATTTAGTTTTTTTTTTTGTTATAATTTTTTTTTTTGTTTGTTATTTTTTTTTTTTTCTTTTTTCAGAGTCACATACATCTCTCAATCGTTGAAACATTGATGATACGAAGGTAGACTGCAGCTCTCTCACTCTCAGACAGAGAATATGGGCCATAATCTCCATGCTGTCCAGCTTGACATTAACAAAACGCCGACAAAAACCAAAACAAACCTGCGACAAAAAGCCTTTTTATAATATCGTCTTCCCTTCCATATTCTAATCGGAGAGTTCATCGTCACTTCCAATTCGCGACTAATTAGCAGGCCCCTTTGCCCTTAATTCGTCCTGAGATATCGCTGACGATGTCCATATGTCCTTAAGAGGGGCGGATTTGAGGATCACGTGCGAGGGGTAAAGCGGGGCTACTGTTGCATTATGAAAGAGGTCTAGGCGCAGAAAACGTATTGGTCATTGATAATTTCACGAAGGTATTTTCCACTAGTAACTTTTTTTTGAAGGATCCTGCCAGATAACAATTAAAAATATTATATAAAGAAAGAAAGAAAGCCACCGTCCGATGTCTTAATTACTCCTCTCCGTGCATGGTTGTCTGGAAGAGATCGCTCTGAGCGATAAGACCGCCCATTGTGACACTAATTGTAAAATTTGTTTTGTTCTAGTTTTAAGTTTTCTTTGTTCTGTGGTGTTTCAATAAAGAGTTTATCTATCTATCTATCTATCTATCTATATATAGTCTGGAAATGAGACATGCGAGAAATTAATGATGCGGTTCTCGATTCCGTGTGAAATCAGATACGGCAAAGGTATTTCACTTCACACGAACGACAAATGAAGGGAATGACTTGAGGGAATGGTTTAAGTAAGCGTTTTGTCAGGGGCATATTTTTTGAACCATGTGTGTCTTATTCTCTATGGCGGTCATCTTGCCCCAAACCCTGGAGTCCAACCCTGTTCCAAATTCATTGATTAAGGCAGGAAGCCGTTTGTTAGAGAGGAGACAGCCGATGATTTCATTGCTTTATCGAATGCCTCTGTTGGGCACCAAATAACATTTGGGAAAAAATTGCACATTGATTCAAGGGCTTATTCCCATAGATCCACAGCCTATTGTTCTTGAAAAATAAACTTTCATACATCCGCATAAAGCAGCATTTACCCGCTACTTCATTCCTGGATTATCGTGATGTGTGACGTCATATGGCTTCCTTTACTACTCATGAAACTCCTTGTCTGAGCCTGTTTCCCGATAGTAATAACCTGGGAGTCTTCAAGGCACGAGTGAATAGTTTACTTCTAGGTAAGCGAGCACTATCGTAGACCGCATTGTCGCTTGCCATCAGGTGAGATAGTGACCAAAGGCGAAATCTATATATATAAAAATGTTATGTTGATTTGTGTACGCTTCAAAAACTCAAAAAGTCTGCACCGATCTAGCTGAAATTTTAGCATGAGATATAATCCGCATCGAGGATTGTTTTTATCTATTTTTTTCATGAGTGACATATCAGCGAATGTGCGAATGTGCCACAGCGAAGCGTGGCAGGGTACAGCTAGTACTTTATAAAAAATAAAATAACTTACTACTACTACTATTTACTTACTTTTTTTTTTAATTTTTAATAGGTTAAAACTTTAATCCCACTGAGGCTGGAGTTTACTAGCATTTGCACCACAGAGTTGAATTCATCATATCGACGCTATAAAGCGTAAACGCTGTAACCTTGAAACGCAAAATTGTTCACCAAACTTTTTTTTTATTGAAAAAAAATCATAACTCAATATCTACTCGACCTAAAAACGTAAATTTTGGATATTTGGTGTGTTACATACAAAGCTACAATACTGCTACCTTGGTTATATCCTAAAGTTCCTAGGGGACGTTGAAATGCGGGTTTGTTACCAAATATGTAAAAAAAGTATTTTCGGGTCGGTCAAAGGGTTACAGCGTTTACGCTTTCTAGCGTCGATATATTTTCTATATTACTGGGGCAATCCTTTGTTATTATAATCATGACATTGCCTTTACCTTTCAACATTCAAGGTTATGTCTATGACCAAATTGCAGTCATTGTTCACTAAAATCCAAATATCTTAACAGGTGCGACGAATTCGGACTTAAATTTACGCGCGCCCAAATTACACTGTGACCAAAATTCCGCGTTCGAATGTAACTCGCGTATTTATGCGTTTACGATTATACACGTGTTTGTAAATTGCTAAAACCTGTACTATTAAGTATTCTGTGCTAAAACGCAAGCTCGGTATTCGGCGCAAAGGGCCGAAGAACAAATAAAGTCCAGGATCGCATTCCTGCGCGTACGCACCGTGGAAGCCGGGTGACCGCGGTCACAGATTACTTGATAAGTGGCAACGAAATGGAGCTGATATGGATATTGTTATCCGTACTTGGAATACAGATATACCGAAACTGAAATTTGAAAATCAGAATTGCGGTTTGACAGCAGCATTATGCTGAGCTCAGGCCTTTTCTAACATCACTGCGGCGTGCATAAGAATTATTATCTACCTAAGTTGTGTATCACTTTCTTGTCTGGGTTTTTGACGTGTTTGTTGTCCTGTTTAGTTTTGTTAGAATAAATTGAGACTTTAGAGGCGATGTCTCAGGGTGAAACATTCATATTTTGTCCTAAAATATGAATCGTGTGGAAAAATCCGCTCAGACCAGCCAGAAGTTCGGTTATAACGTCTTACACGATGTTTTGCTGACTATTTGCCCCAAACAACAGTACAGTATGACCAAGACAAGCTTTACATTCCCTGCGACGGACGCAGCTCGCTGCCGTGAATGTAAATAGTCAATTAAGGTTCGTAAGTATAAAGTGAAAGGATTTCCATTGAATAAAATAATTCGACATATTCGGAGAATGCGGAATACAGTATAATTACACTTGAATACCTTGTCACAGTAAAATAAACTTTCTTTCTTTTACTCCGACCCACAAATTACAAAATAGTTAAGCCGGCGTGGTTCTAAATGAGATGAAAGTTCGATCGAGTTGAATGGCTCAAAGCCGGGATAAATACTTTCTGGACTGATAGCAACTCTTGTGCTCGTAGACCTCTTAAGCAAGAATCCGCGTATGGAAGACTGGAAGTATCATTTCAAGCAGTAGTAAGCAAAATTGTGTTCCGTTTTGAAGGGCACTGTTTCCAGCTAAATTATGCCTTAGGGCAGTGAGCGCAGTGTCACACAAGATTTCGTAACAAAAGTTCTGGATGTTAAACTGTTATAGGTCTGGCATCAGAAAAACTACCTGCTTAACCCCGAACTTCCGACTACCTAACTATTTTGCTTTGAAAGAATTGCAAAATTGCGAACAATAAATCAAAGATACATTTCAGAACACTGTAGTTTTTTCTTGCTAGACAGTCATGTAAGGCTGTATTTCACCATCAATTAAACCGTGGTTAAACACACAGTCAAGTTGAAAATGTCATGCATATTGCAAGTAAATTTTGGTACAAGATGTATCGACAATTTCATGGTAACTGAGGTTTAACCAACGTTTAAATATTGGCGAACCCATGGAAATTTTGCAGTCTCCAAAAGCAGATTCTCGATATGGCGAGTTTTTTACTCCACAACTCGTTACTGTATTTTATTTTCTTTGTTACCCATTTACTGAGCAAACATCGGGCCATGTTACAATGTTGCAGCGTAAGGAATGTTACCACTTTAGTACCTTATCGCTTTAATTCGTTCGACACTTTTATCTCTGCTCGATGGAATGTAAAGCTATTCGTATTATGGTAAGGTCTAACGCAGTGTTTTAATATTACTGAACTCCATTAGTGATTGCTTACAGCTGTTTTTGTTTTGCATTTAGGAGGACCTTAATCAACGATTAAGCAACCGTTGCTTGGAACTTTAATAACTGATAGTTTAATGGATTTTTTAATTCATCAAAGGAAAACAGATTATGTTTTATTTCACCTTTAGGTATAGAGCATCCGGTTGAAATTTGTTACTTTCTGTTTTGGATTCGCAAGATTTGTGCTGTTAGCCAGTGTTAAGTGTTATTATATTTACAATTTATTGTCGTCGAGTCAGGTAGTCAGAAACCCAGTCAAGTAACAGTCAAAGTCACGATTTAGTAAAGTGGCGGATTCTTTACAGTTATAATGTTAATACATAATTCGAGTAAAAAACTAAGGCCTTCTTTACAATCGATAACAAATATCGCAATTATGTGCTCCAAGCCCCATCTAAATACAGACATTAAAAAAAAAAGGTGTAAAGTTTTTGTTTCAATGCTACAAATAGCGTAAAAATACAATTATCACCAGCGATAAATGAGTAATCACTCAGAATATTAATAACTAAATATACATTATAATTAACGCACGTAATGTAACAAGTTTCAAAAACCTATACAAAAAACGAATACAGAACAAAAAGTCATAACTGAGAAAAAGTACCGGTCGTTGACTCCATGGCCTACCGTGTTACAAAAAAAAAATGTGTAGCTTAAATTATTTGTAGATAATTATGTGTCGCTTATTACGAGGTACTAGGGTTGTGAATAGTTAGTTTTTTGTATTGTCAAGTTGTCACACGTGGCCTGTCAAAGTCAACGTAGGGGATAATAGATGGTCTGTCAGTCTGTCAACCACCTGATGGCGAGCGTGATGATAGTTACATACTCGTTTTATTGTCGTTACGGGAGCTCCCGTTTCGGAAATAATATTCTGGGAACCGTCTTCGTAATAATTGAAAAGCTGGGCCAATTAAGGAATTTGTGTGGTCTTTCTTCCCATGGAACACGTTTTGTTAGTTTCTGAGAGGAAATCTTGTAGATTAGATGCATTTTTGTTGTTTTTGGTACATAAGCAATTATTACTACAATTTGATGCAGTGACCAGGATTGATTTGCTGCACCGTTTCCAACCACAAACAATTATCTTAAGTAGGTATCAATTATTATCCTGGGAGCAAATATCTTGAATGAATAGCTGAAGCCCTTCGATTATGCTCGTTTCTTCAAGAATTTAGCCCAGATTGGATCTGGCAGGCAGTGAAAATACCAAAATTATCGGAATAACTGAACCGAGGACTGTTCAGTTGGGTAAGTCGTCAGACGTCACGCCGATAACTTTGAATCCAAAAACAACCAGCCGTGGAAAAGTAGGCATTTGAGCTGCCGTAATGGCGTAAAAAGTTGTTAAAACCCTATAGTGGTTTCGTATTCGTCTGCCCCTCAAGCAGGAAATCTGTCTTCACACCCCTTTCGGAGAATTCCAGCAGCAGTCCATAAGTCTAGTCTATTCGAAATTTAACAAGTTTAACACCTTTGACCACAATCACTAAACAGGTGAGACCGTAATCAAAGTCCCTCTTAACTAATTTCCTTCCTATCTTTCAGAAGAGGTCTTTAACAAAGCATGCGATCAACGTCCTCCGAAAGGTCATTGCTAGTAAAAACACCATTCAAGCCATTTTCGGCGGTAGTTTATTCACAATGCGTACAGCATTCGGAATGGAATTCCTTTCCGGCGCTGCATTCCGATGTGAATGCCTAGGCAGCGTCGTCGAACTAAAGGTCAGGTACAAGCTAGAACATAAGTGTTATATAGAAGACCGAGGTGAATCGGAATGGGGGGTGAATCGGATTACCAATAAGAAATTCGGTTGTTTTTTTTTAAATCCACGGTTAAATGAATAAAATCAATGAGCGCAACACATTGCTTCTATCCACCTGGAGGCGCTGAGAATTATTTTGTTTGACATTACCTGACGGGTCAATCTCGGCGACGCTTCTCAGAGGATCGATATTTAGGCGTAGCAAAAAGTAAGGTTAAAATTTTGACCGGTATGTATGTATGTTCATTTGGTCCCTCATAACTTGTAAGCTACTTATCATAAACTTGGCAAAAGAGGTATCGTTGGAAGCGTCTTCATCGTCCGCTGGTTCTGTGTGACGTCACATTAAAATGAATATGGCGCCCCCTATAAGACAAAGCCTGCTGAACTAAAAAAATAGCAGCTAAAAAGTAATTAAAAAAAAAAACAGTACGTCCACTAGTAGCTTTAATTTATCATATCTTCTTTAACATAGCCCCAGTTCATGAAATGAATGAG
This sequence comes from Campaea margaritaria, assembly GCA_912999815.1. Classification (NCBI taxonomy): domain Eukaryota; kingdom Metazoa; phylum Arthropoda; class Insecta; order Lepidoptera; family Geometridae; genus Campaea; species Campaea margaritaria. The sequence continues at coordinate 9,837,675 of OU538801.1, forward strand.
TAAATTTATGCAAGCATTTTCAACATAAATAAACTAGACGTAATAATTAGCTACTCGCTTTTCGGACGTGTACCCATTTTTTGTTACAATTTAACGGAGCCAAGACAGAATGAAGTTCAGTACCCAATTGATCAATCTTGAACCTCAGCTCTTTGCGCTTGTGGTTGACGTTTCCGCTAATAAGTTATGACAGTTCTACGTTTACTTTTTTTTTAGCTCTTGGGCGTGCAAAGGAATGCTGTGTGGTAACTTCTTTTTCTTATACAGTCGGCGACAAAAGTTACTCAATACGAGCAAACATTAAACTTGCTATGGTGTTTTTTTTGTTTATTTTGAAGGCGCTTTGCAGCGATGCCTGGGTCGAATTGTGTGCAGATTTATATCAACTGTTGCGGATGCATTAGCTATCGGTCCCGGTTGTTATCAAGCGATAACAGTCCTTAAGACACGTCAGGGTCGACCTGACACCAGGAAGGGCAGGAAGCCAGCAGTGTTTTATCAACCGAGACAAATTGGAATTAAGGACATGTCCAGCGACTTTTGTCTCTGACTGTACCTGCATTTTTTGCAGTAACATACTTTTTGGAGATGGTATCTCAAACTGCCCATTCTGATAGAAAGCGGTCATGTTTAATTTGATATGTTTGAATTAACTGCTCGTATATCGATACGAAAGAACATCGCACGTGCTATCTATATACCTATTTTTTTGGTAGAGTTTATTTGATATCGAAAACATCTGATCAACGTTGGAACTTTAGTTAGAGACTAAAGTTCCAACGTTTGAGCTACTAAAGATTGACAATAAGGTCTGAAAAAATAGAATTCCCGAAATAGAAACCCGTCACTCCGACCTACTTTTCCACTATAATTGCGTAACAAGATTGATAAGCTAGTCCCAACCCGGATAAAGGCCCTTCAGAAGCAAATTATTCGTAAAGATAATAATATGTATTAAATTCAAATAATTGGAACACCTTCAAATCACCTAATTTGCACAATCAATAAAAGATTAAGCCAGACACAAGACATAAATAAACGGCACTCAATATTAATAAGCTAATCGAACTCGTTATAAATTGCAGAATTAATATCGTCTCATCAATGATTGATATTGTCGAAAAACACATTGTAACACTATTCCCACAAACACCATCTTAAATCTGCAGCTGAAATCATCGCGAATCTTCGCTTATTCTAAAGACATAAGTGCTAGAATGTCTTGTGCGATTATTTTCCCGGTTCTCGCTATAATTTGGGTGTTATTAATCATTATGTTAAGCGACCAATTCAAAGTATAACATTAATAAAGATAATTAGTTATGCATTAGTACTGTCCGTGTGGCCGCGTGGATTCTAATAAGAGATTTGTCAACGAAATAGATGTGCGTGTCCATTGGACGTACTATGATGGATATGCGAGACAAGGCGTTTTAAAACTGTATACTTTATCCCGATAAGACCAGTCTTTTTAAGTTTAAAGTTTTACTGGCGTTGTGTCGTAACTAAACTCAATCAGCTGTGCGGGCGCACACAACTGGTGTGATAAGATTGTCAATACAGCAGTGCGGGTTCGCACGCCAGGCGTGAATTATATTAGCTATATAAAACTCAAACGTGTGTCTGTCATCAGCTAACGTTACTTAGAAAACTGCTACTTTTTATTACTTTCAGTTTTATATTTGGCAATGTCAAAAAAAAATAATTTTGAAATCCTTCACTGTAGTGAGATGGTCTCGGGAAAGCAACCGGGTAGTTTGGGTCCTGCATCCATACTATTTAACACGAATGGAAATGTAAATCAGATTTCCTGGTTTATTTTTGGATTTCTAATTCATTTTAATTTTAATTTGCGTTATATAATACGGCAACCGGTTTGTTACGTCACTTATACATCACTTCCTCAAAACAGAAGCTATTTTAAGAATAACCTAAGCCACCCCTACTCGTTCACTTGTGTATTATGTCACGAAGAGTGCCTGGGTGGAAATGTTTTTTTATGGATTATGACTAAAATAATTATAAATTTTAAGGGATCGTAAAATAATAAACAATCTATGCTAATTTGCCACGACAGCCAAACACCCTAATCTAATGAGCTTGTCTCATCATCGTCACAAACAGCTCAGTCAAGCCACTGTAGGATATAAGCCTCCCATCTTACGCCATTCATCCCGGTCCGATTCTGAACGAATCTAGTCCAGGTGCTTCCGTAAAGCCTTTTAATGTCGTCGACCCATCTTTGGATCGGTCTTCTGTGGCTGCGCTTACAAACACGTGGCCACCATTTCGTTAGGGACTTACTCCACCTGCCACACATCTTGCCAAATCCTGCCCATCGCCACTTGAGTTTCATTACACGGGATCCAATGTCTTCCACCTTGGTTCTTTTTCGGATCAGCGTATTTCGATCTCTGTCACTTTACCTGATGCCTAACATGGCACTCTCCATGGTACATTGTGCGACCGCATCTTGTACACAGTTTCCTAAGAAAGCGTCCATGTTTCGGCACCATACGTCATCGAGTGGTGTAACTTACAAAGTTCCCGTCACGTCAAAACCGTGACGTCCGCAGCAACGTGGCCCAGCCCCCAGCGGAAGCGTCAACCACATGTGGCTCGCAGCATGTGACAACATCACAGGTGGCTGCCATACTTCCATAATAACCTATCGTCGACCAGTGGGTCTAGTCAGTACAAAATAATGCCCATCCTAGCAGAAAAGATTCCGCGGATAACCTACTTCTTAAGCTTGAATGAGATTTTAGTCAATTAAACTATTTTTGGTGTTGTTAAGCGGAATCTGAGTGGGAGAGTTTAACAACGCGTCATAATAATTATACTTTGAACATTACCACAGATCTCTAATAGTTGCATTACCCCTAACTAGGTTTCCCTCTATCTAATTAGAATGCTCCACCGTCGACCGCGTCGACACTTACCACCAGGTGTGACTGCGGTCAAACGTTAGCTTATACAGCAATAAAAAAAAAAGAAACTTCAATAAAGATGAATAGGATTAACGATTTTAGTAAGGAAAAGAAGATTAATGATAGGGTTGCCGGTCCTCTACTCAATTCTAATCACTTTTTCCTGCGTTAAATTGAAAATTGGAATTTAGAACGACATGTTCAGATTCTTTTGAGGCCGACTGCGCCTTAACATCGTCAGTAAAGCGTACAAGATACCATTGGGCCAAAACAGCCCCTGATAAATTTTATGTTGAATTGGCTGATTACGGCCTCCATGGCATAGTGGGTGATGAGCCGACTCCAAAGCGTGAGGTTACGGGGTCAAATCCCGAACAGGGCAAAATTTTGTGTGAAACAAGTATTTGCTCTGAGCCTGGGCGTTTGTAGGACCATGGTCCTCGTAGTTCCTGATTCCCTAGATACAGGGAATTCAAGTCAGGATCTATGCACGTGATCGTGACGCGATATTTTAATAATTGTAAGCAAGTTCATTGTTAAATTCATTCGCCCAATACCGCTGTTAAAATTCATTTTGAAGTTCAAATTGATGAACACAACAAACAAGTTCGAAGGTTACAAGCCAGACACCTTTCGTCTCAACTCCAATTTAGGAACATTGAGTTGTATCACCAATTAGACGGATCCGTTGCGCCGACGCCTGCGGTTCACGACTCTGGCAGGTCTTTGGCGGCGAGACGGCCGATACGACATGGTAACCATTAATTGTTTCTCAATAAACCATGGACAGATCTATGGGGTAAAGTTTTCTAGTACGGGAGACTGGGTTGGATTTAGTCACGAGAAGAGGTTATTGAAGTGAAACTTTTTTATCGACGTATGGGAGAAATTTTATTACAATCGTCACACTTTTCTTATACGCTCGACCGTCACGAAAGAGTTGACACTTTGACATGAAGGTTTATTAAAAGAAGTTTGAAATAAGACAAAGAGTTCGGGAGTAAGTGGTCATCGTAAAGTATACAAAGGTTAAAAAAAGGTTTTGAAATAGCATTTCTTCACAGTTCTCACTTTGACCACAGACTTTAACCATAATCAAAACAGAATTTCATTAAAGTTTTTTCTACTTTCATTACGTTTTTTTTTTATTACATTTACTTTAATATTTGTTCTGTGCGGGAATCAACCCCGTGACCTCACGCAGACAATCAACTACTGACCGACTAACTAAACTAAATGCTAAGGAACGATTGGGCGTCGTATACAAAATACTTGCCTAAAAGATGCCTATTTATTTTCGATTTTTTACATTTATTTTCTCTACTCTTTTATTAGATGGATGGTTGTGGCAAATAAACTTTTTTTTCAGGCAGCTTGTTGCAAGTAAGACGGTCTTTCATGTAATCATTTGAGGCATGGGCTCCCCACCTACAGTCATAGACCGTTGCCATAACTTCACGGCGTTTACCGATGACGGTGGACGGCCATGAAATCGGCCGGAAACAATCGCATTGTGGTGTTTATTGCATAAAAATCGATGATTAACTTCACACCCTCCACGTATACAGATCTAATGTATATCTTATGTTGAATCACTAATTGAATAAAAAACCTGGCTTCAAATATGTATAGCTAAAAAATGCAAAATCAATTTTCTTTCAATTTACATGGGAGCATTCTACTCCGCGTGTGCCTATTTTTTTCTTTTTTGAAATCAAATTGGATAGATCATCATCATCATCAACCCATAACGTCCCACTGCTGGGCACGGGTCTCTTCTCACTTTCGTGAGGAGGGTTAGGCCATATTTCACCACGGGGGCCAAGTCCGGATTGGTGGATAACATACCTCCGAAATAATTCTCGGGTAGGTATGTGGGTTTCCTCACGATTTTTTCCTCCACCGAAAAGCGAGTGATAATTACGTACATATGTTTTACAGAAACACATTGGTACGTGCCCGCACTGGGATTTGAACTCACGACCTTCTGATTGGAAGGCGGACGTTCTCCCACTAGGCTACCACCGCTTAGATAGCTTAATCGGATAGATTGGCATAGAAATTTCAGTTTTCTAGAATGCGGCACATAATTTTTCTTGTTTCACTGCCGACTAAATTACAGTAAATATTAACTCAATTAATAAATTTACACAGGCCGAACAAATAAAGCTTCGATTGGCGGCAAAAGTATAAAAAGGTAAAAACTTTGTAAGCCATTAATTCGCAACAAAGTTGTATGTAAGTGCTCTGGCTGAATGCATAACATAAGTCATCAACAGTTGCCATCTTGTTTCCCCACCATTGAACGCAACATCTGTCTGTTTGTTGTCATTTACCGGGAAATACTTATATTTAATACTTATACTCATATTTCCTGAAATCAGAAATCACGCTGAGAGTATCTGGTGCTGATCTATATAGATTTTAGTGGCAGCAGGTTGACAACACTAGTAAAAAAAACCTCAGCGCTCTACAGGTCGTTGTTCTGTGCACTCGCAGAAAAATACCAAAGATTATTTTGGTGTAGAGTTGAAAAGTGATGCCTAGGAAAGCGCGCCCTCAGAGAGGAAAATGTTAATGAAACTGTGGCCTATTATTGCTCTGGTATACATGTTCGCCGAATACCGAAACTGAAGCCCCAGCAGCATTAAAGCTCAGGGTCATGACAATGTTTCGTCGATGTTACATTGTGTTTATTTATATACTATAATATGTTATTTCAAACAACATTATCAGAGCTTATAGCAATTTTATCGTCACTTACGTTATTTAGTTCCTTTCCTTTTTCAATTTTACGAGATATTCGACCCTCTCTTGATGAGGTCAGGTATTTAGAATGACCATGTTTTGTCGAAGTAACATTGTGTATGTAATGCATGACATTTCAAACAACATTATCAGGGGTTATAGCAAATTTTATCGTCACTAGTACATTTTAGTAATTGCTTTAGTTACAATATTACGAGACACTCGACCCAGCCTTATTATTATCTTAGTAAGTTAAGAAACGAATGTGGCGTGGAGAGTAAGCTTTATAAGTTTACAAGTGGAAAAGAATGCAGACGAAGCGGGCTCGTTAAATTTACTCTCTACATGGAACTTACTCTTTGTCAAGACAAGTCCTTTCACTTTAACCCGCATGCAGTGTTCAATTTCAATTACCCATGTACTTTGAAGGAAAACTGCGTAAGAATGAGACAGCGATTCTCATTAGCTACACGAGAGAAGGAGGCAGCGATATAAACAAATCGTAGGACTGTAAAAGTTGCCATATGTCGTGGTATGACAGATGGCGCGACCGCGGAGTCAGGTTGATTTACCTTAGCCAAGTTTTTGCTTCGAAATTATTTTTTTGTTTGCTAGCTTCTATCCGGACAAAGAGCTTTTTTAACATCACCATGGGAAGGCAGAGGCGCAGTGGATTCGTTTTTATGCCAGCATAGATAGGTGGTTACGTTATTAGGTACTTTTCAGAACCTTAAATTTAACTCAGAAAATTTAGTATGTCAACTTCGACCCCGCTTCCGTTGTTCAATTGAGTTGAAATGTGGGCTGTCCAGTTTCGATGACAATACAATATTATGGTGACAGCGAGCTGATCTGATGATAGAGACAGAAGGTGGAACACGGAAATCAGTGATTCACGGCAGATTGATGGTGTTTGGATTAATTTTCATCAGCTTGCAATGTCGAATACGTGTTTTGTAAAAGTGGATAATATTAAACAAAAAGTTTCTAATCTTTACAACTGTTAATAAGTTTAAATTGTTTTACGACTCAATACAGTATTAGTTCACAAGTTAGTTGCTGAAGTTTTTTTCTACATTTTTTAACTTCCTTTTGATTTTGTCGGCGGGGCCGGTTTTAGAACTCGTGTCAATTGGTTGCGAAGCGTACGAATTGCCAATCGGCTAGCTCAAAAAACAAGCCAGAAACCAAAGGATCCAATCTTTCAGCAAAGAATATCCACATATTCTATGCTTAAAGTTATCTATGTATCTCATCATACTTACCAAGTTTTATGGTAGTCATTTCTTGTAGTAATCTCGGGAGAAAATATTTCAACGTACTCATTTCATTCAGATAATGCTCCAACAATATTGGATGGGTATTGAATGATATCTAATGGGTTTGTGTGAAAATGAAGTTTATTCTATAGAGATCTCGTATATATATCGTAAATGTTACAGCCCACGCCTTAAATAGTCTTCATATTCTATATATATAAAAATGTTATGTTGGTTTGTGTACGCTTCGCTGTTGTTGAAAAATACGTATCTCCAGTTAAGCTTTTATGTAACAGCTATTCGATACTGCAAGCTCGTCGAAATGAGCTCAAACATCATCAGTCTGTGTTGTACAGCTAGTCATTGAGGAGTTCCGTTGTCTCCCTTTCGACAGACCAGAACCCCTTTTATGTAGCTCCAATGAAAAAGAAGCATTCTTTTGACATTTTCCTCCCATATTACCCCCTCATTATTATTCGCCTACACTCCTCTCTCCTTCACTATGGGTGGTTGACTGGTAGAAAATGCTCTTAGCGTTAAGTCCGCCATTTGTACTAGTTAGTTAAACTGTGCAATAAAGTATTAAATAAATAAATAAATATTAAAAACGTTGAATGAATCCGATTTTAATTGTTATTCATCATCAGCCCATATTCGTCCACTGCTCGACGTAGGCCTTTCCTAGTGAACGCCACTGAGCCCGATCTTCGGTTAGTTAAACCACAGCGTAATTTGTTAGGCCGTGGTCAAACTTTCCCAAAGACCGCGCACACTATTATATAAGACCATTAATTAGGTGTTAAAATTAATTAACACATAAACCAACAAAAACCAACATTTATTTTTACCGCGTGAAGTAACACAGTGATACTAAAGTGTAGTAATTAAAATTGGTGCTTAATAATGGGCGCAATTCAGAAGTGTGATATCAGATAGAAATCTTTACTATAATATCAGAATCACTGAATAAGTAATTATTTTAAGGTAATATAACTTGAGGTCATTGTATTGCTCACGTACAATGCAATGCAGGAAAAAGTGCACGTAACGTTTATAGTTCAAAATCTGTTAAAAACCTACAAGAGTTTATTCAACGAATAAAATTGTGCGTAAATATGTTTGGAATAATGCTAAAGCCCACAACTGAAATCCAATCTGAAATAGTAACGTATCTCGTAAAAGATGTACGTTTCTTAGAAACAAAACTTATGAGAAAAATATTACAATAATTCAAGGACGTAGTCACTAAACAGTAATAAGATTTTTCTCAGAAATATCTGTTTATTAAAATGGTTACGTCCACCTTGAATCGCTGAATACGAAGCATATAGCTACATTTTGAATAATAATATTACCAAGAAAAAAAAAAAAAAAAAAAAAACCCGAATTTTAGTGGGATTAATAGTTTATGAAAGTTATTTTCAAAATCTAGAGCAAATTGTGAGGGTCCAAATCAGTTTTAGAAATTTAATAGGTATCTAATATCGAATAAAGCTACTCTAATTGATTACTAGGTATTCATTAGTAGGTATGTTATCCACCAATCCGGACCGGGCCACCGTGGTGGATTATGGCCTAACACTCCTCACGAAAGTGAGGAGAGACATGTGCCCAGCAGTGGGACGATATGGGTTGATGATGAATTGATTACTAAAAACGGTAAATAAGCATTAAAAAAACAAGTGACCCAAAAATTTATTGCAAAGTTGGTAAGTCAGTTTGTCCCGAAGTGTACGTCAGCTGAAAACCACAATAACTAAATAATATAAGTTTAAGCGATGGCGGCGGGTAATTATCACTGTTTATTCAAAAGTTAAGTTAAATGAATTCCCCTATTCAAAATACAAGGCAATAAATCAATAGAACCGACAATATTTTAATGGTTTTAAAACTTGTTTAATTGAGGCCTTAATTGGACATGGGCAAATTAAGCCCACATAATCTTTAGTTATAGTAATTCTGTGAATGAGTGAATGAACGAACGATGAATGATACATCTTTGTTACTTTATTGCGAATGAACAGTTTTTTAAGTAAGTATATCTCTAATGCAAATAACAATGCGGCGATGGCCTAGTGGGAAAACGTCCGCCCTTCCTAGAGAGCGCCCGGACAATGTCAAAGATTCTATATAAAAATTGCTCGACCTATTGGACATGGACACCTTAAACGTATTTTTTAATAGTTGCCACGAAGCTTTAAGTTCCGGTTTAAAGCGACAACCATGAACGCTAAATATAGAGCGATATCGAATAAAGCGGTCGATCCGACGAGGTATGCCAAGAATTTTACAAAGTCAAGATGGTGGCACAGTGAGCGAGAAATTGTGGGGTGAATTCATTGCAGCTACAAATTGGTATCAGAAGAAACAAGGTGTGTGTAATTTTAGTATGTAATTAAATGAAGTACCTGAGAAGTGACAGTTTGCGTTGCACTTTATGTAAAACTATCAAAAAAACATATAATTTGAAAGAAGTGTGGTTAGTCATCTAAATTACGAGACACATCATATCCATTGTTACATTCGTAGCTTCGTTATTTAATTATTGTCTCGGATCAATTTAATTAACAATTCGTATACAACCAAAGAAGTTTAAAAAAATCTTCTGTCATTCAACATTGGGCACGTCATTTCAATGAATGTCGAAGTGTTTGGGACATCGAAAATGTAATTTAATTTCGCTTCCAGTGTGCCACCATCATACTACCGCGGCTGCGAATTCGCGGAACCCCCATGCACGCCCATTACCATAAACATTCCACTAATTAAACAGGAATACATGCAAATAATGCATTTTCACTTATGTACTGTTACATATTGCATATTCAGTTGTGTTGGTTGCACCTTAAACGATCTAAATAAAGGACCAAGCATGCTACTCACCCCACTCTGCCAAAGATACACGATCGACTGTTCGTTTAACGGTAGCGAACTCGCGGTCCCTGACCATTATAACACGTTCACTGCTGAAAATACATACGTCTGTATTTTTATAATTTTACGGCGAAAAGCGTGGCGTGCGAACCCGCACTACTGTATTGACAATTTTATCAAACCAGTGTGTGCGCCCGCACTGCTGATTGAGTTTAGTAACGACGCAACGCCAGTAAGCAGTAAACACACACGTGAGGATTTGCAAAAGGAGTTAAAACAGTAAAACGGTACAGCAGTGAACGTGGTAATGTTTTCTCAATCACCACTGTAATGTGTCTGCTGTGATTCCTGCCAAAACTGACAGATTCTTTTGTTTGCAATGTTACATGAGTGCCGGGTCCATGGAGTATTACAAAAGGTCCTCGTGTTGCACTGATAAAGCGGTTATTTATGTCTGTATGCGTAGATGTGGTTCGATAAGGAAGCCCTCGTGGTGTTTGTGGGGCGGGTGGCGACAAGTACATGATTTGTAGATCGTGTAGCGTCATCTAATGTTATGCTTTGAAATTTAATGTAGTGCCGTTTTGTTTGCCTAAATTGCGGGTTATTCCCGTCCACAGCCCATTAAAATAAATCGTTAATAATTAGGTCCTAAGAAATCTACAACGAATTTAGAAGTCTGATCAGCGAGATAAGCTTTTCATAATCACAACAACTGTATCGTATTGTCAAGCGCAAGGAATTTTTCTTATTTCCCTTCAGTAAAAGTAGTTTCAGATAAAGGTATTGATCCTTGTAATAAATACTAGCCCCGTATTTTTTTTATTTGACTGTGGGACGGGGCTAACAAGTTGTTCACCTGATGGTAAGCGCTACGCCTGCCCATAACAGTTACAGTGCCACCTAGAACTTTGCATTGCATAATCCTGCGCGGCACTGCACTGCGCTCGTCGCCCTGAGACATGCTCGTCTCGTCACTAAGTCAAATAAAAAAAAACTGAGTCGAATTATTGGAAATAACAGTGAGCTGTTCGCCACAACCAGTTCGCCTAGTGGGGCCATGCCCTTAGAAATATAAATGCCTGTGGTTTCGGCTTATAACTTACTAGCAAAGCGAACCGTGAAGTTCTTTTTGCACCTCGTGTTACATAGTAACTAGCATTCAATCTGTGTCTCAAGTGGTAATATTAGTTTTCATTTGTATCTATTCTTGAGTAAAGGTTTCAAACCAGCTAAAGCTATTAGCTTTATGTGGTCGCTAAGCGACAAAGCCCATTCAACCCTAAACCTACGAACAGTTGCTAATTACTATTCCACATTGATACATGTTACACACGAACGTTTCACTTTCAACTTCACACGAAGTTTAGGTTTCGCGGTAAAATAACACAGAAATCATCTATATTTAGCGTAGCAAGTACCGTGACACGGTCACGGAGTAACGGTCACAGATGTGGACCCAGCATTAAAAAATGTGCGTTGTATTCACACAACAGCGCTACTAACTAAATTACGCCTTCACATTAAAAAAACATAGATAGCTTTAGAGTATCGTCGACTAGCTCATAGTAGACCTGCACCCTTACTTATTGGTTTCTTATGACAGGACAGTATAGGGGCTTCATAATCCTTTGTGGTAAATTAAGTACTCCACGCTTATACTGATTTAGTACGGGAAATTCTATTGGCTTTCCACAACGCGGTAATATTATTTTAGTATGTTCTACCTTTTTTTTTAATATGACTGAGTGACGAGACGCCCAAGTCTTTCACTTCATGGTAAGCGCTACGCCTACCCATAACAGTTATAGTGCCACCCAGAACTTTGCATTACATAATCTTTGTAGCGGTGCCCTTAGTACACCTCTGAGGTATACCAAGGGTAAGAACAAGCCCCTTAGTCCACCCATGTGAACTTGTTAGGTGGACTCCGGGTTAGCACCTAACATTATTTACAATTTACAGTTATGTTATTACAGTTATTAGATTTTCATATTTGTCTCTAGGAATCTCTATGAGTCCATGTGATTCAATGAATACCTAGTAGGTATGCTAGTGCTCTTTTTTTAACTGTCCGGTTGTCCACCTCTCGACTGTAGCAGCAAAGAAATCGATACTAATAATATATCTATTAACAGCCCATCTAGCGCAAGAATGAAAAACTACACCCGCTGCCTGATTACGTAAAACTTAGCAGTAGTAGAGCGATAGTAATCGCTACGCGATCGGTCGCAAAATCCGCTAGAAATCATATCACGGAAACCAGACGCCCGCCTATTGGCCCGCCTGTCGCAGAATGCATTTTGACCATAGATTCTAGCGACAGGACTGCAATAAATGGAAACAAATACAGTTTTTGTTTTGCAGTTAATAAGATTTTTTTCAAATGGATTTACTAATAAATACCAATTTCCCAATTTCAAATTCTAGTAACCGAAATTGCGTATAGCCATATTTTTTCAGATATTTTGATTACTTACTGCCTACTGCTAATCAGATTTTCATAAAATTTCTATAGGATCAATCTGAAAGTATATTCCTTTAAAAAAACACCAGTTCGTTTGATAAATAACGGAGTTCTGAGATAACAGACATTTAAAAAAAAATACAACCAAATCTAGAACCTCCCGTTTTTGTATTCGGTTAAAAAGTGTCATTTGCCAGCAAAGACCGCGAGATTTACGTCTATCGCAAGCCAGTGAGATCCGTAATAAGGCGGCCGTAATCACAGCCGCCGCCAGTCGGCTAACATGAAGAGTATATTCTTACATGACACGTTTAGTATCGTTTACTCTAGTTTTCGTTTCCCACGGCTTGTTTCACACCTGGCCAGGGTCTGATACGGCATGTCTCGGTTCGATGTGTTTGAACGGATTCCAAGAGTAACGGATTAAGTCAGACATTAGCCAGATAGATGGCTCAAGCAAGCGGTGGTAGCGTAGTGGGAGAACGTCCGCCTTCCAAGGAGAAGGATGTGAGTTCAAATCCCAGTGCGGGCACGTACCAATGTGTTTCTGTAAAAGCATATCACTCGCTTTTCAGTGAAGGAAAACATCGTGAGGAAACTTACTTACCTACCCGAGAATTATGTTGGAGGTAGGTATGTTACCCAGCAACCCGAACCGGGCCCCCGTGGTGGATGGCATAACCCTCCTCACGAAAGTGAGGGCAGACCCGTGCTCAGCGGTGGGACGATCTGGGTTGATGATGATGATAATGAGATGGCTCAGCGCCCCACGCTACACTCGCGTAGACAGATTTAACCTTAATAAAAATGCTGTGTTATGTTATTTTCATTTCCAAATAAACAGGTACAAATTTTCAATGGTGGATCACTAAACAAATATATCCCAATAAAAATGCGGAAGGAGTTCCATCATAACTCTCCAAGTTACGTCTTATTATTATATTAGTAATGTGCAAAAATTACTGCGTTCCGGTTTGAGGGGCACTGTTTCCAGTGAAATTACTGAGCATAACGAGGCTTTATAGCTGATGTCTCAGGGTGACGAGCGCACTTCAGTGCTGCACTTGCATAATCTTTATGCAAGGCAGGGTTCTGGGCGGTGCTGTGGCTGTTATGGGTAGGCGTATCGCTTACCATCAGGTGAACGACTTGCTCGTCTTGTCATACAGTCGAATAAAAAAAAAAACATCGTATTATACGTCTTTTTTTTAATGCAATGGAACCATGGTGCTCGTATAAGGAAACCCAATTATCGCAGGACCATTCAGTTTAATTAATTTTTTTTTTTCGTGCCTACTAATAACAAGGCATACAATATTTATATCGAGTTTCCTGTTAATTTGTGAAGTTAAAAACGTGAAGAAATTAAGGAAAACAATAAGATATTCAGCATAGTAACATCAAATACTACAATGCAATTCACATATAGGACAGGGAAGGAAAACGGCGTAACCTAATTAAAATCTAGAACAATTAGCTGTAATATTTCCCCACAGTTTCAACTCGACTACGTTCACAACAACAAAAAAGGCTAACACAAAAACATGGAAAGAAATGTTTAAATTTTAATAAAAATTAAAACTATTTGTTTTTTTTTTGTTTATTATTGTTTGTTTGTTTTGTTTATATTTAGTTTTCTTTGATCTGTGGTGTTTCAATAAAGAGTTTATCTATCTATCTATCTATCTATCAATTAAAAGGGCATGTGTACACACGTAGAAGTGAAACTTCTTATTTGTCTCTCATTCCGACCCGTCAATGTTTTATGTCGAGGCCTTGTCGAGGCATAATGAAAGCAGAAAAAACTTTCATGAAATACTCTTTTCATTATGGTTAAAGTCTGTGGTCAAACTGAGAACTGAGAAGAGATGTCAATGTAAAACCTTTTTAAACCTTTGTAAACTCTATGATGACCTCTTAATCCCGAACTGTTTGTTTTATTTCAAACTTCTTTCAATAAACCTTCATGTCAAAGTATCAACTCTTACATGACGGTCGAGCGTAACAGAAAAGTGTGAGTATAAAATTTCTCCCATACGTCGATAAAAAAGTTTAACTTCAAAAATCCAATTAAAATTATCACTGAAAAAAAATGCAACAAAAATTTCACGCGATTCCAAATAGACTGTAAACTGGGAGGAAAACAAAGTTGTATCATTTGACCCAGATAGCTGCAACACTGGTTTTTAAATTTAGACAAATGCAGCGGAAATCTACGGGAACTGGCAACTGACTACGTGACTCCGACATCCAATATTTCACTATTGCACCTCTTCATCACGACGACAAAAATAATAGTGAACGGGAAGAGACAAAGGGAAAAATATTAGAGCCACTTTTCACCGTGGGTTTAGAGAGCGTGAGACTGAAGCACGTTATGCGATATTTCACAAGTTATACACGTTCACGTTAGGTAAAACCTTAGAATAACTTTATGACGTGACAACGTCTAATAAATCGATGAACGCCGGCTGCGTGCACGAAAAAGATGACACATTGTCCTGTTACGCTCATTGTACGCTTGCGCCGCATCTGTCTCTCTTCCACTCGATTGGCCTATGCGTCCGTTCCTTTTAACTGCTTGACAAAAACAAAGCAAATCGATAATTATCATGTACAAATGAATGTTAAGCATCAATTAAGTAATATACCAGCGGCTACGAGAAAGTTCCTTACACACATAGCTTGTAGGTAGAATGTTTTCAAAATTTATATTAGAACAGGAGCACAAACATTTTCGAGCATGTTCCAGAAAATGATATTTTCTCGCGTAAATACTAAACAAACATACACGAAAAACATTCGTTAATATCTCGTTCTTAAAATTCAAAGAGCACAGTTAAATCGAATCATTACATTACGCTAATCAACCGTTAAATACACACATTATCACGGTTCAGCGGAGACCACAACGTGGAACGTAGACGGTCGTCGAACTTACCTGCTGTCTCCACTAACCAGCAGTCTTTGTTGTCTACGATTAAATTTGTCTATAACTACGAGTATATTATGTATTCACCAGAATACCTTTTTTATGTTACTGCGTGACGAGACGAGCATGTCATCAACCTAATGGTAAGCGCTACGCCTGTCTATAACAGCTACAGTGTCACTTGTAACATTACAAGAGACTCAAACCATAACTCATGTGGTTTATAAAAATATTTCATCCAGCGCGGGAACTAAACTTACGATCTCACGCTTCGGAGTCAGCTTACCATCAACAAAAGCAACGCCACAATCAGACTCGAAGAAAAACATGTCGTTCACACATAAATTTACCCTGGGCAGGACTCGAACCCGCGAGCTCATACTTCGCAGTCGACTCATCAACATCAACAACGACAATAACAAACCATCACAACAACGTCAACAGACAACGACAAAGTCACCGTCACACATTACCGTCATCCTCGGCGACATATCCCACAGAGACGGACTATGATGGCCACAAGTCATTCCGGCCTAAGGGCTACTAGCTCGTTCCAGACCAAATGAACCCTCTGAAAGCGTTCAAGGGTACGTTTTCAAATGATAGATTCCCTTTGTTGTCTGGAGCACATTTGTCTGTACATGACACGATGTATTTATTGCGGACCATTTGTTAGAGAAAACTGAAGGCTACGAAGGGAATTATATATTCAGTGTAGTCTAGTTGTTGGTAATTGGCATCTACCAATCATCATCATCCGCAGCCTTTGTCCTCCCACTGCTGGGCATAGGCCTCTTCTTTACCATGCCATTTGCCTCGGTCCTGTGCCAATCGGATCCAGGTTCGACCCGCGATCGTGGTAACATCGTCGGCCCATCTTGCTGCTGGACGAGCGACGCTACCAACCAACCAATTTAGGTACAGAAATCTATGACTAAATATGTAAATTTTTCAATCTTATAAACCGGATAGACCCGACACTGTCGGACATATTTAAGATTTTCATTTATCACATCCTAACTAATATTATAAATGCGAATGTGAGTTTGTTTGTTTGTTAGTTACGCTTTCGCGCCTAAACCACTATACCGATTTTAGGTTTTGACCGCGACACCGTCCTTTCAAGTAAAATAACTACATTTTATCGCGATAAAAAGCATTCAAAGCCCTTCGCCAAGGTTGAACCTGGCGGAAGGACACTCCAGATTAAATTTTATAGAGATCCGTTCCGTTCGGTGAAAAGGGCGCAAACAGGCAGAAAGACAGATCGAGTTCATTTCGCTTTTACAATGCTAACACGAAGGAGTGTTTCAAGTAAAAACAAAATCAAAATCAGACAGACAGACACACTCACTCACACGCGCGCGCACACACACCCACACACCCACACACACACACAGGGAGAGAGAGAGAGAGAAAGAGAGAGACGTCAAACTTATAACACCCCGTCGTTTTTACGTCGAGGGTTAAAAACAAAGGTATAAAATAAAACTGTGATTTACACACAGATGACGGTTGACACCGTGATTATTTTGTGCTTTTTTATGATTTTTAAGTACTTTATATCTATGAGGAGTAGCTGAAAATATTCGCCCTCTAAAGTCCTCAGGTACGTCAACTTCGGAAGCCCTCCAAAACACGTTTGAGGCGCCTTTATCCACATCAAAAAAGTTTTAATCCCTCGCTCGTTTCCTTCCAAGCAGCTCGACATTAGATTAGAATAGTAAACGATTCGGCGGCGGCCAGACGACTCCTGTCTGCGCCCTAGCTCTGCGCCCTTTGCCCTTTGTCATAGATCAGCTATGTCGGTATGTGGAGAAGGGTCATTCAAAAAAAGCTGATATACATCGATGTGTTGTCGCAAACAAATGTTTATTTTTTCTTTATTTTCTTTGTCATGCTTGAACTTTTTGTGTCTGTTTCAACCACTGTGCCCTGTGTGGGTTATTTTGATTGAACCAGCGTGGTGACAGGTTTAGTTAGCTGACTGCGATGCAACAGTGCACAAGTTGTAATGGACGTTTTTGGTATATCTGTACTTAATTCATGCTTCATTATGTGACTTGTGAGTTTAAAAAAAAATAATTATCTGCCGTAAATACTTCATTAAAATCGGTAAATCCACGTCAAAAGTATTTCAAACTCTTTTTTTGATTGGGCACAAAATGAGCGGTTAACAAAGCTACTTTTTAACAAAGGCGTCTATTCTAATATATTAACTAAAATCTTTTTTATTCATAAAGTGACGAAAGTTGTCCTATTATCCCCGATTACCACTTCTAAGTCCACCAATCTACTCTTTGCCCTACCCATCACTATTAGACGAAGAAAGATGTGTCCTCACTGAGCGCTTTCTATAGTAGGCAATTCATCTCCTATATCGAGTTCCAGTCTAAACATACTAGTCGTATCTAGTCTTTGCGCGCCGTCGCGTCAGTACATCCGCACCGAGCGTTCCCGGACGCCCTTTCGCCCTACAAGCTGCCCTCTAAGGGCGGTCGAGGGCTGGGCCCGAGGAACTCAGCGGCTATGATTTATTGATAGGCAAACGAAGCAGTGACATTGACGAAATCTACGCCGCTGCCGTTGGGAGTTGGGATGTACAGAATGTCTATCTGTGCTACAAATAGACAGGCCGTGCCATTGTTACGTGGAGCTTTTGAATTTGCAGTTGTATAGCTTTGTTGAAACAAGAAATTAATGCTCTTTACTGTTCGTATTGTGAATTTGTTTCAGTTTATTGACGTGGCATCGTCTAATAAATCGATGGACGCCGGCTGCATGCACGAAAAAGATGACACGTTGTCGCTTACGCTTGCGCCGCATCTATCTCTCCTCCACTCGATTAGCCTATGCGGCCAAGGAGGAGAAAGACAGCGGCAGCACACAACTTACATCTACACGTGAACTGTTTCGTCGACCGTTTATAAAGTGAAATGAAAAGTTAATGTGGTTTCCATTGCTTATAACAACAACAATTTCGGAAATAAAGGTTAATTATTCTAGCATTTTAATAATCTTATTACTAGTATTTATTCATTTATTATTAAAAAAATAAAATATAAGTACGTATGTAATCATTTCATTAATGTTTTTTATGAGGTTGTCACGTTAAACTATCGTCCGTAAACCAACTTTACAGACAACCAAAACGAAATCAGAAAAAAACCAATAATAATACGTCTACCACACCTACATAAATTAATAGAAGGTTGAAAATGGCTGGAAACAAGATATTTTATTGTCAATAAAAATGTGTCTATTACAGTGCTATGGCATAAATTATTTCCAAGGAACTAGTGTGACAATTAAGGTGGTCAAAAAGCGGATCCAGCTTAGTCTCGTCTCGCATAGTAAAAAAACTCAAAAATCTCCTCCAAATATCTTTCTCTCTCGAACAGAATACAGCAGTATTAATTTAAATGTTGACTATTATTTTAAAATCACAGACAGTCACTTAACTTTTTTATTGGTGTATATATAGATAGATGACTAGTCTACACACACCCTACGCAGCCTCTTGGTCTGGAGTTCCAGGAACCAGTAGAGGGTGTCAGGGAGTTGTTCTACTGCTTTCCGCTGGGACCGTAGCATGTGGAACGATGTAGTCTCTGCCCTCTGCCTATCCCAACGGGATAAAGGCGTGACAGTATGTGAAAGACTGGTATCGGCAGATGCAAGTCTGCAGGTCCCACCTCAGCCCTATTCCCATTTCCAAGCACCGTCAGATCTCAAGGGCCACCGGCAATAAATTAAGAAATATAAAAACCGCGCTCCCTCCGGGACTATGTTCTAATCTGCAATAAATACGAGATATAATATTATTCGCGGCATGCCTTCAAGGGCCGCCGATTTATGGCCGGATCGATTCCGCGTTAGGGCGCGGCCAGGGAATCAGCGAGCGTTGTGGTAAGCGAGTTTTAGTGTGGCTATAGAATTACCGGGTGTAGGCCATGAATATAGTTTATTTTCTTTAGTTGCATTCATATCTACTGTTACATTATAATATTTATCAGTAAGTTAAATTGTATAACAGTCAGGATGTAACGTCTTTTTTTTACGTTGCTACCTTATATGCTAGTAGTTTAAATTGCATGGTAAAAACTTACCTTTAAGATAAGTCAAATCGCAATGATGTCTAGTAATTACTGAAATTGGCAAGTTTCTTTCCTAGTCGGATATACTAAATTATATTACTTCTAATTGCGTGTGTTGAGTATCTTAAAAAGACATATAAATAAATATCTACTGGATACATAAGAGTGAGGCGTATTTAGCCGTCTTACCCTCATATATTTCACATTAGCATCGCCCCGCGGTTTCACCTGCGTTAACTATTATCTCACAGGAACCGTTAATTTTTATGAGTTACAAAATATCCTATGTTCTATTCCAGGACCCAAAAGTTATTATAAACTAAATTATATTGAAATCTGTTCAGCCGATTCCGCGTGTAGAGAGGATAAAAACACAAACTTTCACATTTATAACATGAGTGAGATTAAATGAATGTTACACATATTATAAACAAAATGGGGCGCAAAAAGCTATCATAAAAGTGTTTTTTGTGTGTTTGTTGTGAGTTTACCAGACACGACTTCCAAAGTGGTCCGCTTTACAACAACCGCACATTTCATGGCCCTAGCACTGTCGCGAAACAGTCTTCACGGCGCGGATTAGGGGCCCGCGGGCCGGCGCGATGGCGGAAAAAAACCGAGGGGTGGCACACCGCATAGAGATATTGCTGATTGTGTGACGTGAATTTTAAACAGGACTCGTTTAATTGTAAAGAGCTCCCTCTCTGACGGCGACGATGGTATTTTATGGAGTTGACAAGCTGTTAGCTGTGTTATGGCGGTTAAGATGATGATAATTTGAAACTGGTTCCGTATCAGGTTTTTATTAAATACACTAATAGAAGGAAGGTCAGGGTTTATAGGTATTTGGAATGTGGGTTTGCTACAATCGACTGTCATTTGATTTACCGGTTTTTCGGTTTGTGAAAATTAAGACTCATAACCTCAAACCTCAGATAAATTAACTGTTGATAAGAAACCAATAATCAAGTATGCATTTAAATAAAAAATAGTAATAGTAGTAGTATTTTAATATTTTAATAATATTTCTTATAATAATAAAATCACAAAAAGAGTGCTGAAAATTAATCACCATTTCAAAACCCGGAAACAAATAAATTGACATTTACACAACTAAATCAACAGTTACGCGACGACCTAAACGCGCAAAATCCGATGACATTTAAAAATTCAAATGTGTCTACGACGTTCATATAAAAACGATGGTTAGAACTGATCTACGATTAATAAACGACGCCCAATTCACAAATGTAACGGGTTATCCGAAATAGATTGTCAAAGACCGGTGCAACAGGTGTTGCGAGTGTCTACGCCATGTGACAATGTGTTTTACGATAAAATCATGTAAATACGCTTCCTGATACGTAAATGGCATAATATTGGCGAATATTTCGTAAGCTGTCAGCGGTTACGCCCCCTTTGTGCCAACTGCCACATTATACCAGACCCCGGACCGGACACTCCATACAAATAAGCTCATTTGACAATCCACACGTATGATGAAGTTTGCACACGCGTTAAATGTGCGTGTAAGTACACAAGCATACTACGCGACCTAAACAAAAGACAACCCGCTAGTACGAAGGTTCATACAAACCGTCTATCTATTATATTTGGACGTGTTGTATTGACTGTCCTCCTGATTGTCCTGCCGATTGCGGGTAGACGTGCGGAACGCGGATTGCGTGGCCTGGAGAATGGCCATTCTGTATGGAGTTATTAATCTATGACATTACTAACAATTCGCTTTGCAACATATGATACTCGTGTATGCCATATCACTCAAATTTATCACTAGTTGCGCCCCACAGCTTTACTCGGTTAGGCCATGATAGTGAGAAGTATCTTATGTCTTATCTTATTTCACAAAAATTTGTTTGTGATTTTTATACAGTTGGGTGGAAATAAACACATTCAAACATCTGACTTTATAGAGGTTGCTATAAATTCACGTAGAACTGAAAAATGGGTAGATATGTAAACCAAGTAGAAGTAGGTATAGCGTAGAAGATAGCATTGAATGTACCTATAAGTAATTACTTTAGTAGATATTCTATGAGAAATACATTTTTATTTTAAGTAAAATTACATATTATCATAATAAGGCGTGTCTTCTGCGCGTGTTTTGGTCTACACGCTACACAAAAACCACTCTACACAAAACATTGTATTACTTCCAACTTTTTAAAAAGTTTTTAATTTTTTCATATCAAACAAGATATGTTGTCAAAAACTACAATGTTTTGTGAACGAAACGGTTTAAAAAAAAAACTTTGCGATTACATCAATCTATGTAATTCTGTTAATCTACCGAAAATGACACGAACGCCTCTATTACCGACAGCCGATGATTATGCAGAACCTTAATAAAAATGTAAATCTCTAATTCCTGATGGCCTGATAAGGCGAATAGCCGATATTCCTGGCGACGCCGACGCCCACCACGATGAAATCAATCCAATAATTTACAAATAAAAGCATTCGTAAAGATGCGTCACACAGACGTAGCGTCACGAACGTCGCGTTGGATTAGACAATCCAACTCACTTCTGTTTCCGTAACATTATCATTCTCTTGGAGGTACCGAACTTTAAATACGGTTTTATCATATCAACAGATAATTATAACCTTTATAAAAATAATAAAGGTAGAAAACCGTGTTTTTTTTTAATGAACAGCTCAAATGAAATTCTATTAAAAGGTCAATTGCGGCATATGAGAGCCGTACGTATTAACCTACTTTGGCGCGTAGTAACAGCGCGGCGGTGCCCACTCACAGCATTTAAATAATAATTCTGGTCCATACACACGTGCGAAACCCAGCCTTCACTAATATAATACAATGAGCTTTAACATGGAATATTTTGACAGCATAATAATAAGGGTAGGCAACTTGACGACAGGTCGAATTTAAATGGACTGATCTATAGAGTTAAGGTCCACGTTTATAATTCGAAAAGCGAAGAAATGGAACACCTTACCAGCTTCTTTGTTTCCCGACAACTATAATCTGGAAGTCTTCAGTCGAGAGTGAATAGGTATCTTCTAGGCAAGCATGTGCCGCCGTCGACCGCGTCGACACTTACCATCAGGTGAGATTGAGACCAAAGGCTCGATTATTCCGCTATGAAAAAAAAAAGCTACTAAAGCGTGTCCTAGCAAAGGGCCGACTTTTTTGACAATTGTTAGACCTATGGGAATAAGCTTTTGGTTTCTATCCCTAAAATTTAATTGTCTACTTTATCGATATTGTATGTGGTTTTGCATCTTCTGACATTTATCTTGAATAAGGCTTTATATTATTCGCATATATTTCAAGCAGTTTTTTCTTTTTGGCGCTAGACCGTGTAATTATTCCGATTCCGGAGCATGGAATCAGTCAGTACTTCTATTACAAGTTTTTATGTCACTGCACGCATGAACCCTACACAGCCTATTGGTCTGGAGTTCTAGAAACCAGTAGAGGGTGTCGGGGAGTTGGTGTACTGCTTTCCGCTAGGATCGTGGCATGTGGAAAGATTTAGTCTTTGCATATCCTAACGGGAGAAAGGCGTAACTGTATGTATGTGTGTACGGTGTCCTATCCAAGTGTGCGCCGCTGGGGACGTTGCTCTAGAGTTCACCTTAAATCTATCAGTTAAACTATGTTTAAAATAACTTCATGATTCATTGAAGAATACAAAATATGCAAGCTGCTCGAGTAAACAGCGCACGCGTGCCGACACCTCATTCTATAACCGAAAACGAGCCCTGGAATGTCATGTTTTTTTCACCACTGCGCTCCATCTTCACTGCAACAGGTGATCCGCGACAGTTTATTGCAAAACAAAATGAAACTTTCACACTTATACCACAGAATAAATATAGTACTACATACAGAGAGGACAGTTTCCACCTCGGCGATCTGCTTCCCCGCACCTCTACCCGCAAGCCGGAGAGCCGTTGGGAGGCTTTCAATATTACACGCCCAAATGTAATAGACAAACGGATTAGTATGAACCTTCATACTAGCCGATTGTCTTTTGTTTTGGTCGCGTATAATGTTTGAGTACTCACACACGTTTTTTCAGCGTGTATATACGTCATTTATATGTGTGCGATGTCGAATCAGGTTTTGTAAGGCGTGTCCGGGGTGTGCTAATGCCAAAAGCCCGCCGATACCGCGCGTGATTAACCTACATTCATGCTGCGTGGTTACTACACTATGACATAATTATATACGAACGGGATCCCACCAGCAGCAATTTATAGTCCCGTCTACGTGCGAAGTTATTTCAGCCACGTATCCAAGCTGGCGCAATCCATTCAATGGGTCAGTCGGCGCGGACGTAGCTAGGGAGAGGCGGAGAGGGGCAATTGCCCCTTGGGTTTTTAATTTTGAATCAAACAAGTACATGTTGGTTGGGATTTGGCACAGATGGGAATGGGTTATTCCCTTTCTCCCGATCAGCTTTGTCCCGCTAGTGGGGAGAAAGAAAAATCACTACCATAGAAGAAATTATTGGAAAGTGGAGATAAAATAAGCTAAAAATACTAAGTACCCAATCTATGTACCTTCAATATTATATTTCCGAAGAATAGGTAGAGTTAATGGAGTTTCCTTTTCTGCGAGATCATGGCAATCATTAGTTTAGTCGATCATAATTGACTTATTTTCTCTTTGTAATCAGACTTAAGTGTTTGTCTCGTAAAAGTGCATTATTTTTGCCTGCTTGCAAGAAATGTTTTGAGTTTTTTCATATCAACAAACTGATAAAACTTCCAAGGAAATCTCTCCATCAAAAGGCTGCCAGCCATAAGCTGTAGCATTGTGGACGCGATCCGAAGACCAACTAAGCCATCATCGCCTCAGAAAGCTCATCCAAATATTAGTAAGGATTCATGATCATCAGCCCTCACTCGTCCACTGCTAAAAGTAGACCTCTCTCAATGACCGCCACGGAGCCCGATCTTCTTCCCTTTCTTCTTATTTAGTAAGGATTGGTTAGTGTACAATGCTGTTTATCTGCTGAGTAAGACAGTGCAGAGCAGGGGTTTTTTGAACGACTACATTTGCGCCTGCTCTTGCTCCATTGAATATATTTTGGCCTGAGTCCGGCCCCTCAGACGGAATTTCCCTAACCATTGACAAGCAACTGAAATAGACGAAGAAGGCGGGGCTCAGATATGAATAGTCGAGAGTGTGACGGTTACTACACAAATGATCAAAACTACAGTCCTTTGTGATAATATTTATAAAGTGCTACATAGTAACAAGTATGCTGCACTGTTTCAGACATAAGGTCAAAATCAAGATTTTTCCCTGGACGCTTTTCAAAATACTGAAAAATATCAGTAATCATATTTTTAATTAATTTAAAATTAATTAGTTAATAGAATCAGGCGTTATTTTGCGGAAATCCATAACCAATAAGATAATATAGAAATATATAGTTTTAATTCCGCCAATTTTTAATTTACGACACGTGTTTCGTCTCTGCACGAGACATCCTCAGGTGCTGTTGACTCGCCGAGCGCTAGCAAGAGAGAGAGAGCGCTCTTTTGCTAGCGCTCGGCGAGTTTAATTAATTATTTTTTTTAATTAATTTTGATATTTAATATTTTTTTCAATTACCTTTTGCGCCTCACGACGTCCGCGTTTGCACCGGACGCTTCTTTGAAACTCCACCCGGACGTCCCTTTAAAACTAGGATAAATCCGGGGACACCCGGACAGATGGCAGCCCTATCAAGAGGTGAACATCGCCAAATACAGTTGAACAATAACTATGTATAATAATCAATGCACTGACACTTCCGCTAATAACACATAGTTACTATCGAAACTGCATAAATTACTCGTGAGGGATTGTCCACCTCACGACTATAAATCCGACAGCCTAATTACATTGGCACGCGTAATCACAAACGTACCTAATAATGATTATATAAAATATATAGATTCTTAGAGACGCAAATTCATATCCACCGTACACACCACCCTGAACCATCCCAGGTACCACAGTAAGGACATTAAAACGTTACCAAGGGCATTGAATATGCCATAACTAACAATTTTATCGCCATTGGCACCTGCGCTGATTTATAATTCATTATTAAAATTAATAATTGTTTCTGAAATAAACAATTACAAAATAATGTCACGCAGTCATGGATAATAGTTAATGGACATGTTTAAAATAACGACATATATTGATGTTCGAAATAAGAAAAAACAAACATTATTGCGGAAGCATACCCTATTTACTAAAATGCTTAAGAATTAGGTAGGTAGTTATTTCAGGGGTGATCCACCAATCCGGAGCGGGCTCCCGTGATGGCCTAAACCTCCTCACGAAAGTGTGGTAAGTGGGACTCCTGTTCAGCAGTGGACGGATATGGGTAATGATGAAAAAATTAAAGAGAATCTCATTGTCCTTTACGAAACGAATTCAAGAATCATAAAAAATTAACGCTTTGTATTCCAAATACTTGCACCACCATTATTATTTCCCCAAAATTTGAATCACAAAGCTTTCCTCATGTCCTATATTATGTTTACCAACGTATTAATGATATTGTCAGTCATGGTAAAAATCTAGATTAGATTATCATCTCATAATCGCTAATTACGTCTATTTTACTAAATCTCGTTGGCAACCGCCTTGAGTTCACTATACCTTTGATCTGGCCTACTGTATAATAAGAACACATTACAGTCAATGTGGGCAACATCGGACGTAGGCGACGCAGTACACTCGACTAGCAGTAGGTCAAACAAGGGTTTTCAAGGACCCTTGTAAGATATTTCAGTCTGGCTCGATAGATGGCGTTGAACTAAATTACATACGTCATAGTCATAAAATATTCTTCGGCTATTGATAGAAAATGTCAATTTATTTAAAAATAATTACAATTATAATAATGATCAGAAGAGTCGAGTTCATTTTAAACAAGTGACATAAATTTCTCAGTAAAATTATAAAAGTCTCGTACGTGGGGTAAATATTTTTCTAACATTAATTAAAATTGGAGAATGCCAGATTGAGCGCAGACATTGGGTAGTAAGACAGGAACCTTCCCGATTGCCATATTAATAAAGATACCCTAATGTATATAAAAAAATCCCGCATTAACCTGCAGCATTGTATCTTAGTTAAATGGTCCTGTCACTACAATGTTTGAACAAAGGTACACAATGATCGAAATATTGCCACGAAATCGAAAATATTGTTAATAAATATGAGTTAACTGTAATATGATATTTATTTCAAGTAAAGTTGTTTTTCTTTGGGAATACGTGTCACCAACATCAAAAAAGTTTTATTTCAATGTCGCTGAAACATTAAAAAGACACCAAAAAGTGTGTGCCCACACACTTTTTCGTTCACCAGGAGCGAGATCTCTTACTGCTAATCCACTGTACTGTGCATCCGGCGTTTACACTAGCAAATCTTTTTTATTTTATACCTAATCTTCCGTAGTACGGATAAATAGGTCAGGTGTAGGTGTTGGTAATGGTGTTTCATGTTTTATATGTGTGTAGTGGTGAGAATCAAATTGGTTAATTTATTGTATTTAATGTTTACATTCGAAACACTTTTAAGAGTTTCAAACTAGATTTAATATCAATTGTATGGAAAAGTTTGGATCATTAGACGTTTGAATATTTATCGTTATTGGGGCTGGAACGGGTGAACTAATTAAATACGAAGGCTGAATCTGATAACACGGTGTTATGTTTTTACGTTATTTCTTTGTATTTATCAATGGCTGTGTTTTAAAGATATATTTTGCAACAAAAGGTCTTAAACTGAACGGCCTAGATTGGCACCACACACTCATAAATGACAATCGTGACGTGACATCACTCAAAAATAGACTGCAGAGAATGATAGAGAAAGAGAATGAGATGGAGCTATATAAACTCCCATAAATGCAAACAAATTGTTACAATCTCTTTGGATAAATGGCTCTGGTCGACTTATGAACGCTGAGCGATATTGGTGGAGACAGTTGGCAGTGCGCTCGTCACCCTGAGACATCGGCTCCAAAGTCTCATATGGCCAGTAATATCGCTGGAAACAGTGCCCTTCAAACCGGAACACAGTAATGTTTGCTCACTACTGCTTGGCGGAATAATATCTGGCAAAGGTGTGGTACTTCCCAGGCGGTCTCTTGCAGAAGAGACCTCCAACTACAATCTCCTCATCTATGAGCTCAATGGTTGAAACATCAACTCCTCACTACAAAGTGCTTACAATGTTGCACTCCGTTCTCTCGTCTACGTATCGTGTGTAGAAGCTACGCAGCGAGCTACGCACCGGCTACGAAAGTGCACGGAGCTACGAGCTGCGATCTACGAAATATAATACCTACAATTTGTTTGCAAAAATAATGAATAGGTAGCCGACACCTCTTTTATTTTAAGTCGGTTAATACAAAAACTGATAAAGTATTGATATAAGCGGTGGTAGCCTAGTGGGAGAACGTCCGCCTTCCAATCAGAAGGTCGTGAGTTCAAATCCTAGTGCGGGCACGTGCCAATGTGTTTCTGTAAAACATATGTACGTAATTATCACTCGCTTTTCGGTGAAGGAAAAACGTCGTGAGGAAACCCACTTACCTACCCGAGAATTATTTCGGAGGTAGGTATGTTATCCACCAATCCGGACAGGGCCCCCGTGGTGGATTATGGCCTAACCCTCCTCACGGAAGTGAGGGGAGACCCGTGCCTAGCAGTGGGACGTTATGGGTTGATGATGATGATGACCGATATAAGTAAAACGTAATAACATAAAATTACCTCAAAAATCTTTGAAATTTAGTTATAAAATATAGTAGTTACATGTTTTTACGACTAAAATTGAAAGTGATTTTTCAGATAAAACTGAATGTAAATTTAAATATATCCCTGAAAGTGTTAGATGTAATATAATTGAGGAAGCCACGCGGTGGATTTATCGGCAATTTGGACGTGAATCTGGCACTACCAACGTATAGTGAAAATGGACTGATATAATAGTTATGCTCGTATGTATGGCGAACTAGTTATATATAAAGGTACATAAAATATATGTGGATGTATGAATGTTGTGATTTTAAATATTTTTTTTTAAATATTTTTTTAATTATGAAAAAGAAAAACTTGATTTATAGCCTCTTAAGCAAAAATATATACTAAACTCGGAGACTGAATCAGTCAGGCAGACTGCAATAATGCAGTTCAGCTTCCTGGGGTGCGCCTATACTATGTTCTATTCCAGGATCTAAAGTTTCTAAAAAGCAAATATCATCAAAATCGGTTCAGCCATTTCGGCGTGACAACTTGACAAACTTTCGCATTTGTAATATTACCGTAAAAGTTATTCATTGTTTAATTGTTAAATCATACCATGACGGCTTGGGATGAAAATGATAAAAACATAACCCTGCTCCTGTGCAGTCGGGTAAATATAATAATAGGTTGGGTAAGTAACTAAGTATACCACCGTTCCATCTTCTTAGTTGGTCCTCTCCATTCGTGGTTGTCTGGAAGAGATCGCTCTCAACGATAAGACCGCCCATTGTGACACTAATTATTTAATTTGATTTGCTTTAGTTTTTAACCGACTTCAAAAAAGGAGGAGGTTCTCAATTCGACTGTTTTTTTTTTAGTTTCCTTTGTTCTGTGGTGTCTTAATAAAGAGTTTATATATCTATATATTTATCTATATATATGCCTTTGTCCCATATTAGTTCGTAGGCTCCTTTTCACCCCGGGGAAATCAGCTGAACTGCGATCGAAACCACGGAGCGCCACTAGTTTATATAATAGGAAGCGCTCTCAAGGTGAATGCTGATTTCATACTTTCAATTTTGTAAAAATACTTTCGAAACTCACCCGTAAAGCTGAAGCGATAAAGTTGAAAATGTAACCGGACAGTATTTTTAAAAGTTTGGTTAAAAACATGTTTGATGACAAGTTTTTAAGATCGTCAAATCATATATTTTATTGGTTTTGCGCATTTCAGTTGCGTAACTTTATTATGTTTTTTTTTTTACAACACAATTTATAACATATTTTAGTACGTAGGTCAGTTTTACGTAATATATAAGGTCTATTCCTTGTGTAACTTGTGTATTTCTTATTCTATTCTATTCTATATTTTTGGCATTGTACAAAATATTTTTCTATAGAAATAGAAAAAGTTAAAATTTAAATTGCAAGTTTTGGAGGAAGGGCAATTTATTTATTATTTTTTTATTTTTTTATTTTTATTTTTTGTTATTTATTTATTTATTTATTCTACGCAACCGAGTTATAGATCCTACTAATCCTACTAATATTATAAATGCGAAAGTTTGAGAGAATGGATGGATGTTTGTTCCTCTGTCACGCAAAAACTACTAAACGGATTCGAATGAAATTTGGAACACAGATATTTTATAACCAGGGTTGAGTAATAGGGTACTTTTTATCCCGATAGTATGTTCCCGTGGGACGAAACGTGAACAGCGCGGGTGAAACCGCTGGGCGCAACTAGTTACCTATAAATACAACCTCTACCGAATGTGAAAATGTGAGCATGTCGTTTGTCTGATGGTAAGATCTATCAACAGTATCACTTGGGACTTGAATTTGCAAAAATCTAGCAAAGATGGTTGTTTTGGATATCGAACTATCGAATGAAAATATCCGTAACCGCTTTTTTATAGCAGCATCCGTAACCGTAGCTCTAAACTAATATTTCCAGTACTCTCTCTTTCGTAGTGGGACGCCTCTTCTGCAAGAGACCGCCTGGGGAAGTACCACACCTTTGCCAGATATTCATCCACAAGCAGTAGTGTGCTAACATTACTGTGTTCGGTTTGAAGGGCATTGTTTCCAGCGAAATTACTGGGCATATGAGACTTTAGAGCCGATGTCTGAGGGTGACGAACGCAGTGCAGTGGCCGCGGAAGATTGTGCAATGCAAAGTTCTGGGTGGCACTGTAACTGTAATGGGCAGGCGTAGCGCTTACTATTAGGTGAACGACTTGCTTGTCTCGTCACTCAGTCAAATATAATTAAAAAAACAAATCACAGACAAGGAAGTTTAAAATTTTAAAAGCCCTTTTACACGATTTATGTGCAATTAAACACCCGATAAACACACTTCTTTGTCAGCCGTTCACATAAATATGACGTCTAGATTCGGGTCAATGGGAAAACTCTTTTACTGGTGATTCATTTTATTGCCTTTCTGTATTTAGTTTTGCAATCTTCGCTAGTTTCAGTTCGGTCTCGGATCTGGGCTCACAAGGTTAGGTATTCGGTGCTTTAGTTATCGTTCCATAATCTGACTTCAATAGCTTAGAATAGAATAGTCTTTCGCATGTTCCAAGATACGTAGGCGCGCGAGTTGAACGCAGTCGGGGCATTGAGATGCACACACACATATATAATGGCTCAGCATTCAACTCGCACGCGTTACGACTACGCACATCTGATCCTTTTAATGCGACTGAAATCACACTAAGGTCACCTAAATTGGTACTGCGCACTGCGCAGTTACTGCGGATACGGCGCTGTGTTGTGATTGTTATTTTTTTCCAACAGTCAATACTTAAACAGTACCTACCTGTCCAATTTAGCTCACATAAGAGCTTAAACATTGTATAATTACAAAGCGCTTCTGCCTATAAATGAAGATAGAACCAACCGTTCCAAAGTTATCTTCAAACAAATAAACATACAATGCGGAGAAATCCAGGCCAGTTGCCACAAGACCTTGCTTCGCACGGTCAAATAGCATAAGGAACGTAAATAATCTAACAAGAACAACGCTTTACCAACAAGATTATTTCATCATCATCATCATCATCAACCCATAACGTCCCACTGCTGGGCACGGGTCTCCCCTCACTTTCGTGAGGAGGGTTAGGCCATAATCCACCACGGGGGCCAGATCCGGATTGGTGGATCACTGCCTACCTCCGAAATAATTCTCGGGTAGGTATGTGGGTTTCCTCACGATGTTTTCCTTTACCGAAAAGCGAGCGAT
The DNA here is from genome assembly GCA_912999815.1 of Campaea margaritaria. Classification (NCBI taxonomy): domain Eukaryota; kingdom Metazoa; phylum Arthropoda; class Insecta; order Lepidoptera; family Geometridae; genus Campaea; species Campaea margaritaria. Next base: position 9,868,986 of record OU538801.1, read on the forward strand.
AATAACGTACATATGTTTTACAAGAAACACATTGGTAAGTAAGTGCCTGCATTGGGATTTGAACTCACGACCTTCTGATTGGTAGGCGGACGTTCTTCCGCAAGATTATTTGTGGTTATGAATTAGAACCCAATAATAGAAACAATACAATGGTAGCGACAGCCACCCACGGTTCCGAGTTATCAATGTCGTTTCCTAAGCAATGCATTCGTTACCCCCGCACCCTCGCCGGTCTCAGATGGCCCTAATATCTCATTTATTTCGATTACGCCTTGAAATAAATGCGATTACAGTTGAATAATCAAATGTAATGCTTCAGTGACTGTTAGGCCGTATTAAGTCTTGAACACACTAAGGCACTGTTTCGAGTTAAATACTGGACGTATGAGACTTTAGAGCCGATGTCTCAGGATGACGAGCGATGTGCAGTTGGCCGCGGAAGATTATGCAATGCAAAGTTCTGGGTGGCACTGTAACTGCTATGGGCAGGCGTAGCGCTTACCATTAGGTGAACGACTTGCTTGTCTCGTCACTCAGTCAGATAAAAAACTCACGGTCAGTACTGACGTTGCTCGTCCGTACCTATAACTTTGAAAAGCGTGCGGACGCGCTCAGTGCGTTTCTAAATGCACGCACGGTTTTCATAGCGACAGCTACGGACGACCGACGTCAGTGCTGACCGTCAGGACAACTGACGTTTCATAAATCAAACATGTAAACTATCAAAGTTTAGTGCAGATGAGTAAAATGAGGTAAAATGGAAATCACAGAACAAATTAATTATTTAGAACGGTTTTGTAGTTTTTTTTTTTTTACTGAGTGATGAGGCGAGCAAGTCGTTCACCTGATGGTAAGCGCTACGCCTGCCCATAACAGTCACATCACCACCCAGAAACCAGCATTGCATGATCCTGCGCGGAACTTCACTGCCCTCGTCACCCCGAGACATCGGTTCGAAAGTCTCATATGCCCAGTAATTTCGCTGGAGACAATGCCCTTCAAACCGGAACACAGTAATGCTTGCACACTACTGCTTGGCGGATCAATATCTGGCAAAGGTGTGGTACTTCCCCAGGCGGTCTCTTACAGAAGAGGCCTCCCACTAACAATGTGAAAAAGTAGTAATGTAAATTAAAAAAACAAACAAAAAAAATAAAAAAATCAAATGTGTCGAAAGTATTAAAAGACGTCCAAGGCCGCTATTTGCAGAATGTTCACAAACGCAGATTACTTTAATAAAATACTGAAATAAAGCGACAGTCATAGTCGAAAACTCTTATTAGTAAGCAGTATTTAATTATATGTTTCCTGTGTTAACGAAAGAAACATTGTTTCGCGGCGCGGTACATTTATTATGTGGGCAATAAAAAATATTTGCATAACTCGAGGTTTTTAAAAAATTTTTAAAAAGGCAAGTCGCTATTTATTATGATTTATTGAGTTCCACGAGTGTTAAAAAAGTGTTTCCTAGCTTTACTTTCCCATTGGTCTCATCATCATCATCAACAACCCAAACCAGCCCACTGCTGAGCACGGCTCTGCTCTCACTTTTGTGAGGAGGATTAGGCCATAATCTACCACGGGCGTCCGGTCCGGATTGGTGGATCACATACCTCCGAAATAATTCACGAGTATGTGTTTCTTGTAAACGTATGTCCGTTATTATCGCTCGCTTTTCAGCGAAAGAAAATATCGAAAGGAAAACATTGATTTAAAAAAAACTAATTGTGTGCTGGAACACATAATAGAAGTAAATGATATACAAAACGATACGAAAAAACCCTCTCAACTTCCATTCGCCTCACCCGATCACATTTTTCGTAACGCATTCACCAGCTTACTCCCCAAGTCAAGCGTACGTAAAGAAGTTTTACTTCAAAAATATTGTTTTTTCATAGACTCAAGTTACATTTACTTTATAAGGTTGTATATTAATAGGTTCGTTGTAGATAAGAGAAAACCTCGGGGTGGAAGGTCATTCCAAATCTTGCAGGTACGTGAAAGAAACGAACACTTAAACCGAGTTGTAATCGATTCTTATGCGATTGATTCCGATTAATTTTGTGTTGATTGATTCGATTGTTTTCGATTTATGTTGTTGCATTTGTATTTGTATTTTCTTTGGCATACGCTAGGAGCTAAACCTATCAAAACTCCAATCCATTATTCATTTATTCACTTGCGAACACGGGTCGTACAAATTCCATAATATATGTGGTCTTTAATAGAATTTGAGCTCTTTGTCCCGCTGTTAAAGGGTAAAATTGTAAAACTTGTTTTGTTCTAGTTTTTAAGTTTTCTTTGTTCTGTGGTGTTTCAATAAAGAGTTTATCTATCTATCTATCTATCTATCTTAATCCCAAAGATCCACAGCTTATTCATTTCGAAAAAGAAACCTCATGCTATTTATATGGGCTGTCGAAGATGGAACTCTTATTTCTACATGATTTATATATTATTACATACAATATACATCGATTTCAAGCAAAAACACAAAACTCAAATCATTAATTGTAAGTAGGCAAAAATAATGCATTTTTTCATACACTTAAGAAAAATAAAAACAAATCAAATATCATCAACTAAACTGATGAGTAAGAGATTAAGGAAAAAGGAAATTTCACTTTAAATTGGTGCTACGTGGCTGAATCTCGCATAGGGAAAGAAAACTCCATTAACCCTACCGGTGCTTCAGACATACGCCCGTCAGAGAAGATATTGCCATGAACAGGGACGCTACGGCTACAAGCTACAGGGATGTCAGGTAGTTCATAGTATTGTTTGCGGAACCCAAAAACACCTGTCATCACCTACTGATCACCTGTTCACGCCGAAACACACGTAAAAACTGTAAAACTGACCGTGCATCATTAAACATTGGACACCCACGTTTGACGTATCAGGAAGCTTTTTTATTATTTATTAACATGATATATTTTTGACGCACAGACTGACTTATGTGATTTTTTTATTAGCCACGGAATAAGTTGGCTGTTCTAGCAAGGCCGCAGTTTTATTTTTAAGTAATTTAAATAGGTATTCGAGAGACGCTTGCCATCAAGGGAACAACCTGGTTTCCCATTCTCTTACTTTTTAAGTAAACACTTTACCAAAATATATCAATAACGGCAAAAGTGTACATTGTGAGAGCAAACAATATGCGACGATATAAAACACAAATTGCAAAATTACAACTCTACTGACTCTCCGAGCTGTGATGATGATGATGTTGATAAAACATCAGTACGTACTAACACAGTAACATAAATAAAAGATTAAAACTAGTAAAAAGATTCTGAACCTGGACAGATGTATTCAAAAAAAGTTTTTTTACAAGGTCCCTCTCGCCTAGTAACAAGGTAAAGGAATTAGTAAGCAGAGTAGCCACCGGCCGGTAACTACGAAGTTCGCTCGAATTAGCATACTGGTACATCCCAGACACTCCATACAAAAGTTATTTTGACAACTCACTTACATAAATGGCGTTGGTACACGCATACGCGCCAAATGCTCAAAGATACTACGCTACTAAAACAAAAGACAACGCGCTAGTGTGATGGCTCATACTAGTCCGTTTACTCGTCTATTATCATTTGTTTTTTGGACGTATTTTATTGACTGACCTTCCGATTGTCCTCCGGATTGCGGGTAGAGGCGCGGGGAAGCGAATCGAGGGGGGGGGGGGGGGGGGGGGGGGTAGAGAGTGTCAATTCTGTATATAGTACCACAACTATGTATTCTGTGATAATATCGCGGCTTTGTTGCTAGCTTTGCCGTAGGGGGTTTGCTTGTAAAAATAGAAATAGAATACAATTGATCGTATACTCGTGGCCTAGCAAATACAACCCAGGTGTGTTTCAGTCAATGGCGAATAGGTATTTTATAGGCAAGCGTGCTTCACCTTCGGCCACATCGTCGCTTGACATCAAGTGAGATTGTGGTCAAAAGCTGGCGGAGTTACGTCACTTAAAAAACTTCAGTACACCAAAAATAAAATGATGAATGTTGGAGGACGTATGAAAGATAAGATTGAGGAAGTATTCGAGATGATGAGTAAGAGACGGATTAATGTTTTTTGTGTGTATGAGATCATGGAAAGTGTGTGACACTACCGCATATGGACCCTACACAGGCTATTGGTCTGGAGTTCCAGAAACCAGTAGGGGATTTTAGGGAGTTGGTGTACTGCTTTCCGCTGGGATCTTAGCGTGTGGAAAGATGTAATCTCTGCCTATCCCAGCGGGAGAAGGGCGTAACTGTTTGTAAAAATAAAACATAATATATTGAAATTTCAAAAGGTAAACATTTCGGAGGTATGTAACATATGTTATCCACAAATGCGGACCGGTCCCTTTGGTGGATTATGTGGTCCTAACCACGTGGCCAAATTGACAAACATAGCTGTACTGCTTATTCTGAATACGAATCATCAACTAAATTATAACCGAAAAATGTCACATTTATCCCGTTGAAAATTTGGTGAAAAAAATCATACTGTCGTAGAAAAAGAATATTATATAGGTAGTTTATTAAGTTCAGCTTTAACAAACATACGCACCTACTCAAGTTTCATATAGAGAATTAAAAGTCGGGTTTGTTATTATTACCTATACGTTAATATATTCTAAGACTGTCTGCAAAAAAGGTCAATACAGTTTACATGCATAAACAGGCCGTCAGACAATAGCTGAATGAATATAATTAATTCGATTCATGGTCCTGAATAGGAGCCACGTAATTTTTGAAACTTGCAAGGCTGAATAAGTATTATTTTCATTGTTTATATGCAGGTATATAATTTTAAGAGAGTCTGTCTGTTTGTTCCAAATATATTCTAGTGGGAGGCCCATTTTGCAAGAGACCGCCTGGGGAAGTCCACACCTTTGCCAGATATTCATCCGCCAAAAAAGTAGCGTGCAAACATTACTGTGTTCCGGTTTGAAGGGCACTGTTTCTAGCGATATTACTGGGCATATGAGACTAGAACCGATTTTTCAGGGTGACGAGCGCAGTTCAGTGCCGCGCAAGATGCAAAATTCAAAGTTCTAGGTGGCACTGTAACTGTTATGAGCAGGCGTAGCGCTTACGATCAGGTGACCGACCTGCTCGTCTCGTCACTCGGTCAAAAATTTAAAATGATTTTCTACTATTTCTTTGGTAAAACTTTTATAATGGTTTGTTTTGAAAGTTTTAGCCTAACTTCTTTGTTAACTTGCTAATTACTTTCTATACTATTTTCTTCGATTTGATTGACCCTTCTTACGAACAGTCAAAATACTTTCCAAATGTTTTTTTTTTTATCACGGACAGAAGCAACGTACACGAGCAGAACCGCAGGCGAAAGTCAACATCACATTACAAAATGGGTCACGTAGATGAACCAGATGCGACACACGCGGAATGATACGAACGAACAGGGTTAGGAAACCTTTGAAACCATAACCAAATAAAATTATAATAATACATGCGTCTAACAATATGTTTTCTGATACGGAACTTTCTGGATTTTTTTGGGTGTTTACGCATTGCAGATGATTTCTTCAGTCTCTCTGTGTGTTGCGATTTTTTTTGTATTTTTTTTTTTATTCAAATGATTGACGAGAACAGCAAGTCGGTAAGCGCTACGCCCGCCCACAGACTGCTAACAGTTACAGTGCCACCCAGAACTTTGCATTGCACAATCCTGCTCGGCACTGCACTGTGCTCGTCACCCTGAGACATCGGCTCTAAAGTCTCATATGCCCAGTAATTTCGCTGGAAACAGTGCCCTTTAAACCGGAACACATTAATGTTAGCACACTATTGCTTGGGGATGAATATATGGCAAAGGTGTGGTACTTCCCCAGGCGGTCTCTTGCAGAAGAGGCCTGCCACTACGTGACGTGTACGAGTGTCTCGTAGGCCGGTATACGGATTAAGCACTATTTCCCCTGACGTTAAGAGACGACGAACGACTGACGAAAGTTAAGTGACTTTTTTGCCTTACAAAAATTTCTGAACATGTTCCGCAACAACATGTCTCGCGACAACCATTTAATGACATGAAAATTACGACAGGTATCATAAATAAATAAATAAAATAAAATCACACAAAAACTATGACTGTTTTTTTGTGTTGTCGTGTTTTTGTGTTGTTTTAAATGTATGTATGTACTTTATAAGTTTTGGCACAAATACATTTTTTTGGAACAACGTATATCGTTGTCGGTGATTATATCTCCCTTTTTGTAAAGAGCTTTTACGGGAAAACTGATGGGAGTCAAGATAAACCCGAGAGCAACAAACTTATAGAGGTTCATAATCTTTATCCAGGAAAAATATGGATTGAGTCTTAACATTCAAAACTGAGAACGTCTCACCTATAACATCACGCAAGCAAAGCCGCAGCGTACAAGCTAGTCAAGAGAACATTAAAAAGCAATACGATTGATTAACCAAATCAATATTCTTCACAAAATCTGATCAAGGCAATCAATTCGACCGTTATTGTCAACCCTGAAAACCAAACCTTGCAAAGGCTGAATCTGCAATATACATAATTTTAATGCAAATATGTATATTATATTATAGTTGCGAAGATATGATATGATGTCATATCGTGATGATAACTGGATCTTGGAAGGAGTTATAGATGGGTAATATAGAGGGCGAATCGACCCAGTACTCATTTTAAATGGGTCGTTTCGCACCACGGTCTGAATGTGGTGCGAAATGCCTCATTACCGTGTAGAAACCTGTCAATTATGAAACGCTGAAATTATAATACTAAGACCAGGGGGGGTAACCACATACTTATTCTTATTCCATGCAGTTCATTTTCAGGCCTTAAGCTGAACGCCCTACATTGGCACCACACACTCATGTGACAAACGTGACGTGAAGTCACTCAAAAATAGACCGAAGAGAAAGAGAATGAGATGGAGCTATATAAACTCCCATAAATGCAAACAAATTGTTCCGATCTCTTTGGATAAATGTCTCTGGTCGACTTATGAACGCTGAGCGATATTGGTGGTGACAGTTAGCAGGGCAGTTCAGTTTAAGGCCTTAAACTGGATGGATTTAACTGTTCGTGGTGAGGCCCCTGATGAATACACAGACGTAGCTTGACAATTGATACACCGTGGCACTCAGATAGCTCTTCATGTGGGCACATGACCTAATCAAAAGTAATAAAACATCTATAGCCAACCCATTCGTAAATTATAGAACACATATCTTTATAACCTCTATAGATAAACGACAGCGATAAGGCCGACTATATTGGAGTTAGGCAACGTTCTTTACAGGAGAGCTGGTTGGCATACTAATCCGTAAGGAAACATTTTGGGACAATGAAGAATAGAAATACGTGGGTAGAAGACTGAAGAAATGAGCCAAGGAATACTTGTTTTGCTAATTCCGAATAAATGTAAATAAAGATTGAAATGTTACGACTGTAAATAAATTCTTATTTTAAGGTATTTTTTATTTCGATGACTGATTTATTTTGTTTGCATCAGTCTGTCTGCAGACGTCATAAATAATGTATAGTCTCAAATCAAAATGACCCTGAAAACAACACTATTCGTCCGAAGTTGTGAAGTATGGCATTATTTCGTGTACTCGTAAAATATAACGTCAATATGAATACGTAAAGCGAAAACTTATGATCCTTTTTTACGGACACGGACAGAATAGTATGAAAATCCGCATTTAAAGTTTATATGGAGAAAAAATTCAGAAAACTAATATTTTTCTAAAACAATGCATTAGCTATACATTATTTTAATAAATAAAACATTACATACACTACTTGCGTTTGACATACACACACACAAATGACAGAGAGGCACGTAAGAGTTGACACTTTGACATGGAGGTTTATTGAAAAAAGTTTGAAATAAGACAATGGCTCAACGGATTTCAATAAAAAAAAAAAAACAGGGATCGAAACATCTATTCTCACTTTTTTCACGAATGTTCCACTACGATATCTTGTAAAGTTTAGAAGATATCAATGTAAATATTCATAAGCGTTAACGAAGTCGCGGGCTCATCTACCTATTTCGAAAAAAATATTGAAACAAGCCGCCTATCGAATTGTTAATTTAAGCATCCCCTCCTTGTAATACATTAATTAATACCCATTATCTAATTATAACAACACAAACTAACGCCTGTATAATCAGTTAGACGCGAAACAGGCGGCGGTAGTGAAATTTCTGCGAGGCCTTGAACTAGTGATGCGAATGTTTATCGAACGAGTCCATCGAGGTTATCGATACCTACTCGCCCGGGCAAGCGATAAATCGAATACGCCCTAAATATTTCTACATCGAATGAGACGAATGACATTTAATTGACAGTATGGGTAGTGCTTAGAAACTGCCTGCAAGAAAACTCTGAACATGCGGAGAATCATCGAATTAATTTAATTACTCTATTATTTCTCCGGTTTCTAAATTTTTTTATAATATATTTGTCAAATGTCACACTAACATCTAAACGTTTTATAGGTTACTTTAAATAATTCAATGTCAACATGAGGAAACACTGTATCAGTATTACATCAACCAATACCTACTACGTTTTACCCCAGAAGTCAAAACGGCAGTACAATTTTTACATGTTACTTTTTACAAAGCGATATTTAATACATAAGCGATACATTTATTTCAATGTTTTTTTTTGCAAACGTGTTCTTATGTATTATTTTTATCAACCTGAAGTATCATACACACGTCCATACTGTCAACACGACAGTGCCAACGATAGGGCTTTATGTGTTTCGTCTACGGCCCAGAGCCATGATGAAAATTTAAACGTTCTATTTCAATACAACAGCGTCTAGTCGCTTTAATGACCGTTCGCTGTACCTTGTTATATTTGAAAATAGGTTGGCATAAATTAGTTTTACGGTACATCATAAAACTGATGAAAATTATCAGGTTTCATATATAATAATTATGACCAATGTCGCTACCCAATGGCCGCCGCTACTAAAACGGTTGCTGTTCAATTCTTATAAATTACAGCGTAATAATTTCTGTTTTAAACCTTTGCCAGATAATTAGCCTTTACTTTGATCATAGCCGCATGTAAGTTGGACTAGTAGTTTTAGAGTTATAGGTGAACAAACAGACATAAAGTAGTGTCGACGGATCTAGGCAAACGTGAACACAGGCTCTCGGAAAGTTTGCGCATGCACAGTCACGAAGAAATGTTACCGTGTAATGTTATGTGTGTTGGCCTACACCGTCGCTCCTTCACTATGGGTGGTTGACTGGTAGAAAATGCTCTTAGCGTTAAGTCCGCCATTTGTACTAGTTAGTTAATCTGTGCAATAAAGTATTAAATAAATAAATAAATGTTTTAGTGTGCCTTGCCTTTTTCTCAATAGGTGGGAAATAGTGGGAAATGCCAGGCGACCAACCCTAACTGTCCAAATCCTAACTCGCTTCCAAAATACGAATGCTTTGACGCTTACTGCGGCTAACTTCACGATTGCCTAGATAAATCGACACGATTGTACATCGATGTAGATTTAATGGCCCTTCGAGGTTCGAGACAACAACTTGGTACCTATAGTCTGTCCATCTGACGGTTATAAAACAGCTAGAATAGGAACACGAGTGGGCAGGTATGTGTCGTCGTTGATTTGCCACTAGACTGAATAAATGACAAGGCTGAATAAATGATACATGAATCAGTGTTGCTAGGTTTAGAGTTTACGCCAAAATTTATGTTTCAAGGTCTTCTGTTTCTGATGATGACAAATACTGTATAAATTTGTTATACTTATTGCTTAGATATACTGTTCAATAATAACGTCAATATTTATCAAGGAACTATTGTAGTTATCAAGCTGCTTTCCTTGTAAGTTTCATTATTCTTCGTGTCCATGTTATTACAAAATTAGGTCCTGAGACGGTGTTTTGAGTGATAAATCATGGTAACAGTATATTTAGGTGAAGCATCTGTAGTGGAGGACAGATCATACAAAACACATATATACATAAACAATCTCTCAAAATTACATTAACAGATGTGTTAGGTACTTCAAAATAAAAGCAATTTCATATTAGGCACGTAACCTATCCGCAAAAAAATATAAGTGTATAAAAGTTATGACCTGATAGTTGGGGCTGACCCCTAACCATAGACTATGAGATCTATGTATCGTGAGGCGTTATTTAGTTATGGGAAATTTTGAAAAACCAATTTAGCATCGATGACTCACTATAGATCTACAAACAGCTGTATAACGTAAGACCTTGAACCCTACAATTTCGAACCAGCCACCAGACTGATTCAATAATTTATTGATAGATCTGACATTATACATTGACTTGTTGTAATAAATTAAGGTATTTATTGGACGATAAACGAGTGCGGCTATAACGATGTGTTTAGATAAATTTGACGCGTCAATTATAGCAACTGCGTCCATTTCGTCTATGCAAGTCAAGTACCCGGCGGCTTTAATAAATTTAAAACTATTCAGAGGTGGTTATATTACAAATAAGAGCATGTCACGATCACATAAATATATTGCAAATAGATCATGATCCCTAACTAGGACACCCTGTATCTAGGGAATATATACACAATGGGGGTGATGTCGGAGTATGGCTGGTGGGGATAGGGTGAGAAGTATTCTCATAAAAACCTTTCTCGCTATGTTTCTCTTGGGAGATTATAAATATATGTTTTAAAAATGGCTGTCTCAAGGTGCACTGTAGAATTTTAATTCAAACGGGATACAGTGCTCATATTGTCTTCAGAGTAGAGATAATTATGTGTGTTGTAAACCTCGTTCAATCTCAAAAGTTTGGTTTTGATTTGACCTATATTTTTTCTATCAACCGCGAAGTCAGTTTGTATGAAAAGTCGATATTCCGCACTGTTTTAAATTACTAAGTAGAGCGTCCACTTTGCATTTCTAAACTATGAAATCCATCACAACACAAAATCCTTTGATCCATGAGAGATCTCAGATTTATCGACCACGACGCTTCGACTTCGATACACATTTTAGATTTATCGACAAACCCTTTTGTGTTTTGCCATCACTAAAATATTGCGTACTCTTCAACGGTAACGAGCTGGGTGCGCTAATGTTTTTCGTTTTATGACTTGTCACGCCTCTAATAAATAATTGCTGTTAGCCTACTAATGCAACATGAACACCTTTAAACTAGACACGTTTAGATCATTTATTACTTTGTGAAATTAAAACAAAAGAAAATACAATAGAGTTCTAACTTTTTTTCGGGATAAGGACAATCGATAGCGTAGGAGGTCGAAATCTCCAAGAGATAGAGTCCAACAGAATTAGGAATAAAGACTTACGGATTTGACAATCACTCGCTTTTCGTTTTAGGAAAATATCGTAAGAACACCAACATGTCATAGAATCATTTCGAACATATGGGTACGTATGTGATCCACACATCCGGACTTCGCCCTTGTGCTGGATGATGGCTCAATCCTCTTCACCTAGGTGAGGTGAGACCCGTGCTCAGCTGTGGATGGACATTTATGGATTTTGATAAAAACTTGACAAAATGGGAAATAATAATAACGCATCCTGATCACATACATAGACCCTGTACTGTAACTAGGATACCCTGTATCTAGGGAATCAGGTACTACGAGGACCATGGTCCCACAAACACCCAGACTCAGAGCAAATATTAGAAATATAGTAAAAACAAACAAAAAGAAAAAAAAAAAGAAGAAATATAGAAGTATAGATAGAAACTCAGAATCTTATTTCAAATCACCGACACTTAGTAGATAATAATCTATAGAATAGTTTAAGTCACTATTTGAGCGTTGATTTGTATGAGCCAAAGAAGTCTTCTTTTGAGGCAGTCGACGACTCAGTAGATACACCAAGTAACATAGGGGTACCGGTCCATCTAGGTACAAAGCTATTTGCGGGTTTCCATCGCGCCGTGTTTCGGAGGGCACGATAAGCCGTCGGTCCCGGTTGTTATCGATTGATAGCAGCCAGAGGCCCTTGGGTGGCCTAATAGACTGCGATACCAGAGGCCGGCCCTACCCCATTCAACAATCAATTAACAACAGCAATGTACGTGGTAACGAAGCTTTGAGCCACGTACGGGCGAGACCATTGGCGCTAGATGTCTGACGTGGAAAGGTTTTTACAGGTCTGACGCAAAAGTCAATTGTTAGTGATAGCCTTCAGTTAGCCGTTGTAATTGGTTACGTAAAAGGAATAATGATTACCGTAGGTGTTACTGCAAAAACGTTCGGATGGTTTGTGTTAGTTTGTACGTCATTGCACGCAACTGGCGACAGGAATCTATAATTTGTGGAATCACTCAGTTCAAGGACATCTGACGTCCATCATTCAACATTCGTATCATATCATATAATTTATTGTTCCGTTTTTTTTTATTTGTTGAATAGGCAAGCATTTGAGCGCACTCTCACCTGGTGGTAAGGGTCGACACGGTCGATGGTGGAGCACGCTTGTCTAGAAGATACCTATTCATTTTCGACTTGAAGACTTTCAGATTATAGTTTTCGGGAAACATAGACGCTGGTAAGGTGTTCCATTCCTTAGCTGTTCGGATTATAAATGTGGATTCAAATCGCTTTGTGCGGATCGGAGGAATGTCAACCATATACGGATGCCGTGTTTCCGTACGTCTTGTTGTCCGATGGTGAAATGGAGATGGAGGAATAAGTTGCGAAGCTCCATCGCATACTCTTCTAGAAAACCGATAAACTGGCAACCATGCGGCGAAGCTCAATACTCTGAAGTCTAGTCTTCACTAGTGCATCGCAGCCAATTAGATTTTCACGTTTAACTAAATTATTGGGTCAAAAATATATAGTTTGGAATTTTACAACATGGAATCAGTAAAAAACCGAGTTCTAAAACTGGGAATTTTATTAGAAAATTGAAGGACCTAAAAAGGTCAACCGCTCAATAATTATAAGGAAAATCCGGTGGGAATAATTGATAAGATAATATTTAGTGCATGCAGTAACGGTTAATGAATAACAGAAATAGCCAGCAGACAAAGGCCTTCGATTAAGATTAGAATCAAATAAATACCTAATTAATTTATCACCTAACAAAACTATGCTCAATTTCGTCACTAAAATTATCTTTGGTAAGCACCCTTTTGGCTCAGTATAAATCAATATTTCATAAGTTGAAAAATCTATTTTCTAGTTTTCCAGATAACCTTTGACAACTCAGTAAATTTTAATGAAAAAATGGAGCCCATATTGCAACCCCAAATATAGTCTATTTCTGTACCAAATGACATTAAAATCAGTTCATTCGTTTTGGCGTGATTGAGTAACAGATGAATAACCATTTAAATGAAGGGACTCATGAAAGTGGAAGAAGCGAAAGAGGTGTGTCAGGATCGTGGCACGTGGAAAGATGTAGCCTCTGCCTACCCCAACGGGAAAATGGCGTGACTGTGTATATAAGTAAGTACTGAATGGAATATTTTTAGAGCAACAGTCGAATAATAATTAGTAGAACAATACCAAACTTTTTTTATTTATTATATTCGTATTATACTAGAAAAATAGGATTAAAATATGTTAATGTTAATTGCTCAACATCAAGTTAATTAATTGACCTGTCCACAACAAATGAAATCGCTGAGCCATATTATTTTACCTCCTTCTATTCTCACGCTAATTAAATAAATAAAACTAAAGTTTACTAACCATACAAATAATAAACTGATATTATAATTTTGTGAGCATATGGAACCAACCAGCGTGACTGGAGCTCTCAATAAGGCGATTGTTGTGATGATTAGGTACAACTAGAAGGGGACTGGGAGTCAAGTTTGTCTGGTCCTGATAAGAGTTGTGACTTCCTCAAAGATGAATCTGACTTCTTATGGTGTTGCCAGCTTATTGTAGGGTGGCAATGTTGTTTGAGTTTTCAAAAACTTTGACAACAACAATTTATCAACCAAACGTTTGTTGTAACGACTTTTTGTTATTTTACTAATATAATAAATGCAAAATGAATGTTTGTAATTTGTTTGTAACTTGATCACGGAAAAAACAGCTGAACGGGCTTTAATGATATTTAGGCCAAAAATAGACTATACTATTTGGGATTGTAATATGGTGTACATTTTTGTCCAAAAATACCCTTAAAGGGTGAACATGGGCGTCATAGTTTACATGGAAAAACAGTAAGTCGCGGGGCGAACAAATTTTTTAAACCTATATTGCCACACGTCTTGGCAAAGGTCTCACCCGACTCTTTCCACCTGTCTTGGGATAACTAATAAGAGAACATGTCCTCAAATAAATAGGATAATGGTCACCTCTCCACCTGTTCCCGGGCATTTGTCGGCTACTTAGTGCGGAACTTTCAAAAGTAGCTTCGAACGCGCGCAGTATTGTATTACGGTGTAGGTGCTTACTTCGAACATTATAATGGCGCAAGGATCGAGCTCCAAGAGATTCTGTTATTTAATTATCTTATCATCATCATCATTATAACCCGTATCATTATATTTATAGTGGTAGGCCTCTTCTGCAAGAGACCGCTTCTGAAAGTACCTTTGCCAGATATTCATCCGCCGAGCAATAGCGTGAAAACTATACTGTGTTCCGGTTTGAAGGCACTGTTTCCAGCGAAAGTCATGTGCCCAGGCACATGAGACTTTAGAGCCGATGTCTCAGGGTGACGAGTGCAGTGCAATGCTGCGCATAATGCAAAATGCAAAGTTCTGGGTGGCTCTGTAACTGCTATGGGTAGGCGTAGCGTATTATGTAAAAAAACATCCCACTGCTGAGCACAGGTATTAGGCCGTAATCAACCATGGAGGCCCAGTCCGGATTAGTGGATCATTAAATAAAATAATTCTCGGGCATGCGGGTTTCATCACGAAGTTTTCCTTCATCAAAAAGAAAGTGATACATACATTAAAGTATCCTGCAGTTTACTAATGCACTTAGAGTTTTAAATTGTAAAACGTGAATTGGTACCAAACATAATTTTTTACTGGAAATTTAATTATTGAATTTACTTAATTAGATTATTTTATATAATGTAATCCACGTTGAAGATATTCAGATGTATAAAGACCTTTTCCGTAATTGTGTCTTGCCTAGATTTCCCCTTTTTTTCACTAAAGTCTCCTTCTTAGCATAAATATCATAATAATAAAAACATTTATTTATTTATTTCATTATACAGTGCCTTAACAGGTGTTTCCAAAGCGACACCGTACTTACATGTAACTAAGAACCAACACATTTAAGGGCAACATCCGTAAATGTCACTAAAGAACATGTAAAAATGTCCAGCTCGCTGTGCTCAGCGCAGATTCTATTCAACAATCGAAGAGCCCTAGTAATAGGCGCTTGGTGGAGCGCATTGGTTCTTCCGACTGACACCGCGAACAATTCAACATGTATGAGTCACCCCACTTCTGATGTACTATAGATGTTCTATAGGTTAGGTACCCATAAGAAATACTCCGTTGCGTACAATACAGATGCGCTTTCTACCCTCTGGCATCTATTGTCCTCTCACAATGGGTGGCCCCTTACTTATTGGTATATCTTAGGGCCCTACAATCGAAATGAAGTTGTTTCAACGCTAATTGTACTCTGTTGGTTCCAACTGCGCCCGCAGTTTCACCCGGAGTTTTCATGTTGTCCTTATGAACTTTGATACCCCATTTCACCCTTATGGGAATAGATTTTTAGAACAAAAAGTACCCCAAATGACCACTCAAATTTTAGTTTATTTTTATACTAAATTTCATTGAAATCTGTTCGGTCGTTTTAGCGTAATTGGATTGTTTCCGGTAAACCCTTTCGTCGACGCTGTTGTGTCAACACACAGTGTTGACAAACGCAATTTAAAAAAAAACGGTGGGCTATGTTTTTTTACTTATTTTGAGGTGTTCCTAACTGGCTAAATAATTTTTAAAATCGATTCAGTAACATCGGAGATATCCTCCTAGAAACTCACGAAGTCTCAAACAAATATTACCTCTTCTTAGATGCCTTTGGGAATTAAATTGTATAAAAAAGCCTAAGTAACAATTTGTAGATCTAGCTAAGAACAAAAATCCTAGACCTATGGGAAATTGGGAAGCTAATATAATAATTAAGTTAATAATTACCTATAATATTCATCATCATGAACATCGACCCATAACGTCCCACTGCTGAGCACGGGTCTCCCCTCACTTTCACCTATAATAATATTAGTGCAGATTAATACATAGTTATTGTTTGAAATCTTGGTTGAAACTATCAAAATTCGTTCGTAATTTTCTTTCAATAATTTCGACAAAAAACTATATAATCCTGTGAATCTTAACTTTAATATATTGTACTAGCTGCACCCTGCCACGCTTCGCTGTGGCACATTCGCACATTCATTGATATGTCACTGATGAAAAAAATATATAAAAACAATCCTCGATGCGGATTATATATCATGCTGAAATTTTAGCTCGATCGGTGCAGAACTTTTTGAGTTTTTGAAGCGTACACAAACCAACATAACATTTTTATATATATATAGAAGATAGATTACTAGTTGTTCTATGATAAATGTGACAATAGTAAGTAGCAGTATGCCTATGCAAATATTCTTCTATCCCTTTCTTTCCTTCACCTTCCATGTAAAGAAGAAAGAGATGCAATCGCACTTATTAATTGAAAAGAATGAATTATCGAACAAACAGATAACGACTAGGGTTGCCAACTGTACTTTACAATAAATAATCTTAAGTTATTCTATGTCCGTTTTTGCCGCATATTTTGGTTAAGGAAACTAAACCTATAGAGTACTATCCATTGACCTAGAACCATGAAATTTTGCAAAAGTTTTAGCACAACTAAAGGGAGAATTCCGAAAACAGTATATTAGTTGTTATATAATAAAAATATCTGTTTTGTATGCAGTTGGTAAACCGACCACGACCTATCTCGATGTATGGGGACCACAGTTTTCTAACGGCAAGTTAAGTTTGTCGGAACCCTCGTTCCACTAGTCCAACTCGCACTTGGCCGCCTTTTTTTAAATATGTCTCTTTAGTTCTAAAAATAAAAACACTTGATACTTTTTAACTGTGTACTTTTTATTTATTAAATATCTCCATACCAACAATACGTTAATTAAAGCATAATTATTTAAACAAAAAAAAGCGACTTCAATTGGGTTGACTAATAAACTCCACTTTGGTTAATTGGCATATTACATATTATTTCCATTTATTTTGAATTAAAAACTTAACTACAGTTTTGATGAAGTTTCCATCAATCTGAAAGCATATCCTTTGAAATAAAAAAAACATATCAGTCAATAAATGACATAATAATAAAATAGATCCGAATGAAGAATCTCCACATTTTTAAAAGTTTGTTACAAAAAAAAATTACAACCCTAATAACGACCGTTGATAAATTGACGTGCGACGTGCGCTACATAACATCCATTGGCAAACTTCGCCACTACAGCTGTGAGGCGCCGTGGCTTAGTTGGTTAAAGCGCCTGTCTAGTAAACAGGAGATCACGAGTTCGAATCTCGTCGGGGCCTATCTTCAACCGCTTTGTAACAAAACAAGGGTTAGAGGATATTTTGTTTTTTAAGTCTTTTTTTTATAACTAAACATATAAATTTGGGTGAATAGAAATTGTAATAATACTAGTGGACACGACAGACATTCAGTAATTTTTTTTTGTTAAAATTGTTTGGATCATTTTAATGAAAAGTTAAGTAAAAAAATCATTTTTTTTTTGTATATTCAATTGAAGTCGATTTTTAGGTGATGGATTATTTCGGAAAAAAAGTTTAAACGTAGCCTGATAAGTAGGTAAGTTAAGTAATAAGTTGCAGTACCTACTCTATAACTAGAAGTACACGTCAAAATAATGAAAAATATGCTAATTAATATAGCTGGGTACCACAGGGTAAAGAACAACATAATTATTCTTCCTACTAGTAATATTATAAAATATGTGAAAATTTGTAACGATGGATGGATATTTGTTACTCTTTCACGTAAAAACTACTAAACGGATTTTGATGAAATTTGGTACACATATAGTTTACAACCTGGATTAACACATATGATACTTTTTATCCCATTAAAATTAACAGTTCCTGTAGGACATGACACATTGCGGGTGAAAACGCGGGGCACAAATACTATAACGATAGAAGCAACAAAACAATACGAATTCCAGTTCGCAGACGGTTCAGTAAACATTTCGAAACATTGTTCTGTCGTTTCCTTGAAACTAAATCATTCGCCAACCATGGCATTGGTGTTAAAATACTCCTGACCTATAACAGTTACCTAAATATCTCTAAGAACGGTAGACCAACCGTTTACATACATTCGTTCATTGCTATACTGTTTTAGTACTGTTTTTTTATTTTCAAATAAAAAAATCTATAGAGTAAATTCCGAAACTAACTTCACGTGTGAAATGAAAGTCAAGCCTCATATTATTTATCGTAAGTAGGCAAAAATAAAGCATTTTAACAAGTCTCATATACGGTGCCTGAATTAAATAAAAAAATAAATCTAATATCATAAACTAAATTAATGAGTAACTGATTATGGTTGGAGTTCGAAATAGGAAATTTCTCTTTCAAGTGGTGATTCGATGAAGCAATAGAGTTGATATTATGGCTCCAAAAAAATGTTTTGGTGTAGCAATTCCACAGGTAAACCATTCATGTTCTAACTAATACCGTCTAACTTCCAAAACTTGTAGATGTAAATACGGCACAATAGCAAATTTGGATCTTACGTTTGTGAGAAGGCGTTTTTTGGAAGCAAGCCTTCTGTAATTTCTTATTCTGTGATTTGACACAAGAAATACACTTTTCCGCGAAAATAGAGTGTGCATTCCGTCATCGACAAAGACTAGTGATGCGCCACGTCAGGAATAGCGATGTCCGTGGGAACAAACCGTTAATTGCTCACGCGTTAACGGTATAGAAACCATGCAGCGTTTAGCATACTTGATGATTCGATGACAACTCGGGTTCGTATGTGTGACGCGTTTACACTACACAACCTGTTGGAATTTTGAATGTGTGTTTTATGCATTGAAATAGGTACGGATTAGAAAAAAAAAAGTGTTATTACACGCTTAGATGGTTTGGACATCTAGAGAAGATGGATGAAGGAAGGTTGACGAAACAGATTTATGGGTCTAGTATGAATGGACCAGCCGGTAGGGACGCAGGCGAACGTACCTCGATCTAATCGAGGAAGTACTAAAGAAAAGCCAAGTCAAAAGTAACAACCGGCAAGCATGTATGAGGGTATTATGAAAGTGGAAGAAGCGAAAGAGGTGTGCCAGGATGGTAGCATGTTGAAATATGTAGTCTCTGCCTACTCCAATTGGAAAAGGGCGTGACTGTATGCAAGTATGCTATAATAATTAAAAAGAATTTTTTTTGCAAATTACAATAAACTTGCCTGTTTTTTGACACAATAATTATTGTACCGTTATCACGTCTTTTTTAACATTTTTGAACATTAAAGAAATTCAAAGACGGCAGTATATTAAGCATTTTAAGATTGAATTTTACCATCACCCTAGTTTGATAAAATTGTATATAACGGATGTGTTCGTACAAACTTGTTCAGTAGGACATCAGTCTCAATCTTAATCTATCGAGCACTCAATCTAAGTTATGTTCAAGCTATCAACATACACGACATGACAAGGCCTTGCCATCCTTGGCATGGCATTATTCCCATAAAGTGTGGTCGGAACCACCAGGGAACGCATAACCTTTATATTCCGCTATTTGACAATAAATTATGTCCTCATAATCATCACCATCAGCCCACACTCGTCCACTGTTGGACGTAGGCGTCTTCTAATGAACGCCACTGACCCAGATCTTCGGCTCTCCTCATCCAGTCTTTGCCAGCAATTTTCCGCAAGTTGACACTGCACCTTACTGGCGGGCGTCCTACACTACGTTTACCTAAACGCGGTCACCACTCTAGAACTCGTCTACCCCAGGGGTTGTCGGTTCTTCTAGAGATGTGACCAGCCCACTGCCACTTCAGCTTGCTAAATGATGTACCTATAGTTAATTGTATGATGCATAACTTTTTAGAAATCTATATTCAATAAGAAATGAAAATATAGCCAATTAAAGCTGTATATTTTCACTTCTTCTTATTGACGTACCTATGTCAAATACATTTTTATTGGATACCTCATTTCGCTATTGGAAATTATTTTTATATGTATTGATGAAATCACAGAACAGGGCCTTCTTTTGCATGTTTTGTTACTTTTTTGTTAAATGTTCCGTTTTCTTCGACGTCCACCTTTCGCAGTCTATAGTTGATCACTATTTTAGGCACTGAAATTAACCAAATACTACCGGTATAAAATACCGCTAATAAACAATTAGAAATAAAATAACGGTAGAGCTAAGATCACGGTAACGTTACTTTAATTTTTTTCTTTTTTTAATACTTTTTTCCACAAATTAAATAACTAGTACAAATGGCGGATTTAACGCTAAGAGCATTATACCGGTACAAAATATCTCTAGTAAACAAGTTCAAAGGAAATATGCTAAAGCTAAAATTGTGATAACGTTATTTAATACGAGTATTTTTTAACCGGTTTTGGTCCTGTCGATATCGGCGAGCGGCCTAGCGACCGAATTGGGAGTCAGCACATGTTTTAATTGATATAATCGCTTATTCGTGAGCAGCCGTGGGCATTATTTAGCGGCTAGGGTTGGCAACAAAAGTTTATAATTCCCGGAGTGGGCTAAGATTTCAGTACTTTCTGGGATTTTATAATTTGTACCCGATTTATCTACCAGGATTGTACATAATGAAAATAATTTTATTGTAAATTTATTTTTGTCGAATCCTTCCTTACTTAAATCCAAATTTATTTTTGTGAATAGACTAGTACGCACTTTACTTATTCTTGCCTGCTTATTAAAACGATTTAAATAGATGGTTTGGTTTAATATAATTTTCAGTATAATTTAGTATTTGGCATCAATACTAGAGTTTACTTTTACTGATAGAATATTTTTTTCTAGGTGCTACAAAAAAAAAAACCGCCAAAGATACGATGCTAGTAGAAGAATCAGATCCCGTGAAAATCTCGCGGACGTACAGGATACCGAGTACGTACATCCCTAGGCTGTGCCAGTTAGCAACAGCAATGTAAATTTAATCCTACACATGCACACACAGACACACACACACACACAGTGGCCCTTCCAAATTATTTGCAAAAGGAAGTGGCCATCTTTGACATACATAAAGCCTAATAATGGGGCCGCGAACATACCCGCGAGGTCATTGAAGACTTCTGACGAGGGGTGTCACTTCAGATGGGGAATTAGGGATATTTAGAGATATGAATATAGAATCCTTTGTTAGACCTCGGCTCTTTATTAAATTTTGAGTAGGTACGTCTATATTAATTGTTAGTGGACATTATAATAGACCGAGGCGAACCGGGCCGTCAAAAGGAATTCGGTCATATTAAAAAATCCGGAGCTAACTAAATGAAACCAATGCCGTTCAGCCGTTTTGACGTGTTTGAATAACTAATAACGAACATTCAAAATTTCGTATTTGATATTTCGTGTTTTTTTTATTGTTTCGTTTTTTTTTTTTTATTTGATTTAATGATCATAAAATGATAGAGTATGACATATACTTTAGTCCTTGACGACATTTGCCCTTGGCTGCGTGCGAGTATTTGACAATGGGCACAAGTACCTGTATCAGAATCATTTTTATGTTTCCGTTTAGAATCGTGATACTTTTATTAGTGTGCACAAGGACTCATTATCTGTGAGACGCAAAAAAAAACTTAGTACCTACGTACTAGTCCGTTGTTAGACGGAATCGTAGAAACACAAGTGTGAAAATCAAAATCGATACCCTGTCAGTTTCCCGCCAACTCTCTAGCATTGGTTTTTTTTTGTTTTGGCTTCGCACGGTTATTGCATTTAGCCAGTGTCATGTATTAATACATTTTTATTATTATAAAATTAGTCAAAACAACGAGCCCCTCTAATTTTATTTCTGGTTTTATTTTTAATTTCAATTGATATATTCAGCCAGTTCTTTTTTAGTATATTGAGATAAGTTAAAACTAAATGCAACCTGGTTTTTTGCACAGGTTTTAGTTAATTGAATATTAACAAATAAAAAGGTGTAAAGTAGCCTTCAAAAAAGAATAAACAGCATGGTTTTTTTTTAAACTACCGGTTTCTTGATATTATCGAAGTTTTATTCATTTATTTCGATATACAGTGCCTGAACAGATATATCCAAAGCGACATCGTGCTTACATGTAACTAAGATATTTCTTAATTACATTTAAGTAATTTTTTTTTAGACTGATTGACGAGACGAGCATGTCGTTCACCTGATGGTAAGCGCTTCGCCTGCAGTGCCACCCAGAACTTTGCATTGCATTATCCTGCGCTGCACTGCACTGCGCTCGTCATCCCGAGCCATCGGCTCTAAAGTCTCATATGCTTAGTAATTAAGGTAAACATTCGTAAATGTCACTAAAAACATGTCAAATGTCAATAGCAGATTAGATTCAGCAATTAAAGTTAATTGCAAACGTGGAAAACAATTGAATTGGTGCATAGTTCATACGTAAATTAAATCTATACATAACAAAACAGTTTTTATTTAAATAGAACCTAACATCCAAAACAGGCTTCGAAATAAGATAAGATTTCAATGAAAAAAATGCTATAAAATTTATCAAACAAATACGGATTATGCCTATGGGTAAAATGTAAAATCATTTTAACATTTAAACATGAGAAAATAAGGTTTGAAATAGTGTAGGTATCTATATGTTGGCGGACTTTATGAATGAGCGTCTGGGCAGGAATGACGGGCGGATATGACGTCACGCGGCGGCGCCGAGCGTAGCGCAGACTACGCCGCAGCACGTTGAGTAAGGCTAAATAAGGTTGCCATCTGTCAAGAAAGTCACTTTATGAGTATTATGACAGTGAGCAATTATTCGCAATTTGTATTTTAAATTGGTTGTTATCTCATCAGTACGACTAGATTAGTAAGGAACAACAGTCTAGTCAACAGTTTCATTTGATAAACTTTTTCCTTTGCATACAAGTTCTTTGTCTAGCCCAAAGTATGCTCTAAATGTGCTAGTCCGATTTTCTGTCCTATGTTTTGCCTATAAGTCGTTTTGTCGCCGTCTCATCGGATGGTAAGTGATGACGCGGTCGACGGTAGAGCAGGCTCGCCTAAAAGATAGTATTCACTCTCGACTTGAAAACTTCCAGATTATAGCTATCGGGAAACAAAGACGCTGGCATCGTATGTTCCATTCCTTTGCTGTTGCGGACTGGAGAATGCCGCATTTCTGTACGTCTGGTTAAATGGTGGAAAGGATATGGAGAGATTAAGGTATGCAATTCCGTCTTGCACTCTCCGCTACGTATCCTGTAGAAGACTGAAAGACTGACGATGGTCTTCAATTGTTACATTGACTTTCAACATTTTATGGATAGTTACCCCCACCGCTTAGGTCTATTCGCACCTTTATCATTGTACTTGTACTTAGCGCCTGGAGAAGAACGGCTTTGCCAGATATCCAAGCAGTAGGGAGCAAACGTTGTATTCCCAGTGGGAATGCAGTGGGATCCAGGGCACTGGGAAGTTCCCAACTGTTGTCCACCAATCCGGACCGGGCGCTCGTGGTGGAATATGGCCTAATCCTCCTCAAGTGAGGGGAGACTCGCAGTGGGCCGATCCGGGTTGATGATGGGAACTTCTCCAGGTCAAGAAGTTTTAGATTTTCAGCTGTTCCCAGATATTTGTAAGCAAAAATGTAAAATGCTCAACCCTATTGAGGCGGTAATACGTGTCACTATCAATTTTTCATCAATAAAGCCTCATTTACGATTCGCATTGTTGTAAACACACTTTTATGGCGAAAATCTCACACGAGTTGAATCAATTTAGTAATAATTTATTGCATTGAATGGAGACTGATTCATGCACCCACACATGCACATTCATTGTTAAAGTTGACAATACGATATGGTTATATATTTGCGACGCGTTTTATGTTGTCGATCGGCGATATTTTTCCTGGAGGTCAGAGGACCCGAGGCTCAGGCGCCTGTGTTGCAGGATAATTACTGGAGCGATTGCGCAGTTGGTCGTGTGTTCGAGCGCCTGAAGCCGCAGGCGGTGCGTGGGTAATCGAGAAACCAAAAAACTCCATTTAGAATGAGCTTTCGGCGAAGGAAAACCTTAAGAACATGACACGGTGTGGCGGCGAATAACAGCGACGCGCGCTTCGCGGTGCTTTGAGCCTGTTTATTTCGCTATACCAATTACAGTCGTATGATAAAGCGAATTAAGTTGAATTTTAACTAATTCCGCCTGGTTTGCTACCACCCTCAATCAGATTTGTCTCCAAGTCGGTCAGTAGTCCTTGAGGCCCCATTAGGCTCACAGCGTTTGCTACCTTCGACCAAATCGTCGTTTCCATCTGGTGAAATCGTGATCAAATGCTAGTTCAGTCAGAGGAACGATGTCCTTACCATCAGGAAAATGACCTGCTCGTCTCGCCGCTTAGTCGTACGGCCCAGTAGGATTCTGGAGTCACCTCGTCAACGCGCGTACTCGGTAGATGACGCAAGCTTTACAATAAGGAAGTGTGTTCAATTGTCCATGCGCGCGGGGGTATTCTGCAACGCTCACATTATCCCACTTAGAGCCTCCCGTCCCGCAGATTACATACTGGAATATCGTTTTTTATTATAATTTTAATTTTAAGATAGCTGAAATTTAATGTCGAGTTTCAGTCAATGTCATGTTTGAATAAAGAGGTGTAACTGGTGGAAACTTTTCTGAGACTTTCTGACCGGCATAAGTCCGAAGCGTCGCAATAGCAGCAAATATTTGGTATTTATTTCAAGAGATAAGATTGGGCACGCCACGCCTGCTCATCCGTCCCATACATTGTAAAACTTAGTATTCGGATTGACGTTTTAAAATAACTTAGCCATTAAATCGTGAATCGATCAAAAGTCTGCACACTTTGTTAGTCTCTTAGTAGTCAGAATCAACTTTAGTACTTAATCACGGTGTATTTTTTAATTGTACCGACTTATGAAGGTGTGACTGATGAAGACTGATGTTATGCGGTGTTAAATGCCACGTTTGGCTATAACAATTGCAATGCTAGTATAACTACTGGCATTTGACATTTTAACAGGAATACTATCTCATTGTTTTCTTGGCGAGCATTGGGAAACTATTGTCCCAATATTCGTGGGATACACGTTACCTCGACCGAGCACGTTCCCGTCGCAGAATCCCCCACAGTTCTCGGAATGTAGAGTGTATTGACTGATTTATAGTAATGTAATACACCGCGCTACATCCAGTACGGTTACGGGTACTAGCGGGTACTAGCAAGCACTTGCGAGCACTTGCTAATGTTTCAATTACTCTTATCGATCAAAACATACAACATATCTGATAAATTTTAATCATTTATTTGTTTATTTTATCGTACCAATACACAAACATAATAATGTCACCCGATAACATCGCAGTTTGTGATTTTGAATCAGCACAGAAAACCCGACTGCGACGAAAATCGCAAAAAGAAAGCAAAATAATAAATAGTGCCCGATTTTACTGAACTTCTTAAATTTACATTTTTCATATAAAATACCAATTTAGCATGAGGCATAGCATTAAGAAAGTTTTCTAATTTGGAAAAAACGCCGGGAAAATGATAAAAATGCAAAAGTTTCATATACGGTATCCACAAAAAGTCCCGCCAGGAATTTTACATCAACTGTGCAAATACGTCTGCTACGTAAACGTAGACATATTTAACGTAATGACACAGAATACCTATAGTATTACATACAGAATGGACACTCCATCTCCCGCGATACACTTTCCCGCACCTCTACCTTCAATCTGGAGGGTAATTGGGAGGTAAGTGAATATTCCGCGCCCAATTAACATACGGGTTAATATGAACCTATATACCAGCGGGTTGTCTTTTTTTTTATTCGCGTATTATCTTAAATGTTATTTATATGTGTGAAATGTCAATTCAGTTATTTGTATGAAGTGTCCGGGTGCGTAATGACGTAAATCAGACAATGTTTGATCAATATAAGAGAGGCCTCCACACACAAAGTTACTACCTAAATTCTAACACGTATTTAATGAATTTCACTTCGCATCAATTCGCACGATTTGTTATCATAACAAATGAGGTGAGTGGAGTGAACCGTGATATAATCGGCCGTGAACAAGACTCGAGCTTGTGACAAGTGTTCCGTATGATTTACAAGTTTTCTTAGCAAGCTATGAACCACTACATCATTGCAGAAAATAAAGTAGCGGAACGCGTCTGATCGGGCTAGTTTTAGAAACTATTTATCATCAACGTCAACCTATATTCCTCCACGACACGACATAGGCCTCTTCTAGTGAACGCCGCTGAGCCCGATCTTTGGCTTTTCTTATTCAGTACTGCCAACCGTTTTCCGCAAGTCGGCACTCCACCTGCCGGCGGGCGTCCTACACTACGTTTGCTCAAACGCGGTCTCCACTCCAGAACTTGTCTACCCCATCGGTTGTCGGTTCTAATCGGTTTGTTACAGAAAATTTCAGAAAGTATTAGTTTAAGTAATAAGTATTTAACCATTGCATAGGTCGACTGTCGATGATGGTTTTTTTAATATCCCGCAAAGGAGGAGCAGGAGACCCGTGCTCAGCAGTGGGACGATATAGGTTGATGATGATAATAATGATGATGATGAGGAGATCGTGTCACCATCTCAGTGTACTCTCCGGTAGTGTAGTCAAATTGCAGTGAACGTCACGATTCAGTAAAGTGGTGTATGCTTTACTGAAACTTTATGGGCAGTTTTGGAGAGAACGAAACTATACGTTTTTTAGTGTTTGTCTCATTTGCCCTCATTCGTTCAAGTTAATGAACACTTAATGATTAATATTCCACCAATATTACATCCACATCAACGCGTGATACAAATTTTATTTTATTTTTAGAAATAATAAAAATCAACGTCACATTTTCTGAGTTCTGCGAAAACCCCGACAATGTTCTCTGCCTCTGCCTACGCTTCCTTTATTATATTAATTTAAACGTAGTTTTAATGTTACACTAAAAATATTTACTTTTGCCCTTTATATAACATCTGCAGCAAAAAGTTTTGTTCGTTAGTTACCGTCAGTTTATACCGACAAGGTACCAAGATATCCGTTTTCCAAATTGACCAGTTGATCTCCAAATCTGTCTAGATAGTCTACTAATGTAAATAAAACTTACGGAAAGGAATTTCGGTAAACACGTGTAAATTTTGTCGTAAAAATTCAGGGTCTTTTAAGTACACAGACACAAGTTTAATATTTACATTACTTTATGTTATGACCGAATGCTAATAACACATGATATTGGCGTATTACGCGCAATTTATCAACATTTCCATTTAAGTTTACTCAAGACTGCGCTGCGATTGCACTCCGCAGTTTTACCCACGTTGACAGGAACAGTTGATTCTTACGGGATCAAAAGTACACCAACTCCCTGACACCCTCTACTGGTTCCTGGAACTCCATACCAATAGGCTGTGTAGGATCCATGCGTTGTCCAACATTCATCATAGGAAACTGGCTGTCCGTAGCCCACTCTTCGCTCCCTCGGGAATCGCGACGTGACGGGTAGCGAACCACGTCGCTGGGATCGTAGCTTGTGGAAAGGTGTAGTCTCTGCCTATCCCAACGGGAGAAAAGCGTGACTTTATGTATAAAAGTATTCTATATTCTAATCCAAGACCCAAAGTATCTATATGCCAAACATTATTAAAATCCGTTTAGCGGATTCGGAACGTATTCGGCACAATCTTTGAGACGGACAGATAGACCAAAATACTATTGCAACTTAACACATCGAAGACGGGACGCGAGAGGCAAAGCTAAATGAAAGAATCTCGTTGAGGACTCAAAGGGTTTCAGATAGTAAGTACATCAGTCAGAACTTTATGAGGAGTTTTTGGAGCCCTTGCCTTTGGATACCTTCATTCGCCATCTGACTGTCTTCACTGCCGACGCGTATCCAAGACAGTTAGCCGACTCGGCAGTTCACCATTATCCATTGATCAAAATGGAGCTGAGCAATGGAATAAGCAGAATTCCGTGGGTTGCGAGAGACGGATGCGCGCCAATAAGCGCCTGCTTATAAAGGGGCGTACAAACCTACACCGCCTTGCAGGCCCGGTGGCATATAGGCCTATGGCTATGTCCCCGAGTCTGTACCGCTGTAGACTCTTGAACAATGCAGTATAAAAAAGTCGGAATTGTAAAGTAATTTAATTATATCCAAAAATACGTTGGTTACCTGAATCAAAAATCTCGCGCGACGCTGCAGTTGCGGTTTAGCTTACACTCATTATACCAAAGTTTATTTTCCTCCGACTCTCAAATGAATTGTGCAATAAGTATATTCTAGATAAATAACGTTAAAATACCGTATTTGACGACTAACACGAATACAAATGTACATAATATTACATAGACAGCTCGAACTAGTATGATTTTAAAAACCGGTTCCGCATATTCGCACATAGCGTACCATAAATACACGTTCAAGTTTTTCCTGCTAACAAAAAAATTGGGAAATTGCGCATTTTTTTATTCATACCACGTATGGAGCTAGCGTTGTCGCCTCACAGCGTTCCTAGCTCTATGGTCCCGCCCAGACGGGGTCGCAGATTAGGTAGCAGTTTGCTAGGTCGCCCTACGATAATACCGCCAGTAAGGACACTCAGTCGAAATCGTAGACCAGGGGATTTTTTTTTATTTTGTCTGATTGACGAGACTAGCAAGTCGTTCACCTGATGGTAAGCGCTACGCCTGCCCATAACAGTTACAGTGCCACCCAGAACTTTGCATTGCATATTCTTGCGCGACACTGCACTGCGCTCGTCACCCTGAGACATCATTTATGCAAATTTTAGTCACTTAAATGTATTATATAAAAAAACTGGCAAAGTGCGTGTCGAGCCACGCACCTAGTTGTACGATTCCGTAAATTTTACTCTTAATAATATTATAAATGCGAAATTTTGTATATTTATTGCTCAATCAGGCAAAACCGGCTAAGCTGATTTGGATGTCTGACACACAGATAGTTTATTACCTGGATTGACACATAGGACACTTTTATCTCGTAAAAATATTATATTCTTGTATACTCAGCGCGGGTAAAACCGCGAGGCGCAGCTAGTAGTAGCACATAATTATTTGGAAAACTTAGTAATTTATCTTGACTTATAAGCTTATCAATCATCTAGCCACCGTCCACTATATAATATCTCGTTATTCCTCTCCATGCATGTTGTCTGGAAGATATCGCTCTGAGCAATAAGACCGCCCATTATGACACTAATTGTTAAGTTTATCTATCTATCTACCTTTAAAAAAATTCTGACACTAACAATTTTTTCAAACAAGCTGAACGTATAGTCATCAGAAAAACAAGGATATTCAAATACTTTTAAAAAGTAAGCAACGCATCAGAACCATAATTCCAGTGTTTAAAATGTCCAGGCAAAAGAAAACAGGTTTTTATTACATCAGGTGCCGTACGGTGGTTTGCTATTTATGCCGTAAAACGTGCCTTAAAAAGCACATTACTTACATCTATAAACTTATAACAGAGGAGGACACTACTGTGCTAAATACGAAAGTGAAGGAAGCAAAGACAGACGACGGTTTATGTGTCATAAATGAGACTTTCCCTTTTAAGGGAAAATGCAGTACCATTGTACTGAAAAAGCGAAAATTATCATACAGCCATTATAGTGCGTGACGGCATAATACATTTTATTGAAATAATGATAAGACTGATCGGCATAACTTTATGTGAATGTGTGTGTGATGCTTACACATACAATTGGGCCGCCAATACGGCCAAATATTGGGTGCTTCACTTTCGCATCGAGCTTTGTGGCTTCAAGCGTCCTCTTTTTTAGTTTCATGTCACATCTTGCAACATTTTACGACTATATTCATATTTGATTCCGCGAACAACACCGGCAGAGGGCGCCCTTGAAAGGACTAAAATATTACAGGCACTGTGTTATTGCGAATGTCACGTTTCGTGTCTTCGCTGTCTTCCTTCCCCTCTTGAACCCCCACTTGTCCCGCAGGAGTCGGAAATAAGAGTAAATCTCGGTTGAAAAGACACCAAGGATATGAATATATGATATTGAGCTTTCGGCATAAGTTGAATTCTTACACACAATTTCGTACACTGGTAAAAACTTAACTATTCCTTCTAATGTCGATGCGTTGTCAAGGCCTATTGAAAGTAAAAATAGCTTTCATAAAATACTCTTTTGATTATGGTTAAAGCCTGTGGTCAAACTGAAAAATGAAAAGAGATAGAATAGAATAGAATAGAAAAACTCTTTATTGTACACCAGAAACAAAAATAAACACAGTACAGAAGAATTACAATAGGTAAACAAGGGTAGTACAATAGATGTCAATACAAAACCGTTTTAAACCTTTGTCTACTCTATGATAACCTCTTACTCGCGAACCCTTTGTCGTGTTTCAACTTCTTCTTTAATTAAACCTTCGTGTCAACGGTTGAGCGTAACAGAAAAATGGGACGATTGCTATAAAATTTCTCCCAAAAGTTTCACTTAAAATAAGGCTATACCTACAAAAGAAAACATATTGGTTAAGTACCCATGATGTACAGTGCCAGTAGTTAAGTCAAAATACATATAAATATGGACATAAATATGCACATAAGGAATTCAGTAAGATCGATATTTGACCTCTACAGCAAAAAATACTGTAGTGAAATTTCGTATTATAAATTTATACAGATTAATAGTGGCTAAGCACAGATTTTTATAAAAAATGCGTGGCTCCTAGGGAATCCAGGTAAATTAAGTGTAGGCGCAGGATATAACTAGTAAAGAAGCTAAAACAGAATCCCACAGGGTCCACATGGCAACATATAATTTTCGTAATAACGTGCCAAAGTCTGGGACGGCGGCGGCGCATTGACGAGCTAGCCGTCATATTTTGACGTCGACACAGAGGCCCTACATGAACTGTATGATAATTCGCTAACATAATACGAATATTTAGAATATATACGTCTGGTTCGCCGAATGTATAGAAATCACATGATAAATAAATTCGGGGTTATCGGGGCCGAGTTTACGATTAAGTGGGGTGACCAGGGACAGCTGTAGAGGCGGGACTTTCCTAAATTCGCTGTTTGTTTTTCTCTTCGCAATTTTTAATTGATATGGTAGCGGCAAGGTCTGCACCAATCCCACTTAAAATACACCCCGAATTGTGCATTACCCACGCGTTTATTTTTAAAACGCACTACTTTTTGTGTAAAAAGTCTAATCGCCCGCAGAGCCTACGGGAAATAGCCGCAAGACATGCGAAGAAATTAATAGAGAAAGTCAAAAAGTTTTTTTTTTTGTAAATATCTGGGTGTTTTTGGTTTTTCTCGTATCTCACTAGATACCAAGAAAACATGTTAATGAAATTCTATTCTATTATGTTCATGACTTTGTAATCGTTATTGGTAACCACCATTTCAGTGGTAAACTTGGAAATGAAAACCACAATTGGTTTTAAAATTATAAACTCAATTGACAAAAGAGTGTAGGAGTTAATTTATTTATGGTATAATTAATAACCACAAATTAATCATGGGCATAGTTACCGCCGCTCTGACCACAGCATTTATGATTGCTGACAATCTCATAACAACATATAAATCCATGCTTCCCTCCCACTTGACCCTAAAAACAAGAAAAAAAAACGTAATAAACACATATACCTTAAACGTGATAATTAATAGGAGAGCCCACTCTCGACCCACATCCGCCATGTTGTCCGCGATTTTCTGCCATTTTTATGGGGCCCCTACCGTCGTCGTAGTAGAGCCAAGGTCATCCAACACGGTCCACCAAATCCTTGGCTGCGGTCATAGCCCCGCGGAAGTCGGAACGCCCAGCGTAACATGAAACCCCGACATCAATACACTTCCTACTCGCCACTACGTGATTAGATTAGGGAGGGGGGCCAGCTTACCTGGTTCACTGGTTTTATGTCATCATGTCATACGACCTTCAATTTAGGTGTATATGTAAACTGCGCGCGCAAGTCCTGTTACTAGGGAGTTTTTTTGGTCTAACTGCTGTAGGGTGGGAATTGAGTGGCCTCTATTTATTAGTCTTTGACGCTTTGACATTATAATTAGGGGGGCGTTCAGAAACTAAACAAAATCAAAGGGATACCGTGTTTGCTTACTTCTTGGATAGATTGCACTGTTTGAAACACCCAGCGACATTACTGAGCATAGGACAGTTGCAGGATAACGAACGCAGTGCAGCGCCGCGCCAAACTTAATTATGCAAAGTTCTGATTGCAGCGCATCTGTGACAGGATCTTACCATAGACGCTTATTCGTCTCGTTGCTCGGTAATATTCTTAAAACAGGCTTAATTTTCAGAATGGCTTGCCTTGCCATGCAATTAACATAACATTATACTCATGTTGTTTGCCAGAAATCAGACATGAGTACTATTTTTTTATTCTGTGCTAGCACATACTGTTTAACATAACACAAACTCACACTTAGTACTTATATATATTGTACTCACATAATAACTAATAGTTTGCCCCGAACTTTATATCTTAACTTCTAAGCCGATTATGTTCATATTCGAAAAATAATACAAAAAAAAAAAAATTGTTACCATCTCTTAAAGTTAACATACCTAGATAAGACCAATATAAGAAAAGATAAGATAATTACAAGAGATGTAACTGAAAAATTACATTTTCAGGACATGTCTACTACTATACAAAATTTCATAAAGATCGGAAAATGCCGATTTTTCCAAGTTGACTCTTATTTTACCCTCTAAAATTGTCTTAAAAACCTTTTCAAAAAACAAAACAATATCACAGCTCCGAATCCCATAAACGACAACATAACTAAACTGAACCTCTCAATATGAAACGCAAAAGCATATAATAAAAAAATTAAATCAAATAGATCTAAGGAAACTAATGAAGAAGATACTTTAAACGTAAATGATTAAGCAATAGGAAG
Source organism: Campaea margaritaria (assembly GCA_912999815.1). Lineage (NCBI taxonomy): Eukaryota > Metazoa > Arthropoda > Insecta > Lepidoptera > Geometridae > Campaea > Campaea margaritaria. The sequence goes on from OU538801.1 coordinate 9,902,185, forward strand.
TGAAGTTAAAGGTTGCGAGATATGGAAAATTAAACATAGGAAACTACTATCTGAAGTAATAAAATGAATTTTAGAGATAAAAGTGCGTTATCTCGTTGGCACTCTTCGAAATACGTCGAAAGTAACCCACGCAATTCATTTATGGTTTCATAATGTAATTAAGAATCTTCTTTTGCATATGGGAAACCAAACAGAAACGTGGACAGTGGACACTCACGGACAATGCGGTCTTATCTAAAAGTTACCTATTCACTCTTGACTTGAAGACTCCCAGGTTTTAACTATTGGCTAGGAGTTCCTTATATCTCTACTCTATCTATATATATTTCAGTATAATCTGTGGTATAATTAATAATGATCATATAGGGATATGATTATATTACGGAAATAACGATTTTAATACAACATAAACCCCATATAAACGATTGTGTATCGAACAAAGGAATTAACCGTGAAATATATGCAATTTGACCTGAATTGGTATTCGAAGCTAACTTAGATTTTAATAATGCAATTACTTTGATTAGCCACGGTAGACTGACTAGAGGCGTCTCTGTCCAACCTCAAGAATGTGAGCAGGACGGATAAACATCACGTGAGAAACAATAAAGCACAGGCTTTGATAAAACGTGCCAAATAAAAATAGCTTTTATTATCGCTGTGCAAGGTTAGAATACCATAAATCACGAGTGCATCGTATCTTGAATGGCCAACCTAATAAGCTAGTAGTTATTGAACTCTGACATTCATAGATAAAACCATGAGAACGGAATTAAAGCTACAAGATATAGATCGTATTCCAAAGCAATAAAACTGAAAATTGAGAATTGGAGACGGCTGTTTAATTACGTCGTTATTATTGACAACACAAAACAAATAGCGACTCGTTTCATTCATAAAAACGGTTCGAAACGATTTGTTTTCATCACTTTCGTTGTTATTGAATGAAGAGTGATTTATTCATAGACGTCAATTCACATACATACCTACGCAACACGAATGAAAACCATAAATAAAGAATACGGATGGCACGACCATCTATCGAATTATACATTTTAAAATGACAAACAACCATAGGAGTTATTCTATTACGGTATTATGTAACTTGGTGATAACTTGAACTTTGAATCCAAAAGAAATGTGTTTCGTAATTGTTGTGCACATCTCAATAACTTTATTTAAAAAACCTACATCTACTAAACCGATTGCAATGCTGTTTTCACTGTTTGATAGCTTAGTTTGGTATTACATCCTTATCCAAAAAGTAGAAGTTAGAAAGCAAGCTATTTATAAAAGTCTGTTTATAGGCAGTGCCTCAAACTCAGACTGCCTTCTTATATCGATACCATTGTGAACGGAGTCACGAATAACAGCTAGTTAATAAATAAAATATGGACTCACCTCATAACTTTCCGTCGATTGTTAGGATGAAGCCGTGCTGCCATAACTGGATCAACTGCTTTCAACTCCGCATGTATCTCTTCGTTTGTATACTTACTCTCATTATCAACAAAGATCTTTAACTTTTCTTTTAAATCTTCTTTATCCTTTGTCTTCTCTATTGCACATTCTGTTTCTGCATTACTATTTGTGGTACTTGGTTCAGTGTTTGATTCTTCTGTGTTCGTGTCAAGTGCTTTTCTTTTTTTATCTTCTTCCCTGTCACAGTCATCTAAATCTCTGTTTCTTCTACTCTTATCCCACAACAGAGCTTGATCGTCATCCATATCTTCAACTAGTATTCTATACACTATAGATTCAATGTAATAATTAGTCCCTCCAACTATTATCGGCATCTTTCCTTGCTCTACGAGGTTATCAATCTGTTATTATAGTGAAGTCAATTAACTGAAGAAAAATGTGATTAGTTGAGTTAAATGATCAGAAAATGATGTTATAGTTCGTTGTAATTATATTAAATTATGTTATTTTCTAAGATGTACCTAATGTAATTAATGTTAGGTTTATTGAAGGTGTCTATTGAATCTAACTAATTACGATTGATACTCGGGTCTTAGGTCAGGTTATAGAGCATGTTATAACAGATATCTTACTCTACATATGTTAATATGTAGTGCATACCACCTGACACACTAATATTTTAAATGCGAAAGTTTGTATGTGTGTTCGTACTGAACGGCTTTTGATGAAGTTTGGTATAGATAAATAGATAGGTAAACTCTATATTGAAACACCACAAAACAAAAAAAAACTAGAACAAACTAGGTTAACAATTAGTGTCACAACGGGCGGCGGTTGGGAGTATATAGACACATAATGTCCTGGAGTAGGATATTTTTTATCCCGGAAAAATCAAGGGTTCCTATGGAAGGGGCAATGCTTGTGGCCCTACACTGTACCGCTGAGGTCAGTTGCCTAGCAACGAAATAACACAAGCGTCAAGTGAAAATATTAATCTCATTATTCCTACGTTCTTTCTCTTCCTGTGGGATAAAAGTTAACGCGGGTGGAACCACGAAGCGTTGCTAGTTTGACATAGTATACTAAATTCAATTTGATTAATGCTCCTAACAATACACCAAGATTGTTTAACAAGTTTTACATCGGCTTTCGCAAACCTTTGTTAAGTTTGACATCCGATTAAGCCTATTGATATCTTTGTCTCACACTAAGCTAATGACAAAGACAGCATCTGTTGTCAAAGTTAACAAACGTTCTAGAAACCCACCGTTAATCCAACCAATCTCACAGTAAAGATCACCACATGACGGTAATTTAAGTAGTTACGTCTATTTTTTGCAACCTCTCCACAGCGCTCCTCTCCGCTAACGGCAGTCTATGATTAAACCTAATCAATTACTAACGGTTGATAAAGAAAACCTTTGTAAATGACCGTAATACTAATTGAAATCAATGTATTGACGTGCGTTCGCGGTAAGCGGATTATGTGGTGAACGAACTTCTAGCAAAAATGGAGTCTTTCAAATTGTCGACAGTCGGGGAAATTGTCTCATGAACCATGTTCTTTTTTTTAACTACAATTTTTTTTTCTTAGCCTATTGTAAAAATGACATCCAGTAGTTTCTTGGTGCTATTTTCTCTGACGGGCGTGTTACCGAAGCACCGGTAGAGTTAATGGAGTTTCCTTTTCCTGTGCGAGATTCAGCCATGACGCAGAACTTAAAAGGAAAATTTCCTTTTTCAAACACAAAACCATAATCATTTACTAATTAGTTTAGTTTAGTCATATTTGATATTTTTTTAAATTTTCTCTATGTATTTGAGACTTACGAGTTTGACTTGTAAAAGTGCATTCTTTCCAGGTGTTTCTATTGTGAGCTTTATTTTGACATCCACTGCAACTTCTTATAGTATAATCTTGATAATGATTGATCCAGTATAAGAATTTCATAATATTATATAAATTGTTGCTAGTCACTTGTTGCAAAAAATAAGATTAAAAAATGATTTCTAAATGACGAAGTTCTGAGATAACAAACGTAAAAAAAAATAACCGACTTGAGATCCTTCTCCTTTTTGAAGTCTGTTAAAAATAACAAAAATGTAATCATGGATTTTTTTCTTCCACAGTACTGGCTCATAAATGGTCACAGCTTGTAATATTTTGGTTTATTTGATTAAAGAAAATCGGTCAAGTGCGATAATTGGATATACACTAAACATGCTCAATGCTGAACCGATTTACCTTTCTTGGCTCTTTTGCGAATCTTCACACCACCTGTGTGTTTACGATTTACTGGCGTTGTGTCGTAACTGAACTCAATCAGCATTGCGGGCGCACACAACTGTTGTGATAAAATTGTCAATAAAGCAGTGCGAGCTCGCACGCCAGGCGTTTTTTCGCTTGCGGTAACATTATAAAAACACAGACGTGTTTGTTTTCAGCAGCGAACGTGTTAAAATAATATTTACGTACTTAGCTCATCATTTAGTGCGGTAATTTTTTTACTGCAGCCGACTTCTCGAAGTCTGAGCAAGTAAGGGCTAGACGTCCCGACTTTTCGTACATGGAAACTCACTCAGTAGCATGAGAGAGTAGGTATTGAAGTAGGTGTTTGTCGATGGTGGCGCCTGGCATCATTCAGCCGTTGTTTGCACGAAGTAGAGACGTCACCAGCCGGGTAAAGACACTTACTCGAGCGAGATGCAAAACTTAGTTACTCTATTTCAGTTTGCATTCACCAATGTAGAACTGAAGCAGTTTTATGCAGATATTCATTAAGATTACTATGCAGTGTTATTTACACATTTAGTGGGATTTATGCATTGTCCTTCTGAACGCTATTTTGGCTTGTCCCATTCTCACAAACTTTCGCATTTATAATATCAGTAGGATCTGCGCCCCCCGGTTTCAACTGCGATGATCACCGTCCCATGGGAACCGTTAATTTATACGGGATCAAAAGTATTATATGTGTTGATCTAGGTAATAAGCTAAATATGTGCTAAACATCAAAATCCGGTCATTAGATTTTGCGTGAAAGGGTAACAAGCAGCCATCCACCCATCCTCATTAAAATTCATCGTTATCAACCCATAACGTCCCACTACTGGGCACGGGTCTCCCCTCACTTCCGTGAGGAGGGTTAGGCCATAATCCACCACGGCGGCCCAGTCCGGATTGGTGGATAACATACCTACCTCCGAAATAATTCTCGGGTCGGTATGTGTATGTATGTATTAACATTCACATTTATGATATTAGTAGGATTAGTAGAAAGTCGCGCAGGATAGGATCAGCGGTGGTAGCCTAGTGGGAGAACGTCTGCCTTCCAAGGAGAAGGTCGCGAGTTCAAATCCCAGACCGGGCACGTACCAATGTGTTTATGTAAAGCATATATATAATATATACGTAATCATCACTCGCTTTTCGGGGAAGGATAACATCGTCCATATACCTACCCGAGAATTATTTCAGGGTCGCCGTGGTGGATTATGGCCTAACCCTCCTTACGAAAGCGAGGGGAGACCCGCGCTCAGCAGTGGGACGTTATGGGTTGACGATGAATAAGATAATAAGATATGATTAGTGAAATCCGTAACAATCACTGTCTTAAACAATTTCGAAACCATTTTCCAAACTACTTTATTATTTGAACAAAGTGTTACAATGTATATTTTCATGATAGAATTAACGGCCCATTGTATATAATATAATGTAACCTGTATAACTATGTATGTGTAGTTATGATTAAGGTTATGGAGACAAATGTTTTATCAGCTGCGTCTGAGTGGAAAAGTATGGAGCGGATGAACTGACAAATTGTCAAAATTACAGCTTTTCTATTGTTCAATGCGAATTTTAAAATGTGTTTTGCGTTCTAAAATGTGTGTAAATATTGTATAGGCTCGGCAGAAATGTGTGTGAATATATTTATAGACATTATCTAACGTGTTTAGAGATGTGAAATCTGGTCACCTCAAATGAAGCCGTTGACACTTTTTGTTTCATCATCATCATCATCATCAACCCATAACGTCCCACTGCTGGACACGGGTCTCCCCTCACTTTCGTGAGGAGGATTAGGCCATAATCCACCACGGGGGACAGATCCGGATTGGTGGATAACATACCTACCTCCGAAATAATTCTCGGGTAGGTATGTGGGTTTCCTCACGATGTTTTCCTTCACCGAAAAGCGAGTGATAATTACGTACATATGTTTTACAAGTAACACATTGGTACGTGCCTGCACTGGGATCTGAACTCACGACCTTGTGCTTGGAAGGTGGACGTTCTCCCACTAGGCTACCACCGCTTCATACAGACAGCTAACTTTATCAATTTCCACTAGTGTTAATATAGGTTAGATAAAAAAAAAAAAAAAAAAAAAAAAAAAACGTTAGATTGATATGTAATACGAAAAGCCCTTGCTTGTGGTGCAAAACGCCCCATTACCCAAAATAAATCCTTCCTATTTTACAGATCACTCCTAATTCGAGGATGAAAAGGATACAATCTTCAGCGCCCGGTTCCGGAAGTCGACGACGGTGAACATTTGGTGGGGCTCCAGGATGTCCAGGAGGTGATGGGTGGCCTTCTCACGCTCTGCCATTGTAGCCTTCGCAGTCACCACGTCCAGACCTTTGTAAATCTGAAACAATTGACAAACTTTTTTTATTTTTCATAGAGACCTTTGTAAATCTGAAACAAATGACAAACTTTTTTTATTTTTCATAGAGACCTTTGTAAATCTGAAATCCTACTAATATTATAAATGCGAAAATTTGTTAGAATGGATGAATGTTTGTTCCTCTTTCACGCAAGAACTACTGAACGGATTCGAATGAAATATGTAACACAGATAGTTTATAACCAGGATTGAGTAAAAGGCTACATTTTATCGCGATAATATGTTCCCGTGGGACAAAACGGGAACTACGCGGGTGACACCGCGGGGCGCACCTAGTAACTGATATAATTATGATGACAACAAAACAGCAACAAGACAAAAATAATAACGGCCGAATTCTGTAACGTTTTTTAACTTAAACCGCAGATTAATTGTATCGTCGTCTCTATCTGACACAAAGCAAATGACAAGGACAGCAATATACTCAATCTGTTGTCAAAACTGACAAACGTTCCAGAAACCGGCCGATCGTGACCTAACATTTATGTAATTTTACGTTGATTAAATATTCATAGGTTACTGTAAATAGATCAATAAAAAGACAAGGTCGCTTTAAAAGATTGATTTGGGTCGATATTTACGAAAATCATTAATCAACATGTCTAATTAAGTTTCATAGGACAACCTTACTTAAAATTGGACTAATAAATCACTCGTTTGGTGGATAATTTTGCTTTCAAATAGATCATAACAACGTGTCACTATTCACATTATATAGTTCCAGCCTGACATCTAACTAACATTTCGTGCATCTATGCCCTGGGGCATAGGGAATCAAGAACTACGAGAACCACGGTCCCGCAAACACCTACACCCAGAGCAAATCATAAATCTATGAAATAAACTAGCTGTACCCTGGCACGCTTCGCTGTGGCACATTCGCTGATGTCACTGATGAAAAAAATAGATAAAAACAATCCTTGATGCGGATTATATATCATGCTAAAATTTCAGCTCGATCGGTGCAGAACTTTTTGAGTTTTTGAGGCGTACACAAACCAACATAACATTTTTATATATATAGATAGATAGTTACTTTGCAAAACGCCATTCAAGGTTAAACCATTGCAACACCTACTACCATTGCAATCCAAAAACCATTGACTTTTCAATGTGCTGCTTTTCATATACTTCCATCATCATCATCATCATCAGCATCATCCGGATCCATTGTGAGTGTCGAAGGGACTGTTATTAAGGGGTGGTTTAAATGAAAGTCTAGGCAACATTTGACAAGATATTGGAGGGTGCGAGTTCCGTGGCCCAGAATAACTAATAGTTTTTACTATATTTAAAGCAAGATGCACGTACGTTCGGTTCTGTCCACGTAATTGAGACTACCGACATAACAAAAAAAAACCTTTTTTTCACGCGCACCTTCCAATTTCAATTTATCGATGAAAACTGACACAGATAAAAAATAAAAAAATGTTTGAAAGGAATACTACTAGACCTAAACGCAAAATACTTAAGTACAAAAATAAAATATAGATTTAGGAAGTGCGTCGCCTACAGGCACTATTAACACGTTCACTGCTGAAAACACAACTGTTGTGTTTTTTATAACTTGCCGCGAGTTCGGGAAAACACAACTGTTGTGTTAGCGGTACGGGAAAACAACGGTGAGTGCAGGTCCGTAACCGTTGCATAAGAAAATCGGCGCGGCAGTCAAAGTGTTAAGTAGGACACACATAGCTAACAGATTAGCGTATGTATAAATAAGTAAAGGTAGGTAAACATCTAGCACACACACCGACGCGATTCCTTAACCTTCATCTGGCGATGCATATTCAATACATGTCACTTGGTATCACGTGCTTTTCAGACTACCGCAGCCCTTTTACATATATTTCATACAGTTTTGCCTTGCATTACCATAATCTTTGTCATTTACTGTTTGAGTTTAATTAACACTCTTACTTACATATGTATCTATGGTTGTCTGGCAGAGATCGCTTTAACACGTTCAGTGCTGAGAACACAGCAGTTGTGTTTTTCACAACTTGCCGCGAGTGCGGCAAAACACAACCGTTGTGTTTGTTGTATGGGAAAACACTATGGAGCGTGCAGAGCCGCACCCATGACTAGACAAGCAAAACGGCTCAGCAGTCAAAGGGTTAAGCGATAAGACCGCCCATTGTACTGAGACCCGTGTTTAGGGGTGGATATGAGGTTTATAATAAAGTGAATCCGTCATTAGATGTAAGACCTAAGAATAAGTTTGTATAAAATTTTAAATTATGATGTGTGGATTTTATTTAATTAGAAAGAGAAAAGTAAGTTATCTTCTAGCACGGTACCAAACGTTTGTCTATAATATGTACGCACACAAGAACAATTAATATTAGCGCGTACGGCACCTGTTATGAAAATTGTCTTTGCATTTGCATGCGTAGTATTTAACCCAGGGGTGCGCTCAAACACAAGCCGCGTTTTCTACATTTCCATGAAGTTATCTTACTGTTCCCTTTCTACTGTGGTAGAGTGTTGCAATTTTGTTGCGTTTGTTTGTTTAATACAAATAATTAAATGTATTAACGTTATCGCGTCTCATATACAAGAAATTGAAAGTCAAAATTTATCTCGGCTGCAACCGGACCAAAACACAAGAGATCAAGCTATTTATCAGGTTCTTGGGTTATCGGTTTCGTTATAAGTAGTAGTTGTTATTATTTGGCCCTTCCGGGCGTGTTCAAAGTCACCTTTGCTTTATAATACACAATCATTTAAAATAAATCTTTTTTTTATATCACAGCACCACCCAGAACCCTGTATTGCATGGTCACCTTGAGACATCGGCTCTAAAATCTCATATGCCCAGTAATTTCGCTGGATACAATGTCCTTCAAACCGGAACACAGTAATGCTTGCACACTACTGCTTGGCGGATGAATATCTGGCAAAGGTGTGGTACTTCCCCAGGCGGTCTCTCGCAGAAGAGGCCTCCCACTATAAATCTGTACCAATAATAAAATAGAAATGTATGACTGTGATTTTATTTATTACAATATAAATGCCAAAATTTAATTGAAAACGGCTATTTATATAATGCATTAATATAAATGACAGTTTTTGGAATGTTCGTATGTATATCTTTCTGAAAGTTTGTCTCAAATAGACTCCGAGCGGCTCAACTGATTTCAATGATATTTGGTACATTGATACTTCAGGTGCTGAACCTATAATTATATAAAAATGAACGGTTCTTAGTGACAAAAATCAACGCTTGTGAAACCGCTGGCCACAGCCAGTTTCTAACATAATAAGTGGGATAGTGATATGCTTTGTTTTCAAACAATTCTATGTACTGTCGTTATCTATTCAGGTTACATAATACTGTGACAATATGCACAGACTTGTCCTACCGCAAGGTGACTGCGAATTGAATATTAATTAAAGCGAAATAGTTAAAATAAATGTGGGTTTCGTTCATAAATAATATGATGAATAATCAATAATACGCATATTAATAAAAACACTAATAGAATAATAATGCTTATTATATCATATTGCAATTTAAGTCTTATTTTACATCACTCTGGATATGATTTGTATACAAATTAATAATAATAGAGGGTAATTTAGTTTGATTGGTTCTTAAAATTAACTTTTTATTTATTTATTTAACATTTTACAGATATTAATTGATTCATATCTACTAGATATAAGCTGGTTGGTGGTTTAAATTAGTTTTCGTATGTACCTGTCTGTATATTATCCACCAATCTGAACCGGGCCCCCGTGGTGGACAAAGGCCTGCCTAATCGTGCTCAGCAGTGGGACGATATGGGTTGATGATGATGATGATTTCTTCTACTATTTATAGTGCTACAACGTGGTAGTAATATATTTACTTTGTAATATTTTATATTTTTTGTTTTTTTTTATAGTTCGTTGTTTTTATTTTTAATTTTGTGTTTTTTTTTTATAATTCTTTTCTGTGGAAAAGGCCTGACTGTATTATGTGTGTACCTGTGTATTTTATATGAACTGTGTTTTGGGGTCATTTTCCACTATCTCGTGTTAAGTTACGTTGTAGACGAAGGCGATGGACACGCTAAGCCCAGAATGGGGCTGGTAGGTAGAAAAAAATCTATAAAATTGAGGTCAAAACCATTAAAGATAATCTTTTATAGAAATAATAAAATTTATTCAGATAATATTTTGACCTCGTTGATAAATTATGGAAGTGTACAATGAAAACCGATATTTCTTTTTCATATTTTAATACCTATTTGTCTTACGCAGTACTGCAATAATTGAAGTGGAAGGCAGCCTTCTGGAGTGACGTTTTGATAAATCGACCCGTATGATTCTTAAAACGTCCGACACACCCTGGGCAGACTACCTAGTCCACTTATTGCGACAAACGCTATGCTTACCATTAAGCTAACAAACTGCTCGTCAAGCTACTTATTTGCTAGTATAAGACTAACTTTTACACCAGTCTTTATCTCCACTGTTCTCTATGATAAAGTTCCTCATTTATTGACCTTCCGATCCTGATAATTGCTAAACCGGTTGCCGTGAAACTTCGAATATTAAACGTGTGATGCAGACGGCAGATAACGCTATCAAATTACAATGTTAAATATTAAATATGACACGGGCGCAATTTTGTTACCATGGTACCGTTAGGCGGTCCAAGAAGTAAGCAAGAGGGAGATTATTATTGAATAACCTTAACACATTCACCTTTTATTTTGTCTTTTTTGCTAATCTTCACACAACGTGGGTGTTTACTGTTTATTGGCATTGTGTCGTAACTAAATTCAGCAGTGCGGGCGCACACAACTGGTGTGATAAAATTGACAATACAGCAGTGCAGGTTCGCATGCGAAATTATAACATCACAGACATGTGTTTTTCAGCAGCGAGCGTATAAAGTTTGGGCGGGAAGACGAAAATGTGACATTATCGAATTTGTTTTTTTGGGTAAACATGTTATATTGGTGGAATATTAACCATTAAGACTCAAACTCAAATCATTTATTGTAAATGGGCAAAATATTGCACTATTACACGTCAAAAAAAACATATACATAAGTATACAAATACAAAAAAATAAGTCAAAATATTATGATCTACGAAACTAATGATTATTATCTCATTATAGTTTGAGTTACAAAAAGGATATTTCCCTTTTAAGTGGTGACTCATGCCTGAGTCTCGCACAGGAAAAGGAAAACTCCATTGACTCTACCAGTGCATCGGAAATACGCCCGTTAGAGAAGATGGCACCAAGAAACTCTATGGCGATCTCATTTTTTAAATTAAAAAGTGTTCGTTAACGTGAACGAGTGGGGGCAAATGATACAAATCAAAACAATGTGTCATTGCGTTTTCCCTCCAAAACTCCCAGGAAGTTTCAGTAAAGCACCCACCACTTTACTGAATCGTGACGTTGACTTTGACTAAGACTACCAAATGACTAGGATTGGACAGATTGACTTGAAAATATATAAACTCGAAAATTATATTATATTTCCCACTGGCATTGACACGTGTATTTATAGTAATTTTAATTTTTGCATTATTTTATTATTATGTGTGATGAATTTAAATTTTAACGTTTTAAATTAATTTACAGTATGATTCTAGTTAATCGGAACGGTAACGAAAGATGATACACCTTCGGGCGTGGTAAATAAAATCTGATTTGGTGACTTCTCTAATAACTCGCTCCGCTTATGCCTTGCGCACCATATCCCCGCTAGCACTGTGACCGTAACCTATATGCGAAAATTCGTAGATAACAGAAATTAGCCAAGGCCGCGTTATCACTTCTCGCACTAGGAACGTTTACTATACCTATAATTATTATTATAGTATACTATTTACTCTAGTCATTCTCGTGTACTATTAGTACGATATGCATGAATAAATCACCCTTGCATGAATATTGACGTGCGATAATGATAGCGGCTATTAATGAAGTTTTCTTTTGTTTTTTTTTTTAAATTCATTCATGGTTTACGTCATTATTCTACAGCATCCACCTATAGTTGAAATGTTCATGCTTTCATTTATCTGCGAAAAATGTTAAGCTCTATTTTGCGTGCGTAACATTAACTTTTGAGGCCGACTGTACCGATGAACGATCGGTTTACATTATTCAAGTCTTTAGGAGAGTGCTTTAGTTGAATCGTATAAACGTTGCTAGTTTTTAATACGATTTTACTTCATCATCTTCATCAACCCATATCGGCCTACTGCTGAGCACGGGTCTCCCCTCACTTTCGTGAGGAGGATTAGGCCATAATCCGCCACTGGGACCTGGTCGGGATTGGTGAATACATACCTATGAAATAATTTTCGAATGTGTGGGATTCCTCACGATGTTTCCCTTCACCGACAAGTGAGTGACAATTACGTACATATATTTTTACAAGAAACACATTGGTACGTGCCCGCATTGGATATGAACACACGGATGGAGGGTGGACGATCTCCCACTAGGATATAACCGCGTTCCGATTCAACTTGCTGTAGTAAGATACTATGTATCTAATCACTTGCCTTTCCAGTTCACCTAAAGCACTCTACTAAATGCACTCTACTAATAAAAAATAGCATAATGTAAACCGGCCAGATCCGCCTCGCAACGCCTAAATTTACCACGACCTGGGATATATCCCATTATGGTCGACGCGGCCTAAAATTAAGTCATTGCCAGATTGGCGCGACCCATCCCACTAAGCTCTGAGTTGGCCTCCTAGACAACAGATTTCCTAATATAGTGCTAAGCTTCTGTTTTAGTGCTTAAAGCATCGCGTGTGGGACGATGACGTCACCAGACGTAGACGATTGTGAATGGAGAGCGGTTGACTATTGTAGAATGAGTTGATTCAGTTGATTATAGAAACATATTTATATTTACCTAGCATGTTCACTGCTGAAAACACAAACGTCTGTGTTTTTATAATTTTACGGTAAGCGAAAACACGCCTGGCGTGTGAACCCGGACTGCTGTATTGACAATTTTATCACACCAGTTGTGTGCGCCCCCTCTGCTCATTGAGTTTAGTTACGACACAACGCCAGGAAACAGTAAACACACACCTTGTGTAAAGATACGCAAAAAAGTAAAACAACAGTGAACAGTCTGTACATCCCATCCTACTTCCTACTTCATATTATAAATGTGAAAGTTTGTGGGAATGGACGGATGTTTGTCACTATTTCACGCAAAAACTACTGAACGGATTTGGATGAACTTTGGCACACAGATAGTTTATTTCTTGGATTACTGTTCCCATAGTATATTACTCAACGCGGGTGGAGCTAGTCTACACTATAATTGTAAGGAGATGAACTGGCCTACTACATTGTTTATCCCGGTGAACTAAGGTAACTCTAGGTAATTTGTAGCGGTATGAGTTCTTTATTTCACCTCGGCAATATCACCTAGGTGAAGTGATTCGACACAATTCACCACTAAACAAGAACATAATATTTTTTAAAATTCAAAATTTTTTTTTCTTGAAAAATTAAAAAAAAAATTCTATCTGTCATACTGTACCAACTGCAAAGTAGTGCAATACGCGGGACGCAGCTAGTTTTGAAATAATACCGGCCAGACGAGTTAGCAACAGTTGGTTCTCACAAAAGAATTTCTCGCCGACATTTATACACAATACTATGAATACAGTAGTATTTAAACACGTGAATATTATTTAATTTATTCGGAGACAATGCTAGATAACTATTAATACTCACGTTTGACATTCCTCTAACATTCAGACTGTCTGTAGTATCCTACTATACAATTTATTGTTAGTACCTACCGGCTTATCTTTAGTCTTTACATATTGTAATGAGCTCGGTAACTTTCTCTGCGAGTTTCCTGTGATATCGTCGTATGAATCAATGCAGAAAAATCTAATAATATGAAAAAAATCTAAAAATTATAATAGAAACATCCTCTTTTGGTAGTCGCGTAAAAACTGACATTCATGGAAAAAATGCAACAAAAAAGTTTTCTTAATTATAATTGTAATTACCTATATAATTACAATTATAATTATTGTACAATAATTAATAGCTAATTTAACTATGCGCCCCGCAGTTTTCTTTTTTACCCCAAACACCTTATAGGGGTAATTTTTGGTATATAAAGTATCCTATGGTACAATTACAACCCCTTTTGGTGTAAGTTTTTAAAAATTACATTAAAATCCGTTCAGCTTTTATAGCGTGATTGGGTAATATTACATTTTTAGTTGTATTTGTAATAAAATGTTTTAAATTTCTTATTTTATTAGTAAGTTGTAGGTTATGCGCAATAAGGAAAAGGTCTATGTCCAGCAGTGGACCCATAAGGCGGATGATGATGAGGATAATGTTCATTTTCGACAAGATCGTGTTATCTCCTGAGGAGAAAGCACGTTATTGTGGCAATACGTTAATATATGATATACATATCAGGTTTAGAAGAAACTGATATACTTAGCTAGTTCATAAGATCGAAGAGAGAAACCGAGCGTCTCTCCTATTAAATTTATTGATCAATTTAAAATAATAAAAAGTTTTTGAAAAAATAATTGGTTGCTGTTACCTCATAACTTCGGGATTTTTAACACGTTCACTGCTGAAAACACAACTCTTGTGTTTTTCATAAGTTGCCGCGAGTGCGGGAAAACACAACTGTTGTGTTTGTTGTATGGGAGAACACTATGGAGTGTGCAGAGCGGCACCCGGGGCTAGACAAGAAAATCGACTCAGCATTAATTTATGTAAGAGTCGCTTGGAAAAAATCATAATAATTAGTCGAGTAGTTTTCTCTTTGAGTAACATTTTTGTCTGAAATGCCTAAAGGCGATATATTTAAGTTTTTTTTTGTAACCGACTTACGCATTACGCCTTGGAAGCAACATAACTTTATTTTTTATGACGAGATGAGCAAGTCGTTTACCTGATGGTAAGCGCTACGCCTACCCATAACGGTTACAGTGCCGCCCAGAACTTTGCATTGCATAATCTTGCGTGGCACTGCACTGCGCTCGTCACCCCGCAGGCAGTCTTTTGCAGAAGAAGCCTCCCATTACCAAACACACTGCCATCCTTCATCAATAACTCCATAATATGACGTACCTTCTGACGTCACCTGTTCAAATTATGAATGAGCTGCCACAGAATACTAACCAGTAGGCAGCCTACACACGTCCATAGTTTCAAAAGCAGTCACTACGAACGGCGGCTGGCCTATTTCGATAAACGTGTCGCAATGGTTTTGTTTGAAGGAAAAATTAACTTTAAATTAGAAGAGGGAAAGTTGACATTTGTTTGAAAGGATGGAAAATGTGTCGGAAAGTTATGTTTTTCATGTCGGATTTGTGTCACTGCGGGTGGAAAATAAAACTAGGGCTGTCACTTCGTTACAGAGGACTTTTATGTATGGATGGATGGGTGGATTGCATTGATGTTTGTTAAGGTCAAATCTTGCTATTCAATAAATCTGATTCCGTTGTTCAATTGTATTGAAACTCTGCATGCCTAAAAAAATACTAACTTCTTAAAGAAAAACAAATTATTATTAACGTTTGTACAATATCTATCTACACGGGACTACAAAACGTTTTGTCTTCTTACTTAATTTGGAGTTTTAGTGAATCCGCCAAGCAGTAGTGTGCAAACATTACTGTGTTCCGGTTTGAAGGACTTTGTTCCCAGCGAAATTACTGGGCAAATGAGACTTCTCAGGGTGACGAGCGCAGTGCGGTGCCGCGCAGGATTATGCATGATTATGCAACGCAGTGTTCTAGGTGGATCTGTAACTGTTATGGGCAGGCGTAGCGCTTACCATCAGGTGAACGACGTACTCGTCTGGTCACCAAATCATATAAAAATAAATAGGATGATAAATGAAAAAAGATGAACGTATGCGAGCTTTCACCGACATGAAAAGGGACGTATACATAATAATATGTAAGAATACGGACCATACGGAAAATACAAAACGCAAATTTGGATTTGTCTAATCCAGATCTATAACAATTTGAAAAGAATATCGATAATTTTCAAAGCAAACTTTAACCCTTTACGTGTCTTCATTATTACAATGCGAACTCTTGTTACTTTTAAAACTGTGCGTGCGACACTTGAGGTGCAAAATTAATTCCACAAATCACATCAAATTACTAGGATTGGCATCTAAGTGTTTTTCCAACAGATTTAGCATAAACAGAGCGTAGTGCGTAGTTGACACGGATCCGCCCTGTAGGGCGGCGCGTGGGCGGCTGTGTGGGCGCCTGACACCACTGAAACGTTAGACTTGGACCACTGTTGCGAATGTTTAATCTGTAGTAACCTATTTAAATAAAATGTTTACATTTAAAATTTTAAACAGTTTTTGTACTATGTACCTATTGTTCTTTATAAGCTTAAGGATTTCGTAGAAAAGCTGGTATTTTTTGTAGGTAATTTATTTTAATAATTCGACCGTAGTTATTTAACTTTCCATTGTTAAACGTTAAATTTTCCTTGGCGTCGTTTTATGACTAATTAAAGTTACACATATATAGTTCCTTTTATTTTTTGATTATAGTTTCATATCAACCACGATAACAAAATGACGGGCGATTGTTTTTTTTTTTACTTGCCACGTTATCGTTCATTGATCCTTACTCAACGCAAGAGTGAATTGAATAGGTATCTTCTAGGCAAGCGTGCTTCACCTAAGGTTACACGGTCGCTTACCATCAGGTGAGATTGTGGTCCATCGCTAGACTTTAGCAATAAAAAAAAACTAAAATTACTTGGAATTCTGTCTTATCTGATTACAGGAATTAGGAACCACAAGGACCATGTCCAATTTCTCGAGTCACACATAAAGTTTTCGCAAAAAATACCACTTAAATGAGACAAATCCGCTTAAAAAAGAAAAAAACTCTATTGTTTCGTATTGTTGTATCATCTTCATCATCATCATCATCATCAGCCTATATACGGCCACTGAGCCCGACCATCGGCTCTCCTCATCCAGTCTTCGCCAGCCGTCGAAGTACGCGACGGATTAATGGTCGTAGTTCACAGCACATGTGGTTGCTTCGAACTGAGAGGCTGCCCTTTCGCTCGCTATCAGATAGCCCGATGACGTCAGAGCGTTGCTAATACAAGCAGTTTCCGCCGGCTTTGTAGGGCTTTTGTCTGGACGACTGTTAGGAAATAATGCGAATGTTATTTTTACAATCATTTCGCGTAGGGGTAAGGGAAAATATCGCCTTTTTTAGGATTTAATGACGTCTGTAAAGATCACTCGTTGTCATAATTAAATTATGTAGGTTTCTATGCATTTTTGAATTATTCGACTGCAAATTGGCAGTCGATTATTGTATCACACTATGTTTCGTTAAAACTGAAACAGTAGTAAATAAATGTATGCTTTTTACCCGACTTCGCGACGTAAAGAAGGGTATTGTGTACATCGGCCTATTTATGTTTGGTTTTTTGTGGAACTCTAGAAACCAAACGCGTAAGCCGATTTTGATGATTCTTACGTCAATCGATTTGTCTTAATCTTGCGAGTGTCACTAAAAATAATCCGTATTAAATATGGTGGCAAACAGACGCCATATTGTAAAAATAGAAAATACGACTAACTATATTAAGTGGGGTATCATTGAATAGGTATTTGAAAACCATCACAAAAAGATTATGTAACTTTATCGGAACGTTAAGGTTTGTCAAAATAATATTTTGATACTAATGTCTGCGTGAATAAGACCCGGCGGTGTCTTATAAATATAAAGAGAAAATTTGTTCTAGTAACTGAATTGAAGGCCTTTCTCAAGACAGGCCCGTTCCACACAATAACTAATAACCCATCATAAACAAACCAGATAAACACATATTGAATTTCCAACAAAACATCTGAAGAAGCACACCGAAGCAAACTTGCTGCACTTTTGTCTCAAACCTTAAACAATTAGTCAAAATCTTAGTCAAAAGAGCGGGTAATAAGTAAAGATTAATGACCAGAAGGTCCAGAAACAACGGTAAGAGATCAACAACCTCAAACCTGAGAACCGCACACCAAAACAGATTGCAGCGGTCCTAAAATTAGCATGGCGACAGAGTGGGACCCTAAACATACTATTTTTATTATCTGAAGATGGCCTGTATAAAGTCAATTTGAAGGCAACGTCTGCCTGTCTGTCATTAGTACATTACGTACTTTGAAAAGTACTTCTACATAATATCTTTTAGAAAAAATCCTTTTCTAAAAATTTTGTTTCTAACATTCGTTTGCAAAAAATCCAGCGGACATTGTATTATCACAGCCTGGATAGATTAACCCTACCTGAAGGTCACAAATATCAAGTACATTAACAAACAAACAACAAAAAAACATAGTACATGTAGTAATATCGATTTATAGATCCCACTTCTAAAATCGAACTGTTAATCTGATTGTACTGGATAATGTACGGAATCAAAACTACCAATTACTGACAATATAGCTGCAGCCGCGGCACACAGCTACCACACACAATACCTGCCCTGCCACTAGGGTCCATAAATCACAAAGGTAGGTCAGGATACGGCAAAAACAGAACAAAAGCGACGGGACCAGTCCTCTTGACCTCCAGACGGCCGCCATATTGGATTCGAGATCGGCGCGCGTACTAAGGTCCGTGAGGTCTGTCGCGCCGCAAATACTACGCGGTATTTATGTAGACTCTACAATTCAATAAAGTCGAATCTGTTCCCAGTACTTAGTTACGAAACATAGCTAAATATACTATTTTTTTTTCGATGGATCGAAAACGGAATGCATTTTAGGTCGGAAATGGCATAAAACACTTTTAGTTGGAAAACGGCAAAAGTCTTTTAGTTTTGTGGGTAACAAGACGAGCAAGTCGTTCACGTTCACCTGATGGTAAGCGCCACGCTTGCCCATAACAACAGTGCCACCCAGAACTTTGCATTGCATAATTTTGCGCAGCACTTCACTGCGCTCGTCACCCTTGGTTCTAAAGTTTCATATGCAAATAAGAACGTCTCATTTGTTGCGCTTTTATCGGCATCATGTCGGCATCTGAAGCGTTGCGAACTCGTGACTGGCGTGACCCAGATTCTCACATAGGTATCTAATTAAAATCAGAAACTTAATACACAACCAACACCGTTATATTTAGCCTAAATGATTTAGGTTTCCCACTAAAACTGTATCTGTACAAGAATATACAATATTCAAAGAAGTCAGCCAACATCCTCGGTTATTTGCATAGGTTGGTTGAAGGTGTTCCATACTTGCGCGCCACAAACAACGAGGAAAACTGGCTTGTTATAATATTTATAGAGCATTGTCTATTTGGAAGAATTAACGGCTTTTGCCAGCTTCGTTTCCTTCTAGGAAATTAGTTATGTCATCATAAGTTATTTTTATTATGCGTACCGCAAAGGACTGGAACTCCTTGCCTGAGTCTGTTTCCCGATAGTTACAACCAAAGGTTGTCTGGAAGAGATTGCTGTTTAGCAATAAGGCCGCCCACTGTAACTTTAGTTATAAGATGTTTTTACTTTTGTTAATATTTAATATTTAAGGTGAGCCCCCCTTAAATATTAAAATTATTTTAATTTAATTATTTATTTTTAATGTGAATAAGTACATAACTAAATATTCTGCGAATATTTCAAGCGTCTACATGTTGCCGTTATCAATATCGAGAATAACCGAGCAAAAAATACACGTTTATTGTATCGGAGCACCATTAAATATTATTTTTACTCTGTTTTTTAGTATTTTTTGTTACAGCGGCAACAGAAATAGATCATCTGTGAAAATTTCTACTGTCTAACTATCACCACCTGGTGACAGACGGACAGACAGACAGACAACGGAGTCCTAATAATAGGGTCCTGTTTTACCCTTTGGGTACGGAACCCTAAAAATCTAGTTAAATTTAATGTATCTTTGAACAATAGATTATCTCCATAGAACGGTACCTAATACTTGCTTTTCTGTTTCAACTATGCCTAATGTATCCGATGACCATGTAATCTAACAACCTGTGTATGTGTGCGTTACCAACGTCGTAAGCATACTCATATTACTGTTGAATTCCTGTTTTTTTGCAAAATTTGCTTTGTTAGTAAACAAAATTAAACACCTTCATCAATATAAACTAACCCGCCGTTAGTAACTTTTGCCCGCGAGTTCGTCCGCTAGAATTAAATTTCATTACTTACATAAAACTAGATCTAAGGATAGTCGATCAAAGGTCGTTTTAGAAATTAGAAGTTTGCAGTAAAGCTTTTAGCTTTTTTATGTCGGTGAGCGCAGCAGCGGAAGTCCGATCCGACAGTGGGCCGACGACATTAAAAGATTTCTGGGCCATACCTGGGCCAGATCGGCTCGGAGCAAGATGAATGGCGCAAGAGGGAGGAGGCTTATGCCCAGCAGTGGGTTGAATGAGCCGTCTATGATGATAATGAGTCAAGCTTTTATATAAAACTAATTTGGTAGAGAACTTACTGCGAGGTAATCAAAATCAGTTCAAACACCATCAGTATACTTAATAAAATACAATTCGTTTTAAAGGAAAAAATATTCAGTTGAAATTAGCTTTTTTGCATATTTTTTTTGTAGCGGAGGAATTCTGTTGTCTACCTTCTGCGTCTATCAGCTCGCTGTCTTCATAATACATTGTAATGTCAGCAGAACTTGACAAGCATGGAAAACTTCAACTCACTTCAGGAACGAAATCATCAACCCATGTCGTGCCACTGCTGAGCACGGGTCTCCCTCCGCTTTCGTGAGGAGGACTGGGCCATAATCCACTACGGGGGCGCAACAATTGCCTTGCATGATTTGAACCAAACAACTAACTCTAATACGGCTAGTTTAATGGAACCTTGTAAATATATTTAGGACAGACAGACAGTATGACTTGATTGTAGTTGTATAGTTATTAACAAATTAGCAAATGTGTGGAATGTAGTCCATTCGAAAATATGATACTCTACAATACTGCACTTGCATATGCGTTATTATTTGTATTATGATAAACCTAGATTTATACATTTGTGTACTTTGTCAGTTATTCATAAAATTAAAAAAAAAAAACATATATTCAATCACGCCTTATTCCCATTGGGGTGGGCAGAGGCTACATCTTTCCACACGCTACGATCCTGACACTCGCTTTTTCCACTTTCATAAGTCCAATAATTCACGCTCGCCAAAAACCAAATTTGTAAAAAAACTTACTAAATCATCGCTTGAGTTTACAGAACCGCGTGTTATGTCCCACGGCAGTTTCGGCCCATATTGGAAATTCCCCATCCAATTACTTTTCCCCCCATTTTTTAAACAAAATTTGTATGACCTATTGTAATTCTTCTGTACTGTGTTTATTTTTGTTTCTGGTGTACAATAAAGAGTTTTTCTATTCTATTCTATTCTATGACTTTATGTTAGCAACAATTTTAATTATTGCAAAATTTGCATTTGACCTGGTGGTAAGTGTCGACACGATGGGGTGGTCGGGTCGGTCGGTCTGTTCCACATTACTAAGTTTAATGTAATAATTGAATCAAGAAAAAAAAAACAACCTATTCTTCTAAACAAGGAGTGTTTAATCAATAATTTCTATTTACGCTATCCAAAATTTACGCTTTTTAACCGACTTCAAAAAGGAAAAGGTCAGTTCAACTTTTTTATTTTATTTTATTTTATTTATTTGATGCACAAAACAAACTTACTTTTTTTACTGATTGACGAGTCGAGGAGGTCGGTAGATTGAGATAGGTCGGCAGGCAGAAAGGTAGGTGGAAAGTATGTTTTTAAATTATTTTTTTAACAAAAAATCTTTGTATCGCATAGATGTGGACATTTACTTTTCACCCGAGGTTATGTTTTCAACTGTACCGTGTAACTATCCAAGTAGGCATTGGAACAAAACCGTTAATTACTTACCATGAAATAGGGAAACCCCATCCTGCCTTTATTATTTCAATTGAATGCAAAAAAATACGCAATTACGTTAATAAGCTTTATCAAGTAACATAATATTGTTATATTTAAGCCTATAGGAAGTCGAGGAGGACGATAGTCGACCGCACTCTTCCTGTTGGTGTCGCGGGTAAAGGTTTGGGAAAAAACCGAACCCGTGTACAGTCGCGAGCAATCAAATGTAATCTACAGATTTTCTTAGAAAAGTATCAACAATTTTTAGTAGATAAAAAAATACCACGTTAGTCGGTTAGTTAATTTTTTTTAAGTTGGTACACCAACTGAGTAATGAGGCGAGTCTCTATTTCGACTGCAGAAATAATGAAGTGGGTCTGGATTAATTATTGTCATACACTATCTAAATATATAAAAAGCGGTGGTAGCCTAGTGGGAGAACGTCCGCCTTCCAATCAGAAGGTCGTGAGTTCAAGTCCCAATGCGGGCACGTACCAATGTGTTTCTGTAAAACATATGTACGTAATTATCACTCGCTTTTCGGTGAAGGAAAACATCGTGAGGAAACCCACATACCTACCCGAGAATTATGTCGGAGGTAAGTATGTTATCCACCAATCCGGACTGGGCCCCCGTGGTGGATTATGGCCTAACCCTCCTCACAAACGTGAGGAGAGACCCGTGCCCAGCAGTGGGACGATATGGGTTGATGATGATGATACACTATTTGGTGAACGACGTGCTCGACCCTTCACCCAGGTGTAATCTATCCTAAAATCTTACTATAAATATAACAAATGCGAATTTGGATGTTTGTTTGTTTGTTTGTTTATTGGTTTGTATGTTTGTTACTCAATAACACCAAAACGGCTGAACTGATTTTAATGTAAATTGGTGCAGAAATAGACTATATTTGGAGTAACAACATATAGTAACTATTATATCAAAAATCTATCCCTAAAAGTGTGAAATGGGGTGTCAAAGAAATGAGAAAACAGAAACGCATTAGTAAATTAAATATATATAAAAAACTGATCACGATCACATATACACATAGATCCTGACCCTTAACTTGGGTGCCCTGTACTGTGAATTAGAAACTACAAGGACCATGGTCCCACAAACACCCAGACTCATAAAAACCATAAAAATTTGGTACAATATTGTAGTTTTTTTTCCTAAACCTCAGGCAAAGTACATTTTGTGGTCCAGTAACTGGCGAACGTGTGGCGAAGTGACATTAAATTAACGTTCCATTTGCTCAATTTCGGTACGGAACCCTGACAAGAATATTAAAAACAATGTGCGTCAGTCGACTCTGAATTCCCGTGAAGGCGGAAAACGGAAGGTCGTAATCTCATAGGTCAACTAAGTCAATGTATGTTCGACTTTATATTGATAAACATAATATAAAAATACTAGCTGCGTCCCGCGGTTTCACGCGCGCAGTTCCTGTTCCTGTGGGAATACGGGGATAAAATATAACCTATGTTACTCGCTGTTAATGTAGCTTTCCATTACTGATATAATTTTTAATATCTGTTTAAAAAGGTTTTGTATTGACATCTTTTCTTAGTTTGACCACAGACTTTAACCATAATGTCTAAGACACGCCCCATTTTTTTTAAATAAAATATTCAAAAATATAGTAAAACTTAACAGTGCCTCAATGCACAAACAGTGCATAGCCAAAATAAAAAAAGAATAACTACAAATTGAAACAAAAAAAGAACAATTTGCAACGCACCGTGTCACCAGAGTGTAAAGACGTAATTTGTTAAGCTGTAGTGTCACTGAACTTTAGGTATTGAGTAAAACACACTACTAGGTATTCCGATTCGCAACCGTCGAATTTTTATAATTCCATGTACACATTTTTACCTCCGCTTCGTTGTTTACTTGGTTGTTATTTGAAACTAGGGTTTCGACTTTTAGAACTAGGTTTGGAAAAAAAAATTGTTTTATTGTCAAATACCTCACCAACCATTTTACCGCAGTCTCACGTGATGGTAAGTGACGACGCGGTCGACAGTGCAGCATGCCTGTCTAGTAAATATATATACACTCTCCAGATAGAAAACTCTTTATTTTACTACACCAGAAACATAATAAACATAATACAGAAAAATTACAATAAGTAAACAAGGGCAGTCTTATCGCTGAAAGGGAATCAAAGCTGGTATGGTGTTCCATTCCTTCACTGCAAGCGCAATAGATGCGAAGCGGATCGCTATGCGTAGTTTGGAAATATTGGAATGGAAACCAATGCCGAAATCCTGGAGAAGACAAAAAGGCCGGTAACTTCTCGACAATATTCAAGGCTTAATTTAGTTCTAGCAACACTGAAAGCTTGAAGTAGCTCATTTCTAATAACAATTCTGAACTATTATTCAACAATAGCGTAACCATACACATACAAGTCATACAACTATGTTAAAGAGTTTTCCCACAATATAACCATCGAGTATCCGACCATTAACTTTGACAATGGCACAAAACTCAGTGTTTACCTCGGTAAATAGAGCGCACATTACTATTCACTACATATAACAAAATGTGTCTGTCTGGCTGTTAAAGTTTCTTTTTACAAGCTCACTATGTTAGTTAGTATTTTAACCCCCGACGAAAACGAGGGGAATTATAAACTTATCACTTTCACTGCTCAGCCGATTTCCTTGTCTAGCCACGGGTGCGACTCTGCACACTCCATAGTGTTTTCCCATACAACAAACGCAACAGTTGTGTTTTCCCGAACTCGCGGCAAGTTATGAAAAACACAACAGTTGTGTTTTCAGCACTGAAGGTGTTAAGGGTGTCCTAAGTTGATGTAATAAAAACATTGCTTCTAAATTCTTCGCGGTAAGGTGTAGAGACAAAAATAGAAAAGGCACAAAAATATATGAAAACAACACACAGAAGAAATAATTTACAAAAGCCACGTTCATTGTACTATAATGGAAGTATGAAACGCCTGTAAGTGAAAGTTTCCTGAGTAATCATTGTCATTAAAAGCAGCGACACGACACGGTTGTAAAGCTTCCTTTACACGAGTGCCGCTGCACTACCTTGTCTTCATATTTTTAACCGACTTCCAAAAGAAGCAGGTTCTCAGTTCAAATATTTCTTTTTTGGAAATTGTGCCGGATTTCTCCGCAATTCTCAAAGCTTTACTTTATTTTTATTTTTGAAAAGGAAAATTAAAGGGACCAATTATAAAAATCCAATTAACCAATTAAAAATACCATAGTTTTATTGATTAAATCCATTTAAGTCTCATAATAATTTTACATTTCGGGTAATACATTCTGCAACTAACACAATAAAATTATTCCATACATCATTAATATATTAATTAATAATTAACACACGTGTTTGTATGAGATTTCATAAAATTACATGAAGAGTTAGTCAAACTTATCAAGATTTGCTCAACCGGCCACTTTGAACACTTTCACAGCTGAAAACACAACTGTCGTGTTTTTCATAACTTGCCACGAGTACGGCAAAACACAACTGCTGTGCTAGTTGTATGGGAAAACAATATGGCGCGTGCAGAGCCGCATCCATGGCTAGACAAGCAAATCGGCTCAGCAGTCAAAGTGTTACCATGGAGACTCTCAAGAATGCCTTTTGCAATAGGCGAGATAATAGGCGGTCGATTTTCCGTAACAACGATTTCTAGGGACATTTTACGTCTCGATCGCTATCGCTTTTCCACTGCAAACTTTGACGTATCCAGGGGACCGACGCAGAAAAATCTTCGTGTAACCATCCTTTTTTCGCCCACGAATATACAATACGCAACACGTACGCAATGCGCGCAAATAATTGTTTAAAAAACCTCCGTGAAAAGCCCTTAGTCAGACCGCGCTTTGGAAATATTCTTTTGTCTTACTGTTGCAAACATTGAGGAATGCGCAACTCGGCCTGTCAACGGTTCACTTTCTTTTGTTGATGGATGTATGGGTAAAAGGCTATTTGTCTTAACTATAACACAGTCTGAAGTCCATTTGTCTTGGAAATTTTGCTTATACCTGGTAAGTGTAAGCTTTTGTTCTCGAATGAGGTGAACGCTGGTGTCGGTTGTTCAGGCCGCCGAAGGGCTTCTGACTTCTACAGAATAGAATAGAATAGAATAGAAACATTTATTATCATAATTTGTACATAATATCATTAATTATATTTTTATACAAAATATTAACAATGGGTACAAATAATTATGACTCGTCAAAAACATACATTTATAGGCTATAACAACAACTATGTTCTTAATAACCACTATGGCAGAGATGCAGTGTCTAGTTGTATTAAAAATTTTGTATAATTCATTTAGTCAGTATATTTAATTATTTCTATTTCATTGTTAGCTGTATAGAGGCTTAGGTCATATTAAAAGCAACAACAATAATAAAATTAAACAAAAATAAAAATCCATTCATAATAAATAGGTCATAATAACAATAATAATAACGTGTATAAATTAATTTGTATAATAAAATCAATCGTCAATGTTCAATTTAAAGTTACGGTAATCATTTGTCAAATACTCTTTAACACTATAAATAGTTTTAGTCAATAATAGGAGTTTAATGTTTGAGCAAAATACTTTGTAGTTTTTTGTGGATTTGATACATTTTGGTAGTTTGTTATAAAGATTTGTTCCAATTATTTTAGGCATTTTTTTAGATATGTTTAGCCTATGTTTGATTGGGACTAAAACGTTTTTGTTTCGGATACTGCGGCTGGTGTTTTCACCCCGCACATCAAATGTGTCTAAATTTGTGCGAACGTATTTTAAGAGTTCATAAATATAAAGGGATGCAACCGTAAGAATGCCAAGATTCTGAAAATGCTCTCTACAAGATTCCCTAAACTTAACCTGGACCAAGACTCTGATCGCGCGTTTTTGCATCTTCAATATTCGTTCATTGTCCGTGGAATTACCCCATAGGATGATTCCATATGCCATAATTGAATGAACGTATGCATAATAGACTTCTTTAAGGTAACATTCTGAAGCTATGGGTTTCAGCTGTTTCAGAGCATAAATTCCTTTGGCCATTTTACTACATGTGGAGTGCACATGATCTTTCCAGGTCAAAGCTGGATCCAAATTAAATCCAAGTAGTTTTACTAAGTTTGAGCTTTTTAGAGAATCTCCGTCATGTGTAGGGATTGATACGATTTTTTTTCTACCAATCGATAATAATAATAATAAATCACCAAATGATATACGAAACAAAGCAATTGTGCTGAGTTAAGGTTTCGAGCCCGGTGTCGTTGGGTGTAAAGCGTAGACTACCGCGCACATCTCTAAATCCGTTACGATAAGATCTCAAACCTAAAACGAGGCAAGACCCCATATTTCCAAATAAACAATTTGTATTTCGCAGCACCATAGTAAAAACAAACGAGTAAGTTATCTTCATATTACCGATCTAAACGGAGCTTGTATTAGCACAGCACGCACACAAGTACAATAAACATATTATGCCTGTTGCAAGCTCCAGGCACCAGAATAATTCTGTTTACGTCCGTGCAGAATTAAGTACCGCTGTATGAAGGCATCTTACTTTTCTGTTTCTACTACGGCAGGAGTTTGAAGCCGGCACGCCTCGTTAACCCACTCGTGTACGGAATGCGTATGCGGTTATCTTCCTGCAAGTCGCGCATTCGGAGGACAACTATAAAACACGCAGTATGTGAACCGCGAAAACAATAAAATACATTCCAACAACCGTTACCGGAATCATTCTTATTAAAGTGAAACTTTTATTTGAGGATACGATCAACCAATCAAATTACTGAAATCACCGATTTACAGCTCTAAGAATTAGCAAGTTGAAAAGACAATGTGCAGGCCATGTAGCTGATCTACTGATCGGAAGACGTAGTGTAGGACGGCCGTCCACGAGGTGGACCGACGATACGGGGAGCTGCTGGATGCAAACAGCTACCACTCGTGGTGTTTTATAAGGGAGGCCTATGTACAGCTGTGGACGTTTATCCGACTGACGATGATGATGATGATGAGGTTTGATTAGAGTCTCACCTGGTGTAGCCTGTAATGCGTCTCGAAGGCGGCTGGCTCCAGATTTCTAGCTTGAGGGTTGGAATTTACCCAGACGGACACTTTAAGTCCACAAGCAGCAAAGAGCGTAAACAATACTAATAATTATTATGACGACTAAATCCGAAACGTATTGTCTAAGAACTGAAAAGGTCAACCATTCAACGATTGTGAGCAAAATAATTCCGGTAGCGAATAATTTATTTTATAACATTTGAAGTAAATAACGATATATTTACTGTTATTGTACATGATGATTATCTTGTTAACACTTTGACTGATGAGCCGTTTTGCTTGTCTAGCCACGGGTGCGGCTCTGCACGCGCCATAGTGTTTTCCCATACAACAAACAGTTGTGTTTTCAGCAGTGAACGTGTTAAATATGGCAAGAATAGGTACGTTTAGAAAATCTTACGAAAAAGTGCTCCCCAGAATGCCAGGTTGAAGCATGCTAACAAAACATTCCATTCCAAATAGTCCGCATACCAACGAAAGGTACGTTCAAAAACTGCATAAACATAAACGATCACACGCCGCTACAGCTCGTTCACAAAGCGCGTTCGAAACTGACGTCACGCATTCCTCCCAAGAGGAAAATCCAAAGGCGCTTGGAACCGTTGCACTATTTATAAATTGACAAAGTTATTACATGCCGTCGTAAGGTTGAATTAAATAGGTTCTGTTTGTTGATTTTAGTCCTTACGAGGGAATAAATAAGGATAACAACCAGATGTAGACAGTGTTTGTCAAATGTTTGACGTTTGCTTCGAACGAGCTTTACGCGGGAAACGTCTGATGAGTCAATGGATCTTGATTTGAACGCGATCGTGAGTGCGTTCAAAGGCAATGTTTATGTAGGTTGCTATGGTGATGTAACTTTGCATGCTTGTAGTCTCACTGTTAAATGTTCTGTGATCTAGGTATATTAACTTCTATTTTTTTTTGTACTCAGCCACTTTCTAAGTCCGCACATAACTCATAGCGGTAACAAAATGCGTCTGGAAGCAACCTAGTAAACTAAGTAAGTACACAGTTGTTGCTCTATTTGTCACAATTTTCCTTAATTTTTCCACAGAAACCGATGGGATCTCGATACAAAATCTATTTCTTATAAGATTCTATTCTATTCTTATCAATTATTATCTAAGTAAAGGAACAACACTACCGCGTCCCCTGGGATCGCCGCGTGTGGTCCAATCAAGAACGGAAGCGCATTGCAGGAAGGAACGTCCAATAATGGACAACCTTTATTTACCCACCTAGTTATTGACCCATTTAAACAACTAGGTTCCGTAATTCCCGTTTCCTGCAATAACTTTGCATTTTTCCGGGATAAATAAATAATGCAGCAAGATCACAAATCCTGACCAGTAACTAGGACCCCCTGTATAGGAAATCAGGATCAACTTATTTGTTTTTTGAATGAGTGACGAGAGAAGCAAGCCGTACCTGATGGTTAGCGCTACACCTGCCCATAACAGTTACAGCGCCACTCAGAACTTTGCATTGCATAATCCTGCGCGGCACTGCAATGCGCTCGTCACCCTGAGACGTTAGTTCTAAAGTCTCATATACCCAGTAATTTCGCTGGAAACAATGCCCTTCAAACCGGAACACAGTATTGCTCGCTACTGCTTGGCGGATGAATACCTGGCAAAGGTGTGGCACTTCTCCAGGCGGTCTCTTGCAGAAGTGGCCTGCCACTACCACAACTAGGACCTTCGTGCCACTAACACTTAGAGCAAATACATGTGGTTCACACCACTTTTCGTCCTGCCAAAGAGGAAAAAGGAAATTTCCCTTTCAAGTAATTTTTGTGTGTCTCATCCCGACCCGTCAATGTTCTATGTCGAGGCCTTGCCGAGGCATAATGAAAGTAGAAAAAAACTTTCATGAAAATATTATCTTGATTATTTTTAAAGTCTGTGCTCAAACTGAGAACTGAGAAGGGATGTCACCACAAAAACTTTTTAAACCTTTGTCTACTCTATGATGACCTCTTACTCCCGAACTCTTTCAAACTTCTTTCAATAAACCTTCATGTCGAAGTGTCAACTCTTACGTGACGGTCGAGCGTAACAGAAAAGTGTCACGATTGCTACAACATTTCTCCCATACGTCGATAAAAAAGTTTCACTTCAAAAACAATAGTTTCATTACGATATTCATTACTATGGGTTGGTATTCAGTAAACCTGCAAAACGCAGTGTTGGCATAGAATAAATAACAGTACTTGCGGTGTAGGTAATAAACGGCCGGTACTCTACGGCATAATAGCATGCATCACCGCCATTTGTTTCTCCAAATACCTTATAACGACAACCGTGGGCTTGCAAATTCGATGCTTCACGCACGGTTAGTAAGTGAAATATCTCATTTACTTTTTACTTTACTACACCTTGGCATGACCATGCCTGCGGGGTAAGAGTTAATAAGTCAAAAAGTTACCTAATATGAAAATTAATTTAAATGCAGAAACACAAGGAAAATAATGTTTATACTCTATAGACTTTAAGAGTTGTCGGCGTTTACCCAGCACGCTTTAAAAAGTTAAACTTATTTTAAAGAGGAATAGTGTAAGATTACGAGTAGCACGATTTTTTAAGCGTTCTAAGTTTTTTTTTAATAATAGTTTCCTTATGTATTTCTCATTACCTTGTAAAGGCAGATCGGAACGATAAACTAAATGAAGCATGCATGGTATGATAGATCTGATCTGAACTTCTTGGTTGAGTTTGTTTCCTGATAGCTATAACTTAGGAATCTTCAAGTCACGTATGAAGAAGTTCCTTCTAGGTAAGCGTACACCATTACCATAAGTATTTCATTTTAATGTAAAAAAGAAAAGCTTTCCATGAGTTAACCTTACATTTTTATATGTATGCATTGAGCTGGCCAACCATTAAATAGTAAGCGCCACAAACGATACGCCCGCCCCAAAATAGCAATATATAACAAAGAGTTACATTTGTTCTCTGAAAAAAACGTCCAGAAGCAAAAATATCAACAGCATAAAGTATATTTTTGCACTCAAAGGTTCCAAAGGTCACCCTCGGGTCAGTGGCCCGCTCACTATGGGAAGAATGTCCGGCACCGGAAGTGGAGCCACCGCTGCCGTTGGAACGGAAAGGTCACTCCTGCGGCGAATTTATCGACAGACGTTTTGCAGCGGACTGTATGAAGGTATATCTGCACAAAGGTTCAATGCAGATGTTTTCCGTGGACGCAATTGTAGTTATGATTTTTGACAGCGATACAATTTTAGCATATTATGTACCTTTTATGATTGGTAGGGCATTTTTTCCAGCGAAATTACTGAACATATGTTAATTATGAGACTTTAGAGCCGATGTCTCAGTGTGACCAGCGCAGTGCAATGCCGCGCAGGATTATGTAATGCAGTGTTCTGGGTGGTGCTGTGACTGTTATGGATGTGCGCGCTTACCATCGTTCACCTGATGGCTCGTCTCGTCACTCAGTCAAACAAAACAAAAAAAAAATATGTTGCATCTAGTAATTGTGGGCTTACTCTTGAACGACATTTCGAAGTGATTCCGATTCCGTCTCAGTTCAATAAGATAATTTAGAAATAATGTGGTCACTTTCTTGCTAGCGCTCGGCGAGTCAACAGCACCTGAGGATGTCTCGTGCAGAGACGAAACACGTGTCGTATTGCTGTCAGTCGATGTTTGATGGGAATTTGGGAAGGAGTAAATCTGGGTTTTTTTTTTTTTTTTTTAAACGGATAGATTTTTCAAAGGGGTTACGTCATCCAACAAAGTCCTATCATACATTCGTCAGACAACTTAGGCGGAATTAAAACTATATATTTCTACATTATCTTATTGATTATGGATTTCCGCAAAATAACGCCTGATTCTATTAACTATCCGTCTCAGTTCTAATACTGTTTAAGTTTCAAGCTTGCTCATCCAGCCTTTACCGTTTCCTTCATTAGATAATTAACCAAATGACAGCTACCCCATTTACTACAGAAGTGACCCATAAGGCTCCCAGATTCTAATAGGGAAACAAACACAAACTCTGATATAATTTCGAAGAAATACTTCCGAGAATCGATTTTAATTCCTTAAGCAAACTAGAAGCCAATTAGCGCCCACGAACCTTTACATGCCATGTTATTAACAGATTAAACAAGGAAAATTAGTACTTAACAATTATTTTTATGTAATAAACAGGCTTTTTAACGTAAGTCATTCGCAAAGTTATATATCCTTCATGGCCCTCGTTAGAGTTTTATTAAATGTAATATAGGTAAATCAGTTTTTCCTGCTCAAGGCGACACGGATAATTAAAATTTAAATTAAGGTGGAACGTTGCGCATATGGCGGGAATAGAAATTCCAATCAGTTTTTTCGTTTTCTTAGCTAGGACGGGTGACTAATGTA
This sequence comes from Campaea margaritaria, assembly GCA_912999815.1. Taxonomy (NCBI): domain Eukaryota; kingdom Metazoa; phylum Arthropoda; class Insecta; order Lepidoptera; family Geometridae; genus Campaea; species Campaea margaritaria. The sequence goes on from OU538801.1 coordinate 9,934,693, forward strand.
AATAATGACCTAATACGCGATAATCGTTCATCACTCTTTACGTTTTTTTCTAGAAATATTTAACACTACTGCACTATATTGCTTAAACAAGCCAATTCGCCGTTAAACTGATGATTGAAGTGTTTCTTGATCTATTTGAGTAATATGATATTAAACACTTATCTAGGATTTAATTATCTAGGATTATTGCGAATTCCATTATTATTATTGGGAATAGTTACCCGGTCTAGCGCCGGAAACGAAAAACTATTTGAAATTTCAATTACCCGCCATAAGTGAAACGTTCCACCTTAAGTCGTGTGCGGTATGTATTTTTGATAATAAGCATCGTTAACTTTGGTCACATGCAGCCCGCATGAATTTCCAAATGCAAAAGCTATGCAAAAATCGAGCACGAATTATCACGAAACATTTACCGTTCACTGAAATAGGTTTAGAACCTATTAAAATTAACATAATCACCGCTAATGTACCTGGAATTTGTTATACAGTGGCACACGCAGCATGGACGCTTAACACAACACGAAGTATTAAATTACTTAAGCACACAAACGATTACGACATTGTCCAGCTAGGCAATGACGTAAAGTGATACATCACTCAATCACGTCTCATCACTTTTTCGGCTGTGATTAAATTCGTTATTTCTGGGCTTAGTCTCAACTAATCACGATAGATTTATTTTTGCCAATGAATTACCATTGCAAAATGTAACAAAACAATAACCCAAATTATACTTTTTAAATGTCTCATTTGAGACTCGAATTGGATGCGATTTTATTATTGACTGGTCCGAAAAAGACAAAGAAAGAAAGTTATTACAAGATCCAAAAACTTAGAAACTGGGTAAGGGACTTCCAAAATTCCAACTTGAATAGCGATGGATTGCGTGATCGGACGGGAAAATATTCATTAAACCCTGAATGGTAACAGATCATGATATCAGATTATATAAAGATTTGATCGCGCGATCAGTTGCTACAAACCACAAAATCTGAGCTGACAGTTCAGTTCTCCAAAACGTCCATACTGGAACACGCCTGTGTTGCGAATACTTAGAATTAATTATATTATTACAGTATTGTTGCGGTTTTCCCATTACCACACGGCATGCAAAGTGATCGTGTAATCAAATAGGTTAAGTTGACAGATTGTCTTTGCATTAATGACGTGAGCAATAATTAAAGATAACTTTTGATTATTCTATGAGTTCGTTGAATTCAGGTATGCTAATGAGATCCAAGGTAACAAAACGCAAGGGAACCGACATAGCTGAAATGTTTAGCACGGTGGAGTGGCAGTAGGCCGGTCACATCTCTAGAAAAACCGATAACTGATCGGGGTAGACGAGTTCTAGATTGGAGACCGCGTTTAGGCATACGTAGTGTAGGACGCCCGCCGGCAAGGTGGCATGACGACATGGGAAAAATGGCTGGGAAAGACTGGATGAGGAGAGCCGAAGATCGGGTTTAAAGGTATTCTTTAAGAGAGGCCTTAGTCGAGCAGTGGACGAATATAGACTGATGATGATGAATGAGGGGAATGTAAAATCCTCTCTGAGTGGAGTTGTTTGTTTGTTAGTTAGTTTGTTTGTCGCATGAGACAGTACTGGCCTATGATGTGAGAGTTTTTAATTCCGCCTAAGGGTCTCTGACGTGGCTTTGTCAATGGATAATAACAAAGGCCGATGGCACAACGTGCCCTTCGAAGCCGAATGCGATGGAAATCTGCACTTGTGAAATTCAGTCATTCGATTTTGGGTAGAATTGGTATTTCGAACCTGGTGACTTTGTATTGCAAAGAGCGTAGATTTGGTTACCACAATCGCTACAAAATCAGTATCCTGTAGAATTGGCATGGTTGGCAACGGGTTCGAACCCCTTAAGCGATCCCAATTTTTATTTATATCTGGCGCCAGATTATGCGTCACCGCCACAGGTTCTGACGTCAAATACGTAAACTTTTCCTGAAGAAAACATATTTTCCCGATACATTGTTATTCATATTTGCGAAGGAAATTATCATAATATTCCAACGCGCCATACCACAGTGATTGTTGATAACCGATTACACACCTGACGTGTAACTACCCACATAATACGCCCAGGAAACGTCACTTCACTGTGATAAGGATATCGTGGGCCTACTCTCTAAATAGATTCTAGCGGAAAACAGCGAGTTTTCTTTTTTAGTTTTTAAAACAGTTTCAAAGAGATAAAACCAGAGATAGGGTGTTCGTGGAAACATGGTCCTCGTAGTTCCCGATTATCAAGGTCTATGTATGTCGGAAGAACCAATGCGCTCCACCAAGCACCTATTACTAGGGCTCTTCGATTGTTGAATAGAATCTGCGCTGAGCACAGCGAGCTGGACATTTTTACATGTTCTTTAGTGGCATTTACGGATGTTGCCCTTAAATGTGTTGGTTCTTAGTTACATGTAAGTACGGTGTCGCTTTGGAAACACACCTGTTAAGGCACCGTATATTGAAATAAATAAATTAATAAATGTATGTGATCGATTTATTTATTTTCACGTTAGTTATCAAATGCTTCGAAGTGGGTTGATGATAATGATGACGTAGACGTACCTTTAGACCTGGAGGCCTACCGTGACGACTTATATCGATTCAGTTGAGGACCTAAACTGAGCCGCGTCGCATAATCGTACCGTGACGTCTTATTTTTTATGTTGCTGCCATTTTCAACCTAAACTAGATATCGTTTAGGTTGAAAATGGCTTATTAGGGACTCAATTTAGGTTCCTGCCATTTTCAACCTTAACTGGTTCAGTTTAGGTCTTCAATTGAATCGCTATAAGAGGTCATGGTATGCCTCCTGGTTTCACTAACGCCTTAACCGTATGACGTCTAAGGATAAATTTCTATGATACGAAATAAGGCTTAGGCATCATTTTTGTTAGCGGTGGTGGTGGTGGCGAAGGTCGTGAGTTCAAATCCCAGTGCGGGCACGTACCAATGTGTTTCTGTAAAACATATGTACGTAATTATCACTCGCTTTTCGGTGAAGGAAAACATCGTGAGGAAACCCACATACCTACCCGAGAATTATTTCGGAGGTAGCTATGTTATCCACCAATCCGGACTTGGCCCCCGTGGTGGAATATGGCCTAACCCTCCTCACGAAAGTGAGGAGAGACCCGTGCCCAGCAGTGGGACGTAATGGGTTGATGATGATGATGATGATGATCATTTTTGTTGTTGGCATTCATCATCATTATCATCAGCTTATATTCGTCTACTGCTCGACGTAGGCCTCTTCTAGTGAACGCCACCGAGCCCGAGCTTCGGCTTTCCTCAGTCAGCCGATTTCCGCAGGTCGCCACCACCGTCCAGCCAGCTAGCTGGCTGGCGTCCTGCAACGAGTTTGCCTAAACGCGGTCTCCACTCTAGTAATCCTCGGGTTGCTGACATAACTTCGTACAGATTTTGTTTAAGATGAGAAAAAAGAACTAATAAGACAAAACCACTGAGGAGAATGCTCCTGAAGAGCTAGGATCGCCACTGATTGGGAGCTCCAGATTCTAAGACAATCGAAGACGTCGACTCCATTGAAATAAAATGGAAAGAGCTAGTCCAAGGCTGAGGTGTGGATGAATTGGGGGGAGACCGTTCCTCAGCAGATAATACAGGTTAAATAAAATTAAAGAATAATTAAGTACTTACCGTAAATCCTTGTTAAGTATCAACCATTAACTAGGGGACTTTTTACGTCCCGTTAGAAGGAAAACTGTAATTTGCTTATCGCAAATCAAATGCAAATTCACACCTAGCTAACAGCATTCCGCTCTGGTGACGTGTCAGTGAAACACCCACACAAGCACACCCTCACATAAACACGGGGGAAATTCACACGTCATAATGATAATATATAGTCATAACGAGGATTTATCTTTCTAAAGCCTACTTTTCGAATAAGTACAATGGCTGATAAAGTTTGTGACGTAAATGTAGACTTGCGGATGATGTATGGTTTTTGATATTTTTATGAGTATTTGTGAATGAGGCATGTGATAACTGGTGGTGAAGGACAAGTTAATATAGCATCAACGATAGGACCCAAGTGGCAGAGGGCAGGCCTCGTGGCTCGTAGAACGGATAACCGTTAGGGAAGAAAGGTTCTCGAGTGGCGACCACAGACTGGATGACGTAGCGTAGGAAGGCCCCCCACGAGGTGGACCAACGACATGGTGCGAGGCGCGGGGAGCCGCTGGGTGCGAACAGCTAACAACCGCTTGTTGTGGCGTTTTATGGGGAGGCCTATGTTCAACATTAGGTGTCTTTTTTTTATTTGACTAAGTGACGAGACGAGCAAGTCGTTTAACTGATGGTTAGCGCTACGTCTGCCCATAACAGTTACAGTGTCACCCAGAACTTTGCATCGCATAATCCTGTACGGCACTGCACTGCGCCTGTCACCCTTTTTTTTTTTTTTATTTTTTTTTTATTTTATTTTTTTTAACCCGGGGGAATTAACCTTATTCATACCTCGACCTCGGGGGGAGGCCGGCTGGTTATGTGGGGCTCCCCCGCCAGCGCGCGTCCTGCGACGTGCGCTGACTGGGTGTACCCACTAAAAACCCCGGGATGTTCTCCTCTCCGCATGTTGGGGTGGACGCGGGCTCGCGATTGCGCTTCCACGACCACCCCTGAGCGCCTGTCACCCTGAGACAACGGCTCTCAAGTCTCATATGCCCAGTAATTTCGCTGGAAATGGAGAGTTTCAAACCGGAACACAGTAATGTTTACACACTACTGCTTAGCGGATGAATGGCAGAGGCTCTCTTGCAGAAGAGGCCTCCCGCTACTAATCGGCTTAGCGTGCCCACCGAAACACGCTGCGATGAAAATCCGCACATGACTTATGAAAGTCAATGGTGTGGGGGCGAGGCTGAATCCCGGGTATATAGGTTGCAAAGCGCACAAGTTACCGCTCGGCCACCGTCGCCATAACAAATAATTTGATAATTTTGAGTTTTGACCAAACTTATCAAGACTTTCCAATCTTATCGCCCTAATGGATATATTTATCGCTTCCTCTAACAGTTAATACGATACGATACGCTTATGTAAACAATGCACTTTACTGCATCGCCGTAAAATAACACCGGATGTCGCTGTGTGTCGCAATAGAACATTTGCTTTTACGGCACATTCAAATAAATAAAAAAACAAATATTTCTAGACTATATTCTAATGTTTTTTGGTCCAATGCACTTTGTCAGCTTTGTTCCGCAGCCCGGCTCCGTGAAGAGGAATTGAAAGGAATCAAGGCTTTGGCACAAGTGGGGTCGTCAACGAGAAATATTTAGACAAATAATATAGAGACAGATTTCTCAACTCTTGTTTTGCTCTGGAGCAAAAATCTGCCTTGGAAAATGGCCTTTGCCAGACATCAACCTACCAAGCAGTGTGTAAAAAATATTTTGTTCCATTTCAACGGGCACTTCTTCCCGGCGAAATTTCTGGTGAGTGGGCATAATATGAAGCTTATGAATTTTAAGAACCAATACCTTAGGGTAACGAGCGCAGTGCGGCACCAAAATTGCGCCATATATAGCTATGAGTGGCATCCGATCTGTGATGGCAGACCTCCAGTTATGCACATGCGTGTCCTGACAGACCGACCAGCTTGTTTCGTCACCCGGCTATATAAACTATAGATGTAAAGGAGTTAAGGTTAGGATCATTATTATCCTCATACTAGGTATGCACAATCTTCCGCGTTCCATTTAAAAGTTTTTTGGTAAATTAATAATAATAATATTTATTGACAGAACTTAAATAACAAAATAAATAAAAGGAAAACTAACTAAAACTTAAAAATCTAACAAAAGAGGGTTGTCCATGAGGCTGGTGCCAAGAGCACTGGCTGCATTTCCACGTTGAATTACGCCTGCGTGTATGATATTTTTTTTTAAATATTATAATGTAGATACGGACTGGATGAGACTAGCACATGACCGGACCAAATGGCGTGAAACAGAGGAGGCCTATAACCAACAGTGGAGGGATACGGGCTGAATAGAAATACAGATAGATAAATATTATTATGATAAGAGTGGTATAATACTTATGTATGGGCCACTCGTGTACCTTGCTCTAAGGCTTGGGTTGAATGTTTACATTTGCTGGATTTTACCAACGTTTCCTTGGTTTTCTAGATAACAGCCTAGTTTAGCCTTAGTTGATTCTTATCTGGAATTCTACTAAGGTACCAAATAGTAAGCTTCCAGGTCCATCGCAGAATGAGTCGTTTAAGAATATCCCACTTTTCGAACAAGAATGACCAAGTACTGACCCTATTAGTGTGCATACAAACAATTTCAGTAAGTCAACATTAAATAGCTAGCAAAGTACGGTCGGACTGCAGTACTGTGAGCTACTAATGCAGTAGGCGGCGCAAACGACCGCACTCGCGTTGGAACGTACCGCCGGATGTACAGACAGCAACCAAACCAAAAGATGGCATAATGTATGGAACGGACAGAAGCTTCCTTTAAAAAAATAAATACATATGACAATTGCAGGCTTAAAGGTTTAATTTTAGATAATCGAAGCGTTTCTAATAACTCAACGTTTTTCCGTTTCTTTCACCAAGGATCCATTTTGGGTGGAGTTTGCTGATACCTTCGCTTTCTCACTGTTTCCATAACTGTGTATCGTGTGACCGCTGTTCATTCCTACAAATCCATCAGCATCATAGCTCACATCCCTTCTCGTTCCAGTTCTGGTATAGAACAGGAGGCATACCATGACCTCTTCCGCGTCGCATAATCGTACCGTGACGTCTTATTTTTTATGTTGCTGCCATTTTCAACCTAAACTGGATATAGTTTAGGTTGAGAATGGCTTATTAGCGACTCAAGTTAGGTTGCTGCCATTTTCAACCTTAAATGGACCCAGATTAGGTTGAAAATGGCAGGAACATAAAAAATAAGACGTCACTGTACGATTATGCGACGCGGCTGAGATTAGGTCCTCAACTGAATCGCTATAAGACGTCATGGTAGGCCTCCAGGCATCTATTTCACCGTTTCGATCGTTATGACCAGTTTTTTTTTGCTGTATAAGCAAGCATTTGTCTGCAGTGACACCTGACCCTAAGTGTAATTGATTAATATGGCACGTGAGTTGTTTGTCAAAATAAGGTACTGCCGGGCGCTGATGTCAGTGTCTGTCACGCCGAACAGCGTCCGACGTGGCTTAACTAACCAACCGACGACAATCGGAACGATCTGCCTAACATGCCCTCCGAAGCACAAAAAGAGGAAATCAGTACATAGCTTATGAAATCTATGGTGCATTTTTGCATCAGGAGTTATTTTTTTAGTACTGCATTTTTTTGCCAACGCTACCAATACAATGTGGCAACAGACAGTACCTGCCTACGCTAGTTATCGGCACATATCATTCATTTTTAACTGGGGCAAAGTGTCAAGACATATATTTTTTTATAGATATTTCATCATTTCGCGTTATCGCGCTCTGATTTGAGGCATATGAAAAAAATGCATGCGCACCAAATGTTATAGAATCGTTGTTTATATATGAAGATGATTTTGATAGCTTTCAATGTAATGTACTATGACTTAAGATAAGGTGGTCTCAAAGAACATTGTGTTTGTTAAAAAACATTGTAAATTAAAGATGAAACAGATAATGACGTAGCAACACAATTAAACGTGACGTACCTACACACGTGATGCAACACGTGTTATGTGGTAACATAATTATCTTTTCCATCTTTTTGAATAAGTATTAGTTCTACAAAGTTACCGACTCTACCAACAGTTATTAATAAGCTGGTAAAGGTGGTGATTCTGAGCGCAGTAAACTATTCTATTGAGGGAATCCTAGAATTTCTTGAAGATTTTGCAATTTCACAATATCTTTTTTAAGTAGTCTGGAAGCCTAAGTTGTAGGAGTTCTTGGAGCGGAGTCACCATCAACCCATATCGGCCCACTGCTGAGTACGGGTCTCCCCTCGTTTTCGTTTTTTTTTTTCACTGAGTGACGAGACGAGCAAGTCTTTCACCTGATGGTAAGCGCTACGCCTGCCCAAAACAGACACAGCACCACCCAGAACCCTGCATTGCACAATCCTGCGCGGCACTGCATTGCGCTCGTCATCCTTAGACATTGGCTATAACGTCTCATTATGCCCAGTAATTTCACTGTAGGAGGATTAGGCCATAATCCACCACGACGGCCGGTCCGGATTGGTAGATCTCCGAAATAATCCTCGGGCTTGTGAAGGAAACATCGCGAAAAATATTTAGGAGGTAGGTATGGTCTCCACCAATCCGGACCGGGCTCCTATGGTGGAATATGATCTTATACTTCTTACGAAAGTAAAGGGAGGCCAGCAGTGGGCGGATATAGGTTAACAATGATGACTACCAAATGTAGGTACAAAAGATATGTTCTGTTCCATCGACAAAAAGACCATAACTCTTAGTATAAGTATAATTATTCTAAGCCATAACTATTGTTTGTTCTGAATGTGGACATCAAACATATGGAACAGTAGCTTATGGGCCATAAACGGCCGGTTTATCTAACTCGGAATGTGTATCGTTAACCGGCGGTTAGCTTTAACGTATAAACAAACGGTAGTTTATCGATGTAGGTGGGCGTGAGGCGGATAGCACTAGAAAACTAGGATTCATCATCAACCCATAACGTCCCACTGCTGGGCACGGGTCTCTCCTCACTTTCGTGAGGTGGGTAAGGCCATAATCCACCACGGGGGCCCAGTCCGGACTGCTGGATAACATACCTACCTCCGAAATAATTCTCGGGTAGGTATGTGGGTTTCCTCACGATGTTTTCCTTCACCGAAAAGCGAGTGATAATTACGTACATATGTTTTTACAGAAACACATTGGTACGTGCCTTCATTGGGATTTGAACTCACGACCTTCTGATTGGAAGGCGAACGTTCTCCCACTAGGCTACCACCGCTTAGAAAATTAGAATTAGGTAACATTATTTATTTATTTATTCTTTAGCACACAAATGGAGTACAAGGAGTACTTAATGCTGAGTAGCATTTTCTACCAGACATCCTGGAGGTGTAACTGAAATGGTGGTGGTGTGGCAAAACGAGAGAGCAGAGAAAAGTATATTTAAATGATATTTAGTGATAGAATATTTTATTATAATACAATTAAATATATAACGTTATAATAGACTAATAAATACAATATAAAATCGATAAACACAGATAAGGATATATTATATCGAGTAGGTGAAGCAAAAAAATAATTTAATAAAGAAACTATGCAATTGTAGAATGCACCTTTTGTACCTAAAAAATACGGACTAACCGCTTAAACAGGTAAGATAATATAGAAATATATAGTTTTAATTCCGCCAATTTTTAATTTACGACACGTGTTTCGTCTCTGCACGAGACATCCTCAGGTGCTGTTGACGAAACACGTGTCGTAAATTAAAAATTGGCGGAATTAAAACTATATATTTGTATATTATCTTATTGATTATGGATTTCCGCCAAATAACGCCTGATTCTATTAACTAGCTTAAACAGGTCTCTAGAAGGAGCCTTATTAGTTAGATATAGAATTATATAAGATTGAAAATTGATTAAGACATGAATATAACATGTGTTTTTGAGCGGGGGAATCGACACTAAAACTGCTGAAAATGTTAAAAGTCAAGTTTCTTCCAAATTCGATTTAAAAAAAAAAAAAAAATAAGCAACGAAGAAAAATGTACGCCTTATTTTTGATGGTGATGAAAACTCTTTACACTCAGGCCAAATCTGGACGTCTCCTTTTGTATAATAGCGTTTGGACATATTCAGCGACTTTAAGAGATCATATTTGACTTATTTTTCATTTTCCTCTATGTATATGAAACCCAAATAACTACCCGAGAATTATTTCGGAGGTAGGTATGTGATCCACCAATCCGGATCTGGCCCCCGTGGTGGATTATGGCCTAATCCTCCTAACGAAAGTGAGGGGAGACCCGTGCCCAGCAGTGGAACGTTATGGGTTGTTGATGATCATGATGATATGAGGAAATAGGAATATCGGTTGCAGGAAAGCAGTGGATTCGTCTGGCGTGAGACTGAAGAAAATGGTGTGCACATGAGGGGACCTATACCCAACAGTGGGTTGAAATAGTATAAATATATGTACATGAGGCTTAAGTTTTTGACTTGTAAAAGTGCATTATTTTTGCCTATTTTTGACACATAAAAATGTAACCAAGTGATGAAACTATTCACTGGTACCGTCATGACCGAGGTTTTGAAACGGCTGCTGTTGGGTTGTGAACCGCACGTGAAGACGATCTTACCTTAGTCAAGAATTTTCCGCTTATAACAACAACACTCCCCCGCAAAATGTAGGTATAGGCACCCAACCATACTAGAATGATTTTCCTTCTATTTCCCTCACTGGCTGGAGGAATAACCAAAGTCGCAGATGGAGATATTGTTTCCGGATTCCCCGACGTATGACGGTTTCGGCCCGGTCTATATTTAGCGAGGGCTCGGTGAATACGAGTATTTTTATGCACCATTCATTGTTGATTTATATTAAATCAATTATTTTTTTATTATTTATTGAGTACTAGCTGCGCCCCGCGGTTTCACCCGCGTAGTTCCTGTTCCCGCGGGAATATGGGGATAAAATATAGCCTATGGTACCCGCTGTCAATGCAGTGAAATAATTTTGTAATTCGGTGCAGTGGTTTAGCGAAACCTTACATATTTCCATACGAACTCTCATCCCCTATTTCACCCCTTACAATGCTTTTTTCGCATTAAAAAGTACCCTATGTCCTTTCTTAGGCTCTAGACTATCTCTGTACCAAATTTCGTTACAATCAGTTCAGTAGTTTAGGCGTGAAAGAGCAACAGACAGACAGAGTTACTTTCGCATTTATAATATAAGTAGGGATAGTCTGTATGTGTACTTCGCTTTTCGGTGAAGGAAAACATCGTGAGGAAACCCATATATGTTACCTACCCGAGAATTATTTCGGAGGTAGGTATGTTATCCACCAATCCGGACTGGGCCCCCGTGGTGGATAATGGCCTTACCCTCCTCACGAAAGTGAGGAGAGACCCGCGCCCAGCAGTGGGACGTTATGGGTTGATGATGATGATGTATTATTAAAACATAAGTATTAAATGCATTGTGTCTGTTAAATACTGTAAGTACGCCACCCACCACCCTACTATCGAAAAATGTTTTTTAATGTACATCCAAAGGTTGTCTGGAAGAAATCGCTTTCAGCGATAAGACCGCCCATTGTACTACCCTTGTTTACCTATTGTAATTCTTCTGTACTGTGTTTATTTTTGTTTCTGGTGTACAATAAAGAGTTTTTTGAGCGTGAGAGACACGAGCGCTTTACGAAATTTCAAACCACATTGGTAAAGCATTCAGTTTACGATAAAGGAAAACATCTCGAGGAAATCGGCATCCAGAACATTCATAGATTTAGGATATTATCACCATTACCATCACCACCACCAGGTATTTGGTATTTTTATTACCATCAGGAGAACGACATGCTCGTCTCCTAAGTCAAATAACAAAAAAAGAAACCCAGAGCCACCCTGGACCAGTACAAGACGCAAGGTCTGAACCTTAGTAATCTAAAGCTGATGATGGGAGACAACTTGCATTGGACCAGCATGGTGATAAGAAGAAGTTACCTCATGTACCTTCTATCTAACCTATTTCTCAGCAGAGGGATCGTGAGCTTATAAGGACATGCTGTTCATCTCTATCCTGATGCCGATGCCTATCTGAAGGATGTACCATAGTACTTTGGTTTAGATCATCATCATCATCATCAACCCATATCGTCCCACTGCTGAGCACGAGTCTCTCTTTTTTTAATACATCTAATTAATAGATATTACAAAGAGATGGAAAAAAAATTGCCAACGCGTTTCTTGCCGGTTCTTCTCAGTTGGATGTATTCCGAATCCGGTGGTAAAGTAAGTGGATTTTCATGAGCGCCTTTTCGGAGCCTATGTGTATACAAATTTTTGACTTGAGTCGATGTGACTGGATGCAAATTCACTTCCGCATTCCTCGCAGAATGACAGACGCCATCCATATTTAACTTGACTTGGACACGGTCATTTACTCGGGACATTTCTTATGCACACTCATTGTTGGTTAATAAATGGATGTATGACCTCATCCCTAATGAACGGTGAATGAACGGAGCTAGTCTCGGTTGATTTCGGCTGAGACAAACGTGTGCACTTGTATCGTTCAGTGCGCATGACCTGGGATTTGGAGTGTTTATTAGAAGAACCTTCACTCTATTAGGGGTATATTCTTTAGTGGGCATGTCCTGGGTTTGTGGGTGGTTATTAATCAAGGGCATAATATTTCTAGGCTCATTTCCGGACAGGGTTTTATGGATCGTATGATTAAGGTTTTTCCAAGAAGAGAGAGAGAGAGAGGGAGAGAGGGAGAGAGAGTGTATGTGTATGTGTATGTTGCAATGGGAGCGTCTCATTCTGTTGCAGAAGAGGTAGGCCTCTTAGGTCCTCTAGGGGAAGGAGCACACATTTGCCAGATATTTATCCGCTAAGTCTGTGTGTGTGTATATCAGCCAAGTAGTGTAAAAACAATACTGTGTTCCGATTTGAAGGGCACTGTTTCCAGCGAAATTACTGGGCATATGAGACTTTAGAGGTGATGTCTCAGAGTGACGAGCGCAGTGCAGTGCCGCGCAGGATTTTGTAAAATAACATAACACTGTAGCTGTTATGGGCAGGCGTGGCGCTTACCACCAGATAAATGACTCGCTCGTCTCATTACTAAGTAACATAAAAAAAAAAGATCGGTTGTTCGATTTGGGTAGGTACCCTTCCTCCTTAGACTACAAAAAAACTAGTTGTCTAGAAATATTCAAGCCGATTTCGCAAATCAACTTTGAGGTCACCTGCTACTCACTCCAATTTCTTTGTAAGTGCGGCCGCCGACAATCGGCTCTAAAGCAATTAACCCCCGACATCTGGCGATCCTATCGGCGCCGAATCGAATATGTGCCGATATACTCAACACTGCTGGGTGATTCTGAATGAAGTGAACGCCGAGGCTCATTGTGTGTTTCCTCCTAGTTGGCCGTTCGGTAGTGGTAGGCCTCTTCCGCAAGAGAGCGCCTGGGGAAGTACCACCACACTTATGTCACATATTCAACCGCGAGGCAGTAGTGTGCAAACATTATTGTTTGGTTTGAAGGGCACTGTTTTACGGCATATCACTAGGATTTGAGACTTTAGAACTAATGTCTCAAGGTGACGGTAACCGTACGGATTTATCAAAATGCTACTGTACCGAATTGGAGGAACAATTTCGAATAAAAGAAAAGAAATTAATCCAGAAATGCCGAAGGTATGAGACACCTAGCACAAAAGCAAAATTAAATAGTGAATAAATTAATCTAATTAAAAACAAATACTCCGTTTAATTCTTTTGCAATGTCGGTAAAATAGTAATAATAAAGAAAATATTTTCATAACTATGTTTTGGAGTCCTACAGAACTACACAGAGACAAACAGTTCGACTAAAAATAATCACCAGTCCAACTAGGCTAAAACGGTACTTCGAACTGCCACCAAACCCTAAATTTTGCGCTCGTTATTTTCACCTGCCTAGTTATTCTTTGCCAGTACAGAATACCCCGGCACAGAATGCAGTTCTATCGTGTAAAGAATAACGGTTGGGATCAGAATGCGATACACATCTAGACGGAACAATGAGCAATGGGGTGTCATGTCTAAATGTAGAGTAGGGGAGCGTTCAGAGACCTACGGAGGATATTGTATTTAATGAAGACGTTTCACAGTGGTACGAATCGCCCCATAAAAAAATCATATAAACGTTTCACACCACCACTTTAATTTGTAACCTTGTTCTTTCTTCTTCTGTGTATGTGTGTTTGTGTGTGTCTCTGTGTGTGAGTGTGTGTGTTGTCCGAATGTGGTGCGAAAAGCCTTATTAAAAAAGAGAACATGGGCGAAACGGCCTATTACCCACAAAACCTGGAACGTCGTAGTGCGGTGTAAGTAGGTACGACAGAGAACTGTGAGCGTGTGCGTTTTGTGAGTGAGAACTCCAAAGCACACACATACTAAAACAATCTGATGTGATCAAACTTAATAAATTTTAAGAATAATTCCGTGTCTAAAAATATTTATTCTTGTAAATGGGAATAAGGGGAGGTCAGAACATCACAACAGAGGTAGTAGACTAATAACACGCTTAGTTCTTCAGTCCCACAGCTGGGCAAAGATCTCCCCCCTTTTTCTACCTAATGTCTCGGTCCCTGCAATCTCAAACCATCCCACTCCAAAGGCATTAATCCCCCTAAAATCTAGCCAGACAATGTAAGAACAAATTAATTAGGTACGTCAAGCAAATCAGGTAGGTATTTTTCCGATGCAATCATCCAATTTAATTAAATACGCGTTAAATCAAATTGATACCAGATTGACGTAAAATACATCCTACTGATATTGTAAATATGAAAGTTTGTATGTTGGGATGTTTGACAGTCAATCACGCAAAAACGGCTGAACAGATCAGTATAAAATTGGACGCACAGATAGTTTATTAACTGGATTAACACATTGGACACTTTTGAAGTAAAATTTCTTTACGCACGCTTGACTTGGGAGTAAGCTGGTGAATGCGTTACGAAAAATGTGATCGGGCGAGGTGAACGGAAGTTGAGAGGGAGATATAAGTTAGTGAAGGTAGAAATAGAGTGAGAGAGAGAGAGTTAAATTTCGTATATTTTTTTTAAATATTGTTCGCGCCACTTACATTGGCACTCATAATACCTTCCTACCTTCCTATTCCTATCATTTCTTGGCGACTATCTCTGTCGCTCATATCGTGGTATCCACGAGAAAACTGCTTGCCGCCGCAAGTAGTCTGCGATCGACCCTCGTCCTTCGCGGCTGCCGCTCTCGCCGAATCCAAAGTACTGGATCTGCTGCTCCTCTGTGGTGGTCCACGTGAATTCGACGCGAAAATATAAACAAAACCCGCTATAAACCCGCCGCGTAAACGCTCCTTGCCGACACGCACCAACCGCCAAAAATACAGTCCACTACATCGAACGTCATAACATCCTGAAGGAACAAGCAGCTTGGAGACGGACCCGAACCGAGGTGATTGCAGTTGCATGGAGACCAGGTTAGTCGCCAAGTTCCTTTGTACTACTCTTCTACCAGCCATCCTTCCCCCGCCATTGGAGGCGCGCTCAGCCTATACAGCTTAGCTGCCGCGCTAACATATTGTTGGTCCTCCGCCGCCGGATCTTCTTTGGTCCTCCCGCTATTCTCTGGCCCCTCTTAGGCCTCATATAGTCCTCTTTATAACCGCCCGCAATTTTATATTGGTATTTTTACCAACGATAATTTCCTATAATTATCGTATTCCGGCCCGCAATTACAGTTCAGATAGTACCCTGTACTATCCTACTACGCTCTTATATACTTATTTCGTGTATTCCGCATTCCTAAATAGTAAAAATAACGATTTTCCGTAATTCTTAATTTTTATTAAAAAGTGAAGGTATTCCTAACGACCGCCCGTGCGTCTCCACGTGGGTATTCAATACGCCGCGCGCGCGGCAGGTAAATGCTGTAGGCAGTTGCAGTAAATTAGGAATTTCATACTTTATCTAGTTTTTTGTACTTTGTTAAGATGGCTATGGCTACTCGTTCAAAAGACAAAGATAGTGAAGTATACGAGGACGCAAAAGCGCTCGATACGTTACAGATCGAACGTTTGACCTTGATAGGTAAACGTGACATTATATTTTCTCGCTTACAAGATATTTTTAACCGATCTTTAAAGGCTTTCACTGATGATACTGAGAAAGATTTATTTCTATGTGGAATGATCTCGTTAGACCGCTTACGCTCCGATTTCAATGAAATTGTGAACAAATTAAATGTCACCGAGTTGAGTCTCAACGCTTCGTACACGGTAAACTACCAATCTATAAACGTCTTCGAATATATGTTTTGCCGTTGTCAGTTTGTTTATAATAAACTTAACCCGCCTTTAAAAACCGCTGATTTCAATGTTGCCCCGCAACGTAAATCCATCAGAATTCCTGAACTCGATTTGATGGTCTTCAATGGAGATCCGATGACCTGGAGAATATTTTATGAGTCATTCAAACGCACGATTCACGAAAATCCCGATCTCACTGATCACGAACGCGTCCAATATTTAATTAATAAATTGTCAGGCCGGGCCCTTGCAGTTTGTTCTGGTATCGTACCTAACGGTGATAATTATCCGATCATATGGCAGACGCTCGTCGATAAGTATAACGACAAACGTAACCTAGCCTCCGCTTATCTTGATCAAATGCTTGATTTTAAATCTTTTAACACCGCGACGAATAAAAACTTAGAATTATTTCTAGATAAATTCTGCACGGCTGTGTCAAGTTTGAAGTCTCTCAAGCTCGATAACGTGTCTGATTTTATTTTACTATCGCTCGCTTTGAAGAAAATAGATTCAAGTACTGCACGGTCGTTTGAAATGCACATGCGAGGTAAATCTATGCCTACATACAATGAACTTTTAAAATTCATCCGCGAACAAAGCAAAATATTGGAACGCACTACGACCGATTCTCTTAGCCGCAGTGATAACAGGCCGGGTACTGCAAGGTCTACGCAGTCTTTTGCAGCATCATGCGTCACTCACTGTCCGCTTTGCAAACAAGCCGATCACGCTAACTTATATAGATGCCCTGCATTTGATAAGCTTTCTATCGACGACAGGTACACTTTTGTAAAACAAAGCAAAGGTTGCACTAATTGTCTAAGCACTACGCATATAAATACTGCTTGCAATTCTAAATTTAATTGCCGTTATTGTGGATGTAAACATCATTCCATGTTATGCCGCAAAGTATCATCTTCCCGTGAAGACAATCGCCCGTACCCTAGCGCTCCGTCACAGGCGCACGCGCCGCCTCCGCGCGCGCGAACTGGCAACTTCTCCGCCGCCGGGGATCACATGCCGCCTTCGGCATCGCCGCCGCCCGTCGCGGGCTCCGCTAGCGCTCAGCTGACGAACTTACCTACAACTGCTTATCAGTCATCACAACAACAGGTGTCGCTGTGTAATATACGCCCCGCTTCGCAGCCTAATGACACTACTTGTTTACTGGGAACCGTACAAGTTTATGCTACGGATTTAAATGGTCGCCGCCATGTAGTACGCGCCTTAATTGATTCGGCTTCCCAAAGTAACTTTTTAACTTCAAAATGTTGCGCTAAATTAAATTTAAAATGCAATAAGGTGACGAACACCGTTGTTAAAGGGATAGGTTCCGCATCTAACCCAATCAAGGGAGCAGTTTCTGCTACTTTATCTTCCCGCCTAAATGATAATTTTATTGCAATTGACGCCTATGTTATCGACCGCATAACAGACAATTTACCGGCAGTGAAAATTGACGTATCCTGCCTTTCATACCTGAACTGCCTGCCTCTGGCAGACGACAGTTTCGCTTCGCCTTCCGAGATCGACATACTTATAGGCGCGCCGCTCTTTTCTGAAATATTGCTATCAGGCCGCGCCGCTGGTCCGCCTGGTACTCCAACCGCTTTTGAAACCATTTTTGGTTTTATCGTAATCGGGACCGCTCCCGTTACTCCCGCTCATGTTACTCCCGCTCATGTTACGCCCGGTCATATTGAAACCGTTGTTTCTATCACTGACCCCTTGGTTGAAGATAGATGCCGCTCTCATATTTCCCTCTGTACCTTTACGGAAGGACCACGTTTAGATAATCTTGTCCAACGCTTCTGGCAGCTTGAAGAGGTGCAATGCACGCCGACTTTGAGCCCAGACGCTATAGAATGTGAACGCATTTTTACAAATAACGTTTCCCGCGATCCTACGGGACGCTATTCTGTAGCGTTACCTTTCTCCCGCGATCCCGCGACCGCTCTGGGTAATTCTTACCCTATCGCTAAAAAACGCTTCATGTATCTCGAACGTAAGCTCGCCGCGACACCTGCTCTGCGCTTAGAGTACGATGCTATAATCAAAGAGTACATTCAGAAGGGTTACATTTCACTGATTGACAATGATAGTCCTTTTACTGGATATTACGTGCCACACCACGCCATTGCGAGACTACAAAAAACAACAACTCGATGGCGTATGGTGATGGACGCCGGTGCTGAAACTGACTCAGGCCTCTCCTTGAATCAAGTTTTATATACCGGGGATAATTTACAAAACGATCTTTTTACAATCCTCTTGGATTTCCGCCACTATCCAATCGCTTTTACATCCGATATTAAACAGATGTACCTACAAATTTTGATAAATAAGGACCACCGCAAATATCAAAAATTCCTGTATCGATTCGATCCCGTTTTTCCGCTTGATACCTACCAATTCAACCGCGTTTGTTTTGGTCTACGTAGCAGTCCGTTCCTTGCGATGCGAGTGTTGCGACAGCTGTGCGCCGCCGACGGTGCCCGCTTCCCACTCGCAGCATCTCTTATCAGCGACAACACATACATGGACGACGTGTGCTACTCCATGCCTACTCTGTCTGCTTGTTTACAACTCAGAGACGATCTCCGCGAGTTGCTCAAGGCCGGGGGCTTCGATCTCGTCAAATGGGCTAGTAACTCACCCGCGCTCCTTGACTCCCTTCCCATCTCTGCGTTAACGGAATGCGTTAAAAATGCGAAAAATGCGTTAACGGATCTTTTAAATTCCGACGAATATAATAAGTCTATCTCAGATGAGTTATCAGCTAATCGCATACACTGGAAATTCAATCCACCGCGAAGTCCTCACTTCGGGGGGAATTATGAAATATATGTGAAAGCGTTTAAAAGTCATCTTCATAAAACGATCGGTTCACAGTTACTCACCTATGAAAAAATGTTAACCGTACTCACACAGATAGAATGCGTTATCAATTCTCGTCCTATAACGTTATTGAGCGAAGATCCGTCTGAGCCGACCGCGCTGAGTGCTTCACATTTCTTAATGACCGCACCGCTGAAGCATTTACCCGCTTGCACGGTTCCCGATGAACCTGGACACTTATTGAAACGGTACGCTTTATTGGATCAAATGGTACGATCATTTTCCAAACGGTGGAAGTTGGAATATCTTCACTTACTTCAATCTAGAGGAAAATGGAATACACCTTCGAATCCCATTACAATAGGTTCTATTGTTCTTATTATCACTGATAATATTCCCCCGCTATCCTGGCCTCTCGGCGTCGTCGTGGCCACTCATGTCGGCGGCGATGGCATCTGTCGAGTAGCGTCAGTAAAAACGGCGACCGGCGTCTACCAGAGACCCGTCGTCCGTTTATGTATCTTACCTACCCAATAATTTAACCCCTTGCTCCCCGGTCAACCGCTATGTTATATTTAACCCGTTGACTGCTTAAGAGTTTAACTCTTATTTTTATTTTTTTTATTTCCCGCTTTCTTTTAAAAACCAATGGTTTTTAGGCCGGGGGCAAATGTTCGCGCCACTTACATTGGCACTCATAATACCTTCCTACCTTCCTATTCCTATCATTTCTTGGCGACTATCTCTGTCGCTCATATCGTGGTATCCACGAGAAAACTGCTTGCCGCCGCAAGTAGTCTGCGATCGACCCTCGTCCTTCGCGGCTGCCGCTCTCGCCGAATCCAAAGTACTGGATCTGCTGCTCCTCTGTGGTGGTCCACGTGAATTCGACGCGAAAATATAAACAAAACCCGCTATAAACCCGCCGCGTAAACGCTCCTTGCCGACACGCACCAACCGCCAAAAATACAGTCCACTACATCGAACGTCATAACATCCTGAAGGAACAAGCAGCTTGGAGACGGACCCGAACCGAGGTGATTGCAGTTGCATGGAGACCAGGTTAGTCGCCAAGTTCCTTTGTACTACTCTTCTACCAGCCATCCTTCCCCCGCCATTGGAGGCGCGCTCAGCCTATACAGCTTAGCTGCCGCGCTAACAAATATCTATCATGGATTTTTATTTTTAAATAATTTTAATTGAAGTTTTACTTCTACTATAAGTCCCAACACACATTGAAATTTTTATCCCGTTTAAATTAACAATTGCCTTAAAACTGAAAGCGGGTGAAACCGCGGGGCGCACCTAGTGGTTAAAATTAATTTATCTACAGTAAATGTTTACAGAGGAAGGCACTCAATCTTAAAAAATGTCGCAGTTTTCTGCCGGGTTATCGAGCGAGTGCAAATATTGCAGAGAGATAGTTACATAGCAACACTCATGAGTTCAATAAAAAGACAGATAAAAAACCACGTAGGTACATCGCATTAACCAAATACTAGGTCAGTTACGCACTTATATTAGAGATAAGTGCAATTTTCGCACTTATCTTGAGTGTAAAATAAACTTTACATATTTGGTCCTCTGATAATTGTGGTTTATAAAATAATTTTATCTAAATATTTCTCAGAAATGTTACGCTGCATTAAATATCGCGTTTCTTAGTCTCTTAGAGTATTTTGATTGTCTGTTTGTTTGTAGATATGTCAATTTTGAATGCAAGTACCAGTTGAGTGTTCTGGAAAAAGATACTTTCAGTTTTGACAATAATATTTTTAGTAGATGCTAGTTTCCTTCCTTAGTAAGGTAGATAAGTAAAAAACATTAAACATATTTGAGGACTAATTATTTAATTATTTTCTTGTCTTTGGTAATAATTCCAAATATTTATATTTCAATATAATACAGTAACCTATATACATATCTTTTTTATTAGACTGGGTGACGAGAGGAGCGAGTCGTTCACCTGATGGTAGGCGCTACGCCTGCTCATAACAGACACAGCACCACCCGGAACCCTGCATTGCATAATCTTGGGCGTCACAGCACTGCGCTCGTCACAATCATTTCCGGTCGAGAAAACCCGCGTGCCAAAGCCATATAAAAGTTCAACGAAATAATCTCCCTATAAATTATTATTGTACATCTCTGTATGTACACTGACCTGTACTATCATCGAGAAATGGGTCCGGTTCGCAACTATTTCGCATACATTGTTGCGTTTAGGGTACCGCAGCCTTGTAAGGTTAAACAGCGGTACAAGCGGATCGTTTGAACAACAATTCCTGCATAAATCTTACTGTAGGTGCTGCCATCTGATATTCGAGTCCAAGCAAACGTTGATTAACTGAGGGGATTAACTTAGAGTAAATTTGTCGTCCAGCTGCAAGATGGTATGACGATGTGACTAAGGTCGCGGGGCAAACCAGGATCCGACTGGCACAGGACCGAGGCAATTGGCGTGGTAAAGGAGAGGCCTATGCCCAGCAGTGGGAGGATAAAGGCTGCAGATGATGATGATGTTGATGAAATTTTTCATTCCTCAGATAAAGGTCTATTTCATTATTTTGGTTAGACGATTTTGAATTTTTCAACATTCAGATAGAGGTACCATACGGAATAAAACCTTTACCTGAGGAATTAACTTTATTTTATTGCATAATAGACAAGCATTTGACCGCAGTCTCACCTGGTGGTAAGTTAATCATTATCTGCTTCTTCATGCCCCAGAAAAACTTATCTGTGGAATAATTGAAGTTTTTGACGTTTGTTGACATTTGATTTATTACTAAAAAGTTTAAATATCTTGTTGACACTGGCTGAAATAAAAAAAAGAAACCTTTATCTATATCTGTCTTCCTCTAACTCGTAAGATGACCTATTTGTTTCCCGTTCGCGCAGAAATGCCCTAAAAGAGTTAAATTAAAGGGTCATGTCTCAATACGTACAGAACCCCGACAGCATTTCCGAGATTCTGACACACATATCAATATCTAAGATTGACCACAGACATAGCAAGGCGGGCGGTGTAAGACCATTTTTTGCGTAGAAACACGCATTTATTCTGTAACGCCGAAAATTAATTATTACGCGTGATTGAGATCACCCGATAGGTGGGTCAGGGAACTGTGTACTACTGCCTTATCTATAGCAGACCTGTATCTTAAAGTTATTGTTGTGTGGGATAAGTAAGGCCTAGCGCACACTCTCAACTGTTGCCGCGATTAAACTGTTTGCATCAGTCGAGTTGCTTGCATCGCTTGCACGGCTGATTTCGCATCGATCTTCTAAACATTATGGGCTGGTTACGGAATAGTCTGGATGTAACAGCGCGGTAATAGGTTAAGTCAGATAAATTGCGAAGACATAGTCGAACTGCCCAAAGACGCCGGATGTTTTCAGAATCATGGCAGTCCAAGTCCAAAACGCGACTCGGGGAAGCTCCTGAACTATGTATGTGAATTTTTACCATACCTACCTCCTAATGCGAAACTGAATTATCGCGCATCGTTTCGAGATATTGTTCGTTTCGATTACATTCGCACACCAATATAGTACTCACATGAAACTGTTGATCGCTAGGTGTATCGATTGATTTGACGGAAGATAATCAGTAAACTTCATACAATGCTTGTGGCTGTTGCCATATATTTAAAGTATTACTTAAGAAAAAGTTATAAGTTAGTTATATGGTTCATACAATCCCACCGCAACTAGGTGCACAACTAAAAGTGTTATCTATGCGCTAGGCCTTATTGTACCTTTATATTACCGTAAGTGATTGTTCTCTGGAATAGGTTTATGTAGAAACAATTAGTTGAAGTTGTTTTCGTTTTGTCAGACTTAGGTGCAAATATTTCTTATCTGCTTCTCTAGTGGCTAATTTCGGCATCCATTATAGAAAGTTAAATACAGTGGGACCATGTTGTTACTATTGTGTTGTTTATTGACTGTATAATTAAATAACGTTAAATAAATTCCGGTGGAACGTGAGAACGTACAAATGATTTCGAATAAAAAACCGGCCAAGTGCGTGTTGAACCACGCGAACTGGGGTTCCGTAATAAGTATATTTAAAAAAAAATAACGCTTTTTTTTCATGTTCCTGAGTAGCGAGACGAGCAAGCCGTTTACCTGCAAATAAGTCTGCCTATATCACTTTAAGTGCCACACAGCCAGAGCCCTGAATTGGTAAATCCCGTGCGGCATTGCGCAAGTCTGCCGTCTAGCGTCAACATTGGTTTTGAAGTCTCAATTATCTTGCTCCAAAAACTTTCGTTTAAAGTGGGGGCTTAACGCTTATTTTTCTGTTTTTTTTTTCACCTGCCAGTATCATTGTTTAAAAAACAAGACATTTTTATTAATAACATAGTGTTATTCGAATCTATTAAAAGTTACGTGCAGGAAAAACGTAAGCATATCACCGATAAACAGCACCAGCCAGTTCTGCACACATCATCATCATCATCAACCCATATCGTCCCACAGCTGGGCACGGGTCTCGCCTCACTTTCGTGAGGAGGGTTAGGCCATAATCCACCACGGTAGCCAGATCCGGATTGGTGAATCACCTGCCTACCTCCGAAATAATTCTTGATTATTTTTCCTCACGATATTTTCCATCACGGAAAAGCGAGTGGTAATTTCGTACATATGTTTTATAAGAAACACATTGGTACGTGCCTGCTCTGGGATTTGAACTGACGACCTTCTGATTAGAAGGCGGACGTTCTCCCACTAGGCTACCACTGCTTACAAGCACACAAATACCTAATTTGCTCATAACGGCGAGTAAGCAACAACTTAGATACATTTTCATACGAATTTATTTGTTTACAAGTATTGTAACTAGGTAAGAATTTGCTTAGACTGTTGATTCATGTGTATTACTTTAGTACAATATGAGGTGACCATTATTAGTTATGAAAGATAGATAAACTCTTTATTCTCTTTCTCTTTTGGTTGACATTCCTCCAATCCGCATGAAGCGTTTTCCGTCTACATTTATTATACGAACAGCGAAGGAATCGAACACCTTACCAGCGTCTATGTTTCACGAAAACTATAAAATCTATCTGAAAGTCTTCAAGTATAGGTATCTTCTCACAGGTCGACACTTACCACCAGACGAGACTGCGGTCAAATGCTTGTCTATTATGCAAAGGGAGTCCTTTTTTCTTTTTAGTATTTTTAATTTTTTTCTTTCTCGTTAAGGGGCAGGAGGCCTTACCCATTACATATTATAGCTTATTATTGCACTTGGCGTTCGGCGTTTATTTGTAAAGACTGTTTTTGGCTTTTCGCTTTCTAGATTTCTGTTCAATTAGGTATGCTACCTATAAATAACAAGAACACCGAAAAAAAAATCATTATTTATATCCTCAATAAAAATACTGTATGGTCACCAGAGCACAGTTTACCTAACACAGCAAACCTTGCGACCCGCTCAGCGGATATTTGAGCTTGAATCGAGTTTACTTACGATTTCTATAATATAATCATGAGGATATGACATTAGCTAATTGTACCTATTTTATGCTAGCAATAACATACTGAGAGTATTATGTAATGTGTGCCTAAATAAATAAATAAATTAATTAATTAATTAGCGACAGACGCGGGCGAGTAAACGCTTACTCGTGAAATATTTCTGTAATTGCACGTACCTGAAAAAAAGAATAATTTACTAATTAAAAAAAGTACGAACCAAATACAAAAAAAAACTGATGATCTTCAAATAGGTGAACAGATTTTCTTGAAGCATAACTAAGAACTGTCTCGATGAAGTCGTCTTTCAAATTAAAAAAAAAACGATTTCGAAATCGGTTCAACCGATTGGAAGCTACGATGCCACAAACTCTACATTTGTACATTTGGGCTTAGTTAATTTAGGAGGCATTTTTGTATGACGAGTTAAGGTAGACGATGATGCAAAGTATCCTATGTAAAAAACTAAATTTCACCATTCACATTTATTAATATAATTAAGGGTAAATATCAATTGAAAATATAAAAAAACCTTGTCTATCTGTCAATTTGTACGAAAGCATGACTAATTCTCGACGTTTTTACTAAATCAAGACATCGCATCGCCTAAGTGGCCAGTTACGAGTAAATTCGTCGTTACTGCCATCGAGACTAAAAATCTCGTTAATAACGAAGTTAGTTGAAAAACAAATCCAACGAACATCTTCATCAATTATTG
Source organism: Campaea margaritaria (assembly GCA_912999815.1). Classification (NCBI taxonomy): domain Eukaryota; kingdom Metazoa; phylum Arthropoda; class Insecta; order Lepidoptera; family Geometridae; genus Campaea; species Campaea margaritaria. The sequence continues at coordinate 9,959,799 of OU538801.1, forward strand.
TTATAAAATAATTTACGCAACCGTATCAAATTAGTACCGAAAACCTTAAAAAACTAAGAGTAAAATTTAACAACTCCATTGTAAAAACAGACCTGGTCACGCCCATGTCCCACGGTTATAAACCGGACAATATTAAACCATTAACTAATAACTTAATGTTTCAAAGGCGTAGACACACTAGTTAACTGGTAACACTAAAAACTGCAGGGGTACTCATAATACTAAAAATTGCAGAGTAACATAGGAACTTGCCGCATAGGAAATTGTAGAATAACAAGTAACACAGAATTACTTGTAACAAAGGAAATTGTAGAATTACTAGTAATACAGAATAACTTGTATCACAGGAAATAGTAGAATCGGTGGTAACACAGAATTACTTGTAACACAGGAAATTGTAGAATCAGTTGTAACACACAGTTACTTGTAACATAGGAAATTTAAGAATTATTATAATCGTAAAACAAAAAACTGCATAATAACACTTCCTCACCTCCAAAAATCTAAAAAAAGACATTTTTGACTGTTTGCGGGCTTTAGCTTTATTTCCCTAACATGCTGTTAGGAAACTCACTAGACGAAGACGAGACCCATCAAATTCAACACAAAAATATTATGATATTTTTAAGCAGTTTAATAGATACAAGAGAAGCAAGAGACTTCGTGTACCTAATTAGAAAGATACAATGGTCCTACTAGGTAATTCTATATTTTGAAGGCTTGTAACAGTTTTGGTAAATGAAATAATACGTTTTAAAGTCAAGAATTTACGTTAGTCTTGTCCTTAAATAAAGGCTTGAGCCCATCTGCTCGCAACGGAACCGCATTATCCGTAGCTCTAGCGGACGCCGCAGAGCGAGACGGAAAATGCGATTATGTGCGAAAAGAACGAGGCCAACATGCAAGAGGTTCATTGTGTTCATTGTATTTTATTTTGATTGTTTTATAGTGTTGTTGTTTTAATTTTTTGTTGTGTTTCTTTGTGTGTGTTGTTGTTGCTAATGCATTGTTTTAGTTTATTACGTAACCAAATTTTCTTACTTTCTTTGTGTTACAAAGCAAAACAACAACAATAAAATGTAACATAACATTGTATGTTCCATCCAATACCTCTCATTAGAATGCACCTTAACAGCAATTGGCGAATGTTTGTTATTGACAGGTCACGGTGATGTAAGTAGCGTCAATGCCAAGGCTCGCAGTCGATGACCGCTGGCAGTGTGGCCACACTTCTTCAACAAAGTTGAGGATAATATCAGAATTTAGATTTTGAAGTGAAATTTCTACAAAAACGGGGTCTTAGGAATTTTTGTGTCACGTTAAAGCGTTATAGAGCAAGAGTCCGTGAACCCCAGACCTTGGTTTTTTTTTCAAATCTGAAAGTTTGTCAGCGCATGAATAACAGCGCATAAGAACGATGCACGATTACGAAGTTTGGGTTACCGTGGCTTTGGCAGGTAAACATTACTAAAAGTCTGTAAATATACCAAAAAAACACACTTTATAATTTAGATCGGTATTTTACACACCTTTAGTACCGTTTACCTGCCAAAGCCACGGTAACCCAAACTTCTTTCAATATGTGTGTGTGAATGTTGTGTGTGTATCCTAGTTAGGTGTCAGGATCAATATATGTGATCGTGACGCCTTATTATTATCATTTTATTATTAGCATTGCTCAACAGTGTTCAATTTCTGTCCAGTTTTTCCAGAGCTTTCCTCAAAACGCATGGTTGCCCTACATTTAATCTGCCTTAATCAGTCACCGTTAAAACACCACATATTATTCACTAAAGTACTACTTCGCTTTCAACCGAGAATGTACCTTATACTTTGAGAAATAACACCCAATGTTAAGTATTTGAAACTATTAAGAGGAAGGTATGATTTTATTGTTCCATTTACTTTAAGCAAGTATGAAGTTACGAGCATGTGTATAAAGAGGGATGTGAGGAATGAGTATTGTACATTTAACACCTTTGTTGCTACTTCCTACATAATATTTAAAGCATTTTGTGAAATGTACCTGCATCAAGTAGACTTGACGGACCAAAGCCACCGACAACCCCAGCGGCACATACTTTGGATGGGTAACCCTTGAATGGGCAATTGGGCGACCATTTGGTCAAAACATCTAAGCATTCTAAGCGCTTCTCTCCTGCGGAATAGGTACGCGTTATGCTGTCAGTAATTTCCGAATGTATTTTTTTGAATTGACTGATTGACGAGACGAGCAAGTCGTTCACCTGATGGAAAGCGCTACGTCTGCCCATAACAGATACTGTGCGAACCAGAACTTTGCGTTGCATAATCCTGCGCGGCACTGCACTACGCTGGTCATTCTCAAACATCGGCTCTAAAGTCTCATAAGCCCAGTAATTTCGTTGGAAACAATACTCTGACGCGGTTTGAACCAATCAAGCAGCAGGTGAAGAGCGCAATGCAGTGCCGCGCAAGATTTGGCAATGCAAATTTCTGGGTGGCGATGTAGCTGTTGTTACCAGTCGTAGCACTCACCATTAGGGGAACGACCAGCTCGTCTCGTTACTGTGTCATGTGAAAAAAGTCGTTGAGATATTTAATCTAAGAAATATCTTATAACTCCTCATAAAACCGGTTAGACTAATGTTTTGGTCTCTAAGATGTAATAAAATTGATAAATTATGCATTTCTTCCAACATATTATTTTAGATAGGTTTTAGATATTTTTATATAGTTGATATAAAAACTGACACCATCAAAAAAAACATCAAAGGATTAAAGGCAGAAACAGCGTCTTTTTTATTTATCTTGCTGATTAACGAGAAATACGTTTACCTGATTGAAATGTTTAGATTTGTATTTAATAAGTTAATTAATCCTAACAAGAAATACTACAACGGCTCACCCGCACCAAGCCAAATTTCCCGCCATTCGTGTTGCGACCATAGACTACACTTGTCAGCGTACCCGCTCGTCTAACATTTGTCACTGGCTGGTCAATACAGGAGTCATACCATGACCTCTTATAGCGATTCAATTGAAGACCTAAACTGAACCGCGTCGCATAATCGTACCGTGACGTCTTATTTTTTATGTTGCTGCCATTTTCAACCTAAACTGGATCCAGTTTAGGTTGAGATTGGCTTATTGGCGACTCAATTTAGGTTGCTGCAATTTTCAACCTTAGCTAGATTCAGTTTAGGTTGAAAATGGCAGCAGCATGAAAAATAAGACGTCACGGTACGCTTATGCGACGCGGCTCAGTTTAGGTCCTCAACTGAATCGCTATAAGACGTCATGGTAGGCCTCCTGGTCTAACTTGCTTGTGCGTGTGAGACAGTGAAATATATCTATTTAATAGATACAAATACTTGCCAGATATTTATCCGCCAAGCAGTATGCAAACATTACTGTTCCAATTTGAAGGGCACTGTTTCCAGCGAAATTACTAGGCATATGAGACTTTAGAGCCGATGTCATCATAGAGTATGTGAACGTTTAAAAAGGTTTTGTATTGACATCTCTTTTCAGTTCACAGTTTGACCACGGAGTCTAATCATAATCAAAAGAGTATTTCATGTAAGTTTTTTCTACTTTCATTATGCCTCGACAAGGCCTCGACATAGAACATTGACGGGTCGGAATGAGAGACAAATAAGAAGGAATTGTTTCACTTCTTACGTGTGTAACTGTACAGTGTACACTATAACACACATCCATTTTTATTTTCTTCATTTTGGTGGAAAACCGAAAAGGTTAATATTTTAGCCGACTACTTGACTACTTCTCTCCAAAACTTCCTAGGAAGTTGTAGTCAAATTCACCACTTCACTATATCGTGACATTGCCTGCCATTACTAGACTACTGACTAAATGACTGACATTTTGACTAACAAAAAATTTTAATATAATACTGGCTAAACGCACAAATCGTGCAGAACCAAATGTTAAAACAAAAAAAAAACTGCTTATATATATATCGCGAACCCAAAACAAACCGAATAGAAAAGATACATGATAAATATCCCGTTTCCAATGATAATACTATTGAATAAGCTAATAAAGCCATTCCTATGGCAACCAATAAAACAAACAAAATGAAAATGGACAATACAATACAATACAACATACAACTAACACAAAAATCAAACGGAAGGTCTATCAAGTGAAAAGCGTCGTAAAAAAAGCCAAAAGCTTGTCTCACTAAACAATCACAGACAAGTAAATGAGCACTCAAAACCGAATCAAAATCGAGATAGCGATAATAGGGCTGTTCGACAAAATCGTAAAGTTGACGATAAAAGAGGAATCGATATGACTCCAATCGATAGTTGTGTCGAGATGACGCAAGATAAGGTTGATGTTACATCCGTTCGTTATTTTGACTAATATTGGTCTAAGTATATTAAATGGTGGCCTTTGGTTATTTTTAGATTAATAAGATATGAACGGATATGAATTTAAAATATCTACGTTTAAGATATAAATTACAGATCTTAACATAAATAATTATAAAGTCTGAATCTTAGAAAAATCTAAGTATTGATTCTAACGTTACTTTGCTAAATTATATGGGAATTTTTGCGATGTCGTCGTGAGAATTTCCGAACGAAACGTTTTTCGAGTAAAACTTCTTATCACATCAGATATTGTAAGTCGCTACAGTATTAAGGCGGCTGTGATATACAGACGTTACTTAGCAGATTCTGTGTGAAATTACGTGCCGCGTGCCGATGTTCCTTAATCACATTTGTCATTATTATTTGGACAAAAACAAAACTAGAGCTTTTCCGAAAATAAAGGTCTTCAGAAAATCGATACAGATCTGTTAGTAATATTTTGGATGATATTAAAGTAGAATTTGACCGAGGAAAAGCTATTTACTCGTATCATATCGTTTCAAGTAAACCAAATTTTGTATTGAGTCTTTTGAAAATTCCCAAGTTTTCCAAAAGCCGCCGAAAAGAAAAGTTTTCGATTCCAATACCCTTACATGAGATTAGTTCTAAGCTTTTAATAGCTTTTAGGAAGTCCAGACGTTTTAATATGTATTTAAGGCGAAAGACAGTGCTCCGCGCCTTAGATATTTGAGCCGTGGCGTCACTTTGATACATTTTGTATGAAAAAGACATTGAGTGATGTAGCGCGCCTTAAGCCACACGCCGCGTTGCATTGATTTGTCTTACACCTGAAGGAGTCTAGAAGTTTGGTTTGTCTTGTCATATTATCTCAATACTTGAATCATATCCAGTTTGTTTTGATAAAGATCGGACTAAATCAATGTCACGGACTCAGAGCCATTTTGGGTTGGCAGGTGACACATATGTGACGTTAATGGGGAGTTTCATTGCGGCGAATCCATAGACAAACGTAACAATCTCTACAATTCGCGACAAAATGTGACAGAACCTGTGCATACGTTCAATTTACGCTTCTACGCAAAAAGGTTGAAGTTGATAACTGAATTAGAAGTTTATTTCTGACAGTACCTTATACAAACTTTAGTTTTAAAAAAAAATACAGTTGAATTCAGAACCTCCTCCTCTTTTGAAGTCGGTTAACATATTTATAGTTTGTCGAAGGCAAATGAAAAATTCAATTGTTTTGTTGAATAGATACGTAGTTACGATGTCTCAGGGTGACAAGCGCAATGCAGTGCCGCTCAGGATTTTGCAATGCAAAGTTCTGGATTGCACTGTAACTGTTATGGGCAGGTGTATCGCTTACCATCAGGTGAACAACTTGCTCGTTTCGTCACTCAGTTAAATTATGAAAAAAGTAAGATATTAATACGTTAAAATCTGTAGATATAAAATTATTCCCCTATAATTAGATAACCATTTTGTTTTGCGTCATTAATATATTTACATAAATACCCACCCTATTATTATCTTCAAATTGTTCACACTTTCAATCTCAGGTAGACCCTAAATGAAACAGTATTAAAATATGATTTTTTATTAGCTTCAATACACACTTCGATTTAATATGTTGCTCGCAAAGATTTCACCAGTTCTGCGAACCCTTAGCACGCCTCATTCAATTTCCAAAAAACATGATTATCGTTGACAAGTTCGCCGTAACTCGTAATCAAGAAATATTTTTTAAAGTTCAACTTGGGCAATTTCATTCAATTTCATTTGCAAGACTCCACAATAAACATATATTACAATTCGATCGCGTGTCAATGATAATTTGTTATAACAAAAATTATGCAGTGCATTTACCAATGACACGCGGTTTCGCCCCTTTTTGTTCTTACATGTCTTGTAACTTTAAGAGCACGTTGTAAAACATGGGCCAAACACGCCTTTAATTAACTTACGTATAAGTAACGCGGTGAAAACGCACCTGCTGCTTGGCATTAAACCATTTTTCATTCTATTCAGCAATCAAAATCTATGAACAAGTGCTTACTTGCATTTGGGTGATTCCCAGAAATGCTAGAGCTTTAGGTATAGTCAGACACTAATGTCGCTGAACTATTCCAAACTTTCAATTTACTATTTTATGTACAATTTAAAAGGGATGTTGTCTCTACCGACGGAATATAGAAAGAATTTTAAAATTTGCACATGTACAGTGTACAGGAAATTTAGTGTTTTTGATCGCTGACTGTACCGTGGTCAGCGTAGCTGATTTTATAGATACAAGGAATCCGTAGGGTTCTATTCTATTCAAGATCTGTATAGGTATATACGACTTAGATTTCACTGTTTAGAATAGGGAATCAGATTTTTGATTTATGATTGCAATTTGTTTTCATTAAATTTATAAAACCCAACATTTTGACCAGTTCTTGACACGGTTATTAACGAGACTGTCACTATAAATACCCGAGAATATGTCGTCAACATGTCAAACCTGTATTTAATTAGGAATCGTTAAATTTTATTGTAACCGTTATTCCGAGGATTCCGCAGGTAAACATTTTAACGTGGGCGGAACTAGGATTATTGCTCTGGGGGAAGCGAAAACACTAATCTAGTTTTAACCAAAGGTGTGTCCGTATATCCTATAAAAACAACAGAATATCAAAATTAGAATTTTTTTATTTTTAAATATTAGGTAGGTACCGTACCTAAATATATTTTACATTTGACTAAGGAAGTAGTTACCTCATTCAAACCAAAATCCGAATTCGAATAGAGTTACTAAAAATATGCCGAATTAATTATGGTCATGATTACACGGAGGCGCGGAGATCAATATAATCAAATAGAATTATCCAAATTGGTTTAAAAATCCCGGAGATATAAGGACAAGGAGAAATCCACATCTACATCCTCATCAACACACATAAGCTAACTGCTGAGCACGGGTCTCCCCTCACATTCGTGAGGAGGACTAGATAATAAGCCACCAGCCCAGTCCGGATTAGTGGACAATTGGACATACCTAAATTTATTTATTTTTTTGCACACCAAGACGTACAAGATTCCTGTTAGTGCATTTTTTACCCCCACCGCCGCCCTGGTTACGCCCGGACATTTTAATATTTTTGAAAGGGGACGTCTGAAAACAACTTTTGGTAAAACAACTTTTGATTTCAGCGGGTCCCCCGTGGCACGCGTTATGCTAATGTTATAACCGTTTCCGGTTCTCATAGCGCAGGGAATCCTATTTGGGTTCAGCAATGTTTTGTTTGCGTTATATCTTGTTGCTATAGTCGTGGGGTGGTTAAGAGTTGCCATTTTGGAGGACAGCGCTAGTGAGACATGTTTAGTGTTGAGTGGTCACTCTAAAGCCGTATCTCTTGCGCTTATTTTGGTCTACACAAAGCACAGAAACCTCTACACAAAACATTGTTAAAATTTCATATGAAAACAAGAAACATTTTCACAAAATTGATAAAAATGAGAACGTTGTAGTTGTGTGTAGACATAAACGCTGGCACTTGACATGGCGTTACGTAATGTGTGCTTACTTTACTAGGCTAAGAATATTTGGTCACTTTGATATTTATATATGTGGTAGGTAATCCCCCTATTGGAGTATTGGTATAAAACGGAAAACGTGACGATTAATTTCAGATTTCTTTCTCAAGCTCGTGTTTCTTTGTGTTCCGTTAACGTGCACGTTAAGCAACACACGTACACAGAAAACGTATCATTTTCTGGTCTCTGCAGAACTGTCTAGAAGGTTTCGGCAGAGAACCCAGCACTCCTGAATCGTGACGTAGACTGCGATTTGGCTGGACTACCGGCTGACTGGGACTCAAAATTTTGACTAATCTTCCTCATGAATTCAACATGATGATTTTAATAAGAGCCCAAAAACTTCGTCCTTTCTGTATAATAAAGAATGGTGTCCCCACAAGGCGTGTGTTGTTTGAGCTGGTATCGAGGTGCGAGTTAGCGTTGGCGGTGTCAGCGATGCGAAGATTATACAGCGTGTGTTGACAGGCAAAACAACTGGGGGTGCCATGGATGGGGCACTACTAATTTGGCTTTAATTTTGTGGATTGTGTGTGACAATTAATAGATTGTTGTTACGGGAGAAGAGGAACATGAAAGCACTTGCTTTCAGGCTTATACTTATAAGCCTGGATGATTTATCCCGTTACGTCACATTACTACCACTTTACACCCTGTATAGTATGTATAAAAATTATACAAAATCTATCTATCGATCGAGAAAACATCGAGTTACAATACAACAGTAGGTATTTTTTGTATTTACAATTCGAATACATGGATACAAATCGATTTATTGACACATGTCTGGGCACACGTGTACGATACTAGTTTGGATATGACGCCGTTCGACCATATCCGTGTGGTTACATTCGGATTATGCTATTTGATTATCTAATCGAATAACTAACTAAGCAAGCGCCTTCACCCGCTTGGTCACTGATAAAAAGTACCCTATACGTTTTTCCAGGACTTCAGTATATCCTATAATAATCCGATCAGCGTTCTGGAGATATTGCGTACTGACAAACACACATATATATTCGCATTCATAATGTTAGTACAATTGAACTATTCAAATATATGGAACCTAAAAATACTGCTCAAGGTCAAAATGACATAAAATAGCGTGAACAGTTTCTTATAATTTGGGTTATTTTAATTTTTTTATTATTGCGAATAGACAAGGATTTGACCACGCTCTCACCTGATGGTAAGCGATGACGCAGTCGACGGTGGAGCATGCTTGCCTAGGAGATACCTATTCACTATCAACTTGAGAACATCCAGATCTTGGAAAGAAAGACCCTGGAAGGGTGCTCCATTCCTTTGCAGTTTGAATTATAAAGGTGGTTGCAAATCGCTTTGCGGGCAGGAGGAAGATCAACCGTATACGGGTTCTGTGTTTCCGTACGTCTTGTTGTCCGATGGTGGAAATAATATGGCGGTGTATTAAGTTGTGTTTTCGGGAAGTAAGTTTCTAGTACATATGAATTTTGAAAAATTTACTTTTCGCCTCTGAAAGAGTGCATACGAAACTTCAAAAAACCCTCTTTATGCTGATGAAAAACATTCAATTACCGAGTAATTAACAGGATAATGTTATTTTGAGTAAGTAACAATGTAGAAATCGCTTTCAGCGATAAGACCGCCCATTGTACTACCCTTGTTTACCTATTGTAATTCTTCTGTACTGTGTTTATTTTTGTTTCTGGTGTACAATAAAGAGTTTTTCTATTCTATTCTATTCAATGCGAGCAGTTCGTTCGTTTGATCGTAATCGCCATGTCTGCGAAAACTAGAACTTGGAACGGCCAAATCCTGCACGGCACTGTACTGCGCTCACCAACCTGAAACTCATATCGTATAGTAATGTTATTCTTGGTAACGTCTTTAAAAGCACTTCATTAGAATTTAAAGTCGCACCATCCAAACCCCACCTTAACGATCGCAAAAGGAGCTGGCCAAAACCGTCGGATCGCACCTACTACCTTTCAATTAGTAATAATTCTCGATCGTGATCTGGAGGCCTACCATGACGTCTTATAGCGATTCAGTTGAGGACCTAAACTGAGCCGCGTCGCATAATCGTACCGTGACGTCTTATTTTTGATGTTGCTGCCATTTTCAACCTAAACTGGATATAGATTAGGTTGAAAATGGCTTATTAGCGACTCAATTTAGGTTGCTACCATTTTCAACCTTAACTGGATCCAGTTAAGGTTGAAAATGGCAGCAACATTAAAAATAAGACGTCACGGTACGATTATGCGACGCGGCTCAGTTTAGGTCCTCAACTGAATCGCTATAAGACGTCATGGTAGGCCTCCTGATCATATTTGTCGGAGTTCGATAGACCAGGTTTTTTACGTAACGCTCGTAGGAAGACTGACACCAACGTCTCTCACAGACTTAATTAGATAAATAAATATCGCTCGATGATTACAAACTATACTTTTGACCTTTAGGAGGATCACACACCAGACACTGTACACGACTATCCATTTGTAAGTTTCTCTCGTACCGTCTGACCATCACGGTGTTGAACTCTTTACTAGAACTCCTTGTGTTTTAAGATTAAGGAACGAGGACCATAGGAAGTACTATTAGATTCTGATCTCCCAGATAGAATTTCTTGTGATGGTGGTCCACAATTCCCAGATTCAATTTTTCGCTTTCTTTGTGAAACAATTCAGCAAAATTATTTATTTCGCACTGATCTGAAAAAAATAGGCAGTTCAAGCCGCAGGGTGCTGCTAAGTGATTCAGCAGCCATAGGTCTTTCAAATCCTCATTATCTTATTTCCCAACAGAGCGCTCAATATAAACGATCAAAGGTACCACCACCTGCCGCAACGTCAAGATATAGCTACATTTCCTCCAAGGCCGATCATTTGTCAGCTAAGAAAAATCAAGGGCCCCAAACTCGGCGAATCAAAACAAAGCGACGTACCTACCCGAACGCAGAAATTCACATTGTATACGTAGATTTTTTACCGGCAGGTCGATAGCCCGTCTAACATACGTATAAGCAATAAGTAAGTACTAATAACTTAATAAAAAAAACCTGACCAAACGATTGTTGGCCTTCAACTCGATTAGATCGTTCACCTGCCTATCTCGGATGGATCTGAGTTGATTGTGGGCCGGACGCGTGACGATTGCCGAATTGAACTTGCGATTCTTAGAACCGAGTCTATGGCGAACTGTTTGCGAATTGGTTTTGTTATCGATATCGAGGGGATCGATTGCTTTTTGATGTTCCTTTAGGTGGCTTATAAGGTGGAAGGAAAAAACTGAGGGGCAGTGAGCCGAATTTGGTCTGTTTACTACCAAATGTAATTTGTATCATTATCATCATCATATCAGCCCATATTGATCCACTGCTGGACCTCTTCCTCCTCTTCCTTAGCACATCAGTATCTCCGCCCATGCGCCGATCTCTAATTTGTATACAGAAGAAAAGTAAGTAAGCTCTCAATGCACCGCTGAAGACAGGTAGACACCAATTATAACATAACTAGCTACGCCCCGCGGTTTCACCCGCGTAGTTCCTGTTCCCACGGGAATATGGGGATAAAATATAGCATATGTTACTCGCTGATAATGCAGATTTTCTATAGTGAAAGAATTTTTAAAATCGGCCCAGTGGTTTAGCCGAAACCTTACATATTTCCATACATACTTTTACTATATTTATTTATTTTATTTTTTTTACAAACTTTGAATGTCATATTTATTTATATCTTATCAAAAGCCTAAAAAATAAATGTCAAGCTTCTAGCTTCAAAAATGACGAAACTTCCATACAAACTTTCATCCCCTTCAAACCCTTACAATGCTTTTTTCGCATTAAAAAGTATCCTATGTCCTTTATTGGGTTCTAGACTATCTCTGTACCAAATTTCATTTCAATCAGTTCTGTAGTTTAGGCGTGAAAGAGCAACAGACAGACAGAGTTACTTTCGCATTTATAATATAAGTAGGGATTATGACACGCGTTTATCGGAAGTTTATGGTTTGCCAGGGTACGATTTAACTTAGCGGACGGGCTACAACTCGATACATAAAGGTAATATGTTCAGAAACGGAAATGATGACGACGATTGAAAAAGCTCCAGCTACATATTTTGTTCGGAACGTGATGAGGACCATGGCAGGAGGCGAAGAATCGGGATCGCCGGCCTACGCTTTTACAAGAACGGTTTCGTCTACCGAGGAACAGAAAAAGATATACAGAGCTGACAGCCAACCTCCAATAGTGGAGATCCACCGCAAGAAGAAGAAAGACCAAGATATGACATGTGTTAGGGTTTGTAAATTTGTAACAATTAATTGATATCAATTAACTAAATAGTTACTTAATACCTCTTTATGCTGACAACTTTTTGGTTGAGTAGTCGGACCTTAGTCGGACGAAAAGAAAAAGGGAAAAAAGGAGGAATGTATGTCAGTGCGGCATTCAAAAAATGGAATCGAGCGAACGACTTTGTTATTTTAAAAATATATGATTGTCTTGAGAAAAAGAAATAGAAACAGTGAACGTGTTAAGTAATGTTTTATCATTTAATAAACTTACTCCAACGGGGCCTAGAATAGTGATACTTAGTCTTACATATGGTGTAATGAAACACGTCAAGGAAAAGATCCCCACTTCCGAAGTTGAGTGGAGAGTGAAAGATTTTACAGTCATATACTTATACTGTCAATCGAAACCGAACTTTTTTCGCAAAATGCTTACAAATCGCCAAATCAATTTTACACGCGATTTGACCCGCGATTGCCCGACCGCAATCAAAGTATTGACTTCCCGTTTATCGACAACTATGAGTCAACAGGGGATCCCTAAAAGGTCCTGTTATTCCGGTCACCAGAAGGGTGTCTAGGAGGGTTCCGTACAAGCATAGTAACAGGGACTACGACAGGGTTCTGCGAACGGATATCCGTATAACGTCACCTCGGAGTCTATTCAATAATGAAAAAGGGGTGAGGCCCCGCATTAAAAATTGTTGGAATAACTTGTTTCTAAACATTAAGTTATATTTTAGGAGTTCTGCTTGTCTGTCTTTTTGCGATAATTATTCGTTCGTTCCAATGAAACGAAACACAGAGTTTGAACAGTTGAGAGTATGATCTATTGAACATATTTTAAAATATATTTCACAGTTAGATAGTTTAAGATTAAATAGCTTTTTTACAAGCTTTTACGTGCGAGAGATAGTGGGTAAAATTTCACAAGTCAATGTTGACCCTGTACCCGAGTGGTAACTGGTAACTGAGTAATGAGTTGAAATTGTTCATGCAAGTCCAGTATAGAAAGGAGAAGATAAAGTTTTTCATATTGTTACTTTGTGAGAGGTTATCTCCGTAACTACTGAGTCGATTCTGAAAATTCTTTCACTAGGAGAAAGGTACATTATCCCTGACGACTATTAAATATGTTTTATCCCGGGAAAATGCAGAGTCCCAGCGGGAAAATGGGAATTACGCGGGTGAAACCTTAGGGGACAAATAACTGTACATAATAATCTATATAGAGGCACTGAATTCCAATACCATAGAACGTATTGATGCTAACGTAGATGTTTCCTCGCAGTTTTATTGCGGTAACAGGTGGTAGCTGGTAGGATTCATATTGGCCGTGTTTTGGGGTTGAGGGATGTTTAGGGGTGTAGGACCTTTGCTATAGTTTACATTTTTTACTCTTGACTAGAATGATTTAACACAATTCCCAGACATTGCGATTCTGAGTTAAGTTTTCCTTGGTCTGCCACGACTTTGTCCTGCTGTACCGGGATGCCATTTTGTACCGATTAAGGCCCACAGTTCATCTATATTTAAATCAAAATCGCATAAACTGAACCCAAGAATGCCGCTATCTGATACACTTCCTACCTAAAGCTAACTATTTTCTGCAATGCCGATGAAATATGTTACAACCAACAAAATCGGCCAAAAAGCAAAATTCAATACACGAGGAGCGAAACGGCTCTCGTAACATGTTTAATACATTTCCCCTTATTTTACACATTATTAAAATACCTACCATTTTACTTATGGAATTTCCTGGCGCCCACGCGTGAAAAGCGCCTTTATACGCTTTAGCATAAGTCTCAAACTGCTTTTTTAAGGTTATGTTCATGGTAAATTGGGTTTTATCGCTTTTGTACTAGAATTTGTTTTTGTTATTGTATTGGATTATGTCAATGTGTGCAAATTATATCACGTGTAATGTCACGGAGAACGCTGTCATTGGTTTTCTTCTCATATTGAAATAGCAAACCCTGGACACACCATACAAAATCTGATTTGACAACACTTGAAATGACTATTATTGGCACTGAAAGCAACCGCACGACTAAAACTAAAGACGTGTGGCAAGTGTGGCAAGACAACAAAAGACAAGAATGAAGGTTCATACTAACCCTTTACATTTGGGCATGTAATACTGACAGCCTCCCGATTGCCCTCCAGATTGGGGGTAGAGAAGCGGGAAAGGGGATCGCGAGCTGTGGAGTGCCCATTCTGTATCAATGTCTTTTATGACCATAGTCAGTACGTAGTATAAGCATAGCCTTTACACTGTGGTATAATAACGACTAGAATTGCATGACAGTAATGAATAGGCACTGGCCGATTAGGACGATCGTTCTCACACAGACAAGCATAACTTTCTGGTGCTGTATCTACGCCACTCATAATAATTGGTGTTAAAGCCACGTTTAGTACCATTCTATCAATTTACCTTTTTTTGCTTATACTGTGATCATGCTTAAATCGCCCTAGATGGAACGTGGAAATGCTGACGTCTGCTTTCACGACGACGTCCGACGGATAGTCGATTTCTGGCCGAAGCCGACTAATCGGCCATCGCCACATCCTCTGCCCGAAACAGAAGTTTATAAACTTTTATATTAAAGCTTTACTGTATAATGTTAAAGTTCATAACGCAGCATGCCGACCCACGCGCGTGGCCACGCCTATAGCGCTCTTCCTCAATCGTAATAGCTTTTTTAATTCCGGTGCCTTGAAACCTTCTGATTCGGCCAAAACTTTGTCCTATTGTAACCGAAGCCGAAGATTTCACCGGAGGTGTGTTTTTTGGCCGAAGCCGAATCTTCGGTTGGACACTAAGGCCTACTTCAAGTAACGACTGTTGCGAGGCAAGCTAAAATTCCGATTGATTACAGCAAAACATGCGCAAGAGCATGGTTAGCAAAAACCGACCACACGCACAACCCTGTTTTGCATACGCACAACAAACGTGCGTTAACGCATTGTTGTTACATTTAACTATTGCCTAACGTTACAAACTGGGTCACGTCCGTAAAGGTTTTAACTTATAACAATTCGTTTTAACTAATTTTAATATTTTACGTACTAAATACTTGAAGTGGTGGCCAAGAGGTAACTTGTGCGCTTGGACATCTGGTCCGAGTCTGGATGTCGCTGAGATCACGGTCCTCATAGTTCCTGATTCCCTAGATGCAGGGCACCCACATGATGTATTTATCTATGTGATGGCGACGTCTTACTATATTAATAACTAACTGCGCCCCGCGGTTTCACGCGCGTTTAGTATTATCCCGCAAGTATTTAATTTTACGGTATCTGTACTACAACTATCTGTATTCCAAATTTCATCCAATTCCGTTTGGCAGTTTTTGCGTGAAAGAGTAAAAAACATATATCCATACTCACAAACTTTTGCATTATAATATTAGTAGGATACAAACAACTTGTACTGGACATGTTCGAGAGAAGGCCTGTGTCCCAGCTTAACAATTACAGAAGAAAAACCGATGAAGTACCTACGAAGTCTTCTTGCGCACTACGCAGTAGCGGTAGGTGGGGGCGTTCGTGACCCATGCCTTGACACCCGTCGTCACCAAAACTGTTAATTAGTCGTAATGTATTGTTCCAATCTGAACTTCTGACGTCCCTGGCCCGACGTGAATTTCCTACCAAATACGACCCTGGTTGGTTTATGTCAGGAATGAATAGAGTCTTCTAAACAAGCGCGAATTACTTTCAGCACATCGTCGTTGCCGTGAGACCGCCCGGGGAAGAACCACTCCTTTGCCAGATATTCATCCGTCAAGCAGTAGTGTGCAAACATTACTGTATTCAGGTTTGAAGGGCATTGTTTCCAGCGAAATTACTGGGCATATGAGACTTTAGAGCCGATGTCTCAGGGTGACGAGCGCTGTGCAGTGCCGCGCAGTATTATGCAATGCTAAGTTCTGGGTGGAACTGTAACTGTTATGGGCAGGCGTAGCGCTTCCCAACAGGTGAACGACTTGCTCATCTCGTCACTCAGTCAAATAAAAAAAAGGTGAGATCGTGGTCAAGCGCTGGCTTTAGTACTCTATCAATCTTTGCTAAAAAGTTTGGTAAGACTCATGCAGCAGTGGCTGAAAGTGCCTACTAACACTTTGTAAACTAACTGTACCTTTGCAACTAGCTTACTAAGTACTTAGATACTAATTGTAAGTGACAAGCTAAATAAGAAATAAATGGCCTGAAGTTTAGTCTTACGTTATTAAAATAATTATGTAATTAAGCTAAGTAAGTATTTTGGGTTTTTTTTTCTGGGGTGATAAATCTCATTAACGCATTTCAAAAAAGGAGGGGGTTCTCAATTCGGCTGTGTTTGTTACGCGATCAGATCGATCAATAGGTGGCCTATACCAATTTCTTTTTTTTTTTGTTACGCTTTTTGAAGTCGCATATGTATTTTTTTGTATATATTTGTATTGTATACCAGCTGTACCCTGCCACGCTTCGCTGTGGCACATTCGCACTTTCGCTGATATGTCACTGATGAAAAAAATTGATAAAAACAATCCTTGATGCGGATTATATATAATGCTAAAATTTCAGCTCGATCGGTGCAGATCTTTTTGAGTTTTTGAAGCACAACCACAAACCAACATAACATTTTTATATATATAGATTTAAGTTTCGTAAATCATTTTTTAATTTCATTACAAATAAAATATGTTTGTTACACCGGTACGTCGCTCCGGTCCTGCGCCAACCATAACCATATTTATAATTATTGACCAGTCTTCTGTCCTTGAGGAATCTTGCGGATTTGTTGTAAACGATTCTAGTTTTGAGTTCACTCGCAAAACGCCCGCGCCGGTTAGAGTGAGCTAAAGATGGCTTCTAATTTAAATAATTAGCATCATAGATTTTGCGCCAAGTAACGGAAGAAGCCATTAACAGTTCGCTGCAACTCGCCTCTAGCCCCAGGCCCAGGTAGGCGATTCGGAACTATTCGATAACCAAACTACCGAATCAATTCGATTCCATATCGTTCTCGTACTGAAAGATTTTTTCGAGTTATTCCGGACAAATCGATTCGATTTCGACGACCGTCGATTACGGTACAAAAATACAAGATCTACTTCAACAAGTTCATCAGCGATTCGAGTTATTATGAATTATAAATGTATCACCATCAGCCTATATTCGCCCATTGCTCGACGCAGGCTTCTCCTAGTGAACGCCACTGAGCCCGATCTTCGGGTCTCCTCATCCACTCTGACAGCCGTGTCAAATCCAACGATATGTTGATGAACGATATGGACGTCAAATATGATGTACTAAACTACTGATCAACTAATTAACATATGGTTTGAGTTTGTAAAAGAACATTTCCCTTTAAAGTGGTGACTCATGCCCGAATCTCGCACAGGAAAAGGAAACTTCATTAACTCTACCAATGCTTCGGAAATACGTACCGAGAAATACGAATCACTCGGTAACTGAGTTATCGAAAGGTTCCGAATCGCCTACTTGGAGTCATTGGTACGACGACATGTTACCTGTATGAGTTGTATGACGCATATTGTGAAATGCGCCGTTTCTTCTTTCGCGTGTATTAAGGAGGTAAATAAACACTTGTCTGCGTATGCGCACTGAACTTTGTTCGATTCCGCAATAAGTAATTTAGTTTTGTCGCGATTGAAATATGTTATAATAATTTAAAACTATAATAAATTAGAATAACAATAAATATATTTCATCATCATCATCATCATCAACCCATAACGTCCCACTGCTGGGCACGGGTCTCTCCTCACTTTCGTGCCCAGCAGTGAGCAGTGAGGATACTTTCGTGAGGAGGGTAAGGCCATAATCCACCACGGGGGCCCAGTCCGGATTGGTGGATAACATACCTACATCCGAAATAATTCTCGGGTAGGTATGTGGGTTGCCTCACGATGTTTTCCTTCACCGAAAAGCTAATGATAATTACGTACATAATTATGTTTGAATTCACGACCTTCTGATTGGAAGGCGGACGTTCTCCCTCTAGGCTACCATCGTTCCCACGCTTATAAATATATTTAACACACAGAAATAATGTTAAAATTTACAAGTTCAAACTAAAGGATATATTTTTTTCATTTTAAAATGGTGAGCCACGGATTAATCCCAAATGAGACTTTAGAACCGATGTCACAGGGTGACGAGCAAAGTGCAGTGCCACGTAGGATTATGCAAAGACAAGTTCTGGGTAGCACTGTAACTTAAATCTATCTCAACTATTTTTTTTTAATTTAAAGAATTTATTCACGTTAAGTTTTGTCACTTTATTGAGACAGATTTGTCCCATAACAACAGAGCATACCAACCTACACGCAATTTTCCACCGAGTGGGCCGATCGACAATGAAATTTAGATGAGTCGATATCATATTATAGGCAACCCTCTTGAATGCTAAATTTTTGCTTACCCCCGTCTTTTGTGACGATCTCAAAGGGTTGGTTTTATATCCTGAAGGAGTTCTGAACGCAAATTGATATGTTCTTGACAAGAGCTTTCCTTGTACGGACTACGCTGAGAGGATAGTGGGGTATGTACGACCGAAATCCGACTTTCTTGCCTTCAACTGGTACTTTTCATAGATCCAAAGAAATAACACACCATTTATAACCTATATTAATTAACGCGGAAGCTACACCGCGATTACAGCAAACGTAGTTTAAGCTTGAAAATGTATTTCTATTATTTATTTCATCATCATCATCATCAACCCATAACGTCCCACTGCTGGGCACGGGTGAGGAGGATTAGGCTATAATCCACCACGGGGGCCCAGTCCGGATTGGTGGATCACATACCTACCTCCGAAATAAATCTGGGGTAGGTATGTGGGTTCCTTCACGATGTTTTCCTTCACCGAAAAGCGAGTGATAATTATTACGTACATATGTTTTTACAGAAACACATTGGTACGTGCCCGCACTGGGATTTGAACTCACGACCTTCTCGGAAGGCGGACGTTCTCCCACTAGGCTACCACCGCTTTATTATTTATTTAGTTCTTACAAATATAACATTACAGATAGGCTCCAAATCGTTACATTTATCATAATTAAAACATTAAATGAATGACGCACTGCCAGTCGACGAAGCTAAGGAGATAAGACGCTATATGTGAGCGAAGTTAGCTTAGCTTTGCTCTCGATGTAGGTATCTTCTTCCGCGTTGTGGTGGAGATCTGAGTGGTGGATTATAGCCTTACCCTCACGAAAGCGAGGGGAGACCCGTGCTCAGCAGTGGGCTGATATGGGTTGTTGTTGATGATGATGATGATGAACAGATCATGGTCTCATAACTAGATACGGAACCTGAACATATCACCTACAGTTTTTACCATAAATTTTCTAGCGGAGATCGAACCCGCAGCTTTTATTCCACAAGGGCAATACAGACCGATGACAAGTAAAAAAAAACGTCGAAAGCTAATTGTGCACACTGCGCAGTAAACACTGCGACAGCAAAGCTACTTCTCGGAATGCAACGGAGGTAAAAGCGTTCGTTTGCAAATCGCAGTTTGTCGCGAATTCTGCCTTACTGAATTATATTAATATTGACATAACATATTATAACGCTGGGCCTTTAGGGATTGGGTACCCGTAAAATTTAATTTTTGTAGAAATCACTTGGCATCTGGTGGAATCACCACGTGATCAAAATGCTGGCCTCCATTTTTTCTTAGGTACGCTATTGTCTTCTCACGTGGCCAACCAGCCGGCATTTCGGGAGTGTTACCTAAGTATTGATAGCGACTTGTTTCCCTAGAAAAAAAAGTATATATCGACGCTAGAAAGCGTAAACGCTGTAACCCTTTGACCGACCCGAAAATACTTTTTTTACATATTTGGAAACAAACCCACATTTGAACGTCCTCTAGGAACTTTAGGATATAACCAAGGTAGCCGTATTGTAGCTTTGTATGTAACACACCAAATATCCAAAATTTACGTTTTTAGGTCGAGTAGATATTGAGTTATGATTTTTTTAACAAAAAAAAAGTTTGGTGTACAATTTTGCGTTTCAAGGTTACAGCGTTTACGCTTTCTAGCGTCGATATTTAGTGTTTGACTAATTACTTATATACCAATCTGGAAAGTTTAATGCACAACCACTGTTGAACATAGGACTCCCAACACCATAAAACGAGAGAACGTTGCAATCATTAAACAAAAAAAACTTATCTAGCCATCCCCAACATTAAAATCCAATAGAATTATAATTGGTATATTTACCATAATCATAAGCGAAATTACTCGGCGTATGAGACTTTAGAATCGATGTCTCAGGTTGACGAGCGCAGTGCAGTGACGCCCAGGATTTCGTAAAGGAAAATTCTGGGTGGCGCTGCAACTGTTATGTACAGGCGCAGCGCTTACCATCAGGCGAACGACTTGCTCGTCATACAAAAAAAGAGGAAGAAATGGAAGCCATAATCTGTAAGGTTTCAGGTCGAAATTGAATCCATCGCTTACCATCAGGTGAGACTGCGGTCAATAGCTTGAATATTCGCAAATAAAAAAAAAACATAATACAATATGGTAATGACCATGCTACTTCAAAACCTTATATAAAAGAGCCTAGTTTTCAACTACCGAAGAAAAGCAATTGAAGACTTGGCAGGCGTCGTGGTGGCATCTGCTGACTTTTAAATTGCTACCTGGCAGCCGGCCCGGCTTGGAGTCCTAGTTGAAACTTGGATGCAACATCCTTGCTCATCACTTTTGCATATAGCTGTGCCTTATGACATTTAAGGACTATGTAACCTGGTAACTCTTGAAGGTCTGGACGTGATGTGCTGGTGTTAGGCGTCGGCAGTACTTATCGATGAGATTTTAATGCAGTAATGTCCTCGTCACGAAAGTGAGCTGATAACCGTGTTCCGCAACAGGCGGATATTGGTTGTGATGATCATATGTGATGATAATGAAAAATTGGTACGTGCCTTTTCTGACATTACTGCGTCGGCTATCTGCGTGTCATTTTTTTGCCGTGTTTTCGATGTGTACGTGTTTGTTGTGTCAGAATAAATGATTTTCTTTCTTTCTTTCTTTATATCTTTATAAGTATCATTGTGGACCTTTACAAGCCGCGTGTGGCGCATTAAGGTAGCATATTAAACTTGTTTCCAAAGATCCATAGCCCAAAATTTTCGAAAAATAAACGTTATTTTAGTTCCTTCGATGTACACAACAATTCGAGAAAGGTCGCCCACTCACCACATACAATTTCTCAATTACTATAAAAATAAAATCAAACGACGTTCACAAATTTGCGTCCCTTGATTCTTCCATCGAAAAAAATGCAATTTTGAAATATCCGATCGAAGATTGAAATCAAAACCGTGTGCACCGAACATCCTAGCGAATTTCTCAAGAAACACCAAAATCTCTTATACCAACCGTGTTATAAGTACTAAAAAACAGCAGAACAGGTTCCCTGTAGAGAAGATTATAGCTGAATTATGCAAAACCTTGTCATAATCATAAACGGTTATAGCCTACACGGAAAAATGCAATACACTTCTCGTATAGGGGTTTATTCGTGTCAACAAGGGATTCGGTACATTCCGTGACCGAATGCTGAAACTGTCGTCAATTTTAACGCACGTATTTGGATTATTATTGTTTTGGTATTGAGCTAGCGACCCGCCCCGGCTTCACGCGGGATCGTAGAGCTTTCTTCTGCATATGCTTTCGTAATATTAACTTTAGTGCGTGCCGCTATCTAACTTGCGTTGTCGCACTGTACCTTCTATAATGATAACGTAATATAAATACCAACTATGTTGTTTTGGTGGTAGCCTAGTGGGAGAACGTCCGCCTTCCAGTCAGAAGGTCGTGAGTTCAATTCCCAGTGCAGGCACGTACCAATGTGTTTCTTGTAAAACATATGTACGTTATTATCACTCGCTTTTCGGTGAAGGAAAACATCGTGAGGAAACCCACATACCTACCCGAGAATTATTTCAGAGGTAGGTAGGTGATCCACCAATCCGTGGCCCCCGTGGTGGATTATGGCCTAACCCTCCTCACGAAAGTGAGGGGAGACCCGTGCTCAGCAGTGGGACGTTATGGGCTAATGATGATGATGTTGTTTTATTTGTGAATATTTTCGTGTTTGACCACTACCTCACTTGATGTTAGGTGACAATGCGGTCTGCGATAGTACAAGCTTACCTAGAAATAACCTATTCAATCGTGACTTGAAGACTCCCAGGTTATACCTATCGGGAAACACAGACTCCGGTTGATGATGATGATGATGATGATCTATGAAGACGAGATCGTAAACACGCTGAATAGAATAGGACAGGTTTGAGGCCTACTTTCAGATCACGCCGATAGACTTGTCGACTTTCTGCTTGAGGTGGCAGCTTGCCTAGTGGACACTATAGTATTAGTAACTAAGAAGTAAGCGGTGTTGTAGCGCCTTATCTATCATCAAGGTTTTGGAAACAAAGAGATACTCTACTAAACTTGACTACCCAAATTGTAAGGTCTATGAAATTGGTCAAATGGGAAATAAACTTATTTTGAGCTTCTTAACTTGTCGAAACGCGCTTGGCACGCGCTAGCTTCCCGCGCGTTATTTTAACAGTTCAAAAAGAGCGCATTACGAGTCTAAGTGATCATAGCGAATATCGACCCTGTAAGTATAGGGTTTTACACAGGGCGTTCGTTTGATAGTAACTTGTTAATGATACATTTTAGTGTCACCAAAAACATCGACGTGAAAGACGATAGCGGCACACTCTATTACTTGTCACCCTAACAAATTAGTTTGTAAGGCTCATTTGCATTTGTTAATATTTCATCAAAACCGTGCAAAAGGCCGCAGGTGTTTTAATTAACAACAATCATGTCCAAACCGCCATTACTAGACAAAGCGGCAGTCGGTTAATTGGCAACATTTCTGTTTACCTTTATTAAGCATGCACCACCGACGCCCCTTAAAATTCTCGCAAAAAGGCCCATACCCCTCACTTAACCATAACCCCCATAACCAATTCTAATTTAATCCAGGCGACAATAAAATTTAAACTTTATTACAGGGGAGTAAGCCTCATCTAAGCAGAAGGGTTGTGCTTAAACTCATTACTTTTTATATCGAGGAAAAATAATAACGGAGTTTAGAATATTATCGTTATTTGTACGAGTGCCCTTTTTGTTTAATCTGTGATCCTTATTGCTAGGAGAGTAAGGTTGACAATTGGTGGGAAGTCGTAGTGTGGCCGAACTTTGGGAGATTCGACCGCGGAAGTAGAATGGTAGAGGTTAAGGGTAGGGATGCCACGGGTCAGGGTTTTCCTGGATTTCTCCCAGTTTAAAGCTATTTCTATAATTCAGCTGTGTTATGGTGTGGAGATTTCACCAAGAACAAGCTGGTAAAAGAACCTATTTAATAGATGGACATACGAAGGCAGAAAAATGAGCCCAAACGCTATCAATCTACCTAAGTCACTGACGAGTTCCGTTGTCTGACTTCCGTCTCTATCATCAGATCAGCTCGCTGTTACTCTCATTTTGTATTGTAGTGGAACTTGACTGGCATCCAACTTTTTAACTTAATTTAACATTGGAAACTGGGTCAAAAATAGTAAAAATTGACTTTTATGTTTAGGCCTAACATTACATCCTAAAGGCTCAGTGACTTACCGTGGAGTCAGCTCATTATGACCTCGGTGTTGGTGGATTTTATGGACTACTTTCGTTTCAATTCCCACTAAGATTGGGCGATTTTGGTTCAAACATCATCGTGGATAAAGGACATCATAGTAATTCTCTGAACTTTAATTCGAAAACTTCTGAATATCTGTAGCCCCACGGCCTGCTTAATCATTGAAGAGACGGTAACCCCAGCAGAGTAACCACACGGTCAGCGGTCCCGTAGCTTGTGTTAATAATTAACGATTTTTCATCGTATCAAACGAGGAAGTCTGATAATAATTAAACGTTTCACCGCTTTCCTAATGACTGGTAACACTGACACGTGTTGACGGGGTTCGGGCTGCAAATAGCTCAATTTAGATAAGATTATTGGAAATGGACGATCTGAAACATCAACGTTTTATTGCGTTGTTTATTTGCAATGTTATTTAATTGACTGATATATTTGTCACATGTTAAGATTTCCTAAAAATTATTTGTGATTCACAAAAATGCCCCTATTTGTGAGTCACACGAAAGCGGGGAAGAACCTTAATATTTTTATAATTTTTCAACTAATATTTTTTGTTATACAAATTCGAAAATTGTTATTCAACATTTATATTAATGGCATTAGTAATTTTTTCCTTCACTCTCGTAACTATTTATTACATGACGACTTTGACCTACAAATAAATGCAAAACTCTTGCAAGAGGATTTAGTCACTTAATTATATGGTGTGAACATAATAAAATGGACTAAAAGAATCAAGCAAGATATTTGGATAGGTTGTCGGAATGTTATGGTAAGTAAGTAAGTACCTATTGAATGTGGAGTGAATATTTAAACCGTAACAAGGGTTCATGAATATTCCAGTCAAAATTAGCCTAAAAATATATAGCCTCTATTTTTCTTAAAGCAGCAAACAGGATTGTAAATAACCAGTAGACACAACATAAAATACATCTTTATTACATCTAGATTCACTCTCGCGAAATAGGTCCATATGATAATATAGAAATGATGTTGTAATTTAGAAATAAAAACAGAAACTTTACAAGCCCTAAAAAGGTTGTAAAAATAATGATATTCTTGTTTCAAAGAGGCCAGTCTGCAAGTGGATGAAAGGATACTCTTAATTAAATAAAAAGTAGTCAAGTGTGAGCCTTTCACGTGTTGCAGGGGCCCCTTGGGGGGTTAATAAAGGGGCCTTAATTTTAACTGGATTAAATTCTGTCTCATACTGCGAGCAATAGTAGCGAGATTCAGTATATTCATAAATGTACCATTTATAAGGAAAAACACTTTCAGGATTAGTATGAATCCTGGTCCTGTTCCTTTACCGAAATTCCTAAATTTATAAGGAAATTCTGAACTAACAAAACCACGATTACGCAACACCCAGACACGGAAGGAAACCTAACACAGTTTTTCAACATAGCTACGCTAATAATAGATCAGGAACAATGTGACAGTTCCAAGCTCAACTCGTTCCAGGACAGGCGTGGCGACATCCCGAAATTCCAAATTCAAGGACCGTTGAAGATTCGCGCCTTCCTATTTCCGCAATTAAAAAAAAAACCGACACAGGCTTCGTAGATTGCGTCGTAAACGGTCGACTTTGGCCTTGTCGGGTCGTTGGCTCGATCTAGGCCTTGACGTCAGTGGCGATTACACGAATTTATGCTAGCAACAGGGGCGCACCGAAATTTTTACGCGAACCATGTTAGGAGCGGCGAGCGAGGGGCGATCGATCATACTTGACGGATCAGGTTAGAGGCTTGTTTGATTTGATAAGGCCGGAGGCGGTCTATTTGAACTGATAAAGGTGGTTGACTTTTAAGTTTTGTAGTATGCGTACGGCCTACGTGTCTTGTGGAGTTAGGTAAGGTTGGGTGCAACGATCATTAGATTAGCCGCGAAGGTTGTCTGGTGATGACGTTTAGCTATCTTTAATCATAGGGTACCGGTTTTGATTTTCCAAGCCTTCCCCTTTGGAGCTATCACAAAAATCTAAAATAAATTGATGTATAGATGAGGCCTCAAGGTTTAAAGCTGTCAAGTTACATCGTCGTAAAATCGACACAGCTAAAGCTACTAGTGAACGACTGGTTTCTAAATCTGGAAAATATTTTTCTGTGCTAGACAAATGTTTAGTGCTTGCGAGTATTTCAAATATTACTGAATTAATAAGTAATCAAACCATTCGCAGGCTTTAGATCTTTAAAGATCTCTGTGAGCAGTTGAAATTTCCATACGATTTTTCTATGGTAAATAGATATTTACCATAGAAAAATCGTATGGAAATTTCAACTGCTCACAAATAAAGCTGGCAAAGGACCTCATAACTATTGTTGACTCTGGTGTTAAAAATGACAATTTGGAAAAGTTAAAACCTGGCAAGGCGAGGGATCTTGCAGATGATTGCTTGGTCTCGGTGGGTGGGCTGGTCTGTCAGTTGGCAGCGTGCCTAGATAACTGGAGAATCCGCAGCGCAGTCATGCCTGTTGTACGAACTTATTGAAATTCTCCCGAAATTAAAATAGCAGTTTCGGATGGGTTATCGTGTTTTCGCCAGGAAAACGGTTATATGTGAGTAATTACAATTATTTGTCACCAATTTTATTGCTAGTACTTCGAAATCTGTTAAAAGGGCAAAGCCGAACGGGCCCTAAAAAGGATATGATGAAATCATCGTTATGATAAAGACAACTAGACTGCGATAAGCCAAACTAGTTGCTCAAGGTGCGCCTGACGTTTCAAGAATTTAAGGATTCATTTTAAGGAATGATTAATTAACGCCTCTCGAGGAGACTCCTGTTTTGCACCTCAAATTGTAGCTAGCAGATATTCACCAAGCTGTATCGTGCAATCATCTGGTTCCAGTTTGAAGAGCACTGTTTCCAACATACAGGTTGATGAGCGCAGTGCAGTACCGCGCCAGATTTTGCTCAAAGTTCTGGATAGCAGCTGTTCTACAACTGTTTTAAGCAGACAAGGACTTTACCATTAGGCGAATGAACTGCTCGTCAAAATCCACCACTCAAATTACTCACTAATTAAATGAACTAGGCCGCTAGTCACCCGGCACCTGTACATAGGCTTCTTAGTCTGGGGAATCGGCTTCTCTGGGGATTAGGCCATTTTAGGGCTTTCCAAAAAAACTCCAATTAGGTAATACTTATTAGTTATTCTGTGGTTATACTAGGTTGGTCTAATTATGAATTAGTGGTGGGCAGATCTTCAATATAAATACGTTCCATTTTTTAGATTCTTCAAATGGATCAGGTGACATCAGAATTTTCGAATAATGAGCTCTGAAAGCGTGGAGATTTGGACACCACCTTTTTTATTGGTAATATGGCAGCATTTCCCCATTACTTCACTGGGTGTTCATGTTAAGTGACGTATGCTTGAAGTTGATAAGTACGGTAAGACTAGAACGGGTGCAGCTTTCAAAGACTACCGCCGGACACCCAAGGAGGTTTTTAACTTTAACTTTAATGCAGTAAATGGTTTGTTTTAAGCATCCGGGATAAGAGTCACTAAGGCAAATGGATGTATTATATTTGAGGTTTTATATGAGGTTTATTTCTAGTTAACTAGCTTGTTCAGGCAATCCGTCACTTACCGTAGCTTGAACCTTTGCTTCAATAGGATTTAAATTACCTAGATCTAGTATTATAATTGAAAACGGGATATTTAACAAGTATCCCTCCCTTGATTCCGGCACTGTTGCAAGCGCCAGTACTACAAGTGAACAGATGTTCTTGCGAGAGGTTAGAACTCAAAACGAATATATCACATGGTAAATATCCGATACTACTAATGCTAGTGACCATGCTATCATATACGCTGATGCATCTACTGATAACTCGAGTGCAGCTCACATTTGTACTAGGGTTGGTCCAGCTTGTCGTTTCCATGGTGATATGTATTGTATAGTTTACAACGTAAGTGTGTTAACAGAACACAGACGCTGTTTAAGGTGATTACAGTCCCCAAATTGGCAGAACGACGCTGCTCAGCACAAATATCGCACGAAATACTATTGAAATAAAGCCGACGACAGCGCGCACTTCAACGTGGCTGTTACGTCAAATAATCTGTCGAACTAACACAAAAAAAAGAGAAAAAATACCTTTCATATGGACAGGATTGTTCGATTGCCGTAAGGGAAGAGTTCGCTTTAGAAAGAACCCTTTTGATGAGACTAATCGTCTGCAACAGACGTATAGGGCCATATATGTAGTAGACCTTATAACTTGGCTCTATTTTGTCATTTGAACTTCATCTGATTCTGACAGCAAATGTAAATTGGGATGACTCGTCCTATTAACAAATATTATCATTAGATTCGTAAAACATGTGTTGTTTCCTGATTACACTCTCAAATGAGAACAATTCGAATGAAAATATTCGTCACGTGATTTTTTCTCTAAATTTTTACGAGCATAGAATATTAAACCTGTCATTATCGTGACAATGTATATTAATGGTCAGCATAAAGTGTGTTAATCGCCGCAAATGTGACATTTATATATATATCTGGTGCTAAATAAGTCAGAAGCTTATATTTCACAGGAGTTAGCCAGAAGTCGTTATCTTATCTTAATCGTCTATCGAAAAATTCCATCTTCGATTTTAAATAGTAGCTTGAATATACACATGTAATAGTATTTCCGTTCCAGATTAAATATATATTTTAACAACTTTGCGGTAAAAATACAAATACAAATTCAAATGCAAATGCAAATACAAATAAAAATACAAAATAATACATTGAAATTAGTTGTGAAAATACAGCATAATAAAAGATTACGTTAAGGTATGACATTTTTAAGGAATCAGATTATATCCTTACTTCCTTACTTATATTATAAATGCGAAAGTAACTTTGTCTGGCTGTCTGTCTGTTGCTCTTTCACGCCTCAACTACTGAACCGATTGAAATGAAATTACAGAGTAGTCAGGTAGGTACAGAGATAGTCTAGAGCCTGAGAAAGGACATAGGGTACTTTTTGATGCGATTTTACATTAATACATTGTAAGGGTAAACACGGACAAATGTCACTATATACAATTCACCCGAAATAAATCTACTCTTCCAAACACATACAGCATTAAAAATCACCAGTTAGACAGAGTAAATTGCATACGAGACTTGGGAATCCTCATCGATGAGAAACTAAAATTTGACACACATATCCTTAAACTGATCCCTAAAGGTTTTCGAACATTGGGTTTTGTACTGCGCAACAGCAAAGAATTCACACAATCATCTACAAAAATTACACTCTTTAATTCTCTTGTACGACCTACACTTGAATATAATTCAGTTGTTTGGAACCCACACTACGAAGTTTATTCAAAACGCCTTGAAAGCATCCAAAAGCGCTTCCTTTATCATGTTTCATATGGTGAAAACTTAGCCAAAAGAATTGACAGCTACAATAGTAGACTAAAACACTATCAGATGAAATCCCTCTGTTCGCGCCACTTACATTGGCACTCATAATACCTTCCTACCTTCCTATTCCTATCATTTCTTGGCGACTATCTCTGTCGCTCATATCGTGGTATCCACGAGAAAACTGCTTGCCGCCGCAAGTAGTCTGCGATCGACCCTCGTCCTTCGCGGCTGCCGCTCTCGCCGAATCCAAAGTACTGGATCTGCTGCTCCTCTGTGGTGGTCCACGTGAATTCGACGCGCAAATATAAACAAAACCCGCTATAAACCCGCCGCGTAAACGCTCCTTGCCGACACGCACCAACCGCCTAAAATACAGTCCACTACATCGATCGTCATAACATCCTGAAGGAACAAGCAGCTTGGAGACGGACCCGAACCGAGGTGATTGCAGTTGCATGGAGACCAGGTTAGTCGCCAAGTTCCTTTGTACTACTCTTCTACCAGCCATCCTTCCCCCGCCATTGGAGGCGCGCTCAGCCTATACAGCTTAGCTGCCGCGCTAACATATTGTTGGTCCTCCGCCGCCGGATCTTCTCTGGTCCTCCCGCTATTCTCTGGCCCCTCTTAGGCCTCATATAGTCCTCTTTATAACCGCCCGCAATTTTATATTGGTATTTTTACCAACGATAATTTCCTATAATTATCGTGTTCCCGCCCGCAATTACAGTTCAGATAGTACCCTGTACTATCCTACTACGCTATTATATACTTATTTCGTGTATTCCGCATTCCTAAATAGTAAAAATAACGATTTTTCCGTAATTCTTAATTTTTATTAAAAAGTGAAGGTATTCCTAACGACCGCCCGTGCGTCTCCACATGGGTATTCAATACGCCGCGCGCGCGGCAGGTAAATGCTGTAGGCAGTTGCAGTAAATTAGGAATTTCATACTTTATCTAGTTTTTTATACTTTGTTAAGATGGCTATG
This sequence comes from Campaea margaritaria, assembly GCA_912999815.1. NCBI lineage: Eukaryota > Metazoa > Arthropoda > Insecta > Lepidoptera > Geometridae > Campaea > Campaea margaritaria. Next base: position 9,990,080 of record OU538801.1, read on the forward strand.
GCTACTCTTTCAAAAGACAAAGATAGTGAAGTATACGAGGACGCAAAAGCGCTCGATACGTTACAGATCGAACGTTTGACCTTGATAGGTAAACGCGACATTATATTTTCTCGCTTACAAGATATTTTTAACCGATCTTTAAAGGCTTTCACTGATGATACTGAGAGAGATTTATTTCTATGTGGAATGATCTCGTTAGACCGTTTACGCTCCGATTTCAATGAAATTGTGAACAAATTAAATGTCACCGAGTTGAGTCTCAACGCTTCGTACACGGTAAACTACCAATCTATAAACGTCTTCGAAGATATGTTTTGCCGTTGTCAGTTTGTTTATAATAAACTTAACCCGCCTTTAAAAACCGCTGATTTCAATGTTGCCCCGCAACGTAAATCTATCAGAATTCCTGAACTCGATTTGATGGTCTTCAATGGAGATCCGATGACCTGGAGGATATTTTATGAGTCATTCAAACGCACGATTCACGAAAATCCCGATCTCACTGATCACGAACGCGTCCAATATTTAATTAATAAATTGTCAGGCCGGGCCCTTGCAGTTTGTTCTGGTATCGTACCTAACGGTGATAATTATCCGATCATATGGCAGATGCTCGTCGATAAGTATAACGACAAACGTAACCTAGCCTCCGCTTATCTTGATCAAATGCTTGATTTTAAATCTTTTAACACCGCGACGAATAAAAACTTAGAATTATTCCTAGATAAATTCTGCACGGCTGTGTCAAGTTTGAAGTCTCTCAAGCTCGATAACGTGTCTGATTTTATTTTACTATCGCTCGCTTTGAAGAAAATAGATTCAAGTACTGCACGGTCGTTTGAAATGCACATGCGAGGTAAATCTATGCCTACATACAATGAACTTTTAAAATTCATCCGCGAACAAAGCAAAATATTGGAACGCACTACGACCGATTCTCTTAGCCGCAGTGATAACAGGCCGCGTACTGCAAGGTCTACGCAGTCTTTTGCAGCATCATGCGTCACTCACTGTCCGCTTTGCAAACAAGCCGATCACGCTAACTTATATAGATGCCCTGCATTTGATAAGCTTTCTATCGACGACAGGTACACTTTTGTAAAACAAAGCAAAGGTTGCACTAATTGTCTAAGCACTACGCATATAAATACTGCTTGCAATTCTAAATTTAATTGCCGTTATTGTGGATGTAAACATCATTCTATGTTATGCCGCAAAGTATCATCTTCCCGTGAAGACAATCGCCCGTACCCTAGCGCTCCGTCACAGGCGCACGCGCCGCCTCCGCGCGCGCGAACTGGCAACTTCTCCGCCGCCGGGGATCACATGCCGCCTTCGGCATCGCCGCCGCCCGTCGCGGGCTCCGCTAGCGCTCAGCTGACGAACTTACCTACAACTGCTTATCAGTCATCACAACAACAGGTGTCGCTGTGTAATATACGCCCCGCTTCGCAGCCTAATGACACTACTTGTTTACTGGGAACCGTACAAGTTTATGCTACGGATTTAAATGGTCGCCGCCATGTAGTACGCGCCTTAATTGATTCGGCTTCCCAAAGTAACTTTTTAACTTCAAAATGTTGCGCTAAATTAAATTTAAAATGCAATAAGGTGACGAACACCGTTGTTAAAGGGATAGGTTCCGCATCTAACCCAATCAAGGGAGCAGTTTCTGCTACTTTATCTTCCCGCCTAAATGATAATTTTATTGCAATTGACGCCTATGTTATCGACCGCATAACAGACAATTTACCGGCAGTGAAAATTGACGTATCCTGCCTTTCATACCTGAACTGCCTGCCTCTGGCAGACGACAGTTTCGCTTCGCCTTCCGAGATCGACATACTTATAGGCGCGCCGCTCTTTTCTGAAATATTGCTATCAGGCCGCGCCGCTGGTCCGCCTGGTACTCCAACCGCTTTTGAAACCATTTTTGGTTTTATCGTAATCGGGACCGCTCCCGTTACTCCCGCTCATGTTACTCCCGCTCATGTTACGCCCGCTCATATTGAAACCGTTGTTTCTATCACTGACCCCTTGGTTGAAGATAGATGCCGCTCTCATATTTCCCTTTGTACCTTTACGGAAGGACCACGTTTAGATAATCTTGTCCAACGCTTCTGGCAGCTTGAAGAGGTGCAATGCACGCCGACTTTGAGCCCAGACGCTATAGAATGTGAACGCATTTTTACAAATAACGTTTCCCGCGATCCTACGGGACGCTATTCTGTAGCGTTGCCTTTCTCCCGCGATCCCGCGACCTCTCTGGGTAATTCTTACCCTATCGCTAAAAAACGCTTCATGTATCTCGAACGTAAGCTCGCCGCGACACCTGCTCTGCGCTTAGAGTACGATGCTATAATCAAAGAGTACATTCAGAAGGGTTACATTTCACTGATCGACAATGATAGTCCTTTTACTGGATATTACGTGCCACACCACGCCATTGCGAGACTACAAAAAACAACAACTCGATGGCGTATGGTGATGGACGCCAGTGCTGAAACTGACTCAGGCCTCTCCTTGAATCAAGTTTTATATACCGGGGATAATTTACAAAACGATCTTTTTACAATCCTCTTGGATTTCCGCCTCTACCCAATCGCTTTTACATCCGATATTAAACAGATGTACCTACAAATTTTGATAAATAAGGACCACCGCAAATATCAAAAATTCCTGTATCGATTCGATCCCGTTTTTCCGCTTGATACCTACCAATTCAACCGCGTTTGTTTTGGTCTACGTAGCAGTCCGTTCCTTGCAATGCGAGTGTTGCGACAGCTGTGCGCCGCCGACGGTGCCCGCTTCCCACTCGCAGCATCTCTTATCAGCGACAACACATACATGGACGACGTGTGCTACTCCATGCCTACTCTGTCTGCTTGTTTACAACTCAGAGACGATCTCCGCGAGTTGCTCAAGGCCGGGGGCTTCGATCTCGTCAAATGGGCTAGTAACTCACCCGCGCTCCTTGACTCCCTTCCCGTCTCTGCGTTAACGGAATGCGTTAAAAATGCGAAAAATGCGTTAACGGATCTTTTAAATTCCGACGAATATAATAAGTCTATCTCAGATGAGTTATCAGCTAATCGCATACACTGGAAATTCAATCCACCGCGAAGTCCTCACTTCGGGGGGAATTATGAAATATATGTGAAAGCGTTTAAAAGTCATCTTCATAAGACGATCGGTTCACAGTTACTCACGTATGAGGAAATGTTAACCGTATTCACACAGATAGAATGCGTTATCAATTCTCGTCCTGTAACGTTATTGAGCGAAGATCCGTCTGAGCCGACCGCGCTGAGTGCTTCACATTTCTTAATGACCGCACCGCTGAAGCATTTGCCCGCTTGCACGGTTCCCGATGAACCTGGACACTTATTGAAACGGTACGCTTTATTGGATCAAATGGTACAATCATTTTCCAAACGGTGGAAGTTGGAATATCTTCACTTACTTCAATCTAGAGGAAAATGGAATACACCTTCGAATCCCATTACAATAGGTTCTATTGTTCTTATTATCACTGATAATATTCCCCCGCTATCCTGGCCTCTCGGCGTCGTCGTGGCCACTCATGTCGGCGGCGATGGCATCTGTCGAGTAGCGTCAGTAAAAACGGCGACCGGCGTCTACCAGAGACCCGTCGTCCGTTTATGTATCTTACCTACCCAATAATTTAACCCCTTGCTCCCCGGTCAACCGCTATGTTATATTTAACCCGTTGACCGCTTTAGAGTTTAACTCTTATTTTTATTTTTTTTATTTCCCGCTTTCTTTTAAAAACCAATGGTTTTTAGGCCGGGGGCAAATGTTCGCGCCACTTACATTGGCACTCATAATACCTTCCTACCTTCCTATTCCTATCATTTCTTGGCGACTATCTCTGTCGCTCATATCGTGGTATCCACGAGAAAACTGCTTGCCGCCGCAAGTAGTCTGCGATCGACCCTCGTCCTTCGCGGCTGCCGCTCTCGCCGAATCCAAAGTACTGGATCTGCTGCTCCTCTGTGGTGGTCCACGTGAATTCGACGCGCAAATATAAACAAAACCCGCTATAAACCCGCCGCGTAAACGCTCCTTGCCGACACGCACCAACCGCCTAAAATACAGTCCACTACATCGATCGTCATAACATCCTGAAGGAACAAGCAGCTTGGAGACGGACCCGAACCGAGGTGATTGCAGTTGCATGGAGACCAGGTTAGTCGCCAAGTTCCTTTGTACTACTCTTCTACCAGCCATCCTTCCCCCGCCATTGGAGGCGCGCTCAGCCTATACAGCTTAGCTGCCGCGCTAACACCCTCTGCAGTAGACGACAGATCTCAGACCAAATTTTCCTACATAAACTCTTCAACGGTACGTTAGACAGCGCAAGCCTACTCAAAAATTTGACCTTAAATGCCCCAACTCGACTACCAAGACTTAAAGCTTATAATCTTTTCAATGTTCCACGAAGTAATAGCAACCTAGGACAACATTCTCCATTGTCAAGGCTCTGTAGGCATTACAATAATCTATCAAAGTCCGAAAAAATAGACATAAGCGACTCACTCACTAAGTTTAAAAAATCATTAACTGATCACATTGCCTAAGAACATTATTATTATTATTAACAAATGATATGATCTCATTAGTTCTGTAGGTTCCTAGTCTAGTGATACAAACAAATGTTAATGTTAATGTCAATATTAAAAACAATGTTGAATGCACCGGTTACACGTAAATAGATTGGTTGAAACTGTATGCCATGATCTGGTCTCCTATAATTAAAAACAATATATAATACTTAACCATACTTGCAACATACCAATACTTTATAATTGTTGTATACTGAAATCTCATCAACTTTGAAAAATTGTAGAATCTTTGTTTAAGAAACATTAACTTATGATAACACGATCTCATTAGTTCCTAACTTCCTAGTATTGTAATATTAAATATTTGTTGAATATAAGAAAAGCACAGTTAAATAGTACATAGTTAATAGTTTAGTCGAAACTGTATTGCATGATGTGGTCTCCTATAATTAGAGAAACACAATGTATAATAGCCATACCTAGAACATACTAATACCATGTATAGTGTAATCTCTGTTGGAGATCCAAAGTATAAATAAATAAATAAATAAATAAATAAATAAGGGTTTGAAATAGGGGATAAAAATTTGTATGGAAATTTCATCGATTTAGAAGTTAGAAGCTTCAAATTAATTTTTTAGGCTTTTAATTAGATATAAATAAATATGACATTCAAAGTTTGTAACAATGTTACCCTTGATGGGGTTAAGTAAAAATAGGGGGTGCAAGTTTGTATGGAAATATGTAAGGTTTCGGCTAAACCACTGCACTGATTTAAAAAAATATTTCACAAATGGAAAGCTGCATTGACAGCGAGTAACATAGGCTTGGGCTATATTTTATTCCCATATTTCCGCGGGAACGGGAACTATGAGGGTGAAACCGCGGGGCGCAGCTAGTTACAAATAATTGTGACAAGCGATTAATGCACCGAATACCGGTCACGATTTTTGACACTGGTCTGATCATTATTTACTTTTGAAGTTGACTGTACACGTTTGACAGATATTCATCCGCTAAGCAGTAATGTGCAAACAATACTGTGTTGCGGTTTGAAGGGCACTCCCTCCGAAATAATTCTCGGGTAGGTATGTGGGTTTCCTCACAATGTTTTCCTTCACCGAAAAGCGAGTGATAATTACGTACATATGTCTACTGTCTATGTCGCACTGGGATCCACTACTAGTTAACTTACTGCGTTCTTAAAGTTAAAATGACGCAAAACATCAAAATTAATACCTACTTCTATTAATTAGTATGCGTCCACCTGAATAGTAAGCAGCAACTCAGCCTTTGTTTCACAGTCCCAATTCAGTTCCAACGTTGGCTTTGGCCTCAAATAGTCGTTTCTATTCCAAATCCACTGGAATTGAGTTGCTCAGTGCCCGAACCTAAGATTGGCCTTTAGCTCAGGATCGCAGTATCTGGAAATCATGTTAAAAGGCATTTGCCCAACAATGGGACAATACGAGCTCATCGTAATCGTAATCGTAATCGTAGTGACCGAATAGGCCAAGGTTAGTTTCCCTATTTAAATAACAATGATTCCTACTAGGTTGGCAGGTAAGTCTCCAACAATACTAGCATGCGGTAACTAGATCATATGTTAAATAGGCCAGATCTATATCGGTTGGACGTAAATCTATTTAAATTCAAATGCGTAGTATCTACCTTTTCTTTATTATAAGGCCAGTGGGTATCACCTGGATGACGACGTGGTCAATGGTTATGAACTTGCTGGGCTTAGAATAGGACCGGCTTTCAAGGACTCCTGCTGGAACACGATTATGGAGGTTTGGCGATAGATCTCCTTTGCTTGACAGTGGATGGAGTGTTGTCACATACAGGTATTCTGTACTGCAAGTTGATCAGTTAATCGTTGAGGAGTCCCTTGTCTACCTTTTCTTCTCATGACATCGTCGTCACCACATTATATTGTCGTTGGAACTTGATAGACATTCAAAAGTTCAACTCTTGAAGAACCTGGAGCAGGGTTAAAATTGCTTCGCAAGATTCAACCTAAACACACATCCGCCCATCCACGTTAACAAACCTAAGCTGAATAAAAGCTAAAGCAACAAATTTACAGTATTGGTTTCCCGCCAAAACTCAAATACCTAACCCATGAAATCGAAACCCCATAGCGGCGTCCATGACACCATCATTTGTTTACAAATCCCGCGACGCCCAAGGTCACCATGTCACGGGCCGCACAATGTCGGGTCGAGGAAGTGGTTTCACTTTCATTCAGATATACCTAAAGTCGACGGTGTGGGCGATGTCTTATATGGCGTTTTGGTACCATTTCACGGTGTGATGGTCTTCTTTGGTGTTCAGGTGAAAGTGTTTCTGGCCAGTATATAAAAAGGCGTAAGGAACTCTGTAATAAAGATGGTGCTACATCGGTTCAGGGTCATGACATGGACAATACCTCCATTATAATGGATAATATTATGCTTAATACCTGTAAATTTAATTAAAACGATGACGTTCGCAATTTTAATTAAGATAAAATTTGAGAAATAGTGAAGGATGGAATATCATAAGTAATAATTATAATACATAAAGTATTGCAAAAGGTTATTTTAGACAGTGATAAGTACACCTGATTATAGGGTGGGCGTAGATTCAAACAAATCAATAGGAAAGATAATCAAACTTCTAAAGAGACCAAAGTCCCCTAAATATTGATCAGAGACTGCAGAATCTGTCTTCGTATGTTAGAGATGAAACAAAAAGCTGCTCCATGTACCTTTGCCAATTTATTTTGTAATTAAACCTACGAAACGAACAAAACATGAATCGATCAAGATAACTGCTCACAGCACCTTAACATTAACATTAATTACGGGGGAAAGCGTACACTTTTAAGTGGGGTAGGAAAACGCGGCTACGACATTCGAGTCCCCAATTCTCCATCTAATGGGAAACATGGGGAAGTTAACAAGTGATAAGCATTCCCGCTTGTAAGCACCATTAACAGAGCAGTAGCTGATGCTTTAATTTTATCAGGTGAAAATACGGTAGGTAGATTCTTACACGACGAATCTTTATATGGAAGCTTTTAAGCAACATAATTCTAAAATAATCTATTAAATATAACTGGATTTTATAGTTTTGCCCCATACCATACTTATGCTATGAATCATCGACACGATGAAAATAATATTAAAATACATTTATAGTAACTAAATTTAAATAAAAGCTCCATTCGGCAACTTTATTGCTGTAGAAATAATCACGCAACTTAACGAGGAAAAAAAAAACCTACCGCAATATTTAATATATTACAGAAGAGAGAAGTTTTTGCAAATACCGCCAAAACGTAGATCGCTTGTACGATAAAACTAATTCTACAAGTGATTTCTAAAATCACGGCGAAGTATGGTCCAGAAAATAAACAAGATAAGTTAGAGGTAACAAAGTTTGAAGAAACTCTTGAAACATTTGCAATTTTTTGACAAATTGCGACGACATTAAGTCGGCCTGTTTTCATCTTCAAATGTAGCCTTTTACATATTTATAAGTAGAAGCAAAACAACCCATATTTGAGGGAGAGCAAATGTCAAAGATTACACGGAATATCTAATTTTGCAAATGAATGTTTTGTACTACAGGGAACGTAACACTTAGCTCGGAATTACAATAAAATATGGCGAGCGAATAAATCTCTCAAAATATACAACTTTTAGCAATGACAAGCATCACAACCTGTTTAGAATCGAAATCCATTTCTGAGAAATGAAGATATTAAATCCGTAAAAGACTTCTAAAGTAAGTGCACAAATTCCAAATGGAAGCAGACATTACAAAAACTAAATACAGATTTATGATGTCCGAGAGGTAGTTGATAAAAACAAGATTAAAATAGCTAAAAACGGAGTAATTGAACCTTCCTTGGAGTGGAAAATCGGATAAAGAATCTTAACACGTATTGACAAAAATACCCAAATAGTGACCTCAGAATGTCGTTGTCCCATGTAGACGCAAACACAACTATTTGGACTATAAATAAAATTATACAGGTTCTTTGTAAGAGAGAGGAAAATTCGACAAGCTAGGTAAAATAATGTTAACAACCAAACTATATTTTCGGAGACACAACGGAGTGTGCGAATTTGTGAAAACACCAATTAACATTTAAATTTTTTTAATTTTTTGTCTATGAATGAAAATTTCACAGGTAATATTTCTATTATTTCAAAGATCGCCACGCCTTATTTCTTTAGTAGGTGGTAGGTAGGTAGGTACAAATATGTTTTAACTGTTAATTTAAATATTAAATAAGTAAGTAATAAAAGAGGAAGTTAATGACAAAATTAAAGCCTGGAAGAGAAGACTCTTACAGCTGAGCCGATTTTCTTGTCTAGCCACAGTTACGGATCTACACACACCGTTGTGTTTTCCCGCACCGCTAACACAACCGTTGTGTTTTCTCGTACTCACGGCACGTTATAAAAAACACAACAGTTGCGTTTTCAGCAGTGAACGTGTTAAAAAGTAAATTTATATCACTATAGTTTGTAACTTATTTTTGGAACAGGTATATAGAATACTAGCTGTACCCTGCCACGCTTCACTTTGGCACATTCGCACATTCGCTGATATGTCACTGATGAAAAAATAGATAAAAACAATCCTTGATGCAGATTATATATCATGCTAAAATTTCAGCTCGTTCGGTGCAGAACTTTTTGAGTTTTTGAAGCGTACACAAACCAACATAACATTTATATATATATAGATAGATAGATTATGGTAGCGATCAAAACACCATACATTTTCCACTGTCCTAATCTCAAACAACGAAGCTGTTACAGACCCGTTTCGGATCAAAAAAACCTAGCTTTAAGAGATCACTGGCTCCATTATGAAACTAAAAAGCAATAAAAGAACTAATATATTCCTAGGTACAGCATATAAATTAGTCACTATAAAAACTAAAGTACGAAAAACAGGCAGAGGTTATAAAACTTTGGAATATGTAATCAGAATGCAAACTATCTGCTTAAGAGCTCTAAATGGAGTATTTTTATCTTATTCTTAATATTAATGCCATGAAGAGTTAATGATCTAACAAAATAATACATTATTGAATATCAATAAAATGCACACACAACACAAGTTTAAGTTTAGTTTTTACTTTAAGTTTTAAGAATTAGCAAATTAAAGTAGCAGTGGGCAAGGCACGTAGCTCGTGGAACCGATGGGGTAGAAAGGTTCTCGAGTGGCGAAGTTAGCGTAGGACAGTCCCCAACCAGGTGTACCGACGACGACCTGGTGCGACTTGCGGGAGCCACTGCTTGTTGTGGCGTTCTATGAGGAACGCCCATGT